>OY829483.1:7122703-8453207 GCA_963691745.1 Ditula angustiorana
TGTTCCACTTATCATCAGGTGACAGCTGCATGCTCGTTCCACTCACACTCCATTAAAAATGACGCAATAAAATCAATATAAGCCAAGCCAACAATAATATGTCAAGCTGACTTCAAAACCTTGCTTTCAGCCTTGCAGTTTTCTTTGCTCGCTGAACGTAAGTGGGAAATATTTCCTACGTCAACTTAAGCTCAGTTAATTGCTATTGCTAAGTCCACTCAGGCGGACGTATCAACGACACAAATGCCATTTGATCCCAATTAAGTAGATTGCTTCCTCGTGCCACGCCAAAGACTCATGCCGTAGAGCGACTTATACGTGACGTCTAGATATATCTACTACATGTAGTGATTATATTCTCTTTGATACATGGTATATAAGTGTAACAAATATACAGCTTAGTATCTGTACCGGTAGAATTAGCGTTTCACATTCATTTATAATATATATACAATGTTCGTTGAATATTTCATATTCCCTGTGGTCCTAAAGATCACAATCATCGACGACACATCACTTTAGAGTGCGTCCACTAACGTGGTGCTGCGCTCTTGATAGTCCAGGAATCGGTTGTCCTTGAAAATCAGTCAGGATGTCAAAATGCATATCAGAACTATTGATACTATCGATATTTTAAATGATTTTCGAGCTCAACTTATCGATAGTGGGATTATCGTTAGTTTGGCATCACTAATTGGAATTACCTTTAGCACCAACCTGTTAACACTATATAAATTACCTATAATCCTTTCGATATCTTATCTGCAATGATTTTCAAGTTCGACTATAGATAGCGAGACTATCAACAGCGGCCCTAACACCGGCCAAGTTCAGTTTATCAGAGTTTATTTCTATGTATGTGCATCCCTTTCTTATGATTATGAATTTGTGACACTAGTTTGACAGAGACGCAGGGAGGGATAAATTAAGCTAGGGGATGGCATAGTGGGCAATGCCCTACGTTAAAATACCAATGCCGTACTTTAAAAACTGAACAAATGCAAATCGGACTCGCGCAACGTTCCGTAGTTCCCTTCCGCCCTACTTGTAACCGTACTCTTCCTTTAATTCAACTCCAACTACGGCCCTAAGTTCACCCTATAGCTTATGAAGCTATGATTTTTGTCACTACACTAGAAAAAAAATTATAAATTATTGTAAGTAACCGAAATTTCTTTCGATTTTTATTTTTTTATGTAACATAAAACATAAAAATGCACTTGATCTCGCTCTGCTATAGGGCGTCTATCAATCACCTAAGGTGATTTAGGCTACATAGTCACGTGTTTCTTGCAAAATATTGTACGGTCGTACAATAACATGTATGAGTATGACACGTGATTCGTGTTTTTGGAGTACAACGTAATTAATGGACGACGCCCTATCTGCGTGGGCGTTTCAGGCGATTTAACAAATATTGTAAGCTCATAATAAATAATTAAAACTTCTCATAATAATTATAGTCTTTGTTACTTTTATTCACCGCATTAGTCACAAACATACAAATATTCAAACAACAGTACAGTCATTAAATTATCCTTTTTGAAGTTCGTTGTGGTAGGTATTGCACAACCTATTGAAATAATTAAGTTGACCACAAAACAAGCTGAACAAGGTCGTAAATGAAAAAGAGAAGAATGCTGTTGTTTGTCTAAAAGTTCTATCCTATTTTTTTTAATGGTGTCATCTGCGGGACCATTTAGCGAGTTTCAAAATTAAATAAATATCTTGGTAGTATTTACACCAAATGAAATAGTATCATACTAAGCAAAGCTTGTACTACAGGAACGAGACAACGAATATACTTACTTATGTACATACTTAAATACACATAAAATCTACGACTCGGGCACACATTCACATTCATCATGCAAACATTTACCTTTTGCGGGAATAGAACCCGATACCTATAGGTTCATAGTTAGAGTCGCTAACCAGTAACCATCACTAGGCCATAAGGTCGTCGCCATCTTAAAAAAAATCCAAGTAAAATAACAGGAATTAGATAGTTAATAGATTCAGGCGTTACTTTGCGGAGGTCCATATCAACAAACTGGAACAAATTACCTTGCTACTCTCTCGATCATATCTTGGTTTCGCGGAGTAGCAAGGTAACTTGTTCCAGTTTGTGAACAGGAATTAGGTCTGTATTTAATTTTTGCTTTTGAATATAGAGCCGAGCGGAACTGTTCGTGTGTTCCAGTGCCTCATCACGTGCGCCGTCCTGGTGCTCGCCGCCGGCGCTGGGCACCCCATCGGGTTCTCCGCGGTCGCGCTGCCGCAGCTCAGGGTCGAGAACTCTTCCATGCAGATAGACGATGAAATGGGCTCCTGGATAGGTAACTATGTTTTTTTTTCTACCTAACGTACGTACGAATGCAAAACCTTAGCTTTATCACAAAGATGCACGGAATATGACATAGTATCTCGTATTTCATAGGGAACGGCTGCGCAACTTGTCGCATGGAATTCAGCTATGGTAGCACGCTAGCGTTTATCGCGCACATAAAGGCATCCGTCCCTTTCGTACACACCTACTGGTTAGAAAGGGATACATCCTTCATGTCCGCGATAAAAGCTAGCGTGCTAAGGCTCTCTGATGTCGGTCCCCCTGCAGGCCACGCCCCCTAAATTGACGGAAAACTGTCGACTTTTAGTATGGTCACTCATGCGTTTACAAAGGTCATCCTGCTCATGAAGAAAGAAAATAAAGAAACATAGATTTCTATCGGACGGGCGACAAGCGGATATGACATCAAGTAGATTCCCAAGGTTCACAAAAAATCTCCACCCAATGCTTGTTACGAGCTTTTTAAATGTTAATGCAAATATTGACTAACTGCAACTAATGCAAGACTAGTATTTAGAATGCTTTCATGAAGACTTAACGGATAGTCCTATTTTGGCTAAAGAGAAGTGTCGTTGGGTTCGTCTTAGTACTGTGGTTAACCCTGGGTACATGGAAATTAAATGAAACACACAATCGTCAATTCTGAACGCTATATTTTGCGACTTAAAAAAAGTCTTATCTCGATCAAATACGATTGCTATCTCCGATTTTGTACATAATTAAACGAGCATTATCTTAGATAGCATTGTCTTTGTTAAATAGTCTTCAAAACAAATAATCTTCTTTTAATCTCAAATACACGGTTTTCAGCCTCTGAATTATAAACTAGGAAGTAATCTCTTATAAGCCTGTTTATCTAACAATAAGCTTTCTTTACGAAACTATATATAGTTAGAGGCCGAGCTTAACGCCAGTTTACTTTTAGGTGAAAAACTGAAGGTATGCATACTTCTAGATATTTATAACTTAGATTGTAGTCTATTATTAGTACTCTCCACAATGCCAGGGCGGCAACTATCAGACTAAAAGTCAAAAAAAATCCGTCAATCTACGGGGCGTGGCCTGCGGGGGCTGCGAATATTTAGTCCAGTGAGTAGCCGTTCTATGCAATACTAAGTGACAGCCAGAACGTTTTAACTTAAATACTATTTTGTTTAAAATGTTGAACCACATGTTAACGAACATGAGGTCGTTGTGTGGTTTAATTTGAATATGCTTAGATCTAAGTAAGCAGGTACTTGTCTTAAGTTGGTTATTCTGCTGTTTTTGTTAAGAACCAAAAATTGATCGCAAAGTCCGCACTTCTCAAACCTCAATGTGTACAAGATCCAAAGATCGAATAAAAATATAACATAACATTATTAGCATGTGTAGGTCCATAATAATATGAAACCTCTATAATCTATGGTAATATATGGCATATTATTAAGCTAATGAGATGTGACAATATTTTTGCATTGTCATAGAACCTTGGTCTTCTACTTAAATTTGCTGGAAAAAAACCGGCAACAAGTTTGCCCGTACGATGATACAGCAATACGTTAACAATAGTCAGCTACCTGCTTCTTGCCCTGAGAACATACCTGGCCCCAGTTTAGTAAACATAGCAGGTGCATCTGATAGAATAGTTACTTTTTACAAAGAAACAATTGACAGTTATGTCAGATTATCGCACTGTTATAAGACTAGCAATTATGGTGCAATAGCGGAAAATGAGTCGATCGATCTTGAATCGATGGATGGATTTGTCGTAAACTGTTCCAATACAATATGAATAGGTACATTTTTAGCTTAACTATTGTAATAGTACAATAGTTAAGAAAAAGGACCTAATATGACTAAGGAACGATAACTTATCGCTAAGTGCGGCTCTGTTTAACTAGTGTCATAAAGAAGAGGCGCGTTGAGAGATTAGCTTATATTTTACAAAAGCGTCTTTATCAGTGCTCTACCCTTACATGACTAGCTACGTAAATTTAAAACACCGTGCCCCTCTATATAGCTAGGTATTTATATTCATTTCTACGGGTAGTAGGACCTTGTCCAAGGTCCGTCCGGATCGCTAACGCCATCTTGCTCGCTAATCCAGCTTCTAAGCAGCAGTGCTTGCACTGTTGTGTTCCGGCGTGAAATAAATGAAATGTTGTGAGCCGGTGAAATTTCTGGCACAACAGGTAGATATACCATGTCAGCCCTCTGAGTTAGCAACGCATCTCCAAACTACTCGGTGTTGCGAGTGTCTATGGGCTGCGGTGATCACTTACACTTCTTGTAGGGCTACTAATAGCTAATCTATGCTCTAAAAAAATGATTTTTACTTAAACCTTTTTAAACTTTTTTGCTGGCGGTACTGTATATTCAATCCCGTCATGAAAGTGGTTAAAATTCGGCTTGGTAGAAAAATCAACAAAAAATGCAAAAAAAACATACAGAGGAGCGTGCAAAAACGTTAATGTTGGTTGCTAGTTTATTTACACTGTCATTAAATAAGTCTTCGCAGTATCAGTCTTAAGTATTACCTCAAGTCATCACGTGTTCGTGTTCGGTTGAATCCTAACAGTTCTATGTATACCTACATTAGACACGCTATTCGAAGCAGAAACATTGTCACACTGAGTTACGGTACATGGCCGCAACTGAACACGGCATGTGCGGGTTCAAAGGACAGCGGCTGTCGTTTAAACCCGGAAATGCTGTGTTGACAGGTGTCGACAATGTTTCTGCTACGGCGGTATAGATTATTTTTAGAATAAAATTAAATACCAAATAATATAATTAAAATAAATTATTCTTTTACTTAGCCATATGCCAAAACAACGGGCCATCTAGCTAGTTCCCAATCGCGTTGCTTTGAGTTTTTATATTTATTTTTTTAACAATTATACATTTTTCTTTATTAAAAAATGGTCCACTTCTTCTTCGGTCCTTATGTTTCCAGACGAATATTGCTCTTTAGAAAATAGATTTCCCACTTTCGAATAAATAATACATACCCATATTAAAAGTAATTATATAAAAAGCTTTTACAGAATCCCAAGTCAAATCAAAGAGCGCGGGCGTCTGCGTACAGTCAGCAGCAAGTATATCTAAGCAGTCAAATAGTCTAAAACATCTACACACCACTCTATTGTGAAGAGAGAGAGAGAGTTGGTATTAGGGTTGCCAACCGTACTGTACTATATTATATAGTATTTTACTATATTTCGGCTCTCCGTACTATAGAATAGAATAGAATTCATTTATTTCAGGCTGCATAGGCCCACAGATAAATACCTTAAAGACTAACATAAATAATTATTATACAAATCTACTTAATAACTTAATTACTAGCACGTGAAGTCTGTAACGTGAGCACTATATACTGTTGAACTAATATACAGTACGCAAATATATATATTTCGAGCTCTTGTCACGTTATTAAAATAAGTACAAAAGATAAATAGATAACAAACTTACACCATTACCTTTTTTCATCTTTCCGAAAAATACTATATTTTCTGTAGCGTACCATATATTTTCTTAGCTTATTATCAAAAATACTATATTCAACCGAAAAAATGTTGGCAATCCTAGTTGGTGTAGCTCTTTATGACCTTTTCGACTGTTCAGTTTTTTCTGCTGTTGACTTTACCATGAAATTAATAACTTTCAGTGTGGACTTCATTATATGTTTTTATAAGCACTTCGGCATAAATATTACGCTACTTTGCACCTGATCAAAGAATAAATAAGTGCATTTACCCCCTTAACAACTTCTTTGTTACCTCAAACAGGATATATTGTTCTAAAAAACTATCTATTGTTCAGTTTGTATAGTAAAACCTGAACAATTCGTAAGTAGCGTTTGCGTTTAAAATTATAAGAAGGTATGTATGCATAACTAGATAGGTAGGTACTTTGTTAGATACATACACGTTAGCAGTTAGACTTGAAAACACGTACAATCTTCGTGGCTCGACAGAATTAGTTCGCGGTACACATTAGTAAAGAAACCCTCGAGATATGGCATGGCATCAGGATAACAAAAACATGTCATTCGTTGCTGAACTATTCATTACGACTTCTAGGTTGTTATGCTACGTCCGGTAGCTTTTTTCTTCTGTCAAAGCAAAAACAACTTCAAGGTATATGCCTACCTTGTATGAATCAGCAGGAGCTGCCATGTCTTCGCGTTTTTATACAACCATAATGTAACACAAACTACAAACTAGGCAAGTTTTGCGGGTGGTAGGACCTTGTGCAAGGTCCGTCCGGATCGCTACCACCACCTTGCTCGCTTATCCTGCCGCTAAGCAGCAGTGCTTGCACTGTTGTGTTCCGGCGTGGAGAGCAAGACAGCCGGTGTAATTACTGGCACAAGAGGTATTCCATCTTAGCCCTCTTGGTTGGCAACGCATCTGCACTCTCTTTGTTGTTGCAGGTGTCTATAGGCGGTGGTGATCACTTACCATCAGGTGACCCACTTGCTTGTTTGCCTTCCTATGTTGTATAAAAAAAAGTAAGCAATGGTTAGATTGTTTTAGCCATTTTTGTAATGTCTTATTATCATATTTAACTTGAGTAACATAAATTATTCTACTGATACATGTATAATTTATTTCTCAATGTCTCCTTCTTATAACACCACACCAGTTAGACTTAGCCCCACGGAAGAATAACTTATTCTTGGACGGTCAACTTAGGGCCACACAGTAGCTAGAGAGGTCGAGTATCTGCAGGGTTGTCCTTTTTTATTAGCATTTTTTTATTGTGAAGCGAATTGTGAAGTGCCCCACGAATATTTCCCACGAAAGCAATTTCATCACATGTGCATGCAGTGCATGGTGCATGCAGTGGGTTCTGCTGGTCTTTGCAAATCTTCCTTTTCCCTTGCAGCCAGTATACACTCAGCAGCGACGCCGCTCGGTTCCATGATGTCGGGCCCCATCATGGAGGCAATAGGGCGCAAGCGCACGCTGCAGTGCTCCACGCTGCCGCTAATTATCGGCTGGATAGTTATCGGGACGTCCATCAATAACGGCGTGCTGCTGTTCGGCAGGGTCCTTTGCGGCTTCGCAGTCGGCATTATGGCTGCGCCGTCACAGGTAACTAACCGCATTGGAGCTATCCTTCATAACATAGCCGTTTGCTTCGTAAAATCTCTGCGGCGATGCATTATTGATGTGCTGACGAAAACTGTACAAAATTGCGATACTTTCTAACTAACATAATCCAAGAACAACCACCTTTTTTTTACTTTTTTTAACTTGTTTATTCCTAGCTTGGGCGGCTATTGGGAAAGCATGGACAAAATAAATTGACTAGATTGAGGAGTCATTGAAATAAAACAACTAAAACTGATTTTATATCGCGTGTACTGTTAAGAATCTAATTCTCGACGTTTCGAGCTCTTTTCAGGTCTCATGTTCACGGGCGGGGTGACAAAAATAGTTTATAATTAAAACAAATATACAGGTCGATTTGAGAACCTCCTCCGTTTTTTCGTCAGTAAAAAATACAAACCACACAATTGAACATGAGACTTATAAAGGGTTCAAACCGTCTGGAATTAGATTCGTTATAATACACGCGATACAAACCGTTTTAATTGTTATATGTTCATGTCTACAAGTCTCGAAAATATAAGATATTTTTAAGACTCATTTTCATCAGCATAGCGATCGGTTCAATTGAGGAAGATTTTCATTGTTCCCAGGTTTACTTAGGTGAAATAGCTGAGCCAAGACTGAGAGGTCTGCTGATCGGGACACCTTTTGTGGCGTACTCATTGGGTGTCCTGTACGTATACGCGCTAGGCGGCATTCTGCCGTGGCGATCCGTGGCGCTACTTTCCATGGTGCTCCCGGGGTTAGCCTTCCTCGCGCTCTGCTTCTCCCCCGAGAGCCCCACGTGGCTGGCCCGCCGGGGACGTTTCCATGACGCCATGGCCGCCATGGCTCGCCTGCGTGGTGACCCTGACATTGTAAGTATTACCATAAAACTTCTATAATATGTGTTTACGTAGTGAATGTCTACAAACTAAGCACCGTTAACATATTCATTGGTAAGAGGGCCGATCGATGTTAGAGTGACCTTTGAGCTCTATTATATGCTAACTGTATACATACATAGTTTTTAGGTGCGTTAAAAGACAATGGTGACGGTGTAACTGTTAGCAACAGACTTTAAAGTTGCAGTTAAATGACCTACCTAACATGCACATGGGCTTAAAACAATTGTTTTTTTAGCAATGAATTTACTAACATAAATAAGCGCATTTAGGTTAGGTTAAAGAACGCCAGTATTTTAGCGGACATATAAAGCATTTTCCTTATACAATTTTTAATCGACTTCAAAAAAGGAATTATTCTATTTTTCACATGTTTTTAACACAAACGCACTACTTATACAGGAAGTAGCCGGAAATACACCATATCTCAGAAACTTGTTAAGCCTTCTTCTCCGTGATAATTATCCTTTAAACTTTGAAATACATATTTACTAATACTATAAAAATATTTCCTGTCAAAGTCACTATTTGCTGTAAAGTTCGATTTCGCATTGACGCAGAGACCTTCCGTTCATGCCCCAAGTCCCAATATTTATCTCTATATACTCATGCGGGTGTTCCCATAACGATAATATTCCATTGTTTGTCACGAGATTCCATCAATCAGAACAAATGGTCTCGTAACCAGCTCAATAACATGAGACAAGCGCACAATTGATGTGTCGTTTCTCGAACGTACTGACGTTGCCGCAACCGACTGGGTACAAACGAAGCGTCGTGATTTAATCGCTACTTATTACCGAGTCTCTTATTGCTTACCTACTGTTTATCAACATACCGAGATTACTTATGGTTGGCAAATAGCACGCGCGGTTTGGTAAAAGTTAGTAAAATCAAAGGTCAAAGCTCAGTAACTCAGTACAAATTTTATATTACTACCTGAAATTTGATCCCACGGAACTTAATAAAATCTAGGCTAAGAGCCTAATAAGTATTATCTAATTAATATTTTGAGAAAGGCAGGGCACTGTGGATTATTTCGCTTGTATTTGAGCTGCCCATGACCCATCTGTAGAAAGAGCTTCGCCTCACAGAAAACCACAATTCATGCATTGGAGGACTCGACCATTTTCATAACTCCAAACGCAAAAATAAACAAGTATTTTTTTCGCTGCAAAAAACATTTGGTGTATTAAACTTAAGTACATATTTTAGGTAAGTAAAAAGATAATTTTTGTCTTTCTGATTCTGGAAGAATTGTCTATCAAAATTGATCACGTGTTTGAGGAGGCAATAAGATTTGCAGTTTTAACAGCATCATTTCCCGTTTAAAGGTGCAACTTTGCGTTCTGTGCTTAGTCGATAGCTTTACCAATCAGAAGCGAGCATAAATTTGCAACGGCAAACACTTTAGTGGTAAAAGCGGGATTCACCCGCTTTCAATATGCTTCTAGGGCCTCCGCTAACTCGCGCGGGTGCTCATACTATTTTTCGATAGGCGTGCACCCGCGCGACTAGCGGAGGCCCTTAAGACATTCGACGACGATCGGCTACTAAGTACAGATGGTTTTAAATAAGCTCTCTTTTACAGGCCCAACGTGAGCTCCACGAGCTCGTGTCTGCAAGGGAGAAAGAGAAAGCCCGCGGCGAGCACAGCATCCGGTTCCTAGCGACCATCACCCGGGCGCCGGTGCTCAAGCCCCTGCTGCTCATCAACCTGTTTAATATGCTGCAGATCCTGTCGGGCAGCTACGTCGTCATATTCTACGCCGTCGACATCGTCAGAGACTCGGGGGGTTCCCTCGATCCTCATGTGAGTATAGTTTGGAACTGGCGTACGGGATAGAAAGTCTGTTTCAAATAATCATTTTAAGAGTAATACACGCAAAGTATGCAATATTGCAGCCTACTAGTATTAAGTAAACATACATAAAACAAATTAACAACATCAAAAACAATTAACTGAGAAGAGAAAAACGAGCTCAATAATGTAAAGACTATAATGTCTTTGCGCAAAGTAGAATGCACCCTTGCAATGTGTTTTTTTTTACGATACTTTATATTTTATGTAGGTACTTAAGCATATTTCTTTTTCTTTACATAATATAAAACAATGTAGGTATCAGTTCCTGTCTGTCCTCATACATTCGGCCGCTTACTCCTTGTAAACCACGCAACGGATTTTGATACGGTATTCAATGTAAAGATATTTTTCGGATGGTTATAGTGTACGCTGTATTCTAATTTTACCCATGGGTCTCTAGTAATATAATACAATAATGTTCCCTTTTACAGGTGGCAGCCAACGCGAGCGCTCTAATCCGTCTCTGCGTGACCGTGGTAGCGTGCATTTTGCTGCTCCGGCTGACGCGGCGCGGCCTCGTTATGATATCCGGCGTAGGCACCGCCGCATGCACCCTATCCCTCACTTTCGTCTTGTCTCAAGGCCCTAACGAAGGACTCGTCCCTCCCATCCTCATCCTAGGCTACGTAGCTTTCAACACTCTAGGCTTTTTCCTTCTCCCTGGCCTAATGATCGGTGAACTCCTACCGACGAAAGTGCGAGGCCTCTGCGGCGGCTACATCTTTTGCCTCTTCAACGCTGTTCTATTCGGGTTCACCAAACTATACCCAGTCATGAAGACTCAGTTGGGCATGACTGGAGTATTCGGACTCTTCGGCGCCTCGTCTTCACTAGCGACTGTAGTTCTCTTTCTTTTATTACCAGAGACGAAAGGCAAGTCTCTATTACAAATAGAACAGTATTATCAAAAGCCCAACCTGTTGTGGGTGACGCGGAAAAAATCTTCCAACAACCAGGAAGTTTAAATAGTTAGGTAGCAAGAAAATAGGCAAATATTATGTAGGTGAAGTGTGACTATATATGTACTTAAGTAACTAAAGAAATGTTGAAGGACCAGTGGAAATTTTGACAATGAAACTTAATAAAATGTAGTTATTTATATACCATACGTGGTACAAGCAATTTGCTGTATTTGCTAGAGCAATGCACGAAATTTTATAAAAAGGACATATATGTAGTGATTTCAACCTATTCGTATATGACCTAAATTGATCTCTCCTAAATCTCATAAAATTTCGAGTATCGCTTCGTGAACATCGTACGTAAAAAATACGTTAGTGAGGTTTGTAAACATGCATTTACAACATGGATGTAGTTGAAATGAGACAAATATTTTGATATAAATATTGCAAACTATTAGTTATATACAGCTTGTGGTCTTTTTGATGAGCTTCCACGTTGAGGACGGCTATAGCAAGTAAGTTAATGGAGCTTAGTTTTAATTCAGAAGGCATCTCGGAAATGTGTTACTTTTTATACCGTCCGACTACTTATACATTGGCAATAATTCGATGGATAATATGAATACCTATATGTATAGATACTGCAATCCCGTGTTATGGTTTATATTTAGATTACAGCCTAAGCTATTATTCCTATATTAAAAAAGAAATACTTAAGACTTTCGGAAATCGTTAAACATAATTCTCTTGCTATAGTTAGTTCCTAGCACGGACGTACAAGGGATAAAGTTGCCTTTAAGTAATGTAATAAATAAACTCGAATGTTATATGCCGCTTTGTGATATGTATGAGTGATACGTAACGAACTTAATATCTTTATTTTATATGTAAAAAAATGTGAAGCTAAGTGTCCACGAAGCGAATGGTCGGATTTAATAACTCCTAACATAATTGTAATGCAATGGCAAGTTTACTATTTTATTAAGGAAGAATTTACTTCCTTAATAAATAAATAATTAAATACCGCATTTGCGAGGTGGACATTTAGCTTCATTTTATACTTTGCCACACAATTGAATGACCGTGTGCACTAGGATTCCGCATTGCGAGATTTTTTATCTGTGATTTACCTGAATATTTGTTGTTTATTAATAAATATTATAGAACCAAAGACGCATATTGATTACATTCCACTCCAGCTGCTAAGCACTTTGAAGAGTTCGTGTTATGTATTTAATACGACCTTCAACACTCCGTAAGTATATATTTGTCCTTTTGATATTTGAGAACGGTAGTTATGTCGATTTAAGATGAGTGTGTACTCAGCACCAAAAAGCGCTCCCCATACAAACGGCGATAACGTTTTCCACCCTCTAAACCTTAATCTATGGCAATGATTTTTTGCTATGTTGTCATTATGCCTTAGAACTAGGTTTGTATGTTTTGATTTTTTTAACATTCTTCATAGTTTTGACAATGTTTGCATTGTAAGAGTTTCATATAAAACGTAAAAGCGTCAATATTTTTGAAACTATTAAGAATATTTAAAAAATCAAAACATACAAACCTAGTTTTGGGGCATAATGACAACATATAAAAAAATCTTGGCTATAGGTTAAGGTTTAGAGGGTGGAAAACGTTATCGCCGTTTGTATGGAGAGCGGTGGGTTCACACTCCTCTTAATATATAAATTATATTCAAATTATCATTGAATACACGTTATTAAAACTCTGGTCGTGCTATAGCATCACAGTAATAGGAGAACTAAAATTATTTACTAAAGTCCGTCGTTTTCTGAAGACAGGAGGGATTTCATAGGCCGAGTTTATAAAGGTCTGTTGTGTTAGAATAAATTACACTTGGTAATTTCAGAAAAATTACTAAATAATTTAAAAATGATATCTTAAGGCATTTTATAAAATCGGGCCTTAAATAACCAAAAAGACGAAATTACCCATGACATAAATAAAAGAAATAGTAAATTGTATTTTAACTTTTATTCTTACTTACTGAAACGCAGTAAAACTCATAAAAAATAATTCATGTACTAGATTTCCTTAGTGTGCAAATGAGAAAGTCAGCCCTTCATACCAGCTCCTTATACTACCTACAAAAATTACAAGTATTACAATTTGACATAACTGTAAAGTTTTTCGTAGAAAAATATGACAAATGTTAAATTGTAGAACTTTAAGTTTTATAGTACAGGCTTCAGTGATAGGCAACCTAAAAGCACGCGTGCCGCAAGTGACCGTGACAGAAATTTCCGATGCTACTTTTTTTTAGATGAGTTGTCAAAAAAGGTGATAATAGCACGTCATGGCAAAATTGGCTCGTGGTCAAAGGCACGCCAACGCTGATCTATACGCTAGTATAGTGTTTCCCAACCTGGGGTCCGCGAACATATCCTAGGGGTTCCGGAGATGAAATAAATATTAAAAGTAAAAATTATGAGGCATAACGCGGGAGAGCGTTACGGGCGTCGCATTTTTCGTGCGAGTCAAATAGATTCATGTGAGTATTGCATATAAAAGTATCCAAGCGGTTTTTTGTTTGATTTTGAGGAGTCCACGGGTCATGGTCAGGTTGCATTAGGGGTCCGCCCTTGGAAAAGGCGAGAAACACTGCGCTAGTATATACTAAGTTCATGGTATGAATTATATTTAAAGTAACGTTACAGAACACGTATCGCGTAGTGTCGTACCGTGGCGTGGCGTGTTAGGAAGTGTCGGGCAGCCGCTGATAGAGGTGCGGGCGCGCGGCGCAGCCGGGACACACGTGCAGCGTGGACGACACCAGGCCCGCGCACTGCCAGCAGTAGTGCTCGCGGCAGCGCCCGCAGCGGTGCAGCTGGTAACAAGAGATCAACGCGATTGTAGTGCGGCAACTTTGCCACCAAGCAGCAACTTTGCCACAGTGTGGCAACTTTGCCATAGTGTGGCAACTTTGCCCTAGTGTGGCAACTTTGCCAGGTATGGCAAATACGTCATTATGTAATTTTGATAGTGTAGCAACTATGCCGAAGTGCAGCAATTTCCTGATGTATGTGGTAATTTTGCAAACGTGTGGAAACTGCCACCTCAAGGGTGGTACATAACAGGTACCCACTTTTTAAAGGTATACCCATAATGATACGTGTCGGCGATAACTGTACTGAGATCACTTTGCCGGTATTCGCAACACTGCGAAACGCAGTTCAACAGGCGTATAGAATACCGTTATATGCAACTGCTTGATTTCCTGCGGCAATCTAACCCTCAGTCTCTAATCAATATATTTAATGGACAGTAATTTGTGACCCTAGTGCTATTTCAGCTGATCAACCGCCGTTACCATACTCTGGCCTCGAATACAAAATATCAAAATTATAACGGGTAATTTTATTTTCTATCAAGAGAAGCTGCCCTGAATTATCTGAATATAAACATCGAATGTCAATGAATTTAATTTTTTTTATTGATTTTTAATAAAAATCAATGTTTGCTTACTTCTTTATCCAGATCAGTGAAAGGTCTTAAACAGCCAAAACAGTACTGAGCTTGGTTTTCATTTGGCACTTCTTCGTAAGGATCTACCGGAAATAAGTGATGGTAAGATCTGCAAACAAAACATTTAATAAATCACACTTATGAAATACAATAGAATTATTAGCATATATCAATGAGAGCAACTGTGGCGATGGCAATAAAAAAAATACTGCTTTTTTGATATCATGCAATATTAAAATTACTAATAAAAACTTTTTAAGAAATAGTATAGTAGACCAAGAAAGTGCTTGACCACTTTTCGACCTTATTACAAACGGATAAAGTTCGAAAGTGGGCAAGCAATTACTTGGTCGACATACATAACGTCTCCTAAATGTAGGTCTATTCGCAGCATTACGAGACATCGCGTATTCGCAAAGCTGAAATTCACTACTGAATGCATGCGGCGATGCGGTGATGTCTGTTCATGACAATCAGTAATCAGAATCTTCAAGAAAGTCGCTGGTCTATTAGCGGCCATATGATCGATTACCTGGCCAGATGCGGCGCGGAGGCAAGCGTGAGGCCGCAGGTGCGGCATTGCGCCGGCAGCGAGCAGTATTTGCTGCGGCACTGTGGGCACAGGTGGCCCTCGGTTCCCACGCCCTCGCCTTCTTCCAAGTGGCTAAAACATAAAGGATATTTTATTATCGCCTATAGTAAAAGGAGAATCTCTATTACACCAGACACAAAGTGGGTGGACAAGCAGATATACTAGTGATCAACTATCAATATATCAACAAAGTAATTCACGATGCGACGAGTGATGCCAATTGGTGTTAATCTGATTAAGACTAAAATTTCCACCTCAATTTCAACTCAATACACACCTTCAATCAAATTTTTTTATCAATTTTAAGTAGAGTTTAGGTTTGATTTATGTATCGTGTATTATCGTGTCTTCATACTGTGTGGCGCGTGAATTCTCTTCAAGAACTACAGCGTAACGTTTCTCGAGTAATAAAACCATGGTGTTAAAACTTAGAACAAAAAAGCCAACTATAACAACCACAATTTAAGATGGTTATCTAAATGTTCGTTTTATTTTATACTTCATGATATTAAAATTTGCCGTATTATAACACAAAAACATTACGGTTCACACCGCTAGATGACACTGTTTTCAATAATAATAATAAATGAAAATAATTTTGAATGAAATAGGGTTATTTAATTTGAGGCCTTATCAGCAATTAACGTTATGGTGAAAGGAACACTTAAATAATATATTATTCATTATATTCTATACTGGCAACCAGTGCATTTTCAAAGCTGGCCACAATACCCAACTTATCAATTGGATCGTTTCATTATACGCTATAAATAATTGGCGACGACAAATCATTACTCTAATGGCTGAAAAATAGTATCATTATGCAACAAATTGGAACAAGTTAGACATGGCATTTAGAAAGAGATTGACTATTTTTAATTTCATGTTTTAAGAAGATATTTAGCACCACCCTAGCTCTAAAACGCAACACACCATATTATGCAACGGAACGTTTTAGAAGAAACTACAGCACTTCAAAATGTCAAAACATTCGTTTGTTGCGTTTGTTCTGTTATGGTAGCGATTTCAATTTTCCTTGTGATTTTTTTCGACGACCCGGCTCGCTTATGGACTCTGATCAGAAGGAAAGATTGTATTTACTAGGTGTAAAGACTCTAATAAAATAATTAAAGGAATAAGGAGTGATTTTTATGAAAATGATTAAATGCAAAAGATGTGTTACTATATATATATAATATAAAAAATCACTGAAGTGCTTTGTTTTATTGTGTCTCATTTTCTTTTTCAGTTCTTGGCATTTGAAATGCGCACTGATGTTCATCCGATAAGGATAACAGTGCTCATTTCAAATATTCAGTCAATAAGCGAACCAGTAGGTACACTAACGTGGCCGTCAGTGTTGCCAGGTCCATTTTTGAAAAATCAGAAGATGCAACTAGAAAAAATCAGTAGATGTATGGGGAAAATTTTCAAAAAATCAGTAGATGCATTTTTGATCAAAAAAAATTGTATTTATCATATACAAATACGCATAAGTGAAAAAAGATGGTATCGCTTTCCCCATGAATCCCATTAAGTGATATTTAATTTAGTCATGTAATCATTTTTCGCTGACTGTGGAGCAAGATTAACTATGTGTCCAACCCGTTAAGTCCATTTTACGATGACAAATTTATAGTGCCAACCAAAATATGATAATTTTGTGTGTCATTTCACTCAGTTCACTCATATTACATATCATATTTAAAAAAAAAGCTAGTATTTGAAGAAATCAGTAGATTTTTAGTTAAAATCAGTAGATCAGTAGAATTCTGGAAAAATCAGTAAATCCCCCGAAAAATCAGGAGACCTGGCATCACTGGTGGCCGTTGACTGGTTCAGACCACTAGATGTCGCTATGCTTTAAATAATCTAACCGTGGAAGTGACGTCTCTATCTCAGTATATTAAAAAGGTACTCTGTGAATAAAACATTTCGACGGACTCCATTCAGAGTATTATTGAATGGCGGCACCAAGCATGACAAATTACAAGATTACCCCCTTTGTGCAGATATTACTTTAGAATAAATCTGACTAAGAAAAATACATTTTAATTGTATGCAGCATAACTAGCTTTTTTTCTCTTTGTGTCAATATTCCGATCGAAGTCGAAGCGCGTGGGACCCTATACTGACCACATGCACTGCGTGACGGGCGGGTCTGCGTTGTTGTCGGGCTGAGCGGAAAGCGGCGCGCAGTGCGGGAAGCCCATCTTGATGAGGCCGGCGTCGAGCGCGCGCGCACGAGGCGGCGGCGCGGTACACTCCAACAGAAGCGACCGGTAGTGGACATCGTCTAGTATTACCTATGAACGTCACAGTTTATTTATGACAAACTCTTGAACTTTAAAGTGTTAGGGATCTCGTCCAGTAAATCCGTGATAAGGAGGAGATTATGATTAAGATTTGAAAGAATATGTTAAATCAGGTTGTGTAGATAATATGTATGTAGTTATACAAACCCCATACTCGCCTCCCGTATCTTGACACAATTTCTTGCAAATCCTGACTTCCGCTGCAAGACCAATCACACTACACCTTATTCCATCTGTCTTTAAAGTCTGCAAGGCAAAAAACGATCCGATTTAATTTAAAATGGTACATTTTACAATACAGGTTTACATATTTATTATTGAAAAGTGCCAAAATTACTATATAAAATCTAAATCCTTAGGACACTAAATTAATTTTAAAGGTTTTTATCGCGTTTATTGCAAGGAATCTCACTCTGCATGTGTGCCCGTGAACATGAGACCTGAAAAGGGGCTTGAAATATCAGGAATAAGATTCAATACAATACACAAGATATAAACCATTATTTTTTTATTTCAACGTCGACATGTCGCATAAAAGTAAGAAGTTATAACAGGTGATTAAGAAAAGTAATCGTGCCTGTATAGTAGTATTGATATCTCCCGGGTCGCATGTAGTGAGTGAAGCAAACAGCACCAGAAGCTCTCTTGACGCATGTCCAGGAAGGGGCCTCAGCACTCTTCCTGCGAACTCCAAGGCATTCTGCAGAGAGGGCTCACCAGTTAGAGTCATGTTTGTTAAACTGTTGACAAGAAACAACAATAAATATTTCTTCTGTTTGGATCATTAACAAATCAACTAAAAGACAAAGCAGAAGTGCATGAGGGCTCTTTTTTTAGTGTATGTATGTCTGTAAGTTACATATACATATATCATGCTGGAAAGTCCCTGTGAGTCTTAGTGGTATATGAATACAAGGAGCTCACAACAGTGTTTGAAATTATATCATCTCTATAGCAATTGAGTTGTTATCAAATAGTCAATTTATTAAACAAGCACTTTTAACATAATTTACAACTCACCCTTGCACAGCTTTAATATGTTTTCTAACATTTCCGGACATCTCCGTTAGTCTCTCAGCTCTTTTGTTCTTCAAAAGAACCAGTCCCAGTTGACTTAAAGGGTTTTGATCAAAGAACTCTTCAATAAATTTTTCGAGTAACTGAAAATATTAAAAACATATTCCATGAAAACCTTAATCCAGTGTTCTTATTTAGTTTCTGATAAAAGCAGTTTAAGTAGCAGTTTAAAAACACTTTAAATAGCATAAAATGGCAACTTTGCCTGTCGGTGGTACCATTGCCCTTTAAATGGAAACTAGGATAAACTTATTACCAAAGGCATTTTAGAAAGAAATCAACTACCATTTTGTTATTTCTGATCCAAGGGCCAAGCCAAACTTGATGATATGTAAATAATAATGAACCATTATTTATACGTATTTGAACTGGATCTTGGATGAATCTGGCATGATCTCAAAATCACTACACGAGGGCTTGCATTGTGACATTTGTGACTCTAATTAGTGTAGCCATATTAGAAAAAAGTTATATACATTATCACTAGCCCTACCTGACTCTCTATTTCTGTGTATTAAATATTAGAGTATTATTAAAAATCTTATATTCTGTGTAATATAAGAAAAACCAATATGGGATCTAATTGTATAAATATTAAGAAATGCTCTAAGAAATATGATTGAATTAATCTACCTTGAGTGTACACAGGAACCGAGTAGGTTTTATGTCTTGGCAGTTCATAGCCTCAGAGCAGTCAATGGCGAGCAGCAAATGTCTCATCATGCCAAGCCTCACGGGCCCCCTCCGCGGCGCTGCAGCTTTCCGCGCCGCCTTCTGAGCAAACTCGGCCACCAGGCCTTCCACCAAACCTGCCTCGTCTTCTTTGATTGCCTCCCTATTATCAACCAACCAAGCAATGAATACACTAAGGGACTAAGTACTTGGTGTGTAAGGCATGTAATATCGGATGATTTTCGATTCCGGAACTGAGTTACGATACTACTGGTTCAATTCCAGAATTCCGGAACCGGTTCTGGAGTTAGAAAAAAGTATAAGAAAAAGAAAACAGAATAGGCATTAAATTGTTTTGTTAAATCAAATCTTAATTATAAAAACTATATAAATCGATAAAACTCTTGACTGAGATCAATTAAACATCCTTCTATTAGGTTTTTCTTAGTAAATATAACGTCGTCGCTGACTGGTTGGCGAAATGGCGAACGAACGAGACGCAAGCGTCGATGGCAGCGATTTAAATTCAAACTTCACACACGCTGTACAGTACATTTTGCAAGAGAGTACAAATATGCAAATAATTTTTATGAGTATCGAATTGCGATATTTACTTCAGTTCCGGAATTGTAATATTGTAAAAAGTCATCCGAAATTCCGGAGTTACGAAATCTCGGAATTCCGGGATCCATGCCCTATTGGTGTGTTTAATCACAAGCAATTCTGTACAACTTGACTAAGCTAACGGAAAGCATCAACCAGAACGTGCGCCTTAGTGGCTTGCTATGTTTATTACTATGTTGAGTCACACAAAAAATGGGATTTATTTGTCAATTGCTCCAATTAATGGTAGAGGATCAGGGATAACGCTCCATTGGTTTGCCTGCGTCCGTTGACTGACCCATGCGTGAAATCATCCCCTTCAGTCGTCCAGCGCTCTTTTTACGTGACACGATATACCAATATACATATAAGTTAACATTTTGAGGTTATGTTTACAGTACTATTTTATTTTGTGTACGAGGAAAGTAAAAATACTGACCATGTTTTCTCGTAGCCCGTCTCCCAGCGATATTCTTTCGGATCTATGTCGTCGTCTGCCATTTGTACTGCACAGACAAACTGGTCAATAAAATATTCAAAGCTGATCAATGTCTCTTTGGTGCACCTGTGCAGTTGCGGCACCTATATTTCAAAAAATAACATACAGTGGCAACTGACTGTAATCTTATTAAGCAAATAGCGAACCAAACCCAAATCAAGAAAGGCGATGAGATGAATTAACTATTATGGAAAGAACAAAACTAATAACAAAAACCGTGACTGGAGTCAACATTCATGAACTGTCACTGTCAGTCAGATTTTCATTCATAATTTGTTTGTTTTTTAACTTTATCCCCTCCAGATAAGGCAAAGAGATTCAAGCTCATACAGCTCTGAAATATGAACATCTACGCCTGTTCGATTTTGATGATGGAGGCCAAGCCTTCGGTGATAATGGATGAAATTTTGATACTAGAAATCTCAAATGTCATAAGGGACGTCTTAACGTCCCTTACGACATTTGAGATTTCTGGTATCGATTTGATGATAGTGGAAGGATTTGATGATAGTGAATGATGAATGATGATGATCTTAGACAATTTAGCCACTCAAAGATGATGATACCGAAATGCTCATATTTATCATTTCAATGCCTCAAGGAAGCCAATATCAAATATTACTGAAGCTCAACCATCGCAAATCGCTTTACAAAGCTTAATTGGATGTTATATCACTTTAACACACAATTTTTACTTAAAACCTGAGCTTAACACAAACGTTTTCAAAGAAAAATACCCCACTTTAACTTTAAAAACACCAATTAATCCACAATGATGTAACCAACCACGCGTACGTGTTTGGCGCCAGATAGCCTCCCTAGATTTGTTTGTATCAGTTCAGCAGGTCAGTGTTTTTTGCCCTCCAAGAAATTCTGGAATCGGGTTGTGGTTTTTAAGGACTTTTCCTGCCTGATGCCATAGAATACATACGTAATAAAAAGTAGCCTTCTGCATCTATTATATCCCACTTGTTCACGCTTGTTCAAAGGATAGAGAAGCTCTTGGCAACCATCCGTGTCCAATCTTCACCCTCTCCTGTTGCACAGGATCACCCAGGTCAACAGTTACAGCATTATCAAAACAGCAGTAGTTTTACAAATCTTTATTGTTCGATAAGACGGACATAAGATACAAAAATAGTTTAAAATAATGATGCAGATTCTTGTAGCAAATAATATTTTGCAAAAAGTCTCTACACAGGATGTTACTTATAGCACATAGGTACATGTTTTGTGGAACCAATACTGCCACTCTAATGCTGACAATTACTAATAAATTAAAGTAATTCTTATAAGTTATTATTAATTCTAATGTTAACAATAATCGCCCGGGATTGTTTACGGAGTGTTACTTAGTGCAAATTTATTTTACAATTTATTCCAATCATAACCTACAGGATGTCGAGTTATGTAACACAGCGGCTCTCCAGTACCACTGTGTAATCGTTGATTTAATTTTAAGATTATAATAGTAAGTTTAAGATGAGAAAGATCCCCACTGATTTGAAAACTATGGTTAATAATCCTATTTAAGTAAATTACAAGTCGTCATTTGGCAGTCAGGAATCTTGAACAATATTTTAACAATAATACTTGAGACAGTTATAAATTATAAGTTATCCATTATAACTTATAGTGGATTATCCAAGATTCATGGCTACCAATTTTTAATGAACATATATCAGAGTCTAGCAGAGCATAGTGAGAAGCTCTGGGTTTATCATAGTATACATTTGATACCAATAGATAAGTGTTCTTTACAGATTCTTTTGTGGAATGCATTTTGCTGCAACAGACAAAGACAATACAGCTGCAACTGTAAAACACGTCTGACCATGCGTTTGCTATATTCATTAAAGTATTATTAATGTTAACCACAAATATAACATAATATATCCCTCTTTCACAGACATAGCTGGAAAGAGATGATGCCATTTACATATAAAATAAACTGCCTCTGCACTTGATACTATTAACAAAACTCGTGTTTCATTATGTTCTACTTTAACAAACTGATTCTCAATTCATTATTAGATATTTGTTACATTTTACAGTTGCTTCTGAAGATGCCATAAAAGTGGTTGAAGCTTTAGGAACATTCCAGAGCGTTGCCTATTCACTCGGTGGCGGCCATGGCGCGAGCCTGCGCGCGGACCCTCTTGTCATACTCTAGCCGGTTTTGGCTGCAATCAAACAAAACAAAGTTAGATAAATAAAAGCTTGGCAACTTGTTCTCAAGACAAAAGTCTTCAACTAGTGTGTCGGCAGCCCTTCATGGCCTGTACTAGGGGCGGGCCGCCGCTACAAAAAAACGACCAAATTTATTCTAATTTCGTCAAGTGAGGGTAGGTTTGTTAGTTATCTTTTGTGCCCTAGAGCGTAGTTTGTTCGCCTAATTTGATCGTCAGGCAATCTCTGCTTGTAGTGAGTGCAACCTGGACTGACTTCAACGCCTATGCTCTGATCAATCATTTTCATAGCCATTTTTGTGCTCCATTCAAGCTATTTTGCACGTATTGAGAGGCTACCTCAGGGTTTGGGCTAGATCCTAGTATAGCTACTGTCATTCTAGCTTTATTAGGAGTATGAGGTAGGACCGATGTACAAATGGTTTGCAATTAGAAAATATATTGCAACACATCTTTAGCATTTGGCATTCAAGATGTGTTTCATTATATTTGCCCACTTTGGCTGCTCCTATTTATTTAATTCTGACCATACAGTAATGGGCCTATTACAGTTCCCTACGGACCTCCAGCTAGAAAGTATCAGCATACTGATTTGCTTTCTCCTTTTTGGGCTAGAAAAACACTCCTTGAGAAGTATGCTTGCAGGGCCTTACAGAATTGAAACAATTTAATGCAAATTGTCAATGTAAAGTAAGGTGTATTTGGTGTATTATCATGTTATCATATCATATTAAAAAAACTATATCTTGGTTACTTTAATGGAACAGTGGATTAAATTGGAGAAAGCCACAAATCAAACTCAATTTAAATTGCAACTAAGAAAGAAAATTTCATTAGATTTGGGAAAAATCGACTTGTCACATTCCTACTTTATACAGAGTGTAATTTTTTAACCACACCTAGAGAGAAAGTCCTCAAAATACTGAAAATTTTATTCAAATTTATTTTTGGAAAGAAGCAAAACTGAATTCAAAGATTAATAATATGCTTGTAACACATTGGAATTAAACCGTATTTTGAGTACTTTCACTCCAGGTGCAGTTAAAAGGTAACACCCTGTAGAGGTAATATTTTATAGACAAAACATAACTTTCATAACCCTCTCTGGAATTTTTCATATCTAATTTCATTCACTGGTAACACTTACACTCCTTGTCATTGCCACTAAGGGCTTTGCACCCATGGCCAAGAATAAATATAAAAAAAAATGTCATTGCCAAATCATTGCCAATGCTGTTATATTATGGGAAGTATATTTTAATGTACTAATTGTTTTTCATTCATCTCATCATTGCATAAATAAAAACAGGAACATTAAAAATGTTAGTTTTTTATTTATTTCTAAAATAATTTGATTTTAGAATACAATAAATGTCTAAAGATGAGTATGGAGTGTATTTTAATACTTAAATACTTACTTACCGTTCTATAAAAAGTATGAAAACTCCAATCTCTAGTCATAGTTACCTAAATCATCAAAATTAATCAGTCCTTTATAATGATTGCTTGTTACAGTATTCCAGTGTCTTTTTTTGATGGAAATAATTAGAATTATTGTGATAAATTTACAAGATGCTAAAAAAAATTAAAACTATTGACCACAAACTTAAATTATTTGAAGAATAGGAATTGGACAACTAGATAGCCTAATGTTTAGTGACCCTGACTATGAAGCTAGAGTCTCCAGGTTCGATTCCCAGGAGGAGCAAATATTTGAATGATGAATATGAATGTTTGTACCCGAGTCTTGGATGTTATAATATGCATTTAAGTATGTTTAACTGTTACCTAGTACCCATAGTACAAGCTTTTGCTTAGTTTGGGACTAGGTCAATTGGTGTGAATTGTCCATAGATATTTATTTTATTTTATTCTATTCAAGTGTATTCTGACATAATAACAAGCCATATAAATTGCAAAGGTGATTTCCTCATTGCAGGGTTTTTAAAACTCTGGTTAGATAATAGTACTGACCAGTAGATAGTATATGCTTCGGCTTGGGCAGGATCCTTCACGTTGGGTTCATTGAGTAGGTCTTGGATACCGAGCAGGATCTGTTTGATTGTGATGGCGGGACGCCAGTCTTTCTCCTCGTCCAGAAGTGACAGACACACTGTTCCAGAGGGATACACGTTGGGGTGGAACAGCGGAGGCTCAAACTTGCACTTCGGTGGACTAGATGGGTAGTCGTCTTTGAAGATCATGCGCAACTTGTACAAGCCACCTTCCCATGGTGTCTAAAAAATCAAAACAATGTTATATTCTACGAAAGTGTGAAGGAGTTTTGATTGGTGAAAGCCATTTCCAGTATTGTATCAAAATAAACACGCCTACACAAATACTAGAATTAGGTAGGTACCCAAATAAGTGTTCAAACCAGAAACGATAGTAAAACTGCAAGTGATAAATCTAGAAATTATGTTAGTAGTAATACTAACCCCCTTTTTTCCGGGAATCGCGCATTCCCAAGTCATCAGATTAAGCGATCCATCGGGGTTTTTCATGGGCCTCGCGACGAATCCCTAAAATACATAAATAAACAATAATTACAAATCGATCTCCGCTAAAAAAAGAAACGGTAATACAATTTCTACTACATACAAAAGGATGATCTCTGCGCCAAGCTTTTCTCTCTTCGGCTAAACGTGCACTCGCTATACCCGACATCTGGAATACTAATCAACCGTTACGTTAAAAATGTATACTTCTTACAATAAAGAACATTTTTATAAGTTCTTTTAGTATGAATTCGATGTACTCACTTTACAATATAAATTAAATAAAAATTACTCGGCGCGAATAAAAGCGTCCCACGATGCGTCAAGCAGACAATTAAATATTTTTTTCAATTATTACATCTTGGAAAAATATTTAAAACACCAATCCTTGGCATGCTGCCCTTCCATCATTGGTCAAAATAAACATTCAAAAGGAAATTTGGCCAATCCCAGTAAAGTGACAAAACATTTAGCCAGCAGGAAGCGAAAGAGACAGTGGGAACAGAACAATTGCTTCCAGCTGTAGTGATGTGCCGTTATTTTGTAGTGTTGTTTTCGAATTTTGGAATGTATTTTTCAAGGATGTCGAAAAATAACTTTGACCCCTAGCTTATACCGCATAAACTAATTGATAGTCATATCAACACTAAGTATGACAAGTATCAGTGTAGCAAAGGGAATGGTAAACTATTTTAAAATAAATACGTAAATAGTGTCTAAAAACTGCATAGTATTTAAATATAATGTGTTGAGTCATTCCATTCAGACACTCACTCAGCCAGCCCTCTCGTGTGGATGATTGGGCGTGCGAGTGAGGTACGTATCGAAGAATAACAAATAAATAAAATGACATTACTCAACACGTTATCATCCTTCTTTAACTTTTTGAGTACGATTGAATGAAATAAACAGATTTCGAACCTATTGTGACATTTATGTCATGATTATGACATTAACATACAAAAATATATCATAATTGAAAGAAAAGCTAAATAAAATATACATCATATGTTGATTCAAACCAAAACTTAGAAAGTCCCAGTCAGTAACGATGTTGTAATTCGCACTGAATTCATATCACAGGTTTTTCCAAAATTTTATTTAGAAAATTTGGTACTGGGGTATTTTGATGGTCATTAAAACATTCATTTAGGATTCAAATATTATAACTGTCTTGTGATCGATTTCGTTTACCTATAAAAAATACATACAATACAATAATACAATTCTTTTGAATTGTATTTGTGAAGAGTAAATTATTACGGTATAAAATGTCGGCAAACCACGATGTCGGCAAAAATGTACGTCGACAAAATGACGACAAGTCTGTTACAGTTTGTAAAAAAAATAAAAACTCGTGATTGGTTGTCAATCTTTCAAAGCTGCATTGCGATTGGTCAATTCAGATTCATTCGTTCAATGAAAACGTAGATTGTCGGTCATCACAAGAGGGCGCTTTGTAAGTGTCGATAGACGCTGTTTTTTTCCTCATAAAATATTTGATTCTTGCTGTAATTTGTTCCGTTTTGCGTGAGTCGTGTGAAAGGTATCTTTTTTAGAAAAAAATAATTAATAGGACATTGTTTTGGTATGTGTTTATTACAATATAAATATGATAAAGATTCAACTTTAAATGAAAAGTTATGCTAAGCATCGTGGTGGTTTCTAATTTTATCTCAACGTAATCAACGCCAATGAGCGTCGATATGCTATCGTATCGTATGGCCCTTTAAATTTTGTATAGTAAATGTTAGGATATTAATAATTAATTCATTTCTGTGATAATTAAGAGTTATTAAACTAGGCTAATATGTCAATTTAATAATTTGTAGACTTTTTGAAAAGAATTGTTTGTTGACATAATTAAATTCATGTCGTACCATGAGTTGGCGGGAAGCCGCCGGTCTACTTTTGAAAGGTTATAAATCGTAATATTTTTTAGAAATTCTTTCTCCTGTGCATTGAACTGTAATGCATTGTGACTTTAAGTGAAATACGGAACCCTAAAAGTGAAAAATAATATCCACAGAACAACGACTACGATGACTTCTTTAGAAGAAGGAGAGACTGCTGCCTCTGAGGACGTCCCATCAGGAAACCCAGAGGAATTGGCCAAAAATCCAACTGCGTTAAAAGGTTTGCTTTTTTTTGTTGTTCCCGTTAAAAACTGACTTTCAGGGGTTCTTTTTAGTGTCTACTTTACATAGTGTGATGGTCCAGCCAGCATCAAGGTGCTTTTTCATACTTAAAAGGCGTAAAGGTATTTCTTAGAGCAGAACACTGTCCATCCTCTTTAAAAGTAGGTCATGTCTAGGGATTAAACAGACACTTGATTGGCCAGATAATGGATACTCAATGAGGTGCGAGGCCCGATGGCTGTATCTTCGATTCGTGTTGTATTTTATGACAAGTTGGCATCGCACGTGTTTGCTGAACTTTCCGATGTCACACTGGGTGGGACCTCTGAAGTTAATTAAAATTTTGTAACTTTCATTAAAGGTCATAGTTGCAAGCCATTTTAGTTTTATTTTCCTAACATAGACTCGTTCAGATCATTATCATTAAATCGTTTTTATTGAAAAAGTGTGCAAAGAACCTTATGCCCCAGCTGAGGGGCGAAATTAATGATGAGTATGATGAACAAATACTCATTTGCTAATGTGAATTTTTGAATTTCCAGTACTTGGCCAGATACCTGATAGTTACAAAATTTATTTCATTTCTAGTCATTTCATGGTTATGGTAATGTACTTTGCTATTTATGCAACATTGGTTTCATTATTAACAGGGATCATTAGGATATTGGTCTACTGTGCCCTAACCAAAATAATTCTAATAATTAATATTAATGGAATCAATTATTTTGCTAATCTGTGAATTAGCAAAGTAATTGATTCCATTAATAGCCCTAGATTTGTCTGTAGCTTTTTTAAAGCTATGTTTTTTTTTCCAGATGCACACGAGCAGATGGCAACTTTAGATGTTCTTGTTTGTGGCCAGTGTCATTCGGCATTCCATTTCCTTGAAGAGTTTACTGATCATAAGACTGCCAACAACTGCACTATAAAATCTCCAGTAAGGGATAGTGTAAGTTTCAACCAACTTTTTTTTATTAATGTTACTGTTCATGATGTAAAGGTGGTTTTACAGTCACGCTTACGCCAGCGCGGCTGGCAAGCAGTGCGGCCCTCGGGCGTAAGGTGTCGTGTGTCGATTAGCCATAGAATATTAATTTGCTTTTTCATTAAAATAAGATTTTGTAAAAAAAATGATTTTAATGGAATCATTTTGCTTTATTATTAATTTAATCTATAATTTTAAAGTCAATCTGATCACTAGAAGTAGGTTAAACATGGACTAACACCAATGTAAAATGAATAGACATTTTTTTCTCATTTCTGCCATTTAACTCTTATATAAAAAAAAAATATTGATGTCCATTTATTGAGATATGTTTAAGTATTTAACTTTAATGAAAGATAAACAATATTGCCTCTGTCTACAAAATTTAGTTTATAAAACATAGATAAGATAAGAATCTCTTATTAAAACTCCTAATAAACTCATTTACAACTTACGTCATATTTCCGTGAAAAGAGTATAGATAGGTTTAGTTCATCTTAAGGTAACCCCCATGTGGTTCGCATGGATCTCAGTACTCCAGGTCGTCTTCAGAAGAGCCTCTTTTAATTACATTGTAATTTACTAACAGAATGAGAGCAAAGCCCAGGTATGGGCATTCCTGCTATGGAAGTGTTCGTCGGCACGAGACGGGAGCAACGTGAGCGCGGACAACAGCTGGAAGCTGTACCAGCAGTGGTGCCGCATGCCCGAGGCGCAGCGCACGGCTTGGATCACCGCCGGCTCCAACGTGCAGGCGCTCTCCAAGTTTGCTCATGCCAAAGTTGTGAGTATATTCCTGCTAATGAAGTGTTCGTTCAGGAGCAACGTGAGCGCGGGCAAAAATAGTCCTGCTTTGGAAGTATTCGTCGGCACGAGACGAGCATCTGAGTGTGGACAACAGTTGGAAGCTGAATTAGCAGCCATGCCGTAAGACATGCATGCTTGGTTTTTCACAAATATACATGAAATAAAGAAAAATCTGGCCATGGACAGAGGAGTGTTTTATGAACTGCACTCTTAGAGGTCTCCCATGAGGCTGGCATATACACCTAGGTGCACTTAAAGCCTTGATAATAAACAACAAGATAAAAAAACTGTTTTGATTCAAAGTAGCAGAAAATTGAGGACCAAAAAGTTAATTGACTTAAAAGTAGCTTAAATTTTAATTGGTACTTTCATAGTCACTCACATTGAAAATTTTTTTATAGATGGAGCTGAAGACAGATGACCAACTAGTACCTGTTCAAGCGGTGCAAGTACAGGAGGTGAAAAAACGCGGCCGCCCGCGAAAGGTCATAAAGGTAAGTACCAGGAAAACTTCTCCAGCCATGCCCATCAATAAATCCAGGAATACAGAACTATTTCATCAGTGCTATAATGCTCTTTGAACCAAGAATTAACAAAGCATTTCCATTGGTGCTTAGCCAGGAATTAATACATGGTTCATTAAATTTTATTCCTACAACTTTTTGATTGTAGGAGGATTCCGAGACTCAGCCCTCGGGCGAAGAAAGTGATGGCATTAAAGCTAGTCCCGCACACAAAGCTGTGTTCAACAAAACACCCACAGCTAGTGCATTAAAGGCCAAGGTATACATACATTGAATTACTGAACAGTCCGCAGCAGATATATGTCTACACAAATGATGAGCTCTAAAAGTGCTACACAACTCTATTGTCAAGAGAGTAAGGGTTTGTGTAGATATTTATGAGCTTTTCTTTTTTGTACATATTTTTGCTGCTGATTGAATGTATTTATGTACAAACTCCTCGGCCGAAAACGTAAACCTGTTAATATGATCCCTTGCAATTTAAATTTTAGATTTCACATTTTTCATTTGCTGAAGCTGATTGCCCAGGAACAGGTTTACATATTTAGCCAAACTGTAGAGTAATTAGTAAAGATATAATGAAATTTGATTTCCTGAATTTTGTGCACGTTTACCCTTTTTCATTTAGTAATTTTGCGCCTTATTCCATCATCCATGCATTAACATAGCTAGTTTAATTTTCGCAATCGACTCCTAAGGCTTGAGTACGTATTTTTAAATCCTCAGGAGTTGAACGACAAGGAATCAGTCCGCAATGCCCAAGAGAGAGTGCCCCCAGAGGACAGGATAGCTCGCAGGACGGAGCGCGAAGGGGACCCGGCCGACGCCGGGGAGTACGTGGTTGAGAAGATACTAGCGAAGCGATTCAACCCCAGACGCAAGCAGTATGAGTACTTGCTCAAGTGGGAGGGATATCCACAGTAAGTCCATCATCTTTATTATTTATACTAAAATATAAACATATTCATATAAAATATTAAAATATAAACAGCTAATTCACGCTAACAAGTTTCTCTCAGCGGCGTAGCTTGCCCTAAACAAGCCCTGTATCAAAATTTTATGCGTAGTCTAGGGGCCCGTATAATTAGTAGCATTGATACGGCTGATACGGTCCTAATTCCAATAAGCAAGGGACACTTGTGTTATACGTGAAGTCACGTAAACTATTTGTCGTCGTGACTGACTGCATTGTGAAGCTCGCTTATGCCGCATTCCTATATTCAAACAACGGATCGTTTCACTTACAAGGCGTTACATCTTTTGAAAGATGTCACGTGTAAAATTTGTCAAAATTTAACAGCTCGTAGGTAAAACAATCCGTTTGTTTATAAAAACGCGGCATTAGCGGTCTCGTTCCGGCGCGTCGTTTTGGAGGTTTGGATGGATTTGTTTTACTGCTTTTTTTTTAACTATAATATAAAGTCAAAATCGGGCTCTGTCTGTTCTCATATTTTCGGCCGTCTACTCTTTTTAAACTGCGCAAAGAATTTTGTTACGGTTTTCACTGTCATTTAGAGATTTTTTCTATGGAAAGATTTATGCCTTCTAAATGGGAATGGGTCGCTGTTATGTAGCTGGGATATATTTACTGTGGTATAAATGAGACTCAAATACAAACAATATTTCCAGTACACTTTTATAATAAGTTACTTAAACATTAAATTTGTCCACAGTGAACAGAACACATGGGAGCCCATCGAGAACATGGAGACCTGCAAGCACCTGCTGGAGGCGTTTGAGAAGCAGCTCGCGCGGCAGAAGGAGCTCAAGGCGATGCGCGCGCAGCAACAGCAGCAGCATCCGGTGCAGGTCCGTGCCGTGCAAACATTGAGGCCCCGTTAAATCATTCTTCTATCATTTATTTATTTATTTAAGTTTCATTGCACAGTTTACATAAACAAATACAATTGGCGGACTTAATCCCAGTAGGCATTCTCTACCAGTCAACCACACTATAAATAAGAAAGTTACAAACATGGGTGCACAAAAAAAAAAGTAATAATAAACTGAGAAACAATAAGCTACCTATCAATCTCATGTTAAGCTCAAAGTGTTCAAAATGAGCATTTGATGTGTTTTATACTTTAAAGTACTCTACAAAAACAATGAAAGTTAAGGCTATTGGTAAATATCTACTGAAACGAAAACTATGTATCTACTTTTTTTATCTAGTTGACATTACAGCAACGATTCGATAATCGACGCCGTTGAATGCTTTCTTCTAATTCTGTAATTGGACAGCTATGTATAAATTACTGTAATCAAAATTATTTATTTTAAAATTTTTTCGATTTCTCTTTTTGCATTTTTTTTACATTCAAATTAAATTTAAAATGCTATATAATGAATGACAACACAAAGAAAAATTAGGGTAATGGCAGGTTTCGAACCTGCAACATCTGCATTCCGTGCCTTGCGTATTCCAGTTTCCGCCACATTACCGCTAAGCGCTAAGCTGAGCGGTAATGTGAGCTTTGTGTTGTCATTCATTATATAGCATTTTAAATTTAATTTAGCTATGTATTAACCACGTTTTCCGTAATGTTCATTATTATATCTTTAGGTTAAACAAATCAGCACGCCCCTCCCACAAGTTGTGAAGCAGATGGTCAAGAAAGCAGACACCCCCTCCTTGACCCCCACAGGGTAAGCATAAAATTAAAAATTTCATACAACTAAGCCAAAACTTCATCCATTATGAACTGCAGTCTGCAGACTCAGCACAAAGAGGAACTCTTTTGCTTTAACTTTAAAGCAACAAGCAAGTTCTATTGAAATCAAATCGTCCACTGTTTATTTAATTTATTACTATATATATATATATATATATATAGCTTTTTGTTTATATGAGTAGCACAATGTTTGTAAACAAGTCTTACGAAGATGTTTAATCCTGTTGTTGTTAAGTGATTTCCTGCTGAAAGACGAAAGGATTGTTATTAAGTGATTTATTTTAGCACGCATTGTCCCTTGGGCTATACAAGTAAAAAACCGCCTCAGAGCGAATCATTGCCTGTACTCGTTACGTAGGTACCTATTAAACTGTGTAATCGAACAATTATATGTGTCAGGCACGACAGCTACCGACATCTATAGTGATCGTTGACGTTGAATAGGTGTAAGCAGAGGTAGATATGCAGTCTTGGCCGCCCTAGGCCGTGTAGTACCAGCCGCCCCTTAGTACCACGCGCCTGCCGCTTTAGTGTATTTTTTGCCACGATTAGCCGCCCCTAATACCTGGGCGCCCTAGACTCGGGCCTACCGGGCCTTAGGGCAAATCCGCTACTGGGTGTAAGGTTAGAAAATTTTATACAGGCGACTGCAGCGCTCGAGCAAGGTGCGCGCGCTCGACCAGGTGAAGGCGTGGTGCGGCGCCGAAGACGAGCCGGCCGCCAAGAAGGTCAAGCGGGAGGCGTCGAGCGAGGACGATGACTACTCCGACGGGGAAGGGAAAGGTATGCCCCAACTCGGTTCTCTACACGACAGTCCCATAAACTTAATATATATGCTAGCGTATTGATGCATAAATATCTCATTGACGTCTAACCATTTTGTATCTGTCAAAGTAACGTGAACTTTCATTATAAACGGGGCTTCGTAGAGCTGCCTTACGCGTGCGTTACGGATGCGCAACGCAGTTCTACGGAGCGAGCTGCTTGCGCATCTGGTGTGGCTTAGCCATTACTTGGGCTGTCATTCAAAACGAGTCACTGTGTTATGTTTTTTTCCCCTTTTTATTTACTTGTGCAACTGTCATAATACATTATTTCTCACTTGCACACTCAGTACGTCTAGTATATTATAAGTTTATGGATAGACCATCGTTTCTCAAACTGGGAACGCAGACTGCTGGGGTATCAAAAATGCAGCAAGTGTTTGATAGTTCCGAGCTATGACAATGTAGTGCGCGGACTGCGACATTTTTCTTTATAAATTTGCTTTAAATGGAGTCGCAGGTTTTGGCAAGTTTGAGAAACAATGTGTTAGAAAAACAGTTATTTAGATAAATAAGAAATCGAATCAAATGTGCAATTGAAAAACAATAATATATGCTGGTTTACTGAGGCCGTTGCATAATTACAATCCATTCAGTTTATATAAAAGGGTATTGTAGTCAGGCAACTGACGTGCTCGCATCACTCCCTCGCGTCATCTCCGTATATTTTTATTACCCCATCTGAAAGGTAATAAAAATTTCAGTTGACAAGAAATCTCTAAACGGACAGTCATCTCCAAAAGGTAACGTGGACCCAGAGCTTGTCAAGTCGCTCGGACTCGGTGGCAAAGGGATGCCGAATATCAAGGGCGTCATCAAAGTCGACCCTAAACACATGCCTAATCTTACCACGGGTGAGTCCTTAGCTTTAGCTGCTTGTCTCGTTGTGCTAAAGCATAGCTCTGCGGTTGAAATTCCTTTATATCATTTATTTATTACCTTTATCTGAAACAACTCATAGTGATGTTACATTTTAACCTGTTGTTATCCCAGGCAAAATGACGCTCAAAACATGTGCAAGAGAGTATTGTATTTTTTTTTTGTTTCCCTTGCTTTGAAGTATACAATACTTATTTGAACTGTATTGCACAAATTAAGTATATACTTGTGTAAAGATGGACTTAGGGCCTGAAAGCATAGTCTGACATCCAATTGGCATTGTTATTTTTTAAAGAAAATGAACCCTTATGTCCATGATCAAATTAATCATCAAATCTACTCATGAGATCATGTCAAGTTCCTTAAAATTTGTACGCGCTATTATATCTCTCTGTGGTTGACGTTGAAACAAGGAATAGATTCAAACATTACTTTAAAAATCTGAATCACGCTTATTTACGTTTGTATAAATAAACACTTAAAATCCTTAGTCATTGCTTATCTCCCATCTTGCACAAAAATCCCTAAGGCCGTTCTCTCACGGGTTAGTGAGGTTCGAGCGTAAACCACGCTCGCTAAGAATAACAATATTTTTATTGCATAAACAGATTAATTAATTATTGTAATTTTAATGCCATGACGTGTAAATCTCTATTATAAATGAACTGGACAGATTTGCATCCTTGTTAACACAAGCTGACAAGGATGTAAATTCCAATTTGTATGCGTGTAGCATGTTGTTTGTTGTCGTTGCTTTAAATTTTGTATTAAAATGGTTGGTGCATTACTTATTACGCCCAAGTCTTACCGTTCCGTGAGAGAGCGTGCTAAGATTGCTTTGTGTTTTGTAGTTTGAAAGCCCTTGGTATTCTTACCGTAGAATGCGTTAAATGTTCTGTTTGATTGTCTGCAGGTGTCTACATTATGTCAAAGAGCTCGGGGATCATGAAGATTGACTCGCCCGGAAAGTTAGGTCCGGGTCTGAACATAGACCAAGATGTGATCAGAAAACAAATTTTAGCTGCTAAACAGGTGAAAATATCTACCAATATTGAGTACATACTTATTTAATCTTCTCATTGTGTAATGTACGTGCCTTTTTTACAGAAGAAACAAGATGAAAAGAAGAGCACACCGGTTTCGTCACAGGTAAGTGAATGCTAATTTATTATTAACATTAACTAATTAATATGAGAAGTATGTCAGCAGGTAGCGTTCTGTGGTCTCGCTAGCTCCAAGGAGAAACCGGGCGAACGTATAATAATCATAGACAAGGGCAAGGGCGGTTCCAACTTTCGACTCGGGGGGGGGGAGGTCACATAATCGAAGTTCAGTGCGAGCTTAGAAAAATTATCAGTGTTAGACCTGGATCCGCCTTGATCATATAAAATATGCTAACCACCACCAATTCGAGATATGTAGCTGTCTACATATCTCAAATTGTGCTGCTGCCAGCACTCTTACCATAATCTACGACGTCTATTGTGTTTAGATAAAGAAAACAATTGGTTCGGGAGGCCAGCAAGTAACGGAGAAGACAATCATTACGCCGTCGGGACAGAAAATCATCCAGCGCACGATACACCGGCCGGTCGGCCAGTCGCCGGAAGGAAAGTCACCCGTCACCATTCTAAACAAGAAACTCGCTCAGGTTAGTAACTCTCTTCTTTGATTAATTAAAAATTAATATCTTCATTAAGGAAATAGGATATACAAAACCACACCGACGCTAAACGTTGATAACAGTTAGTTCGCAAGTTCTGAAGTTTCCTGTGCTACCACCAGGCAGATATGTACGAGTGTGGTGAAATTTAACTTTACTACACTCCCAATTAAGGCTTTCGCCACACGGTGACCCAGAAATAGGCAGTTCTATTGTTATAATGGTTAGAGCCGTTTGCCGCTGGCGAAAGTGTTACTATTACCTCATTTGCTTTATTGCAGTATCGGATTTTACACGTAGTTTCTCAGTCGATAATGGAATAATATGTCGTGATGTCCAGGGCGACAGCCTGCTGCGGCGCGGCGGCTCGGCGCGCGGGCGCGGGCGCGGCGGCGCGCAGGTGGCCACGGCCGCCGGGAACATCATCCGCATCCGCGACAAGACCGGCGGCAGCATACCCTTCGACTTTGATCAGGTCGGTGGCCTTCCCGAAACCCGACGCCGTTCCTACTCTTTGACTTACTGTGTATCTTAATGGATTTAACCTTTTCACCGAACGTTTAATTTATTATGTATCTTCCTGGATTTGATCTTGTCACCGCCAACAACGCAAACAAAAGTTGTCACCGACACGCCAGGTTGCCATATGTCAAAAGCGCATTTGTAGTTCTTTTAAACATATGCTCGTCACAAGCACACATAAGACGTACAAGAGGTATTCCATCTTAGCCCTCTGGGTTGGCAACGCATCTGCAATCTATGGTGTTGCGGGTGTCTATAGGCGGTGGTGATCAATTACCATCAGGTGACCCACTAGCTTGTTTGCAATCCTAAAAAAAATCGGTTAATTATACATGTTTGGCTAAGTGCGCCATGAGCGCGATGGCTTAAAAAAACGTGTCGGCGGCGTGGTGGGCACGACAGCTCGCGACAGCTTGCAGCGTTCTTGGCACTCGAAGAGTTAATAAACTGTAAAGATCTCTAATAGGTCAGTCAGTAATAAAGTTCGTCCTTCCGTAGTCTGACGCGTCGTCGGAGACGTCGGACGGCATCGAGGACCCGTTCCCGGCGGAGCTGGGCCCCGTGCCGTCGCCGAGTCCCGAGCGCGAGCTGACGCTGTGCCCGCTGTCGGGCCGGCGCCTGGCGCGAGCCGAGGGCGAGCCCACGCCGCCGCCAACGCCCTCGCCGCCGCCCACGCCGCCGCCCGCGCCGCAGCAGATGCTCATGAAGGTAGCTTACGCTGTTATAGCGTCAGACACGTTCGCAGAGTATAACGACCTCATTGTGCAGACTCGGGCGATCAACGGGGCTACGTTGGAGTGTGAATGAAGGAGATCGGCGTCCCCTTTCTCCCTTATTAATATTGTGACATCTAGTTATAGTTCAATTTTTTTTTGTATCATGCATTATATTGGTTTGTTTTTGGTGGTAGGCCACACCCACCAGGCTGCAAACGTTAAAGAATAGCATCATCTCTATCACATTGACATTATGGTACCCAGTTACGTTAAAATTTTGTGAAATAGTAAGCTATTTTGTCAAAACAGAATAATAGCTCCGCTTTTTTAGGCGCGTTTTAATGTTTGCCACTCTAGTTTCCTCGAACTCGATGACTAGAAGAGATAATTTGCGGTCGCCCATGGCCCATATACAATCTGAAACGTTTGTCTCTGTGAGCACCAGTAATTTCCATACGGCCACCGACTTACCGGCGTGTTATGTTCGCCAGGTGGAGATGTCGCCTGGAGGCACGACCGGTATGCTTGTGCAGGGCGACGGCGCGCAACCCTCCCTACCAGTGCTGACCGACGAGGACGGCGTGAGTATTTATTTTTATTCGAGCTAGATTACAAGCTGTTAAATTTTTGAACAGCTAAATTACCTGAGTTAGATAATATTTTTTAGTATTTCAATGAATTTTTGGTAAGGATTATTACTATTAAAGGATATTATATAAGCTATTAATGTGTTGATGATTCTGCATTTTTTAGTAATCAAAAAACCAAATTAATTATTTTCTACACTGGCGAGAGTTGCGCTATGGCGATTCTCACACAGGCACCTCGTTCTACCGCGGTGCGCGGGGCCGCAAATTAAACATTGTATGCAAGTGCCTAAGTTTGTATTGAAAACATGCGCGGTACTACTACACACTGACGACGCGATTCTGCGCCGTAGAAATGTCCGTCGATCCGTGCACTGCGGTGGGGTGCGATGCCAGTGTGGGGGAATCGCCTACGAGGTGAAATATTTAGAACTAACAGATCAGTCACGAAACAAAATATCATTGTCGGTCGGTTAAGCCCGATCGTGTTGTATTTTAAACCTTAAAACCATTGGACTTTGGCAGGCGGAGGTGAAGGTAGAAGCTCGCGCCGTAAAGCAGCTTCTGGAGGACGGCGTGGGAGACGAGGGCGAGGAGGTGGGGCTGCTGCACGCCGGGCACCCGCCCATCATGATCCGCGGCGAGGACGGCGTGCTGTACCAGGTCAGTGCCCGGCTACACTTCACCTGGCTGTCGCTAGGCTGTAGTCGGACTATAAGACACTTCACCTGGCTGTCGCTAGGGTGTAGTCGGACTATAAGACACTTCACCTGGCTGTCGCTAGGCTGTAGTCGGACTATAAGACACTTCACCTGGCTGTCGCTAGGCTGATATGCTAAATGATATAGCGCATGTCTTTCGCTTACGCCTTACACTTGCACGAATATGCGATTGTGTAAATGCGGCATTTATTTAAAAAGTTATATCAAATTGGATAACCGCCACGTCGTAATAAAATAGGTCAGCCAGCATACTTCTTACAGTGACGAAATAGCCTAAGATATAGAGGTTATGCTCGCATATGTCGGGCCGGGCCGCCAGAGGTTAACGAGATATGGCTCAATTTGATTTCGTTGTTCACAGGTGGCGGGCGAGAACGAAGCGGGACAAACGCTGCTGGTGGCGGCCGAGGGCGTGGAGGGAGTCGAGGGCGTGGAGGGCGCGGAGGGCGAGGGCGGCGCCGACGACGGCGTCATGTACGTCACGCGCGAGGACGGACAGGTAACGCAACGCGGCCAGTGAGCCCTGAGGCTCCAAGGACAGTGCTATACTTAGCGGCAAGCGCTTCGATAGCTGCTTAGATTACTTATCGTAGTGTTAGTTAGTGGCTAAATTAATAGACGAAGTGTTTTGCCTCTAATCTTGCCACCTTCGTCGTGGCCAAAGCCCAGTCACGTAGATTTTATCAATCACCAATACGACCGACGCCTTTCACGCGAATCTTCTTTTCTGGACTCTGTTGGTGATCCAGGTGTTATAGGTTTGAAACGCAACATTCCGAATTGATATTTACAAAGCAAATTTTATTAGGATGTGAGGAAATGTCAGATAGAAAGATCGAGTGAATGATAAAAGGATTGACGGTTTTGAATGAGAACGAGTTTCTATAATACTTAACGGTTCATTCACGAACACAGACATAGAATACCACTTAGTGAATGGCTATAGGCTTCGAGTGTTGCCACCGCAGCGAGTAGCTCAGCCGCGACGAGTAAGGTGTCTTTCAGCCAGAGGTGTGCGAGAAATCTGAGCGATGGGCGAGGAACAGAATCCACAGATGAATTCTATCGTCCTCAGCCAGCTCGGGGGCTTATCGACGACACTCTGCTTACTCACAGAGCTCCGGTGAGAAGACACTTCTAAACTCTCAAGAAAGCGGAGACCAGCGAATTGATTTTAAATTTTCGGCCGCTTGACATTCGCCAGTCGCGGGCCAATCAAATCCGCATGTGTATATTTTAGTCAGCACTGATTGGCGCGCGGCTGGCGAGTATCGATGGCTCGAAAATAACAAATGAACCCACAGTTCCATATGACCCTTGCCTCAGAAGCGGAAGTAGCAGCATGTCTTTGTGTTTGACCAGGACGTGCTGGCGATCGACCCGGCGCAGCTGGCGCAGCTGATCCCGGGCGGCGAGGCGACCGCCATGCAGCAGGTGGCCGTGCAGGTGGAGGGCGAGCCCGGCGAGGACGCCACCCAGGTCATCGCGCAGCTCGTGCAGGCTGACCTGCCCTCGCCAGGTACCAGCGACGCTCACAATAGTACATTTCGATACTAGTGCGGAAGGTATGTCATTACATTACATTACGAGTTCCGAGATATCTTGCCACGAGCCGCAGGCAAGTGGCAAGACTCGGGACGAGTGAAGAATGACATTTCCGCGCGTGTATCGAACGACGTTTTTCAATACAGTTGCGAAAAAAATACATTAAATTTGCGACTTTTACTGAAGCTCTTAATTAAAGTAAAGTAAGTACAAACTTTAGCAGTGAAAATTTTTGACAAATTAAACGCGTTTTTGTTAGCTGTCGTGTTTCATAAGGCAATGGCTTTTGCTATTCAGCCAACTCAATGAAAGATTTTTTTTCAAATAGATATTAATATGAGCGTTAGGACAATTATTAAAGGATAACGAAATATTCTTACCGGGAACATTAATATTTTCACTCTACCGCCTATTTTTACTTTTTTTTTAACGATTTAGTTCTTAGTGGCCAGTCATTCAAAGGCGTTTTATTTTTTAATTTAGCAAAGCGCTTCGAAGTGCTTAAAAACACCCAGAATCGCTTATTGTTTGAATATCTTTGCCATTTATTTCTGAAGAAGTGGAACTAAAAAGAACCTTATTTTTTTAATGTAAATAAATATGGGGTACCAGAAAAGACCCAGTGTTCTGATTGGTTGATTTTATGTCGTATGCAGCACAAGTCGTGTTCTGATTGGTCGATTTGCTCTTTAAACAGGCCAACAATGTTTTTGTCTCAGAGAATTCCGTTCCATTCAGCCACCTTAATAAGAACTGTTTTTAGGACTGTTATTATTTAAAAAATCATATTTTTTGATGAACAGGCTAGTAATAAAATATAAAATCTCAATATTTTGATATTCTTACATTAATAATAGGTTTTTAGTTTTATTACGTCTTGGTACAAACTAAAACTATAAAAACTCTTTGGTAAGTAGTTGTGAATTGGAACAAGTACAAATTAAAAAAAAAACTGGAAAAGTAAATCGCACTAGTTCGCAAAAACGAACTTTGCGCACGCAAAACAGCCAAAAAAAGGGCACTTTTTAAGCAACTGTATTGAAAAAGCTATTTTTGGATTTTACACAGGGGCCAATTTGTCAGCTCTACTCGTCGCCATTTTTTTCCAATTCGTATTTATGGCATAAACGTCTGAGACGAATTTATGTTGGTTCAACGCCAATGGGCGTGTAATTTTTTGTATTTGACGTGGCGCTGAAGAGGCAAAATGGATGCGGTTTAAGCGTTGCACCATGGACCTGTTCCCACGTTAATATTGACTGATGGTTACGTTGTCGACCCCAATAAATCACAATAAAATCTAACAATTGAAGTTTTACGCAGCTCACAGGCTATTCAATCAGCAAAAGTGTTGGTGTTTAACTACTTGTGCGCCGCACGTGTGTAGCTTCTAACTGACAGGTGGCTCACCTTAGAGGCCAGACACGTTTACAATGTATTTCTACAGTCTAGTCTAGCAAAGTAGAACAAAAATGTACGCATATTTTATTATGTTTGCAGGCGGCACGCGGCGCGTAGTACTCCTGCTACCAGACGGCAGCTTTACGATGACGGAACTCGACAAGGAACAGTACGAGTCCATCACAGAAGCGAGTAAAGCGCAGGAATGAAGCGTACGCTTCGCTCACCTCGAGACTGATCACACTGCAGTGGCTGGACGATCGCACGCGACGATGAATCGTGTAACAGCGCCTGATGCATTTAACCTTTCGACCTCGGTAGCGAGCCGAAAACGTTTGCGTAAGATTCCAATTCATAATTGTAACTTTGGTAGGGTTGAATACTTTTAAAGACCTGTATAAAGATGATGCGATTGCAACTGAATTACTGCAAATATGGGAGTGTCTTGTGTAAATAGAAGTATGATCGGCTATTTGTACAGATTGTACATGGTTGAATGTATTAGTTCAGGTAATTAGTATTAGTACTAGGATTGTATATTTGAACTCTGTTAATAAAATATCACGGTTCTTCTATTAATTTATTCAGGGGAGATTTAAATGGTTAGGACGCATAAGGTCCCGTTCGCAGAATGTCCCTTTGTTCGCTTCGCAAATAGTTCTTATCGGAAATGTCCCTTTCACAAAACGTCCCGTCTGCGAAACATCCCGTTCGCACAACGTTTCGTCCGTCTGCAAAACGTTCCTTCGCGAAAATTACGTTCCGTTCGCAGAGTCCCGTTCTTGGCCGTTCGTAAATGGTTCCTTTCGCTCCATTCGAAATTATTTATTGAACAAAAATATATATAGTTTGTATGGGACGTTGGCCGCCAGGTATTCAAGTTTGTACGTATGTAAAGTCCCCACAACCCGCACTCAACCATGAGAGGAGGCCCGATATTTCGCAGGCAAGAAGTTTTGCGAAAGGGACGTAATTTTCATGAAGGAAAGTTTTGCGAACGGGGGCTTATGCGTCCTGACCACTGAAATTATGAAGCCTTTGAACCATTAATACATTTTCCTTCGATTTTCTTCCCCCTGTTATGAATAATTAAAGCTAAGAGTAAGCGAAAACAGATTGACTGAAGTTTTTTGGTAGGTTAGCGATTTATTTATCAGATTACAAATAAACCGGCTGAACAGTTGATCTGTTGCCATTGGATTCGATTTTCTGCTAGGTGGAAAGTATGTCTTTTGTTATACATGAATAATTCCATTTTCCAAAGGACTTTCCCTAGTCTATGTTAACTTTTTAACGCCAAAGACGGATATATATTCGTCACTGGACCTATGTGCATTCATACAGGGTTCAACTTCATTACTTGCAAAAAGCCTTGCGTGTGAGTGATGACTTTGCATTTGACGTGGCGTTGCAAAGGATAAAAGAACTGTTATGCAATATTTTTGGAACTTGAACCACAACAAATTAAGATCATGGCTGGTACAAAGTAAAGGCAAATTTAGAAAGAGTTTTAGCTTAATTACGACCTGTTTGTAACATGTTCAAGTCACATACAAGTTCTTCTCCTTTGTGCCTAATACCAACATAAAAACTTTCTTAATGAGTTTTGACTGCCTGCCTACACTAGTTATATTTGTGATCGTCCAAATCGATTGGGATCTTGTTAGCTGGCGGTTACTCTGTTTTTAATCGGCTTTATTTAGCTCACCTACTGTCATTCAAATTGCGAAAACTGGAACTCTTCAACTGTTACAAGTAACCCCCCGAGCTTAGGCTCATTTGATTGGTTTTGACATCTCCAATGCATCATACTTGGTGATGAGGGTAAATAAGGAGTTTGCCTAATAAAATAACACATGCAAAAAAAGTATTACAAAGTTTTATTTTGTATATTTTTACGGCATTTTCAAATATTTTTTTGGTGGGTTTTATGCGCTCTACGTTTTTATATTACTGTGTAAAAAATCCTAGATTATTCCAGACTCAGAATCTCAAGAAGGCACAGGTTTGCATCCTAATAATTTTCTAGTTTTTGGTACAGCTGAAGATTTAGGCTAAAACCGCTAAACTTAAAACTTTCATCACCTATTTTTACCCGACTGTCGCCAGAAGGAATGGCATGTTCTCGAGTGTATGTGTTTATTATTTTTGTTACCAGTACGCGGCATATGTTATTTGTATTACATGAATAAAAATTACAAAATTCCTATTCGATTTGGACGACCATTTATTGCTCCTTTATTGTCTTATTTGGCACCGAGAAAAAAAATGATAGAAAATTGAATGCGTGGGATTTTTAATTCTTATATGCGGGCAAAGTTGGTCCTGAAAGCCAAAGCTTCCATTGTTAATCTAATAGTATTATGTAACAAGATGAAATAGCGGCCTCTTGCAATCAGTAAGACTATGACATTCTATATCGTTCTGCTGACAACATGTTTTAAAATAAAATTGAAGACTCGCATGAATTTGTCGCGAAATATTATTAATACTAGTATTCTGGATTTTAATTTTGCGAATATTAGACTGAATTCTATAAAGATCCGTAATTGTTAGGACCTGGTCAATGTTGCAAAATTTTAATATGTCATTTCAATTCATGTACTTATTATAATTTTACGAAGGTTCCAAGTTGCTATTGGGAATAATGGCTCAGGCAAAACTTTATAAGGAACCGTTACACCAAGTTTCGGTAAGTAATGTCAAAAGTTATACTGAGTTACTGAAGTTTGGTCCGACATTTGATCTTATGTGTTTATGAAACGGCACAACCGTCATAAATAAGGGTTTTCTCTGTCTTTGTTTGTTTTACCTGACGGACGACATGTGGTCTAACTTCACAGATTTTTATAGAACTCAGCCTCTAAAGATGTATAGCATAGTATGTAAAATATTTTTTTGGTTTTATTTACCTGTAACTATTTTAAATAAACATTATTTGCGACATTTGTTTTGTTTTGTTTCATAAGTTAAAACCAGGCTTGATATTGAAATCACATAAGTACACAGAAAAGTAAGTGTTATAGTAACATCAAACGCAAGTGCATCAAGATATTAAAAGCATAAAGGAGGGTTATTGAAATTTGTTAAAATTTAAGTTTGCGTTTTGATTTCTAGGGATAAGTAAAGGGAGTTCATTTTTCATGAAAAGAGTTGTGTTAAATTTCAAATGTCCTCGAAATTGGTTTTAGCGATATTTTTTGAGTTAAACTTGTATATGTCGCTTTAAAAGGGTCAGCTTTAAGTGAATATTCTGTGGAAAACTAATACATAAGTAGCCCAACTAACGGAAAAACTTTTTCTCGCTTCTTGTAACCAGAATACTAAGTATTCCATTATTGATGTGTGCTTTTAGTTTAACAGCATCCAAAATACATTGCTATGTGTAGCATCAGCATTATTTTAAGTAACATCAAATTCAGAGTCTAAAAGAGATGGCTTTGGTTTTCTACAAAAATCATGGCTGTATGAAAGTAGATTCCTGTGCCTTTTGTAAGAAAGGGACATGGAAAACAAAAATCACACCGACAATGCTGACATCCGGGCCGCGGTCCGAATCAGTTCTCATCGCTCAGCGGGCTATTCTCGGCTTATGCGAGATTCATCTCGTACGAAACCAACTGTCAAATCCCTCGGAAATCTATAATTTTTCGACGTATCTCGCACGTGAGATGCGTCTCGAATGGACTGAGAATTGGGGTCCTGCTATAGAAGCACGCTAGCGTTTATCGTGCACATAAACGCTTTGGTCCCCCTCACACGCATACTGGTTAGAACGGGATAAATGCTTTATGCCAGCGTTAAAAGCTAGGTTGCTAGGCCCCCTGAGCGATGTAGACTGATTCGGACCGCAGCCCTGACATGTTTAATTTCATTAGTGTCGTCATGTCAAATTCAATTCAAATGTCAATTCAATATTAGTCAAGATAAAATACTCCCCATATTATATATTATATTACTATACTTTTTGCAAAGGACAGAGGGGGTGTCTCTTAAGACACTACAAAAGTAGACATTATTAAGTTGGTTTTGAATTCAAAAAAGCAGTTGTTATAATTAAATACCTTGGGAAAATTTACACAAATTGAGCTTGCCTTATGGGTACTAGACAATGGACATCAAAAAAAAGTTTTATGGTAAACAAGTGAATGAAGTATTTGTATACTTAGCTGCATTTGTTTTAAACCAAATGTACAATAAAGAAAACAAAGATCTTTGTTTAGGTTTCCCTAAAGAGAATAGTGCCTGGTTAAATGCAAGTTAATTTCTTTGTTTACAGGGTTTACAGCTGTTTAATTTTTTAAATAAAATAAGTTTTGAATTTGTATAAAATATGAAGAGTAAAGATGATTGTGTGTTTTATTTTGAAGACTGTAAGAAGAATCGTAAGAAACTTTTTGAAGAAGCCATTGCCTGTTCCAGACTTGGAAAGGTTCTTTACATCATGATGGAGGAGTTGAATGAATTACCAGAACTGTCCCAAGACTTGAGCTCTGTGGAGCGCCATTATATGAAAATGATAACTTTCTTGTATGCAAGAAGTTTGGAATCATTAATTGAGAGTATTTCATCATTACCTAACTGGCAAAATGTACCTTCAACTATAATTCTAGAAGATTTAGGTCTTTATTGTGAAAGTGATAAAATACAAAATGCTTGTGGTGTAGTTGCATTTCTGATAGACACTCTGAGAGCTTGTGAAGAATCTTTGAAAGTACCCTGCAGATTGTTAATATCAGTCACTAAGGGTTCTGTCGGAGATGACTATTGTAATACTTTAACAGAATTGTATTGTTTGAAACTATGATGAAAATGTTACATTATAATTTTTAATAAACTCTAACCAGTCTAACCCATACTAAAAAGTGAAAGTAGTTTTCATACCCATATTACCTACTGCCAATGAAATTACTTGATTGTTTGACAGAAAATATTTATTTCCTAGCTCTAATAAATGGTAACAGGTAGCTCAACCTATTAAACGGCGATAATTAGGTTTGCTGTTTAAAGTGGTTTGGTGCTCTGAGCTTATAGCTTCTAATTTTGGGAAAAAATTGATTCTGGTTCTGTCCCCTATGCTGTAAGTATGTATATGATGCCTGCATATATGGTACATGTACGAATAAATACATAGAGATGAGCACAAACATTCATACCTATTCATCCTACAAACATCTGCCCTTTAGAGAAGTTGAGCCTAGAACTTCCAGCTAACTTTATAATCAGGGTCCAAAAAATATTTAAAAACAGAACGTTGGAAATCATTTTTATTTGGACAATATTATCATCTCTTTGCCTTAATAAATAAATACAAGGGATCAACAAGGTATAGTATTATAAGTGGTCACAATTATTTATCAGATCACCTAAATTTCAGAACAATATAAAGTACAAAGAAGACACAAATGGAGAAAAGAAACAGGTAGAAAATGTAATAGTTATGGTTGCCCTTGCCAAGTCTCAGTACTCGCCCCATTGTCTTTCCAAGGAAGCCAGAGCTTCTGTCCACGTCATCATCAAGTCCACGTAAAATCTTGTCTTGATATCGAACTTCGTTGCCTATTTCGATAGACATATGTTTAAGTGTGCTGATTTTGCTACCAAGCTCCTCGGCCATTTGGTCGTTTTCGTGCGCGACTGCATCGTCTGTCGCAACCCTGGCCAGTGGTTGATACTGGTAGCCGTCCCGGGCTCGTCTCATACTGCTTCTTCCCGCCGTTTTGCTGAATTATTTTTACTTTGAAGCAGTCAATTGAATATGGGGTCCTAACAACTTCGTAAAAATTCTGTAAAGCGATGTTTACCAGAGTAACTGAGATGTATTGTTATTCAATAACTTTCAAGCGATCCTCTTTTATTTACAGACGAAGACAGGCTTATAATTTTGTGATTCAACAGTAACTTTTTTTGAGTAACAAACAACTAGGCACAATTACGATAACAAGTCAAGTCAAGGATGACATTTTCGTGACAAATCACCAGCAGTCTAGCAGCGTTTTATTAGGTAATTTTCGGAGCAAAAAATATTTCTTAACAAGTCTGGGTTGATGGACAATTATTAATTTATGCTATATTTGTAATAGTTTTACGATACTACAATCATAAATATAATTTGTATTTTTATAGCAAATCTGAAGCAGTGTATTGAAAAGGCCTAACACATCTTTGAAATTTTGTGGTTGTAAACTAAACGTTAAATGACAATTGGTGTTCGTTTAAAAACTTTATTTCTAAACGAAAACTAAAAGTAACAAGATACTTGGTTTACGATTATTTGCGATTAATGCAAAGATTGCAGTGGATTAGTGATATTTTTTTTACTTTAAAGTTTCTGTCCATATTCTATCCTGCCGGCTTGATCTAGAACTCCCAAAGAAAGAAAGAAGTAAAGTAATAAACTTGAGATTGTAAGGGTAAACACAGAACGAAAGCTGATTAACACTTCTTCATTCAAACTTCATTTGGACTTCCAAGACCTTGTTTGGTTGGTTAATCATCATCGTGAAATGCTAGAAGTAACGTGTAACGATCGTCTTGGAAAGAAGGTCAGAGTAAAATGCAACCCCGACGACACTGTAGGAGACCTCAAGAAACTGATAGCAGCACAGACCGGCACGCGGTACGACAAAATCGTTCTCAAGAAATGGTACACGGTCTTCAAGGATCACATCAAACTATCAGACTATGAAATTCACGACGGGATGAACCTCGAGTTGTATTATCAGTAAATTTTGTTTGTATTAAGCCGGGTCTGCTGTGTGTCTGCCCCACACACAAAACATGTAGGTAGCCATCTAATGAAACAATTTTTCGTGTATTGTGTAGGGCAAAACACGCGCAGCGTATCCAGCCCTAGTTGTTTTAATTGGAGGGAAACCTTCAATATAGGCACTGAGAAGTAACTCAATGGCAAAGTCTCAAATGCAGACAGGGTCCTGATTGGTACTAAATGTGGTCTCTCACCATGCGCTTATGGTTAGAAATTGCATTTAGTAGCCCTTGCTCAGTGGTGAGATATTTAATTATAAGGTGGATTATGATTGACTTACCTATTTTGTTGTATTTAGTAAGGTTAATTAATTTGACAACTTTTCAAACCTTATTGACCACATTTTCAATTCAAAACTGTGTCAATGTTCATAAAAGTACCTGACTGCCAGAGGCCAGTGAGAATACAGTGGTTGAGAAGAGTATCATTGGTCGACCTAGACCCAGCTCAGGGGAGTCATGAACCCTTCTCCCCTGTATCTGCCAGTGGTTCCATTAATATTCTTCAGAACTTTTCTTTTGCAAAAATGCTATTTTAAAATAAATAGCAGCTAACAAATATATTACAAGTAAATCATGTTATTTATTTATATATTTTATTGTAGCACTTTTGCAAAAAAAAGACTTTGCAAGATTGTTTACAATTTATCTCATTATACTTAAAAAATGAGGTATAAGTTCATCAACTTCATCTTGATGCTTTGACCTTTTATATTAGGCATCTCTATTAAGAGTTGATTGTATATATGAATAATAGAATAAAAAAATAAACAAAGGAAATTGAATTGGACTGTTTTATTTTATTGCTTAGGTATACAACATTAAAAGTCAGTATTACTTACATTTGGTTACAATGTTCACAATTTGGTGATGAATGCGTAAGAGAATAAATGGGGGATATTTATGGCGTCAATGACTCTGCGACACTCGCTAAGCCTGGCATACCATCCTTATCTGGGTTCATGGTACATTAAAATTTGACATCATGCTCTAACCATGATGTTTAAAACCAATAAAATCGTAACAGATTCCAGTATAAAGTCTGAGCCATTTAAATTGTGTGTGCAACAGTGCCCTCTGCACTTTACCTTTAATACTTTCGCAAACAGTAAATGGCTATGGCCGTTTACAATAACAATAGAATTACCTATTGTGTGGGTTCACTGTTGGCGAAAGCCATAATTAATATGGTGCTAACTTTATCAGTCTTTCTCAAAAGATCATGTATGGAAAAGGCATATGCACTGATTTTCAAATCAAAATGCAATAGCACAAAAGCAAGCTTTTTTTCTTGTGAAAAACGAAGCATTATAAAAAATTACAGTAATACTCTACAATTTTAAGGCCCTACAAAGCTAGCTACATAAACATTTTAGTTTATTGATTCTGAACGCAATTCAAATAAAACAATGTACCAAATTGAAAACCTTTAGAAGCACTTAGGGGAATGTATTGCACCATTTATTTTGCTGCCTATGTATGGGTCAAAAATTCGGTTGACTTGGACAATTGCTTTAAGGGAAGACCACCGGAAAGTCGCCATAATTTTCTTACAGCTTTTGTTCCTCAGGTGAATGGAATCGCAGGCGATGCTGAAAAATGTCACCTCGTCGACATTCTGCCAGCCTCCAGGGCCGGCCGTCTCCAATTTATTATTACAGACCTCATCCTAATGGTCTAACTGCCACCGGCATCTATGGCACAAGTAACATTAACCTGTAGTCTATATCACATAAAAGAAAATATAAACTGTTAAAGAACCCCAAAACATACAGCATTTGTACTAAACAAGGGAAAAGACTATCGCAAACTTTAATACATGCTATGTACAGTTTTAATCCACAAATCAGTCCATTAATAAAATACAACAATACAATACGACAACATATGAAGTCTTACTAATATAGGCAACAGCAATACAAACAGACAAACATAATGATCATTCAATGTCACAATAAGGAAATGTCTCAGAACTTAACAAATAGTTCCACACATGAGCGTCACGTCGCCAGCCTCTTTGGCCCGTTTTTGTGTGGGGGAGAGGGGAAGTTGGTACTGTTGTGGTACCTACAAATGATTAAAATAGACTGATAGATAACACACTTATTGAAGCTCTAGGGGGGCTCATGTGCTGACCCCTAGCGACGCCCATGGTTCCACAACTTAGAGTACTTCTGCATAACTCTCAAGTTCCACAATGTGTAGCCTTCGGCTTTTATTATCGTCACCATTTTATTTTTCTCTAATTTAAGAATTACATGTATGTACAACAATTGACATCAGTTTTATCGTAAACACTTTATTGCAGTCAATGACTATCCTGGCTGAGAAGAAGGAAAGAGTGGTAGACATCACATTGCGTTGGTTCTAGCTGGAACATCTTGTAGAGGAAAGTCTAATAAGAAATCTACCTCCTAATTTTCTGAACATACATAACTTGATTTCATACGTATTATTTTATTTGTAATTTATAATTTTGTTGAAGAAACTGCTAACATCATGCAACACAACAGCCAACAGATCCACAAAACACCGTTATTATAAAATTACTATCATAATATCTGCTAAAAATATTAAAGAATGTGTGGCGACACACACGGTAGGCACAAGCTTTTTGGCTGACGCTCGTTCTAGCATTCAGTGTTTTCATTGTATTGAATAAATGAAATGAAATTTCCGTTGATTTTGACGTCTCACTTAGTCAATAGCACGGTTCTCAAAGCTACAGACAGTACCCGCTAATTTTCCGGAGCCAAACGGCAAAAACGAAAAGCTCGTAGTTCCGCCATGTCTGTAGTATGTCACGGGCATTTTATTCGCAGACTATACGCTAGAAAGTTCGAATTTTGCATGATTATACAATTATATACATCGCCTACAAAGTTACAAAATAATAAAAACAAAAATTTAGGGTACACTCCTACACGTTAAGTAGAATTGATATTTTTTTAGTACACGCAGACCATCGCTAACTGGGAGTAAAAAACTTCTTTTTTATGGCACGGAGTGTTATTGTCTAAATTCTGTTAACTCGCGCTTTGGCGGTTTTTTGTGTCAGTAAGCTGTTGGGCAAAGTGAGTGACACAGGAGATTCAAGTAACATTACAATTAAGGAATTATAGCGAAAGTGAACTAACTAGACTCGACAGTAATTTTCTATGACAACCACTAAGACTGCGGCCTGTTTGACGCGCGGGTAACTGCTTGGTTAGCAGAAGAAAACGTGTCCGCTTTGTGAGACCAGGCATCTGTTTATGTCCCAAATTCTATGGATTATTTATATTTACTGTAAAATTTGACAAATATGTAATAGAATTATCGAAAAAAAAAAATATGGAACACTTTATTTAAGTGAGTTTCAACCTTACCAAAGTGAGCGAAGATGACAATAGTTTGGGGACATGCTTACAGGCTGATTGGGGAATGTAGTAATGTAAGTAGCCGTCGGACATCCTTTACCTCACCCCATCTCACACTTCGCAAAAGGCTAGCTAATATCCAGATTGTTACAATTTTATTATCCATACATTAAGCCAACTAACCATCGCTTAATTTGCCTGCCCGAATGCGACAATCATTTAGACGTTTTATTAAGTAGAGATTTACACTTGTCACTCCTGGCAATTTTTTCTAGAGTATAAATCAATAGTAATGGCCAAAGTAAATAAAAAAAAACGATGAGTATTTTATAATGTCCAATAAACTATATGCAGAAACATCATTTAATTATAATATTTTGTTTAATATTATAAAATTGACACTATAAAATAAACACTGTTTTTAGTGCGTCATTTGCCATTTTTATTGATTTGTACTAGGATGGTGTTTAGTAATTTTTATCTTTAGAGCAGTTAGTGTAAGTTTTCTGTCAAAAAAAGTCTGGAATGCGTTAGCGTTAAGATGGATCGATTAGCATGTGGCGGGAATTTCAAAATTTTCGCAGTTTTAAATGTATTGTAACTAAATGGTACGACTTTATATTTATTCAAGTAGTTGTGCGGTAATAAAACACTGTTTCTTAAGGCACTGTGTTTTGTTTTTAAAAGTTCAAGCTGCTGATTTTAGATAATGGTGCATAAAATGTGTGAAAGTCGGTTGAAACATAAAGAGCATAATTATTTAAAATTAGTAACTCGAATCCCCAAAATCAAAACGCAATGCGTAAAAACCAGTGTTTTACTATCGGAAAACTACTTGAATTAATAAAAAGTCGCACCATTTAGCCATCATAAATTCAAAACTGCAAACATTTCGAAATTCCCGCCTCATACGAAGCGATCCACCTTAACTTCTAAATTTTATGGAACAATTTCGTTGCATATACGCGCCGCAAGAGGCGCTGTCTTTGTTTCCATAGTAATTGAGAAGTTAACTCTAACGCGTTCGAGGTGCTTATTCTAACAAAAACTTACACTAAACGCTCAGGACGCGTAAATTTGTATTCACTAATAAATTTGAATGAACTAAACTGTTGTTCTCTACGACCCAGAATAGAAAGCTACATTTAACAGAACATATACGATAACTCATATATTCCATGGTCTATTCAATAATTCTTATTAATAAACTAACCGAAGGCGACTAAAACGTAGTTTACAGAACAGAGTATGTACAATATTTATAACGCTACTCTCGTTAGCACAATAAGTGGGCCTCGAACGTCTGCGAAGCGATATCAGTCGAGGACCGCGCGCGGTCGGCATCCAAAATTTCTCGTTTATCGTCGGCCTCTGAATCTAGATTCGCTCTCGAGTCCCTCAGCGGAAACAAAAGCGGGATCAGAAGAGGTCGACTATTGTCTCCGCGGTGTCAGAGCCACACAATCCCGCAACGCGATACCGGGGACACCGCAAAGATGAACATGGAGCTCTAGGCGCGAGACTCACGCGGCACCCGCGGCCGGCGCCGCTCGGTCCCGTCCCGTCATATATGTACCGGAACGTGGAGCAGCAGCGCGTCGCGGCGGGGGAACTCGAGCGCGCACATTTCGCATTTGAACGGGCCGCCCTCGTGGGCGCTCGGCGCGGGCGGCGGGGACGAGGGCGGCGAGGCCGCGGGCGATGGCGCGGGCGAGGCCACGGGCGATGGCGCGGGCGAGGCCGCCGGCGAGGGCGGAGGCGACGGCGAGGGCGGCGGGCTGGCGGAGCGCGGCCGGATGGCGCGCAGGTCGTCGGCCGGGTGCCGCGGCGGCCGGCGCCCGCGGACCTGTGGACGGCCACCGCTCATTGGTATATTGCTGTATATGTCAGGTTTAACGTTTTTTGATAAGTGTGAGTAGAATGCGCATCTTTCGAGTTAAAAAGAAAAAAAACTGAACGCGCGACCGGTTACCTGCTTGGTCCTGGGCCGCAGCAGGTCCTCGGTGTGTATCATGCGCGGGCGCGGCGGCGGCGCGCGGCGGCGGCGGCGGCGCGGCGGCGAGGGCGGCGAGGGCGGGGAGGGCGGGCTGGCGGCGCGCGGCGGCGAGGCGCGCGACCAGTCGTGGCGCGGGGACGCCGCGTCCGATTTCATTTTCCGTCGCCGCTTGTATTTCCGGGGCCCGCTCTGTTGCAGGTATTGAAATGCATTACCGACCGGCTTCTGTATTCAATTGAAGACGAACTTTGCCTGTACGACGCAAACCTCTTAGCGTTTTTTAATTTTAGGTTAATTCACTTTTAACAACAAAAAATGCATTCAAACCGCTCGGTCAAATTCGTGAATAAACCGGCTCTGTATCTACATACAACACTGACTTGGGGCTGCCGCTTGAGCGCGGTGTTGGCGTCGCAGTGCTGTATGAGGTGCTGCACCAGCTCGGCGCTCGAGTGCAGCGTGCGGCCGCACACCACGCAGCAGAAGGCCGGCCCGCCTAGGAAATAAAAGTTAAAACAGATTCATCACTTTAGGCTCCTTCCTATACTATTTATATAATATAATTTATTAGGTAAGTTAAAAGGTAGCCGGGTTACCGTTGGCGCGGCGGTCGGGCGCGGAGTGGTGCGAGCGCACGTGCTCGCGGAGCACCACGCGCTGGTTGAACGCGCGCGGACACACCGCGCACGCGTACGGCTTCTCGCCTGCACACACATTGCCAATTTATGTTAGGATATTTATTTAATTGAATAACGTAACCTAAAAAAAATACAAAACTTCATTTTATGTACAAATATCTCTCAAATCTGTCCCCTGCAGTAGAGCCCATGAGGCAGGCTGCAAATTAGGTTATATTAGCACATTATTTTGGCAACATATTGCAAAAAATTGATTTAAAAAAAAAAAAATTTGCAATGGTGGCAGTTGAAACACTGATGCAGGGTATTTTGATCTTGTTGTCTAAGCCCCGCCATACTACAATATGAGCTCCTTTTGGAGTAAAATATAGCATTATCTCGTAAACTACTGCGTAAATTATGAAATGTTGTACCATTCTGAAATCTACAGTTGTTGTGATTTTTTTTTACGTTTTGTTCAATGTTGGTTTAGTACACCTTTTTCAAATTAAACTCATTCAAAACTGTAGATGAAAAATAAAAAATCTAAAGTTCGGTTTGTAATTTTATTATCGCCACAGCGTAATAGCATGTAAAAAATATTTGATTAGGTTCGATAGCACAGTTCTTAAAAAACATTATGCAAAAATTACATTTCCATAATTCCGAAATTTGCTGTTGCAGCACCCGAAAGACTGGTTCAGGGTATCAAAAATCACGATTTTTATAAAAATGCCAATATCTCAAAAACTATGAACTTTTCATTACAGTCATGTTTACTCAATTTGATAGCTTATGGGTCGCTCTATTAGCTCTCGAAGTTTTGGTTTTAAGGACACCCTGTATATTAGTGGCAGCCGCGCGTTACCGGTGTGTATCCGCTCGTGCTTGCGCAGCGTGCCGCCGTCGGCGAATGCCTTCCAGCAGAAGCGGCAGGCGTAGGGCCGCTCGCCCGTGTGGATGCGGATGTGGATCTGCTGCGAGCTGCGGGACCCGAACACTTTGCCTGCAACATAGTTTAAGTACCATTACTTTTGTTTCTTCCTATAGCCATTACGAAATTCTAATTCAGAAGCAGAAGCATGAAAGCTCACTCCAATAAATTCCCTAGGGATGAACACCGGCAAATTGTTTGGATATTTTTTCGTTAGAAAGTACAGCACCCGGCCAAAAAGATTGCACATCGGTCTTTGGAAAGAGGCATTTGGCTGTTTACGAAGATTTCCGAACGCTGGTGACCGTCCATCAGTCATCGTATTAATTAAGTGTTGTTTCATACCAAATAAATACTGCACTTTATGGATTTAATTAGTTTACGTCAAATCGATGACATGTAAACTTTAAATATCTATACAGAGTTATTGCAACTAATAAAAAAAGGATAGTAAAATAAGAATAGACCAATTTTTTCAATAAGTATTGTAAATTAAAAATTTCAAAATGTCTCGATTCCTTCCATTTTACTATTTGTGCTCTTAATGGGGTTTTTATCATTGTCACTATTAAACGTATTTATTTCTAGTCTATCAGTGTAACAACATCATAATCAAAATCGTTCATATCTAAATTCCTTCTTTTTTCGGAATGGTGAACTTAACTGAAGTGGAAGACGTCTTAGTACTGACTTCGTTTAATATTTTGTTCAAAGTTATTCCGGAAATTACAGTGGCATTTGCAACTCGCCCTTGAAACTTCTTAAAATAATAACTTACATTGTCATCCTCATTTTTTTTTATCTGTCGGCTTCGGTTGCAAAATAATTATAAACATTATTAATAATTTCGCGTTCCTAAAGGTTTTCCTCTTTTTCGTAAAGATGCCATCGCACGATTTGAATGTGGGGGGTTTCAACAACTCCATATTATATATTTTCAAGTAAATGCGTCCGTACCCTACTGGAGCTGTACAACGACTGACGAACGTCACATAGGTAGTGTGTGACAATGCTCTATGAAGCCGAAATTAGCCGAGTCTCTTTCCAAAGACCGATGTGCAAATCTTTATCGCCGGGTACTGTACTTAGCTTTTTAAGTGAACCAAAATAATATTTGATTTTTTGTTTGCGTCATATTATTATTAAAAATTAAAACATTTAATAAAAGTTGGGTCGGTTCAATATACATACAGTTTTTTTTTTGTCAATCACTAATTTAAAAAAAGAGTGACAAATGTGACATTAGCTGCGATCCGAATCACTATTATAGCGCTCAGAGCAGTCGGTCCGGTCGTCGGCGCGGAGTTAATAATATTACTTAGAATGAAGATTACTAGCAAGTAACCTACCGCACTCTCGACACGGAAATTGGCGCGAGCTATTTGACGATGCATTATTTCTTCCCCGCGCCATCTTCCTCATCCTGAAATAACAGATGTTTTTGTCAATAGTGATCAATGAAAAAACATAGACACTATCACATGCATGTTTGATACAGATAACAGAACAAGGACATCCTGCTCTTCTGATTAGAAGCTAAGACATACCACCATGAATTCTAACAATCAAGCTTGTGTTTGGGTATGTTTGTACGAGCGTTATAGAGTGATCAGGCGCTGCACGTCTCATACGAGTGCCGTCTGCAGCCGTTCGGGTATGTTCGGGCGCAGTCGAGCGTTCGTGGTCGGGCCGACTGGACGGTGTAATTTGGCTCTGGTGATTTTATTAAGACTCGCCTATGCCGGTTTGTGTCGGATGCCGTCGGGTATGTGCCCCTGCGGCCAGGGCTGGATTGACCATATCGGGGCCCCTTGCCAGCCGTTTTCACTGTATGAAACGTTTGAATTTCTTTGGTGCGCGCGCGGGGCGCCTGGGCAATTGATTACGTTGCCTAATGGTTGATCCAGCCCTGCGTGCGGTCGAAAGTGTCCGAGCAAACCTGGCGGGCGTGACGGGGCGGTCTGCGTGGCGCTCGGCGTGAGCTAGCAGCTGCAGCGCGTCGGCGCACGCTTCGCCGCACACTTCGCATGCGTGCTCGGCCCATGTGCTCGACGAGCTGTCGTGCCGTTTGTGGCTGCAACACAACCGAACCTCGAGATTCCGTTCGTAGGAAGATGGGAGGTGGAGGGATATTCCACTATCTTGACATGCTACACGAAGTTTTCTTTTCTACCATGTTGTCGAACGAATATAGGCAGACGCGCACCTATGTAACGAATGATCGCATCATATAAGGTAAGACGAAATTCAATATATATTGCAGTTCCTTGGTGTTAGTTAGAAACAGGATAAGTTGGTAATAAATAGTTCTGAGCTCTGAGCCTCTTCAATTGTTATTCCTTTGAGTCTCAAAAATTTAAAACTCCATTTGAAATAACTAATTAAGCACTTTTATGTAGGTCAAATACTTCAATCACTTTAATTATGATAATTATTTTCTTCTCTTTGCTGTTTATCTTAAAAACATGCTGTGTCTACTGTTTCGGGATTTACACGAGATTTATTCTAATTTGAAGTATTATGCGACTGACCTGTGCGCGGCGGCCTGGTGCCGGCGCAGCAGGTCGGCGCGCTGGAAGGCCACGCCGCAGTCCTGGCAGAACAGCTCGGGCCCGCGCTGCGTGTCGAACACCGCGCGCTCGCTGCCGCTGTCCGCCAGCGGGGACAGCTGGTACTCCACGTCGTCGTCACCTGAACCACAGAATAAATAATACTACTAACGTACGGAAACTTCTCTTTTTCGACCACCATTAAACGTAATCCAACTTTACATTCAGGTACATAAAGTTCGTATTACTTCATAAACATTCGCCAGGCGGCATGTGTCAAAAGGTAGGCGCCGCCCGCGCCCGCCTTCCACCCGCAATGCCCTGGCGCACCGCTAGGGTTGGGCTGCTTACTGTAAGACTATCAACGCGCGACACAGAGTGAGCGGGCGCGCGCGCGGCAAGCCGGCAACCTACTGCGATTAACCTATGCCATAGGACATGAGGCGAGCGCACCTACATTGCGGAGTGGAACCCCCCTGCCTGAACACAGTAGAGGATGTTGGCTAACTTCAGATGTTCGTGACGAAGCAAACACCGCAATTCGAGTTGCATTCCGAATCACATTTATAGCACTTGGAACGCTCAGACGGTCGGACCGAATCACGCTCACATCGCACGCAAGACATATCGTGACGTCATTGATAACATCATAGATTGTGAGCGTAAACGTCAAATTGACTTTCGACGCTTTTGACCGACATTAATTTACTATTGGCACGAACCTGATTGATCATGGGATACCTTAAAGAGATAAGTAACTGATGCATAAATAACGCTTATTAGCCTTCAAAAAATGTATGTAGGAATCGTAAATTATTTAACATTTTAGGCAATCAACTAACATTTTGTCGGTTAGGTTAGATTAGAAGGTTTAGCGATCGCAGCTCGCTCACGATCGGTCCGAATCATATACCAACGCTCACTGATTCGGATCGGTCCTCAGCGCTGTAATCGCTGTAAGCCCAGTTCATAGGGAGGTCGCGTGCACTAATACTCAGAGCGGCACCCTCTCCGGCCGGCGGCTCACCCGAGTTGGAGTCGTAAGGCTCGCGCTGCTCGGGCGCGGGCGGCTGGTGCGGGTGGCGCAGGCGCGCGTGCGCCGCCAGCGCCTCGCGCGACCAGCACAGCTCGCCGCACGCGCCGCACTCCACCGGCGAGTCGCCGCCGTGCACCTGGCATAGTCGACCGATCGTTACAGACACACAACCACCATCGAGATCGTTAGGGTGTCAAATGGGTTTATATCTGCCTGTTGGGCCCTTTTTTTAATTTTCAAATAGGAAGGATAACGAGCGAGAGGTACCATAAACATCCCCAACACCGAGGAGACTGCAGATACGTGGCAAACCCAGAGGACTTAGATTGAATACCTCTCGTGCCAGTAATTGCACCGGCTGTTTTTTCTCTATGATGGGTTCACGATTCTGTTAAACACCGGCGACGGAGAAGGAGGTACTTCAGGAAGCCTGACTCGCGCTCGCTGGCGGCTCGCTCACTCACCCGGGCGTGCGACTGGAGCGCCTTCTCCCTCGCGAAGCCGACGCCGCAGTGGCGGCAGACGAAGGGGCGGCGGCGGCGACGGCTCGCTCACTCACCCGGGCGTGCGACTGGAGCGCCTTCTCCCTCGCGAAGCCGACGCCGCAGTGGCGGCAGACGAAGGGGCGGCGGCGGCGACGGCTCGCTCACTCACCCGGGCGTGCGACTGGAGCGCCTTCTCCCTCGCGAAGCCGACGCCGCAGTGGCGGCAGACGAAGGGGCGGCGGCGGCGACGGCTCGCTCACTCACCCGGGCGTGCGACTGGAGCGCCTTCTCCCTCGCGAAGCCGACGCCGCAGTGGCGGCAGACGAAGGGGCGGCGGCGGCGACGGCTCGCTCACTCACCCGGGCGTGCGACTGGAGCGCCTTCTCCCTCGCGAAGCCGACGCCGCAGTGGCGGCAGACGAAGGGGCGGCGGCGGCGACGGCTCGCTCACTCACCCGGGCGTGCGACTGGAGCGCCTTCTCCCTCGCGAAGCCGACGCCGCAGTGGCGGCAGACGAAGGGGCGGCGGCGGCGACGGCTCGCTCACTCACCCGGGCGTGCGACTGGAGCGCCTTCTCCCTCGCGAAGCCGACGCCGCAGTGGCGGCAGACGAAGGGGCGGCGGCGGCGACGGCTCGCTCACTCACCCGGGCGTGCGACTGGAGCGCCTTCTCCCTCGCGAAGCCGACGCCGCAGTGGCGGCAGACGAAGGGGCGGCTGGGGTCGGCGGGCGGCGGCGACGGGCCGCGCTCGCTGGCGGGCGAGGGCGGCGAGGGCGGCGGGCGCGGGGGGGAGCGCGCGCGCCGCGACCACTGCTGCGTCCGCGCCGACGTCATGTTCTCCCACACCCCGTTCTGCGCCGACATTCATTCATCAATTAATATTTTGAGACGATTAACACCGATTGACCTAGATCCAGAGTGAGCGACTGAAGCTGCTTGTGTTATGGGTACTGGACGACGGATACGCATACTTATACAGATAAATAGATACTTAAATACACATAACATCCAAGACTCGAGAACAAACATTAGTATTCATCATACAAACGTTTGCCTCTCCCGAGAATCGAACTCGGAACCTCGAGCTTTGTAGTCAGTCACTAACCACTAGGGCCTATCTGGTCGTCAGATTGATAAAACTAGAGTTCTTACGCTGCTGAATTGACGGATCACTATAATATTTTATACTAGCGGCCGCCCCGGTTTTGCACGCGAGCAATCGAGATGAAATGCACATAAAAACCTTCCCTTTAAAAATCCTTAAATGACAGTGAAAACCGCATCAAAATCCGTTGCATGGTTTAGAAGGAAAAGGTGGCTGAAGATACACTATAATAATTTCGGGCAGACAGGAAAAATAGCGACTTTATACTATGTAAATTAATTATGTTTTCATGTAATTTAAAGTTTTTATGAATAAATTATCTTATCTTATCTTATCTAAATACGAGCCTTAATCCGCGGATTCGTCAGCGTGATGTTCTGTACATTTTATGGGATAAAAGAAACCGAGTTTTAATCCTAGACAAATGATCTATCTGTCTGCCAAATTTCATCTAAATCCGTCCAGCCGTTATTGCGTGATTGAGGAATAAACAACGAAATATCCAAGCATCACTACTTTTCAACACGTTCGGAACTTGTGACACACGTGTGTGATTTTATGTTTATGCCTGTTTTTAGCCCATTCATAATTATACGTTTTTTAATGAATTGTGCAGTAATGTCACCCAAAAATAATTGGATTCTGCCGTGGTTTCTGATTCTGTATCTTTTTAATAAAAATAAAAGTATGGCAAAGGTGTGATTTTAAATTACTCCTATGCCGGTGACACACCCTTCGTGATTTTTATGTGTTCGTTTATCTCCGGTAATTCGTAACATTAAAATATAAGATTAATTGTACAGTAAGGTTATCCAATTATGAATTGATATCCGCCGGGTTTTTAAACAGATTAATTAGGGTTTTGTGTCCACGCAATTTATACTCATACAAGTGTGTGGTCGTGAAAAACGACTTACCGTTTTCCTCTATTTTAGTCTTCTTCGAGTACTTATTTATTTTTATTTGGACTCAAGCATCAGTCCAAAAGACGTCAAATGCATAACTAACGGCGTATAATCAAAATAAATAACAGTTTACTACTTTACCTATAAGCAATGCTGGTGACACACACGGTGTGTCCACACAATTCATACTTCCAGCGCGGTGACACGCCGGTGCATGTACGCAATTCAAACGCTTATTCCGGTGACTCGCACGTGTCATCGCGGCGATTTTCTCACCTGTTTCCTCCATTTTAGAATTTTACGAATTTACTTATTTAAATTTAATAAATTTTTTTTTTTTAACTAATTTATTTCTTTTTTACGTATTTTGACTCTTACATTACTCCACAAGGCGTGAAATGCGTAACTAACGGTCTAAGACATAAAAAACAAAAAAAAATGGCAATGGGAGCGTTCAAGTATTACGTAACGCAATTTTTGAAGATTTTGACCCCCCCCCCCTTGTAACGCACCGTAACATTTTTCTGTACGCCCTCTCCCCCTCTCTAAACGTTATGTAACACTAAATGACAAAAATAAATTAATGACTAAAACAACATTAAATGACGTACAATGCAATCTAGGGATTCCCCGTGAAATATAAACGAAAAGGTTTGCCAACTTGCGAGAACAAATTTAAAAAAATGACGACCAGACTAATACAATCGAGCGATTCCCCGTAACGTTAGTGAAAAGGGTTGCCAGTTTGGGAGTTTTAATTCCCTAATTTTTTAGAAACAATGTTACGTAACGTGTTGTACGAAAGACCCCCTCCCGCCCCTGTAACGCATCTTAACGTTTTACGAGACCCCCTCCCCCCCCAAATTGCGTTACGCAATACTTGAACGCTCCCAATGCTGGATAGCACACGGTGTGTGCTTTCCTACTCCCATGCCGCGGGGACACGCGCCTTTGTGACCTGCTGTGCCACCGTCGAACCTGTTAACTTTAATATAAGTACTAGCTACATAGGGCGATAAAGGAGATATGATCTTTGGTCCATCAGAGGCTCGCAAAGACGACACAGATGCAGTACGCCTCTACTACCGGTCATAAAACAAAGATTTGGTCCAAAAAGGCTAAATTTCAACCACGCGAAAGTTAAAACGAGATTTAAATAAGAACACTTACCTCAACCGGTTCAGGGTTCTTTTTTCGCCGACCTCTCTTTTTCTTTGGTTTTATCGCTTGACTGTTATCTAGCACATCAGCTGAAATAAAAAAAACATTAATCACCACAAGCGTGATTTTAATAACAAACAGCTAAGATATCACATTCCATTTCCTATGGCATTTCCAGGATAAAAGGTATTGAGTAGAAATAAATAAAATGACAACGGGCGTGCGTTGCGAAAACGCTCTATCGCGTTGCATACAGCGCGCGTGACGTAACACTCAAGATTTGTATGGAGCTAACACAAAATCGCGTTTATTTTAATATTGTCAGCTTGTAACTAATTGGGTAGATGATACCTAAAACTAAATGACTTGAAAGTGTTAAGTAGTTGTAGGGACGCTGCGTCTTCCGGTACGCGGTCACCACAATTTTTTTAAATTAAATAGGAAGGCAAACAAGCAAGTGGGTCACCTGATGGTAAGTGATCACCACCGCCTATAGACACGCGCAACACCAAAGAGATTGCAGATGCGTTGCTAACCCAGAGGGCTAAGATGGAATACCTCTTGTGCCTGGCTGTTTTGCTATTTTGCTAGGATTTAAGAGCGTGCAAATAGAGATTTGGCAACGTCGCCTATGGCTGCCAAATATTTAGATGTTTTCATTGATTTTATCAAAATTAATGAATTAAAATACGGAATATAGCAACGGTATGTACTAAAATACTGATAATGCATTGCAATAGTTAATACAGTTATACTAAATAGTTATAATTAAGTGTAAAACAAGCATTTGGAAACTTTCCATTTGTAAATGTGTACATTTCGGTTTAAGTATATAAGGTTTACTACTTACCAACAAATGTAAGAACACAAGTTCTAGTACATACCGTAGCTATATTCCGTATTTTAACTCATTAATTTTGATAAATCAATGAAAACAGCTTAATATTTGGCAGCTATAGGCGACGTTGCCTAATCTCTGTTTGTACGCTCTTAATAATAGATTTTTCTAAATCTCACCATAGTCCACCGGGTCAGCGTTGTCCGGCACCATCGCGTGCACCTTCAGATGGTTCATGAGATCGCACTTCCGCACGTAGCGCACGCCGCACAGGTTACAGGCGTGCGGGCGGTCGTTCTGATGGGCCACCATGTGGTTCATGAGGGCCGCCTTCTTGCGGAAGCGGCGCGAGCAGAAGTCGCACGGCCACGGCCGCATCGCCGTGTACTGGTCCTGAGGAAGGTAGGTTCCGAGCATAAACCATGATTCACAGTACACTGTGTCTTTGCAGTCACAGCCTGGTATAATAGGAATAACATCATACAACGCACGCTTAGTATTAAAGTGACTCAATTCTGAATTTGATATTTCCCAAAATTAAACCCTATGTCTTTTAATTAAGGTGATATTTTGGGACGTGTATTATTCAGAAATGGGTCACTTTAATACTAAGCGTGCGACAATAGCATTTAAAAAATGTTGTGAGCGTGCCCCATTTGTAGCACAGCCCAGAGTGATGTGAATCATGCTTAAGACTATTTTGTACTCATCACTCTTCATACAGATGGTGATAACATTTTCCACCTTCTAGTCTTAACCACAGTATGTTCTTGTCATGCCTCAAAACTAGATTTGTATGTTTTATTTTTGAAACATTTTCTATAGGTTTGTAACTATTGACAGTTTTTTTGTTTAGTATAAAGCTTCAAAAGTAAAAATAAAAATACCTAAACATACAAACATAGTTCTAAGTTGTAACAACAGCAAACTAGAAAACCATGACAATACTCCAAGATTTACTGGGTGGAAAATATTACCACAGTTTGTATGGAAAGCACTTTTTCAGGCTTGGTATACAACCCCTATAAAAGGTTTTATTTTCATTAATCTTCGCCATGAGTACTGAGACCTTCAGCCAAGCATAAGAATCCTCTTATACTTGGCTGAAGAGTCTTCAGCAGTGTTGCCAGATGCGAAACATAGACAACAAAGACCAAAGCATATTACAAAGTCTCTAGTGCTTTACAATGAAAAACTTTGCTAAATCATGATTGCAAATGAGTATTTAGGATGATCATTGAACCCTTGCTAGCTTGCTTGGCTTGATACAATAAAAATAATGACTTGAAATGATAGGAACACTTACTTGATCAGTAGGTAATGGGACATCAATGTCATTTTCCTCTTTTATGTTATCCAGAACAGCATTGGCAAAGTGATCCAATGGGACTTCAACTCTAAAATTAAAAGAACTAACATTCAAATATTAATTAAAATTTTGTAACTAAAAATAAACTAAAACAAAAAAAAAATCACAGCTACTTTTATGTAAGTAGTCAAAAGTCAGAATAGGCATTTACATCCAATAGCAGTTAGAAATAAATATAGTATATTATTGCCTTATTATGTGAGCTCAAAATGTATATTAGAAGCAAAATACAAAATTAAAATATTTAAACGTAAAGGTGAGAATCCCATACAATACTCAATACTTTATTGCTTACATGTGATGAACAAAGGTAATTTTTTTTTAATCATATCATGCAATTAATGGACACCCACTTGGCCGGACACGTTGAAGTTGTGCATATTAAAACCTCTTGTGCTAATTTAACTTTTCATCAACTATTAATAAAATCAATACCATAATAACTTACCTTTCCTGCCCTCCAGGGTTGACCCAATCATCAGTGATGACCTCTTCTGTGACACATTCCACACTGGGATCAACAGCCAGCTCAGCAGCATCAGCATAGCTCACCACATCTTGTGAAAGGTACATCAAATTTTCCGCAGCAATTTGATCAGTGTCAGGTATTATGACCTCTGTTGTCTACAAAATAAATAAAATGCTGAAACTTGATATCTAATACATTTACTTAAAAATATACCACTTTTTAAAAACAGACATGACTACAAGACTTACAAAGGGTGTTTGATGTTGCAATGCAAGAATTCTATCTATACATATATCTATTAGCTTGGGACTAGGGCAATTGGTATAAATTGTCCCAAGATATTTATTTTATTTATTTTACATATAATAAAATTGTAGCCGATGTCTGTACATAGGAGACATTTAAGGAAAAATAATTTGAGTGTCTTTATCAGAGCAGTAAGACCAATAAGATAAATTTGTGATAGTTGTATGGGACATGGCCATGGTAAAGATAAAAAAAAAAGATAAATATGCTTTCAGTCAACTGGCTGGATGTAGCTACTGTGATGCTTCATTGGTATGGTATTAAACTCATGAAGCACTAAATTATAGAAGATTATCTCTTTTAAGTTTAATTTCAGGCACAAGCAATACGAAAATGTATAAGTGTACAAAATGTATACATATACTAGTCTAAACTTATGTTAGTATATCATTGGTTTGTTAGGTACAAAAGGGGCAGGTAGGAAGAAAAAGATCATAACAAAGATCATGAAAAACAATATTGTTTTATACTGTTATGATTAATTACCATGTTTGAATAAGCACCAGCTTGTACATTGTCTAAACCACAAATTACTTCCTCTGAAGCCACCACACCTGGGATATTCTAAAAAAAAAACAAATTATGTTAAGTCATGATTATCACAATGAAAATAAATAATATTTCATTAAGGGCACCTTTTACCTTAGTCTCCACCTCCTCCTCCCAGTGGAGGTTAAACTCCTCCCCATCACCATCCATGTTGGTGTATTATGTACCAGCCATAACTAAAATTAAATGGATATAATTCTAAATAACACCTAAAAATAAAATGGTACGCAAATACCATGTCTCACCGACGCAAAGGACCCTTTATTCTACGCCACAGTCTTGTCAACAATATTCTATACAACCTATATAATTCCTAAACCAAAACATCAACATAACCTTAATTAAAACATATTTTTCAACATCACAACCATCCATCAATTATCGCGAAACTAAATAAAGAAAAATCTAATCATGGAAGAGCCACCCCGTTAGCGAAACATGGCATAATCGAACAGAAAAACTGAACAAAAATGGTGTCAACAGCTATAGACGTAAAACGCTTAGGTTATCCTTGTCAAACGTATAGGTTAATAAACATTGATTTTCTCACCGATTTTGAACGATATTACAATAAATAACACTTGTTTATCACGAATCGAAATGGATTTCGAGATAATCTAAGCTGCTACATATAACTATACGTTTACATGACGCAATCAAAGAACGTATCGATACTGAGAATTTGGTTATAATAAAGTGTCGACAAAAACAATGAAAGTACTAACCAGATTTTAAGGTAAATTGTATTATTTTTAACTCGATTTAGCACACTGTACAGTTTAACTTTTATGTATTTGGTTAATAAAAGAATGGCAATCTTCTATATCTTCCATTTCCCCAATCTATCCGATTTGAGTTCCGTTATTCTGTTATCTGTAAAATAAACAGTCATATTTAACTCTTTTCCCTAAATTATATCCTAAAATGAAATACATAAATAGACAAATAAATATGGAAATGTATTATTCTTTCTCATTAATTGTTTGAAGATCAAATATTAATACTTTTAAGTTCTATTAATTATATGAGTAATAATTGCGTTTGCTTAACACGGAACGTTTTTTAACTACAGAGGCGTTTTTAACGTCTGTAAGAGCGTAACTAAGCCCGTCTTTGTTTGGATTTGTACAAACATATCATATTTTTCTTTAATCGTAGGACTATGAAATAGTGATTGGGCGTAGTTCCCAAACATTAATGTTCGTAATCAAAAATTAAAACATTAACACAAAAATACGTTCAAAAGCATGCTTTCGGTTAAATATATTGCAATTACGTTTTATTAGTTACTACGGCCTGACAAGAGATGGCGTTTCAATACAAAAAAATCGGGAACGTGGATATGTCACAGAAACGTCAAGCGTCAAGTCAAATCAAACGTCAAAACACTGTGTTCGTTCAGCTGTTCAGCATCAAAAAGTTATTTATTTATTCCTTAAAAAAATAACGTAGAAAGTAAATATTTGTATACTGCAAGGTTCTGCGGAGTAGTTGTTGACGAAATACCATTTGGAAAATAAGGGAAACTTGGAACAATGAGCCAAGAGCTAAACGAACTGTGTCAATTACTCTTTCCAAGCTCAACTAGCGGTAACGAAATAATAAAACACTATAGTAATCCTCTCAATTATTGCCCTGTAATGAGATGCAGCTTATAGATACAGCCATTTAGTCATATAACTTCAATTTTATTCTTGTATTGTTTATTACGTGTAGGAATTAATCTTCCCAAGAGCAACATTGTTATTTTGCACTACATTGACATACTTGTAACTTTCAGAAAATGCAGAGTACTTCAGCGAAATTACTGAGTACATCAAGAAATTGGGGTCACAGAATTGGGAACATATACAAAAGGAGCCAGAAAGGTTAACAGATGAAATGAACCAGTTAACAGAGCAGACTCAGGACTTGGCATTTACAAATTACAAGACGTTTGTGGAGACCGCAGAGATTTCACGCACCATCATGAAGGACTTGGGGAATTCGAAAGAGTCTTTGTCTAAATTCCTAGACGCCACTCCTGATTTTATACAGGAGTGTGAGAATTTCTCGCAAATGGCTGGAAATATTGTGAAGGAAAAGAGGTTTGTTTTATTTTAATATTTTACACCTATACTGAACAAAAGCGTTTTCAAAACCAATGAATATGTTGTAGATGATGCAGATTGTTATCTATATCTAGTAGATGTTATTCCATTCTTAAACAAATATATCTTGTTATCTTTTTGATATATGGTGAAAAACTTAAGAGTGAAATATGCATTTGAAGTGGTAATTAGTAATTTATTTGTATAGAGCAAGGGTCTGTAATTAATACCAAATAGAGTGCCAATGCAATTTTTTTTTATCAAGTTTCCAGATAAAAATTGACATCAACTATCTGGAATAAATGGATAAGATGAACTTTTTATTATTTGCATGTTTTAAGGAAACTCGTCTAGTTAAACTAAACTTAAGTTATATTTAAATACAGGCTGACTAAACCCCAGTTCTGTTACGAAACATGCATCATTTGACATTAATTGTCAGTTTGGTGAGGGCCTCTAACCTCTAGTCAACAGTGCAACTTTAAATGAAAAAGCTTATTTAATTCGTCATAAGCTCATTGTATTTCTCTTGTAAGATATTGTATTTATCATCTCTTTATCTTCCGATTGTTTATTTAATTATTTTTCCAGTCGCTATAGTTCCATTCGCAACCAAAGCGAGAAGTTGCTGGAACTTCTAGAATTGCCCGCATTAATGCGTGAAGCTCTCTCATCAGAAGACTATGAGAGTGCTTTGGACATTTTCACATTTATTCGTAACTTATCCAAGAGATACTCTGAGATACCACTGGTGCAGGTATGTTAAACTTAGACTATTATTAGAAGCCATCTATAAAGCTGCAAGGGAAATCTATCATAATTATGGGCATACCCAGGGGAGGGCAGGGAGGGGCAGCTGCCCCCCCTGGAAATCTTGCAGAACATGTATGAACTCACCTAATTACTAATCAAAGTGTAAACGGGGCCTTATGCTCTAACTTTTAAATAATCCGCACAGTAGACACTGGCAAAATGCACGGTGTAATTGCCAAAAAACCGCGCGCGACGATGGCGGACGAAGATTACGGAATCTAGCATCTGACTTGCCCCCCCCTGGGCCAGAAGCTCGGTACGCCCATGATCATAATGCAGTTAAATATACTTTTTGATTCAAAGCAACAGTGGAAATGTATATAGAAATTTTAGTATGGTGCAACTCCATGCCATCATCTGTGGCTTAATACTGTGCAAGAAAGCCAAATGTGTTAAATGTGAATAAGTACAAAATGATTGACATATTGTACTCATTGCTTATTTAGCAAAACAACAAAAAGTGAACTCATATGAAATTATATTTAATTTTTATTTACAGAACACAACATCTGAGATTATGACGCTTTGGTTCGAAACTCTTTACCACCTGTTCAATCAGCTCCGATACGATTTGCCATTGCCACAATGTTTGCAGGTAGTTTTTAATATATCAACATTTTTTTTGTTCAATATTAAATTAAAAATGCTGCCAATATTTTGAGAACCGTGCCTAGGACTTTCTTTTTTCTAAGTTGAAATTTTTTTTCACTTTTAATTTAATTTTAGAATAATTGTAGTTTTAGACAGCCAATATTATTTACTGTTATATCTAATTACAGTCCTTTGTCATTATGTTGCAGTTAAATAAATATTAATGTGTAATTGTTTCATAGATTCTAGGCTATCTCCGGAGAGCCAACACTGTATACAGATCTACAGATGATGATCATAGCATTCCATATACTGGCAGCAAAACCAATGCTTCTGATGGACTACACTTGCATTTTCTAAAAGCAAGAAATGCTTGGTTCGAAAAAGCTTTGGATGACGCCAAAAATACTGAATGTATGTGATTTTGTTGTGTTTTGAATGTGTTATAAAATCTATAGATCACTCTATCTATTGTGTGCATTGCATGTATGACTACTTGTCGACCAAAAAGCTAAGCGAACAAGCGTTTATCGTGCGAGGAAAAAATCTACCTATAATATCACTTCCATTTCTCTCTTCTCGCACAGCCTAGTGTGGGTAGACCATTTTGCTTGCCTGAGGGCCGCAAGGAAAAAAACTCGCACTCGTTAATCCCAGCCTAAAGCAAAACGCTACAGCATAATATTTTATTTGCGAATGCTCGTCCATAACTAAGTATTCGTTTCAAACCCGAAGGTCATTTTATATGTGTATGTACATTACATTTACAGCCAGTGAAAGACTGCTAAGAAGAATAGTCGAGTTGCACAGAATTCATCTTTTCAATGTCCTCACTCAACACAAGTCAATATTTCTGCCCGACGCCCATGAATCCAGGGCTAGGGAAGACGAGCTGAATGGTACAAGTGCCCTCTCTTGTTGGCTGAAACAAAAGGTAAACTGTAGCATACGACATAACATAATAATATTATATGTTGATATTTACATTGAATTATGTCCCTTCTGTTTCCGAAAGCTCTTAGTCTTAAACCTCACCATGTATCACCAGGGAAGGTTGTCGAAATAACATTGTCTCTTCCGGATTCTACGACACAATCCCGTAATCGAAGTTGTAATCACGTGTACCGCATTTCTGTAGCTGTCGTTAGCTGTCGTGCCTCCGCCAACCGAGCTACTGACTCATATAGTAATCCGACTATTCACTGTGGAATAGCAACGTCCATATGCTTAAAGTTCGAGTTCGGGTTTGACATTATAACGCCGTGGAGTTTGGGTAGTAACTTTGTTTACGGCGTTAAGAAAGTCCTAAACATGAATCAGTGTACGACCCAACTATAAAAATAAGACTGTATTGAAGCTCGCTTTTATTCTTGCAGGTTGAAATACTTGGCTATATTTTAAATCAAGATCTTCAGAGCGAGGACGAGTCTAATTTTGAATCCTTATTCAACCAGTGTATGTATCTCTGTCTCTCTTTTGGACGGGTTGGTGCAGACATGAGATGCACGCTGACTCCGCTGTTTCGAAACAATCTCCTTTCACAATTCCACAAAGGCCTAGAGAAGGCTGATAGCCACTTTGAAAACCAGATTCGGTCGTACAAGGTCCCTACTATAAAGAATGTACCGAGACCAATCAATGAGAACACTGCATCTGGACCACCTGAAAGCTTATTAGACTACTATCCTTTAGCAGAGTATTGTAATGGGATGTTGATCGTTCTAAACATGTTGAGGGTGACAGCACCTTTGAATATAGTTAAAGAAGTGTACAATGCCTACAGAAACTCTTTCAACAAAGCTGTTCAAGTATTGATGACATTTTATCAGAGAGAGCAACAAGCCTTTACGGACACTGAGAGACAGAACTTTGTTTCTTTGTGCGTTTGTTTCATGGAGGACTTTGTGCCGTACATTGCTAAATGTCTGTCATTGTCTTTCCCGTCGACTCAGATTGCAGAACTGCTCGGCGTCACTTTGACTGTTCTACAAGAGAGCAAAATTTTACACGTCGACCAAATTGCAATATGCGAGGCTCTAAACAGTATTACAGGACTAGTTAATTAACGAAAATATAAATGTCATTTTAATAACTACATGTTAAGTTTTTATTAAGGATAAGTAAATAAAATAACCGTAATAAATAGAAAAAGCTTTTAATTTGAATACTTATAATTCCATGTAAGCTTATATTATAAATGCTTGTAAGGCACTGCCTTTAACAATCACGTAAACAAATATTTTACTTGGATAAACAATATAGTATAGGAATGTTAAGTAACGATTAAGAATTAAAGCTTCACGATTTGAAGGAAGTAAATCTAATTTTCTTCACCCTTGACTTTCCCTCCTCGTTCCTAGATACCTCATAGTAATGCGTGACTTTATCCACATTAGCGAGCGACTCGATAAACTCCTTATCGTGAGTAATTATAATGAACATAAAGTTCTTCTGTCTCATACGCTCTTGTACTATTTCACCGAGAGCTGTGCAGAGGCTCCTAACATTTTCATGATCCAGATTTGTTGTAGGTTCGTCTAGTGCTAATATACCGAACCTGTAAACCACATGAAATATATTAAAATATAGCAGAGGTTATGGTGCACACCATAAAATTTTTAGAGGCGACGAATTCAATTTGAGTTTAGAATTATGTTTACAACTAGAGCAAACAAGTAAAGATGAATAAAATGTACTTCTACTTTATTTAAAAACTACCTGATTAAGTGATAAATGAAATCAAACATACCGCGAGCTAAACGTTTCAGCAAGAGCCAGTCTTATAATGAGACAAGCTAATACTTTTTGGCCGGCGCTGCATCGTCCCCTCATATCAATTTCAGCACCATTCTTGGTTTGTACAACTCTAAAAAAACAAGAACAATGCAAAAGGTAAAAATATTGCCGTATTCACGCATATAAATAAACCAGGCACAGAATGTCCGCAGACTACATTATGAGAGTTTTGGATAATCGAGAACACGAAAAGAAATGCGACGTAGCCCCGTCTCATATCTATTACAACAAGCCCGTTAGATTCATTTTACAAAATCGTGAATAGCTTGAAGCATTTTTTCTAGTTTCTTTTCCACCGAATGATCTTTAAACCCAAAGTACTTTTTCTTGTAGTCAATATTCCAGTGACACTCGTTTCCTATTCGAAATTTATTGTATCATCATTTTTTCAAAAACGGATGTTTTGTTAAGAGGTGTATTCATAGATAGGTAAATCAGTTGAATTACGTGTAGGTTAGGTTAGTTATCCATAACAGGCCAAGATTGCAAAAACCTCCCAAAAAAGAAAGGGTTTTTATTTGAGTGAAGAAGCAACCCCAAACAAGCATTATAATAACTATGTCACCTATAATCATATTTGCGCCTCTCCATATCAGCGGTCATGCTGCCTTCAGTCTTTATCTCGATGTGGTCGATGTCATTTCCTCGGTATATTTTCCGCCACATGTCTCTTAAACAGGCAACAGCTCAAATAAAATAACAATTTTACTTATGAATAAAGTAAGCAGTAAAAATTTACAAAAAAAGATGTAACTTTGAGAGAGAGACCATTTATGACAGAAACCAATCCCTTGCCCTTACAGCTCACCGTCATTAGCACGGGTCGGGAAAACGTGCTACATTTTAAAACTTAAACCCTGGGGTGCAATTTTTTAATCTCACCCGGTGACTAAAGCTCACCAAAATGTCCGAATCGCTATGAAAAACGGCCATTTTGGTGAAAATTAGGGACCCAGTGAGATTAAAAATTGCATTTCTGTTCCATACAATAAAGAATTCCTTGTGATATAATTTATTACAATATTTTTCGGCATGTTTAAAAAACTTTGTAAAATCGGTTTAGACCGTTTATTGCTAATTGCTATTCATTACTTTAATACCAAATATTTTTAGATTATACATACTTTGACTTGATTTGATTTTGTTCACTAAGGACCAGTTAGATATTTTTTTCTATCAATAAGAAAGTCTCCACTGCATGAAACATGGTTAAGTTTTTAAAATGATGGGCGTTTTACGGACACTATCGAGGCGAAATCCAAAAATAGGATTGGACTGGCTACTCATACATACTACGACATTCATACGTTATATTGTCACAAATACCACAAAGTGATTTAATTTTGTTCATGGCTTTTCAAATTCCGTAACAATACCTAATTATATGATTGATGTTTTCCATTTTTTCTCTATGGAATTCCATAAGACACTTCTCCAATGCCACAGAATACTCTTTGATGTCCTTGTCCAGCATTTGCGTTACTTTGAGCTCGTAGAACTTTTCTCTGAATTTCTTCTCGACATCCTTATTCTGCGCTTTTTTCAGTTCTTGCCGATTAAATTGAAGTCTTTTCTACAAGTTAATTGGAATATAAGAACAACCACCATTTAGATGTTTACAGATAGATACAGATAACAAAGTTAAGATTTAGCAAGCAGAGCGAACAATTTGGGTAGCATTTTTGGCCATTACGTAAACCATTGTTAGGAACAAAGCCGTTGCATAAATCTAGAAGGTGTTTCGCTAACTAATTGGACGTCAAATTAGCGTACCGATGCATATATTACCAGGCCACAACTAGAAATTTCCAAATAATATTCAAATAGAGATACATTTTTATTACGATGGGCCCTTATTTTAGTAGCAAGTCATTGTCACATCAATACAATCGTCAATAAATACTTGAATGAACGAAGATATATTATTCCTCGCCTTATTCCTAGTTGGATAGTATTTTCAGGAGACATTAATACTGGATCTGGATATCATTCAACATGACAAGTGTCTGCATCCCCAATGTTAAATTAAAGAAGCTCACCTTTATTTCATTTAGTTCTCCTTCAGTAGTTGCCTTCTCTCTCAACAGCTGCGTGTGCTTATTGATTAAAGGCCCCTTTTCTGATATCATGTTCATATTCACGCCACTCATTTTTTCGTTGATCTCACCCAATTCTTTCTCGCACGCTGTAATTTCACTTTGAGCTTTTCTAAATTTAAGGTTGTCGTCTAAGTCCCTTTTGTAAATCTGTAAAATGGTATAAGTTAACATGTCATGGGGTGCGAAGATAAATTTTAAGATCAAGGGAAAGTAAGTTAGAGTTGTAGTCACCTCTTGTTTCGCAAGTTCATCTCTTAAAGAGTCGATTCTCTTTGTAAGAGCGTTTCTATCGATCATAATCTGCTTCTGTTTTTCCATCAATCGATCATTAGCTTCCTTTATTTTCTCCATTTCACCAGGAACATTTCTATCTTCATGATTTTTAATCTCATTAATTATTGCTTTGACCTTATCAAATGAGTTAATTATTTTGGTTATGAAGCTCCTCTTGGTATCAATAGTATTCCTGTAAGTGTTAAGTTTGTAAATCATTATTGTTGTCGAATTGTTATTGAATTGCTAAACAATATAATGGACAAATAGAACATACCTATTCTTTTTAACAGTATCAGTCTTAACATTTTCTTTTTCTTTTAATTCGGCTTTGAGAGCTCCTGTGGACTCCTGGAGCTGTTGTAGTTCCAAGATAAACTTCTCCCTGTTAGATTCCAACTGCTTTATTGATTCTTGCAAATTATGCAACTCTTGTACCTAAAATTAAAATAAACTTAGTTTTAGCCTTCTTAGAATTCTTCAACTGTTTGCTTATACAAAACAATGGTCTTCAGTTATATTATAATAGTCAAATAAGTCAGAGTCAGCATTGAAACGGAGCCGATATTTTGGTTGGGTGATTGATGGTGGTGGTTCTCAATTACCTTCTTCTGCACGTTCAGATGTTCCTCCTTCAATTTGTTTTTAGCTTCCGCCTTCGCTTGCAACTTCTTTGAATGCGCATTGAATTTGCTTTGAGCAGCCTTCACTCGTGCCCGCAAAGTGCTGATCTTCTGCCGTAAGTCCGTCTGCTTCGCAGTAGCTTCGTCTAAGGTAAGGTCCGATTCGAATCCGGAGCATTGAGATTTGATTCCTTCTAGCTGTATATGAAAGTCAAGGTATTAGTGTAAAAGTGGGTTGTGATGTCAGCTGATCCTAATAAAGCTGTTTTTTACTATTTTCTACAGAAAACTATTACATAATCGATAGATTCTTAACGATCTCCTGTGAGTGATGTGACATTTTTTGCCTTCAGCCAGTACCAAAGTCTTATATGATTCACTATGAGGGAAAATCATTTCTCACTGTTGACTGTAAGCATATGCCCATTGCACATTTGGATCATATCGCCCTTAGCATAGTCGGTGGCTTTTACACGGTTAACGAGACATTCCTTTATCTTATGACTTTCTAGAATTCGTCCAACGTGTTTTGACTTTGTCTAACTTGTATTTCTTTAATTGGAAATCTGTGACTAAAACGAAAAGTGTTTATTACGTTTTTGGTTATGGCATTGATTTCTTGGATCATTTGGTCCATCAGCGGCATGTGACCCGCGATCTGTTTGGCAGTCTGCAGCTTCTGTTCAGGGTCCATTAGTGACATTGACAACTCTTCTCCCACCTCAGTTAATGTTGATATTTGCTGAAAGAATAAAATACATATTGGCTTTGTCGTTTTCTTCTTCCCTACACTGATTACTTAATGGATCCGATCCGAACCGAGTCAGTTTCGTCATTTTACTGTATGATTTGTATGAACCAAATTTTGACGTGAAATTACAAATCTAAATTTTCGGATTGGGATCGGGAGCACTGCGTAAGTAATCTTGGAGACAACGAGATGATTTCGACGTGTATATAAATGATTAATCTGTTTATAGGATCACGTGTATGTCTATGAAAGAGGTGAATGTGAACTGAGACCCCCATATTTGTTGTTGGTTGATAATAAATAAAAACTCTTTTGCTCTTCCATTCTCCCTGTGTCCTCCAGTAGGTATGCAATTGTCTAATTAGTAAACTTACACATAAAATTTTCGTTGTTTGAATACTTCATTATTGTCAATAACAAAATGACCGTTGCAAAGGCCTTACAATTTTTATGTTTTAATCTCGGACATGATCTATCTATCTGCCAAGTTTCATTTAAATATTTCCAGTCGTTAATGCGTGATTGAGGAAAACCATTGAAACATCCAAATATCTAAACATTATGAGTTTCGCATTTATAATATTAATAGGAAGTAGGAGATATACATACCTTATCAACATCGCTCAACCTCTTCTCCAGCTGCGGTATGTCTTTTTCTTTCAGTGATTGAATCTTTTCATTCAACGATTTCATGCTAAGCAGCTCATCCTTCTTCGCAGAAGCTCTTTGTAGTTCTTCAGTTACCTTCTCCAATTTTGCCGGAATATTCATAACTTGTGTGGTCAGTTGTTCATCCAAGTCCGTTACCTGAAAGTAACAGCTAAAATGAAAAATGAACTTCAAGACTATGGACCTTGCGTTTAAAATGAAGCGTAACTTACGTCAGACTCTGAATCAAATCCACGATTACACAGAGGGCAACATTTATTTTCCTTGAGCTGCTTTTTATATTTGGCATTGATGAATATCGTTGATTGCGCTAGATTTTGATCTTCCTGTAAAAACGAACTTATTTGTAAAAATCCTTATTGTTGATGCCAACACGTAGTATTTTGTCAGAAATGGTGAGTCCTTGCGCCATTATTGGTCACCGATGCGTATCACTTTCACGCGACTAAACGCCACTGACAGTGACAGCGAGAACAGACATAGTTTCAATAAACCCGGGCCTGGGGTGCGTGGCGGGTTTCCTCTTCGTGTGCCTAAGTACGGCGGTTCCCTTATGGACTCCTCCGGGGGGAAGAGCAGTGCTTGAGCCGGTGCACCCTTGGCATCGGTCAATGATTTCTTAGCCTATATGGTGGGATATTATTGACCGATGGCTAATAATCCGACGGGGGGGAGGGAGGCTCTTACGGCCAACACTGAACAATATTGTTCTTAACTGACATTGGCACAAGCCTCGTGGCCGCCATTAAAAAAAAGTAAATCCCGGGTCACATTTTTTTTTATATAAAATAGAAAGGAAAACGAGAAAGTGGGTTACCTGATGGTAGGTCATCACAAGCGCCCATAGACACCCGCAAAACCAAGGAGTTTGCAGATGCGTTGCCAACTTAGAGGGCTGAGATGGTATATCTCCTGTGCCAGTAATTAATTCACCTTATAAGTAACAAACAAACAAACCTGAAGCTTTTCAACAGTAGCGTTCAGCTTAGCCAGAGTAGCTTCGTACGACTGAGTGCCACACGCTTTGTACATCTGGTCTTCAGCTTTAGTGAGTTCGCTGCGGCGCTCGTTGAGCATCTCACGCACGTGTTTCCTCTCTGCTTCTTGGCTTGTTATCTGTTAATAGCACAAGACATAATCAATGATACTATAATGCATGGATGTGCAGTGTCATATTAAATGACAGCAGAAAAACAACAAATTATTAGTTGACCATTTGTAGTCATAGGATTTACAATTTTACGTCTAACTGCATAAAATAAGAAATTATTAAGATTCATTGCAAATAGGGCCGGCGGCCGGACCAACATGATATCAAGTGGACAACTAATTTATCCCATAGCACAGCTCTAGCTAGTGACAAAACTTATGAACAATAAGAAAGGGATGCACCGTATGATAATTTAACCTTGGGCGGTCTGTTTAGGGCCACACATAAGCATAGTTTTTCTCTGCATATTAATTTTCTGGTCTACTTTTTTTGTATTCTTTATTTATTTAGGGGCTTTGATTAGAATTTAACATGTCAGCTCTATTAGAAAACACAAACACATCAAAGATCCACAACACAACAAAATAAAACTATTTTATCAAACATTTATATAAACATGGTCTACTTTCGTATATTTACATGTATTCAAAATAATGATCTTTAAATTTGTGTAGAGTATTTGAATAGTGCACTAGTTTTGTAGATATGACAACCAATCCTTTATTAAAAAAAAAGGTTTTTACCCAACTGCCGCGAAAAAGGAGAGGTACTACGTATTAATTATCTAACAATTCATTGACTTTAGAAAATACATTTCCCAAGTAAACAAGCTGCAACAAACGTCAATAATCTTACCTCTAAATGGTTTTCTTTTAATTTCTGCTTCAGCAACTCCACCTCAGCTGATACTTCGCAATCGAATTTATTGACGGACCTGGCAAAATCCTTCTCAGGCATACGGCCGAGCAATTCCGTAATGGCCGACCGGTGCTTATTTTTTAATAACACCAGCTGTTTGTCCTTCTGTTTCAGGGACTCTTCAACCATGTCCCGCTCCTTTAACTTCGCGCTTTGCTTTTGCAGTTTAGTTACCTGAAACCCGAATTATAAACATTGTACAGTCTAAATATTGGTGATGGGCGTTAGATTTGGATGCAAAATCATATGTGATTAATGAGTTTAAATTAGATCCAAAATTTTAAACTTTTTTCAAGCCCCATTGATGACAGGTTACAAAAAAAAAGCAAACAGAAGCAGTTTCGTTACGTTTCGGCCAATAATTATAAAGCAATTTGTATCATGTGTAGATAATCAGATTGAAGTACAAAATAAATGTATTTGGGCGATTAAACGTACTATGCCTAAAAGGGTCAATACGTTCCAGTGCCACGGGTCAGTCACGGCTTTATACTTTTTGTCTAAGACATTAAAGTTCAATATTGAAGTAAAGAATTACCTTTTCATTCAGTTGTTCTAGATCATGCTCATGGTTTTCAATAACTTTTTCGTCGTCATTTATTTCCTTTTGACATTCTTCTGTGTTTAATTCCTTCAAAGTTTCTTCGTACTCTCTACAAATGATAGTTAATTAATATTAATTTTTTCCGATTCTTAAAGCATATCTTGTTAGTAACAATGAATACTTAGAACTTATGTTGGTGGAAGTTCATAACACGCATTCTTTATCCTTCTATTAATTGAAATAAGTAGTGTATGTTTCAAAAAAAATTACATATACCAACCAAATAGATAATTTGGCTGTGACATTATTTAAAACTCATAAATTGCTTTTACAACAGTTTTAAAACGAGAATGTTCAGATATTTAATTTCTTATGACTCCTTTTTTTCAAAAATTGGTTACAAAATGAATGTGTTACTTACTCTTCAGCAGTTTTGACCTTTTGTTCCAAGGCCTGCAGTCTTAGTTTCGATTCATTTGCATTTTTAATTTCTTTTTCTATTTTAATAATGTCGTTTTTCACAGTTTTGATATCAGATTCCTTATTGGTAATTTTTTGTTCATGGCGAGACTAAAAAAAAGAAACCTGTTCAGGTTGTGCACACAAAATAAATAATTTCCTGAATACTATACAATTAAACCACAATATAAGAAAAAAGAAATCATCAAGAAAATTTTGTTTTTCGATACATTATCAATTGAAGCCAACTTTAAACATTTCGAGAGCACTAGAGCTGCGCCAGAAACATGGTCAGTCAAGTTTAATTTATCATTTTGTGCAGCTCCACCTTATTAGTATCATTTAAAAGGGACTCACATAGATAAAATAAATTTGGCCAGTCTTGTTAGAGTCACTGGTGGGGATTAAGACAAGAAGAGATTAGGCAGTGGTAGTTGTATGTAACTCAATAAAAATCTGGACGAAAGTTTTCTTAATGCTTTTTCAAGCTTAATCATAATGGTGTAAAGAAAAATAACGAATAGTACATACAAGAGCATCAATGCTGGCATTGACTAGTGATTGAAGTTTGTTCTCTTCTGTATCAGCCATTGATTTTAGTGATTCCAAATCCTTTTGTAGAACTTTAATCCTTTCTTTTACAGAATTTATTACTTCATCTGCCTCTTCATTTGTTTCTATCTGTGAGACTTCGATTTCTGGAATGTTATTTTGAAAATGAAAAAAATAGTTTGCAAGTAAGTCGCATATGTATATCATAGGCTCTTCTATAAGACTGATTCTAACAGTGCTCCGTAAAGTGGAAGGTGCTGCTTAGAATAGTGCCACTGCAAGAAGCTCAAGAATTTTATTCTTCCATGTTTAAAAAAAAAAGAAAAGTACCTAAAATCACAATAAATAACACAGGGAACTTTAACTATAAGGAGTTAAGGACTAACTGAGATTATGTAATTGATCTAGAATCTCCAGGTCAACATCAAGGATATATATATACCTATGTGGTCCCTGAATCAGTAACAAAATAACTTAAGACATAAATTTAGTACTACATCCGTTCAAAGGAACATAGAGTAATTGTTGGTTAACAATTAATGTATTAAAATTGTAATGACAACACAAAGAAAAATTAGGGCAATGGTAGGACTTGAACCTGCAACATCAGCATTCCGTGCCTTACGTTTGCCAGTTTCGCCACATTGCCGCTGCCATACCCTGCGAATTTTTCAATGTGCTTCGTCTTCCGGTCATTACATTATTGATTTTAAGCTTACAACTACCCTCGGTGTCATCTATATGAAACTTTTTAACAAGTTATCATATTCAACTGGGTACCTTTACAGCTACCGCCAACTGACGAGAGATGGCGCCGTTTTTGTTATTAAATTTTGTAACCGAAACTTCTTTCGATTTTTATTTTAAATGTTTTTAACATTCAAATTATTAAATTAAAATTGTAATTTTAAATGTTTTTAACATTCAAATTATTAAATTAAAATTGTAATTTTAATTTAAAAATTTGAATGTTAAAAACATTTAAAATAAAAATCGAAAGAAATTTCGGTTACACAATTTAATAACAATTAATGGTTTGCCAATGTGTTATTTCTAGTAGTTTAGGCGCAATGACCCCGTGTTATTTTGCAGTCGAACTGATAATCATGATTTGACGCTTTGGTGCCATGGGAAGAAGACAGAATACAGAACACCAAAATGTTACAAGTATAGACGACGCTCAAGGTAAAGCTTTAATATTCTCATCTCACCAGCTAATTTCGCAGTTTCCACAATCATATTATTCTTCCTATCTATCCGCTCTTGGTTCTGACTCTCCAATACTATCAACTTGTTAAACTTTGCCTCATTGGCGGTTTTCTGATTAGCAATAGTTTCTTCATCCTTGTTGAATGAAGAGTTTTTCTTATAAGATTCGTTGAGTTCTTTTTGTTTTGCTTCCGCTGTAGATCCATAGTTATCTAAAACAATTAGAACACAGAGATATTGTATTATTATACAGCAAAATGTATCCTATAGGGTGTGAAATACATATACATATGTTTAGAGCGATTTTATTATTCATGCCAATACTGGATTTTATATAGCGTCAGATACGCATGAAATCCAGCTTACACTACTGGGGCGTTTACATTAGCCAGTGACGAGTTAAATTCATTTTTGTCTGGGCCATAATTAGTAACTGAATTAATGTAAATGCCACATAAACCTTAAATTGTATTTCTCTCCACACAGTAGGACTGGATGTTAAAAAGTATCGAACTATCAATACTATTCTTAAATAATTTCTTTATTGACAATGTTATAAATGCTATTTTAAAGATATGTATAACACACCTATACTCTCCTGCAGTTCTTTAATAGATCCTTCAAATAAGTTGTTGATGGCTTTCTTTAACTCCTGCTCTTGGGTTTGGTTATGCTCTAACCTGTAATAGAAATAAAAAAGATAATGATTTGGTCACAAGTTCATATAATCAATTTGTATAAAACATGTGAAAAAACAAAATCCACCAATATAGTGACAATTGATGCCAATTTCGTTTATTGCAAGACTAAGACTAAAGGCACGCTTTAGGACTAACGTTCAAAGAGAATTGGATTTCAGGTACCTTGTTTTAATTTTCTCTCTCTTTGATTCAAATGCAACTAAATTCTTCTGTAACGTCTCAATTGCCTTTAGCTTTTCGGTGATAGGGTTCAGCTGCTGCGTGATTTCAGACACCTTTAATTCGGCTTCAGATATGCGAGTCTCGTCATTTATGACATTCAGTTTTTTCTTGTCCAGTTCTTCTTTTTGTTCAGTCAGGTATTGCACCTCCTGTTCTGAAGGGAAAGGAAAGAAATATGAACCCATAGCCTTTCATCCTCAATGTGCAAAGTATTGCTATACAGTTTTTCAATAACATTGGTTCAGCAGATTTGACATAAAGAAGTAACAAGCAGAAAGTTTGCACTTTCATATCACACATCTCATACCACAAAAGAGATACAATAAGCCTAATATAGTTAATTTCGCACTGTATACATAGAACAATCTTAAAAAATCATGTTAACTAACATGTATATTATGAATGTCTGCCATAAAAAAAAAAATACAAACAAATAGCCGCTCTGTGGTTTTCTAGAGCCACAGCATGCTACGAAAATTCCTGGCCGATGTAATGTGTGGGTTAAAATTGATACTTACCCAGCAGTTTCATAGTTGTGCCAATTTCTTTTCGGTTTTTTTTCAGGCGATCAAAGCAAGCACTGTATTTATCAGCATCAAATATTTCATCAAATCTTTCTTTGACTTTTTTTCCTTCGTCTAGAGGCCAGCTTGCGTCTTCTTGGTGGCAGAATATCACGGAGTTCAGGATAGCTTTAGACACACCTGAAAACATAAAGTGTATCATTGAGTAAATGTTATTGGGTACAGAATGTTGTATTGCTTGACATCTTAGGGTCGTAGTTTTAATCGTAACTCAAGTTTCATACTACCACACATACTAGTATGAACTAACATAGTTATTAACTGGAACTTGAGCTCAGTAAAAACCATGACCCTTAATTTACCAATTAGATTAAGCTACATATTATGTACAGCATAATGTGTGACATTTTCGACATATCCATTCCAAGTACAGAGTTGATACTTGTTCAGAGATTGGAAAGAGTGTGCTGTTTTTGTGTTATTATTATGTGCATGTGTATTGATATGGATATGCCAATAAATATCTATGGAATTTTAAGAAAGGAGATTTAATTTTTATCTAAAGAGGTTTATATATCAGTAATTCTAAATAATTTAATTACACACAGTCAACAATTATTTTAGCAAAGACCGGGTAAAAATATCTGACAACCAGATGAATGAGTTTTAAATTTCATTTAATTTGTGATCTCTTCAGAATGTAAACAAAATCAGTTCATTTACATCTGTTGAGTACTCCTCAATTGTAGCCTCTCTTCAGTGGTTTCAGGAACGTTGAATGAATAAGCCTCAGGATAGTACACAGTTACCTTAATTGATTTTACAGCTTTCGGTAAATAACAAATACAAGAGCTAAGTGTGTTGCCACTATGGGGATACGGTGCAGTCTGGTGGGGGCGTTGGTTAAAGTCCAGGACGTCACAAGAAACAGGTATTGTAGGTTGCTCCAACATCATTATCCATATAAGTTTAAATTTTGACAGTGAAAGTATGAAATACTCTAAGAAGACCATAACTTATGGAAGTAACTTATAAATTTATAAGTGATCAAATTACTTTGCAGTCATGCTTACCAAGTTCCTGATGCATAACGGAATCAAGGTCAGCGCATCTTGACGAGATATCCTTAACTTGTCCATTTTCATCAATCACTGACAGGAATGAGTCTAATGTTTTAAATACTGGTTTTTTCTTGGCCATACATGTCACTCTCATTGATCTTGATACCTCCAACTGTTTATCATTAGTGTTTACTATCTGAAATTCGGAGTAATAATATTTATATGTATTACTATTCATCGTTGTTGTCAGAGACGCAAAAGCCTGAGTAGTCTTTTCATTGTTTCAAATCAATCAAAGATAGCACAAAATAATTTGGAATAAAAACTAGCTAAACCTAGAAAACACTTCAGGAAATTGTTTTTATACTTTGTAGTGTAGTGCGTAGTATGTTAAGAGTGTATCATGCCAACATGACACACTCTTAACATAAACATCAAATCTTGTTTTCGAGAAGTAAACTCCTACTACTAACACATAATAACACTACTGACAGTATAGTATGCAACTGCAATATAAAACTTTCTATACCCTGGTTTTTTGGATGAGAATTGTTATAAATATTGGCAATCCGTTGTATTGAAAAGTGTTACAATACAATTCATCAATAGCCTTTAGCAAAGGATTATACTAAAATAACATATGTTTGTGTCTTTGTTAGTAGCTCTTACTAATTTGAAAATAGCACTTTTGGAAAAAAATCTAGCCAACATTATTTACATCAATTTTCAACCTAAACTAACGAGGTATATGACTTGCCAAGGAGTGTGCAGTTCTTGTTTTGTAGGCACGGTAAAGCGCCGGCAAGTAAATTAAGCTAACCTTACCTTAAGTTTAACCTGTCCCAGAACTTCGGTTGTCCTATTAACTTTCGTGTCGTGAACAAAACATTCGTTACGACTGCCTGGGGGCATCTGCCCCGTAATGGCATAGCGAATAGATTCAATGATCGTTGTTTTTCCACACCCATTTTGACCAAGAATAAGAGTCAATGGTTTTTCAAATGATACTCGTTGTTCATCATTTTCATCTGGTCCAAAACTGCGGATACCTCTAACAGCTAACGATTTAATGCCTGCCATGAATAACGACGAGTTTTAGCTGAAACGTGCAGTAAATTTGTTTGTTTCGCGCCAACAAAAGCAAAATTTACCCAAACGGCAGGCAATCAAAGCAAGCTTTGCTTGCATGTATAGCCATAGACAAGCCGGAAAAAGCTAGACAATAATTTAACTGTCAGTAAAAATGTCAAAAATGTATAGTGTCAAATGGTAGATCGAAAGTTGTAAAATACCACCACTGTCGCGTTTGTAATTAAATTAAACAAAGAAATAGCCCATCTGAATTATAAGACCAGTGCCACTTTATTTTTATACGGTGTTTTAATAATTTTGAACTTTTGAATAATTGAAGTGAACGAACTAAATCATGCATTTCACTCATTCGTTTCTTCACTCACGACTGTCCCTTTGTTTATAGTGGTCTATAATTGTCCATGGTTTTACCAAATTGACAGTGATATTTGGATCGGATGGATGCTGCATCTCGTATTTTATAAATTGTTTTGTGAAAAATCGTTACTTTCGTTTTAAAAACAGTTGTGATCTTGTTTTAGACATTGGCGTCGAAGGTTTTCAAATATTAGACCCATGTGAGTATTGTTTTCGATGCCTGTGGATGATTATTTAACCACATTTGTAATGCACGTTCCTATTATATTTCACAGTAACCGACCTATATTTTTATCATTAAGTACGTTACATAAATTGCATTCCGTTTAAATTAAAATATAGTTTAATTAGTACTATATACGATTATCTTACATTCTTGTTGTCTGTGTCAGATCGAAGGCAATTATGATTCATGATGTACTTGGTTGCAGAGGTAACTACAGAAATTAGAACTGCAGTTTGAATAGACTGGTATAACATGACTACCAAATTATTTTCTGTGAAGCCAATCCCACTTTTTCAGTACATAATAATTTAGATAAATACTTCTTTGTTTACATGACAATCATCATTGGACATTGTATGTTAATTTGCTTGATTGCTTTCATGGTCAGGGTCATAATCGCAAAAGAATGTTGTAATATAATAAATAATCGTGTCTTATAAGTTTCACGGAATTTGGTTACTTTAGTTGGTTGAATTATCGAAGCATTTACATTCAAATTAAATAATGAACATTGTAAAACATTACAAAGTTTTAAGATCAGAGGTTAGCAGGGAAGACCCTGCTTATGATCCGGGCTGTGGGACTGTTAAAAACTACTGCACCCAAAAAGTAAATATTCTTGGTTCCCATCAAAAAGTAAATGGGAAACACAATTGTCGATTTAGAAAACACTTTAAATTATCTTGACATTCATGTTTTCTTTCTTAATTCCAAGCTTGTGATTAGTTTTTGATTGTTATAAACCTGTTTATGTGTATGGCTCATTCCCTTGTTAAAATCTTAATGGTTGGCCCAAACTTAAAGTAAGGTAAACAAAATAAGTCACAGGACTCTGCAAATCAACCAATCAAATCAATCTTTTGGGTCTCCACAGATCCAAAAGATTGACTTGATTGGTTGATTTACCGAGGCACATGACTATTTTGTTTACCTTATTTCAAGTACCTAAAGAAATAAACTAAAACAAAAATTGCCAAAATCTGGTCAAGATGATGTATTATTTGAAGCTATGTGTCTGTTTTGATTTGAGAAGTCTGGCAAATATTGACTGTGCCAGGTGCATACTGTGCATACCTATTTAGAACTACTTAGATTCAGAAAAATGAAGAAAGCAATACAAAATGTAACTTAAGCATCTAGATACTGATTTTTTTTGTGGGAACAATGGCTGTAAACATAATTCTATAAAACAAAGAATTGTCAGCATCATCATTTTTCTGTGGTTCCTTAGCAAAGGCATTTTATCTACTGACAGCCAAAACCAATTCACCCTTGAAAAAATATAAAAATTAAACCATGTGCTAGTTCACATAGTATTGGTTTGGTTGCCAATTTGTTCCCTAGTGAGATTGTAAAGATATAAGTTTCATTTTTACAGGATACGAAAATGGCGTCTACTACAATGATTGAGACTGTTACGATCACTAGACCACTCAAGGTAAGATTTATACAATATTTAATTTAAAGTACTATAGACCCTATATGTTTGTGCTGATGCTGCATGTTTTTGATATTTAGGCCTGTCGTACATTAAAACGAGGCGCAATCAACACCTAAAAGAATCCACTGATCAGTAAAAAGAAAACGCGAAAACTATCTGACTGTGTCTAACTAGTGTCAATGGAAAGGAATACACAAGGAGATAAATTACATTTTTCTGGTCATGTTAGGGCCACAGCACGCATTCGCGTAATGGTTGCGTTTCGCAGTGCTTTTCAGTTTGATTTCGTATTCTCGTTTCTGTCATTGCATCCCCACCGTTCATGTGAAAAAGTAGTGCGCCTGTTGCACATCTCTTTTTCAGAAAATATTCATTGAATAAAGCAAAGTGCATACATACTTTTCATAATCCTTTTTAATTTTGAATGGGCTTCTCTTGCAAAAGCTTCAATAAGCATTAAACTTATGTTATATCCAGCAAGGCAGGTGGCAAGGAAGGGCGCACGTCATTCACGACCAGTCTTAGTCAGTCTTGGGTTGTATGCTACGATTAAATAATGAAATTGTACCTACAATAGTGTATTTTAATTAGATCTGCAACATTGTATTTAATTACATACTGACACCAATATATATTCTATAATTATGTTCACATACACGCAAGTGTATAGTCGACCAAGAAATTGCTTGACCACTTTTCGACCGTATTACAAAGGGGTAAGGTTCAAAAGTGGTCAAGCAATTACTTGGTCGACTATACCTACCTCACTGATGCAATTGCATTTAGGAAATTTGTTTAGGTTAATCAAGGCTATTCATTTTTTTTATATGTTAAATTCCACAAACAATGTAACAACGACTTCATCCATATTGCGTATTATGTAGCAGGAAGGTACTTCTGGTTTATTCACGCGAACCTACTTGCATAACAAATGGATTAGTTGCGAGGGGGCTTATTTATTTAATATTGTCCCCTTGATCCAATTTAAAAAGCCTTTTACGCGTGCAATCTGCGAGAAAACTGTCAAGTGCAAGAAGCCCATTGTAGTATTGGATTAGCTTCGCTGGCGCTCCGTTAGTGAAGCTTGGTATCGTGATGCAAACGCACGGAAACTTGACTGCTAGCTACCTGTGGCAGCCTGGCGAGTTAGCACGGCGGATGCTCGGGGAGCGACCCTCTCCCGTGCCGCCCACGCGCGATCTGTGGCCGCCGCCGCAGCAGCCGCTCAGCATCAGCACTCTACACGTCGCCTATCACCAAGATGAACCTTACGCGAGACGCGCCGCCACGCTCCCGTCACAACCCTACGTACCCGACACGTCCCCGATCGAGTATGAACACAGACCGAGGGTCTGCAACGTCGGCACTAACACTGAACCTCCACCTAGTTTACTCGACAGGCTAAGATTCTTACTAAAACGCAAACAGGACGAAGTAGTCGAAGCCCAAGCGTCGACAGGCCGCCTAACTGCTGTCCGAGAAACTGCCATAGATGCCAAGGAAGAGGAACACCCTGCCAGAAAAGCGATTAACGGCCTAAAAAAGGCTCTTTCTGGAGCTAAATATCGGATAGCGCCCGGTTCAGAGACAATTGAAAGCCCGAAGATTTCGTATGAAATGCCGAAGCCCGGTGATAGAATGACGACCACCTTTGGAGCACGCGAGTCGAGGAGTTGGTGCAAGCTGCCCTCTCGGGAAGGCTGTCGACGTCACTTGCGAAACATCGGGGATTGGTGTTTGCGTCGCCCCCGCAGACCCCCTCGCCGCCAGTCACACCCGCCTCGTCTGCAGATCACTCAGGTGTGATGACAATCAGAAGATACATTTTTGAGAACTGTTATACTGTAGATAAAATTGTGCAATAAAGACGCGTCAATGTGTTGCTACAATGTCTTGTAACCAAAGCAATTTATGGCTAAACAGTGTTTGTGTTGTAGAATGGTTGAAGTTTAAGTAGCGTTTTGGCTAATAAATGTGTCTCGGTAATCTGTGTTTTGTTGAAGTGGGAGGGGCGGTAGTCGCGGGGCGCATAGGGCGGTTGGCGGCGGCAGGGCGGGCGGCAGTCCCGTGTCAGGCGTCGCGTCGCCCGGATCGCCCGCCCCAGAGCCGAGGCCCGCCCTATTGCGTACCCACACAAAACCGTGTCTTCCCAACCTGACACCCCTTCCTTACCTCTATCTCATTATAAACATAGTATCCAATTGATAACAAGTATATAGTTAAGTGTTCTTGCGACATATTTATTTCTTTGGTGTGGAAAAGGTGATTTAAGTGTAGAATCACTGAACCGACGCGACCCAATGCGCAAATCTGACGACAGAACTCCGAATTTTTGACGGAATCTTTCTTCGTTTATTGATGTTTATGGCAGACACTCCTTTTAAATGAAAGTTAAACAAATAACTTGGATCTGCCTGGTGTAGATATTTGTTTTGTTATTATCTGAATATACTGAATAAGGTTTTTGTCGTTGTAGTTGGTCTTAATTGGGCTATTTCTTTCGTAATCCAAACAAATAACAATTAACATCTAATTGCCTAAATTGTCCGAGTGAAGTTTAATCGTTTACTGTATTACTGTACCTAGTATCGTGTTGAAATCGTGTTGCGAGTGTTTAAATTATTATTTCTAGGCAATTAACATTATTATAATGTCACACTCAAAAATAACCCATTTCTTTGACTCTATCACTTTTTTTATTACAAAACTTTGTGATAAAATCACATAAATTAATCAAACTGGACACGCCATTCACGAAAGCTGTTATCGCCAGTACGTTTAATAATTAATCGTGTAAGCAAATCTGGTAGAAGGCGACCAATCTTTGGCTCTACATAAATAACCGTTTAGGCTTTGTTAGAATGAATTTAAGACTGCTGAGTGAATAATTGTACTGTACGAAAATTTTATCTTTTTTGCACATCCTTTGAAGTTAATTTTGGGACCATTGTTTTAGTTATCCCTTTATTATTTAGAAAAATATGTAAAAGGAAGTTTATCCTAAGATAATTTTTTTTTTTTCTGGCTATCGGTTTTCTCAAAAATTATACGAAATGCGACAACATTTTGGGGAAATTAAGAATGAATGAAATATTCTGTTTCTTTTACCCTTTGATAGTAATCTGGCGGTAAATGTAATACCTACACCACCGCCTTTTGGTTAATAAAGCCAGAAAGTGAAACGTATGCTTCCATGAGGCGTAAGAATCATTTCACTTTCAACGACGGCTCTCCATCGGCACAGTGTACTTATTAATACGTATAAAAGTATAATAATGGTCATGCGACGCGTCATTCTCACGACACGACCGTCTGAGCTTTCTTTAGAAATGCTCTTACTCACATTGCCTCTTATGTTTATTATCATCCGGATGTTCGGAAACGCGTTACATTATGTATATACGTATGAACGTGTGTATGTAAACAATTTGAGGGGAAAATAAATTCAACTTCAAATTTATCAGTTTGAACAAACAATATGAGGAATCAATTTGGATGCGTTTGTTTTGATTAGCTTTGTAAACATTAAACAGTTGACTATTGTCTGTTTTAGAGATTTAAAATAAACTCAAATTGAGTATCAGTCACGCTACATGTGCTGTGAATCTTTTTACCGGATTGCCGCCACATAGGAAGGTTATGCTTTCAAGTGTGGTCGATTACCACCATCAAGCGTATTTTGATTAATGTTTTGTTCCCGTCTGCAATACCTTATACGTAGGTATTATGACATTGAAGTTATATTTAAAGGATTTGAAACAACAAAATTTCTCTGGATTATTAGGCTGGTTTTTCTTTTCTTTTTTTTGCTATCTTTTATACAAGCAGGGTTCTCTTTACAAGCTTTTAATTTACTTCACATGTTACCTAGTTAGCGTTTTTAATATTTTTGTAATTTAAAATTTTTGCGTTTTTCTTAACTCATTTCCAGCTGTTGTTGATTTGTTTTGAGATTTTGTATGCAAATGATAGTGTCATTCTGCTGCTTTTGATGATGCAGCCGGAAGTTAGCCATAGGAAATCTATCATAAGTCATAAAACAGCTCAACCACATCAAGTTGACATGTACTTGCAAGTGGTAGTATATATTTTACAGAAAACTACCATCGGCATAAAAGTTTGTATTAAAAATGCTATTTTTAACAAAATCTGATTGTGACTTTCGTCATAAATAGGTTGAATACGAAAAAGTAAGTAAAAGTTACTTCCGACATATTTTAAAACATTGAATATCTATCTATCTAACCTTTCACTCGTTTTCAACCAAACATAGGGCTGAGAAACGACAATCTCGTTTAATGCAACCACCAAACTAAATTATCCGCATTACAATTGATTATTCGGACAGACAGACAGGCTGACAGGCACAGGCTTTATAAGTTTATAAGACCTGTTTGTGTTTCGTTAGGGACTGTGGCTAGGGCTTAAACACAAAGATACGGAGCTGGTAAAACGAAATATCTGTCATTGTGTAACTAAAAAACCGGCCAAATGCGAGTCTGACTCACGCACGAAGGGTTCCGTGCCATTATCTATAAAAACGGCAAATAAATCATGTCTGTTATACAACAGTATCCCATACGGGGGCCCCCCAAAATATTTATTTTATTCTGTTTTTTAGTATTTGTTGATATAGCAACAACAAATACATCATCTGTGAAAATTTCAACTGCCTAACTATCACGGTTCATGAGATACAGCCTGGTGACAGACGGACGGACAGCGGAGTCTTAATAATAGAGTCCCGTTTTACCCTTTGGGAACGGAACCCTAAAAATAACGGAATAGGCATGAAAGTAATATCGCACATAGCCACCTCCTATATATGTATATAACTTTGGAAACGTTAGCAACGCAACTCTATCAGCGTTAAGTCTGTTTGTCACGACATTCTCCCGCCCCGGCGCGTTATTGTGTTTTTTCATTGCGTGTTTTATTCCCATATTTGTAGATAAAGTAATTTTGTCCAGCGGCGCTCGGCGCGGCGCTGTGACGCCAGCGGGCGACCTCATTTGGCGCGGTGGCCAGTCTTCCCCTACAACGCACGTGTGCTCCTTCCTGCTCTGACCTAAATTCTAGGAAAGTCATGCGAAAAGGGTGGCCAAGCCGCTTGTAATTTAACCTATGTACGAAAACACCAGTCAACCGCAGGGGTGAACCTGATTTATAATCTCGTCACCGTAACCTTATTAAGTCCAGCGCTCAAATTACGTTAGCATTTTTCAACGCTCTTTTTTGCAACGCAACGCCCTCCACCGATGTCAACGTCTATTTTTAAAGTTGTTTTTCAGGGCAGCTTGAGGGCTTCCTGGGGTCCCATTTCCTATTTTATTGGCATCATCAATCACCTTTCAATCAGTGATTTACTTAACCGCAGGCGGCATTTTTCTGTTGTGTCTGACGCTCAATCGACAGTGACAAATTAAGTTCTATCGCTCACCGGCTTTCATGGGCCACTCCGCCGGTGACACGGAAGGAAACAAATGGACTTTATTGTCCTTTTCTTTTTGCATAATCTTGAAATATTACGGTCACAATTGAAAGTCGATGAGCGAACGTCTTTGGATATATTTTAAAATGTAAAGCTCTTTTTCTTGTTGCGGTGCTTACCGTATTCCCTTTTCCGGAGATTGACAGGTACAGTTTCCTAACTGTAGCCGTAGACAGGTTATCTCGTCATGAACTACTTTTAAACAGCCTATATCTATCACGCTTAAGGAGCTAGCCTATAAGCCGTTTGATGGATCGTGATTCTATTTTTTGTTCTGTATACATATTTATCTTTACCTTGACTTTGGTGACATTGTGACTAACTGGTCCAAGGATGCCTGTCTATCGATTGTCTTACAAATAAACCCAGCACACGGCTGTACAGTCAAGGAAATTGAAAAACGTACCACCGTAGAACCTAGTCGAAGAGACATACGCATGACATTTGTATGACAAAGTCTGGCGTTTAACGCGTCGCGTCATTGCGATAGGGTTCTAAGGTGGTACGTGAATATATTTCACCTACTGTACATCCGTTTTACTTTTCTGTTTTGGCTCAGTGCGTCTCTTTTATACTAGGGAAATCAAAAAGAGGTGTACATAGCGATAAAGAAAGTGATAGCAGCTCGTTGGCTTTGCAGATACTCTAATGCACATGACATGACATAATCCAACTCCCTTGTTTCCCTTAGCCTTTGTGATTGATACACAAAATTAAACCCCGCGTAAACGTAATCAAAAGTCTGATAGTGCTAGTGACGTGTAGTTGTAGTTGTGTGATGTGTTGAGTGCGACGCCTGTCGTGTGGTGAGGTGGCTAGGTAGCGGTCGCATGCCGGGGCGCGCGGGCGCAGTCCCGGGCGGGCTCCGCTCAAACCCGCGCGCCCTGCCGCCGCCGGTGCTGCCGCCGCCGCCTCAATTCGCGACGGAACAGGACGAGATGCCCGCCAATCAGATTGCACAGGTGCTAATGTTTTCCACTATTTCAGTCACCAGCTGATTTAACCTGACATACACAGTCCAAGAACTTACACACATACACACGACTCTATTGAGAAAAGAATAAAGGGAATTTAAATGCATTTAAATTGAAGACTCAGGAGTCTCTCAGCTGATCTAGCTTTGATTGACACGTAGTAGCCGTGGTCTAAGTTCTTAGGCGTCCGACAAACCGGAACACGGCTAGAATCATCAAACGGCGTGGTGTTAACTATTCACAGCTGAACCCTTCAACTACATAATATGTGAATCGTTTGGCATCTCCCTGTTTTCACAAGGGTAAACCTACCTACTCGAGTAACATCAACCCCAAAAACCGTGTGTTGTTTTATCGTTCTTAGTAGGACCAGTGAAACGGCACGCCGTTTTACGCTCGAGTAGGAACTCAGATGGTCGCGCAAACGAACCGTGAATAGAGTGCGTGACAATGAAGACTTCATTCTCTTGGTTTGGATAATAAAAATATTTTTTTTTTACCGCTATTTACAGTGTTTTGGTTGTGATGTGATAACGTATGCATGCATAATTAATAATCGACCTTAACACTGCCTATACGCGAAGGTTCAAATTACAAACGATTAGAAAATCTAGGCACATGACTTCTCTTGTATTTTGTTACCAGTTACCACCCAATCCTACCCTACCAATGCCTTTGAAGGTTAAATACTCTAATGCACATACAGAGGTATGTTTTGATATTTTAAGTTGAATAGATAATCCCGGCCAGTGCCTACAAATTGTTCAGTTGTTAGTCAAAATCTCCGTTTATCAACATTATTTTTCTCAACACGTTCACAACCCAGCGGTACCTACTCAGAACTAATATGGTACAATAGAAATGTCCTCATACGCCTGGTGCTACTTGCATCTCTATTTGACATGCAAATACGACGATAGTGACTAGAAACCGACCTAAGACCAGAAAATTCTGCGGCTAAGTATATCATAATTTTTTTAGCTCTGCTTCTATTCTAAATCACATCCTATGTCATATAAATAAATGCCAAGACCGAGAAGCTAGCACTTTTGCTATTTTTCCTTGCTTGGCGCTTACGCTATACCTATAGTTTACGCCATGCTCCTCATTTTCATCGACCACTCTGTGCAAGTGTCCAAAACTTCATGATCTATGGGATCACCAATCTCTTTCTTATGCCTGTTGTTAATTAAATTGTTTTCGTGATATAGTCATGGGCCCCTAGTGTTTAGTAAGTTGCTGAAAGGCTGTCTGAAGGTCTTGATCATTTGGTGCAAAAAGCGGAAAATCTAGCTTGGAAATCTTGCAACCTCATTATTAGATACCGGCGAATTTAAACGTTCCCGTGTGAATTGTGATTCATGTTATAGAGGTTCTAATGTAACTGCTTATAGCTGCTAAATGGTTGTTTAATATGTGCCTTTAGGGGTTGTATAGCATAATTGATAGTATTAATGGGTGTGTGTGAGGTGTACCATTCAATCTTGTAAATGGCAGACGACAAGATTCCGATAGCAGACTTACAGTTATACGTACCATAGTACCTACTCAGATAAAGTCTATTTCTTAATTGCCTCCGGTTTTAGAAAATCATTATTAAAAAACTAATCTAGTGCTAATGTCACTTAGATGTCTCTGAGTAGGTACGTAATTACGTTTGATAATCGTATAGTCACGTAATCACGTTTCTTAAACATATTGCATCCTGGTAACATAACGATCTGTTATTTAAAATACTAAAGAAGTTTTATAAAGGTCCGTTACATCAAATTTTAGTTAGTAAGTAATGTTAAAAAATGTACAAAGTTAACTGAAATTGAGTCTGACATTTCATTCACGGATTTTTTATAAAACCGGATCTTACGTAAAAAAAATCAAAATATGCTGTTGATGTCTGGGTTGCCAGATTTTACAAGCGAAAAGGAAATGGTTAAAATACAGAGAGGGGAGTCTTCCAGACAAGGTGGTATGTACGTAGCGTACGTAACAGCACCTACTTATGTATTATTTCAGCAGAACCCTTTATCAAAATTCAACAGCATGATAAAGTTCAAAAGTCTGTTCATTAAGACATACTTACACGACATCAATGGTTTATGTTTTAAGCACACAAAGGAAAACAAAAGCCAAGAGACGTCAGCTTTCGTAAAGTAGAGCACAAAGAAAGGTACAATAATAACAATTTTATATCGGCTTAAGAAGTAGGTTGGAAACATATCATTGTGCGAAGTTCCAATGCGACACAAAACTTGGTGGAGCAGGTAAACCTCCTCGTACGAGTTTGTACCCATTCCTCCACTTACCTTTTGTATTCCATCCAGGTTAGTGTGACCCAAATGTATCGTGCTATTATTTACTGAGATTTACAGCGCTCTAACTTGAATTTAAAGCGTCCTCGACTGCACTTGGTGAATGGTGACACGCGGTGATAAATAGTTATAAACTAAGACTAGCTAGACGTACATGTAACTTCCCATTTTTTTCCTTTAGTACCGTGAGATTATAAAATTGTATTGTATGCATTATTCGAAGGTATTCTTTTAAACTTTAATAATAGAACTGTGAAATTATTTATAATTCTACGGTTCCATAGGTAGAACTAATGGACAACGCAGCAGCAACGTAACATGTATGCAGCTTCAATGCGTCTAATCCGATTAGTTGAGGTTGTCAATGAAGATTTCTGGTGCAGACATGTTGAGTTGTTGCCATTTTGCTATATAAACGTCAAGATTATAAGGCTTCATGAATACAAACAGCAGCAGACATTTTACAACTACGGTTAGCTTGGTAAAACCCTTTCGAGTTTTATGGGTCACATCCACACTACATTAACCTAGAAAAACCGCCCGGACTCACCCCAGCAACCTGCAGAATTTGCATCATTAATGGAGCAAAGCAAGGAATATTCAACAGTCGATTGGAATTTCAAACGAACCCTGACTTTTTGGTTTACTTGGCTGCGTTGCGCTGCAACAACAACAAACAAATTCTCTTTATTAACACACCACATCATTAACGTCGTTAACACTTTATAAATTAAAAGTGACATAATCGTCACTAATATTTATGTTTGGAAAATGATAATTAGGTGCTGTGCTGAGAGTACAAAAGGTTCAGGTTCAGACGTATTCTACTTACTATTAAAAAGGTTATTTCCGCTTAGCAAGTTGGACGTTCACAGTTTCACAGTAAATTGAGTCACATTTGGATATATAGAACAGCGATCCTCGTTGTTGTTATAATGAAAACGGAAATTGGTACATTCTTTGTTTTCGACGAGGTTAACATTTTGCATGCAGTAACCTAATGTTGCCGATTGAAATATGTATCAATTGTTAGACATATGTGATCCGTATGTTGCAAGGTAACCGTATATCGCATGGTTACGTAACGTTCAATATGTATTGTTCTTGTTTTTCTCAAAGTCACTACAGCTTCATGTTACCCATTTTCCACGATCGATTTCTAAACTGCTTTACTTTTTCCAGTACCTATTGGATGTCATACTTTCGATTCACATAGGGTATATACTACATAGAAAAATAGTAGGACATCCGTCATTCCAATATTAGTTTGATAAATCAACACGTAATCCAGACTTTATTTGTCACGTCGAATGACCCTTCCCATTTGCCAGGAAGTCTGCACGTGGACTGTCCTTTATAATCCAATGAATGAAATCCCTCTTGATGACAGACGCTTCCGGCGGATTGTATTTGTGATTGCTCTTTATTAATAGTCCAAAGTGGTTCCACCCTTCTATTTCCAATGAACCGTTTTGTTTCCCATCCGTAAAGCTAAAAGGGTATGTGGGAAATTTAATTACAGGAAAGATTTAGCACGCGTGCATCATGCTCGAGTGAGTGCAGTTATCGCATTATGCTAAAGTTTGGAGGTGTTAAATGGGGATCGTTTTACGTGAGGCGACAGCAGACACCCTTTTAGAAGACGGGCTCTGGAGCGAAGGCGGGCCGTCGGCGTCTAACAGCTGATGTCGGCCCCGCGGTCCCGGCCTGGCGGGCGCGGAGCCCGATCGATGACCGTCCCCCGCGCCCGCGCCTCCACCTCGAGACACCCACCTCTCACTTTCCCGCTTTCTTTCCCTCAGTACGTGCTCCGCCTCGTGTTTGGATTTGTACTTTTACGTCTTATTATTTGCACCCCAACACCGTGATGGATGACGAGTCTTATGCGACGTCACAGAAACACTACTCCTTTCTCTTTGATGATGTTCATTACTTTGCGAAGGATGATGGAGGTTTCTTTTTGTGTTCTGGCCCCTTTTAATATTTCTGTAATGATCCATCAGGTACCTATTACTTTTTGGCGTATTCTGTATGTATTAAAACTTTTATCGTCTCTACTTAACAATAAGGAGGTAGCTCCCACATAATCTCTGGAATTGTCATAGATTGTTCTTATTAAATTTGTAAGCGAATTCCGGTGTCTTCTCCGTAACTGTTTTATCGCTGCCAAAGCATCGCATTGCGTGTAAAATTACCCCGACTTTGCTTATTAAACTGAGCAATCAAAATTGTGTATTTTTTAAGCATTGCGCATTGTGAAACAAACTTTGGTATTGTTTTTTCTAGCCCGTATTCCAATTGAACGAACGCTTGCTACCGGCTATTTTTACATTTCGTAGAGTTTCAGTCTTTGTCTGTATATATTAGGTGAATGTTGGATTAAAACAGTTTCTAAACGTAAAAAGGTTTGTTTTAATTGTATGTAGACTGTTTCAATTCAAATTATATCCTTTGCCAAAAACGAATTTTGCGATTCGAAGCTTAGGTCTTCTCATCATGTTTCGGGAGTAGTCTCAAACATTAAGCATCCCCAAACTATAACTGCTACCTACATAACTGAACGACCACTTTAAGATTCCTTAGCCAAATGGAGAAAAAACGAAACACAAATAATTTCGTCTTGTCTATTTAGGATTGTATACAAATGAAATTTGACAGGTATTCTCCTTGAACCGCTATACCACTCGATACAAGGAGGATACGTTACAAAACAATATTAAATTAAGGGTAACATGCCATGCCATACGCGTACATTACGTGAGGGATGAACTGGGCCAATGGTAAGGGTGGGTTATCTTTGGAGATATAAATGATATCAAAGATTTTTAATGACTTTTCCATTTGACACATGGTGTGTCATGTTTGTTAAATAGATTTTCCGTTATCAACAAACTTATGTTTGTGCTTCCTTAAATAAGCTTTAAATGGGTACCATAACGTTGAAAATTGGTTTTCTACGATGAGTGTATGCGTTTTCGACCGCACTTGGCCGATTTGTTCAAAACATGAATTTGCTTTAAAAAGTTTTTGGTGCCTATTGTTACACAGGGGTTTATTAGGAATTTAGAACTTTTTGTATTGTGCCGGTGACGTTTAGCTCGTTCGCAAAACAAAATGTGTGTGTTCTAAAAAATACCCGAAAATTGGGCAAGAGCATTTCGGGTCATAATCAGTTTAGGGTTCCAAACCACTACTACATAAAAGATTATTAAATTTTATTAAAAAAAATACTATAGCTATATCAAAGTTTTGAAAATTAAAGTTTTTGTTTAGGTGGTTGTTCTATTCAAAGTTATTTTGTGCTACCTTCGATGATTTTCAAGTAAATATAATGGCTCTTTCAGACCTCGGCATTTCCTACACAGTCAGTACCTTAAATCTAAAAATGGATGTTTAGTAATGTAATTACACACCACCATAGATTTAAAGAGCTTATATCTAACTATACGTCATTCGACGTCGCAACGTGGGTAAAAAATGCCCTTGCTTTACAACATGTATGTGTATTACTTTTTCACAAATTTCATTCTTGGTTCTTATGCACAATAGTTAAATATCTACTTACTTTTATGTGTTCAAAATTTTAGCTTGGAAACTTTAATAGAATCTGAAAAAAGTGAATTGGCGAAGATTTCGTAGTTGACTACGGAATCCTAAAACACGGCTTTAACGTGTTACAAGGATTTAGAAACCCAAAAGGCTAGAGTTTCTTTATTTGATTTGTCATTGAGTCCATACAAACTGTCTTTTAGAAGTTAGAGACGAACCCTAAAATATCAGCTTCAGTAGAAAAAAATCTCAACGAAATGACTCTATTAGTCTAGCCGAGGTCTGGCCCCTTCGATGCTGACTGGGTATCTTGACTCGACAGACAGAGAGGGGCCACAAACATTTAAGGCCCTTTTTTCTGTCAGGGGTGTATAAGAGACTACTTTTAATTTCTTACTTCAAGTTTTTGATTATCGTGGCCTGAGCATAACAACTTATTGGAGGCGATACGCCTTTTAATTTTTTTTATGAGCCTATTTAACGCGTTTATGAATATTGCGTTTATCTATGGACCAAATGGGTTTTCCAATTTTGCTTCTGGGGCCGTAGGTATGCGGATTTTCCTTTTCTGTCTCTCGAATTTCTCAATTGCCACATAAACCCGTTATTGCCGTCCTTTTATTGTTATTTCATTTTTTACGGTTACGCTGTATCGTAAAGAAGGACGTTAAGTTGAAAATATGAAATAATTATTGTGCAGAGTCGGCCTTCAAAGTAGGTTTAATAACGTTGATTTAAACGTTATAATAAGTATTGCAGTTAAGTTGTTTCGGTCACAATTTTGTTATAAACGATAAACTGCAGAATAGTTGAGCGTATTTCATACTCGGGAATGAATGACGCCAGTGTCTCTGAAAGGTGCTTTGTAACATGCTCACGTTAAACTATGAACTGTAGCATGGCGGATAGAGGCCGGTGCATTTATAACAATGGTGTTGTGTTGTGAGAAACGATAGCTGAAATCGATTAACGATGCTTTTGTTATATAACAGTTTACAGCCTGAATTATCATATCAAGCTTTGTCCGCAAGCATCAAATGGATTGTGATTTGTGATGAAAATCTAAACAGTGCACCAGTAAACACAGATTTCCTAATTAATTTTCCCGAAAACACTTTTTCCTCAAAGCTAAATTTCCTTTCGCATTTCCTCCCATTCGAAATTATGTACGTGTCGCAGTTTTTCCCACTCGTTTTTTCTCTATTGCGAATTTTACGAAAAGCACTTTCTGTCATAGGACCGAAGGAGAAAGAATTTCTAGGTGCTGTTGGCCGTCTGGGCCTGATATATAAAAATAAACCTAACCTACACCTAATTCATTTCATTCCTATAAATAAACCAACCGATTATTATCATTCGTTAATGAAACATTTACGTTAAAGTAAATTAAGAGGGAGCGAGTGCCACTTGCATGTTGGCTACAAGAAAAATAATTTTCTAAAAAAATATATTCGGGGTAAAATGCGACTAGAAAAAATTTCATGGATCAATAATTTCGTGAAATTGATCTTAATGTCCCATCGCACCTAAAGCTATGTTGTTAATTTTGTTCCGTTTCAAGCGGTCCCTTTAGTACCTTGCTTGATTGTAATTTTTATGGCGTACCTAAGTATATTTCGGTCTTTATCACGTACCGACGACCGAAACGAGGTTGTATTACCCTAGCATCGAAAATTCGTGTTATTTTTTGGTATACCGCAATGTTCGTAACTACCCAAGTACTTAAGTTGTTAAAATTTAGCGTAGACGACTCTTTTACTCTTACTGTAATAGCTAGTAGAGTTAGAGGCGCAGTTAAACGAGCTTACTAAATTTTCATGAGATTTACACATTTCAGTACGGTCACATTCTGAGAAGGGAACAGGACTATCTAGTGTTCATTTATATCGATGACATCTCGTACCTATATTAAAAAAATAACCTCGACGTTTCTGCTTAAACCTCTGGACTCCAACGATGGATATACTCGTATATCCTTCTGCGCGTAGGTGCTACGCCAAAGCCGGGATACGCGTGTATAATACACGTGACGCGTTTTGGACTACGTAGCTTATTGATAGCTTTACTTTTTAAACAACCTTAGCGTTGCTGTTAATTTTTGTAACTGCTTGTATAACTCGAATGTTTTGATAGATTTGGGTGTGCATTACTTTAATTTTTTGCCTTTATGTGTAAGCGCTCTAAAACAATGCAGCGAGTTTTTCCATGCACTCCAGTGGCCCTAACATCAACATAACCGGCCGAGTGACCCGAGTTTAATTTGTCTCTATACATTCTCTATGTACGTCCTTTTCTTATGACAGTATGTAGTTAGACAGAGCCGCAGGGGGTAATAAATTAAACTTTAGGCGTTCATGTTACGGTCGCAAATTGCACTTAATTTAATTTGATCGTTAAGATGATTTAAGGCTGAACCACACCGGTCGCGTATACGTCGCTTAAGGTGTAAGCTGCGTTACGCGTGAGTGACGCGCTTAATGCACGCGTAACTCAGCTCTACATATCTATGAGTATATTGTGGCTCTACGGAGCTAAGTTTGAGTCATGCCGTATACGTGACGTTTAATGGTAGGTGGTTAGTTCCCATGGATATCATTCTGCGAAACTGAAACTATGTCGACGCTTTCTTATTGTAGATTATCCAATTGGATATTTTGTGATAACTGCTTGGGTGATTCTCTAAGCGCACCAGCGGAGAGCTCGACGCCGAAGCAGCGTCCTGTCTTGCTCTAGGGCACTAGCTCGAGTGAGCGAGACAGAGTATTGCCTCGGCGTCGAGCTCGACGCTGATGCGTTAAGAGAATAACGGGGCTGAGCTGGCATGTGCCATCGAACACGAGTGATGACACTTGTCGCAGCGTGTATCGGATTGGGAATACGTCACGATTGATCGCGTATCAGAATTATATTTGATTGCCTTGTACCTACTCGTCACGCTATGGGGAGGTTAGAGGATTTTGAAAGCCCACTTAACCGAATAAGGTTAGGAGCCGTTTATTCCATTCAATATTATATTGTTTAAGAAATAATCAATTTCCATAGCTATTGGTAAGTAATGCGTAAGGTTTTTTTAATACGTGAGTTTCAAAAACTCTTTATCTTTTGCAACTTTCGAGTTTTTTGCTTTTGTAAATAGGTAGGTTAGGTTAATTAAAGATTGCCAAATTCAAATCGCCGTTCAAGTGTGCTACAGAAATCGTGACATAAAAATGCATATATTAGATATTTAAAATTTCAATACAGGTAAGCAAAACGAAGGTCATTGACGCCATCTGTACAGCGGGGCAAACCTGTAGCGAAGAAAATGCATTATATAAGCTAGAGCCGCTAGGGCAGTAAAACAAATCCATACAAACGTTCGAAACGATGCACTCACATAGACACACACTACAATAACATCTTTAAGAGGAGTAGTGATACCTCTAGATCGTACCCAAGTTCTAGTTTGATACTGGAACTTGAGTACGATCTTTAACTATCATCCTAGTCGAGCTTCGAAATTCAATGGGCAGGTTACCGTTTAAATACATGCTGTGCGTAATCCTTTTTTTATTGATTCTTCTTGATATAAAATTAAGTCGCTGTCGCTATTCATTTCTGTCTGTCCTTAATCCTCATCGCATCTTCGGCTGCCTACACGCCTTCTAAACCAAGCTACGGATTTTAATGCGGTTTCCACTGTTATTTAGAGATTTTGATAGGGAAGGTTTTTATGTGCTGTTCATTCCGATTGAACCTGTGCGAAGCCGGGGCGGGTCGCTAGTAATAAAATAAATAAATATCTTGAGACTATTCACACTAATTGTCCCAGTCCCAAACTAAGCAAAGCTATGTGCACTAGACCACGGATATACATACATTACAGATATACATTCATTTTTCATTTCATATTCATCATGCAAAAATTTGCCCCTCCCGGGAATCGAAACCAAAACTCTATGTTTATAGTCAGGGTGACTATCCTATCCTGCCGTCATATCATCATCATCATCTCAGCCACAAGAAGTCCACTGTTGAACATAGGCCTCCTCCATGGATTTCCAAAGTGACCGGTTGAAAGCAGCATGCAACCAGCGCCTTCCTGCCACCTGTATGAGGTCATCCGACCATCTTGTGGCTGGTCGTCTTACGCTGCGCTTGCCAATACGCGGCCGCCATTCGAGAACTTTCGCTGAACTGCCGTGCCGCCGTTATATAGTATTTGTTATTCTCACAATGATTGTCACGTTGCAGGTGATCGCCCTGATATGCGGGCTGCTGGTGGTGATCCTGATGGTGCTGGGGCTGGCGTCCGCGGACTGGCTGATGGCGGCCGGCTGGCGGCAGGGGCTGTTCATGCACTGCATCGACCCGGAGGCGCCCACGCCGCTGCCGTTCGACATCACCGCGCAGCCCGGCTGCTACGCGGCCAGGCCCGCGCCTTATATTAAGTGAGTGCATACATACACCACTTGAAAAATACACAGACTTTCAGTTAAGGGCCATTTACATGGAGCGAGTTCTCGTATACGGGTTGCATGACATTGCGGGGTTTGATCGACCGATCGATCACATCGTACCTCGGTAGCCCGCAATGTAATGCAACTCGCATGCGAGAACTCGCTTCGTGTAACTAGGCCTTTAGTCATGGCCATGGGTCAACTCGAGTTGAGCTTAGTTCGAGTTAACTCGAGTTGAATTCTCCCTAACTCGAGGTGTGCTACCTACTAAGTTTAGTAATGATGACCCTAACACTGCCGCCCGTGGTATGTAGCATGAATCAGGACCACGGACTGGCGGGTGATTCTCGGTTCATACGAGATTCATCTCGCACGAAAACAACCGTCAAATACCATGGAAATCTGTAATTTTTTGACGAATCTCGTACTTAAGATGCATCTCGTATGAACCGAGAATTGGGGTCCCGATCCGAAACATGTCGAGCGATAACTCGATTTCAAATACGTGAGTGATCCGTTTATACTAATACGATTTTTTACCCGCGGCTTCGCCCGCACATTTCACGGGATTTTTACGGGATATAAAGTATCCTATGTTTCAATCCAAGACGTGATTTATATGTCTATCGTCTTAATCCGTCCAGTTGTTAATGCGTGATTGGGGAACAAACATCCAAATATCCAAACATTATTACTTTAGCATTTATCATATTAGTAGGATATAAACTCCGAGCGTCTAGTGTAAGTTTTTGCTAGAATACGCAACGAACGCGTTAGAGTTCTCAATTACTGTGAAAGCAGAGACAGCGCCTCTTGCGGCGCGTATTTGCAACGAAACATTGCCATACTCGTATAATTTAGAAGTTAACGCTAACGCGCTCGAGCCGTTTTTTTTTTACAGAAAACTTACACTAAGGGCTCAGACCTTATATGGCATTGTGGCCTACTTACAAAATATTTCTTTCGTTTTTAGGGTTCCGTACCCAAAGGGTAAAACGGGACCCTATTACTAAGACTCCGCTGTCCGTCCGTCCGTCTGTCACCAGGCTGTATCTCATGAACCGTGATAGTTAGACAGTTGAAATTTTCACAGATGATGTATTTCTGTTGCCGCTATCACAACAAATACAAAAAAACAGAATAAAGTTTATATTTAAGGAGGCTCCCATACAACAGACATGATTTTATTTACCGTTTTTATAGATAATAGATAATTTTTCATTGTTGTTGCTATCTTGCTTTTTGTCTGTCCCTAATGTGATACTCCTTTCACTCACTCAAAGGTTAACTGAAAGAGATAAGTTCGCCTTTGTACATCACTGTATTTCTTCTTGTCATTTATATTATTTTGTATAATAAAGAATTTACATACATACATACATAATGGTGCGGAACCCTTTGTGCGCGAGTCCGACTCTCACGGGGCCGGTTTTTTTGTTTCAACTGTGTTTGTATGTGCGCAGGGCGGCGGCGGGGCTCTGCGTGGCCACTCTGGCGGCGGACGTGTGCGGCGCGCTGCTCACCGGGCTGGGGCTGCGCGCCGCCGACCACCGGACCAAGTTCCGCTACTACCGGTTCGCCGTGCTCGCCATGGCGCTCGCCTGTCAGTTAACAACCCAACTATAAATAAGAGGCCATTTAGATAGGGCGAGTTCTCGTGTGCGAGTTGCATTACGCGGCTCGATCAATCGATCGATCACATCATACAAACAGCCACAAACTTAACCGACCATTAAAGAGGAAACTGAGGAATTGTATGTCCTCGAAAGGGATAGATATATCAACTTCATAGTGCCCTTTCGAAGAATGACACTTTCTCGCAGTTCCGTCTTTAATGGTAACTTATGTGAGTCTTCGATTGTACCTCGGTAGCCCGCAATATCATGCAACTCGCATGCGAGAACTCGTATCATGTAAATGGCCCTTATGGGCCTCTGCTAAGTCACGCGGGCGCACGCCTATCGAACAATAGTATCAGAGCCTAAGCTAACACGCGCGGGTGCTCATACTATTGTTCGATAGGCGTGCGCCCGCTCCGTGCACCCACGCGAATTAGCGGTGGTTCTTAATTTAAGATCCCAACGAAATTTCTGCACCTATCTGTTATTTGGGTCAGTCAACTTTTTCTTGTCATGGTTACATCTCTTAAGTTACTACCTAAGTGATATTTTCAGGGACGCAATTTCCCAGTAAAGTTGTATTTTTAGCAATAATGGACATATTATTTTTTGAGTTAAATGTCTATCTTATTGCCATGATAGAAACAAGTATTACAATCACTCTTTAAACAAACTCTATAGTTGTGGTCTCTTGTGTGACGGGACAGAATAAACAACAAGAGAAAGTTAATTCAGCCATTTGATCGAAATGTGGTTAAAATAAAGGGTTGCGTTGTACGTGGGGTCGTACAACGCCGCAGGGGTTGCCTAGCAAAATCTTGCCGCAAGTATTTTTTTGTATTTAAATGCTGGCAAGCACTATTAACCTTATTTCAGGGTGGGGGTGGGGGAAGACAATAGCTTGAATTAGGTGTAAAATTTAAGTCGACACGATAATCCCCTAGGGATGAAGTCCGGCAAAGTGCTTGGATATTTTTCATTACAAACTAGCTTCCTAAGAAAAGTAAAATAATCTCAGATATTTTATTTGCGTCGTTTAATGTAAAAAATAAAAACATTTTACAAAATTTGAGTCGGATTAACATACATTCTTACATTATTCCATCCAATCCAAATAGTTTGTAACGAAAAAATATCACATCATATTTTAGCACCTGGCAACCTAGCACCTATTGCGGCAGACTGAGGTGGCAACCTTTTTTTTCAGTTATTTAGGTAGCAACCAGGCCATAAAATCCAAAAAAAAAATTTTGGTCGGCCTATTATCTATGGCGCTTAATTTAATTACAAACATATGAGTGAACATAGTTTAAAAAAAAACGTGTCAAAAATAATTATGCAAAAGATACTTGCGTTAAGATTTTGCCAGACAACCCTGCAGCGTTTTAAATCATATTTCATCCCTCTCTTTTAAATAACAATTAAGTGAATGTCTTTCGTCACCGGTCAGCCCCATTTCTATCAAGTATCAAACGATTCTTTATGTCCTACCTAAACTAAGGTGGTAGAAGTAAAACAAATTTTTTTGGCGCTCGTTCATATTTTACATAGGCCATAGTTAAACGAATTATTGGCGCTATCAAACATAAATGCTGTTTTAATTCCCATTTTAGTGGCAGAACTCTTTATCGCATGTTCATTTTAACGACAGTTTGGTTTAGTGAGTAGTTCCCACGTAGTTCGGTAATATTTTAAGTTTGCCGTTCACTCCTATCTTGGTCGTTAAAACATGTTATTAATGCTTCCAATATCTTTACAGTGATGTGCATCTTAATAGCCCTAGTCATCTATCCGGTGTGCTTCGCCGCAGAACTTAATTTAGGTAAGTGTTTTATTATACATAATATAATATTATCTATGATCTAACGCGTTTATACTTGGGCCACACTAAGGCTGCTTTTTCACCAGAGATGTGCGAGGATGCGTAGCGAGGGATGTGTTTGTAAGAACCAATAGAATCGCTTCATTTGCCTCGCCTCGGTCAGCACAGCTCTGGTGAAAACGGCTTATTTGTTCTCTACAAACACATTCCTCGCTACGCATCCTCGCACATCTCTGGTGGAAACGCAGCCTAACGGTCAACGAATTGATCGTTAGTGAGTCCTCAGTCTATTAACGCCATTAAAAACGGCAAGAATTCATCAACAAACTAACGCGATGATGATGTGATTGGCCACACTACAACTACAACATGCCCATCATCCTTATCCTCATAAACGCTTGGGAATCTTGTCGTAGTAACGTACGAAATGAAAGTTGCTCAAATTTGTCGCATTACTGACAGCGACAAATTACTAAAATGTCCAGCTACTTCTGCGGCCGGCCGTATCATCATCATCGACTGTTCACTCCGGTCAGAAAAGAATTAGGTACGTATGAAAAGGATGCATTCATGTTGCACAGTGAACTAATGTTAGTGTGGCCCACATTAGGCCCAAGAGAGAAATCAAATATCTTTGAAGTGCAAAAAAGACCGCCATCCAAGTTATGGCGATAATCAACAAACAACATTTGCCGCTAATATGGCCTCAGCGCACTAGATAAGTAAATTTCTTGATTTCTTTCGAGATGTTCATGTTTGGTGAAGTTGATTGAATTGATCAAATTCTTCATAAATATACGGTTTCTGAAACATGTATTTTATATTTTTGGTTCCAGACAGGTCACTTACTTACATTTTTTCTTCATACATTTTTCTATGGAATCATCCCTAAATGATTTTTTTACTAAGGTTTTTTTTTCTGAAATATAAAACAATTTCGAACCCCTCAAGCATATGAATTCATCAAGACATGTAATTTTTTGAATTTACATTCCCCGATTTTCGTTTTTATACTTTGCATGCGGTATGCTCCAACCGCAGGAAGTGGTTCAAAGGTTCAAAATTGACTTAAGTGCAAGATTTAAACCGAACGTACAAACAGATTAAAAAATATATATTTAACAATAGTACATTTCGATAATAGTGCGGAAGGTATGTCATTACTTTACGAGTTCCGAGATATCTTGCCACGAGCCGCAGGCAAGTGGCAAGACTCGGGACGAGTGAAGAATGACATTTCCGCGCGTGTATCGAACGACGTTTTTCAATACAGTTGCGAAAAAAATACAATAAATTTGCGACTTTTACTGAAGCTCTTAATTAAAGTAAAGTAAGTACAAACTTTAGCAGTGAACATTTTTGACAAATTAAACGCGTTTTTGTTAGCTGTCGTATGTCATAAGGCAATGGCTTTTGCTATTCAGCCAAATCAATGAAAGATTTTTTTTCAAATAGATATTAACATGAGCGTTAGGACAATTATTAAAGGATAACGAAATATTCTTGCCTTACTTTTTTTTAACGATTCCGTTCTTAGTGGCCAGTCATTCAAAGGAGTTTTATTTTTTAATTTAGCGAAGCGCTTCGAAGTGCTTAAAAACACCCAGAATCGCTTATTGTTTGAATATCTTTGCCATTTATTTCTGAAGAAGTGGAACTAAAAAGAACCTTATTTTTTTATGTAAATAAATATGGGGTACCAGAAAAGACCCAGTGTTTTGATTCGTCGATTTTATGTCGTATGCAGCACAAGTCGTGTTCTGATTGGTCGAATCAGTGATCAGCGTGCTGATGTGATTGGTCGATTTGCTCTTTAAACAGGCCAACATTGTTTTTGTCTCAGAGAATTCCGTTCCATTCAGCCACCTTAATAAGAACTGTTTTTAGGACTGTTATTATTTAAAAAATCATATTTTTTTGATGAACAGGCTAGTAATAAAATATAAAATCTCAATATTTTGATATTCTTACATTAATAATAGGTTTTTAGTTTTATTACGTCTTGGTACAAACTAAAACTATAAAAACTCTTTGGTAAGTAGTTGTGAATTGGAACAAGTACAAATTTAAAAAAAAACTGGAAAAGTAAATCGCACTAGTTCGCAAAAACGAACTTTGCGCACGCAAAACGGCCAAAAAAAGTGCACTTTTTGAGCAACTGTATTGAAAAATAACTAACACACCAATTTAAATGATACCTCGTTTAAAAGCTATTGGGCGCTGAGACCCAAAAATATTTTCAGCACTAGCGCCACAATAATAGTGAATACAAACCTCGAAATCAAGATAACAAAGTCTAAAAAATCTCGAACGCTTGAGCGTTCTCTATCGAAGTACCACTCAGTGTTGCCAGGTCCATTTTTGAAAAATCAGTAGATGTAACTAGAAAAAATCAGTAGATGTATGGGGAAAATGTTCAAAAAATCAGTAGATGCATTTTTGATTTAAAAAAAAAACAGTTTGTATTATATTAGGTACAAATACGCATAACTGAAATAGAGATGGTATTGCTTTCTCATCATAATCAAGTAATCATTTCGGCGTAGTGTGTTCAAACCAGTTTATTTCGCTGACTGCGGAGCAAGATTAACTATGTGTTCACCCCATTAAGTCCATTTTACGATGACAATTTTATAGTGCCAACCAAACTATGATAATTTTGTGTGTTATTTCACTCAGGTTTTTATATTACATATCCTCTTTTAAAGATAAGCTAGCATTAGAAAAAATCAGTAGACTTTTAGTTAAAATCAGTAGATCAGTAGAATTATGGAAAAATCAGTGAATCCCCCGAAAAATCAGGAGATCTGGCAACACTGGTACCACTACTCGTCGCTAGATGGCGCTAAAAACAAAATGAGAGCTCTCCGTCGAATTCGAGAAGGCGCGCGTGTGTCTGGGCTTTTAACAATTCTCGTATATTCTCGAAGCGGGTGGATAATAACCTCGCTCTTGAATGATCTGGGACTTTCGAAGCGATTTAACTAGGTGGCGCTGTAGCTCGCCGCCTATAAATACCGAGTTGAGCCGGCAAGCCGGCAGTTGAATTGATACAATCTTGCGAGCGCGATCTCGAGTAGAAACAAAACGATCTTCAAAACCTAGTCAAAATGTCGATCATTCCGTACCTCTACGACTTCGAGAGACCTCTTCGGATGATGGAAAGAGATTTCTTCAGGGATCCTTACGTCGATTTCCCGTTCAGAAATATGGTGCCTCGGGATTTCTTCAGCCGAGACTTCAGACCCTGGGATATGCTGCGGCCTTTTGAGCAGTTGATGAAACCCATGGAGCAGCTGTCTTCTGCTATGAACCAGCTCGCATTGAACGAAGGCTCGATAACTTCGGACGACGAGAAATTCCAAATAAACGTAGATGTTCAGCATTTTCGTCCGGAAGAAGTTAGCGTCAAAGTGATTGATAAGCACGTCATTGTTTCGGGGAAACATGAAGAGAAGCAGGACGAGCATGGTTATGTGTCAAGGCAGTTTGTGAGACGATACGCGTTGCCTGAAGGCTGCTTGCCTGATACTGTACAGTCGAATCTGTCTTCGGACGGCGTGCTCACGGTCACTGCGCCGAAGGTTCTGGCATTGCCATCTACGGGGGAGAGGATTGTGCCAATAGCCCACACGGGACCTGTACAGAAGCAAATCGGAGCTCCGGAATAGGTGCTTTCTACGTAGTGTTTTATTTAAAGACTGAATTATTTGAATTAAGATTTATTTTATCTGTAATAAACCAATTTCATGTGTATTGCAGTATTTTGTTTTAATTTTCCGGTCTCAAAAATAATTACCTTGCATCTGAAATTAATGATACATTTTTCTAAACTAAGTACTTAGTTATACAACAAAAAATAGTAATATTCGATTATTAATCTACCTACCTATATTCGATGAAAACACCATTTGACGAGGAATATAATTTACGTAACGTAATGTACAATAAACGGTTTTTAATTTAAATTAATGTAAACAAGTTGTGTATACCCTTAGATGATATTTATAAACACTGGCGTAATTCCGAGTACTAGAATCAAAGAGAAGACATTTACTATGGACATAATTTATCGCAGTGAGCGAGTGACCAATAATATGTCACGATAGAAACGTCTCGGCGATTGCACTCTAAAATTATCTTGGCGTCTACTTACTACGTGCAATCGACTAAACAAACATCATCATCATCATCATGCTTGACATTATTATTTCACCGTCAGTAGCTATAGATTTTTTACAAGCACTAGTAGGTAAACCCATGTTGATTTATTTGTATGTCAATTTATTCTAAAATCATAAAGTTGAATTTAGACCCACCTCTAGTTGGCGGATTGATTTCAAATCTGCTATGTATGGTGATCCGTTGACTATGAAATAATAAAGTACCGCCACCAAAAATCTTGCAACAATAATATTCGTTGTTAACAGATATTTTAACACTTATTTAAATCTTTTTTTTTTCTATTTAAGAGTACTAAGCTACTTTTGTGGATTTATGATATCGAATGTTTGAGGAACGACAAAACATTCCGAAATTCGTTTGATATCATTAAAAGTTTCTACAAAATCTCATTCTATAAAGGCAAGATTTTCGACTGTATTTACTGTATCCCCTTTCAGTTGATTGGTATGTAGGTCTTACTAGAAAAATTAAAAAAAATATTTATAGTACTTTGAACTGGGGTGCTCTAATGGTACTTGCTTAGATAAATTTAAGATATCCTTTCGAGTAGGTAGGTACTTAATTCACCTGGCGTATAATTTAAAAAAAGTTGATATCATTGAAACCTTGAAGCTAAGTAGCAAACGTAATAATAACATGAGCCTCAGATCAGAAAGAATTTGTTTTGTTGAGCATTTCATATTGAACATGTAACGTTACAAGATGTAAGCCAATCCATAATGGATCGCTCACGACAGTTTGTGTGTATGCCACTTATGCCCACGTGTAATTCAAAACTACAAGTGTTGTGAATAGATTATAACTTGTGTTGTCAGGCCCAGTGTGTCAAATTTCGGGAATTTCGTTAACATAATCGAGAATTTGGTTTTGAAATCCGGACAGCTTCAAAAGAAAAATAAAACGAAAAAATTCTAACCAGCATCGATTTAAAAAGCTTTAAGTTAGCAAAAAAAGGGAAATCCTCCGTCTCGATCTGGGGTGAATCGAGATGTGTCGCTAGACCCGTGAAAATCGAGACGTGCCGCTCAAAACGATTTTATCTGTTTTTAAATAAAGCTTTAAAACCTATTTGGTTTTTATTAATCAATTTTGATCTCTTTGTTAACCTAAATACCCTGTAGCCCTAATAAATTCATAAAAATGTAACAATATTTTTTAACCAATATGACTTACTTTCATTTGAGGGTAAACGTCACAATTATCCTTCCTACTAATAAGTATATTAAAACTGTAAGTTTGGGTGTGACATGGATTTTTGTTACTTCTTCACGCTAAAACAGCTCAACGGATTTAGATGAAATTTAAAAAATAGATAGCTTTTACCCTGGATTTAACACGGATACTTTTTATTTCGTAAAACTGCATAGTTCCGCGGGATATCGATAAACGAATACTACGCGGACGAAGTTGCGGGCAACAGCTAGTGACAGATAAAGGCATAAGTCATGTTAACTAACATAAGTTTACGCAGCGATTATGAATAGGAGGGTGAAGTATCGACTGTAGACCAAAAATAAACAGGACAGGATCAAATTTGTAGAAAATTTTATGTTGAAACTGAACAGAAGTAATTTTAATGCTATTTTTACAAATATTCTAGATATGAGCTAAAACCTGAAAAAAGGGATCTCTTAACCCTCCGTAAACCCCTTAGCACAGCTCCCATAAGACTTTTAGTATGTTAATCTGGACACTTCGAGGTACAACTGTACTAATTTACAAAACTACTCGATTCTTCCTCCCTGGTTTCTATTAATTTTCTGTGGCTACTTGTCACATTGCAAAAACGATATCTATCTATCTAGTAACTACTTAGATTGAGTGTTCTAATCCATCTCTTTGTCACACAAACTGCAGTGCCGCACTGGACCTCACAAGATCTGTCTTGTTCTTAAGCCCGGCTGCAGCGCTGGTTGTTATGAATGGAATTATGTGTTTAGATGCCACATCGCATGCGTTGCGTGCATGTAACGCAACTCTACGGAGCGAGCTGGAGCCGTGCTGCATACGCATCCGGTGTGGCCCAGCCTTTACTTGCGGAAGGCGTCGCAACGTTTTGCATCTCGTTGCACACATTGGTGGGCGTGCGAGGGTCAATATCTCTGTTTGAAAGTGCTATTTTAGTGTAACCCAGTGTTGCCAGTTCCATTTTTGAAAAATCAGAATATGCAACTGGAAAAAATCAGTAGATGTATAGAGAAAAATTTCAAAAAATCGGTATATGCATTTTTAATAAAAAAAAAAATATGTACTTTATATACAAATACGCATGATTGAAATAGAGATGGTATCGCTTTCTCCATGAATCCTATTAAGTGATATTTAATTTAGACATGTAATATCATTTTAGCGTAGTATGTCAAACCGGTTTATTTCGCGGACTGGAGCAAGATTAACTGTGTCCACCCCTTTAAGTCCATTTACGAGGACAATTTTATAGTGCCAATCTAACCATGATAATTGTGTGTCATTTCACGCAGGTTTTTATATTACATAATTTAATTTAGTTTCAGAAATATCATGTTTAAAGTAAAGCTAGTATTTGAAAAAAATCAGTAGAGATCTAGTTAAAAACAGTAGATCAGTAGAATTCTGGAAAAATCAGTAAATCCCCCGAAAAAGGAGATCAGGAGATCTGGCATCACTGGTGTAACCTAGCGTTCAATGAATTGAAATAAGTCAGCAATTATAGGGCTTCAAAACCTTTCAATTGTTTAGTACGGGTGATTGTAGTCTGCTTTCCGTTTGTTTGGTCGATAGTCGAGTGATTACCGTTTCGACCGCGTGCGAGATGTTACGATTCTAGTCGTAGCTTACGGCCTTGAGCCCGACGTTACGCTTCAATTTTAGGCCTGTTTATATACCGTATATCGATTTGTACCTTTGTCATTATTTGGGTTATTTATTTGTTACTTATCTGTTAAGTATATCTTACAATTTTTTTACGTCTCGTGTGAAAATGGTTAAAAGAAATCCTAATGGTGCGAGTCCACCAGTCCATCTGTCACAGAGGCATATTTCTGAAAGTACTGATGCTCAGCTGATGCTGGCTTTAAATATTGCTTATACAACCAACAAAAAGGTGAAGCTTCTTGGCCTACATAACACAAACCAATTTTTTTATTAATTACTTAGTTTATTTGTTAACTCATATTTTTTATATATTGATAATACAGGTCACCGTCATCGAAATCGATGAGGAGGACTATATACTTAATTAAAATTATTTATTAATTTGGATTCATAGGAGACTTATTTATTATCCCGTAAAATGCAAAGCGAAATAAAAGGTCGTATAGAATAAATGTAAATAAGACTTGTGAGAGTGTTACGTTACAATCATATTACTTACAATACAATGAGTAAAGCGAGATGGGCGAGTGCGGGAGGAAAAGAGGGTAACATTTGTTACCAACTGGCCAAATAGCTGCACATGCTGTGCCCGCAGCAATTTTTTATAAAGGAATTCTTTTTATGAAGTTATGATAGGTTGAGAGCTACTAACTATAAGTACGTGAATATGCTAGACATCTATTGACAAATAAATTGATTTTCGTTACCGAAGTTAGTATTTAGTCGAGAGCAAAGTCAAATGCCAAATGCACATTATTTAATTTTTTTTTATAGATTTCTTGTAACTGTTTTGTTACATAAAATGGACATAATGGACAGTGTTTGTATTATAGTTTGTGATTATTATTGAAATATGTTATCATCTGTTTGTTTTGTTTTCATTTTCATTGTTACGCAAAATACCAAGATAATCTCGTGTCGCTATTAAAGATCGGTCGGATCGGAACCGAACTTTCTCGAGAATTGAAATTGACTTTTCTGCCATCTAGCGATGAGTAGCCGAACCTTTACCTCAAGACTCTTGCAGAGATGGTGAACAATTGGGTACACTAATAACATGAGAAAATTTTGCAAATGGTTCCTTAACATTTTAGGCCGGCTTGTAGTTGCTATACTTAACACTAATAAACTATGTACAGGCATTAAGTTGATTGTTTCAGACAAGGTGCAAGTCGCCGTTTCAATGTTTTAAAATAGAAGCTCGAATTAGGTGACCATTAATAACTTAAAAATCCGAGATACTTGATACTACCACCAAATGGATTGCAATTTACAGGCTATTCCCGAAATTATAGCAATACTACTATATGTCACGTCTAAAATGTGATGAAATGGAATCATGTTATGTATGTATATTTTGTAATCTTAATGCAATCCTAAACCTAGATGAACAAATATTACCAGTAAAATATGAATATAATAAGAATACGAATGAACTAGAAAGCTACTTAAAACATTTAGTTCGAGGAATCATAATTATCCCCAGAAAGGTTTACAACCGCTGATCGCTATTTACATTGGCACGGCACAGCTGTTTCTCGAAACCGCGAATGTTCCAGAAATTGCTAGTGGCTACTAGATGGCGCTTTAGCGGAGTATAAGTTCGAGCCGGTTTGTTGTCACACGTTATTCAACGAAACGATACTGAACTGAGCGCTACGTACCTACCAGCGAAGCTACAAGCGAATATATCAAGATCAAGAGCGTTATTGCGAGGTTTTGCTGTAACTTGACAAATTATCAGTGAAAAAATGTCCTTCTATCCATTCTACGTGGAATACGAGCGTCCCAGACGTCCGCGTCAACTACTAGACCAGCAGTTCGGCTTGGGCATAACTCCTAAAGATTACCTCACGATCGTCGCCCTTCCTCAAAACAAGCAATACTACAGACCGTGGAGGAACGTTTTAGCTGCTTCTCAAGACGTCGGCTCAACTATTAAGGAAGATAAAAACAAGTTTCAAGTCAATTTGGACGTTCAACACTTCGCGCCTGAAGAGATTTCAGTTAAAACTGTTGACGGATTTCTAGTCATTGAAGCAAAGCACGAGGAGAAACAGGATGAGCATGGATTTATCTCTAGAAGCTTTTCGAGAAGGTATCCCCTCCCTGAAGGCATTGAAGCCGATTCCGTGATCTCCAAACTGTCATCGGACGGTGTTCTTACAATTACCGCGCCGTTGAAAGCGCCTCCAAAGGCTTCGAATGAAAGGATTATTCCTATTGTGCAAACGGGTCCCGTTAAGAAGCAAGTGGAAGGAAGCGAGGAGAAGAGTTAAAATTGCGCCACGGTGTAGCTTGTCGGTTTACGTTTAAGTTCTAAGAATACAATTTCTGAACGTGAAAATCATTCCAGTTTTGTGTGCTCTAATCTAATCTAGTGAGTGTTTCGAATTGAATAAATTTTTTTTTTATTTTGCATCCGTTTTCTGCTGTTTATATTTTTGCATCACCAATTATTTCCAGTCCCAGCTATGTCTAAGAATGATAGAAGCTTTATAATGTTCAGTATGTTGAGTTATTTAATAAATCCCAACCAGTCACACTGTAACTAGATGGGACAGTATTTAATATTTATTTTGTTCCCAATGAGTCTCGCCCACAACTGCCAGTCTGCCACGCTGTGAACACTTAGCTACAACAAATCCCAACTAGTCACACTGTTACTAGATTTGACAATTTTTAATATTTGTTCCCTATACTATACAAACAGCTGTATGTCGCGACATTTTGTATTTTGTCGGGAGTCTGTACATCATATGAAATGTCGAGACAATCCGAAGAAATCAACCATCTGGCAACTCTAAGCCAACCGCAGCTGATGGACACTCTGCAACCAGGCCAAAAGTACAAAAAAAAGCTGAAGGACACGTCCTAAGGGCCAGGTCTAGGACCTGGCCCTTAGGACGTGTCCTTGTTGCTGAACTATCGATAGTTTGACTATTGATAGTTGACCTCGAAAAATAGTCACAATATCGATAGTATTGGTGCTGATCGATAGTATTGGATTTCAATACTATCGATAGTATCGATACTATCGAAAAGCAATACTATCGATAGTATTGATAGTGTTGATGCCTATTAATAAGTATTGGATTTAATGCCTATCGATACTATCGAAACTATCGATAAGCCAATCGATATTGTGACTATTTTTCAAGGTCACGATACTATCATCAATACGATCGTAGTTCGATATATTGCTGCAACGCTAGCCAGGTCACACCGGTTGCGTATGTACAAGGCGCGTATGCGACACTGCTCTCGATAGTTTCTCAGGTTCGGTGCGTAAGCACTCTTAAGGAAGTTTAGGCCGGTAGACGATTGTCACTTCATATTTTTAAAAATACGCCGGCGTTTCCGACGCCATGTGTGTTGTGTTCTAAACATTGCCCCATTAAAAATGACATTAAATTGTCATTTGCGTATACCCTTTACGGTACACACAAAAGTGGGCTTGACATGATGCGTTGTTATGTGTGCGTGCAGGCAACAGGTCGGTGTGGGAGTTCGGTTGGGCGTACGGCGTGGGCTGGGGCGCCGCCATCTTCCTGTTCGGCGCCGTCGTCCTGCTGCTGTGCGACAAGGAGAGCGAGGAGCTCTACTACAAGGAACGAAAAGTAAGCACAGGCACAAGTACACTTTTTGGTGACCCCCCATTGATATGTGACCAGCCTCGGATCTACGATTTTTCTAACCGGGGCAGAAACTTGATAGTGTCCCCCCTCTCTGGCATTTGAGATAAATTGTAATTTTGACGCCTTTGAAATAATAATATATTTACTATGATTTTAGCGCTCCCTAAAACAGCCGACCGGGGCTGGTTTGCCTCCCCCCCACTACTAGATCCAGACCTGTATGAGACAAGATGGGTCATCTTTACACGTTGTATGTAGGATGACCAACCCTGAGTACTCGTTTTACAGGACCTAAAATCACACGACTCATGGGAAAATACGGGACCAAGTTGTTTTTGGTGTGGTATGGTCGTGTATTGTTCTTAGTAGAATACAGGACACGGCTAAAATGATAGCTGAAAAACGGGATATCCTGTAAAATACAGGGCAGTTGGTCACCCCAGTTGTATGGAACCGCAATGTCGCATCGCGCTTTCAGAGGGGATTCCGCCTTAGGACACTAAAGGGGATTGAGGAATTAAGTTCATCCCTGTTCAAGTTTTTCCAACAAGGCACACTATGGGGTCTGTACTGTAATAGTTTTCTAAAGATATAGTTTATAAATTCTAGTGAATTATTACATGTTTCTTTAAAGGTCAAATTAGAATTTAGGAAAATGTGCTTGCAGTATTTTTGAATAATTTTATGTTGATTTAGCAAGTACGAAGTTCTGTAGCCCTGATGGAAATCAACTAGAAATGGTCAATTTCAGAACCAGTGTACAGTACATACATATTCTAATCTAACCCGTGCCACACACGGATCACCGCGTCCTAAAGGTTCATGTCTCGTACTGTAAAAGACCGCCGGTAAATGGAAACATGTAAATGATTGCGTTTTTATAATTCCAGGTGGTAAGCACAGAAGGCGGCGGGCGCCCCTAGGGCCGCTCCCGCCTGCCCGACCTGGTGCCGTGAGCACCGCCTCGCTAGCCGCGCCCCGACGCACGCTCGATGGGTTTGATGCGCACACGCCGGTAACACTTCTGTACGACACACCCCTACTGGTGTAACTTGAGCTCGCAATTACTGTTTCTGCTAGGCTATTATTAACTTTGCATCCCTTTCTCAAACCCTTCCTATAGGGCCACGTGGGATATACCATCGAATGTCATCTTGGTCACGTTGCTACCGATGTGACCTGTAGAAATTGTGATGCAGCATACATTCTAAACCTGTGGGTATTCTAATTCTATGATCAGAATGAACATAGAATTAGAAGTATAGTGGTTAATTTATACTGAAAGGGTTAATAAGTCATTCTAGCAGTGTAGGAAGGAGTTTACTTAAACGGTAGGAAAGCGACGCGACGTACAAGAAATGGCATGTCATGCTAACTTTTAACACAGCATTATTTTACTCCATTGTTACAAAGTGCGTCCTTTTTTACTGGTTTTGAATGTAAGGGATGCACTGAGCGACAAAAAATAAACGACACGTCACGCGGCCCTAACATGCCTGACAAGGATAATATAAGAAAGGTATGCTATGTCACGTGTTAGGGGCCCTTAATGTGGTTCTATGTATATGTCACGATATAGGTTGAATCTTAACTACCTATGTTCGATCTTTATTAGAATCCTGAGACGTTGGCAAAGGCCCTTTTAGTAGGACACTTAAAGTGGATTGTTGAATTGGGACTGTTAGCTGTAACAGAACTTGAGATAATGCCCTCAAAATGCACTTCGTTTCATTAAAATGTTATTTGGGAGTTTAAGTCGTACAACAGGCGCCTTAACAGCTATTCTTTATAGTTTTTATAAAATATACACGGGGAAATATTTTTGATTGTTCCGATAAGACCCCTACGACATGTAATTGGAGAAGGTTGAACCAAAAACCATGAGATTTTACAACAATTGATCATTACACCATCTCTTTCGGAAAAAAATATAGCAACTCAAAAATAGACTGAGCTAGTCCATCAGCGAATGTAACGTTATTAATATATTCGCGGCACTTTTTTAACATGTTCCATTGTAAACTTTAACTTGAATGTGACAAAAGTCATCATCAATCTTAAAGTATAGCGCTTATATGTGACATATCCATAAAACTTCAAGTGTCTATTTAGAAGAAAAAAATGGCATGCAGAAACAGTTTCACAAGAGCCAAGTTTATTGTCAATTAAAACTGTAATAACATAGTCGAAAATAGATGATTGTTTGCGTAAGTATTATTTCATCTATCTTCAAACACCGAAGTTTATACTTAAAGAGCTTTGTCTCTAAACAAACAACGTATTGCTAAAACTATGGCTATCATTGCTTTAAATGTTAACACTAACAAAATGACTTATGTGCAAGACTTCTATTTTCGGCTATGTGCTATTACGTGCTTGTTAAGTTTACTAACCACATTAACTGGAATAAATCAGTTCAATTCTTATGGAATTGAAGTTATGTATTGCATTCAATACTAACCTCTTATTAAAAGTTGTAAATTGAATGATGAAAAAATGTTCAAGTGTTGTATGCATGAACAAGTATTAATGTGGTTCGATAAATTTAACCAGTATAGAAGTGTTTACCTGAATAAATGAAGTATCATGCAGACACGGGCTCCGTGTTTCGTGGCGGGCCCGTTCCACCACTGCATTGATAGTCCTCGATGACTCGCGTCATGTTTTGTTGTAGAGTCATTTCGTAGTACTTGCGCTGATACAAAATTATAATTAAGAATTAGTATCTGTATCGAATCTCAATTATCTGAATAATGATAGTATTGCAAAGAATCTCGAAAAGTCGTAAGCTTAAGCTACTCTGGACCATATTCAGTGTGAGTGCTATGTTTTTTATTACTTTATTTTTATTTGTATTTACATTTATTTTAATCAACATTTATTACATTGGTTTTCATTAGTAATCCTGTTAATTTTGAAGTCCCGAGCTACAATGTTTCTTTATAATCAATCTTATACATTTTGAAACTTTTACTTTTGTAAAATTAAAACGAGTGAGAATATATTTTATTGTAGCCATATTTGTTTGGTAAGCGTTTAGTTGTAAGGTTGTTTTGTTGGTTCGAAGTCGCCGTTTGCTTTAACCCGCGGTTTCGGCTGCTTCCTCGGCGCATCCCGCGAGGGGCGGAGCATTCAGACCTGTCTGTATGCCAGTACCTCGAATGTAATCCGTTCCAAAGAGCGTTCACTATTATTTATTTGGCTTTAATTTATTCATTCGTCCTTAGTTGTCATTGTAAATAGTTTAAGGTTTAGTTACGGTTTGTTTAGTCTGTGGCGCGTGTTGTGTGCGCGTGTGTGTGTTGTCGATGCGTGCGGCGGCGGCGGCCGGCGGCGGCAGGGCAGGCGACCCCCAAGGGACTAGCGCTCGCTCAAAACTAGTATTGTAACACTTACTATGCGTTTTGTAATACGGACTTGTAACCTTAGTGTTAGTGCACAACTAGTGTAGTGAAGTGTTAACTCTAGTGGACCGAACAGTGATTTTTGACTTCAGGAATTTATTGCGGGTTTGTGTAACCGTATACAGTATCGCGACTTGCGTCTAGTTCAACGGCTCGCGTAAAGCTGTTGCGATTAGATTTGAATTTGTGAGCGTCTCTCGAAGCAGAGAGGCGCAGGCGGTGCGAAGCTCTACGCTGGTTTGGATGAACTGGGCTTCAGATATTATCTGGCTATGATACAACTACTGAGTATCTAAAGGAATTAAATGTATGTTTTGATTATAGTTACCTTTTCATATGGTATAATCGCTGTTGTGTAAAATCTATTTTATTAATGTTTATACATTATACTGATTGTACGGTATGACTATGATTTACCGATTTATTTATCTTGCACTCGTTTCGATCTTTGTTAAAAGAATCTCATTGTGTTACATTCAGATCTGAATACGCGGTATTTACTGAAACTTTTTTGGAATTGATAATTACTTTTAATAAAACTATTTTTTTATTCATATTTATATAGAAGGAAATGTCTAACGAAATAATTATCAAAATGCATCTAAATAAAACGTGTTTATTTATAATAACTGTAACATTTATGTGTAAGTGTAATCTAATTGTTAAGATTAAGATTAGTGTAAGAGCATTGTTTGTTAGTGTCGTATCTGATTATCAGTGCTACCCATTTATGAAACCTGACAATGAATTAATTAGACATGGCGTTGACTGTCAAACACCCACTTATGCTTATTTGTAGTTCTTGGTTGTGGCTTTAATTCCGTAAAAGGAGTCGTTTTTGTGATCATTTTGGTAGCTTTTCTTGAGGCCTTAACGTGGAATCTATGACGTAAGGTAAGACATGGCCGTTTGAATATTTGTCAATTTGCATTTTATTTAAGTAGTAGTCTTAGAATCTAATTTATTATATTTTGTATAAGGCCAATTAAATTTAATCATATTTTTTAACTTAGACTGATAAGCTATTTGTTCTAAAACTCACTCGATTTACTCGAAATGTTTTAATTCCACACTGCCATTTTGACTACAGTTTATTTTTCAATTCTTCCCGAGTCATTTTTATATTAGTGTGATAAATTATTGTATTTACTGTAATTGTACATTTTACATAATATGGTAAAACTATTCCCCTTTAACTTCAAGTGACTAACCACTTATTTTATGCACCTCGTACTTGGGCAATTTACTGGAGTCGCTAGTCAATTGTTCTAGAATGGTATATTTAAAAGGAAATCTCGGATAAGTTTAAATTTATAAATACTCATAACAATTACCTTGGAAATACTTAGAATTTTTTAACCCTTTCAATGGCGACGATCCTTATAAAATTTTGCTGCAGCGCAGCAGTTTCGCCGGTTATTACGGATCGATGGACTTGAATTTGTTCTTCATATTGCGGTTGAACTGTACCTGGATGATGATTTTCTGCAGCGAATGGGTTAAAATGATAAATGGCTATGTTATGTACAATGGTGTAAGAAGCAAGTCAAGTCTCTTTTGGTACAAATCGAATCTCTAATAGTTGCCCGAGTATGCCCATAATGAAATGTCCATTTTCTTAGCCAAATTACGAGTCATATCAATGAGATTGAATAAAGTACCTAGTGAAGAATTGGATTTTTATTTCATGATTGACATCCCAACGACCCTCGTTATTATAGCTACTTGTCATCGGGAATATTTTAGTGTAATGTAAATGATTTCTACATATTTCTATTAATGTAAAAGTTCGCATTACAACCATGAAAACTTGAACTGTCGCAGTTATATTGTGTTACATGTAATGTACCAATTTGTTACATTATGCGCGAATACACGGCTTCACGCAATCAGGTGAATCAGATTTACTAAGAAATTATGCCCTTACTTTGAAGGCTTTGTTTTTATTCACAATATGATTCATCATAGAAATGTTCGCCACTGTGGGGATTCGAACCTGAGACATCTAGCTTCATAGTCAGGGCTATTAACCATTAGGCACTTCGGGTGTCAGTCAACTGAAACTACAACTTGGGAACTTAAATATTTATTTGCAAAGAACAGGTAAATCACACTTGCATAATTTCAATAGCAATGCCAGCATTGGTTTATAAAAATACACGTAACATTATTTCATAATCAACTGCCGCTGTCTTGTAGTGTTTGAAACAAAAAAAATGGTACAGTTGGAACATCTGCAGATCACTAGCTGTATCCATGCCAACCGTGCTTAGGCCAACGTTTTAACCGCCAACTAGATTTTCATCGAACATGTTAGTGACGCTACTTATGCCAAAATTATATGAAATTTGTCGCAATTATAAGACTATAGTGAAACGAGCTTGATATTGAATGCGTCTTAACACATACAGTGCCATGAACCCGCTAGGTTGGTTCTCTGTTGGCAGAGGATTTTCGAGGATTTACAAAGCGAAAAACTGCTGCTACGAGTTATGAGTGTGACACGAAGCGCTTCGTGGCAGTTAACGTGTTAAAATTCAAACAATGGCGGTTAAAAAGTCAACAGGTATAATGGGATTTCCTTTGAGGACCGCTCGGTTGGCAAGGGCGCGGCTGCGCGTATCTTATAAATGTATTAAGATTAATTAACATGATAGTAACGCCTAAACTTATGAACTAAACTTCTACACCGGTAACAGCTTTAATGCTCTTGATTAGGCGGGCGTTTCCGTCCTTATAGTCGACGGGCTGAGCGTTGATCACTACAGTTTTCAAACGAGCCTCATCCTGTGGAATAAATACAAAAATTAACGTCGGGTTTGTTATACCAGAGATCGGCAACCTGCGGCCCGAGACTGTTTTGTAAATGAAAGACTACTACTGTCATTTATCAAAATTATGAACAAATGCGGCCTGTCTCTACTTCATTCTGTCACGATGTGGCTCTTGCTTGTCAAAAGGTTGCCGACCGCTGTGCTAGATGCAAAAAGTTATACGTCATTTACTTATTTTACCTCGTTTTTATTCTTTTTCTGATGTTTTAGTGTAGACTTTGATTAGCCTCTTCAACAAGTTATCTTCAACCGGATGAATCAGTGCATTTTATTGTTGATTAGATTACTTACATCGATTTATTAATTCTTCTTTTTAATAAAACAGCGTCTTGGCTCTAATACCGATCACGTTTTTAATTCTATTATTATGTCGCCGTATAATTTACATTAATAAATTTAATATCTAAATTTAAAGTGCGTGTGTTAATTTTTAGTTGTAAGAGTTGAAATAAATATTGAGATTAACACAATAAATACTGTACAGATTAGTTACTTCGTATTCAGTCAGCTGAACGGTAGGAAAGTCAATGACGATTGACGTTGAATCGGCGTTTGTAAATTATACGATCGCCTCCGCCCGGCACAAGTTCGATTCGATTCTTGGCACGGTAATTGATGGTCCAAATAGTTTTTTTTGATGAAAGAGGGATATGAAAGTGGCTTTTAGGTCCACTCACCGTACGAAACGCAATAACAAGCTGCGACATCACGCCGGTATTCTGTGACATTGTGGCACTATCCCGGTCGAGCCGGCCCATTCGTATTGCAACTAGCAACTGGCTACAGTGTGGCACTACCATAAAAATGCATAATAGTTTTTATCTACACATATATCATAAATGCTCTATTATGCGTTCAGAAACCGTAAGCAATGACCAGCATTATAACAACCAATATTATTATGAGAATTTTTCTAATTTGCTTCTATATTTGTTCAAATTCATTTTTTATTACATTATTTTGATGTATACAGTCTATAGATATTTAATAGGTACCTAGCACTAGTAGCTAGTAGCAATGCAGATCATTGCCCTATGGCTTCTGAACCCATCATAGAGTGCTTATGATATGTGTGTGGATATAGTTTTTGCATTAGTGAACTTACGCTGTAGGTCTCCATTTTGGTCCGGAATTTGAAAACGAAACTCCTGAACTTGATGTCCTCGAACACGGCAGAGTAGCCGGTCTTGTCGTACTCGAACATGCGTCCGATGTCGGCAGCGCTCTTGCCGATCATGGCTTCGGCGGCTTCGTTGAACGCAGTGATGCGCTGGTCGCCAGTCGGGTCCGACACGTTGGCCTGGAATACAGGGCATGTTAGTGTGTATTATGTAAAAGAAAAGCCAAAAATTGGTACAGTCGGCAGCCTTAACACGGAAGAGGCGCTGAAGACAATCTATACACGATTCTATTACCAAGAGACCTTGCGTAGATAGATCTTTTGAACTCTTTGAGAGTATGTTTGATTTTGATAAACAGTGACGAACTAAACGTCTCCATATATTCTCCTCTTGAGGTAATGGTGGTAAATAGTGAGATGTATAATTAATAGCCAGTATTTAAACAATGTAGATAAACTAATTCAAATATTCTACACGGCACGTGAGATTGTGCGTCTCATTTTCATCGCAGTTTGACAAAATTCCTCTCTCACCCACCCTCCAAAGCTACACTAAAGTAGTAGTAGTAGTAAGTAGGTCTTTGTCGCTATGCTTATTCCAAACTTACTCAGTACGAGAGACGCAAAGGAGAATGGGCAAATTGTCCCAAGTGCTGTATACAGTTGTGCTATATCTTATTAGAAAGCTCTCAATAAGAGCTTAATTTTTTTATATGACAGCAAAACCGAGATGTTTGCAGGGAAAAAGCTACAGCCCATTTTATACCTCACTTTGTACTAGCAGTTGTATGAAAAGTATCTGTAAAATCATTTTCGAGATATAGCCGAAAGATTTTAACCACGCATTACTGAGGCCACTAGAAGTAAAAAACGTAATGTGAGCATAGGTCTAATTTGGTTTTTTTTTTTTTTTCATACAAAATAATGATTAATGCTGCAGACACCTGGTCTTCGAAACATAGCCTATGATGATCCTTACACCGAGTACTACACGTCCATACTACTCACTATTGTATACAAGGGTTGGGACAGCGCCCATACAAAAATGCCCATTCACCTTTTTATCTTTACATAGTATAGTCGCTATCCGTTCCTGTTTTTCCTAGCGTATGTTCGGCCGCCTTCTTTTTCTAAACCACGCAACTTAGATTTTTTTTATGGAATGTTTTTACGTACATTATATCCAAATTGTATCCGAGCGAAGCCGAGGTGGGTCATTAGTAAGCGATAAACGTTAAACTGCCCGCAAGCCGTCTCGATATCAAAACATTCCTCACCCCCAAGAGCAGTCGATACTTGTAGTTAGGATATTCCCTGTTACACTTCTCGCATCTGAACAGCCCGTTCTCCTGGTCGACCAGTTTCTTGTTGCACTGCTCCTGCGGGCACGCCTTGTACACGGCGTTGTCGGTGAAGGTGAACGTGAGCACTCCCAGCATGCTGTAGTAATCGCCCTTCTCCCCGGAACCGAGCTGTTTAGCTTCTGCTTCGGAGAATGTGATCCATTCGTTGCTGCCGCCGCCGTAAGTACCGGTTCTGTGAACGGGATTTTTGATGAACACAAATAGGTAGTCTTGTTTCCTTGTAGAATTATTGTTATTACATAGAATAAAGCAGAGTCGCTATCCGTTCCTTTCTGCCCCCAATTATCATCGTATCTTCGGGCGCCTACCTTTTCTTAGCCTCGCAACGGATTATGATTTTCACTGTCATTTTCATTTGTTTTATAAAAGTTTATTATGTATAAAGGTGAAAAGCCCAGGCGGGTCGCTAGTAACACATAAAAACAGTTTAAATGTATAAATTTAGCACACAAACGTCGTGTCTTCTGCAGATAATGTTATAATGCATGGATGTACAATGTCATACTAAATGACAGCAGAAAAATGGTGCGACATAAAAATACAGGTTGACGCCAATGTTAAAAATTCACATTAGTAGTTTACTTTTGATAGTCATTGGATTTACAATTTTACGTCTATCTAGTGGTCTAACTGCATAAAATAATAATTTATTAAGTTTCGTTGCAGATAGCTTTTTTACAAAATAATAGTATTGACAGCAGCGCCGTCGGTCTGAAAGACTGACAGCGCGAGCGATTGTCGATTTATACTTTGTACTTTTTGTTCGACTTTTGATGCGGCCATTTTTTAAACGCTGACTAGCTGTCCATTATTTATAGGTCAGTGTCTGCAGACGATGGCTTCATTGCCATGATTTTTTATGATCTAGTCGCATACTGTACAACTTCCTACACTAATACTGATATTTAACAGGCTGGACTGTGGCAGCTAAACTCAATATGAGAATACCCAATACATATCTTTAAAGCATACAATTAAATGTGACATAATATTGCGCTTCATTCCCTATAGAAGTTACTGAAAGGCATTCCATAGTGGTTTCTTTACATATGTTATATTTACACGAGTCTATCTTATTTAATCGCGAAACACTTGAGTAGAGTTTATCGCTAATATGATATAGCTACAAAAGGCAATTCTGCAAAAAGCTTATCTTACTATCAAGAGATTGTAGCTGCATATGACACTTGGTAGCTTACCTAGCGGAGATGTTGACGATGTCCATATTGGCGCCGCCGTTGTCGTACCAGCCGCGCAGTTTGTGCGCTTCAGGCAGATCTGGGTTAAGGCGTATCATGGTTGCCGCCAAGCAGGACAAAGACTTGCTGCCATTGAACTCGGTCAAACGAGCTCCCTGAAAATAACAAGGCATTCCTTTTTTTTAATAAATGAACTAGCGCCTCGCTCCGGCTTCACAAGGGCACAAATAGGATATATAGTCGACCAAGAAATTGCTTGACCACTTTTCGACCGTATTACAAAGGGATAAGGTTCAAAATTGGTCAAGCAATTACTTGGTTGACTATACATAAACAGGTTCTATAAAAAAAACTCTGAATAACAGTGAAAACTCTATCAAAATCCGTTGCATGGTTTAAAAGGAGTAAGCCGGGCGGTATCTGCGTGTGGAGTGTATAAAGTGTCGATTTTTGTTGGCTCTTTATTCATATGATGTTACATTTAGAATTAAAACTAGAATAAATGCGAAAGACGCTGGTTTACCCACCGGCTTGCCACAAGAACATATGATCATGGGCAAACCATACCCATATGTAGAATCAGAAAAAAGCTATAGGTATAGGAATGCTCGCTCAACGTTGGAATTGAGAGTAATTGAGAACAATATTTGCTTGTTATGTTTGAAGTATAGTGTGTGTTAGTACCTTTGCTGCCACCACGGGGTTGCTACTGCCATCGAAATTCTCAGCTTCATTTCCCCACATTGTCAGGCACACCTGTGACAGAGACAATTCAACAATGTTAAAGTACATAAATTTAATAAAATAGTAAAGATCCATCAACAAAAACATTTATTTCTTTCGGCTTTTTAAAAAAAAAAAATTATTAAGAGTGTGAACCCAAAAAAAGAGTATAAACCTAGTTCTAGGGCATAATGACAACATGCAAAAAAAATGGCTATAGGTTAAGGTTTAGAAGGTAGAAAACGTTATCGCCGTTTGTATGGAGAGCGCTGGGTACACATTGGTCTTAAGGGGCCTTGATCCAAACTGAACATGTCAGCCCCATCAGCAAACAATATATATTTTGAGAGTTTTGCAGTGGATTGTCTTACCGCGCCGCCAGTGGGATCGACCAGCGTGACTTCCCTCTTCTTGAGCAGCTTTCCCGTGCTGCGCGCGGTCAGCTCTTGCACGTCGGCAGCGGCGCGGCACACTCCGATCACATCTACAACCATCATTCGCACCCTTAGAATTAAAGCGACTCAATTCTGAATATGATATTTCCCAAAACCCTGTCTTTTAATTAAGGTGATATTTTGGGACGTGTTTTATTCAGAAATGGGTCACTTTAATTCTAAGCGTGCGATATATACATTAACAAAAGATAGATGTGACCAGTGGCGTAACTATACCATCTGGGGCCCGTGGCAAATTCTTTTGATGGGGCCCTATCAGTAATATTTCCCCGGGCCCTCTTGGGTCCTGCTGGCATTTTGCCAGCCCTGTCACCATATTGTTAAGCCACTGGATGTGACAGTAACAAAAGTCAGTGGACAGATATATGCTGAGAAGAAGAAGAGAAAAAGGAAAAAGTGTAAAGTCGCTATCAGTTCCTGTCGCCTGCCAATCTTTAGCTGCGTACTTCTTCTTAACCAAGCAACGGATTCCGATACGGTTTTCACTGTAGAGATTTTTTTACAGAAGATTTTTATGTACATGGCATCCGTGCGAAGCCAGCGCGGGTTGCTAATATCCAAAAACAGCAAATCTGCTTTGCTGTTCTGTTCTCTCTTTGAACTTACCTAGTAATGAATCTGTAGCCTTATCTCCAATCTCATTGATGGGCACGAATTCGTATTTGATTGTGGGCACCGAGGAAGCATCATCCTGGCACTCGGAGACCACTGTATCAGCAGTGAATGTCATCTCATAGTCATTTTTTAAGCTGGTGAACTGCTTGTTAGCAGTCTTGAGTTGGCAACGGCTGATGTAGTATACTTTGTCGACCTGCATCATATTTAGTCATTAAATGTAATGAATTTTTTCCATGCTAGTTGCTAATTAAAGATTAACGTCAAACATAACGTAATATTACACTGGTAATTCAGACAATTTTATAATTAAGACTATAGACAGCCTCAACCCCAAGCTGTTATAAATTAAAAGAAAAACAATATTTACAAGTACACTTAGACCATGTTGAATGGAGACCTAGTGATGCTACAGGTACAGGCAGCATCAGATACTCATCAACTATCAAAGAGGTCAAAAAGATTTCTACTCAATTTAATTGTCTAGAGAAAAAAAAATTGTGTAGGTTGACCTCTTCAAGTGTTTAGCTACTTTAGCTACTGACTATAGATTATTTCTTTAGGTACTTAAAATAAGGCAAACAAAATAGTCACGTGACTCAGCAAATCAAACAATCAAGTCAATCTTTTGGATCTGTGGAGACCCAAAAGATTAATTTGATTGGTTGATTTGCCGAGTCACGTGACTTATTTTGTTTACCTTATTTTAAGTACCTAAAGAAATAAACTATATACAGAAGCAATCGACAGCTAACAGCCTCAATCCGTACGCAAAGGAAGGACTACCTGAATCATGTCAAAGAACTTGTCGCACTCGTTCCTGAACGCCGTGGCCCTGATCTCGCCGCTCTCGTCGCACAGGTCCATGCTGAACAGCTTCCCTTCCCCCTTGGCATTGCTCCATGTGCGGAGTGGAGACTTGCTCATGACGCGCGCTTTCACCACCCACCTACAAGTTACCGATATTAGTTGTGGCCGATACATACTATCGTGATAAGTTCTTTCTCATGGAAAAAGGACGAAAAATAGCTTCGGGGTTGCCGCCCAAGGAACCAGCGACCCCAAGAGAATCACCGATCCATTGCCGACCGAGCGGACATGCTGTCCTTACAATAAAACCAGTACCTTTTTACAATACCTCGCGAATCTGACAAACAACATAACATATTAATTACAAAAAAATTAAGCAGATGCAGTTTTGCTATGATTTGGCCAATAATTATAAAGCAAGTAAAATTTTAAAGAAGTACATTCCAATTTGTATATGAATTGAAATACAAATAAATGTATTTGGTTGACGAAGTATACTGTTCAGTAACGAATGTGACTACTAACGGTTCTAGCGGTTCCTGTTGACAACGTCGGTTCAATTCACGCGGATGCTTTAAATTACCGGGCAAAAGCGCAACAAGCGACTTAACATCAGCCATAAAATTTGATTTAATTTTAACTTTTTTTTTACCAAAATTCTTGTAATACATATAAAATACAATACATTATAAAATAATAAGACTAACGTCAGTGAAGAGAACCCTACCATCGTCGCCAGTGTGCTGACTAGACACTGCAGCACACCAAAAAAAGAATAATAATTACCTTTATCTTTTAAGTGCCTATAAGAATAAAGTATTGTATTGTAAAAAAAGTAAAATTGTTTTTTGTACTATAAAAATGAAGTATTGTATTGTAAAAAACAGTAAAGTTGGTTTTTTTGTATTATAAAAATGAAGTATTGTGTTGCAAATAAAGTGTAGAAGATATTTACTTATTCTGATATGGGCTCAGGCTTGCTATAGGATGAGTCATTTGTGATAGCATGGAGCTAGTATCCAGGGCTGTCACTTGTTTTGAGGTCTGGGCTGGTGAAGGCGCCAGTTTAGCCACAGGCTGCATGGCGGGCTGTGGTGGGGCTGCTGCAGCAGTCTCCTCGGTCCACGTCTGCGGGTTGCCCAGCTTCTTGCCGACTTCAGATCCAGGTGTCAATATTGTGACATCTAAGATAATCATGACTCTCCTGCAATCATTTGTGTGAATCAAGTTTTTTTACCAGTTAAATTAAATTTTAATTTATTCTTAGATAAACATTTTAAGAATATAAAACATTAGTGTACTGATATACATGCATCAGGTCAAGAGCTGCTAGGTTATTGTTTTAAATTAAATAAAGGATAATAATAATAATACAACAACACTTCCATAAAACTGCGAGATAAGCATACTCACAATAATGCTGCTCGCTTATAATCTAAATAAATAAATATCTTGGGACAATTTACACCAATTGCCCTAGTCCCAAACTAAGCAAACCTTGTGTTATGGGTACTAGACAATGGATAAACAAACTTATATAGATAAATACAAACTTAAATACAAATAACATCCACGACTCATACATATAATTGCATATAATTGGATAAATAAAAAATCTAAATTATTATCAGATAATTGATAAAATAATTGATAAAATTAAATGTATTTTGTAAAACTTAGCAACTTTCATCGAATGAGATGTAATGCAATCCACTTAAAATGAAACATTCAAGTTTTCAACTAGTCCAAACCTGTCTTGGTCAAGTCCGATTGTATTATCAAGTATCGACATCAACGTCTAACACTATACAAGGAGCAACATTTATGAAAGCTTTAATTTTATTAAATTAAGTACATAGTTAAGGGTGAATTTACTTACTTTTCGCCTTTCCCGGTGTTTTTTAACAATGAAGTGACAAATCTATCAATCTGTACTACAGAGTAATCGGACAGTTCTCCAGTGATCAGTTTGTCATTGAGCTGGGTAGCTAGCATGGCGAAGCTGTGCGAATGTTTGCCATCGGATACCAGCAGCCTGAACCGTTCATTTGCACCGCTTCCTTGAATCTTTTTGCTACCCAAGACTTGCATAATTGGCTTGTCATAATGACCGCCATTCATTATTATCTACAAGAAAAAGAGACGACAGGAATAATGATAAAAATTAACAAACTATGCGTGCCTAAGTTTCGTATAATTCCAATTACAAGATACTTACTTCGAGGGACCCTTGCGACAGTTGATTGCTCATTTTTGTCGTTGAAACGAAAACTTGCTTATTGTGATGATACTAGATATCACAAACGATACTTCAACATTGGAAAATAACACTTATCAAAGGGGTTGAACAGGATATTTAGTAACCGTAATGAAATTGTTTTGTTTTCCAAAAGACACAACCGCTAATCACCTTCAATAACGCAATGCAAGTTCGCGCCGTTTTCGTGAAACGAGCACGAAAAATGTCATTAATGTCAATGTCAAATTTTTATTTATAACCACTTTCCTCTGGAGTAGGCAAAGGGGTTATACTCATACAACCATGTGACGTGGACGTTCGGACTTTCGGAGTTGTCTCGACATTTACTTAATATAAGTCAATTTATTATGTCTATTTCTCGACTATTTGGATATTCTATAATTTTTCCTACAAATTTCTTAATATTTTTCCACGCAACTTTTATTTCTCACAAACGTTGCTTTCTACCAGTGCCTACAACTCCAAAAAAAATACGGTACAATGTTGAATGTTATTTTTATATGGTAGGTAAATATGGGTACTTAAATAGGACATTTTGTGTCATGGAGACTTTAATATTTACTCATTATAATATTGCATCCAGAGCATACAGAAAAAAATATTGCTTAAAAATCGAATCAAACTTCTCAAATGTGAAAAATAACAATCCTGTCCTCCTGTCCTGCTTTAGCCGCACGCTAGCGTTTATCGCGTACATACACGCTTCCGTCGCTCTCGTATACGCGTAATGGTTAGAAAGGGATATATGCTTTATTTGTCACCGATAAAAGCTTGCGTGCTAGGCCCCCTGGAAAGTGAGGTTGCAGGTTCAAGTCCTGCCCAACGTCCAAGATTTTCCTTTGTGTTGTCATTACATTTCGTTTAAATTTAACAATGAGAATGATCTACATTAAAAATTAAAAAAACCTGCCTTCAAAAAAAGGAGAAGGTTCTTAATTCGTTGGGACCACAGACTACTAAGAGAAACTACGTATGTTGGGACCTTTTTATTTTTTTAATGTATTTTCCCGGTACCTCAAAGCATAGACTTATTATGGGAAGACAGAGGTCGTGCGTGTCTCCGAAAGGGACAGCAAATACACACACATGAATATTTAGGGTTACCATCTGTAAGGCAGTTTTCCCTGGGGTCATTTACGATGTCAATATAAAAACAATATTTTTAAATTGAAAAAAAGAATTACTTTTGGAAAATGTTTGTAATAATTAACAGGAATTTATAAAATCACTCTTAATAATAACAATGGTACCTAATTTAAGCGAAAAAAGTTGGAAATAATTATGTAGTAAACCCACACTGTAATAATAGATTTCGGTCAAAGTGTTGACAACACATTCTGGAAGATTCCAGTAGGTGCAATCCATGATTCCCGTATATGTGGTTCGTGGGGGAATCTGGAAGTTAAATCCAGAATACACTTCACGGGGCTTCATTTCATACAGCCTTTGAGTCGACCTCCGAGTTACACGAGTGCATATTTTATCTGTGTACTAGTGTTTTATCTCGTAAAATAAACGATTAAATGAATCAAAATACTAGACTAACATGCTTTACGAAATAGGGACCTGTATAAGTTTTTTCTATACCAATATTTCATCAACGTACTATTTACCCCTTAACGTGGGGTAATGTTCGTGGGAAAAAGTGACAACACTGAGTTTTAAGGTTATGTAAAAAGCACCAACTAAAAATGCATAAAACAGCTTTTATTTGATCTTGAAACACGTTAGGATGTGTATGTAAAGCGGGAAGAAACCACACAATATGAAACATCTGTTCTAATAAGTCAAATAAGATCAAATTTTTAAAAACTTCAGAGTGAAAAGATAGTTCATCAATTTTCGATTCACTGTCACTTTTGCAGCCTAAAACAGAACATCGCACCACTCTGCAGACTCGTTATATTGTTCTTAACGCCTGTATAAACAATAGTCCGCGTAATTTTAAATAAATCGGACATTTTTTGTAATTTTTCCGGTGACATGGATTGAGCTTGTCACAAAACGTCAAAGTCATAGCATAGAATTATGCCTAGCAAACTTAACCTTGAAAAAATTAAACATGCGATGAGGGACAAAACATATCAAGCTGTGTCTCTTTTTTTCACATGCAAATTCAAATTTATATCTTATTCTTGTGCAAATGAAAAGGAAGACGTCCATTATTCTATAGCTTTCTCTTTCTACGCCTCAAAGACGGCTAAACCGATCTAGAATATTCTTTTTTTTTGCTTGAAAGGGTATACTTGCTAGTTGGTCCCATTCTCATCCTTAGACAATGTTAAATACTCAAAGTTCTCATCTGATCTCGTTCTCATGATGCAATCCTGGGGAATTCTTACAATGTTACAGGCACACTTTTAACGATTTGGGTTTTTTTTTATAGTAACTTTGCAATTGCTTTCAGAAAGCACCATTTGCTGATGATGGCAATCAGAACTATTCGTTAATAAGTATTTCACTGGTTGCGATAAGAGTACTTTAAAACAGTTGCTAAACAATTCATGCTCGCCACAATGCATATGGTGAAATGAAGTTGATGGTGTAGTACCAGAAGAACTCCTTAACAATTAACGTCCCTGCAGTGGAAAGAGCATATATACATATATACACACACATATATATTTGGTAAAAGGTGGTGAGCAATTGACATTGTTATGATACCCATCGAAAGGGTAAATTATGAGCAATTTTATATAAGTAACATGATATCTCAATTCACGGGGAGGCAGCTGCCTTCCCATGCTTTCCCTTAGTGACGCTTATTTACCCTAGGCGGTTGGCTGGTGACGACCTTGTGCTAAAAGGACAACTGCGGAAAACTATGCATCTCTTGGATAAATTATGATTATATGTTTTAATTTTACAGATAAAAGTCTAGTGGGCCCTATTTTGTTTTAAGTTGTTAACATAAATAAACTGCATTGTTAACAAAAACTATTACTTTATTTAATAAAGGCAACAATTAAAATCACATCACAGTAACTTAAATACAATATGTAGGTATTCTAAGTATCTAATTATATTTATAAAACGAACGAACAGTAACACATTACTCGCGGCACAAAAAACGTAAGTAACATTCTGTGAGACAGTAAATAAGTAGGTTTATCACATAATTTGTACACTAGAAATAGGTATAAGTTTCTTTTATCGAGGCACTGGTAGTTTTAATCAGATTAAATATAAATAATTAAACAATATAATCTTTGCAAATTGCCGATATTAACAATGATTATTCTGATATCTATTTATCCATTCTCGGACGTACCTACGAAATATTTACATATTTAAAAATATGTTAATAATTTTGAACGAAGATCGTTACAAATTTTTTTGAAAAAATAAAAAGAAACCCATGTCAATAAATCTTTTATGAGATCTCATGCAGGTAAATCCTCAAGTCATTTCGCTGAATTCATAATTGTATATTATCGTAATTTTATTTTATAACTAAGTTTTAAAGGAAACCTTTTTAATTAACTTATATACAAGTAAGTTATTCATTCTTAAGTGGAGACTCAATTTAGTTGATTGCGTGCGCCATTTTAATCCCTGAATCGAAGTCAAGTGAACGAATTTGATGTTGATTTGATCCTAAATTAAAAAGGTAGTTAAGTAGGATCTCCACAACATTGCACCAGTAATGGAAATTGTTGAATTAAAAAGTATTTGACTTTAACACTGAACTGAATCAGAAGGACACTGGACCTTTTAATAGCCATACTAGAAACAAGACAAGATAAATGAAAAATAGTTAAATTCCTCAGCTATAGGCGTTCTACGAGCACAGCGACTCTAATATGCCACATAAGTTTCAAGTTATTCCTCCGTGCATCCCTTAGTTAGAAAGACTAGATAGAGCCGCATGGAAGGCCAAATTAAACTTGGGCCAGGAACAGGGGATCCTCTTTTTTTGGCCAGAAACTTCTGGATCTATCTATACGAGTACTGTTGAGAACGGAGGTTGCTACAGCAACTGCCGCCCCTAGTTGGCGTCACTGAGGCCGATGATAATCACCTTGGTAGTCCCAGTCAAATTGGTTTTTTCTTAACGAGTTAATATTTTTATCATTATCTAGTTTAACCTGAACCTGACCTTCTTTTTACGCTCACATAAGAAAGAGATGTTTATCCTTGGCTTCCTTCTTGTAAATTGTACACGCATAGTGACAATAAGAGTCGCGTTTGACTACACGTTTGACTTCGGTCTCCTTGCTGCCATCTAGTGATTCATTCTAGAGTCTCATTGGAATTAGAACCCGTCGACGCTGCCGACTCGTCGCCGGTCCGTTTGTGGTACTAGAAGGCCATCTGCGTCGCGCTCGGCCGCCACCATAGCGGCGAAGCCTGCCGTCGGACCGCGCTCCGTCGTGGCGTGACCCTTCCCTCGGAGGCTTTTGATTACATTCTGGTAACAATAAATTCATTTGTTTTAAATAAACATAGGCACAATATACAAGTACACACATATACAACGGATATAGGTTCAAAATAAAGCGTTGATTAGCATTCAGTTCGTTGTCGTAAAAAAATACATCCTGTGGCCTGTTTCACGAAGCTACAAGTTACAAATTACTAATCCACAAGTAACAAGGGCAAAAAGTTACAATTTACCAGTACAAGTGTTTCTCGAACGTGGTCCGGTCATTGTATATGTAATTAACATGAAAATAGGTTAAAAAAAAATTGCAAGAAGGCCGCATATTATATGCTCTTTTATATGTAAATTCTACTAGCGATTCGGAAAACGGAAGATTCTGCTGCGAAGAAGCGCTACAAGTACAGTCAATCTTAGAAGTAAGAGAACATTTTAGTACCTTGTCGCTGTCAGTAACGTGACAAATTCAAGCAACTTTCATTTCATACGTAACTATGACAAGGTTGTTTAGTGTTAAGCTACTTCTAAGGCTGACTGTACCTAACGTAGCATGAGAGATTATCCTTTTTTCATTATACCTACGTTTAGGCTTACAATAAGCCATTCCATTATATGACTAGCCACACATCAACCGAAACCCGGTTTTTTTATTGGACCCATAACAACATACATTTATTGTCGGTTGTCGCGAATCGTTGTCACGCTCGACGTAGGTAGCTATAATAATATATCTGCATATCACACGTCTATTATCCACTTAGTTATTTACTGCAACAATTCAACTGTATCTACCAATTGTACATAGATAATGATATAATACCAACCTATTGTTAAGGATTTGTTACACTTATAAATATGCGTGCTGCGTCCAGCGATCCGTTGAAAGCGACCGCAGCCAGTCTGATGTGTGGTATACATCACATCATATAAGTTGTATATTATATTGTATACCACGCCACCGGAGACTGAAGCGACTTAAGAGTTATGAGAGACTTACTCTGCGGAGTGAGGGACATTACCCACCCACACCAAATCACTCCCAGATGTTACCCTTTGCTCCGGATTTACTGGGCGTGGTTACCACACCGCACTGTAGCAGGATTCCGGAGAATCTCCACTACGACACCCCAGCTCACGCATTGGTCTACCCCGACTACTGCGGCTCCTTTATTCTTCAAGTACATCGCGATTCAGCGTCGAGCACGCCGTCGAGGCATCGATCTGTCTCGCTTACTCATGCTAGCGCGCTAGAGCAAGACAGGGTGCTACTCGGGCGTCGAGCTTGTCGTTGGTGCACTTAGTTAATCGCTCCTCAGATGCAGTGATGTTCACATATTATGCTGGCTGCTTTCTCCTTGACCGGATCGCAGAGCGCATTCAGTGTGAAGACTCCTTTATCGTATTGCACTAGCATTGGGGACAAATGATTCACTTGTGGACCTTGACGGCCGTTTGTAAGGTTGTGACCCAGGCCTACTTGCATAAAAACGTTTAAGAATTTAAGTCACGGCTCATTACGGCCTTGATCTCTGCGATAAGATCGATTGGAAATTGTAAGGAAATAATTAAAAGAGGTAGGCACTGCGTCTTTCGAAAAATCATTTAAAACTTTAAATATATACTTAGAGCGAACATTAGGTTAGCATTGAACGCACTAGGAAAGTGTAAAATTATTTGACTGGATTGCAAGTAAATCCTTATTATATTTTAGACTCCCTTACCTCAAAACGAAAACGGAACCCTTCTAGCATCACTATGCTGTCAATCTGTCTGTCTGTTGTCAAGAATCTTTCAAGAACGCGTGGAGTTTTTTTATAAAATAGGAACACCAACGAGCAAGTGGGTCACCTGATGATAACTTTACTAATCACTATCGCCTATTGACACCTGCAATACCAAGAAGATTGCAGATGCGTTGGTAACCCAAAGTGCTAAGATGGAATACCTTGTGCCAGTAATTTCACCGGCTGTCTTGCCCTTACACCAAAACAATGAATTATTTGATGGATTAATTAGTTGTAAGTTTATAACTTACCGCATTAAAGTCAGATTCATACTCCAATTCCATAGGCATCAGCTGGTGATGAACTCGCGGTCGATGCATCACCTCGGGCAGCGAACTGCCTTCGAGAATTGTGTTCATCACCGTCTGTAACATATAAGTTTTGATTTGATTGTTATGTTTAATCAGTATTAAATCACTACAAAGTAAAGTCGCTATCCGTTCCTTTCTGTCCTAAATTCTTATAGTGTAGATTGGAAGCCTTCTCCTTCTAAACTATGCAACCGATTGTGATACGGTTTTACCCATCATTCAGATTTTTTTAACGAAGGTTACTATGCCCATTATATCCCTGTTGTTCTCGTGGGAAGCAGGGGCAGTTCGCTAGTTAAGTATAAATAAAAAACAAGACTTCAAATTATAACGATTGAAGAGTTCTTTCCATTACCAGATTTAAGAACAAGCGGAAGGCCTTTCATAGTCTTGTGGCTACTTAAGTATTACTTACTGCACATAGTACGTTTAATTTTATAATTTTATTTTGGGACAGGTATCTCACCAACTATAGGACCAGTAAGTACCTAGCCTAAGTTTCCTTATACTCTTTATGCATCTGCCTATACTAGCTATAAACATGACCCGATTTGTTCTCGTCCGGTTTTTGTAGTTGGAAATATAAGTCCCCTGCCTGAGTGTCACACAGTTCTATCGTTTATTTACGGGAAATACCTGAATATTGGTAAAGTCTGCAGCAGATATATCGACATAGTCAAAGTGGTCAGAAATATACTTACCGTTCTTTTGCTAAGCCAATAGGAGTTTGTTGAGAACGTTTTTGACCTCTTCAGGTGTTCTTGGTTTCTACTTCTGCTGTCGACTACCATAGAAAACATCTTACCACAGCCACTTGAGTGGTGATCTTCGTCCCACCAGCAGCTCCCAAGACCAGGTCGACCTCCCCGTTGTTGTTGAGTACGATGCTGGGCACCATGGAACTGAGAGGCTGCTTGCCGGGAGCCAGCATGTTAGCTGGGGACGGAGGCATGCCGTAAGAAGACTCCCGGTTCGGGATTGCGAAGTCATCCATTTCATTGTTCAGCATTATGCCGAGGCTCGTTGATCGGCGCTGAGAACCCCAGCTGTGGATTAAATGTTAGCGTCGTATCAAAACATTTATTTCTGCAACCAGGAAACAGGACAGATTATGTAAAATTATTAGATACAAGCATTAATTAGCGGAGGTCCATATGTATTAACAAAATGAAACAAATTACATTTGTTTGTTTTGGATAGATTATTCATACAAGTAGTCAGTGATTTTGGTAATTTGGTAATAGATTGCGTTTCCGTCTGTACATTTGGCAATATCATTCCTAAATTTATTTTTTGTGGTTCCTAGATTTAAAACACAGACGATTATAGCTGATTTTTGAGTCAAACTAAAATCAGGCATATTATGTAGCTAATAACAGTTTCGACGGGGGCTTTACGCTCATTTCTTTAATGGGCTTTATGAATCATGAAGTTAAACGTTCTTATATGGAACCTTTAGCCGGCAATTTATAGGTCTTGGTCAATCAACGCGAAACCGTTTTCCGCGGAACGTCTGTATGGGTAGTGTTTTTGGGGCCGGGTTCACGCTTCTCTTAAGCTAAGGCAAGGAATTTATATACTTACATGTAATTAATAGTGCTCGTTGCAGAAACCACGCTGCCATCAGGAGCCATGACGATGATGTGCGCTGTGCCGTGATCATCCGCACCCTCGAACAAGGCACCGTAGTGCCTCCAGTCGTTGAAAGTTTGGTTATCGTAGACCAGGTCGCGGAACTCCCTTGCCCATTCCGCACTGGACAGGTTACGCTCCAACTAGAATTGACGTGAGCATTCACAGAACAATGCTGGTGGGTATGTAGTAATCTCCTTCTCTTTATCAGTGAACCTCAAACAGGCTATATCGCTTGCTATATGTATTCAAAACTCTACTAAAAGACCACTATTTAGCTTATCCGTAGCGCGTTTATTGGTTTCTTCGTCGACTTCTTCTAAATTGCATTTATTCATTATCCCGGTATATATTAGTTTATATTTATGTACGTATATTTATATACACATTTATGATAGAATGTGTTTTTTTAACATGTCCGAGTTCTGTTTTTATTTGCAAGTAGCTTCAATTTGCGAGGATTTCGATTATATTACACGCAAAACATAATATGTACCTCAGGAATAGAGTAGGGCAGATCAATCCGTGAGGCGTCGCCGAGACCTGTGCGTTTGCCATAACCGTATTTGAAGGCTTCGATGACGCGATGCCAGTAGAGGTCGGTGCCGGGCCGCGTGTCCTCCCCGCCAACCCAGCCGATGAGCATGTTCAGGATGAACGCCAGCACCGAGCCTGTGCCTGGCAGCGGGACCGAATACAGGGTGTGCTGGTCGGAGAGAGGCACGGCGATTGGTTCCTGCCATTCGGCCCTGAAACAGTGTTAAAGTTTAGAACATTTCGTATAGAATCTCTGACCCTGTGCTGGGTAAGAGCAAAGCATAAAAGTAGGGTTCAACTTTCATTTTCCGAGATAAAAAAGCTATGTTACTAAGCTAAAGTAGCGCAGTGACGTTAAAGAAGGACAAAGTATCAAAATACATTAACATATTTTCGCATTTATAATTGACGATCTAGTTGTGAATTTCTTATGTTTGACATTTTAAATTTAATGTCTAATGAATGATCTACCTAATATTACGAAAAAAGTACCTAAAAATTTGTTTTTATAACATTTGTTTTGGTGCGGGCTGTGAAGGTACTGACACAGGCTAGGACTGTATCGTGGGAGCAAGGTTAAGAAAGGAAAATGATTATTACCTGAAATTCCGCAAATCTTCTGCGGTAACGATGCCGCCGAACCCCTCGATGTCGCGCACGAGCGCCGCGGTCAGCGACCCATTGTGCATCGCCTCCGGGCCCTCCGCTGCTATGATGTCCAGCGTGTTGGCCAGCGTCGGCTCCGTGATCAGATCTCCTTCCTTCCACACTTCGTTCGTCGCTGGATTCACGTACACCTCTCTAAAAATAAGGAATTGAAGTGTCACAATAGGCATACTTACTTAATAGGAATTACTGTTATGATGCTTTCACAGTCTTTTAGAGAATTTCTTACAGAAGGATTTTATGCACATTATAAACTTGCATAATATAAACTTACCTCATAGAAGGCTCGGCTTTGATACGATCGCTGTGGGTGCCGAGCACGCGCCCCATGTATTCGCTGACGCGGTGTCCGCGCCGGCATAAGTCCGCCGTGGGACGGACCAGCTCCGCCCAGGGCAACCGACCGTAGGCTTGGTACAATGCCCCATACCTGGAAGACCATCCGTTTAAAGCATGTCTTGTTTGAATTAAGACAATTTTTAAGTATTGCAGCGAAGCACGACGTATATACTTATGTAGAGAAGTGACAACATAAAAATTTAATCGTCAAGACACATCAACCTAGCACTTCGCTAGTGCCTAGTTGACTGTGCGTTGTCTATCAGTCAGTATGTAACGGAGCTCTTTTGTATGTATATAAAGCCGTTACGGCTACAGAGCGCGCCAGAGAAATACACATAAGCACATACCATTTACATACAATCGAGAAACCTCCCTACTACAAGCAGTCGGGTGAAAACCAAGTTAAACCTTGAAGTGTGTGCTACAATATCATGAAATTCTACGAATATCTTACTAAATTAATAAGATAACCTTAGATTCCTTAAATATGTTACCCATTTTCATTTTCACAGGCATTTAATTGGGATTATATCTAATTCATATTATAATAAAATCGTTGAGACAAAAAGTCTGTACATTGACGATCCAGTGGCCCTAACATGACAGTCCAGGCTTAGTTTAACCCCTCCCTGCGTGTTTGTCTAACTAGTGTCATAAGAAAGGGACGCAGATAGAGAGAAACTAAACTTGGCCAGTCATGTTAGGGCCACAGGGCGACTTAAAACGAGTGAGACCGTTAAAATTCTGTTTGTTTGTTTGAACGCGAATCACGTAAAAGCGCTAAACGAATTATGATGGAATTTTCACAGATCTGTAGTCCAGAATAAGACTTGGGCTATAATAAAATCGAGAAACAGAGGAAGAAGGAAAATTTGTTGGGGGGGGGTGAAGTTCAACATCATAAAACTCAGAATTCATACTTATATTGAAAACAAAGAAATAGGGACTATATATAACGTGCATTTGACAGAAACACGCATTATGCAATCACATTTTGCCAGTACGCCAGTGTAGCTTTTCGCACTGCAGTGACCTCTGCAACACGCACCAAACTCAGACAAAATATGTGTGATCCAGACATATAAGTCGTTAGTAGATATTTCTCAGATTTTCGTCCGTAATATATATTTCCTGCTGACTACCTCTCTGTTGTTGGCTACCAGTCAACTTCAACAGAACCTGACGCCATTTCATCTACATTTCCTTGTCTGAAACGGTTGCGGTGGACTAGCCGTTAACAATAACATACAATGGCTTTGTTTATAACAAAAGGTCGTTTGTTGTAAGGTATAGTATATATATACAAAGAATAGAATATGCAGATGAGTATCGGTACATCGTTAAGTTCAAATGATTTAGCGAGCTTGTAAAGATGATCCTTTACTGAAATAGGATCGATGGCGCTAGAAATAAATGACTAAAGACTCTCATTTTTTCCCGCTGATTTTAAATGGGAAAAGTTGCGTGGAATTGCTAGTAACCTGGCCGTTGTTTGCTGAAACATCTTTAAAAGCTTGGTAACAATAAAGATTTTTAGAAAAAATATTGGTATATAATTGTATGGCGTGGATCTTGTTTTGATCTAAAATGAATGTGGGACATTAGTAATTATTGTAGGTACGATTGTAGAATCTTAAAGCTTTTCCTTGTATTTTCTGAGTGTCTGATTTCAATAGAAATACTTTTTAATATGCATAGCTTCTTCAACAATGCATTGAAACGTTGAAATATTTTGTTTATGATACATTATCATTGTCATTAGTAACCAGTGTTTACAAAACATTTCTGAAGACAATCCTTTACTCTTCACTGACGCGTATCTAAATAAGTTTGTTCGCTAATATTCGCAACTAATTGTATTGTTAATGATTCTAGACAAACCATTTGTTTCATGTGGTCCAAGGAGGTAAGAGACGAAATGAACAATAACGATAGTAATGCGAATGGCGCTATAAACTAATAAAAACAGGCTCCATGGCAAATGGGACCGATAAAATATTCTATGTAAAAGGTTCTGTTTTAACGGTGAATTCACAAGCAAGGTAGCAGACGATAAAGCGTATCATTTATCACGCGCGAATATTTCGCTATCTCTGATTAGTCGTCGCGAAAAGATCCCTGCGTTTTTAACTCTTGCAACTTTGCTGTGATTCCATCATTAGGGTTCTAATGTAAAACGTACCCTCTCAGCTCTCCGGGCACGGCGATCGCGAGACCGCCGACTGTGGAGGACGCGTTGTCGTACATGTTGGTCGTGGTCGCGGCGGGTGCGCGCTCCCGCGCGTTCATCACGCGCACGCGCCGCGTGCCCGCGTCGTACACCGTCGCTAGGAAGCCCCCGCCCAGCCCCATACATTGCGCGCACCCGATACCCTCACAGAAGAGCGTCGCGATCGCCGCATCGACTGCGCTGCCGTTTTTCTCTAGGATCGAGCTGGAAAATACCAGGACTATAGGAGATGATGGATCACAAAGACAGATGAAATTTACAATGTAGGGGTGTACGGAGGCAAAAATTTACAACTGTCTTAAGCAGAGTTCGGTAGAAAATACTTAGGTTTTAAGGAGTTAGAAGATAGGATTGGAAATTTGGAAGTTGACGAGTGAACAGTAACAAATCGAGACTAAATAGGTACGTCACTCATAAATGTAATACGGTAACTCATGCTGGGCGAACATTCAACGGGAAAAAAATGTTTATTATAGGTATATGTTTTCCTCAAATACCTACCAAAACCAACTTAGAATTAGAACTTTAAAACGTTTAAGGATAATCGTGGCTCATTAATCACATCATCTCCTCAAACATATTACGTACCTACAGTTGTTTTTTACCTTCCTTTGCTAACATAAATTATGTTGTTCTTTTGTATCAAGTTGCCAAACTACTTAGTTTTTCTAAAGTTAAAAAAGGTATTAGGCAAAGCAAGTTGGACAAAGAGTAAATCTGAAACTACGAAGTAATTTTCTTTGCTTGATTCCAAGCTGTTCTCTCTACCCAGTTTGCTAGCGAGTACAGGTACACTGCACGAGCATATTGGCCAGAAACCAAAGGTGGTTCCATGTGCTTTCAGGGGAAAACAAATGGAGGGTTATTGCACTGCTCATTGTGTAGCATTTCAGGCAAAGCTTACTGGGTGATAGAGGGTTAGTCTTACACATTGGCGTTACAGTATCTTGCGAACACTTGTTTCATTTACATCCATAACAGTGTTCGCAAATGTAAATTTGGTGGAGTTGGATTGCACGGCAAGCGAATATTTCTACGGATCCTGATCGGCTCCTTTAGCCATTTTTCATTATTTATTGCATCGCATACAGGTAGAGTTGGGTAACGAATGGAAAGCCCCTGACAAGGTCGCTATACGTTGTATAATACTTAAGTACTTATATTATATCGGCTGATACAGATGAATTCGTGTCAGCTTATGAAGACGGTGCCAAGCGAGTATTACGAAGGGTCGCCTTAGACTTCTTTTGTCGCTTTTCACGATCAAGGAATCATCTACCTATAGGTAGATATTCGTCCAGCAGGGAGAAAAGCATACCATTTTATTCAGGACTGATATGTCGCCTTCACCAATTCCCTCGTCTTATCGGTTCATCGCCGTAATTTTATGGAGACTTAAATAGAAAGTAGGTAAGGTAATTAGGTAGGTACGTACCGGCCGATAGAGGCGCATTCGTATCCATTGGCGGCGACGGCGGCGCGCGCGTACCGCGGCGGGTCGCGGTCCGGCGGGTCGCGGTCCGCCCACGGCTGCACCACCAGCACGGCCACCAGCGTGGCCACTACCACCGCCGCGAACACGACGCCAATCAACAGCCGCGGCCTCCAACAACTGCCAACAGACACATACGTTTATTTTCTTACGGCTCCTATTTCACCAAGTTGACATAAAATGTAAGGTGACAACAACAATTCAACGTATCCCCTATTAAGCCCGGTAATGCAAAAAGTCCTCGACTTAGTCACGCATGCCAAATTGTTGTTGGACGTTGCGAACTTGTGACACCAGCTCTGCACCGCCAGACGCCTTCAGATGGCTGTGACAGCTACTCTGCAAATCGCTGCTAAAGACTGGGCGGCTGATTACTCGCAGTGCTGCGATTGGGTGCAGCAGTCACTTTAGAAACTTTTTAGCAAGCTTTATTTTTACCCGTCTTCCACCAGAAGGGAGGGTTATGTTTTTCGAGTGTATGTATTTTAAATACTTTCTGTCTAAATTTAATTCACTAAGATAAATGGAAGAAATCTAAGAGCAAATTATGGAAGCTTCAAAAGTTTCTCTACATCCAAAATGTACTCAATGACGTTCACTAAATACCTGTACTGAGAGATGCCTAATTAATATATGGCGTTATTAAATTGGTTAGCCGGCGGCTATACGAGTATAACATAAGTATAATAACAAAAAATCGGATGACTACATGGTTGTGCCGATTGATGTCATCTTTACACTGTTACGATTAGTCAGTCCTGCGGCCCTAACATCAATGACCAAGATTAAGTTATCCCTCAGTGCATCCCTTTTTCTTCTTGATACTAGTTAGACAGAACTGCATTGAGGGATAAGTTAAGAGTTAACGGTAAGTTAACAGTGTACTAACCTATACTACTCGAGGTTCACAACATTGCGTGACGTTATCACCTGTTTAAGATTCTAGAAATCTAGAAAGTGTCACCCAAACACTTCACTCGCGACGTCACGACCATGTGAACGATTTCATGGTAGGTACTTGGTTCAATCTCTGGTAGATCGCGATGGGCGATTTAGGCCGCAGCCGCGATATCTTCGATATTGTATCTCTCAGATGAAATGCTATTTTCGATAAAAAGCGATTCCAAGGGGGCATTTCGAAGTTCCAAATGAAACTTTGTTGGAAAAACATTAAGAGAAAAGCTAGTTATCATTTTTAAAATGAAGCTTCAAATAATGTAAAAGATTTGAACATATTAAGAATGCATTGTATAAATCCAAAAGCTTAATTTCAAAAATTACCTGCTCCTTTGATTAGTTAGGACTATTTTAGTCATCGCAACTTATCAGCAAAGACACTGTAGAACTTAAAACACGAACACGAAACCTTGATAGGTCACAAAACGAGTCCTCCGCCGACGGAACGCAGTGCGACTGGCTAAGTGAATTGACTAAACGTCTTTTTATGCTTCAATACTGCGCAAGGAAACGTGTACCTAAATATTTTATTCAATTATTCAGGACCAAAACTGACTAACTATATTTGTCAACAACTGGGATTTCCTTTCTACCTACGCAGGTTATGATGGCAGTAAATTTTATAAGCTTGTAGTCGTTTCTTAGTCATTTTTTCAGGTACCTGCGTACGTTATATTTATGTCCTATAATAATTTGTGGTTATGTAGTACCATTGTTTAATCTGAAAACCCGATAAAATAAATAAAAAATATTTATTTCAACGTCATAAACCCTTACACATTAAATTACTAAATTAAATAAGACTACATTACATCACATTAAATTAAATTGAATTGAAAATAATTAAAAATGAGAATAGGATAAATTAGTTAAGAGTTCGTAATATTGTTATTTGTGCGACACTGGGTAAAGATCATCACTTTATTTGGCCAGTAATGATCCTTACCCATTGTTTTGTCATGGGGCAGTCCAGATGCTCAGAAAACAACCTATTACTATACCTATTACAGTTCAAGTTAAAGAAACGACGAAACGTCAAACGCAAACAAAATCGCAGGCAACAGCTAATAAGTAATAAAACAACCTATAGTGGGGTCATTGCTGTAAGCCTATATTACTTAAACTTAATATTTATTTGAATATTGTTACTTACGCTCCTCCGCAAGTTTAGTTTCAGAAGATTTTTCAGGTCAGCGGCTCAGGATTTTTAGCTGCATTACTTTTAAATTTTACTCGAGTGATAACAACAGCTAGAAATTTTGAATCAGTTTATTTATAATTTCTGACATGGTATTTATAAACCAGACAACTAACAAGCAAGATGATATTATTGCTGTCAAATTCAATGGCTGCAAATCACTGCGGTCAAAACAGGTTGGTTATATTTTTTGCGTACCTACATCTAAAGTTTGGCACAAGGTACATGTAAAATAAACGACTGGAACTGGCTTTCTTGCATCTGAATCTAAATTTACGAATATTACATCTAAATATAGCTAAATTAATTTCAATAATATTTGTATTGGAAATAACTGATGGAACAGAACAGGATATCTTTTTTATTCTTCCACGGTCAATTATCAACACAATAAACTAATAATAATATTTTAATTGTTTTATTTCAATGTCTACAAGCATTGACTTATAAGTACTGGACATCGAGTCAAAAAAGTACAATAAATCGAAGATCACTTGCGCTGTCAGCCCGTCGGACCGACGGCGCAGCTGTCAAGAATGTCATATGTAGTTTGTAAACATGATTATAAGGAATTGTAAAAATTATACTAGTACTTTAAGTGAAAAAAAAGTATGTAGTAACACACGTTTTCGCTTAGTCTTGTTAATTATTGTGTTACAATTTATGAGTAGTGCTACCTACTCAACAAAGTAGAATAAATTACCTTGCTACTCAGCAAGGTAATTTGTTCCGGTAGGTTTGTTCCAGTTTGTTGAAATAGACCTCCGCAAAGTAACGCCTGAATCTATTAATTGTTACCTACTCGGTTTTAATAATATGTAAATTAAATTAAATTTCCATATAAACGATAGAAAGAAGAACAAAGACTTTATGGAGTCGCTTTAATGTTAACATTTTTAATGCAAACTCTTATTAAATGAATGATGAGTTACTTTCTTCGTTTCTAATTTTTATATCACCACTAATCACAAGTCTAAAAATCGAAATGTTCGAAATGACACTTTCTCTAAATTTGAAACCGAACTTTTCAGGAATTATGATTTCACACATTTCCAGTCGAATTGTAGGTATAGATAGGTAATGTTCACGACGCGAAAAGTTTTGCACTGTCAATTTTTTTCTATATAAATGGAGTTGTATTCGGTACTTGAGTACATACTTCATTGCCATTACTTATTTTATACCATAAAACCAAAATTACGTAACATGACCAAAATGTTTAATTATATTTACAAAGAACTGCGACTCCATTATTCTCTATGTCCATTACGACATGACAACCATTGACGACCGAAATTCTGAAGTCAATGTTTTTTTCTTGTTCTAAATACTAAAAGCTGCCAGATATTAATTCGAAATGAAATTACGTAAAAAACCTATTCACAACGAAACTTAATAAAATAATTATTTTATGCAATTAGGCTTTGCAATAAGGTTGTAAATCTAATAACTATAAATGGAAATTTATTAATGTTAATTTATAACTTTGGCATCAACTTGTATTCTTATTGATTGTTTTAAACTTTCGCGATTTAAACACATACTTATTACGTTTATCGGGACTTAAACGCGATAAAAAACTGTTTATTTGCAACGCGGCCGAAACGTCGAGGTAAATAAATAAACAGTTTTTATCTACACATATATCATAAATGCTCTATAATGCGTTCAGAAACCGTAGGCAATGACCAGCCTTATAACAACCAATATTATTAAGAGATTTTTTCTAATTTGTTTCTATATTTGTTCAAATTCATTTTTTATTACATTATTTTAATGTGTACAGTCTATAGATATGTAATAGGTACCTAGCACTAGTAGCTAGTAGCAATGCAGGTCATTGCCCTATCTATGGCAACTGAACCCATCATAGATTACTTATGATATGTGTGTAGATAAAGTAATGTATGCAACTGTACATAATTAGGTCTTAAAACACACGTGTGATACTATTATGAAACTCGCTGACGCTCGTTTCATAAAACTACACTCGTGTTTTAAGACCCCTCATTATGCAACAGTTGCATAAAATACTATTTATCGCGTTTAAGTCCCGATAAACGTAATAAGTATGTTGTATTCTCATGTCGGGCCATTTTTCGGCTGTTATTGAGTATGACACTGTACATCCCTGGATTACTTATAATTGGTATAGTTTTCTACAAGTAGCGGAAACTACCGAAATTACTAAAATAAACTGACGTAATAAACGTAGACGTAATAAAGTTATAAATTAAAATTAGACATTACAGCGGGGTCGATAAAGTTCATGGTTTGCCGACTAAACCTAACGGGTGGCGGTTTTTCGTTAATCCGATTAAATTAACATGTATACATGTAGGTAACCTTGATGTTTATTGAAACGAAACTGCTTAAAATGCTCGCTAAAACAGACGCATTTCAAATCAGGTTGACGTCTAATCTACATCTACATCTACACTATCTACATCTACACTAATATAATAAAGAGGTAAACTTTGTTTGTTTGTTTTTTTGTTAGTTTGTTTGTATGTAGGGGGTAATCTCTGGAACTACTGAACCGATTTCAAAAATTCTTTTACAGATAGACAGCTACACTATTCCTGACGGACATAGGCTACTAATTTTATGTGAACGAAGTCGCACGCGTCCGCTAGTCTATTATATTTTCGCTATATAGTACAATATAGTGGAACAATATAGTGTTAAAGAAGATATTCAACTATTCTAGATGAATCACCATGGTTTGGTCGCAAGTTAAGTAGAAGTACCTACTTATTCGATAGTGATTTTTTTTAGAATATGCTTACGTTCTATCAAAAATTTTAAGAAGAAATTTTTTAATTTATTTTACGTAGAAATCACGGTATTATAGCCACACACCAAATGGTGCATTAATACACCATCACAAATATTAATAGTTAGTTAATCATTAAAAATTTCTGGATCCCAAGTACAAGCTCAGCTTAGTTTGGGGTTAGTCGAACTCTGCTTACAATAAAAAAAATCGTATTTCATCCTCAATTAATATTTTCATTTCCATTTTCAAAAAATATTATTGTCGAAAGGAGAGGAAAAAACATTTTACAACAAAACAACGTTACAAAAATATTAGGTAAAGAAAAAGTTTTTGTTTCAAAATATGATTAGAATACAGATACAAATACCTATATAAAGTTTTATTATGAAAAAAAGGTAAGTAATAGCGAATGCTCGCGACTTCGTTCACGTGGAATTAGTACCCTTTGTCCATAAGTGGCCCTAACATGACTGGCCAAGTTTAGTTTATCTCTATCTGCGTCCCTTTCATATGACACTAGTTAAACAGAGACACAGGGAGGGGTTAAACTAAACCTGGGCTGTCATGTTAGGGCCGCAGGGATAGTGTAGCTTTCTATATGTAAAAGAATTTTTGAAATCGGAGTTTACCCCCTACATACAGACAAACAAACAAAGTTTACCTCTTTATTGTATTAGTGTAGATGAAGATGTAGATTGCGTATTAAAAGCTGATGATTGTATTAAAAGTAAGCGCGAATTATTTTTACGCTACATACAATAGGTACAGGTAGAAAAAATAATAAAAACACAGTTTTTCATTTCCTACAGCATTTCTCCGTTTCTTTATTCGAGGTACGGCCTAGCCACGAGCCCAGATTTGTCGGTGTCGGGTTACATTGGAGCGACTGGTAAATTCTTTCAAACATCCTCCTACCGCATTTCCCCGTTCTTACCTCGGAGTACGCTTGGCCACGAGCCTAATGCCCGCTTTCCACTGCGAGTGTAACGGGCTTCGTACGGAGTCCGTTTAAGTCGCAACGGTGAACTGCATAGAAGCTAACTCTCATTTGGTGGAAGCACTTCTAATATCCATAAATTTGTCAGATTAGGATTACATTGCAGCGTCTGCTTTAATTCTTTCAATTTAGAAAAAAAAACAAAAATACCGTACCTTATACCGGCGAGATTCTGCAACATACTCATATTTTCCCCTACGCAAGTTTCATTTTAATGAATGAAATCGCAGTAGATAATTACGAATTAGCAAAGAAAGAACGATTCACTAGACGTACGTACAATCGACTACAAAAAGTGGATGTATCTAAGCGTACTCGATTGCAAAGCGTTAGGTAACAATAAACAAGGTGCGACCGTATCAGGTATATTTCGTACCAACCGGTTGGCCTAGTGGTTTTAGGTGTGGTTAGGTTACTGTTTGACTATGAATCATGTACTATTTGTCAAATACTAAATTTAATGCTTAAATTAGTCTCTGAGTGTGATCGCTAATGTTTTGTAGGAGTAAGGCAGTCCAGGGTCATTTAATCGTTTCCACCGCCAAAATTTATTTTATTGTTTGGACTACCGGAGATTCTGACGGCTCGAGACGGCAGCAATGGCCCTTATATGACCGGCCAAGTTTAGTTTATCTCTATCTGCGATCCTTTCCTCTTTCTTCTGACATTTTACGTAGTCATGTATATGACCCGATTACATACTGGGGCATAGGCCCCAGTATAGATCCAGTATAGACCTGGGTATAGACCCAGGGCCTGCTTTACCCACAGGTTAGTTAGGCTAGAGCCTAGGGCGCGAGAACTGAGGGGGCGCTGCGCCTTTGCAAGCATCATTTATTTATAGAAATACAGTTCTGCTTCGGCGCAGGCAGGAGAAGCCGCGGGGGAGAGGGGTTGTATAGTTAGCTCAGGCCCGCAGAACCCTAAATCACTCCCTGCCTGTACCACAAAACTTTCAAGTGCTACAATTTAATGTATTTGTTACATTTTTGTGCATTTTTGCATGATATTTTTTACAATTATGTCGAATTGTAGGATTTACAACTTGATATTCGCGCTATAGATTCGCATTCGTTCCTGTTCACTGCCGTGGAATGAGCTGAACGTAAACGGATTACTACGGTATGGTATAGTCGAATACAAACTTTTTAACTGACAAAGACGGAACTGAGAGTTACTGTCTATATGCTTTTTCATTAGTGTCAATCTTGGACTTGGATGAAGAACTAAAGCATGGATGTAGCCTCAGTACATGTCAAGCGTATTCGCTCTAAACCGAACTTGTCAAAATGTCCTTTGGTGTGCGCCAAGGAAGTACAACCTGTAAATTTCTAAGAAAAACGTAGATCATATTACGGTACCTTAATGTACACCAAAGGTAACGATTTTGTTTATTCATCTGTGTACAAGGTGTCAATTGAAGAGGAGGTTTCGAGTATGTGGTCGTCTCTTTTTGGAACACTGTATTGCCATTTAAAGTAAAGAGATCAGCTAATAAAATATCTCTTTCAATGTTATTTTTTCTATATTATACTATTTTCTATGTGGTATATTATATTATGCTTCCCTTTCGAAAAATGGCACCTTCTTTCAGTTAAACTTTTAACGGGCATTTTGACTACCTTTCTAACGCACCATTTCTTCAAAATCCTATTAACAAGAGTTGTTGCTAACAATGACAGCGTTTAAAACGCCCAATAGTCGCCTGCCGCCAATGTAATGCAGCTACCCCCACGATTTATTTCAATGCACTTTTTTTTATACAACATAGGAAAGCAAAGAGATCACCACCATAGACACCCGTCAACACCACGGATATTGCAGACGCGTTGCCAACCCAGAGGGCTAAGATGGAATGTACCTCCTGTGCCAGTAACCGCAACGGCTGTCTTGCTCTCTACGCCGGAACACAACAGTGCAAGCACTGCTGCTTAGCGGCTGGATTACCGAGCAAGATGGTGGTAGCGATCGAAACAGACCATGCACAAGGTCCTATAATTAAGTAATACCACGTGCCTCATAAAATCCTACAAGTCCTCCGCTGATAATAAAAGTGTGCCTTCAAGTGTTCTCACGTAATCCTCAGTCTTATATTCGATTGTTATTTTAAATCCTTCGTCATAATAATGTTTAATGATAAGAGATCTAGCTATGTGGTTGGAAGTGGATGTACGCTGCGCCATTTATTCATATTACCGGCTGCACGCTATTACAATTTATTTTTTTATGCTAATAAAAGTTATATTAAGTTATATTATGATTTACCTACGATATGACTAGCTAATACTTGTAATAGCGAGCAGTTTAATAGTGTAGCGTATAAATAAACCATTGGTAGCCATATACCCAAACTCAGTTTCACTTTGTAAGGAAACGAACCGATATTAAATTGATTTTCGTTATCTTCTTCTTTATCTTTCTTTACACAGTATAATTCAAAGTCTCTATCTGTTCCTGTCTGTCCTTGTCGTATCTTCAGCCGCCTACTTGTTCTATGTAAACTACTCAGTGGATTTTGATAGGGTTTGCTTTGTCATTTAGAGATTTTTTTACAGAAGGTTTTTATGTACATTACATCCTAAGTATAACCGTGCAAAGCCAGGGCGGGTCGCTAACTTAGTAATAAATAACGTTCATATACATAGACGGCATCATACATCATACACAGCAGCTTTAGATGAAGAAGTATTAAGCCAGAGCTGCAATTTTTTAATATCACCCGGTGACTAAAGCTCATCAAAATCGCTGTATCTCTATGAAAAACGGCCATTTTAGTGAGCTTTAGTCACCCGGTGAGATTTAAAAATCGCACTACAGCATGCCTAAAGAACACCATAGGATAATATTTCAAAATTTGACTATTTTTAAGTGCAAAAATCATAACGAATTCATCCGCTTACACGCTGACATGAAATCATTATTAGTTAAGAGAGCCATTAAACTACAAGGCTGGGATATTACCTGATATTACCATAGTAGTATAAATAAGCAAATACGAGTAGATAGCGCTTTTTGTTTCAAGAGAATCGTGCCCTCTAGTGGTTCACTAGGGAACCAAGAATAACAAGTGCCACTCGTAAACTGTCCATACAAATAGCCCATATTAAGAAGATGTATATTTTAAACAATATCCATGTATACAGTATATGTATTGTATTTGTTACGTGATCTGTTCCAGAGCCAAAACTCAGTCTCGGACGCAATTAACTATGTATAGATTGAATCAACCTCTATTATCCATACTGATTTTATTCACACTGGAATGCATTATGTTACAACATTTACCACGCTATCAAAGCAGTCTTCATTCGGTTTCAGCAGTCATACGTATATCTACCGTAGGTACCTACTAACCTAGCGCTATATTTATTTCAAGCGGAAACACGGGAAAAACACCACACAATGTAATTCAAACATAAGCATATAATTGGACTCTGAATATGGTGTATTTTAGTAGTCTTAGCAAAGATTTAGATAGCATGCTTCCAAAGTACTTAAACACGTGGCTTTAAAAGACCTGATAAATAAATGACACTAATAAAATAAGTAAAGAAATTACACGCAATTCTACTCGCTTAGCAGGAACTACTGGCTTTAATATTCAAATACATAAAACTATAACACCTTATCTAGATTCTCTTATAGGTACGACTTAAGGATAAGTAATGACGTTATTAATATACCTAATTTGAATTATGATAATTATTGCATTCTACTCATGAGCATGAGTTGCGAAAAAGTAACCGGACAAGATGTCGGGCAATACTCAGTGTAGGGTTCCGTAGCCGTCACCACAAACAGTTAAAACGATCACCAATCAAGTCATATAAGCCGTGATAATTTTTAGCCTTTTAATTCTGTTATATCTTTAGCTTCCATTTAAGACATTTTCCAAATAGTTTGCACTTGTAGTTTTGGCTGTAAGTAGGTGACACCAAAAATTCTACATTTAGAGCTCAATAATTAGTTCCTAAATTGAGATACACATCCACAAATGAAATTTATAACCTTCATTTTTCGCTTCACCACATACGGGTAAAAGATGAAATTAGTGAGGCATTGTCAATTTTAAGAAAAACAAATGGCTATGGTGCTTAACCTGTACGTAGATACCTTGATTACTTTGTAGATAGATACTTAACCAAATTTATCGGTGCTCCTAGATGGCACTTAGTATGAATCTGTACGACTTATTCTCGATATGTTGATCAGTTTTCCCGTTCTAACTGACCCACTGACTCCCTGACTATGTTGATAGGTGGGTATATGTATTGCTTTAAGTTATTTAAAAACAAATCCTGGTCACGGCACAAAATTGTAACAGCACATAAGTTAATGGTAGGCGACACTGTGGCCCTAACATGACCGGCCCAGGTTTCACTTATCTTTCCATGCGTTTCTGTCGAACTAGTGTCATAAGAAAGGGACACACATAGAGATAAACTAAACTTGGCCGGTCATGTTAGAGCCACAGACTCATGATTATACTGTAGGACTGCCTGTTCTGTTGTTCCTGTTATGACTTTTATTAACTAAGTATTATTTATATTCAATAACGGTAACATATTCGCTAATCCACGTATTTATACGGCAGATACCAGGAGCAGAAATTATTGAAGTGAAATGAAATTGTGCAGTGCTTTCCTATAAATCTTATAATTTAGTCAGTAGCTACAATAAATGTGTTTGTTTACAGATAGACCATAATTATTATGTAAACAAAATGCCGACATTTCTAAAGTAAATAAATAAAACCTCGTGTTTCATAAACATTATCGGTATTGATATTCGTATGACTATCATTTAATATCCGGCCGATTTCAAGTCAGACTCGCGCACTGAGGGTTCCGTACCACTACACGTAGGGACATAATATGCATATTTGCGTTATGTTTTTACCAAAATTATCCGTAAAAAAATTCAATCAGGTTGAGTAAGCAATCTCTAAAATAAAATTAAAACTATTCCACGCGCCATCACAATCGCAATTAAAATACTAACAAACCTCACACATGACCATAAAGATTATGACAGCTCCAAGTTAGCTTTCTTGGCTCAATACTTAATTAGAAAACTTGTCACCGGTTACGTAATACGTGCGCACGTAATGCGCCCATAACATTGATTATGTGCCTACTACAGTGATTGGAAATATTGGTTGTCTTCAGTCGTTGTCTCTCACAAGACTAGCATGATAAACTTTATCGTTTATAGCCGCTCCTAGCGCACTCCCATTTATTCGTATCGAGATACTATGAAAGCAACTCCCAAGACCTACTGGAACTCTACGAAAACTTGCTCCATGCGAAAGGCCCCTTATTGTTTAAGTGACATTCTCTGCCCCCCTAGCACACAAGCGTTTATCGAAGACATGAAGATTTCCTCCCTTTCACACACGCATATTGGTTACCAAGGGACGAATCGAATGCATTATATCTGCAATAAACGCTAGTGTGATAGGGGGCTGGTTCTGGTCATAATATATTATCAAGCCTAAAGCGTATCATATTATATCAACCATTTGTGACTCCCAGCTTGACGGATTTAAAGATTCCTCAAGTATAGGCTAGGCTACAGCCTAGCCTATACTTGAGGAATGTTTAAATCCGTAAATTTACAAATTTCCGCCCGTACCTCTACAGTTATCTTACAGAAATCTTTTTGACTTCTATAAGAATAATTAAGACATTTGAGCCCCAAATTCGCCGCCCTACAATATACCGCACTAGGTTAAGCTTACTCAACCTGGAGAGGGATTCTTTAAGCGCAAGAGCGACGAGCTCGACGCTGGCGCAGCACCCTAGCACGAGTGCGCAAGACAGGGCGATGCCTTGACGTCGAGACTGACGCTGATGCGCTTAGAGCATAACAGTGCAGCTGGTAAATCCGCCGCTGGCCACGCTAACGTATATGTATGTAAATAATTTATTGTACAAAAAAAACTGACAGACGGACAACAAAGTTATCCTATAGGGGTTCCTTTTTCCGCCGATATACGGAACCCTAAAAATTACAAAAAAGATACAGTGTTACTTGTACTCGTATTATGTTTTGTTGTCAAAGAAGACAATAATGTAGTTGTATAATGCAAATGCAATAATGCAATGTCCGCTCACCGTAGGCCCATAGTTTGCATGATAACAACGAAATGTGGGTCAAACACAGTACACTTGCATGGTAAGTGAAAATTAAAAGAAAAATAATAAACTATTTCACTTATGGACTGGTTTTTTAAATACATATTTCACGTACGTAAGTATTTTAAGCAATTATAGCCGCGCCTGTAAAATTCAAACCGGGATGAGAATAGCATTGGAGAGTAACGTCAGCACACTGTCATTTAATAGATATAGGAATGACACTTGGTGCAAGTCAATGAAAAGACAGTGTGCTGATGTTACTCTCCAATGCTATTCTAATCGCGGTTTGATACCAAAAATGTTTTGTTCACCAAACTAAACTTTTTTAGGTAATTAATTAAAATTGTTTGATAAATCGTTAAGATCCTTTCTTTCCATTGGATACAGTCGACGTTAAAAAGATGTTCACACTTTTTCACCTTATCCATTGCAATAAGGCGAAAAAGTGTAAAAAACATCTTTTTGACGTCGACCGTATATAAGAAAAGCATTTATCAAAGTAAGGTATATGATGACGTTTTCAAAATGCGTAGTTTGAAAATTTGCAATTTGATTGCCACTCGTAAATCATTATTCAAATGAAAAATAACCAATCGATATGTGACATTTGCGTGATATAAGATAAGAAAAATTAATGTCGAAGCAGAATTAAATGTAAAGTAAAGATGGACCTCCTCCAATCGGGTTTTATTTAAATTTTTAGTAAATTCACAAGAAACTGATTGAAATACTATATTTTATAGCTGAATCTGTTTTTGTTTCAATAATGGTGGTGATGACACCACCATTATTTGAACAAAAACACCGAACTTATATGAAAAAGTTTTACTCTTAACATAACTGACACAAAGTTATTTATCCCTTAGTGCGGCTCTTTGTAGCACGTTACAGACTTCACGTGCTAGGAATTAAGTTATTAAGTAGTTATAGTTATGTATAATAAATATGTATGTTAGTCTTTTAGCTATTTATCTATGGGCCTATGCAGCCTGAAATAAACTAATTCTATTCTATAAGAGAAGGAAACCGAGTGATAACTTCAATTTGTGTCAATCATGTAGGACGTTGATGTTGGTGGCATCCGCAAGAAAATCTGAAATCCTCGATCGCTATTTTAAATTAAATCAGTGTTATATTAAATTCTTTTTTGCATGTTTTAACTTCTTAGTCTTTCTAAGCTTAGTGTTACACGTTTCTTAATGGAGCAATTAAAAAAATTTCGCATCCATACAGAAATATACTAACAAGTCTACAAAGAATTACAATTTAATATTTGTATTTACTAATAAACGCGAATGCTAACGCTGGCTTTAAATTCTATACCTTACCGGAGAGGTCATTGTATTTGCAATGGTTAGTAAAACAAAGTCCTTTCAATCCGCCAGCACACAACACACTCGACAACACACAAAAATAAAAATAAAGGTGGTATTAGATCGTCTCACCTAACCATTGTGCTAAAACGTCAGGTACCGCGCGCAACAACTCTCAAACTGAGGCAGACGTTTGAGGCAACGTCGTTGTTACGTTAGATCTGCATTGTCGATATGTCACTATTATCGCTATTGAGCCATTGAGCAAGATCTCGACAAATTAGTGACGCGTAGGTACTAGATAAAAGTTTCGATTAAGTTTTTATCAAAAATAAATTATAATTTTTTATCTTTATGGGAATTTGTCGATTAATTTTCTAGACACGTGAGTTATTGTTCCTATACTGATAATTCATCGAAGTTATTTATTATGCATTGATTGCCGGACTGACGGGCGCTATTCCCGAAAGTTAAGAAGTATGGAGCTTCTTTTTGGTAAAAGTAAGAACCGTGTTTCCTTACGGCTCATGGCTATACTATAGCCAGTCAACGTAAGAAATTAGAAGTTTCTAATATTGGACAGATAGGTTACAAAGAATTTACGTAGTCAGGCATTGTAATAATTCCCACGCAACTTCTTTGTTCAGTTCCAGTTAGCACAAATGTTTCTGCTGTTTTCTATTGTTACAAAGAACAGCGCTGGCTCTAACGTGACCGCTTAAATTTAATTTATCCCTCTGTGCGTCCGTGTCTCTTTCTTATGATAGTTATTTACACTGATCTACACTATAATAATAATATAACAAAGAGGTAAACTTTGTTCGTTTGTTTTTAAGTAGGGACTACTAAACCGGTTCGAACCGCACGAAGACGCGGGCGTCCGCTAGTGGTACTATAATTATGGTAATTTTATAATACATAGCCGCACAGATCGATCAATTAAACTTAAAGCTAAAGTAGGTAAGGATTTTGAAATTTTACCTTCCGGACGTTTTGTAGGGTTCCTTAGTCAAACCAGGAATCTTTACAGTTCTACTGTCTCACTGTCTATATGTCAAGTCACTTTTACCTAAAACCAAAGTTACAACGCTGACACTTCGTACCTTTAAGTAGACAACTTTTAAAGTTATCCCAAATACTTAAGAGGAGTGTGAACCCAGAATATTAAAAAAATCAAAACATACAAACCTAATTCTAAGGCATAATGACAACATACCAAAAAACCATTGCCATAGGTTAAGGTTTAGAGGGTGGAAAACGTTATCGCCGTTTGTATGGGGAGCGCTTTTTGGGGCTGGGTTCACATCACACTCCTCTTAACGTACGTTTTAAACATAGGTACTTACCTTGAAACGTCGGCCATACTGTGGCGGGCGGGGTCGTGACACTACTGAAGAGGCGAGTGTCTGTCTCTGATACGCGCAAGTCTTTCGAACTACCCACACTTTACTTTGTTACCTTATCTACATCTACACGAATATAATAAAGAGGTAAACTTTGTTTGTTGTATGTAGGGGGTAATGTTTGGAACTACTGAACCGATTCCAAAAATTCTTTTACTAACAGAAAGCTATTATATACACTATCCCTGACGGACATAGGCTATTACAGTATTACCAAAAATATATTGTGCCACGATGTACCTGCGCAGTAGACCAATTTTAGTAGCGTGAGAAATTTCGATCTACCAATGATAAAGTAGAATTTTATGAGCGCTAAACTCTTGCGCTTTTATTGGTCTATCGATTTCGGAGCAACATGGCGGCAGCCCGTGCGCCACAGTGTACGAATTGTGTAAGCGGGACAAAGCTAAGAATGCATAGCAAACAATACTCTGCCAGTTGCGCTTGCAAATAAAGTACACTATGGATTATTCACACGTTCGGCTACTGTCGGAAAGCGGTCTGCGCTTCTCTGCGCAAACGAATACTGCCGATGCTTAATATATTTTTGGTAAAACTGTAATACCATGCGCACGAAGTCGCGGGCGGCCGTTAGTTACAAATAAAAATGCTAAAGTAAAAAGGAACCATCACGGTTTCGCTTCTGTATTTGTCTTTCCGCCCGTCTGTCACGGCCAAATATCTTAGAAACCAGAAGAGCTGTGGGGCTTGAAATTTGGCACAATTATACACCACCAAACATTAAATTTCTCCCTCAGTGCAGTTTTAACTAGTCTAAGTCTGCACTAATATAATAAAGAGGTAAAATTTGTATCTTTGTTTTTATGTAGTAATCTCTAAAACTACTTAAGCGATTCCAAAAAAATCTTACTAATTACCATTAGAAAGCTAGACATCCCTGTGGCCCTAATATGACTGGCCAAGTTTAGTTTATCTCTAACTGCGTCCCTTTCTTATGACACTGGTTTGACAGAGATACAGGGAGGGGTTAAACTAAACCTGGGATGTCATGTTAGGGCCGCTGACGTGTCCAATCGTTACAATCAATCTCAAAAATGACACTAATCTTTGTGAGAGATGAAAACGTTATTATTTTTGAGTGGCATCTTTGGACGCACATGCATAACGCCACTCTAGACTAGGACGCCGTCAACGTTAGCGTGGACGCGGTGAAAGGGTTAAGATTCTTAAATTGATTTGCGGGGTGATTTTTGACTTTCGAACGCTCGATACTCGGGTATTAGATTGGCCCGCGGCTGGCTAATTCGATTTTTTTTATGTGGATCGCTCGTAAGTTAATTTCGTTATGCAGAAAACAGCCACGTTAATGCAGATTGCAGTTCAAATAAGTTCTTTAATGGCCCTACATGGCCGCCAAAGTTTAATTCAACCCTCTTTGCAGCTCCATCTAACTAGTTTCATAAGAAAGGGACCCACATAGAGAAAAAACAAACTTGGCTGTCCATGGTAAGGCCACAGACAGTCGAAATGAAAATAGTCTTAGTGTTCAATAATGTGAAAACTAAATTTACCAAAGTTTAGATTTATAGTTTCAAATGTCAACATAATACAATGTGGATAAATACAAAATTTTATTAACAAGTTGATATCATTTATTCTTACAATAACTTATTACAATAACAATTTATCAGGGCTTTACAGTTGAAAGAACGCAGCTCGCTCAAGTCTACATTCAACATAATATGTATACATATATAAAATAATTATTATTATTATAGTAATTCATTTGGTGTTCTCTTTTATTGTATAATAGTTAAAACGAACCTATTATTTATCATAACCAAATAACTATAACATACCTACAAAGCAAATCTGGAGCGATAAAAAAAATGCTTACTTAAAACCGGTACTGTATACCAGTACCTTTATTACCCTTTATTAATTAGTATTCAAATACACCTTAATTTTTTATAAGGCTTTTTCAAATTAGACATGTCCGCCTGCATGTCCCGAAAAATACCTACATAACTGGTTATATCTGGTTTGGGCTTTATTCAACACAGTAGGTATAAATCCTAATGTTGCACCTCACTCTTACTAATCGCCATACTCAAAGATATATATTTAAGTACCTACTTAACTCTGGCCTGACTGTAGAAGAAACGTCACTTAGACGAGCTGGACGGCTTAATACTGTTGTGTAGCCAGCCTCCTCCATACAAACGGCGATAACGTTTTCCACCCTCTAAACCTATAGCCACGATTTTCTCGTATGTTGTCATTATGCCCTAGAACTAGGTTTGTATTAAAATTGTAATGACATGATAGGTTTGTATGTTTTGATTGTTTGAATATCCTTTATAGTTCAAAATATATTCACGCTTTATTGTTTCATATGAAACTCCTAAAATGCAAATATTGTCCTATTTATGAAGAATATTAAAAAATTCTAAATATACAGAAACTTCATAAACACGCCCAAAAAGTTCGTCTTACTTCATACACATTAGCCAGGCGGTGCGAGTCAAAAGGAACGCCCGCCCGCGTCCGCCTTCCCCCCCACAACTCCCGGCGACACGCTAGGGTTGCGCGGCATTAGGTTTCAATTACACTGACACAGAGGGAGCGAGCGATTGAACGCGTGGCGAGCCGACAACCTACTACGATTTGCCTATGCCATAGGCAAGGCGGTCGAGCGTACCTACAGTGCGGAGTGGAATCCCCCTGGCATAATGACAAAATACCAAAAAATCATTGCCATAGGTTAAAGTTTAGGGGGTGGAAAACGTTATCGTCGTTTGCTTTTTAGGGCCGGGTTCACACTCCTCTTAAAGATACTTAATGTACCTGAGTATGGCGATAATGCGTTTGATTGTGTAACAGAAGTGCATTGCATTTGGTCCATCGGTTTTGAAAATCATCCTCCTATCGCATAAGTGGGGTGCTGGCCTAGGAGGTAGATACGTGATCATGGGGTACCGTATTCTATCCCCACCGGTCGTCATGTACCAATGAGTTTTTCTAACTTATGTACCTACATTACTTATTAGGCACTGTAACCAACGCTATAACGGTGACGGACAACATAGCGAAACCGGCACGTTCATGTGAATGAATGTGTAACCATGATCCTATCGATCTGGTTTCCCTGTAAGAGAAGTTACCAGATTTGCAGCTGCTCCAATGCCCTGCCAAATCTAGAATCATGATCAAAACGTACCCCGAACTAAAAAACGGGAAAAAACCGCTAGGAGAATGATGATGATCGCCCTTCAAGTGCATTTTCCCGTATCTTTATTCGGTGTTCACTTAAAACCATGGTCCTAAATTTGGCAGAACATCGGAGTGACTGTCTGGCCTCAGTAACCCCTCTTATAGGGAAATCAGGCCGATAGGATAATAGTTACACATCATTAACGTGCCGGTTTCCGTACTACGTTTTCCGTCAAGTCAGCTATAGGCTATATAGTAGACTAGTATTAATCGCGGACATCAGGCATCGATCGCTCTCGTACACGCTAGCTAGTTAGAAAGGACAGCGTGCTAGGGCATCAGATTATTTTATGATTGTAACCTCAGTGAGGGAAATCAAACCAACAGGATCACGGTTACACTGTTATCAATTAGGTAATGGATGTGCAGCTTTTCTTAAGTTTTCCTTTGCTGTAAAGAGTTTACTTAGGTTATGTGCATACGTTGAAATACTCATTGATACATGGCCATCAGGTGTCGAACTCTGTACCTTGCGATTACAAATCCCGTTTCCTAGCCGCTAGAACTTCAGCTCATTGGTTCAATATACTCTAAAATAAATAATTTTAAGACAAAACAATGCTAATATAACAGCTATTATAATATTGTTTGTGAATCTTAGTTTGTTTACAGTATTATGCATACAAACACTCTACCTTGTAATAAGTTTGTTTAAAGAGTAAATCAAAGTTAATTTAAATACTGGATGTATACAAAAACAAATAATCATTTGTGCTAAAAATCTCGTAAAGTCTATTTAACGGACAAATGTAAGTAGCCTAGCTTATAAATAAAACTTAAATCCTAAAACTTATAAAAACGCTATGAGATAAGTATAAATTATAGTTTAGCTAGTACTAGCCCATGATCAACTTTGGCAAGTATATTTAAGTTTTTTAAGTTTAGGTAGCTAGTAAATTATTATTATTCCATTTTTCTTTTCATTTATGCTGGTAACCTCTACGTTTATGTTGATTTAGCTAGCAAATCGATTAAATGCTGGCCTGGAGACTTGCCCATGAAAACTTGCTAAACTGACCAAAATCAAAATTAGAATTTTAGAGCAAGGGGACGACAAATAGTTTTCATATTTACAGGATCTATTATTGATTTTGGCGTCAAGTTTAAGTTCAGTCGATTTTGTATCCTATTTTGATTTAATCAAGTACAAAAATGGATACTCCTTTTCGTAGCCGACTGAACCCAAGGAGGCTTCAAGCCTTTGCAAAACAAAATTCCTATAAAACGTTTTTCTTTTCGACTTATAAAGCAAAATAAAAAAAATCCTAAGAGCTTACACAAAAATAGTCTTTGCAACCGCAAATATTAGGGCTAATAAGTTATTGTCACCGCAAAATTTCCTTTTTTTATTAAATGCAACAAGTATGATATCAAATAATAAGTCCAACTAAAAGCTTAAACGGACAAAACCTCCTTAAATATAACACTGAGAGAAAACTATCTGCAGTACTCAAAGCCTCGCATCACACTCGGTAACCAACTGCGTTTAGATACCTACTTTGCCACCATCTAAAATTATATAATAATTAATTATTAATTATTCGTAACAAAACTACTACTTGGGTAGTTCTTCTCGAGCGTTTCAACCGCTACCCCTCTGTCACGGATTTATTCACAAAATACTCGTAGTGTAGTCAGTGCACCAACTCAAGTACTCAGTTAGCCATATAGAAAACTGGATACTTCTGTTAGCGAACTCACCATACATTAAATCAATTTTTGATGAGAGATCTGCAACGAAATCAGCATCAAAATTTATTGGTTCGCTAATCCTGCCTCTAAGCAGCAGTGCTTGCACTGTTGTGTTCCGGCGTGGAGAGCAAGACAGCCGGTGTAATTACTGGCACAACAGGTACTCCATCTTAGCCCTCGGGGTTGGCAACGCATCTGCAATCTCTTTGGTGTTGCGGGTGTCTATAGGCGGTGGTCACTTACCATCAGGTGACCCACTTGCTTTTTAACCTTCCTATTTCATAAAAAAAAACCGTTTTTCGTCATCCATGGAGCCAGTTATCGGGTGACATAGGGGTAGCGGTTCAAACGCTCGAGAAGAACAACCCACTTAACACTTTCGCCGACGGTAAACAGCTATAGCCGTTATAACAATAGAATAGTCTATTGTGTCTGAGTTATCGTCGGCGAAAGCCTTAATATTAAGGCTTTCGCTAGTCAGGTGATCTAGTGCCGGGTGGTTCGTCCCCAAAACAGTGTTTGTGTGTTGGATCCTTGTAGGAGTTCTCGTGCTGGACGCTGTGCGAACTAGTCCGGCATTTAGTTAGACACAGCTCGTAGTCATCGGTTAAGGAACGGAACAAAACGTTCTCCTCAGCCGACAGTTTAGACAGCACAAGCTCCAGCATGTCTCTCTGAAAAATAAAAAGAAGAGCATTTTTATGAGGAACACTTATTTTTACCTCAACTTTTAAGGGTTGTCTGGAGAGAATTTTTGCTACTCCGCGAATCTAATATCATGTACTCATATGCAAAACAGCTGTGATTGCACGACATACATAGTTTTAATGCAAAACCCCACCTTCTTCCGCATCTGCATGAAACAACATATATCGCACAGACTCAACTACTAACCATTGCCACTAAATACGTAAAATACACGACCTACACACGTTTCGCCTCTTTGAGCAAACTAACGCCTGAATTTTTTTACATGATATATATAGCATCACTCAGGCGAGGGAATGTGGGATTGGGCTAGTTGGGATGTAAATATTTTATCAACATGATGGCATTGAAAATTATACTCATCCCTTTTTAAATTACAGTAAATTTTAATTGTTCAAATAAACTTGTCACTCAGCCAGATAAACATTGAATTGAGCAAAATAACTCATAAAACGCAACATTTTTTCAAGTAAATATTCTTGTTGATTGTTCCATTACACTTCAGTCGCAAAGCAAAACAATATAGTGAATTGAGGTGCATAAAACATTCTTTGTACAGATATAGAACATTTCTTTTTGCCGTAAATATAGATCTAGATTTCTAGATTAAGAATCCATCCTGCTTTCCTTGATCACAACATGATTAACCTTTCAAACTTCACTAATTTAATTATTTTAAGTGAAATTACTGGCAATTTGTAATCAAATATGAAGTATAATATAGGTATACGTTAGGTGGTTATGATGTATGTTCTTCAAATAAATTGGTAGAGGGATTTGAAATAAATTGCAGGCAAACAGAACATGTCCTGTAATAAAAACATAGGATATATACTTTTTATTCCATAAAATGCAAGTACTTTGCAAAGCATATCTGTTAGGGATCTTTTCCGGCTAACCTAGGAAACATTTACACACAACTACAAGGAGATACAAGCACCAAGCATGCACCTACAGCTAAAACAACTAATGTTATAGCCTAATCAATATAACAATAGTAATAAAACACACAATAATAAATATATTATTATACAACAAACAAGTAATACAATAAAATAATACCTATAAAATGTGGCTAACACCCATGTCCTTAACTTCTTTTTCTTCTACTCTTTTGACTTGAAAGGTTTTTAACAAACTGGAACAAATTACCTTGCTACTCCGCGAAACCAGTGCCGGGCTCGTGCAAAATAGCTGCGTCTTTGCGACACATATATGTTCATGCAAAAACCCACCCTCCTCCGCTTCCACACGAAACAACAAATATCACACAGACTCAACTACACACCACCACCACTACTAAAACTACACGATCGACGCGCGTTTCGCCTCTATACGAGGCATCATCAAGATAGAGTATATATTTATGATGTGTTTTTTATTATTGTTCTACCAAAATGAAAAATTCACCCAAAAAAAAGGTGGCAACCCTAGCTATAGCTCTTATCCACCAGCAAAAGTGTTAATCAGCCCATCCCATCAATTACCTTGCTTGGATCTAAGCAACATGAGACGCAGTACTCGTAAATCATGCAACAGTGGTTCTTCTTGCAGGTTTCACACCCATATCGTTGGGTGGAGTCAGCGTCTGGATCGCAGCAGCCGTTTCTGTTCATATGATTTCTTTTACACACATAACCTGAAAGAAGATTAAATCAAATTAAAGTCATTTCGTTATCAGGGACAACCACTGCACAAGGTAATGGAAATTCTAACACTTTTATTTATTTATTTTACTATTAAGTTAGTGGCATTAAACAGAAAAGTGGTATAACATAAATTGGTAATGAATTTTTAATATTTGAATTAAATTGAATAGTGCTTAATTTTCAAATGCATGCAAATAGCATTTCACTTTAAATTATGACACTTTTCCATTTAATGCGGAAGTGTTGCTAAATATGACAAGATAACTGCAGTACATAAAATATCTTCTTCATTATAAAAAAATATTCATTCATGAGACTCAAGAAAATGACTAGCTGTATTTTGCCTAGTTTCTTTACATAGTACAAAGTAAACTCGCAATCCATTCCTGTCTGTCCAAAATTCTTATAGTGTATGTTCGGAAGCCTTCTCCTTCTAAACCATGCAACAGATTTTGATATGGTTTTGACTGACAATAAGAGATTTTTTACAGAAGGTTTTTATGTACAATATACCCTAATTATACCCGTGCAAAGCTGGGATGGGTCGCTAGTAATCTATAAATATCTATAAACTAGGACACAATCTTTTGCTTTGCCGAATTTCATTAAAAGAACCAGAAGAGCATATGCTGAGTGGGGTCCTTTTCAGCATCAACCGTGTTATTTTTCATCTGTTTTCTTTGTTTTGTTATTCTTTGCTGAAATAAATATTTTCTTTCTTTCTTTCTTTCAAAATCCCTCTGAAAAATCAGTTCTTAAACCTTAAAAATTCGATTTTTTATCATAGGTAATAAAAAAATGAAAAGTCACTGGTATTAAATACTTAATGCATGGCATTAATCAATTACTTGTGTTCACTTTTATAACCGCCCTTTGTATACTAGTAACCGATCCTTACCTCTATCATCAACTATCATTAGTTTTCCCTGCACCGAGTTCCTGCATATCATATTATCATTTGTATCATTGTGCTCTTGCAGTGTTCTCCAGACGAAGGGCTTCCTTTCTATCATTATATCCTGGTACACCATGTTTCTGCTTCCACCCTAGAAAAAGGATGAGGCACGTTAAACATGAATGATATTAATGCAATTTGAACCCCATTTTGCCGAAACTAACCTCTCTTAAGAAACTGACAATACAGTAAGTCAGGGAGGACGCAAATATTATACCCAAAACAAGCCTTCTTCTAATGAACCTTACTACTGCTGCATACCACATTTTATAGGTTTTATGAGAGAATCGCAATAATACGAAGCGCACACGGTTTTCGCAATATCATTTTCGAGTTCTGTTATCACTTTAAGACATGCTGCGCAGATGTTAACGTTCTCTCTAGGATCGTCATCGCTTCCTGTTTGTTCAATTACTGTTATAAAATTAGGAATATAATATAGCACCAAAGGAATTAAAGTTCACGATCGTGTTATGTGTTGTGTTGTGTATGCTACTGTCAATGTCATTAAATGTCATATGTTTTTTTTTCTTAGTTTGCCCATTTAAGGCCAGGCAAAAGGTTTGGGACCATACAGCCACGCATATGTGTTTTTGGCATTATTCGGGATTTGGCAGTTTTGGCTTAATTCGGGATTTTTAATATGGTAGGCCATAATCAACGATATTATAATGCATGGATGTACAATGTCATACTAAATGTCAGCCGAAAAACGGCCCGACAAATGAGAATAGGTTGACGCCAATGTTCTAAATGTACACTCTTAATTGACTTTTTATATTTTCTTTAATTTCAACCTTACTACGACGTCATACTGTATAAAATGGTATAAAATTATCATTTATAAAGTTTTGTCGCAAATAGGTTTTTTTACTATTGCATTTCTAAAAATATGTCTGGCAGCTTGAACTTATAAAAAAAAACATTGGCATTGAAATGGCGGTTGTCTTGTCACAATGAACAGAGACTTATAGAGTCGCAGTTCTCCTAATTCAACAATTAAATATTTTAATTTTAGATACTTGTAGAAACTATTATTAGTTTTTATTTTATTAATAAAATAATGACAATTAAATGTACTTTGAAGCATAAAACTAATTAAAAACCACCACAAATACCATTGAAATGAAAGAATGAATGTTTGTTTGTTTATTACACATAAATGACTACCCACCTACTGACTCGAAATTTGGTAGTTGGATAGCTTTTGTTTTGGATGACCAAACTTTTTTTTTACGGTTTACCACCATTTCAGTTAACATTGTCAGTTATGGAGATAAAACATGGTTTTGCTAAGTTTATTCATAGCATGGAGAGACTGCATCACAAGTCTGAAAAATACGCTGAGGCTCATGAGCTCAGATACAACACGACCACGAGTGAAATGATGGTTTTTGAGGCTGGTAAGAGGACATTTTCCAAACTTCCGGCAATAACCCAGCCTGCATTTCGCTTAACTTTAAGTATCTACGCCACTTCGTCACTAAAGATCTGATTGTATACTTTTTGTGTACCACTGGACTGGGAACATGTTAAATTATAATTATTTATTTTGTAAACTAAACGGTTATTTAACACGTCCCCAGTGGTATTTCTGTGAAATCAAAATAATTCTAAATTGCAATGTCTTTATTTACAACCATGTACAAACATAAAAGTTAAATACATGCGCCCAATCTATCTATAGATATAATAAAATCGTTAACACAAAAAGTCTGTACATTGAAGATTTAAAAAAAAGAACCACCCAGGGCGACTTAAAATGAGTAACTGAACACGATAAGACCATTTAAAAAAAATTGTTTGTTTGTTTGTTTGAACGCGTATCACGTACAAACCGCTGAACGTATTTTAATGGAATTTTCACAAGCCTATTCAAATAAATCCAGAATACAACTTAGGCTACAAAAAATTTTAAAAAAGGGGAGGAAGGGGGAAAAATGGGGTGATGAAGTTTGTATGGAAAAAATTAAAAGATTGTTTTAGACTCATGAAACTCAGAATTCATACTTACTATTTAAAATTAAGAAACACCTGTTTCAGCATTTTTTTCAAATCGCTGTCAGAAAAGCAAAAAAGTGAAATTAGGGTTTAAAAATACTTAACTTCATAAAGCTTATAAATGCAATGAAGTCCATTCGTCTTTACTGAAACACAACACTTTAGTCCTATTTCTGTTAATGTTCCAAAATTTTATTTTCTAATTGATTCCAAATGTTACAAGTCCCAAAAACTTTATTAGGACTCTGTTATATTTTCCGAATATTTTTCAAAATGAAAGCAAAAAAAATTGGTTGAGCTAGGTAAAATTAGGTAGGTAAAATTCTTGATTACTAATTTTAACATTCCTAATTTTCTACTAAACGTGATTTGGGGCATATGGAAAACAGCAAAATCAGGCATTTAATAAGAATTTGCATGAATATAAAATTAACATCCAAGCGGCTCTATAGTTTCTTTGTTCTGAATCTTTCAATCATTGATATGGTAATTTAATTCGAATATAAATGAAAGACTGAGCAATTAATTACTTCTGAATTATAACGCAATAGATTAGATACTGAAAATACGATATTCCATCCTTTCTTTTGGCTTTGCTACTGTAATTTTTACATGTTTTCACAGTGCAGTGTGGCATTTTGACAGAAGCGCCGTCGCACGGAAACTGACAGCACAATTCGCACCTTTAGAATTAAAGCGACTCATTTCTGAATAATACACGTCCCAAAATTTCACCTTAATTAAAAGACATAGGGTTTAATTTTGGGAAATGTCATATTCAGAATTGAGTCGCTTTAATTCTAAAGGGGCGAATTACTCCTCTTTTTACTCCTCTTTCGATAAGGCCATTTTTTAAACACTGACTAGAAGTCCATTAGTCAGTGGCCATAATAGGCTTTTTTACTTGTTTGAATCTACTAGCGCTTCGGAAAATGGAAGATTCTGCTGCAGCAGTATCTTTTATTCCTGCTCTTTTCAAAACAAGGTTACAGAGCAATATACATTATCATCACAATAGTAAGTACTTAACATAAAGAAATGCAATATAAAAAATAGATAACAATAAATATTGAACAAACTGGCATTAGTTAAGATTGACCAGGAGATGTACAGGGTCCCCAGGTGAGGAGGAAGGAGATTACTGGCTGAGATGAGACAACTTATCAATCTAAACCGAAGCAAAATTATTCCATCTTAGCCCTCTGAGTTGGCAACGCATTTGAAGTCTGCTTGGTGTATAGATAGATAGATAGATAGATTCGTTTATTACTTATTGGAAATTACATTAAATTTAGAATGTCAAAGATAACAAATTCACAATAAGATCGTCAAAAGGTAAACAAAATAATAAAATAAAAATATCTAGAAATACGTCTAGAAAAATGTCAAAAATTCAAAAATAAAAATATAGGCGGTGGTGATCTGATCACTTACTATCAGGTGAACCGCTTGCTCGTTTGCCTTCCTATTTTGTATATAAAAAAGTTGTATAATACCTACAATAGACATAACTGACACTCTAACCCTTTACCAACAAAAAATAAATAATAAAAGGGGTCCCCATACAGTGTACTTTTTATTATAACGCCAACTGTTTTAGATTAGCCGTATGTATACAATATGATGTCTCCATACAATGAGTTTTTGCCCCGGTGTGGCTTACAAAGTAGTGAAAAAATGTAAATATCTTGGTTATAATTATTGTCACGGAGAACTTTGATGATGACCTTGCCCTGTCACTGTTTTGTCTCGGTAGGTATAAACACGTCTGTTCATTCGTTTATTTTTTACGTACTACCAAAATTATTTATGGTCGCCCAAGATGTCTCGCTCCACATTCTGTATGTACTCGTGACCACGGCCTTTGAAACATGGCCGAAACGTCGAGGTAAATTAACTTAGAGCTTTCATGAAAGCTCTAAGTAAATTAACGATACATATAGAGGTACTTTTATCGCGTTTATGTTCCGAAAACGTTACAAATATCTGTATGTACTGTCTGAAGTCTGGCGTATCAGGTTCTTAACGTATTATTCATTACTAGCTGTGCCCGCGACTGCGTCCGTGTGGAATAGTGTCTTTGGGTAGCGTTTTTAATTAATTAACGACTCCGTAAATGTTACATCAGAATAGCTCTAATATTTTGTCTCTGATCGCAAACTTGTAGAACATTCATATAAACCTTACATATTTCCATACAAACCTTCATCCCCTATTGTTATTTACCACCCTTGAGGGTAAAACTTTTACAAACTTTGAATGATTTATTCATATTTATTTATATCGAATCAACAGTCTAAAAAATAAGTTTCAAGCTTCTAGCTCTAAAAATGACGATACTTCCATACAACTTTTCTACTTCAAGTCATCCCCCCTTTCAACCCTTTTTTCGCATTAAAAAGTAGCCTATGTCCTTTCTCAGGCTCTAGACTATCTGTGTACCAAATTTCATTTAAATCGGTTTTGGCGTGAAAGCGCGACAGACAGACAGAGTTACTTTCGCATTTATATTAGTAAGGATTAAGTGATGATGGTAAGCAGATGGATGTACCGGTGTACTCTTTTAAATTACCCATCTCCGTTTCCATATTTTTTTACAAAACAAATTACATAACTAGAGTTTGAAAATTAACCTATCATTTGGTAAGTAGGTACATCCCTATCATCTAAGGAAATAAAGAGCCATTTACACTATACGAGTTCTCGCATGCGAGTTGCATTACAATGCGGGGCTCGATCCACAGATCGACCACGCCATATCTCAGTAGCCTGCAATCCAATGCAATTTGCAGGCGAGAAGTTACTCCATGTAAATAGCCCTTAAGGGCTAAGAAATAAAACAAGTTAAAAATAAGGTAATAAATGCATATCAAAGGAATAACAATTTATTCTGTAGGTATAAAGAATCTGGAGACAATATAACAGTTGACGGTCGATTGATGTCGATCATGATCTTGATTGAAATTTGTTTCTTCTAAGGAGCGTTTTGATTTACTAATTGCGCCATTATTCTTATATTGTTGCAATTAGGGCCGTGCGAGTCCCAATCTTGGAGCTAGAAAAAATTTTTTTTGTTAAAAATATCATTTTCAAAATTTCACTGTCGTTCCACAACACAATCTAACAACAACAACAACAACGTATGTAGAATAGTAAATTGTTCAGCGATGAATATACCAATTTCAAACGACGTACAACAGTGAAATTGGTATTTTATCCATGTTAAACACTCTGTTTTTTTTAACCACAAGGAAAGCCAAAAATGTCCTATAATATATATTTAAAAAAGGGCTTTGTCAAATTCGGGGGTTTGACACCTATGTAGATTTTTAATTTCAAAACGGCATCTTGGATTCTGAAAATAATATCAAATTCGAGTTTATCTTGACTGAAATACAAGAATTTGACACCCTATAATTTGTTTTTGCCAAAGTGTCATGCACCGTCTTGGACTAAAAACGTAATGTCAGAATCGATTTAATTGTGGCTAAATTACATGCATTTGATATTTATGTCACATTTTTATTTCAAAACACTATTTGTAATCTTGGTTTTTAAAAAAATTAAAGGAATAAAACAAAACTTCTGAAACAATGCTATCAAGTACTTATATAAACTGAGCGGGCTGAAATATGCAGTGTGCCATTGCCATTTATGGGCCAAGCTTTTTTAATAACTTTCTGAAAGTTTGCCATCGTATTCCTTTCCCACAGGCTTGTCAACCGCTCCGCTTTCCAAATAAGAGAGTAAAAAGAATGACGCATCCATTAAAACGATGCCAAACCACCGATAATTCCGAATCTGGACCCCAATTCTGGCACTCATCGAGATTCATCTCGCATTCGATATGTGTCAGAAAATGACAGATGTTAAAGGGATCTGACAGCTCTTTTTGGCATATGTCGAGTGTGACTTCATCTCTACTGTCGCCAGAATTACCCCGCTGGTGTCGACTCTTGACCTTAAATAGCTTCGTGTGAGGCGGCAATTTCAAAAGTGAAAAACCAAACGCCATATGATCATGGGACCAATAACATTGCAAGCAAAATAACACGAGCGTAAGATCCCGCCCGTAAGGTTTACAATCTCTGCCGCCGGCGATCAAGGTTACTGTGCGCGTGCGACAGAGACAAATAGAAATAGGGCAATGCTCGATTTTCTGTGGTTCGCGACCGGCTTTTAGAAGGAAATACAGCCAAAAATACGTTCTTGACTTTAGTTCAAACTCTTTCTCACCTGGCATTCGTAAGTGCAATAATAAATCTTCATACATCCCATACAGACTTTCTTCGTTGTTTTATTACACACGACGCAGCTGCCTTCGTCCATGAAGGCGACTTTGGGATTCAGAGAAGTGACGTGAGTTATCAAAAGCGTAGGGGATTCAGTTTCGGCGGGTATAGGCGGTACCTACGAAAGGAAATAAGTCCTAAAAAAATTACTAAGTACTTATTAAAAAGTTTTTTTTTGTGTTTTAATTAATTATTTATTTATTATTAGTTATGGTTAAAATAGTAATAATAACATTCAGTTAGTAGACATGCATGCATGGTATTTTTATTAGGTTTAGCATACATAGATGAAGCATCTACAAATAATCGATCAGTGTTTTTCAATCTTATTTGAACCGCGACACCTTCAAACGCAAAATCGTCGCACGATTGTCGACGTTCTTAAAATCTCTGTGCACTTAACCACAGTATACATACATATAAGCAGTAAGGAATCTACGTACAAACGATCGAAACCGGCACACTCACACCGACACACGCTCAACACGGCAGCTAAGGGGTTTTAACGGCGCCGACTGACGCGGCTGCCGCGTCGAGACGGGTGGACGCGCTTTGCGTTTATCGTTATTGCGTGCGCCCGAGATAGAAATATTAGGAGGACAACCCTAACGCTCCAACGGAGCGTAGATATCTACTATCTATCTCAACAAATAGGCCTAGTTTCGGACTGTTTATACTGTGGTATATACTGTGACTTAACTCTTCACTTTCGATCATACTGTTTGATAGTAAACAATCATAAACATTGTTTTGTGTATTGCGATCATCACAACTTTTTGTATTTTTTCCTAACTGGTAGTGCACCGAGATTATAATAGATCTATTCATACATGGTGAAAAAAAAATGAGATTTTGTTTACGAAACCCAACCAGTGAAAATAACAAAAAGTAGGTCAGAATAGTGTGAGGTAATAAGAATGAAGCCTTAATTTAAATCGTTTAGATTATCCCAATCCCATTAAGTTAGTTTTTCAATCAATAAAAAATAATCAGACCTAAAAATACTAAATTCCACTGCACACATAAAAAATGCAAATTAAAAGAGTATCGTAGGTACTCCATATTTTTTAACAAAAAAAATGTAAATTCAGTATTTTTATGGCGTGGTTTGGTCAGTTTACGTGCCAAAATAAAGTATTTAAAAAAGTTGATATTGGTCCCTTGTAACACAAATAACTTTCTACGAGTAAACAATAAAAAATTTAAAGTAAAATCTTTCATTTCTTTAAATCAAGTATTCAATGCTGCCATAGCAACGTTGGCTTCGCAAAACCACGTAATAAATAGCGTTATTAAAAAAACGAAAAAGAAAGTAAAAAATAAGTAAAGTCTGACCAGAGTTTTTAGTACCTACCCTCGCCATTTTGCGCAATTTTTTTGAACTTATTTCTCTTACTGGCTACAGCTACAGTTACGCTTTTTGACATTATGACGGTTGTATGAAAACATGCAGAGGAGTCATTAAATATTTCAGGGTCTCCACAGCAAAAAAACGCCTCATTTTTCCCTGACCATTTTGCCTAATTTCCCTGAGTAACCATATTCATATTTAAGCAAGTTTTCCTTATTTTCATAACAAAGTTTCATTACTTGTTGGTTTCTTTACATGGCGTAAACCAAACAATAACTACAATACGCGAGAAGACTTACTTATTTTTTTATGGAAATGACTGAAACTTTATGAGCGAAGAAATTGTGTGGAGCTAACAGTAACTTTCCGTTTTCCCTGATTTTCCAGGCGATCCTCTCGATTTCACTGATTTTCCCTGACCACATTGAGCTTTTTAAGTAAAACACATTAAAATCTATTAACAAGCTTTTCTTTAACATCACCTGTTAGTTTGTTAAGGTCAAATTTATTATTCCGTGGAATTCTGACGTTTCTTGGTATTACCAGGCAAAAAAAGTATTTTTTGAAACTGTGGTGAGAAATACAAAGAAAAATAAATGCAAAACATAAATGTTGTAATTGAAATATATAACTTTACAATCACTTCAACGTATTATTAATTAAAACAAACTTGATTTAATTTTAAATCGCACGACTGAGACATAATAAAATAATTAATTATATTCTGAGTAAAAAATAAATTGCTGTGGGTATCATTCTGATATTATCACATATTACAAACCTTCGGTTTAAGATTATATTTAAATATTTTATCCACACACAATTTATTTCGTAATTGTTATTCCATTATTTAAAATCTTACAAAAATAGACCGCAAAACGTCAGCTATCAACTGTTATTTTCCCATCAAACTATACAAAATTATTGTATGCTATGTCATTCGGACTCTTATTTTAATTCTAGAATAAGCTTGGACTTCTTTGTCCGTGATATTTTTGCAGTTTTCGTTGATTTTATTGCTGCTAGTCCGTTGGTTTGGTTTTTGTTACGTTTCTGTTTTCTACCAATAATTTGTTCAGTAGAAAAAACGTTTCTCATCCCTGAAACGTCTTATAATGACAGGTCCCAGAATTCCAGGGAATTAAAAAAGCGAGTGTAGTATGTTTGGAACAAAACTTTCCGATCCATTTTGACTTGTTTATCTATAGTGATCCGATTGTTTTGAAGTTTAGTGCATGTAGCTCCATTGACAATGCAATAAAAAAGTAAAGTCAATAAAAAAGCCTGTTATAAAAATTATTTTTCCAAACAATTTTAGATAGACATATATATCAAATACATATAACATCCAAGACCCGGGTATCAAAATTCTTATTCATCATATAAAATATGGTTCGTTTCCGCCGAATTACTCCTGCAACCATAATACTGTGACTCGTTGGAAACACTTTTTGCTACAGTAAACAGTAGGTAACTGTAATAGATTCAGGCGTTACGTTGCGGAGGTCCATATCAACAAACTGGAACAAATTATCTTGCTACTCCGCGAAATCTTTTTTTTAGGAACATGAACTATTTGCTATCAACCTTTGCAACTTTTTAGATTGCGTAATATACATTTTATGAGCCGCAAAGTACGTGACGCAAAGTACCTCGCTTTTTGGTCTAGAAAATCAAATGCAATGTTGTGTAATTTAAAGGATAGTTCAGTAGTTAGGTTTCGCGGAGTAGCAAGGTACTTTGTCCCAGTTTGTTGAGTAGGTAACTGATTGGTACTTTTTTGTAAAAATATTCCCAATGAGTCACAGTGTGACAGTTGACGGTGTAACCCGTTAGGAACAAAGGCAAAATATTTGCCCGTTGTGGGAATCGAACAGACAATATACCGTTACTTATAAGTCAGGGTCACTACCTCCATAGTGGGTTACTTATGGGTTGAAAGTGATGCTTGTCTAGACCACTGGTCTCAACTGGAGACGTGGATATATAGGCACACCGATGCGCTCCGACTACGTCCGTTAGGTAGGTCAAACAAGCCAAACTATAGGGCTATCCTACAATTAATAGGCTATCTGGTTGTCGAAATGTCTAATTAACCGAGCGAATGTGATAATTGTCGTTCGTTCGGTGAGAAGTGGTCGTTTGTCGAAGCTGCTTGGTGGCGTAGCAGTCGAACCGTCATCATACAAGAGCCTTTATTTAGCGTATGCAGTTGCCCTATAGTTTAGCTTTTTTGACCGGCAAGTATAACAGAACAAAATGAAATAAAGTACGATTCCTACTTAAAGGACGTAATAGGAGCGCTTCAGCACGCCCATTCATATACGTCTTCCACAGTTTTCCGATCCGACTCGGCGCGTTATGTAGGAATCGAGCTCAAGGTGAGACTAGTGGTCTAGCAAGCATCCTAATTATTTGCATGCCGGTTAAGTTTAGTCAATATATTGTAGCAAGGTAAAGTATAGGTACCGTTTGGTCAGAGCTTGCTGAAGTCGCATTAAAGTTTAATGGGCTTATAAAACCGCTGTCCGTAGAGGCTGAACGAGGAGCGCTTCTATGTGTTTGTGACTGTGTCTGCCCCTGGTTATAGTAAAGGTCATTTAGGCCCTGACGCCACTCTCCGACCTGAAAAGGTTGTTGAACATATTCTGGTTGTAAGCATTGCGATTGCTCTATCTGTGGTGATACATGTTGGGGTACACGTTGTGGCAATATTGGTATTGATTGTTCCATTTGTAATTGGCCATACTGTCGTTGGATATTTTGCTGTTGTTGGATTTCACTTTGAACTTGCCCATATTGTGGCAGCATGTTATGTTGCGGATGACCAAATTGTTGCCTATATTTTGATTGCAGATGTTGAGAATTTCCAAGTTGTGAGTGCACATGATGCCATGGTGATGCAATAGGTGTCGATTGGTTATATGGTGGCGGTAGTAGAGAACTTGTAGATTGACCGCATGTCAGTGCTCCAAGTACTGACTGCCCATATACTGGTAATACGCGAGTTGATTGTTGACTTTGAAGTAACATCTGTTGTGACGACTGTGATTGAGGCAAGTGTAGTTGAGGTTCAGGCATCGTGTAATTATTTGGAAATTTTATTTGTTTTTGTACTTGGGGTAATCTTGGTTTAATTTGTTTCGTTAAGATGTTGTTATTTCGTAAATTTTCTTTGTCGCTTTTGTAACTTTCAGGATGAATTTGGCTCTGAAAGTCCATTCTCTGTATATTTGGTAAGCATTGTGTTGTCAGCCTTTGAAGGGGGGGTTGTTGTAATAGCTCTTGTAAATGTTTGTTTTTATTATTGGCTTGAGTTGCCGGCTGTGAATGGAGAGATATTTGGGGCTGCTGTAGCCCTAAATTCAAATCGCATGGCGTTTGTATTACTGGAGCGCTCTCATTGTAAGTCTTATTAACATTTGACAATTGCTGTGTTATTCTGGGATCAACAGTAATGGTGATTTCATTACCACTAGATCCTGATGAGAAGATACATATTTTATCTGTCTTTGCAGTGGCATCAGAGGCATTAGCTTCAAGCTGGTTGCGTGTGTGTTCTGATACAATTTCCTGTCGGATCCTTGAACCAGCAGGTGTTGGATGCATAGTACTTTCCTGTTTGCCGGCTACTTGAGAAATTCGTTTTTCCTCTTCTGTTGCCCAAGCTAGTAATTCAATTAATAGAGCCTCATAATCTTGGACACAACCCTTGACAAGAGGTGATTTTTTACAAGCATGTTCGTAAGTCTGAAGTAAAAAAAATCTTATGAAGTTTGCGTTTTGTCTTTCTGGTAACAGTACTTTTTGAACTGTGGAAAAAGAACTTTGAAAATACTTCAGTTTTTGTTTTTTGAAGTTTAAATACGGAGTATTATATCTCTTGTGGTACACAAATTCTTCCATAACAAGTCGCATGTTTTCTGACAGGAATGCTAGACATTTGATTATGAAACAGCTAATTCCGTGTTTGTCACTTTCCTGTGTAGATGGGATAGAAGCAGTGGATGGTATGTTGGGTGGATTTACTTGACTAGTATCAGGGTCTTGTTGAGTGGAGTTGGTATTTGAAATGGTACCACTGGCAGTTTCTTTTTCATTATTGTAACTTGTCAAATGGTTTGATATGTTTTCTAATGTTGATTTATTTTTAGCTGTTTTATTTTTGTATATTTGTAACGTAGTTTGTTTTCGTTTTCTTAATTCACTGCTAATCGTTTTACTATTTTGTATACTTTCAGTTTGGAGGGTAGTTGTTTCTTTCAAAACATTTTCTTTTATTTTATTTTCGGCGTTTAGTTCAATTGTTTTTTCGTATTTTTCACTTGTTTCTTCTGTTACTTTCTTTGGTTGCTCTTTGATTGTTTCACAACAATGTATCGGTTCTTCTTTTATTTCTTTATTTGGCTCCAACTCGATATCTGGCAAACTATTTACATCTTGGCAGTCAATATTATCGTCATCTATCACTTGTTCCGTTTTGACAGCAACACTATCGTTAGTTTCATCACTGTCTTCAAAGGAAATCGTAAATTGTATTGGCGCTCTTATATCAAAAGCGGCCAATTCATGCAGAATGTTACCTGCAAATAAGAAGTCATAAGAAAGAAGTTAACGTTTCGCCATTGGTACTTAAATTACTTGATTAGAGTGAGCCCAACAAGACAGGGTTATGAAAATTATGGGCTTTCTCTGTCCATCTCTAATAAGTAATTTAGGTACTCAACTATAACAAGAAAATTAATAATTTACACCCAATAAAAGTTTTGTATTGGGTATTAAGTGACTTACTTTCCATTGTTGCGTTTCAGGATTGTCCACAACAGCATCTGAAAGGAAAACGAAAGGTGATTAAAAAAAAAGTCGAATCGAGAACCTACTCCTTTTTTGAAGTCGTTTAAAAATGGGTGAGGGTGATTTGTGATATTTGGCGCTCGAGACTCGTCAGCCGCGCGCCAATCAATGTTGAGGTGGTTAACATAATGCATAGCATAAAATAATTAATAACGTTAAATTTGAAAATAATTATAGTAATTATAATTTCACAGTAAGATATTGCTATGTTATCAGAATTAGCTTTATCACTGCTAAATTATTTGAATTTGACACTCATGACGATCTTTTGCCAGAATGTCATCCGTCATCTTGGATCCAAAAAAATAATTATATTTACATTTAACACTGCTAAATTACATGAACGTGCACAGAACACCTATGTCAATTTTTTATTTCGAAATGTCATCCGCCATCTTGGCTCCAAACGTGTCAAATTTGTATTTCAAAAATTTATTCGCCATCATGGATAAAAAAAATCTTTGATGCTGAAACAATTCTACCAAACACTTAGTAGGTTGAACTGGCTGAATACGTAGATTGCCATCAATAGGCTAAGTTTTTTTAATTACTTTCTGCACATGTGCCGCCAGATAGTACTTTCTGCTGGCGTGTCAGCTATGTAACGCCCGACTTTCCAAATGTGAGAGATGAAAACATGAAAGGAACTACTACTACTTTACTTTACTAGGAAGTAATTCTCTAAGTGATGGTGAAAAGTGTACAAAAATCTATGAGTAGATTAAGTATACACACAAACATAATAATATTGTCATGAAATGAAGCAATTTACTATTTAAAGCTTATAACAATAAAGGATGTTGATACTGTTATCAACATCCGCAACTTTTGACCAACTGTAATTTGGTTCATTACAGGGAATGATTATAAAAATGATAATACTAACAGTGCCGCACTGTTACTCTTTAAACGCATTAGAATCGGACTCGACGTTGAGGCATCGCCTTGTCTCGTTCACTCGAGCTAGCAGGCTAGAGCAAGACAGGGTGCTGCATCAGCTCTCAGGGCCCAATTTCATAAACGCGACAGGTGACAGCCACTATTTGGTATGCATTGCTTGCCCACCATGATGTTAAGTCTGTAAGGCGGTAGTGTTATTTGCCAAGACAGTAATGTAAGTCGAATTGTCACTGTCACGTTTATGAAATTGGGCCCAGCTCGTCGCTCTTGCGCTTCAAGAATCACTCTTTTGAGAACAGTCTCCTTTATATATGCAGTGTAATCGTTTCTGTTTAGATATAAAAACTGTAACAAAATTTCCGAATACTTTCAACGAAGTAGACCCACCAGATAGCGGTTAATCGTAAAACGCAAAAATGCATAAACATTTTGAAAAATAATAAAAGCATCGTTCGTTACTCTCTTGGGCGCTTACCGCCCCTGCTCGAACCGAGCACAATATCTGGGCCCAATTTCATCAACGCGACAGGCGACAGGTGACAGTCACGATTCGGTATACATTGCTCGCCCACTATGATGTTAAGTCTATAGCGTTACTTGTCGACACAGTTATGTACGGTGAATTGCCACTGTCACCTGTCGCCTGTCGCGTATGTGAAATTGGGTCCAGATCTGAGACATAAGCATGGATGTGATTCATAATGTATGTCTCAGATCAAAATTTACTATTTAATAAAAAATAACTAAATCGCACTAATTACAAGGTTATAAAATATGCAAAGTAGAGAAAAAAAAAAAACAAATTGAGGGCCCCCAATCTTAGAAGTCAGCACAACGATTTGAAGAAACAACAAAACTTCGCATATTAAAAATAAAACAAATTATTATACCAGCCTTCGCTTGCATTACATAACTATGAATTTAAAAATTTGCTTCGTGCATTATTATGAGCAAAACTAGGTATAAAAGTGTTTAGGTGATCTTCTTCTGAGGCTTCATTAAATATGTACCTTATTTAATTTATTTCACATTCACACGACATGTAGGTACACATAATTATTAATATAAAAGAGGTGCGAGACTACTGACGCTCTGAGTTGCAATTTTCGAATCTCACCAGGTGACTAAAACTCGCCAAAATGGCCGAATCTCTATGAAAAACGGCCATTTTTATGAGCTTTAGTCACCCGGTCAGATTCAAAATTCGCATTCCTGGATTTCATAAGAGTACAGGCGCAAGTTATTCATATCGCAAGCTTAGCAATCCTGAGTCCCTACAAGTACTTAATTACTACTGCATATTAGATTACATTTAAGGAGTGCTCGGACGAGTCAGTGCACTAGAACGAGCACTAAATGAAAATAAGCCCCACAATCGTAGATTATTATACAAGTGCCACAATCTTTAGGGGCCGTTCAAGTATTACGTAAGCAGATTTACGACAATGATTTACCGCCCCGTCCCCCTTGTCAGCAAAAGTAATCGAAGCTCTTACCCCCCCTCCCCATGCTTACGTAAACATTGGTACATGCATTTTTCTTTAAATTTATTGTTTTTTTTTTATTGATTCATGAGCAGCAGATATAATTCTAGAAATAAGAAAATAGGCTTTGGATACAGGATTTTAACGCACATAATGTAAATTTTAACAAACTTTATTGACACGGTATTCAACATAGAGTTACGTCCGCACAAAACAAACACCGTTAAAATTATTGGTATACATATTAATTCCAATTAACAGTCTTCAGTCCATGATACCCGAATCCAAGATTCGAAGTTTTCGATGACATTGGATGTTTGCTGCTCAATTTATGTCTGCTCACTTTCATCCGATTTTGGAACGTTACATCGTTCTCATCGAGCCATTCAACATCTTGGTGCTCTAAATTTTGAATAATGCACATCAGTTCCATATGTGTAAAAATGGTGCAGTGCCAGATGTGTAAAAAAGTAAATAACTACTGCTGACGTAATCACCATCTAGACCCCCCACCCCCCATGTCATCAAAAATAAGCACAGCAAAGACCCCCCCGCCCCCCTATAGTGCTTACGTAATACTTGAACGGCCCCTTAGGCACAACGAATGCAAACTGCACCTAGCACGAACCTTTTCGACACGTAACTCAGTGCGTCGTTCCCCAACTGGACCAGTTAAAAAGTAAATTTAAAAAATCAAAATCTCTATTTTATGTTCCGATTAGTTAAAATTTACTTTATCCCGATTCTGATTTTATTTCCCTGTACATAGGTGATTGTATTGTTTGTATCTCACCCTAAGTATAAGTAAATCTTCTCTCTTTTGCTGAAAGGTTAGCTGGAAGAGATCTCTTTAAGGGATAAGTTCGCCTTTGTACCACTTCTTGTTTTTTTCTGTGTATTTGTAAGTGCTTATGTACAATAAAGAGTTTACATACATACATACAAAAAACCCAATTGCGGAAAAAGTAAATCAAAACTGAAAATACTAAAACAAGACCAGTAATCTGAAGTTTTGTTAAGTAATGTTGAATACCTACACCATTGCAATAGCTTCATGAACTTCAACAGTCGGGACGCATTGAAATGAAAATGAAATGAAATGATTTATTTTCAGGCAACAAGGGCCCATAGATAAATACGTGCGTTTGATAAATAATTGCGTCGCGCAGTCGGGTAAAAAGAGATTCATTGAGTTTCGTAGCGAGTTACCGCCCGTCGAGAAAGTTCGTGCAAGGGCAGTGAGCGAGCGGCTCGCTCGGCGTGTAGTGCATTCGCTCGCCCGAGGACTTGACCTTTTAATTTTGACGTCCCGCGGGCCATATGGCATAGTCGCCTTTGAATGGTGATGTTGCCAACTTTTTTTCGGTTGAATATAGAATTTTTGTGAATAAGCTAAAAAAATACATATATAGTAGGTACGTACGTTTCAAAAAATATAGTATTTTTTGGAAAGATGTAAAAAAGGCAATAGTGTAAGTTTGTTATCTATTTATTTTAAGAACGTGACATGTGCTCGAAATATAGTATGTTTGCGTACTATATATTAGCTCAACAGTATGTAGTACGGAGCCGAAATATAGTACAATACTATATAATATAAATAGTACGATTGGCAACCCTAGTCGATGCATCCATTTAAAGTAGTTTTACTAGTATTGCCTAATTGTCGTTAGTTAGTTAGTTCGGTAGTTTAGCATAACTAATGCTCTTCAAATGGATGCGCAGTCAGTGACTACCTACCTATAGAATCGATAATATCGCGATCCTTTCCATATTTTTATGTAAATGTGATTATGGAAACGACAAAATTCTTTAAAAAAAAGAATGAACACTTAATAACAAAAATATATTATTGAAATACCTTAAGATGACCAAATTGTTTTGTTCAGCGACCGCAGCGACAGATAAACTTTTTTCGGTTTTCGCTCGCTGCTTGTATATTATTAAATTTGTAAAAATAATTATCTTGAATAAATAAAAAAAAAAATAATAATAAATAAATTGTAAATAGTCACTGTGATTACGTAAGTCCTATATTGAACTTACAATTTTCTTACGCTTTAGGTTTGACCCGCTAAGTAGGTATGTTATATTTTTGTTTTGTAAGGTAACCGTCTCAGTGTTCGACACGCCTGACGCCTAGGGCATTGTTTTTACCAGTAGTTGACATCATAGTATGTCGTTTTTAGTCGTGTGTATCCGTATCTTCTCGTCAATTATTGGGTCACACCGCCAAAGACTAGGCCATCAACTTAAGTTTTTTTGACTTCTTTGCTAATTTAGATTTTTTTAATCTAAAGAAGTTTTGTTTACATTCTGAATTTTCTGCTTTGATCAGAACCTGACCTCCAGATCACCTCCAGACGGGCATTGCCAATAACCCCGCGACGGCCGTTAGGAATGCAAAGTACTGTCCTAAAGTATGTGCTCCCTTACTTGTTCAACAAACAACATACTAAAATAAAATTTATCTTTGTGTGTGTTTTTACAACTGCATTTTTATCGAATCTACATACATATAGGTATCAAAATGCAGGGTAATCGGACCTTTGGAAGTGGATAAAACTGACAAACTAACTTTGTCAGTTGAGCGTTTTCTTTTTAACCTGTATTGTTAGTGGCCATCACCAAACTGACGATTATTGCCAAACGACTTGTTTTGTGATAAAACCCTAGAATACAAGTACCTATAGAAGTCTCTCTTCGAACCAAAACGGCGTGTGTGTGAGAGGTGTCGTGTGTGTATGGGGGGGGGGGGGGGGCATCGTGTACGTAGGGGTGGCCGAGCGTGTGAGGTGGGTTGTGTTTATGAGGGCTTCCGTGCTCGTGGGGATGACATGCTAGGAAAGGGTGCCGTGGGGTGGTAGAATCAAGGTAGAATAATACTTTGTTACTGTGACATACATTTTTATAGCTTAAGAATTGGCATAGCATTCTCTATTGTTGCAATCTGACACGCCGGCATAGTAAGCCAGCATTTTAATTGAAACATAGGTTAATGAACTACACATGTTATGGCCACATATATACATGAAATCTAACCGATTACTCTAATTCTAACTTCTTCCTTGTTTTCTTGATTTTCCCACGCCTGTTTTCGTTTAATTTAAAAACTGATTTCGTTTATTAACCTTCATGATCTCCCACGTACAGGCATACGATCCAACTGACGTTCACGACCTCCCTCACGCACACAACACACTCACACTCTCACACACACAACCCCCTCCACACGCGGCCCCAGACATTCACATGCACCCCTCACACACTCGGCCCCCTACATTACGTACACGGCCTACTTACGCATATGGTCTCCCTCATGCATAGGGTTGCCAGGTGAGTCGCGAAAAAATACCGGACAACCCCAAGCAGGGGGGGGGGGGGGGGTGTAAAAAATACGGGTGTTTTATAGTAATACTTTCAATTTTTTAATCTACAGTGAGAGCTCACAGACGCAGATACAGAGAGCGAGGTCAGCGAGCGAGGAGTGCGCGCGAGTTTTGCGTTTGAGGGATTTCATATGCCTACTTTTATAGGCGCTTGTGACCAGTAGTACCGACTTTCCTCAAAATACCGGACATTGTTCTGTCCGGTACTTGTCCGGTATGACCATTTATTTTTTACCGGACAGGCCTCGAAAATACCGGACTGTACGCTTAAATACCGGACATCTGGCAACCCTACTCATGCACAAGCACATGTCTACTAACCTGTCTAACTCTCTCGGCTATCACACGATTACGTTTTTGACACTTCTGGGACATTTCTAGGACCCCGACTTAGGTTCTGAGTACTTCCGAGCCATTTGTTCTATTTTGAATGGACTGGCCCAGGACAGACTATTATATCCTAGTTATACATATTATAGTAGCGGCCCGCCCCGGCTTCGCATGGGCCCAATTAGGATGTAATGTGCATAACAATCTTCCGGAAAAAATCTCTAAATGACCGTGAAAATTGAAAACCGTCTCTAAATCCGTTGCGTAGTTTAGAAGTAAGCGGCCGAAGATATGAGAACATACCGCACGTTTAGAATTAAAGCGACCCATTCCTGAATTATACACGTCCCATAATATCACCTTAACTAAAAGACATAGGGTTTAATTTTGGGAAATGTCATATTCAGAATTGAGTCTCTTTAAGCTTTTTTTTACTAAGCGTGCGATTAACGAATAGCGACTTTGTTTTTCATATATACTCGACCAAGTAATTGCTTGACCACTTTTGAACCTTATTCCTTTGTAATACGGTCGAAAAGTGGACAAGCAATTTCTTGGTCGACTATACATACATAGGTAAAGAAGAAACTTATATTATTATAGATAAATATAGACATGGATATTATAAATAGGTACATTAAAACAAGACTTAGTTACAAACAAATGTTTCACCATACAAACATTTGCCTCTTGTGAGAATCGAACTCTCTTAGGTTACCCTCTAGCGTAGTCAGGGTCACTATACGCTATCCGATATTCACTCGACGTGGTCATTTGAGGTTATGTACAAAAGGTACTTAAACATCGAGCTAATAAAGCTGTCACCTTGCGACTGATTGCTCTGCCTGCTCCAGCCTGTTCTGTCTTGCCGTGACTTTAAGAGCGTGCAAATAGAGATTTGGCAACGTCGCTCATAGCTTCCAAATATTTAGATGTTTTCATTGATTTATCAAAATTTATGAATTAAAATACGGAATATAGCAACGGTATACGTACTAAAATACTGATAATGCATTGCAATAGTTAATACTAGAGATGGGCCGAGTACTCGGTTGAAACTCGGTACTCGGCGTACTCGGCGGGTTTTTTAATACTCGTACTCGGCCGAATAACTCGGTTTGAATGCCGAGTATACTCGGTTTAAGAAAAGCAATATATTTAGGTAGATTTAATTAAAACAACAGTGTTAATCAAAATCAGGTCATCACTGATCGGCAATCGTTAATTAACAAACTTTTTCAATTATTTATCTACTATGATGTGCAACGTGAAGTATTTGTTTGCAAACTATCAAGTGACTGGTAGTTGAAAGGCGCGGGCGGGGTGAGGGTGAGGGGTGTATCAACGCGATCCGGCCGCTCGACCGGCGCGAACCTGTTTGTACTTGTTTACGCGCGCGAAATGGGAATTTGATTGAACCGAGTTACTCGGCCGAGTACTCGGTTGAAAAAAATTGAACCGAGTAAAACTCGGTACTCGTTTCTCGGCAAAAGTGTTACTTGGCGCATTTCTAGTTAAGAGGAAACACAAGGGCCGTTTTTCCATACAAACGTCGTCCCCTGTTTCCTCTCTGGATAATGCCAGTAGAGCAATATTTTTTTTCCAAAAAATCGATGGCCACTATTATGCATGTCCCTATGTTTTCCTTTTTTTAATAAATTAATTATTAAAAGAGATATGGACATTCAAAAACCTAAAAAATTTGCCAGATTTTCGGCTGCGTTCATACATTCAGAAAACAAATTATACTAGATTATATAAAAAAAGAAAAACATAGGAACACTGCCAAAGCCTTTCTTTAATTTTTAATGAAAAAAGTAGTTAAATCGGATAAGTTTTGGAGAAGGAATCAGGGGTCTACGAATCGTTGGTTTTGTGTACTTTTAATAGGTATTTTCAGTCCAAGCTGCGGCTGTCTCTATTGCACTCTGCGGGGGGAGGCTTGATAGATGGAAGCAGCAATAGATTTTACAAATACCTATTTTTCAATTCTCTAGACCTTGGTGTTTCCTCTTAATACAGTTATACTAAATAGTTATAATTAAGTTGAAAACAAGCATTTGGCAACTTCCCATTTGTAAATGTGTACATTTCGGTTATAAAGTTTACTACTTACCAACAAATGTAAGAACACAGTATTTAATTAACTCATTGATTTTGATAAATCAATGAAAACAGCTAAATATTTGGCAGCTATAGGCGACGTTGCCAAATCTCTGTTTGCACGCTCTTAATATGCAATGTACTATTTCTGTTATCACGAACATGTCGAAACATCGACATGTTTCGACATGTTTCGTGATTAAGGAACTGCCCGACGGCAGTTACTTCAACTTGTCAGTGATCCGTTTGTTTTAATATGTCCGAGTCTCACGGTAGTTTTATGTTAAAAATGGTACTTAAATTAATTGTTTGTACAATACAAAGGGTATTAAGCAAGTAAATGAAGGTTTTACTGACACAGGTACATATACAAAACCGAACTTTAAAAAAAAAGTGCGTTTTTTTAAAGTGCACGTTATATTTTCCGTCTTGCTCGCTAATCCTGCCGCTAAGCAGCAGTGCTTGCACTGTTGTGTTCCGGCGTGGAGAGCAACACAGCCGGTGTAATTACTGGCACAAGAGGTATTCCATCTTAGCCCTCTGGGTTGGCAACGCATCTGCACTGTCTTTGTTGTCGCAGGTGTCTATAGGCAGTGGTGATCACTTACCATCAGGTGACCCACTTGCTTGTTTGCCTTCCTATGTTGTATAAAAAAAAAATTACAACTTGGTTAAAACTATCGCTAAAGCAGCTAGCAGCAGCAGATACTCATATTTACTACTCAGCCCTGTTATAGTGGCACGCTAGCGATTATCGCGCATAATGCATCTGCCCCTCTCGCACACTTAGCTGGTTAGAAAGAGATATATGCTTTATAAAAGCAATGAAAGCTTTCAGCGATAAAAGCAAGTGTGCTAAGGCTTCGATACCCTGACCTGACTGACTACTACACGACCTTGAGGCCTTGGGGACATCAGGATAATTGTGCCCCAGTGACTATGATGACACACAACTAATTTGTCAAACAGGCTACCCTTTAGCCTAGCGTTATAGAACTAGGGGCTCATGGAACGTGGGGCCCTGGATACTTGCCCAGTGTCCAATGGAAAAGAAGGTCTTAGGCCTTGACTTGTAAATATATGTGTCGACGCATATCAAAGTTGCCTAAGTAAGTCTATAAAACGTGGTCAATAAATAATATCTTAACAATTTCAAGTTTTCCATTGGAAAAAAACATAACCTTTTCCCGTAAGCTTTTTTCATGATCTCTATAGGCAAGATTTGTATGCGTCGATGCAGTCTTATTTTAAGAAAACTTACCTGCAACAAAGTAAGAATTGTAACTCCAAAAAAATCCAGTTTCGCAAACAACACGTAACTAAATACTGCACTTAAATACTTCAATGTAATGAGGAATTTTGTCACGTAGCTGCTCAAAATTATAAAATAACACTGTTTATCTCTTTCTTAATCCAAAATTGTGACTTTGCAATTAAATCACGCCAAGCCAAGGTTTGCGAAGCACGCAACAAACACGCACACTGCATGGCCGACGGCCGTGGAATGGTGGATGAATGAATGGAATGTACGAATACGAGCGAAGTTTGTTCAAGTTTGCAGTCGAACTTCGAAGAAGGGATGGGCAAACAAGTAAAAAACATCGATACGAGCGAGTGAATGAATGAGTATAAATTGATTACTTGCCAACTTGGTTCATATTGTGTTAGTACAGTTATATTTAAATTAAATTTAAAATGCTATATAATGAATGACAACACAAAGAAAAATTAGGGTAATGGCAGGATAACAATAGTTACATTTAATGTAAGTCAATTAATGTTTATTTATTCGTTTTTGACATTCAGAGAAGTAAAGCCGCCAGCATTTTGGGTACTCTACCCAGAAACAGCGGCTTGGGCGATGTTTTTCCCTTTAATTGTCATTAAAATTTTATCTTTTCTATTTTCTTCTCTGGAATAACTTTGTTTCTTTTTCTAAATAAATTAGTATTGTATTTATTCCTATATAAGTACTTCTGTGTAGTGTCCGGTGCAGAGTAGCTATTTTTATAGTTTTTATATTATAAACTAACAGAATAAAAAAGTCACGTATAAGTATATTGAGTATGAAAAGTATTGTAACTATTGTATTGTATATATACATATAGTAGTGATAGTAGTAAAATTACATTGAAGAAAAAATATCGAAAATTTGATCGAAACCTCTTAAGGGGGTTCGATTCCCACAGAAACTGTCGGTGCACCTTTTGCAGCTTCTAGGACATTAATTTGAACGGATTTTTTTGGAAATAGTTAGTAATGGATTAATTACTTACGTAAAACCAAACAAAGAGTTGCTTTACCGATCCTGAACTGCAGTAGGATCCAGGAAATTATGATGCATTTTACCGTTGTGTGAGTACAACCGCAACCATGTGTGTGTGAAATCTTTAGATGGGTGCGTAAATTAGTGACAGTTAATATAGGTGAGTAAAAACCTATTGACAATTTCGACCAGTCACGTGACCACCTATTTAGTTCCGTGGTAACATTTACATGGGTAAGGATCGTGAAAGACCAAGTTCAAATCTCGTTGTATCTTTCTTTTTGTATTTTAATATATTTTTTTCAATGAGTTTTGCAAAGTAGGATATAGTCTTCCAAAGGGAATGATAAAACTATAAAATCTATTTATTTTTATTTCTTATTTTGGATACAACATAATATGACTCATTTTTATTACAATATAAATGGAATAAACATTCGTTTAACAAATAAAAAAACTGCCTTGAATAAAAGGATATGGACCAAACTGCAGAAATTTCTCAAAAACGTAGAAATTTAAAGTTTACAACTATGTTAAATGTCATCCGGCTCACACGATTACTGTGGTACTTTTCCACAATAAATGACATGCTGATTCCTTCACAGGCATTGTCATATCCTTAAAATATTTACTGTGAAAAGGTTCCGTGCAATGGTTCACAGATCAAAACGGTGCAACTGTGCACTGTATCATACACGCAATGATACTATCCTTTATTTATTATAGAATAAAATTGCCCGCAGCATGGACTCTTATTTATTTCGTTTTACAATTATATTAGGTCGAGTGATAGGATTTTCTCCGACCTGAGAACTTTTTAATGAAACAAACCTTTTTATCAGATTCATAAAATAAAAAATCTGTGGTCTATGACCTGCCAGAGTAAAAAAAATTTTCGATGACAAAGGGATTGTCTAAACTATTGCGATGCTGCTACACAATTTACGTGATAGAAAACCCAGAACAATTTGAACATTTTCCAGTTCTTGGTAAGTGATCTCAAAACCAGCAACCCTAAGGTACATTTTAATTTATTGCCAGCTTTTGGGTCCCGCCTCTCCCGCTTTCCAAAACAATCAATTAATCACTATTTAAAAAGTGGTAGCTCAAACTGCAACTAACAAACTGAACTGGTTAGAATCTGACTCTATCACACTAAAACACGGCTTCCATGATTTCACGGTGGACGTTGTGGTTGTCCCTCATTGCTGCGACTAGATTTCTTCGTCGTGCTCAAACTGACCTGCAACAGCTCGTCGCCTGGTACGCCTCGGGACGACGACAATAGGTCAAACGTTATGACGTTTATACTGTAGAAGATGCCTAACGGCCCTTTGCGGGAAGCCACCTGCGTCGAATCTCTGCCATGATTTCGTCTTATCTAGAGCCCCTAAACGTATAAATATGAAGCTATAACAAGAAGCTTTTATGTTGGGGGCTTGGCGCCTTGTCTATGATAAAAGCCATCGTCACCAAAATTACAGAAAAGACAGGTGACCAGAGGCGAAGTTCGTTGCCATCACTGATCACATAAACCAAGATAGCGGATGATATTTCGAAATAAAAAGTCGACATAGGTGTCACATTATTGTAATTTTAATTTAGCAGCGATAAATCTAAATCTAATATTATTTATTGAATCCTATAACATTATGGCAAAAAATCGTCATGAGTGTCAAATTCACGTAATTTAGCGGGGATAAACCTGAATCTGATATTATTTTTGGATTTAATATTGCGGATGTAATTTCAACATAAAAATATAATAAGTGTCAAATCCATGTATTTTAGTCAAAACGAACCCGAATTTGTCATTATTTTTGTATCCAATAATGTTGGTTTTGTATATTATCATAAAATAATGTCATACCTGTATTAAAACGTGATTTTATTATCCATGACATTTTCTGCTTTCCTCATGGTCGAAAAGAAAAGCAAAGTGTTTTACTTGGGCGAAACAGCAATTCCACACTCGAACTATTGGCGCACTCATGCGCTAAAACATCTCGTCTTTCATCCCCCGTTGAACAATCTACTATTGATATTGGGGGCCAGCGGTTTGCAAGGTGGCAAGTGTATTTGCGACAGTGGTATTTACAAGTCGTGGGATTAACACACACGTGGTCAGCTTTACCGAAGAATTTCGCCGATTCAAAGGTGCCGTTGGATGCATTTTGCATACCACGGCACGAGTTCACGTTACACGCCTCGTGTGAACTACTTTTGGAAACACTGCCTGCTGCTGCTGTTATTCAAGACTTCTAACCTACCTAGTTATATTGCCTGATTTGAGCTTGGAGCACCTAGTAGCGCTACCATGCTAAACTAAATTTATCCTTATCCCACATGCATCCCTTCCTTATACCAATATAAATATTCTGAGACAATTAACACCACTTTACCTACTTTAACACTTAAAATTTAATAATAACTTATATTAAACAATAAACATAAATATCTAAAAGAACAATTAAATTACATAAGTACAAAAGTTCCTACTTTATGTTGCATATTGCAATTGTCAAATAACAATCAGCGAAGACATCAGCTTCCGGAACTTGAGCAAGAATAGAATAGAATAGAACAGAATAGAATAGAATAGAAAATAATATTTATTATTGTATCACTGTGCAAACAAAGTAACTATTCAAGCAAACTATTTATGACCTAAAGAGAAGAGCCCGGATCGTGGGTGTCGCTGCGGTGGGTGCGCGCCGGGCCAGGGGTGTTCCACTCCGCACTGTAGGCGCGCTCGCCGCATTACCTATGGCATAGGTTAATCGCAGTAGGTTGCCGGCTTGCCGCGCGCGCGCCCGCTCACTCTGTGTCGCGCGTTGTGATAGTATTATAGTAAGCAGCCCAACCCTAGCGGTGCGCCAGGGCATTGCGGGTGGAAGGCGGGCGCGGGCGGCGCCTTCCTTTTGACGCATGCCGCCTGGCGAATGTTTATGAAGTAATACTAACTTTTTGTGCCTTATCATAAAGTTGGAATTCGTTTAATGGTGGTCGAAAAAGAAAAGTTTCTGTACGTTAGTACTATTATTTATTCCGTGGTCGGGCGCCGCGCGAACAACACTGTAATTTTATTCTCTCTAAACACATTCGCCCTGTCACGCTCAGTCGAGCTAGCGCGCTAGAGCAAGACAGGGCGCTGCCTGCGTATAGTTCGTCGCTGTTGTACTTAGAGACTAACGAGAATAACGCCTCGCTGCACTTTTTTTAATACAACATAGACCGGCAAAACGAGCAAGTGGGTCACCTGATGGTAAGTGGTACCATCGCCCATAGACAACCAGAACACCAAGGAGATTGCAGATGCGTTGTCAACCCAGAGGGCTAAGAGTGAATACCTCTCGTGCTAGTAATTTCACACCTATTATTATTAAGTACGCATGAAATTAGTAGCCTTTTGTCTATTTAGTTGCTTATTGATTTGGTCAATTGGTGTAAAGTGTTCCTACGTATTTACCCTACACATACAAACAAACAAACAAAAACACAAAGTATACCTCTTTATTATATTAGATTGAAGATTAAAAATAAAAAAATTAATAACATAAAAAAGATAAAAAATATACCTACTGTCTGAGTGAGAAGAAAAATGGAAACTATTTTGTAGCCATTTAGAAGGGAAAATAAAAATTGACGGTTGATCCTCGTAATTTGCCGATATGACACTCTGTAATATCTTAGCTGGCTGGCTCTACACGTGACATTTTTGTGTGTTTGCCATGTTAACGCGTGCCGACTTCTAATATGGCTAAACGTCGGGCTCATTTGCTAATAGCTTGAGTAAAGGTAAGGTTTCTTACACTCGCAGGTGTGTATATTAGTAAACGAATTGAATTGTTAAACCATACCTTTGCAATTAATTTGTTAATTGCATACCTATATGGGTGAAATTGTAAATATCAGAACCTTCTATAGTTGCCTATCAAGCATGCAATTTTTAACGTGTCCTTTTTACACGAGGCCATTATAAAAGTGAGTCTTCTTTCAAGTAAGGTAACTGTTACTGTACTGGTACAGTGGTGCTTGACATGTTTTTAACAGTAGTTGACATCATTGTGTCTCGTTTTTACTCGTTAGTCATCATCATCATCATCATCATAGCGGCCCATTTAATGCCCATGTTTTGGCATAGGCCTCCTCCATTACTACGGTATTGAGCTCTGGTCATCCATTCTGCACCTGCATGCCTCCGGATGTCATCTATCCAACGTTTAGGTGGTCGTCATCGCAGTCGAGTGTGCTGCCACGATCTCCACTCCTCGCTCATTCGAACAATGTGCCCCGCCCCACCTATTGTCACTTCCGTTTAGCTATAGTATACAAACTCCCTTCAATTTAGTCGTGGAACGGATCCATTCGTTTGTTTTGGAGTCGCGTAGGGTGATCCGGACCATTGCTCTCGCCATACCTCTATTCTTATCCTTTTCGTTGACCATCCTGTAAAAGTCATTGTCTCCGTGGCGTAGGTAAACACAGGCGGCACACACTGCTCAAAAACTCTTGCTTTTAGCGCGATAAACAGCTTACCACGCAAGATTTTACCATTTGCGCCGAAGGCTGTCCTTGCCTGAGAAAAGCATCTCTCTACTTCTGCCGTTTGATTCCGGTTACCAAGCGTGATCTTGTGCCAAAGGTACAAAAGGTGGTATTCCTTAACGACTTCGACCGGCAGTTGGTAGTCTTGTGCATTAGGGAGGTTGGTCATTATCTTTGTTCTCGAGACATTTATTTCTAAGCCAATCTTAGCAGATTCCGTTTGAAGGTGTTCAGTGATCCCTATCATTTCCTCCATATCCTCGGAAAAAAGCGCTAAATCGACGGCGAATCTCAAGTTTGTCAGTCTTTCTCCATCAATGCTAATACCCTTTTCTTCCCAGTTAAGACCCCTAAAAACATTGTCCAGAGCGGCGTTGAAAAGGTTTGGGGATTTTTTTCCTCCTGCCGCACTCCTGTTTCCTGTTGAAAGATTACTGTCCTGGCGTGAAGGTTTATAAAGACAGTAGCGTGGTGTTGCAAGTATTTAATCATCGCGATATAAGGTTTATCCACACGACAATCCGCTAGTGCCTTTTCTACTGCCCATGTTCCTATCGAATCGAATGCTTTGTCGTAATCGATGAAAGTAATAATCAATGGCTTTTGTTATTCGTGGTACTCTTCAATTAGGTCTTCAAAGTTTGCAAATGATCGCACGTACTGAATCCACTTCTAAATACGGCTTCTTCACGGGGTTGGGCTTCGTCTAGTTTGTTATTTAGACGGTTAACAATAACTCTTGTGAAAAACTTATACATATGGGAGAGAAGACTTATTGGCCTATAATTGTTAAGTCGCTTCATATCTCCCTTGTTGTGAATAGTGGCATTATTCCAGATTTCAGGTCTCTGTCTCGTGTTTCTTCGAGGCATTTAGTGAATAGAGCAGCGATTGCTGCTTTAAATGATGCGGTCGAGAACTTCATTATTTCAGGAATTATACCGTCTTCTCCTGAAGCGCTCCGATTTTTGAGTTGGTCCAGTGCTAGCCCTATTTCATCAGCATTTACGTCCGGTAGTTCCTCTGTGCTGGCGTTAATAATGGGGGGACGCTCGCTTCATAGTTGTTGTCGTTGGGGGTTTGGAGCCATTTAGGGAGGGTAATTGCAATCAACTGTTGATATCTGTCAAATTATTTCTTTAGTTCTTTAATTAATTCGAAAAAAAATAAAATCGTGGGAATAAGAAGGCGTCAAAATCATAACTTGCTTTTATCTACACACATATCATAATTTCTCAATAACGCATTTAAAAACCATAGAAAATGACCAGCATTATTACAACCAATGTTATTTTAAGAATTTTCTTGTCTGTGGTAGTAGGTAAATCTGTTCTTTATTGGGTAGTATCTCTTAGTAGTCCGTGTTTATTGGTGATTACATTACCGATATCTCGTGACGTTATGAATTTAAATTTGGAACAGCTGTCAAAATTCAAGTTGGTCTCTATTCTAGTATCCACAGATATTAAAACAGTTATCGATACGAAACGTCAATTCAGTATGATTTTTTAATTTAAACGCACGACATTTGATCTCGAGTGACATGACAATAGGGACTTCATTCTTTTGTCTATGATTTAAAAAAAACGTTCGTCTTGACGGATAGATCGAATTGCCGCCATACTTGTTTGTTGGTTTTTTGCTGTTACGGTTTTTTGCAGTTATGATATGTGTGTAGATAAAGTAATGTATGCAACTGTATATAATTAGGCCTTAAAACACTCGTGTGATCCTATTATGAAACTCGCTGACGCTCGTTTCATAAAACCACACTCGTGTTTTAAGGCCTCTCATTATATAGCAGTTGCATAAAATACTATTTAAATATCACTTATTTTACTTCCTAACAGTAATCTTCAAAGCAATATACCGACCTTTAACAAAAATGCGCCAGCATTGTTATTAGAAACATTTGTTTATTATTTTTTCTTAAAGATATTCATTCTTCAAGGCCAACCCCAAAGTACAATGGAGTTTTTATTACCAGATTTGTTTTAAGCAGGTAGTCAAAGATGAGATTATTCTATTGTGCATATTTCTATAGAACGGTTGGTCGTAAGTATGTCCCGAGATCTACTTGAATAGAATTCTCCTAACCCCAAATAAAAGCGAACTGTAAATTAATGGCTTTTCGAGTTAAACCAGACCTTTTTTTATATCTGCCGCCTTTTATAAAAAAAAAGGTTTGTTAAAAAACACTCTTATACAATTTACGGTCATTCAGGTACCTAATTTCTCAGAGCGTTAAGAAACATTTCCTTAAAGAGGTAAAAAAAAAAATGGTATTCCCATGCAGACATGGTCATGGTCTGTCAATATTTTGTCAAATAAAGTTTGATAAAATTACAAGTAGCATCAACATCATGTCGAATCTTGATATGCATACTTCTATATCTTTTAACAGACTTCAAAAAGGCAGGTTTAAATTAAAAAAATAAATCATTTTTTGTTAATTCAGAACTCCGCCATCTGTAAATCTTCAGATTCATCGCATTAAAGGTAAAGTTAAGGTACACACCTGCTGGAATCCAGAGGAAACTAAGGGAACTCCTTAAAATTACAGGCAAACAAATAGCGATTGGATGTTTGTCGTAATATCTGGGGCATTTACTCTATGACAGCATAATTTTATGAACCGGAACTAAAGATGAAGAGCATTGCTCGATGGCCACTGAAATTCTTTAACGGTTAGTAATACTAAGATATAACAAAGAGACCTGTTCTGATATAAGATATGGGTTTTCAATTAATGTCCATTTGACCATCATAACGTGATGAATAAAAAATGAAGGTTGCCCTCCTTAATGGATAAGAGCTGGTTAGTTTTCATACCATAACGTTACTTTGGGAGGGGAGCCTAACGTTAAAGAACCAGTGGAAATAGGATAGGACGTACCCCTAAACAACCAGTCCCCCATAAACTTAGTCAAGTGCAATTTCGGCTTGCTAAGTCCGGCTATTGACCCACGTGATGTGACCGATGTATACAATAAGCTGCCTGAACTAATAGCTTAAGTTCCCTTTTTAACTTGTTTTAAGAGAAGACTCAGAAATTGGCTTAATGTGGCCCTTCAACAAGATCCTGATACTGTTAGAAGACTCTAAATTTTCAAATGATCTTTAAAAATAGATGTGATTCCCAATTGTTTTGTTTTTTATACACATTATAACATATTTGGCCACCATTAAACTTATTTTGGTGAACCTTTTGATATATAAGTTATTTCAGTAAAATTACTTACTGTCTGAATTGAAGATGGCACTGAGGTGCAATTGTTGAATCTCACCAGGTGACTAAAGCTCACTAAAACGGCCGATTCTCTATGAAAAACGGGATTCCAAAATCGCACTCCTGGTTGCTGATCCATGTTACTAACAAAATAAATATGATAGACGTTTCTTTGCAGTGTATAAATAAAAGTAACATCCTAGACCAGTTATTTGTTAAGCGATCATAGCCGCTCGTGCCCTCCGCGAAGATACGATCAGCAAAAATTATAGAACTTAAAAAAATACAAGACTTTGAACCACTTGAACGAACTATCTACAGACATGGCCAAAAAAAACTTTTTTTGGTATTAAAAAAGGTCGGCTTAGAACCGATTGTTCTGAGCAACATCATTCGTCGACTGAGCGTCGAGAAATCAACAGCTCAAGATGATGCCTCGTGTAGAGGTGAAACACGTATTGAGTGGTGTTTTTGGTGATGGTGGTTGGGTAATAGTTGCGTTTGTGTTGTTTATCTTATTTTTATTAAAAGTATTCAACACAGGCGCTGTATTTTGCACGATTGCCGATACTGGGTTCGCGGATTAGCAAAGTAATTGATTCCATAACGCCTGAGTCAATATTTTTTTGGATTTAAGTTTACTAGTCTCTCATGCATCTCCTTTTTACGTAACGGCCATCATCACCATGGGATCTCTCGGAAAACTTACTTTCCATTCTCGTTGCTCAAGGGGTTCACGCCGCCTCTAGCTAGACAAGCGCCATGCACTCCAGTCAAATAGCAGCAGACTGGTTGGTATATTCATGTAATATACGGTAATAAATTTAGTGGCATTTGGATTTTTTAAATTTACAAGTGAAGCAGTGGTATAGGTATCGTGATTTTACATCTGGTCTGGTAACACTTAAAAAGGTTAAGCCGCGTCGTCGCTTGAAATGGAGCCACACGAAAAGTCTTTTGTTCGTAAACGTCACGTAACTACTAAAGTCAGTCAATTGGCCATCAATATAAAGTTAACCGCAGCGGACTGCAACAGAAACAGACATGAGAAAGGTACATCTTAAAAGTTATCTTTAACACACCCCTCAGAGTCTTATCTGACCAGATTCTCGATTGGCCAGATTCGGATTTCCCCAGATTTAGGTCCTTTGGTGAAAAAGTCCAATTTATTTCATTGACATTTCGGAAAAATAGCATCTCTCTAAACAAGAATATGTTTGATGAGGAATTTGAAAAAACATGACCAAACTCAGCCGTAAATTTTGTCTTTAAGTTGTTGTGATTTATAGAAATGTTAGGAGCAAAACATAATAATAATACGGAAGTGAGTATTTTGTGTAGCCCTCATATACTTAATTTAATATAAGATTCTCTCCATTCCCTCTTTGTTTTATGCTCGAGCGATCCGTGGAATGTTAATTTACGGAGTTGATTGATCCCAACTTGGGCAATTATTAAATCTCTGGCAACATTAATTGGCAAAGAAATTTAATTATAGTTTTAGTACCAAGCTTTTAAATATGTATAGTCGTTACGCTTACATTTTAAAATATGCCTTTAAAATCATTCCGTAAAGTTGTTTATTTACCTACATTTTCCATTCTACACCTACATTCTTACTTTCACTAATTATCTTGCTAAAATCACCCGCAACGGTTTATTGGTTTTCAATTTACTGATTAATTTGATAGGAATATACTACGAGTCAGGAAGACACTGCAGTTAAAATATGAACCCATTGTTCAGTGTCAAGTTTATCGCTCTGATCTTCTGTGGTTGATCAAAATCTGTTCAACCGTTTGAGGCTCATCGCCTCTTTTCCTAGTTGATGAATGGATCTCACCTACTTTCACTTATTTATAACATTATCGGGACTTTAGCGCGATAAAAATATATTGTTGATTTACCTCGACGTTTCGGCCATGTTTCAATGGCCGTGGTCACGAGTAGACTGAAGTGGAGGGTATTACTTCTGTTTAGCCGCGCGAGTTTTACGAACTACCCGCACTTTGTCCTGTTTATTTTCCACCGGCATATTACTATTATCACTACACCGACACACAATGCTCACAATGTCCGACGATCTATCCGAAGATATATCTCGACGCTTACACTTGCTGATTACAGGATTCCATGATGAAGAGAGTTTATATCCGTTTTCCCGGTTGAAATTTTTGTACTTTTTAATTTCAATCGCTTCACGTACTATTCTAGGATAATAATGTCGTTCTGTAGAGAGGATTTTAGGGTTATGAAGCTCAATCCAATGGTTTGGTCCCGATTCCAGCAAATGCTCGGCAATAGCGGATTTGTTCACCTGGCGATTTTTGACAGCTGCGATATGTTCCTTGACCCTTTCCGCTATAGTTCGCTTCGTCTGTCCAATGTAAGAACTACCACAACTGCAATCTATCTTATACACGCCCGGTGACTGATAAGGAATAACATCCTTTGGAGATCGTACATGCCTCGCGACTTTGGACAACGGCGTATATACAGTCTTAATGGAGTATTTACCTAGTACTGCTCCAATTTTGTCCGTCACTCCTTTCACATAAGGTATGAATGCAGGTTGTCTCGCTACATCCGGATGTTTCTCCCTACGCTTCCGTCTAGATCGCTGTTCACCTATCCTGTATCCGTTACGTTTTAGCACCTCCTGAACGTATTTCAGCTCCTCTTCCTATACAATATATTTTTATCGCGCTAAAGTCCCGATAATGTTAGAAGTATGTGTGAAAGTCGCGAAAGTTTAAAGCAATCTACTTTCACTTGTAAGATTTTATTGTATATCGATATTATTGTAATAATATGGTAACCTTGATCTGATGCATGATTTAAAGTCTACGGAATATCCAACTCCTCAACAAGTTACAGCAGATGTATCAACAACCACAACAAATATTCTATATTGTACACCACATAAAATATACAAAGAAAACAATGAAATGAATTAGAAAGGTAAACAATAGGCGGTCTTATCGGTATCGTGTTTGGGTTCATTGGGATGGTTTCAATGAATAGGTTATAGAAATCGGGGTCTGATGATGGAGAAGGCAATAATAATTATAAAGAAACGTCAAAAATGTAAGCAATAAAACTTTAACTAAAAAATTACGAAAACCCCCGACACAAAAACATTTAAAAAGTACCTAAAAACAGGTATATTGATCTTAAAGGGCTAATACCTGTTTTTAGGTACTTTTTAAATGTTTTTGTGTCGGGGGTTTTCGTAATTTTTTAGTTAAAGTTTTATTGCTTACATTTTTGACGTTTCTTTATAATTGTTATTGCCTTCTCCATCATCAGACCCCGATTTCTATAACCTATTCATTGAGACCATCCCAATGAACTAAGTGTGCATGAATGTGTGTGTGAATGTAAGTGTGACGAAAAATTGAAATAGTGTTAGAAATAAAAGTAAATATTATACATTTAAAATACTATATTGAAATACCAAACTTATCATATTAACAAATAAATAGAATTATAGGTAAATCTTAATTAAAAGGTGTCTAAAAGGTGATTTTATCACTTGAGAGTGATCTCTTTCAGACAACCTTTGAATAGAGACAAACGACTACAAAACTAAACGTAAGATGAGAGTTTCTTGAAACAACCGACGTCAACTAGACGTGTTCCAGTAACCTATTATCCTATTATTAGATAAGGTATTACTCTTAAGGTAGAGATACCACATAAACAATTTAACTCTCTCCTTTTATCTCTCTCTCTCTTTTCGTGCAAATAGGAAATATATAAAATGCGTCACAGGAGTGCGATGTTTGAATCTCACTGGGTGACTAAAGCTCGCCAAAATAGCCGTATATCATAGAGATCAGATGACGAAAACTGAGGTAATGTTTGATGTTTTTTGCAGTCAAATAAAAACTGTCGTTCGTACTCGTCTCAAGCGTTGAAATCTCACTAATTCAAGTGAGTATTGGAACTTTAAAAAGTAGTTGCTACGTAGGGAAAATTCCAATTCAAATCAAGTCGTCAAAAATTAATTTTTTACATTAGTAAAATAGAGCCGTGCGAAGTCGAAGCGGGGCGCTAGTATGATATTTATAATCAGATGTCAATTTATAAAAATACGGTCCTATATCAAAACATTTACATATTAAAATGCTTAGTCTCTCAAATATTTGGTGTAAAAAATCATCAGCAGCCAGCCAGACTTGACCAGTTAGCACAATACAAATGACAATATATGTACTTGTACACTACGGGAAAATTCTACACCACAGATATGAGTCTAGTCTGTCGTCATACTTCAGTAGTTTACTTACTTTTCGTCTACTTTATCTCGCGGCTCGCAGTACAAGCAGACCGTAAACATTTACCATTTTCATTTTCAGTTTTCAGGCTTCGCTTTCAGTCGAGTTCAGTTTCCCGAGCGCGCTTCACGCCGCCTCGGAGGAAAGTTCATGAAACTTCTATTTACGGGAAGTTAATCGTAACTCGGTAGTGGAAAAAGTGCTTTCTCTTGTAAGAAAAACCTTTAAGAACTATTTCTGGAACGAAATATTCGTCGATTGGGATTTTATCACGTTAACAGATAAAAATAAAATGAATGGTAAGTTAGAAAATACGAGTTCCTGACGGACATTTAAACTTTTTAAACGCATATGTATGCGGAAGGCTGCTTGGTGTAAAATGTGCAATTAAGAAAACAGATTGCTATGGTCAGTGTCTGATATACATAAAATATGTATGGTAATATATGGTTAATTGTTTAATTTTTCGCAATTTCCTCCCATAAATAAACCTATATACATTTTTTTTTACTTTTGACGTTTCAGTTGTATGCAACGACCGTGGTCATGGTAAAAAAGTCACGTTTTACTACATAAATAACATGACATAAGTACTAACACAAATTTAAATACAACTTTTCATTGGTTGAAAAGGCACAAACACACAGGTCCTTTTGTTTTTAATAATTAAAAGTTTTTAAAGTTTTCTAGGCATGACGTTTAGTAACTTAAACTAATTGGATATGTTGTTCCTATAACAGCGACAATTTTCGTTTTTTGAACACATAATTATTGCTAAAAAAAGATGCCGACAAATTAATAACCTTCTTCTTCTTTGAAGTCGGTTTGAAATTGAACTTAACAACGACTAATTTACTATTTTACGGCCCGACGTTTGAACACGATGTTGGTTGCAAAGCCCTTAAAAATGGTATAAGTAATTAGTTGCTTTAGATGTCCTATTCTTGACAGTAATTACTGTTAATAATGACAATTTGTTGATCCTGCACTTCCCTGCGAATGTTCTTAATTGTGTTTTTAATTCCCGAAAGTAGAACACATGAATATTTTAAATCCACGTTTCGCTGAAGTTGATATGGCACGGTACGGACATGCAAATTTTAAACAAGAGGAAGTGGAAATAGTTTCGAATGTATCGTTCGTCGATTTCATTCACATTGTAATAACACAACAAACAATTTCCGAAACAAAATTGGTAAAATCTGAACCACCTAAAACATGATTTTAATACTGGATCGTAACTACCATTATCTATTCTGTGGCTGGATGCTAATATAAATAAATAATTAATGCTAGGTGCATTTATTTGCCATAAAATGAAACAATTTTATTCAGCTAATTTTGAGGTCATGGGCTCTTGACGGCGTCTTAACAATTTGTTGATTACTCACAATAACTTTGGATTTACGTTCAGTTGGAAGCCCAATGAAGAGCTTTTGCTTTGTTATAAAAGCTTTACCATTAAGACACTTAAGCTTTGAAAACTGGAAGGCTCCTGAATAGAGCTCAGATAGATATCAGAACTTATTCATAACGCAGATGTCTTTTGCCGTGGTTGCTTAATACTGCAAAGTGAATGATACAATTTCAAAATGACTGTTAACCCGTGTCCGAAGACATGATGAGCATAGCTTTACGCTACTGGTCTGTTACGAGTATATGGCATGATTCTGATAGGCTTTAAGGTAAGCAATCTTAGTTTTAGTTTTATGATTATATTACATAAGAAGTGCACTTTAACACATACATAGCTGTACATTTTAACCACAACGTATAATGTAAACCAACGATAACTGAGACAAAGTAATAGACCAAATTAAGACTACAGGATCTCTGTTGAGAATGTATGGAATATTGAAAGATCGCAATCGAGATTTGTATTTCAGTGGTACCAGAAACAGGCCTGGTCAGTTCAGATACGTGTGGACACGACGATGACGACTGTACCTCTGTTACTGAAACTAAATTGAGAGATTTGTTATATTGCATCCTCTGATGGTGAGAGTCTTTGTTAATAGGACAGTCTTTTTCTGAATCTGTGCGTATGATACAGTGTTTAACTGGGAATTCTTAGTGAGACAAAATTACCTTCCATAAAGCCCTTGAGATTCCAGTTATCGAGGATATGAATAGGAATTTTCCCTTAATAAACGTGAAAATGTTTAGACGTGATTATATACAATGTTCAATATACTCTACGATACATAATCCCTACGAAACCTGTCGCAGGCACTAGTACCTACATTTGATATGCCCAGTGACCCGTGTAGTTTCTGTCACACTTGGTTCGCAGAGTCAAAACGAATCGAAGGCGATAAAAAAAATTAAGTAAAGATTGCGGATGTTGGATATCAAAAGTCTGTCTGTCTGTCCTGTTTTCGAGTTTCGGCTTCTGATTATTTGCAGTTTCGTTCAAGATTTTATTGACGCAAAAGGATTTTACTGAGTTCAAACGAGGTTTTTTAAGCCTCAACACAAAAGAGGGATGTTGTGAGTTTAAAAACAATCGAAATGAAAATATAAACAAATGTTGATTAATAGGTAAGGTAAAGATCCAGTACATTTGAATCAGAGACATTAGAAAAAATAATTTTGCTGGTGCAGCAAAAATTATGCAAAAACTTGAATTGTTGAATATTCGTGTTCTCAAACCTTAGATAGACCATTACAATGTTATTACATGAAAATTTAATCTAATCTGGTTATCAACAGGTCAATACCGATGGGACATGTCGTCACTTGTATCTCGATATAATCAACAAAACAGCAGGAAAACATGGCTTAACTAATCGACATATGTCCATGGCTGAAAATTGCATTATCAGCGTTTATCTCTTGCTTTTCTTTTATCTAATCTTCGCAATTTTCCAATTCAGGACAGGCATTTTTTTACATTGTTTTATTTGCAAGTACTTCAAAGTATGCTTAACTTATAATATGTAAGTATAGTTACTACCTGCTTTTGCAAATGAGCAAAGCAAGTTGTATAATGGCAGTCGCATAACTAAGAAAGAGAAAATAAACTCAAAGATAAGTATTATAGTAACTTGTTTTGTTTTTGGATCACTTTTTTTAGCCTGGTAAAAATTTAATCCAATAGTTACGCCCTTTGGATAGGTGTACATACAAAAAAACATATGCAGCGAATTAAGAAGGTGCTTCCTCTTTAAAGTCTGTCAAAAAGGACAACGAATCAATTTTGCAAGCTCAACCATTGTTTACAATTAGATTATGTTTATGTAAGAGTAGATTTAAATTTTGTACCATTACAAGAAAAAACCACTACAGTTAATCTTATCACATCTGAGATAAATATATCTACACACCTGAATTCAGTAGTTCCCTCTCAGATTTAATATCGCATCTTGACGTCATTTCAAGTTCTCAATTTATTTGTTTAAATGTGTTATGTTTATTTGTGTGATTACCGATTACTCGGTGGTGAACAGATCAATATATTTCAAATGAGTATTTTTCCAGAAGAACAGTTTTGTAAGTTAATTGAGGTATTTCCACTATGGTAGCATCATAGGCTAAGTGAAGCCAGTTTTTAATTTCATAGCTATTTCTTTCTGAAGCGGGCAGATAAAAATTGTTACCAGCTACCAGGTTTAAATGGAACGGAAATTTGTTTCCGGAAGTAAACATGAAAGCTCCGGCCGGTGTTAAATTGAAATTTACGTCTAAATATTTCATGAAGTAGTTAACAATCTTGTTAGGCATTAAGCCAGCTTAGTCCGTTGAAAAGGTTCCACAGAAAACTAGTGTTCCTGCACTCTTATCGTGACACATGTCATGCTGAGGCAAGATCCTGTATTTTGGTGTCACGTTGTCTTACCATCGATCATTAAGTTACATTTTGTATGTTGTCTGCTTGTGACGGCTGTTGCAATACGGCCGAACCGTCGAGGCAAATAAACAGTTTATTATCGCGTTAAAGTCCTAAGGTGCAATGTTTAAATCTCACCAGGTGACTAAAGCTCACCAAAACGGTGGACTGAAAAACGGCCATTTTGGTGAGCTTTAGTCACCCGATGAGGTTCAAAAATCGCACTCTTGGTAAACGTAATTAATAAAGTGGAAAAATCGCGAAAGTTTAAAACAATTTATATTTTGTAAATGGTGGTAGTACTCCATGGTAGTGGTAGCACTATACTAGTTTTGTACAGTCGGCAACAGTACTAGCTAAACACTCGAAGAGGTCAAATGACCTACTAGACCCGTAGCGCTGAATTATTTTGAGGGCAAAACCTTCAAGAATTCTAAAGTTTGATAAAATCTTGTCTGTGGATACATTTGCATATAAACAAAATATATTTGCGTTTTTGTGTCACATCCCGGTTGTGCATTTTTAGAAATTTGATTATTTGTAGTGGATATAAACAATTCAAATCAAAACTGACAAAATTGATTTAGAGTTCAAAGATTTAATGGTTTTGTATTTTAAATAGCCTGTCTAGTGTACAAACCTAGTTTGTGTCATCTTCGTCCAGCGAAAACTGACTTGGGGTCAGTATATTAAAAACTTCGACAAAAAAAAATTACAATTCCAAAAACTAGTACCATATACTCAGATCACTTAAATATCTCTATTAAATAAATTTGTGCCAAATTAAAACACGAACTTTTAATATTTCAGATACTTTTGCTTCTCCAAGCTATAAATACTTAAAAAGAATATTACAATTATTAGAGTTTACATATCCAATATCATAAATGCACAAAAGATCGACACTGTGAATTTGTGTCATTTTCTTGCATGATATATTAATGAAAATAAAAACAAAAAAGTCAGCGGTCGAAGCGAGTAGGAGCGAGCGAGAGGTGGCGGCAACCGGCAGCGGTGCGCGGGCGGCGCGACATTCGGTCCGTCTCGATCGGGTACTATACTTACTATTTACAAACGAACACGCGCGGCGCCTTCGTTCGGGTTGGCATGATTTCTTCGCGAAGCGATAATGTAATGTGCTGAATTACATTCCCTTTTTAACCGCCTTCAAAAAAAGGAGGAAGTTTATGTATATTCACGGATTACTCGAAGACGGCTAGACCGATTTGACAAATTCTTTCTTTATTTGAAAGGGTATACTTCCAAATTGGTCTCACTGCCACCAAGTTTGGATCTGATGATGGGATCTTGGGGAAATCGAGGGAACTCTTCTAAAATGGTATGCACACCTGTAGCGATTTGGATATTTTAGATAGTAACTTGTGCTTTTGCTCTCAGAAAACACCATTTGGTGAAGTGGAATTGATGATAAAGACCACAGACGGTCACCGGAACTACTCAATAATAAGTATTTCACAAGTGGCGATCCGGTTTTTTAAATATAGTTGCTTAGCAGTTTAAGCTCGTTGCAAGGCATATGGTAAAGTGGAGCTGATGTTGAAGTACCAGGAGAACTCCTCAACAATTATCGCCCCAGCATTGGGAAAAGCAATATTTTGTAAAAGGTGGTGAGCAATTTACATTAAATATGCAATTGTAACTTAGATAAATAAACCGACCCACTAAAAAGCGAGAAAAAAAACTGAAATTAAATTTAAAATGCTAAATAATGAATGACAACACAAAGAAAAATTAAGGTAATGGCAGGATTTGAACCTGCAACATCAGCATTCCGTGCCTTGCGTATTTCAGTTTCCGCCACATTAATAAATAAATGACCAAGTTGAATTAGATAACTTGATTAAGTTTCTCATAGATGACATCGGGGGTAGTTTTCCCAAAGAAAAAAAAAATCAATAATGTAATGACCATAAAGACGAAACACATTGAAAAATTCGCAGGGTATGGCAGCGGTAATGTGGCGGAAACTGGAATACGCAAGGCACAGAATGCTGATGTTGCAGGTTCGAATCCTGCCATTATCCTAATTTTTCTTTGTGTTGTCATTCATTATATAGCATTTTAAATTTGATTTGAATGTAAAAAAAATACATAAAGAAAAATCGAAAAAAAATAAAAAAAAATTGATTTCGATTACAATAAAAAAAACTGACATCAAAAACAACTAAAAAGCAAACAATAGTCTGTTAAGTACATCTATATCCGATTAACGATCTAGAAATAAAAGTTTATTCATACAATTTCATGATAGAATCGGAAATCGGATGAAGATGTATGTAACGGATTATTCTCTGCTTTTAATAATGAATGTCAACACAAAGAAAAATTAGGGTATCCTGCCATTACCCTAATTTTTATTTGTAGCATTTTAAATTTAATTTGAATGTGTAAAAAAAAATACAAAAAGAAAATCGAAAAAATTAAGAAATAAATAATTTCGATTACAATAATACTCTTTTCTTCAAAACATCCCAAGTAGTCACAGTGTTACTAGATGGGACATTTTTTTATATTTGTTCCCAACGAGTCACACCCGCAACTATCACGCTGTGACTCGTTGGGAACAATTCTGGCTGCAAAAATCCCAACCAGTCACACTGTTACTAGATGGGACATTTTTTATATTTGTTCCCAAGGAGTCATACCCGCAACTGTCACACTGTGACTCGTTAGGAACACTTTTTGCTACAATAAATCATTACCTAATAGTAGACTGTGAAAAGACAAATCAAACAACGACGAACTGTTAACAGAAAAGTACGTTAGGTTAGGTTTGAACCGCATCACCAACAGAAACGAACTGCTACCAGAAAAGTAGGTAAGGTTAGGTTTGAACCGCGTCCCCAACAAATACGAACTGCTACCAGTAAAGTAGGTTAGGTTAGGTTAGAACTGCGATCCCAACAGAAATAAATTGCTACCAGAAAATTAGGTTAGGTTGGGTTAGAACTGCGACTCCTACAAAAAGTAGGTTAGGTTAGAAAGGAATTGCTACTAGGAAAATAGGTTATGTTAGGTGAGTACTGTCATTTCAGTCTTATTTCATCACCAAACTTATATGATTGTTAAAAACAAATAAAATTAACTGTCTGATCGAATAACAGTGATAATTGATTGGAAATTCGATACTAAGATACCTTTCTATAGTTACAGTGTGACAGTTGCGGCTGTGACTCGTTGGGAACAAATATGAAATATTAACCCATCTAGTAACAGCGTGGTTGGGATTTTTACAGCAAGAATTGTTCCTAACGAGTCACAACGTGACACTTGCGGGTGTGACTCGTTGGGAACAAATATAAAAAATGACCCATCTAGTAACAGTGTGACTGGTTGGGATTTTTTGTAGCAAAAAGTATTCCCAACGAGTCACAGTGGGTGTGACTCGTTGAGAATAAATATCAAATACTATCCCATCTAGTAACAGTGTGACTGGTTGGGATTTTTTTAGTAAAAATATTTCCAACGAGTCACAGTGTGACAGTTGAGGTTGTGACTCGTTGGGAACAAAGGCTTAAATATGCCAATCGTTGTTTTCAAGGTATTAACAGTGGTAAGAGGTAAAAACAATTTGTGGATCATAATACAATATTTTTATTTTTATAATAATATATAAAGCACAAAATAATCGTAAGCCTTAAAAGTTATAATTTGTTGTTACATAAGAATTTTTTTTTAGGTCCGTGTTTCAAACAGCTGTTTTCAAAAGAGAAGAAAAAAAAAGATAAACTGCTTTCCGAAGCGCTAGTAGATTCAGACATGTAAAAGAGCCTATATGGCCTACTTGCAAAATAAATTTTTCATTTTCATTTTCATTTTCATTTTCATTTTCATTTTCAAACACTTCAATTCTTTTACACATAATATAATTTTACCACCGTCGCCGTCGCCGTAATAATTGTTAATTGTCATAATTGTATTTTTTATGGGATCACTTTCATTCCCATTTTTTTCTGAATTTTGAAAGTCAGACATTGATACACTTATTCTTTGTGTTCATACTTGTCGGTAATGATCATAAAAATTAGAGGCCGTCATTGCTAATAATTTCTTCTAAAATCACTTTTAGTCTTGAACACTACTTTTAAATTACACAAAACAATCACATACTATCTATGACAATGTCAAAAAACTTTTAAGAACTAAATCACAGTATACCATTATTTTAAAACCTATAAAGTTTTAGGGCGTTTTCATAAACTATTAATATTTACATAATTATACATAATCTTAATATGTCGTGTATCACATATTTTAATATCTTCACTATTTATGCCAATAAATTTGACATTACAATCATTTTCATTATTTTTATATTCTTAACTACTAATGTACAATTTTTTACCAGCTTTAATAGATTTATTAATAAAAACAACTTAATATTTGAATAAGATACCTACCTGATTAGTAATATAGGTACAAATTTGTATCAGCCTTAGGAGATTATTATTTGTAATACCTTGTACTTGTAACAATTTGTAATAATATTATTTGTAACCTAATACTTTAATTTTTAATTATTTATTATAAAGTGTCGTTAATCAGTCTCATTTGTAAAGCGAACTTAAGTAGTTAAAATTTCGGCACGGTCCTTAAAACTAGAGATGCCACGAATATTCGGCAACTATTCGGTATTCGGCCTATTCGGCCAGTTTTTTTGCTATTCGGTATTGGCCGAATAGTACGTACTATTCGGCCGAATACCGAATAGCAAATCATGTAAAAAGAGACATGTTGTTTTACTCAAAATTATGTATTTATTTCCAAATTACAACATTTTAGTAATTAAAATTAATCAGTGGTAAGTTGTGATGGATAAAAACGAGCTTTTCAGCATTTTTTGGTAGCAAACGATTGCGCTTTTCATCGTAAACGTTACCAGCCTCAGAAAATAACCTCTCACTATAAACGCTACTTCCTGGCGAAGAAAGATAAACTTTTGCAAATTTCGAAAGGTTCGGGTAATGTTTTTCGTTTGCTGACCACCACTTGTAACGCCGTGACGCGACGCAACGAGAAAAACAGGTTGTGACTTGTCTTATTCCAGCAAACGCGCCCCCACCAAGCATGTACTTCGCGCCGAATATTCGGCGCTTCGGCCGACAGCGTTGCCGAATATTCGGTATTCGGTATTCGGCCAATTCACTATTCATGGCATCTCTACTTAAAACAGTCTACTTTTCCGTCAACGCTAGCAACGCTCGAGTCAATGAACTTGAATATTCCTTTTCTTTAACGATCACAATATTTACGTCCAGTATGAGCTCACATACAACACATTTATTACTTTTAACTTCCATTTTAGTATTTCGCAGCTTCATATTTAATTCACAACGCGGCCACATTGCACTTCGCACTTGTCGCGACTCGCAATCGAATGTAAACAAACAGCAGGCACGCGGCCTCGCCGCACCCCGCCCCCCGTTCCCCGCGCGTGTATGCTTTCTCCGTCCTTCGCGCTAAAAAGTTTTCGTCTTTCAACTGTATTTTAATAATAATATTTCATGAATAAAAACGACACAAATTGTGAATAGTGTTTCGTTACACCGTAATAATAATAAAGACATAAACTCTAATAACTTGAATTTTCTTTTGTGACTTTTACAGGGTATTTTACAAAAAAAAATAAGTAGCTAGAAATACCATGGGTGAATTCGACACAGAATACTTTGTACAACAGATATCATTGACCTAAAACATCTAACACTTATTTGACCAATTGTAATATTCTTTTAGAGCTACTAAGGCGACATCTTAGGTAGTGGCTAAATAACTGTATTTCCATTGACAGAGATGACACAAAAGGCTCATGTACGTCGGTTACAACTTCGTCATCATCATGAAAGTAAAATTTTCATCTCTAATTTTCTTTTGATCCGATATTGTTAGAAAAGACAAAAACCTGAATTACTACTTATGCACAACCCTAAACTGACACAAACTCATGTGTTAGGTTAAGTAAATGGTCAAGAAACTATATACGAAAAAAAGCTAACATTAGTATTTTTGAAACCTCAAAACCCAGCGCTACGCGTCTATACATACACAAGCTCTTACTCCCTTGGCAATAAAGTCGTCAGTAGATCTTGTTGTTCAGTTCGACTGTGTACATAAATATAATGTTCCTCTATGTTACTGTACATACCCGAGCTTACTACATTCAATTAATTAGATTAGTACTTAATTGATGGGCCCGGACACCTAATTTGAATTCGGGGACACTCAGAAACCTGTCGCAATTAATCATATCGTTGTGTTAATATGCCATTAGTTATGAAAAGTCATAATGAACAATTGTTGTGAAATGAATTTGATTGACTATACATATTGTTGTAAAGACAGATAAACTAAGTAAGTATAAAGTATTTTAATTGTAATTATAATAAAAATGTTTGTTTGAGTCGATGAACCGATATCATCGCAAACTTTTTTGTGGAATTATAGCTGAATTAATCGAGATGGTTGTTAGCCATATTTGCTGAAGCGGAATAGCGTTTTTAAGACATTTATCTTTCAAAATAGGTAAGTTAGGGGTCAATTCAAAGTTTTTAATTTTAGCACTTTCATAGTCTAGCCCTTTCTCTTCGGTAAGCTGATAAGTGAAGCTGAAGTCTGGGGCTACTAGCACAAATCAATGAAAACTGTAAAAACTAATCATAATCTAGTAATATTTAAAAGCAAATGTGAACTAACAATAATCACTAAATAAATGGAATTGTTAGTGCCGCTCATAATTGAAATTACTTTTTTTTGTTTACGACTTGGACTTGGCAGTCTGTGGATACGTTAACATTTTTTTTAGGGATCCGTAGGCGTAGTTGGTCTGAAATACTAGTCAAAGAATTGTTTTACTATTTTGTCAACAATTCCGATTATCACTTAAAATAAATGTAGACGTTATTGTGATACCTATAGAATGACGTTGAATTACAGAGTGGTACCTACCAAGAAAAATACCTCTACGTTGTAGGTGATACAGCAATTTTTTCTTTGACGTTAGAGGTCTATTTGTATGTTTGGATAGAGACTATTAGTTACCTGAAACTTAAGAACTCGATCAAATCTATTCAAGATATTAATGGAATCAATTGCTTTGCTTATCTGCGAACCCAGTGCCAGCAATTGTGAAAAAGACAACGCTTGTGCTGAATACTTTAATAAAGAAATACTTAAAACAAACAACACAAAACGCGACCATAACCAAAAATACCACGCGACACGTGTTTCACCTTTCCACGAGGCATCATCAGGAGCTTGACCTCTCGACTGTCAGTTTCTTTATTAAAGTATTCAGCACAAGCGTTGTCTTTTATACGATTGCTGACACTGGGTTCGCGGATTACCAAAGAAATTGATTCCATTAATATCAATATGGACTTCCAGAATATGGACCTCCATCTATCCACCTCCATCTATAAACTGTTCAAGATAGCTGTGGCCCGTTTCACTAAGCTACAAGTTACAATTTTACAAGTCTAAACCGGCAACATTCGACAATAACGACCAATGGCAATGGGCATTATGAGCAATGTTGCCAGTTTAGACTTGTAAAATTGTAACTTGTAGCTTCGTGAAATGGGCCACAGGACTCTAAACAAGGTAACGGTGCCACTTCGTGACAATGACCTAACAATCAGCGAGAAAGTACGGAAACATATGAGTAAACAAATACAAAACTATTTGTTAAAAAGATGTCAACTATTGGCAAAAAGAAGTGTCCTACTTGTGTCAAGCACTGGTACTTTACCCGTTTCTGGAAATAAAATGATTGTGGCAGAAGCCACGCTGATAATAGTTAATGTACCTTGCGGCGTGCTACTTCGTCAATGGAGTTAGTGGTACGACAATAAGATAAGTCGGATCCTAGCTTGTCGATAGTCAACTCGGTTATCTATAAGTCTAGCGATACGCTATTGCAAGGCTCTTAATATAAATAGATGTAAGTTGTTATTAGATCAAAGTAGAGTTGAGTATAAGTTACGTCTGAAAGTAGCAACCGTTTGTTTCCTTTCTCACCTATAAAGTTGTGAATGTGGTGATGCTTACATTATTGCAATAATGTAATTAAATACTAGTGCACCATATTAATAAAATATTTGTGAGTTGTATTTCGTTATCTCTTAAGCTATAGCGATAGAAAAACGCTACGAGTATAACAAAATTAATTATGCGTACCAGCCGGGGAGGCTTTATCGCCATTTTGTGTTTCATACTGAAGATCATTCATTTTCCTACAAATTGGATACACGGTTGTTTAGAGGTTAAAATACTATGTTTTTCTTTAAAAAAGATCCCCGTGGGAATTGAATAAAGGTGATATATAATTTTTTGGTAATATATGTATGTATCTTACCTACACATTAGACACATATACATGTACATAGGCACTGATGCTTTGCCTTTCCCGGAGCGAATGAACTATGTAAAAAATAGTATTGTCGGGCTTTAGCGTCGAGGCGGCCCTTACAGCGTTGCGTGGGAGAGCGGTGGTTGATGGGAGTTAAAAGAACTTTTTGAAAGATTTTTTTAGTACACAAAATGCAAATTCAGCAAACATATATTCCAACTTACGCCGTGGTGCTTAAAGGGATCGGAATAGACCGTGTGACATGCGGAGGTGTGTTTTAAGTCCTGTAATTTTCAACTAACTCCTAGTGCAGCGATAGCTTTTTTTGATTGAAAGATGATCATCGTCATTATCATTATAATCAGCCTAAGTATAGTCCATTACTGGATTTAGGCCTCTCCGTAGCTTGATCGTCGGCTCCTCTCATCCAGGGGCCAGCACCACATAAATGACAAACACTACAATTTAATATATTTTTGTGATATTTTTGAAAAACTTTACAATTTAGTCAAATTGTAGCATTCGTATGTTTTGTGATTATAGGGGACGTTCTGTTAGCCTTTAAAAAATTCTAAAATTTTAAACTTATAATTATATAAATCTTTCTTAAATTGCTTAATGTGTCGAATATTGTCTTTCCTTGTTAAATTATTTTAGTATAATTTATTCCTTAATAAACATTCAGACAAAACACTTGTTATTAAAAATTAGTTTATAACTAGGCTTGTGAATATCACAACATAACTTTTGATTCAACGAGGTTACATATAGACAAACTGGGGCGTAATAGAAAAGGATACCCACTAATAAAAGCAGCAGTGTCATAACTTAAAAATAACAGAACAAAGCGTAGATGATATTAACTTAGTTGCGTGGAATTGTTATACAAATAAGGTCCATCTTATTTATAGTAAGTAACTCCGTTTATGTAAAACACTATTAGTGACATTTAGCGTGTCCACGTTAAACATATCAACGTGGAAGGTCGTGTAAGATGATTTCTTGTAAATTGGTCTGTCACGTACATAAGTCCGCCGAGAGAAGATTATTGCTTGTTTGTATTTTCCTGGTATTACTTACGGGCATATGCGATTGGGTAATATACAGGACGTTTCGTTTTCTTAACGGATCTACACGTGGGGCCAGTGCCACACTAATAGAAGTCCGATTTTTGAATCTCACCGGGTGATTAAAGCTCATCGAAATGGCCGTTTTTCATAGAGATTCGGCCATTTTGATGAGCTATAGCCACTTGGTGAGATTCAAAAACCGCACTCGTGTTAGTGTGGCACTAGCACCGCGTGTAATAACACAACACAATATGGATCTGTTGATCTGAAATAAACGTATTTTTATTTTTTATTATAATAAGTAGATATGCCCAATATGCCCATGTTCCTCTCTAAGTCTGACCTGGAGTCTAAGGAGTTTAGATGGTTCATGTTTGGGCTATGGCTTAACATCGTATATCTCCGGCTCGGTCTATCTATCATTCTACTTTCTGCTTTAGCTTTCTATCAGATAAACAATGGTGAGAACAATTATACACAACAAATATACAAAACAAACAAATTTGACTTCTACATAATATCAATAAGTACAGGTAAGACGCAAAAGTTCTATTCCAATCTCGACTGCAAAGCTAAAAGCAAACTTATCTCTATAAAAGGGATCTATTATTGGGACACGCTGTATAGTTAACCCCCAAAGGCTTATGTGATGCTCTAACATTGAATTTAGACGACTGTGGTTATGTTGGTAGCTGGTGGTATTCGTAGTGGTGGCATTTAGTAGGATTTAGAGTTATTTGTTTTGGGATCTAAATAAAAACTTATTGGACAAGATAACGAGATCTCATTTCTTGGAGTTAGTTTTATTTTAAAGACTTTTGTAAACTAAATTCTGACTTTATTAGTCGGATGCTAATCATATAGTAAGTAAGTTAAGTGTACAGTCAGCTATAAAATATTTATACAGCTATAGCGTCAAAATATGTTTACATCGACCTTATGTTTAGTGGCATAAAGGTGTATAGATATTGTTGACGTCTTATAACGTATTTATATTTATGATGCTGACCGTACATACCTAACCTATATACCTCAGCTATCTCACGAAGTTTGTCTTCAATTTACCTCTGTCAGATCTGCTCAATGTTTTCTTCTAAGTATAATGTACCTTGTTCCTCGTCAAAGTTTTATGAAAATATTCCGAGCTTTTCTTTCTTGGAACAGTTCGTCCTTAGGAGTCTAAGAACGAAGAGCAAGCGAAATCTCTTCCCATCTATAATGAACCGACTAATAAGTACAACTACCTACTCACCGTCTTTATTAATAATTCGTTAACTTAATAATTCTTTCTTAATACTGTTTCTTCCTTTTGCTACATTTGTGTCTTTGTGAAGCCACTCCATGATTCTATTTGTTGTATTTAAAGTGTAGGTTTTTTTTTATTTACATGGGAAATTTATTTTATTATAATTAAAAAAAAACTTTGTATTTATAATGATAGATATTTATACATATTCATTTTATTTATGTGGGCATATTAATGTATATTTATGTATTTATTTTGTTTAGTTTTGAGTATATAGATGCGGGTGGTAGGACCTTGTGCAAGGTTCGTCCGGATCGCTCCCACCATCTTGCTCTCTAATCCTGCCGCTAAGCAGCAGTGCTTGCACTGTTGTGTTCCGGCATGGAGAGCAAGGCTGCCGGTGTAATTACTGGCACAAGAGGTATTCCATCTTAGCCCTCTGGGTTGGCAACGCATCTGCAATCTCTTTGGTGTTGCGAGTGTCTATAGGCGGTGGTGATCACTTACCATCAGGTGACCCCCTTGCTTGTTTGCCTTCATATTTCATAAAAAAAATATAGTCTTCATTAATTTGTCTGTTATGTTTGTACTCGTTCTTTATGCTTACTCTACATTAGCTATTTTCCACGATTTCATCTATTCTAAGATTGTCTGGAAAAGATCGCCGTCCAGCGATATTACCACCTGATATTTACACTGTATTAATTTATTTTGTGGTGTACAATAAAGAGCACATCGCACGCTTAGTCTTAAAGTGACTCAATTCTGAATTTGATATTTCTAAAAATTAAACCCTATGTCTTTTAATTAAGGTGATATTTTGGGACGTGTATTATTCAGAAATGGGTCACTTTAATACTAAGCGTGCAACATGTTGTTCTTATGCCTATAGAAAGTAGAAAATGAAATATGCTGGCAGTTAATTTCGGTAATGAAAATCATGAAAAATTGCCTAATTATTTTAAATGCCAACACCGGCGAGGCCTATTGTTGTCATTCATTTAAAGAAACTTTGCAGGTCCAATCATATTCTAAAAATAGTTATCACACAAGAATATGTTTGTACTACAACATAGCAATTTCGGCTTTTGTCGCAGTCCTCTGTAAAGTTGGTACAACTGAATCACTTTTTTACCCGACTACGGCAAAGCAAAAAGGAAGGGTTATGTTTTTAGCAGTCTATGTATATACGTATGTTCCATTGTAGTGCCTAAACGATTGAGCCAATTTTGATGAATGAGGTATCAATCGGTTCGTAATTGTAGTCTGGGTGACAAAGGCTATGTTTTTTGTGAACAAAATGAAATTGACGAATGTTATATCCAAAAAAGAGGTCTAACAATTTTTTTTTATGGAAAACGTTGGCAAATGCCGGTCACCTGATTGGAAGTGATCACCGCTGCTCTTGAGAACCAGAAAACACAAGAGAATCACTGATCCGTTAGATTACATAACGTCTTTCATCCTTACTTGTCTGAAGTAGAAAAAATCATTCTAACCTTAAATTTTGGTTTTTACCATCGAAATATTGTCTTTTGTTTGAAAAAAAAAAACATTATAAAGCAACCAATTATAAATCACTCCTTCTATGTAAAGCTTAGATTTGCTTTATTTAGGTGATAAACGATATTTTGGTGACGAAAAGTTAAATTTTAGTTTAAGTTAAGGAATACTACAAACTAAAGTCCAGAGGGTTGAGGGCATCATGGAACGGTTGCTATCTAATTGTTTCTTCGAAGCTGCTATTCATCAGAAAGTGTAGTGTTTGTTTTCCCATCTTAATGGATGGTATATATATTTACTCAATAAGATAATTAATTATTTACTCATAAAGATAATTGTATTTACATGTTATTAAGATAACAGCAAGTGCTTCCTCTCGACTCTATAAGGGAGGACTTTTCAATTGACAAAAAGTTCACATCGACTCATCAGACCGAACACAAGCTCCGAATCGCTTGGGTACCGGTTCTCACGAGTTCTCCTCATTTAAAAGTAATTCAGTATTTGTAATTAAGTAATTCATAATAAACTCATTGCTCCTCAAACCGTGAAAGTAATTTCAATAAAGAAGACCTCGGCTCTCCGAAGTCGCACGACACAAGACTCATAACTTTTAGAGTACTATTTACTTCTTAAGACAAGTTAGGATGAATAAACTTACACTGATACCTAGTGCAGGTATATATCGATATCTTCTTGTGTTGAATGTGTAAATAGTATTTCCTTTCTTCTTCCATTCGTTATCTAGCATACTAAATGTAGAACATGTTAAGTACTAGTAGGTTCTTACTGTCACGTTTCGCTTTAGCTAAGATAAAGATCACTTTAGGTTAAGCGATCGCTTTTAAGGGTTCCGTAGTCAACAAGGAGTCCTTATGGTTTCGACATGTCCATCCGTCTGCCTGTCTGTCTGTCCGCAGCTTAGCTCAGAGACTGTTAGTATACTAGAAAGCTGTAATTAGGCATTTTATCGTATACATCATTACGGTAAGCAGATGCACTTGTATATATTGTTGTATACTTGCATATGTATGGTTCAGTAGAATCCTGTAGTCTACAACTATTAGAAGATTTTTTGTTTTAAAAACTTCGTTGATTATCAGTTGCAAAATGATTTTTAGTATGTCATGTCAGGCCATATTAATTTCAGAACCAATGAAGCTATATTAGTCATGATTGTTCTTTTAACTACATTATATGAGCTTTCGTTTAGTATATTTTCTATATTTTCACCCGACTGCCGCCAGAAGTTAGGGTTATTTATCACATGTAATTTTGGCTGTAGTTAGTGACGTAATATTTTTCCATTTAGAGTTCAATAATTCTTAAACGGTACATACGAATAATGATTTCTAAAGAACTCACTATGGCGCCCCATGTTGGGCGCCAATGTGACGTCTGGGGTGATGATGGAGACGTATGATTATTATAACTAAAAGGCCCAAAGATGCGCTTTTAGGTCATGATGAACCAGAAATATGATGATGATGAACTAGGCGAAGAACTTAGAATTTTAATGTTAAAAACAGGAAGGTCGATTTGCAAACGGGGTTTGCTGCCTGCCTTATACTTTATTCAATAAACTAGCTTATGCCCGCGGCTTCGCTCGCGTGGCCTATAGGAATCAAATAAGGTATTTTTTTTACAAACAAACATTTTAAGCGCTTTCACCCTCTCTCAAATTTTCACCCCCCCCCCCGATCTATCCTCTTCAAATATGAAAATCCAAAAATCCTGAAATAAGTAATTATTTATTAATGACAATTCGCTGCAATTCAATTGTTAAAGTTCTTAGGGGTTGAATTTCAGAAAACGCTGAAATACGTAACTCATTATTTTTGCCGTACTCAATTCATACGAAATTTCATGCGAATATATCCAAGAAATAAAAAGTTTCATACAAACTTTCATTCCCTATTTTACCCCCTTAGGGGTGGAATTTCCAAAAATCCTTCCTTAGTGGATGCCTACATTGTACCTATAAGGTATCTATGTGAAAAATTTCAAGTCCCTAGGACCAGCGGTTTAGCCTGTGCGTTGATACATCGGTCAATCACCTTTGCCTTTTATAGATAGATAGATAAAGTTTATTGGATGTAGCATAATTTAAAAAATCCTCTTGCTTTACATTTGGAAAATATATCTAAAACAATTTTTTTACCAATTTCATTCTTGGTCCTTGTGCGTCGGATTGGTGTGTATACGTGTACAAAATTTTATTTTTGAGACTTATATTAATTTTGAAGAAAGAGTGATTGTGATGTACCTACAGACCCGCAGATAGACAGACACAGTAAGGTTATAAGGGTGCCTAGTTTGACTACGGAACCCTTTAAAAATTATGATTTTATACATACAAACTGAAAATTATACTTCTTCAAAGACTCGCAGAGTTTAATTTTTCCTCTCAAGGTAAAAAACCGTAACAAGGTTTACAACGAAATTCTCCCGAGATCGCATTTTCAGTAAACATCGTAGGCGTCGTGTGGGCTATTTAGACGATAATTCCATTGGATGCAAACAAGGCAGACCGCCGTTAATGTAATTGCGGCCTTGTAAACGTTATCTATTTCTATGTACAATATTGGACACGTGACTACAGCCACTACAACCGAAAAAAGAAATTCCCGTCCGTGTAGGCAATAGTTGTCATTCCCGGAAGTTTGTGATTCGATTTCGTGGGGATTGTGTAAAAATAAATTAGTTTCTCTTCTTACTAGATGAAATACATGTCTAATGTACTAAAATACATGCACGTAATAACTTCTGATGTTTTTGCGACTTATGTATACATTGAAGTTAAACAATGGAGACGGTTCAAAATGTGCATATTGCGATGAAGGGGACTTTTATAACAGTACAAACTATTGACTCGCAATTTCATCCACATGAATGAATACTAAAGTTTTCAACTATTTTTAAACTATTTTGCCCGTCTGAAATGGCGTTATTTCATTAAAATAATTTCTGTAGTCTAGCTAGATAAAAGTGGATGCGCGGACGCATTTTCAAAATCACCTCTACAATTTGAAAGATGTTTTACATGAGAATACATGTAATTAAGTTTTATTTTATTTCACTTTGTATTTTTAATAAGGTTTAATGTTACTATTTTCATAATTTGTAACACCTACGATAAGATTTACCTTAACAAGTGTTAAATTGTAGCACAAGTAATATTACGTTATCTCCCTTTTAACATTGACCCTAAATTATACTGGCCCTTGAGGTGCTCTAAAATTAAAGGTAAACTTTACTACGCAACGTAATAAAAGTTTTTTTCATATTTTCATTGACCAATCAGGTATGCGAGTAGTTAGGACTATTTTTAATTATTTTAAAATTAGTTCGTACTTATCAAATAAAAATTATTTTGTACCTCTTTAGATTTATATTTTGAATCCAGTTTGGGCCATTTTAGTCATATTACCTGAACAGTGTCATGTTTAATATTCAGATTGCGTTATCTCATATTTCAATTTGATACTCGTTACGTGAAATGTATTAGCATAATACATACTATAGCATTGTTACTACATTATCTATGTGTAGATGTAACGGATATAATCAACCTGATATGACAGACATCTGCGTGAACCTATTTCATTTTCATCCCACAGCACTGTGTAACTTTATTGTATACTTAAAACACGCTAACACATAATTCAAGTAAAATAAATGGGCAAGGAATCTCTTTATTACATATAATTGATTTAAAATTCATCCGTGACGATCAGCACAGTACACAGGGTAACACTTAGGGCACCAATCGGTCTGTCTGTCTCTAAAGCCCGGTTTTTTAAGAGTTGAAAGAAAAGAAAGAAAAAAAAAAACAGCAAATAATAAGAAACAGAAAGACTAAACATACAAAATAACACAGTTGATGCTGAAAGGGACCCCACTTAGCAATTATGCTGCTGCAAGCAGGGCTATGTAAAATGCGGAGTTCGGGCTAGCACCAAAAGTATCGTCATCATGATCGTGAACAGGCTCAACTGCCCGTTCCTGAATTACTACTATCAGCTTGACATGCGACCACATATGATTCAACAATTATTTTCTAAGTAACTGGAAATAATGCCAATTGTGCCAATGCCCTTTTATAATGTAAATTATTATGATTTGTATGATGGGGATCCATGACAAATCGATGGAACTCTTCAAATATTGTAAGCAACCATATAGCGTCTTGGCAATTTTCATTGTGAACTATTGCACTACTATGATAATCATTTAGGCGATGGAGCCCAGAGGTGGCTACTAGAACTCTTTAATGATTGCTTTGTTCAAGAATTATTTTCGTGATTTCGCAAGAGGTTTCTTTGGCAACGTTGCTAAGGAACTTATTATCAATGGAACGTATCTGGTGAAGACGAACTGGTTGAGTGCTTGAGAACTCCTTAACGATTAGCAGTTCTTGCATTGTGTTAGCAATGTTTTATTAAGGTTTAATAAGCAATGCATATACAGCTATCGACATCTGGTGCAGTTGCTTAAATTCCCTGAAAAGTTTTTTTTTTATAAAAACAGAACTGCTTTAAAAAAAATCCTTTGAAAAGCAAAAATTCATTACAGCCATTACAAATGGATCTGCAACATCGAGACGTTAACTGGTTTCAAACTTAGTGATGAATTAAAAATATCGAAATCGATGGCTTGTAAGTTAACAAGGCGGAAAATAGTAATTGATCCTCTTTACTCAAAATAGCGTTGTTTTTAATTGACAGGCCATAGAACCCGTTTTTTTCGTTTTCTCTAAGTTAAAATTTTCGTCGACGGTACGATAGCCGTTATACTCGTAATAATAAAACAACCTATTGTGTCTGGATCACCACTGGCGAAAGCTTTGACAAGATATTTGGTATTTCTTATCCACTTATCTTTACGCGTACTATAGAATGCCATTTTTTTTCTTTTTAGAGGAATCTTTGAGGTGGTTTGGATACTTATTTAAAAAAAGGTAACATTGTTATACAACAATGATGCTATTGTTTCACTTTAAAAGGTTGTATTTATGGTAGTTTTAGATGTATTTATTCCTTTGTTTATCCGGGATTTTTTTTAACGTTATCATTTTAGCGGTTTTCTTTATAATAATAAGAATAATAAGTCAGTCAATGCTCCATAAACTCCTTAATTTTATTGTATACAATTTTTGAACCATTAAGCTATTGAAGTTGATCAAAATTTTAAGAAAAATAAGGACAAGGAAATACAATTGTAGTCTCGGTCAGTCTTCATTGTTTAAGTAAAAGACTTTAGAGTTTTTATTTTTTCGGTTTGTTAAAGGCAGATAATAATACTTATGTCTATTATGAAAGCATGTTTATGCTTTCATACAAAGGGTTACTTTATAGAGGTAGCTCCAGATATTTCTCGAAGAAAACTTTGCAAAAGAACTTGGGAGATTATTTAATTTTATCTGTCAAGAGGGCCAAAATTCTTTTTAGTGCCTAAAATAAAGATGAAAATGTATAAACACTTTTACCAAAATTGTAGATGTCTCGAAATATTTTCCTAGTAATATTACGTTAGTTCTCAACCGGGCCCCAATTTTTATTATGAATTTTCCCACCATACTGGGTTTTTTATTACAGAAAAGTCTCATTTGGTACCCAAATTACCACTGCGTTACCAGTCCCCGTGACTCCTCAAAAATAGTGTCCACTGCGTTACCAAATAATAGTTTTTTTCTTATTCTGACCCCAAATATTTTTATAACGGTCATCATTTGGGTATGCGTATTTCATTCTAAATTTAAAGATAAAATGTTCTTTTAAGAATATCAGAACAAGTAAAAAATATGCGCTAAAATGTACAAGGGACGTTTTTATAGGCATCAAAAAGAATTTTGGCCTAAGAACGTTTTGGACGTACCTACTCGTACTTATTGACTTTTCAACATCGCGTCAAACAAACATCGCGTCAAACAGCCATGTTTAGAAGAATAACTTGGTAATTTAATCTTGAGTTGATTCTCCGATGGGATTGTTAAGAATATGGCTTCGAAGCAATCTTCAAAGCCACGAAGTATGATTGTCTATTCTAAGATTCGGTGATGCGGGTAAAGTTAGAAGGCCAAAGCACAACTGGTAACAGAAGTTACAATTTTATTTTATCATCATCAAAGAGAAATACTTGGAACTTAAAATAATACAATACAATACAATATGCTTTATTGAATACCACATTACAATTTGACAGAATTACAGATACTAATAATTAAAGATAATTCATAGATTCAGGCGTTACTTTGCGGAGGTTCATATCGAACCTGAATTGGTTGGTCAATTGGTTTCGCGGAGTAGCAAGGTAATTTGTTCCAGTTTGTTACTTGGAACTTACTTAACTTTTTAGGGCTAAGTTCGCCTTTTCACTAATTTACTTTACGTATAATGATGTGTACCACTTTTTGTGTAAAACTAGCTGTTGCCCGCGCCTTGGTTAGCTTAGAATAAAGTTATCGCTATAGCGCGGGAACTATGTTTTTTACGAAAAAATCTATCATATGTTTTAATCCAGGAAATAAGCTATCTCCGTTCCAAATTTAATTCTAATTCGTCCTGCTGTTTTAGCGTAAGGAAGAAAGAAAAATTAAGTTACACACAAACTTTCAGCTTTATAATATTCAGTAGTGTGATAAATTTTGCATTTGTCTTTGAATATAACATATTATAATGCCATTAACATTAATGGCATTGAATGTAGATAGAGCAATTTCCGATAACTCATTCAACAGGCGATGCAAGTATTTTATAAACTTGTCTATCATTTTTGGGGTGTTGGGGCAGAGGCGTATTTAAAAATTTGGCGCCCCAGGCCATTCAGCTTTGCGCTCCATTAAATGACGATAAAGTATTTCATTTTAGGGGCGGCTGCCGCCCCTCGCAGCCTGGCGCCCCGGGCCATGGCCTGGATGGCCCTGGGTGGATGGGTAAATACGCCCCTGTGTTGGAGTGTGTTGAAAATCAGCGTTGTGGCAGTGAGACTCCAATGAATCTCGAGCGCACAGCAAACGTTTAGCACTTAGTACACTCCCATTCCCACAGCATGTGCGACAGGTACTATTTCTGGTTGTAATAGATTATTAATTAGTATTATTGTTGAAAATTAAAAATAATCTAGCTGTCTGTTTTTTTTTGCGTGTGTAAAAATGTGTGTGACAATAAATTACTCTATTCTATTCTAATAGGTATGTATATTCTATTTAACTATGATGTCCATATCGAATAACTAACTGATTTTCAGAATCGCGAAACTCCAAGAAGCAATACAATTTATATAAAATATGTTTAAAATATTTATTTAAAATAGGATCCGTTTATATTTTTACTAGAGTTATGTGTCTTGCGTCGATAGGGTAGTGATGTCGGAGTCTTCTTCATTTAATTAAATTCGGCGATTTGAGGAGCGATGATGTTTATTTTAATTTTACAATTACTTAATTAATTACAAATAAATGAGATGCGAGAATGGAAGTTTCTGGAGTCTCGGCTGTCGCCAGGATGCCATTAAGATAGTGATGCATTCCAGAGATGTGCATTTGGAGTAGATGCAAAAACTATTCCCATGGCGCGCTTACTAATTTATTGCGTTCCGAGACAAACGTCGTGCCATTATGTGGGTTGGTGCAGGTTGATTGCGTCATGTGATAAGGTGCTTGTTCCACTGTTATAGTGTACTTGGGCTGGCGCTGTCATTGTATCTATCTGTCGTTGATGGTGGTTTGCGATATGTGAATGCGTCTGGTGCCATAGTGCTCTTGAGGTTGACATATTTATGTCAGGGGTTCTGTTGCTGTTAGTGGTCTGCATTCCTTAACTCTAGGATTTTACACAGACTGGGCGAATAAACCTAATAACTTTTCACAAAATTTCTAAAATGAAAGTTTGCGATATCTTGATTAGTATTCAATTTCGAAAAATTGGTTTTAAGATTGGCTTCTTCATTTGCTCGTTTACCGCCGGCGGCGTTTCACTCTATCTCCACTGTGCACCTAGCACGAATCTTCTCCCCACGCGTTATCTGGCCTAGTTACCCCGTGCGTCTCGTTCTAACCAGTTCAGAAGGAGAGTGACTTACTGAGTTTCATAGCGAGTTAACGCGTATCGAGATGATTCGTGCTAGGTGTACTGGTGATTGCAAGCAAGTCCTCTATTGTTAAAAAGTAAATTATGAAATAAAAACAAAAAGTACTTCAAAGCAAGAAAATAACAATTTACATTTAGGTAAATCACCCATTAGACTACCTCATAGTCTAGTGGTTACTGACCCTGATTACGAAGCTGGAGGTTGTGGTTTCGATTTCCACAAGGGGCAAATGTTTGTACCAGAGTCGTGGATGTTTTATGTATTTAATTACCAATATATTTATCTATATGGGTATGTTTATATTGGTCTAGTACAGTCAAGGAATTAAATTTCCAACCCACCTAAGGTTCAATAGCATATAGCAAACTGTCACCATAAGAGCTATAGAGCAAGACGTTAGTTTGACACATCGACCTTAATGCATTGCGAATGTCAGACGACATTTCAACGAAATGGGTAGGGAATTAAATTCCTTGACTGTACCTATAGTACCAAAAAAGATTCGACTAACTTTAGGTTAAGCTTTGATTGTACACTATTAAAATGATTTATGACCCATAGGCGGTCAAAATAAAAAATACCAAGCTCTATCTATAGGAAATAAAAAAACGCGATCCTGAATCTGATTATAGCCCAGTTATAAAAGTTTCCACCATTAGTTATAACTAGCGACCTACCCCGGCTTCGCACAAGTATAATTAGAGCGTAATTTACATACAAATCTTCCGTAAAAATCTCTAAATGACAGCGAAAACGGTATCAGAATCCGTTGCGTAGTTTAAAAAGAGAAGGAGGCCGAACATACACCATGAGGATTTAGGACAGACAAGAATGGATAGCGACTTTTATGTAGGTTAGCTAACTGTCCTGTAGGTATTTTACAGGACGTCCCGTTTTTGAGCTATCATTTTTGCCGTGTCCTGTATTTTAATAGGAGAAATACAGGACCATACCAAACGATAAACGCGTTGTCCTGTGTTTTTTCCATGAACTCTGTAATTTTTGATCATATGTCCTGTAAAATGAGCACATACGCGGGTGCTAGGACCTTGTGCAAGGTTCGTCCGGATCGCTACCACCATCTTGTTCGCTAATCCTGCCTCTAAGCAGTAGTGCTTGCAGTGTTGTGTTCCGGCGTGGAGAGCAAGACAGCCGGTGTAATTACTGGCACAAGAGGTGTTCCATCTTAGCTCTCTGGGTTGGCAACGCATCTGCAATCTCTTTGGTGTTGCGGGTTTCTATATGCGGTGGTGATCACTTACCATCAGGTGACCCACTTGCTTGTTTGCCTTCCTATTTCATAAAAAAATACCCACGGTTGGTCACCCTACTTTTATGTAAAGATAAAGAAGATATAGGTGGTGCGCCTGTGATTACCATCTTTCGATAACCTGTAAATGTGTCCAAAATCAACTATGAACGAAGAACCACTCACAGGTGAAGACGCAACAGGTATTCACTTGTTTTAAACTTTCGCGATTTTTACACATAATCTGGGGGCACGACAGTGCCCCCGTCAAGTCGAGCAAAAAAAAAAAGCGGCACGGCCGTACCATCCTTTTCTCGAAGCAGTTCAGGCCATTTTCGACCCCCTATAACTTCGTTGTGGATTAAAGCAAGCAAGGAAGCCTATATTTTCAGTAACCAAGCAGGCATGAATTATAACTAGTCAAAGTTTCTTAATTTGTCACTGACTGACTGACTGACTGACTGACCGATCATCAAAAGTTTAAAGCACTTCTAGTAGACATAGAAGCTTCAAATTTAGAATACAATTAGCGTTTAGTGTATAAATCAAGTAAAAACCTAAATATTTTGCAATTTCTGTCCAGTTTTCTAAATACTCCAACTGCATAAATAACTTTGTAATCCCATATAATATATAGGATTAACAAAGTTAAAATTTGCGTTCATATTATTTATTATTATTACAAAGTTAATACTATGCGAGCGCGGTGCTCGCACATGGGAATGCGAGCGCGGCGCTCTTTCTCATGCTGTTCGGATGTGCCTAGAGTCTTACCTATAAGCTATAAGTTTGCGATTTTCGTTTATAATTTCGATGACTACCTGTTATTATTTTGATGATTGGAAGGCTTACTCTTTGGTTTACCAATATTATTTGCCAACGATTCGAGCGTTGTTTGTGTAGCTGTAGCTCAAGAAGTAGTACCAGAAAAGAAAAAGAGGAAGACTACCTACAAAAATAAAAAAAAGCTCATAAGACAGAGTGTGGACTTTAAGAAAATCCGTTGTTAGTATTTGAGAAGTAGAAGGTACCGGAAAGGGAAAGAAGAAGGATTATCTACAAAAAAAATGAGATGCCATCAAAAACAAAACTTGTAAAAAAACCAAGTCTCGCAACTCAGTTCCTTTACCGTAAAAAGTTGTGGGATCCATGTAATACCAAGTCGGTTGGTTAATTCAGTCCCTACTTAAGGGACCTTCTGTCTTAAGTTATTATGTAATTAGCTAATCTTACAACATCTTATAGTGACCACATTAATATTTAAAATATTTTATGATTAAATAAGATTGATTGACTTGGCCATCGCATGAAAATACAATGTAACTCAAAAACAATACATTTTATGTTAAAGTTAAAAAAAACAGTCTAAGCAATCTTCTTTAATATAATATGTATTGCTTTTGAGTTATACTGTGTTTTCATGGGATGGCCAAGTCAATCTATCTTATTTAAACATTAATATTATATTTTTAATATTAATGTGGTCACTATAAGATGTTGTTAGATAGATTAGATAGATAGATAGATTTTTGATGGCATTATGCTTTTACACGTACAATAAACATTAGGTATTGTATTGTGCAAAAAACCCGGTAAACGTAATAAGTAGGTATTTCATTTACTTACCTAAATTTTTAGCGATATTTTCGACTCAATCCACATCGATTCAGTGCGCCTAGCAACATCAGGCTTAAATCGGTTGTCAGTTGTCAGTAGCAGTGCTAAACCTTTTGTCAGCATAATCGACGATATTTTCATTCCAATTGTTTCAGCAGAAGCCGGGGAATTATTTTCCCGAATTCAATTTGGGTCATTTAAGCTTACTGTCGCAACATCTGCCGCAAATAATGTTCACCCTTACAATATCTTTGGTGGAATTCAACATTGCGGCGAGTCACATATACTATGATCGAGTCTAGTTATTTGTGGCTAATATGCGCTACTCGTAAATGTGACGATTTTCATAGAGAAGGTTAGAATTTTTAATTTACAACGATGGTTTTGTATTTAATGGTTTCGTAAGGTCTCCAAAGCTCATGATAGCGCGTTTAAAGTGTTGATTAACAGAGCGTAGGGTTCCAGATTTTCAGATATAAATATATTATTATTGTTGGTACGGTTTCCGATCCCGGGCCCATGGGGACCCGGTCATTTGATTATTATTATTATTTAAATACACTAACAGCTCTTGAGCTGATGCGTGTATATCACTGCACTTGTGTCCTTATATTTCATCTAGTCTATTTTTGAAACAATTCACTGATGGCGCACTAATTGCAAGTTCGGGTAGTGCATTCCACGAGTTTACAACACAGTTAGCTAATACTTACTTATACTTGTAATATATCAAACTATACGCCTACCTTGATCAAATTCTAAGAAAACCGTTTTCTCCGCAAATCCTTAACTCAGTTACATAATTTTGGTGTCATTAGCTGCGATATAGGAAGTAAAGTAAGGTTAAGTATAAGTTTTTTGTGTACACGTTTTTATGTAACTACTCGTGTTAGTTTTAGTTTGTTTGCTTGGCAATTTGTATGTTCAGTGATTCAAATGACTTTTGACCTCCCACTCCCAGTGGTCAGATTTATTTGAAATTTGGTATGCCTATGTAGTTCCGATGACAATGCCGTAATAAAAGACCGTCATTAAATATCTTGATAAATAAAATAAAATACGTTTATTTGGAGTTCGAGGATGGACGCGGGCAAGAGCGGGCGCTTTGCATGCAGTGTCCTTCCAAATTTTGGACCTTAGGGAGAAAGTCAAAACAAAAGACTCTGCTGCGCGTACGCTACCGCCGCTGCGCTTCAACACCTCGACACCTCATCGTTGTAATACTCCATCTAAGTAGTGCTGCGACTTGCGAGCTATTGTATATTTAATAACAGTGATAACATTGTAATAATCGCGCTTGGTGTGATCAGTGTACACGCGGGCCTATATGGCCCGAAAAAGTGCCAGGATGGTGCCATGACATCTTTCTATACTCGGCAGGAGCATAGCGCAGCGGCTGTGGGCTTTCGGAACGCATTTAGCAGCTAGGCGACTAGGTCTACTGGAATGAATCAAAATCTGGTCAGTTCAATCCATGTACACAGTAGTCTTAGGCGTTCTAGGCTCAATTAACTACCTTAACGTTGCCCATAACGGAGTATGAACGTGAATTTACCCCACGCATACGCGTGCCGCAGCCCGCGTGACAACCAATACAATTCGCGAGTAGCGCAGACTTACCATAAACAGTTTATAAAGTAACAACATAGCGGGTGCTAAATATCATCCATCGTAGTTAGTTTCAATGATTAAGGTATTCCTGCGCTAGCACCTCAGCATTCAATAAGTAGTGGATCACTGAATTCTAAGATTTCTAAGAACTGGTCCCTAAAACTTGCTTTGTCAGACAAATGGTGTGCACATGTTGCACAAAATAGCTAAACACAACATTTGGGGATAAAGTACTTCTTAAGAGTAACCATACATACTTCTAACCCGCCGCATTGTCTTAATTAAACAAAAGATCCAATCCATGGTAAGTAAAATAGTCAGTCCCATTCTATAGAGTGAGCATTGTTTCTATAGAAACACCCTACTACCCTAGAAAAAATGTTTTAATTGAATGGATTGACAAAATCTCAAGCATGCCAATGGGGGATCCCATTAATAGTACATTTCGATACTAGTGCGGAAGGTATGTCATTACTTTACGAGTTCCGAGATATCTTGCCACGAGCCGCAGGCAAGTGGCAAGACTCGGGACGAGTGAAGAATGACATTTCCGCGCGTGTATCGAACGACGTTTTTCAATACAGTTGCGAAAAAAATACAATAAATTTGCGACTTTTACTGAAGCTCTTAATTAAAGTAAAGTAAGTACAAACTTTCGCAGTGAACATTTTTGACAAATTAAACGCGTTTTTGTTAGCTGTCGTATGTCATAAGGCAATGGCTTTTGCTATTCAGCCAAATCAATGAAAGATTTTTTTTCAAATAGATATTAATATGAGCGTTAGGACAATTATTAAAGGATAACGAAATATTCTTGCCGGGAACATTAATATTTTCACTCTCCCGCCTATTTTTACTTTTTTTGAACGATTCCGTTCTTAGTGGCCAGTCATTCAAAGGCGTTTTATTTTTTAATTTAGCGAAGCGCTTCGAAGTGCTTAAAAACACCCAGAATCGCTTATTGTTTGAATATCTTTGCCATTTATTTCTGAAGAAGTGGAACTAACTTAAAAATAAGGTTCATTTTTTTAATGTAAATAAATATGGGGTACCAGAAAAGACCCAGTCTTCTGATTGGTCGATTTTATGTCGTATGCAGCACAAGTCGTGTTCTGATTGGTCGAATCAGTGATCAGCGTGCTGATGTGATTGGTCGATTTGCTCTTTAAACAGGTCAACAATGTTTTTGTCTCAGAGAATTCCGTTCCATTCAGCCACCTTAATAAGAACTGTTATTATTTAAAAAATCATATTTTTTTGATGAACAGGCTAGTAATAAAATATAAAATCTCAATATTTTGATATTCTTACATTAATAATAGGTTTTTAGTTTGATTACGTCTTGGTACAAACTAAAACTATAAAAACTCTTTGGTAAGTAGTTGTGAATTGGAACAAGTACAAATTTAAAACAAAAACTGGAAAAGTAAATCGCACTAGTTCGCAAAAACAAACTTTGCGCACGCAAAACAGCCAAAAAAAGTGCACTTTTTGAGCAACTGTATTGAAAATATATTTATAATTAAGTATTATGTTTTAAACGTACAAAATGTACTGATTACAAACGCAAATAATACGGATATCTGTGCGTGTAGTGCGGAGTACAAGTTCAGGCCGACAGTTTTCCGTGGTCCTAAATATGACCGGCCCAGGTTTAATTTATCCCTCCTTCCGACAAATTATTGTCTAAGAAAGGGACGCATGTAGAGATAACTCAGATAAACTAAACCAGGCCGGTCATGTGAAAGCCACCAGTTATTTCCTAAATTACATTTTGCTAAATAAATAACGGTAACAAACCCCACAGGAAAACTACCTGTTATAATCTTCTTTCTTCTTTTTTTTCTTTTTTCTTTAATGGCGGACACGAGGCTTGTGCCAATGTCAGTGTAAAATAAAATTGTACGGTTTGGGTTAAAAGACCCCCCCCACCCCCTGTCGGGTTATTAGCCATCGGCCAATGATATCCCACCATAAAGGCAAGGGTCCATATTGGGTTCGCTAAAGTTCATCATCCGAAATTGATTTTCCTAAGGATTTGTACTCCTAATGATCACTGTTCCTAAAGTTTTGTTTTCTAAAGTCTTCGTTCCTACAATTTTTTTTACTATAAACGTAGTCTATAAGACTCAGTTTTCCGAAAATTGATTTTCGTAATGATCACTGTTCCTAAAATTTTGTTTCCTAAAGTTGTCCTTCCTACAATTTATTTAACTATTAACGTAGTCCATAACACTCAGTCTTCGAAAATTTTAAGTAATAACTTCACTAGAACTTCACTGGAATTAATGGAAATAATCATTTTCTGTGCTATTACAAAAAAAATACCTAACACCGAAGGCTAAGGCGGAAGCTACGCTACGCTTCGCACCCGCCTTAGCCTTCTGAACCTAACCTATCCGAGTCACTTCTGCCCTAAAAGCGAGGTACCGATTAGGGAATACGAAAGGGTGTAAAAAAGATATGATGATGAATAATAGTGTAAAAGATGGTTATGTTGAGAACATATAGGAAAACAAATAGTAGTATGATAGATGTTTATTGCAACGGACATTATGAAGTTTGATGTATATAATGTTCAATTTTAGGAATACAAACAGCTCTACGTAAAATAGATATGATGATGAATAATAGTGTAAAAGTTGGTTATTTTGAGAAAATATAGGAAAACAAATAGTAGTATGATAGATGTTTATTGCAACGGACATTATGAAGTTGAATGATAAGGGATTCAGAACGTTAGGAACAGAGTAGTTATGAGTAGTGATTATTAGGATGTACATTTTTAGGAACAACATTTTCGGACTTCCGATAATCGACATCAAAAATTTAGTTCAACTTTGGCGCACTGCTCTTCCCCCCGGAGAAGTCCATAAGGGAACCGCAGCACTTAGGCACACGAGGAGGAAACCCGACACGCACCCCTGTTATAATCTTTCCAAACATTTATTTTCTTCTTGACAGGTGTTATCACTTCCTTATTTCCCATCATAGATGAAAGTATATTTGTTTCCCATGCCGTAAAGCCTACCCCGAAACGCCCGGCTCCATGATGTTATAAGCATGAAGCTGTGAAAGACATAAATGGTTGGAAAAATAAAATTTCTAAATGCGCCAGGGATTCTACCGGACAGTACCATACTCGTGCAGAACTGTGGCTTAAAGCAGTAGCTTCTTACAAAATTGCCAGTTTGTTACCTCTAAAGGACGCACCACGACTTACAGAAAGTGTCAACCGGTACAGTCGTCACACAAGTACGATCGCAGACATTAATTATTAGGCCACCACAGAACCCTGTCACAATGACTTAGCCAATCTGTAGCCACCTGTTAGTAAACAATCCAAAGCAATGTCATCGTGACAAGGTTCCATACCGGCCTAACGATTAAAGAACGCCTATAAACACTAGTAGCGATCCGCCCCGGCTTTGCTAGGGTACAAATATACATTCTCGTGGCCCTCAAATTTTTATTACTTAGGGTTTCTGAGAGAATTTGCGGGAAGAGTGTTGACAAACAGACCGATGGACAACGTTATTGCATAAGGAATTCGTTTTTTCAAAATCTAGTATAGAACCCTAAAAATAAAATTATGCGATCCATTATACAGACAGGCCCCTCCCATCACCTACCTATTTTATGCATCGCCCAAGGTGTTCTATATTGTATTAGTATAATATTTATAATGTTTAATCCACCTTTGAAACGCGTCACGTACGCGTCATACTCGTGATCGGGTGCTGTTTGTGGGGTCCGGACTATTCATGCTGCAAAGACTAATGTAATTCTCAAAAAGCCTAAAATGTAGGTACTTAAATGCGGTTTGATGTGGGAGACTTCATCGTGTTGTCTATTTATTTATATTTATATATATAACTAAATATAGACATATATTGAGTTGTTATTGTTATATTACTGATTTTGTTGGATTTTCACCAATTTTTTTTTTTTGACATGAATATTTTTATTCTTATATTCTTTTGACATTCGGAGACTATACATCTCCAAGTAATATTGTACAATTTGACCGTGGAGGCGTTTTACACCTCTGCTAAGCATAGATTAAGGTAATTAATTTGTTTTGACCCTTAGAGACTATACATCTCTAAGTTATTTAGACTAAGTATTTGATCAGGGACCACATACATCCCGATTCTAATTTCTTTGACCTGGGGACCCTATACATCTCTTGGTCAATCTGTACTAGTGCCAGTTCGTTCAATATGCTTAAAGCTTGCTGTGCTATTTATTATCTTTTTTTTTTTTCACACTTTATGTGAACTATTATTATGATTGTGTATATTGCTCTGTAATCTTGTTTTCAAAAGAGAAGAAAAAAAAAGATAAACTGCTGAGTTTCTTGCGGCGTTTCTTCTCAGCAGATTCTTCCATTTTCCGAAGCGCTAGTAGATTCAGACATGTAAAAGAGCCTATATGGCCTACTTGCAAAATAAATTTTTCATTTTCATTTTCATTTTCATTTTCATTTTCATTTTCGAAATATAATTTTATGATTTATGAGATTGGTCGGTAAACAAACATCCGAAATCGGTTCAATCAGTTAGAGCCTATTTATAAGAACTACTTCCCTATAAACAGCCTACCGGGCAAATAATTTTCATTTCTGTTTATTTAGGATAGGTTCTTTGTGCTGGTGTATGTATATTTTGTGAATTTAACTTATCCAGTGATCATCAATAAAATAACTTTGCAATTTTGATTTATCAAAAAAATACACCTCGTTGAGTTTCTAGCCGATACCTTCTCATCGGAGGTTTTTCCGAACTGGTGGTAAATTTTATGACATTCATAAGTGCTTCCTGTAAGCCTAATCTGAATAAAAATATTTTGACTTTGACTTTGACTTTGACATCAAAGCTGCATTGTTTTGCAACATACGAGTATAATTCAATTCAGAAAGATGTTAGATGCTAAATCCTTGTTACAGATGTCATCCTCAATCCACTTGGTAACCCTATGGCAGAATTAGTGCAATTTGATTTTGCTCATAAACAAGCATATTGTCATAAAACCAATTCAAATCAATCAATGTTGTGAAATGTAGTTAAGTAAATTGGTAAAGTTGACCGAATGAAAAGACAAGTAAATTGAGTATCAAAAGCAATGACTTCCAATCAAGAATTATGAAATAGAGTCTAATTAACCTATTTATCTTCGACTTGTAAAGAAGCCATCACTCTCTCGTCTATATCCATTTTACGCGTCATCGAAATCGATCAGGTGAATTATACTACATATTGGAATAATCGCTAAATGCAACATTTACACTTCCAGCGCTTTTCCCCTTTTCTGCATTCAGGGTACATTTGACTATGATCCCAGATTTGGCATTTTGGGGAAGAGGGCCGTTTGAACTTCGAAACGAACTCAAGAGAATGGCTGGTCAGTTGCGGTCATTAGATTCATCTTCCGCAGGTCTCCGGATCTCCCCCTTACCGTGCAAAACACAGTAGCAAGCCTTTACGTTGAAATTGTGTGAGAGTATGAAGCCTCGGGTGAGCTAGCCCGATCGTGTTGCAATCAGCAACTGGCTTCAGTCAGCCTCTACCACTATTAGCTAGTCTTTCACGCTGGCATACTGTGATAGTGTGGTACTATCCCGGGTATTTTATATGAGGTCGTTTGTTTCAGTACTCTCGCACACCATCCTCCTGATCAGCCTGTCCACATCAGTGACCCCTGGGCTCTACAGAAGGAACGACACAGACTGGGCCACAAACAGACCTTGTTCTCTCATCGAGTACACCACTTTAGCTGCCTGCGAACAGACGCAATACCAACTCTGGTGCAGAGGCGGGATCTCCAATCAATGGATGAAGGGAATACAGTAAGTAGATGCCGGATATAAACTTAGTATACAAGTTTTAACTGTTAAAGTAATGGAAAGTTCATACCGCGACTCTTAAGACTTAAATACTCTTGTCACACTGTATTTATTTGACCACAACTGTAAATAAATGATTTAATCGTTTGTGCCAGATAATCGCTGTAAATAAACCCGAAAGTAAGAAAAACATTGATTTCCTTACTCTAGTAAAACAAAGATGAAAGGAAATATTTACCAATTGATCCCATCAATACACGATTTTGATGAAGAAGTTAATGGAACAGACAGCTATCAAAAGCTCAGCCCTGTTAGGATACTATTCATTTACAAATTAAATTTACTTAGCTCTTAGGTCTGTAATTTGGTGTAAATCTAATTAGGGAATTAATTAACGTTCAAAATTCATGAACTAAGTAAAAATGCTTTTAAACAGAGAAGACGGAGGTTAATTCATACATAGAGGTGGTCACCTTTCAAATATAGTAGACCCGAAAGCTTCGGTAAGTACTGGCATGTATTTGTTAAAAAAATATATAATGGGACTCATACTAGCATTCATTAAAATTATTTGATCAAGAACTGAACAGTCGTTTGGCGCATCTTCCCCAGAAAGGGGCCGCATTGCCCCTCTGCACAACCAAACTTAACCGCTGCGCAAATAATGAACCAGACCTACGGTCGTCTAGGATGCCGATGAGCTTGTCCGACACTTATTTTATAAACTTTTTGTGTCGGACGACCATGGGCCCAAAGTTTTCATTGCAAGCGCCACAAAATCGTAGTCGCTTCACTAAATGGTTTGGGCCTGCTCTGCAGCAGTCACAGCTTTTGGAGATAAGCCGTTAACGTGAGAAAGAAACAATGTATCCACACAGGTGAAATAAAGAAAAGTAAAGTGATCATAAGATCATGGATGGAAGGACATAAGAAATTTCATTAAATTTTGTATTCATTTGGCCAAAAGTTTGTGTGCGTCTGGGCTCCACGGTCTTAACGTTTTAACGAAAAATTTATATTGTATTGCGTAATACTACATCGAAATTAAGCTTTAAGTCAAGACCATGAGTAGGTACTTTACTGGGAGAGTGTGGGACATGAAGCGACGGTCTGATGTTCCGTAAACTCTTTCTTAACTTACGCGAACAGACGAGTCGAGAAAAACTCCGTAGCCTAATACGACAGAAATCGGTATGTTATAAGAGTTATTACCTAATGTTTTGTTAACAGGCACGACATATTATTTTTGAGGTTACAAGACTGGCCGGGCGAGTGCCTTAACATCGGCCGCCTTCAGCAACACTTCCCAGCGTTGCGGCAATTAGAGCTTATAAACTGCACCGTGGTAAACACCTTCAAGGGACACTTTGATATGAACAGCAAAATAGAGGTAAGGAACAGAATCCATGCGCTAAGGGTCTGTTCCACCAGTCTTTTATAAGTCCCCGGTATCATATCAAACAAATATCTGTGATAACGTATCCATATAATTGTAACTATATATAAAAAAAGATGGCATCACAGATATCTGTGGGATACGATACCAGGAATTTATCGGAAAGTAGTAAAACAGGCCCTAAGTTACTTACCTATACCAATTATTATTTATTTTATTTTATACTGACTCAAACTGTATGAATGTACAACCGTGGGTGGGTTGGAGGTAGCAGCTAAAATTGGAATCGTTTCTTAATGATGACCAAGAAAATAAAAACAAAATTAACAAATTACTTTCGTTCTACTGTCAGCGTGCTCCATAGTGGAAACCTTGATCTAGTGGATGTGGTAACACGTTTGGAGTTTATTAGACACAATTCAATTCGTGTCTTACTGTTAAAATAAGGGACCCATCCAGGTCGTAAAATGGTGTGTTGTCTTAGTGGCTTAAGGAAGAATAATGGCGAACATAAAAGATACAGCAAAATAACTATTGGGGATTAAGCGGAAAGCCCCCGTGTCGAAACAAAATCAAGCGTAATGTACATCGGATAGCGACTTCGATAGTATATTAAATTCCAACCCAATAAACACCAGTCCAGGAAAACAAAAAATGTTATGATCATATATAATTATGAACAATCGCCTGTAGATATAGTTGTAACAGCGACGTATTAATATCGAGTTTTCACGGTGCATTAGTTCACTAACTGTAATGCTGTGTAAAAAATATTGAAATAAATATAAATTATAAATATTTTCAAACACATACCTACTTTAATGGCGACTGTATAAAATTCGCGGCCACAGACTCGTTGAAATGTCTGAGATCATTTCGGGTTTTATTGCAAGTAAGCTTAGAAAGATGAAATTTTTGAATAAAACTTATTTGCAATTACGCTTACGATAGATTAGATAGATCTCTACCCATGGCTTTGTTTGCGTGAAAACCGAAGCGGCATTTGATTTGTTTCGCGAAAAAATTGGCTATAAATATAATTTTTCATGATTTCCCTAATCTACCTTAATCGATTCTACGGTCTAGGTTGAAGATGTACGTATAAAACAGTTCGTCGGAGTCCTTCTTCATTTAAGTGGGTATATTATAGTTCGATCCATAAATAATCCAGCTGCTATCGAAAATGGTTAACACTGTCATTAAATTTTGTGTTTTCTCTCTTGTATTGTGTCGGAACTATAAATACAAGTCTGTCTTTCTTTCTGTTAATTTCATAGACATGCGGTAGCAGTTCCTGTAAAACGATATTTATAATATTACACATGCACACAGTGGGTTTCATACTTTTGACATCGGTCTTTTTTCGTCGGAAGTTATTTTTTTTTACGATCCTCTGATAGGAACTAAGCATGATAAAATTATCCTCTAGATTATAATCTAAATGTTGTAATCGATTTGCCTAAGTTGCTACTGGTATCTTTAATGTACTCAATGTGTAAATGGTCTAGATCATTGGGGGTGCCAGGGAATTATTAAATTTGTCATACTGCTGAACTGATAAATATTCATTTTCGTACCCAATCTGAATAGAACACGACCTCCGTGCCTTGTCTGAATACATTAAAATTGCCTATTTTAATAGGAACATTTCATTTGTCACATTTTAAACATTACAATATAATATGAAGTTTCCTTGAAAAGATGTGATTGGCCGCTATGATTTCGTCGAAATGCTATTGAGATTGACACTTTTCGATACAATAGAAAGAAACAAAGAAAACATTTATTCAGCAAAGACATAAACAAGAAAAAATAATTATAGAAAATAACACTTGCTGCTGTGGTTTTGGTTTTTTGATTACTCTATTTTGGGTTTTTTCAAATTTCAGTTTGTGACAGTTTTGGCCACAAATGATGGCTGGCCTTGGCTTTCGTTTTTCAGTCGCACGAGCGGGGATCGAACCCGCTGGTACCCGGTCATGCGTGTTTCAGAGACTTACCTACAAAATAATGTTTGTGCAAACAATTGTTACCAAGTACACCATCATTTTTTTGTTCACAGAAAATTACGATGCACGGCCTAACATCGTTATGGGAGATTCCACCTGAAGTATTAGCCCAGATGCAGGTTCTCAAAGAACTGGATCTCCGACAAAATGTGCTGAGGCATATGAAAGCTCGACTTCTCAAGGGACCACCAGTGCTAGAACGCGTTTACCTTAGCGGTGAGTTATAAAAAAAATAGGTTTCTTAAGACAATAAATGAATAACTTAAGGCAATTGACATCAATTGACCTAGTCTCAAACAAAGCAAAGCTTATACATTGTATTATGGGTGGATAGTCGGCCAAAATTTATACATAACTAGCTTTTGTCCGCGACTTCATCTGCATAGATTTTGCATTACATATTAACTTCCATCCCTCTTTTAACCCTCTTAATAGTTGAATTTCTGTGAGCCATTTCTTAGTACCTACACCTAAGGCGTTGCATTGTCCCTCAGTCGTTCTTGGAAGCCTTTTATATGCAGGTATTACTTCATTTATTTATACTATTTGATGTATTGGACACGACATGACAAATACTCTTTATTGAAAACCACGCGGAAAATAGTAGTAGTGCATAAGTAGCATTCTAACATTTATTTTATTTTATTTACCTATTTTATTTTTTCAAACAATCTCAATGGTATAGTAATTAAACCATTTAATGGTACTATGTTTTTTTATATTTCCACTAGTTAACACTTTTATGTGAGTTAGGAGGGCATTTATAAATTCAAACATCATCGTACAAACATTATTTTACTCCTTGCAGGAATCAAACCCACAAAATTAAGCTCCGTAGTGTCTCTAACTACGCTATCCACTCGCCACATATTTGTATTATACACGTTTATCTAATACTTTCTGAACCAGTGATCCGTTCAGTCGGTCTGTGCACACGGGCATGCTAAAGTGCTAATGCCTCCAGCAGAGAAAATTCCCATCGTAATATTTATGACCGCTACGGTTATGGCAGTGCTCGTTCAAGCGCTGTACATTTCCAAGAACAGGCAAGTTGGATATGCACATTTAAATGTACAGTAACCTTGAAACAAAAACTGCGCTGTCACAGAAAAGGCCAGACACTACTTAAAAACATTCCCGGAAAGTCACTCCGGGATGTCGCCGGTTGTACTCATCTGGCTAACGGCGAGTACTTGCATAGACACGACCTAGTCGCCAGGATTATTCACCAGTTACTTGCTCTTCCATCGTCGTACATTAAGTATCCGTCTACATCTACATTTTTTTAAGTGCTGGTAAAATCAGACCTGTAGGTAGAACAGCCGGCGCCGCGCCGCCTACTTCAAAAATATATTTTTTACAGTCAGAGTACATTTAGTGCGTTTGCAATAAGTATATGAGTTATTTTATAATAAGTTCTTTATTTCAAGCCATGCAATTGCGTTTGAACTGCTTAGTACCTATATTTCTCGTCAAAGGGTTTCTTATAACACAACGTTGCTTTTTAGTGAGTATCAGTTTTAAGTGACGGATCAAGTGACGGCCACTCGAGCCTATGGCAGCTCGAATGGGTGTGATTTACGTCTCAGCATAAGTTGATACTTTAAACAAAAACATTTTTAACTTGCCTGTAACTTCTAAGAAATACACAAGGGGCGAGTGTATACCTAAAGGTGATATGACGCATGTTTTCTTTATCCGATTTTGTGTCATGACATGACCGAAGTTAGGTCTAGTTTTTCAATACGAAGTTCTAGATTTATACTACTTTCATATACCTACTTGTGGCTTCTTAACATTCCTTAGGGCTTAATATAAATAGTTCTTGGCCATACACAATACACATATTATTATGTATGGGACGATGAGGGTAGGGTTGCCAACATTTTTTCGGTTGAATATAGTATTTTTGAGAAAAAGCTAAAAATATATGGTACGCTTCAAAAAAAATATAGTATTTTTTGGAAAGGTGAAGAAAAGGCAATGGTGTAAGTTTATTATCTATTCTATCTATTTTAATCAACATGACATGTGCTCGAAATATAGTATAATACTATATAATATAGTACGGTTGGAAGACTTAAATGAAGGTGTCTTAACTATTAACTATGTATTTAATTTATCGGTAACTAGAGAACATGATACACTTTACGGTCGTTAACTGAAATGTAGAAGTTTAGGAGAAGAGTACGCAAAGCGCAACCATTATTATCAAACTTTAAACTCGTCGCGACAAACTAATAGACGCAACGGGTTAACAGGAGACCCTATACCCTCTGGCAGCAATTTGGAAAAAATATTGATTACAGTTTTTAGTATTCTCTTATGTTTTCGCGACTTGTCGATATTGAAATAAAACAATTTAAACTATTTATATCGCGTGTATTGTAACGAATCTAATTCCCGACGTTTCAAGCCTTTTACAGGTCTCATGTTCACGGACAGACACCCGATTTACTTTTTACGATTAGTTTTTAAGATTTTTTTAGATTAAAAACGGTATATAAATCTTATATGTTACAAAAACGCCTTGGACAATATTATATCCAGAGCTGTATCTAGGTAGCTGTATGCGTGTGACCTTGCTTATTGATCCATTTGTGTTTTATTGTAATCGCACTACCTCTCTTAAATGTGATTTACCAAAAAAAGATATATAACGAGTCTTTAAGGTTCCGAATGTTTTGTATCTAAAGTTTTATTTATAAGTAACTAGGCCTGCCCCGGTTACGGGTGAAATTTAGTAACAAAAACTAATTAAAATGTATTGTTCATAAAAAAAATCCGTAATAAATGACAAAATTACAGTAAAACCATTTGTTGCATACTTTAGAAGGAAGTACTTAACTTGCAGAAGGTTTTAGGCGAGACAGAGGTGGATAGGGACCTTGTTTTATACTATGTAAAGATAAAAAAAGATAAGATTTTGCGTACGGCGTAAGGTAAAATACCCAAATATTAGCTTGGGTTTTCAATTTGCTAGAGATATTTACATTGCGGATCCCAGTTGGGGTTTAGTTTCATCTACTAAAGCAACACCAACAACAACTTAGGAAAATACATTACAACAGCGTTTAGATTATAATGTAGAAGATTATTTGATCGTATTTAGTTCATATCAAAGGTCGTAATTTTTCTTTAAATAGTTTCAACCTTCGACGAAAAAAAGACATCGTAAGTTTAAAATCCGAAGAATTTAGAAACTTGTATGAAATGCTTAATTAAAACTAACCTAATTTAACTTCGACAATCCTTATCCTGTTTGCCCCTAAACATGGCTAAAAACAACCGAAATGAAAACAGCTTTCTCACACCTTGACAGACAGGCTTCAAACCTATGACGCCCCTCTATTTGCATCGGAGAATAATTAGTCAACTAGCTATAGGAAACATTGCGGCAGGGTAACAGTATATATTTAAGCAGTAAAGAAACTACGCACAAACGCTCGAAACGGACGCACCCACACAGACACAAGCTCAACAAGACCGCTAAGGGGATCTCACGGTGCTGTGAGTTGCGGGTGCCGCTTCGAGACGAGTGGACACGCGTGCGCCCCAGACAGTCAGCTATTTTTTTTAAGATGCCACAGCAGCATTGTGTAGTAATATGGCTCCTTGAACTCGGCCTTTGCAAAAAAGGAGCTTTCATTTTTCTTACTTTTTAAAATGTTGAAGTTTTTTAATTTTCCGATTTTATGTTTAAACTAGTTAATTTATTTGATTATTTTATAGTTATAGAGAATAAACGTTGTAAAAAAAAATAAAAAAATATTTCAATTCAATTTTCAAAAGTTAAGAGTGACAACCTTAATTCTCTACCAAAGAGTAACTCAATAAAGCCTAACTAGCCGAGTTACGGCGCTAACTAAAGAAAAAGAAAATAATTGTACAAAAATGAAGAGGACAACCCTAACGCGCCATTGGAGCGTAGGTATCTATCTCAACGAATAGGCCTAGTTTCGGTATTGCTTTATTTATACATATACTGTGTCAGGGTGTTGAGAACTTGAGACTGTCTGACGCAGGATCGCAGGAAGAAGCGCTCACATAATATCGCTCTTGATATTTATTTGAGAAGTAGCTAACGTTCCTAATTAACATAATGTTTCTTAAGTAGGTAGTTAAGTAAATTTCATGTACAACTTCCCTGTTTCATGAACTTAGCCGAAGGCATTTCATGTACAGTAAACTAATGTACAAACGTACCTACTTACAGGTATCAATAGTGAAATGATAATAACCTCTAGCGCTTTGATCTGAGGTGTTATTAACTCCCGCACATTATGTGTCATAAGTGAAATACCGGTCTTTTGAGACTCTATTAGTTAAATTAATTCGCAATAAATGATTAAAAATAACATCTTTTACTTTATTTCAAGAATATTGAGGTAATGTAATTTTTTGGTGAACGGCTGGATATTTATATTCGAATGTCGTTCAGGGTTGTTAAAAAACCGCGTTGAAATTAGTTCATCAGATACAGAGCTACGACCCCACAGATAGACAGACCGAGACTTCAGAGTTCAAACGAATTTGCATCGCGTTGGGGATCAAACTCAGAGTGAAAAGGAAACTTAATTTTAACAGCAATAGAAAAAAAATACAGAAAATGGTAGTTAGTTTCGTCAGTCGTTCATATTGAGATATAGCCGCCATCTTTTATTATCTATAGATTTTTTAAAAGTTGGTTTTAGAGCAATGATAGTTTGTATGAGTGAAGGACGATGACAAGCGGTCTTTAACGCAGCGTTCCTATTTCAAACAACGGATCTTTTTAAAGTTTGATTGATGATCAACGAACTACCCACGGGGACTGCGCGCTGCGAACAGCATAAACGATCCAAGCGAAAGGCACGAGTAAAGTATTGTCTCTTTCTAGTGTCAACATCATTGACAACGAATTTTCCGTAACTTTTCTTACGCGTTCCAAAGTAGAATTAAATGTATGCACGTCATGGTTTAAGAGTGTTTATCTACACACATATTATAAGTGCTTAATAACGCGTTCAAAAACCATAGAAAATGACCAGCATTATTACAACCAATGTTATTATAAGAATTTTCTTGTCTGTGGTAGTAGGTAAATCTGTTCTTTATTGGGTAGTATCTCTTAGTAGTCTGTGTTTATTGGTGATCACATTACCGATATCTCGTGACGTTATGAATTAAAATTTGGAACAGCTGTCAAAATTCAAGTTGGTCTCTATTCTAGTATCCACAGATATTAAAACAGTTATCGATACGAAACGTCAACTCAGTATGTTTTTTTTTAATTTAAATGCACGACATTTGATCTCGAGTGACATTAAAATAGGGACTTCATTCGTTTGTCTATGGTTAAAAAAAAACGTTCGTCTTGACGGATAGATCGAATGGCCGCCATGACTAGTTGTCATTCGTTTGTTGGTTTTTTGCTGTTACGGTTTTTTGCAGTTATGATATGTGTGTAGATAAAGTAATGTATGCAACTGTATATAATTAGGCCTTAGAACACTCGTGTGATCCTATTATGAAACTCGCTGACGCTCGTTTCATAAAACACACTCGTGTTTTAAGGCCTCTCATTATATAGCAGTTGCATAAAATACTATTTCTGTTAAATATAATTACAAACATCAACATTTTAAAGAACACTGTTATAATCATGTACGGCCTACTCAAAATAACATTGAATTTACGGTTACGATATAATCCCTACAGTAACAAGACCACACAATATAGCTCGTGCCTCTCGCTCTCACTGTTTGTTTTGTTAGCAGCGCGTAGTCCCTTTTGGGTAAGTAGGTTCATGGATGTCTCATCGAAAATATGTCAAACTTGTACTGTTGGTAAGCATAACAACTTTTCCCGTTTGGCGAAGTGCGCCAAGAGCGCGATGCCGTAAAAACAGCATAACCACCCGTTGTTTGGTTGGACATATGAGCCGGCCATTAAGGCCCCTCGTTCATTAGAGAATCACAAAAGCAACACAATATTGCTAGTGTACTGACTTCCTAATGTTACGCTTTTGGGTGAAAGTTGGTGACTATATGTTACGATTCTTACTAACTAGGCTGCGCCCCACATCAAGGTACACTGCATTTAAGCGCCACGAATATATCAATAATTTATTGATTTTAGGTAAATAAAATGCACAATTGTTAAAAACAGAACACACTTACTAACTATGGATTTGGCGTTTGACGGACAATTGATGTGCGATGGAAATTTATCGTCAGAGACATAGATTTAGAATTCTTTATTTCAAAATAATGAATTGCATTGTAAATATCAGCGATAATATTTATATTTAAATTATTATGAACTAATATTATGATATGACCGACAAAATAAAGAGTTGAGTATGTGACTTTAATGCAAAGTTTTTTTCTTGCAATAGGGAACTAAATATTAAAATCGAGCGTTTCTGTAGGCAACATCTAAAGCTGGGTTTACAATGCGAAATGTAAACTACGAAAGCGCCAGCGATCTTTTCGTTTCGACCAATCAGACATAACGATATGGCGTCGCTCACGAGGGCTGCTATAGCAACGAGCTTTTTTATCGGCGATACGGCAGTCACTTTATATTGTGAATTAAGCTTAAAGCAAGTTGGTGTATGCTAGCGATTTCTATATCTTGCTGATAGTAAGGTTCTGACAGTGATGACGATGTAAATGACATTAAATGGGCCTTACTTGAAATATTAGTTACATTGAGGTATAATACTAACTAACGTTATACCTCAATAAGTTTAGGTGCCTAACTGAAATCCGATAACGATGTAATATTGAACACAAAGATAACATTTGAGTTCTCACGAGCTGTTGTTCTTAGAATAATGTCTTGCGATAACAATAGTGGATGTTTATATCTAAATAACACCCTCTACAGTAGGGGGATCAGTAGAGAGGATCCAGGAACTCATTTTGAGGGAGCCCAGTGTGGCAAGATTCGATGTTAAAAGCCTGTTGCGTGAAGAAATCCATACAATTATATCTAAAGCAGAAAAATCCGTACTAACTTAAGAACCGTGACTATTTGGACTGAACTAAAATTTAATGTAGTATAAAGCTGGCTAAGAAAAACCTAAGTGATAAGACTAAACTACAAGCGGTACAAAATATTATTGGTGCAAGCATGCAAAAAGTTATGGTGATGCAAATCAATGTTCTTATTCATCAATAAACATAACAGAAGTGAACGGCGGCTACGACTCTCAACTGCTCTACCCATCAATACATTTTGATGATACGCTGAAAATAAACTAAAAGTCCATATTTCCGTTACTTTGTAGTATTCCGTGTGTAAAGTTAAAATTTGGCTAATCTTAGGATTTTCCATAGAGCTGGCAACCCTTGCCTCCATTTCGAGGTATCAGTAAAATTACACAATCTGGAAACATTATTCATACTAATAAGTATAGACTGTAATTATTACCCAAACTACCAACTTTCTCGTACCTAGCTTCAAAATTACGGAAGTTTTATACGAAGTTCCATCTCCCTTTTAACCCCCTCTACACCCCCAAGTAACAAATCTCCTAAATTTCATGTTTCTATCTTCAGCCGTTAAAGTTGCGCGTTTTTTGATTGTCAGTCAGTCAGTAGCGAAACTTTCATAGGTCTGTGGCGCAATAGGGATGATTGCAGACGCAGAGGAAGACTGCTTTCCGTCACGATGCGTAAAAAGGCAGCATCCTTGGTGCGACGGGTGTGAGCGGGGCAGCCCCAACGTAATCTTGAGGACGATAGGGGACAGGCTATGCCTCACGGAATAGACTTAAACCGTATCAGTTTCTTGCCAGCTGTCTATATCTTGTCTTTCGTTTTTACTCGTATGTTTTTGTATGTTCACATCAATTAGGTATTGGGTGACCGTTACCTTACCTTTGGACACGGAGAGTAGTTCTGACTCAAGCGCGGATGTCACAACGATAACTATTTTGTTTTTATTCTAAACTAATCATAAACATATTATGTGTAGCTTATTCTGGAGGATGCAAATAAGTGACACTAATCATAGGTGCAGTTATGTAAAATAATTTATTCAAAATTAATGTTATTTTTAAGGTAAACCCCTGTTACTGGCATTAAACGTATGAAACGTGTAGTTTTTGATGGATTAATGTCTCCACTATGACTATGGTTGGTAAGGTCCTGTAAATATGGACATTTACCCTATTCAGCATCATGAGTGCTGTTAAGTTTAACAGGAAAGAAAAGTTTTCTATTTTTCCATTTAATTTCCGATTATTCCGGATTCGAAAGAGGTTTCACCAAAGACGCTTAGAGCTGAGGTCCGGGCGGGCGGCGCGGGGTAGAAACTCTATGAGGAAGGGAGGACGTCAAGGTAGTCGCTCCGAAGCTTATTGTAAAGGTAAATGACGTAAGCCATACAAAATTAATTTGTGTTTATTCTTAGCAATACATTTAAAGAATTTTCCTTTTGCCAATCTTATTATTCTTCTGTACATATAAATATAATTCAGTGATTGATTGACAACGCGCAGCCCAGCTAAATCGCTGAAGATAGAAACATGAGGAATTTCTATTCCTTAGAAGATGAAGAGTTGCACTAACATAGGATGTTCAGGAATTCTACCATTAAGGGAGTTAAAGGAGGGTTGGAAGTTAATATTTAATTTAGAATCTACAAGTTCATGGACGGCACAATAAAAGGCTTCCTGACTGACTGACAGACACAACGTAAACCTCTGTTGGTACTACTTAAAATTTAAAACATGTATTTCTTAAGGGATGTAGAGATGCAGTAATAAAGGATTTTTGGGAATACTAAGAATACGAGGGTTAAAAAAATGGGTAGAAGTTAGTATGTAATCAACGCAGACGAATGTCGCGGGGAAAAGCTTATTTTCAAAACTAGGTTTTAGATATTGTTCAATTTCAACACGTCATACTTAAACATATTTCAAACGGCATCACTTTCGTTAAATAAAAGAATTGGGCAAATATTGGTCTTAGCAAACGACAAATTAAACTTGCCATTAATTTTTTTTGGCGTGAGGCCTGACGGTATATTTTTTGAAACGTATACCTACAACGTGTTGGAAGCCTTTTCTTAACTATTGTTGAACTAAAAATGCTACAATAGCAAATAAATAAAATTGGAAATGTTTGAAAACGTGAACACGTGTAAAGCCTTCTCTAAATAAATCAAAAGTTATTTCAAAGTTAAAAGTAGAAATGAAGTTGAAGATAACACAAGTTTGTGGATTGTTCAGATGGTTTATTAATTAAAATGCAAACGAGCATTGTATTTTTTAGAGTATAAAACAGCCATTTCATTCTGGAAAGGGGAGGGGGGGATTCTCTAAGCGCACACAGCGTCACCCTAACTTGTTTTTTAGCACGAGTGAGCGAGACACAGTGATGTCTCGACATCGAATTCGACGCTGATGAGCTTAGAGAATAATGGGGTTTTACTTAGAGCGGATAGCATGGTTGCTACAATCTCGCTCGTTCTTAGTCTCGCTAGTGCTTAGTACGTTAATTAGAAAGTAACGCACATAATAGGTCAATTGGTGTTAACTGTCCCAAGATATTTATTTATTTTATTTATAATGCTAGATTTGCGAGCTTAGTACAGTCAGCCGCCGAACTAGCTAAACACTTATGAACCTCATCGTAGTAACGTATGAAATGAGAGAGCGAATTTGTCACATTCATTACGGACAGCTACAGGGTATTAAAATGTTCAGCTACTTCTTATTTGATCGTAGCAAATGTTTTAGATAACAAATGGGACTGCAGCGACGGTGGACTAGACTGGCTGGCGATGGAAAGAGACAACGGCACTATGAAGAGAAGGATAGTTGATTACTATAAGCTCGTATGTCACCAGCAGCTGTATAGAGGGAAGCCGCTGCACAAAGTTATGGATATAATCAGGGTAAGTTGACATGCAAAATGCTTAGTCTGTTCCTTGTTCAAAGCTGTCCCTTTTTTCTTTCGCGTTCTTATATTCAACCAAAGGATCTTTTTAAGTATAGGTAGCGAGAGATGTACGGTCAGCATCATAAACAAATTATATACGTTACCAAGACGTCAAAAATATCTATACACCTTTATGCCACTAAATATAAGGTCGAGATACTTTGACGCTATGGCTGTATATATATTTTTACAGCTGACTGTACACAACGCCATTGAATACAGAACAAAAATTCGAACGAACTATCTGGTATACGCATGACGTGCAGTAGTGTGCGTGACCTCAAATCTCGTCGCGTTCGTTGCGTTGCGTCTCGTTGCGTAGACCAGCCATTAGAGTTTGGCACATTTTATACTTGACATCTGTCAAAATTTAACGGCTGTTAGCAACGATAGTTGTGTGGCTGGTAGTCATACGATCCGTTGTTTTAACATAGAAATGTGGCATGAGCGCATCTACATCGGGCTAGACGTCGAAGTATTTTTCTATCCCGCTCTATCATGCTAGTCCGTTAGAGCAAGACAGCTGCGATTACAAAATCACCCTCTTCCAGTACAAAGTCTATAGAAACAACTCCAATGGGAATAGGCTTTAAAGTGGCGTTAGTCATTTCAATTGCCAGTTACTCTGAGTTTTGATATCGATTGTCAATTGTCATATCCTTTTATCAACCGAAATATTTTATTTATCTTCTTTTTAAGTTCGATGAACGTCGTTGGGAATGTGAGTGAAGTGACCTACTTATTGTCAGTAGGTTGTCACAATGCCTGGACTGTGAATCTGGCCCTTACACATGATGGATTGAACTACATATTAGATAAAAACCATACAAGACCATGTTGGGTCATGTTTAGTGCAGGGTTCCGTAGACATTACAAAAACTGATTATGACGGTTTTCTCAAGTGTCTTTAAGATTTAGCCTTCGATGATTATAAAAATTTAAGCTGTAAACTAATATGTATTGTAGGTACTGGTGTAATAATTTAACATGAAATGATTTGAAATGAGTATATAAGACAACAAGGCACTAAAACGACCGTCATCTGTACCATTAGAGAAAGAGTAATAGACATAAATAAAAGAAAGCAAATAGGAGTTTTGCAAAAACAATTCAATCATGCATAAGTAATATCTTTCCATTATCTTTCTAAACTTAAATGGCCGAAAGTCGCCTATTCTATCAAAATGGTGGTATCCAATTTTTGTTGACTCTTACCAAGCGTTTCTCTAATGAGTTTATTTTTGTAGAGATCATATTCCACTTTGGCATAGTAATCTATTACAAAATCAGGCCGTACTCGTCATGCCAAACCTATGTTTGCACGAGTCTGACAAATGTCTACTACGGTTCATATCGCACGTAGCAGAAAAGAGTGAGACGGGACGAGTGCAAATTTATTCATCAGTTTATGTTGCGAGCAAAACTGAGTCGGAACACGTTCTCCTCTGTAAGCGCTTTGCATAGTGCAACATGGCAGAAAAACAATGGGCATAAGCATGACGACTCAAATTGCGCAGACTCTCCAAGTATCAGGTATTTGAAGACTACAGTCATAAATGTATTGGATACGCGCGACCCGCCCCGGCTTCGTTTGGGTAAATTGGAATTTAATGTTCATAAAGACTTTCCATTAAAAAGTCTCTAAATGCCAGTGAAAACCGTATTAAAACCCATCGTGATAAAATTTTATACTATGTTAAGATTTTTAACGAGTATTTTATCTATTTATTTAATTAAACGTCGTTTCTCTAATTGATTAAATTATTAAACTTTCAGTCTTTGCGTAACTATACACATTTTATCAGCGGTTTAGTAACTTTTAAAATAAAACCAACCAAATGGCACATTTATCTTTAAGAAATTCACTAATAAAACAAATAAAAGCAGAATGTTAGGTGTAAAGTCACATTAATTCTACGAAACCATCTTTAACGTTTTCTTTTTTAGCTAGTTATAAAACAGATCTCAGTGTACAAATATTTCTGAAAATTTCCGATCTAACTTGTCGTTGAACAGAAGCAATTAAAACTACAGACAACCAGTTCCTTTGCGGGTTGTCGTTAGAGTTAATAAGTGTTATTAAAGTTCCCTTTTGAAAGCCATTGGCTGTTTGCTGGTCATTTTCAGAATGACTGTAATGAACTTGAATACCTATAATCCTCTTAATAGGTGCGGCGGTAATGTACTGTCGGCTTTGTCTATTGACTTGTATACTCGCTGTAAACACTACATTCGTTTTATCTCTTAATAGCAGTACAGTCTTACAAATTAGGTAGAGGCGACGGAGGATTTGAGCCCTGCTGAGTTATTCTTAGATCACAAAACTGAAACTCTCGTCACTTACTGTGTGTACTCGTATATCAATTTTATTTAAGCGATACGGGAAGACTTCACTCTTGTCCATTTTTTTTTGAACATTATGGCAAAAACAGTGTTAAACATATCTATGTGTTGACACGGTAAGCGCTATTCAGGTTTCATTATTCTTTTTCAACGGTGAATTTATATTTAAAAATATCGGCAATATCTTGAAATACAAGTTAAGAAGTTTCTACACGGACATTATTAAGTTTCTGTTCTTGTTTGCTCCGTACAGTAAATAAAAAAACTTTTGATAAAGTTTAATTAGCACTTGTCAGCTTCATCGTTCGATTTTCAAAGAAAGCGTTGAGGAAAGTCATTTTCAATTAGGGTTTGATTCAGATCTTTATTAAATGTCATGTCATTGCGATTATATTAAGCTCTATGGTTTCCGAGGCGGTTTCATAAATGTAGCGATCTATTTTTAGATACGTTACTCTACTACAAAGAAAAACTAACAAAGATTACTTCATTGGCATACGACTACAAGGTATTATTGAACTTTATCCTTTAATCGGTTGTGTATACAAATTCTTTCTGCCATTTCTGGCCACGACATTGTAGGTTACATTGTTAATGACGAAAATTTTATGCATTTGAGAAATTAGTGAAGTTAGAAGTGGAAAATCAAGGTTGTTGTTAAGAATAAGTGTTGTCTGTCAAGTCTAATGTAAATAAAGGTCAAAGAAGGTTTCATCTTTCACATTTGGTGGTAAAGACACCAAATGAAATTTTGAAATTACACTTGTGAATACGAAGTTAAATTGCGTCTTTTTAATTAATTGTGTTTTACATTTATGTTCTGAGGGAAAAGACTAACCGTTAGATTTAAGAGAAAACGGAAACGGTCCGTCAAACAAAATATTATTAATAAAATAAAGCAGCAATTTAGTATTTTTAGATTCATCGTTTTAGATATTTTTTTGCTCTTTATGTCGATCTGAAGTTTGAAGAACGTAATAAAAACTAAAATGTCAAGGCGTATTCAATCAGCTTAATTTAGTCGGTGTTTTGTTTATCAGCTGAAATAAAATTACGCCTCGCCTGGTAGATGAAAAGTGTTTTTTTAGTTAAAAAGAAAAAAAAACTTAAATATCGTCGAAGAAGGTTTGTTAAACAAAAGCTGGCATTGAAGCACTTCAAGTCTAGACAAGTCCTACACCGATTATATTTTTAATAATCAACCCGTTTACTCGTATTGATATTTCGACTATTCTTAGAAACATAAACGCTCAAAAGTAATCTCACATTTGAGCGTTTATGTTTGACTTTAGACAGTGCCACACCGCACCTTAACCTCTTAATTGAGCAAAACCTATGTGATATGTTGTGTTATTCAGACGGTGCCTCACACCTGGCGTGACTGTGTGGGATGAGGCTTGTGACATCAGTGCCCTTCGCACTAACCTTTTCGACACACGTTAACTCGCTTAGTAACTCAGTGTGTTTCATTCTAACTAGCCCAGTAGGAGAGAGACGTAGCGAGTTATGCATTTACATGGTAAGAGTTCTCGCATGCGAGCTGGATTACATTGCGGGCTACTGAGGTATGATATAACCGATTGATTGATCGAGCCACGCAATGTAATGCGACTCGCACTCGAGTACTCGCTCCATGTAAATGGCCCCTTAGTCGTGTCGAGAAGGTTTGTGCTAGGTAAACATGGTATGCATGGCGCGCCAACCCCTCATATCATCTTGGCCTGCATTGCGCTCATACACTATGTTTTTGTGTTCAGACGGTGCGTCACACTTGCCCCGAGCCGTGCTCGTGCGCGATGACGCACGTAGTCTCCGACCCTCAGGGCGCGCTGATCCCGCTCATCACCGCCGACTGCGCCGCAAGGAGCCTCACGGCGCCGCCGGAAACCCTTCCGCCGAGCACCACCACCGTCAGGCTTGAAGGCAACAAGGTAACACGGTACGACATTTCTGATGTTGAATTAGAATTAATAAAGCACTGTTACAAGCGGGTGGTAGGATTTTGTGCAAGGGCCGTCTGGATGTTACCACCATCTTGCTCGCTAATCCTGCCGCAAAGCAGCAGTGCTTGCACTGTTCTGTTCCGGCGTGGAGAGCAAGACAGCCGGTGTAGTTGCTGGCACAAGAGGTATTCCATCTTAGCCCTCTGGGTTGGCAACGCATCTGCAATCTTCTTGGTGTTGCGGGTGTCTATGGGCGGTGGTAATCACTAACCATCAGGTGACACACTTGCTTGCTTGCCTTCCTATTTCATGAAGAAAAACACAAGTAAATGCCATTTTTCTGGTGTAGGGGTTGTCTGCTGAGGTGGGAACGGACGGACTAACCTATTTATACTCTGCTGTGTTCGCTCATATCCCGGTTCACTTGCACTACCATATGAGCTGACATTATAAAATTTGTGTCGCTACACTGGCACACTCTGGCATTTAATGGACATTTAACTCGTTCTTTAGATAAAGCATCTGGTTTTTGCAAATGGGCACAGATACAGGATGGGGAACGGGTGCAATGGGAGCGGTTGCACTCCACCCTGGAACATCGAACGAAGTTATTTTATTTATTTAAACTTATTTTAGTTAAGTATTGATCAAATTTTCTGGGCGATAGATACGAGTACAATCCGATGGGAGAGGTGGGGTAGGGCAATTTAAATAAAAATGTACATTTCTGAGCAAAACCCTGTATCTGCCCCCGTGTGCACAACTAACTGAAAGCAAATACAACACGGAAGACGGAAGCAATGTGGACAATTGTCATGGCAGATAAGTGACTCCAGGCGCAAACTAGTCCAAGGTAGTGTATACGATGAGAACGGAAGGATTCTAAAACCCAGGATAAAAGAAAATAAATATGAACTTAAGATTATGTATACAATTATGTGCTATCACTACAATATAATGCACATGATGTTAAAAATAAAACAAATGACAATAGCAGTTTATGTAATAAAAAACTGGTCACAATTAGACGTATATATAATAACCATTTTAACAAGTTAATAAGTTTTATTAAAAAAATTAAACACTAGTACTATACATATATCACTTTTTTTTTTTTTATGAAATAGGAAGGCAAACAAGCAAGAGGGTCACCTGATGGTAAGTGATCACCACCGCCTATAGACACTCGCAACACCAAAGAGATTGCAGATGCGTTGCCAACCCAGAGGGCTAAGATGGAATACCTCTTGTGCCAGTAATTACACCGGCTGTCTTGCTCTCCACGCCGGAACACAACAGTGCAAGCACTGCTGCTTAGCGGCAGGATAAGCGAGCAAGATGGTGGTAGCGATCCGGACGGACCTTGCACAAGGTCCTACCACCCGCAGTATTCTGACATGACATGTGATATACTATTATCTGGATATTCAGTAATAAACTACTCTGAGTACGTAACATTGGACTAGTCGCATATATTCTGTTTCCAATCTAAAAACATAACCCACCCTTGTAGCGGCAGTCAGGTAATCAGAAAACAAATGTCTAGAAATGGGTTCATAATTTATGATGAGCCTCGACCAGTCAAGACAGCTAAACAATCCCTAGGGGCAGTCTTCCCTTCCAAACTGGAGTCTATTAATAAACATAAATAAAAATAATCTTAGCTGCTTATCAGAAATTGTATATAGCTTCTACAATACAGTCAGCAGCAGGTATACCTACAAAGTCGAAGAGGTCAAAAAGATCCAAAAACGACTCTATTTTCACAAGAGTAGGAGTTTATGCAGATCTTTTTAAACCTCGAGTGTCTAGCTACTTATTAGCGTACTTTGCGAAGCTGCAAGAACATAGGCATACCACTGCACTGGGGCCGGCGCAATTGATTTGCCGTGCGTGCAAATGAATACGAGTTATACGATAGATAGAGAGGCATACAGAGGACGCTTCTTACACCTAAACGCCGTTTCTGTTCGAAGTAAAACTTCTGTATTTGTTATTTATACTGTGACTGGTCCTATACTGAATAAATACGCGTCCTTTCACTGAATAAAGCTTTGTAGAACAGTTATTTCGAACGATACATAAAAGTTACTCAATGCTATGAATAAAATATATGTAAGATTCTAGAGTAAAACGATGTTTTTCTTGAATACAAGTATTTTTTGTTAAGCGGATTTGTATAATCCGGGAAAATTCGCGTACAGGATGTCCTTAAAACCAACGACAAAACGAAAGGAGTTAATAGAGCGGGGGTTAAGAGCTACTACTAGATTAAGTAATTTCGACTTTTAGTAAAAATGTCATAGTTTCCGAGATAATGGATTTAAAACTCATGGATTATTATTTTATTATACCTTGAGTCAGTGTTTTGAGTGCTACGGCGGCCACTTTTGAGATATTGTAACTATATTTTTGCAAAATAAAATATGTAATTCCTCTAAGGTAACAGTGACAGTAAGGTTTTGGTGATTAACAGTGACCCAATAATTGACGAGAACATACTAAAAATACGAGTAAAAACGAGGGACAAATGATGTCAACTACTGGCAAAAACAAAGCACGCTTGTCGAGCGCTTAGTAGTTAGTAGCTGGTGAGTCGCCCTAACATCAGCTTTCTTCGTTTACCGTTGGTTTTAGGACAGCCTGTATGTATGTACATAGTACCATAGCTAAGACATAAAACCTATTTTATGTCTTAGTTATTGTGGCAATAGCTTTATAATTATTTTTATAAAATATACTAGCCACCCGCTCCAGCTTTGCAATTAGAATGCCAAAAGTCTTCAACCAGTGTGTGTTGCCAGTCATGACATACGGCACTGAAACGTGGTCCCTTACCGTGGGCCTCGTAAGAAGGCTCAAAGTCACCCAAAGAGCAATGGAAAGGGCTATGCTCGGAGCTTCTCTGCGACATCGAATCAGGAATGACAAGGTCCGCAGAACAAAAGTCACCGACATTTATAGCTCTACGAATTGCAAACCTTAAGTGGCAGTGGGCGAGGCACATTGCTCGTAGAATCGATGGCCGTTGGGGCGGAATGGCTCTCGAGTGGACACCACGTACCGGAAGACGAACTGTTGGTAGGCCTCCCATAAGGTGGACCGACGATCTGGTGAATGTCGCTGGAAATCGGTGGATGCGTGCAGCACAAGACCGACCGTCGTGGAGATCCTTGGGGAAGGCCTAAGCCCAGCAGTGGGCGTTTTCCGGTTGATATGATGATGATGATGATAATGAATTTGAATGTTATATACATTAAAACTTTCCAAAAATTTTCACTAAATGAGAGTGAAAATGTACCAAAATCTGTTGCGTGCTTTAGAAGGAGTAAGCGGTCGAAGACAGGAGGACAGAAGGAGGCGGATAGCGACTCTATTTTATAAAACTTTTTTTTTATACAACATAGGAAGGCAAACAAGCAAGTGGGTCACCTGATGGTAAGTGATCACCACCGCCTATAGACACCTGCAACAACAAAGAGAGTGCAGATGCGTTGCCAACCCAGAGGGCTAAGATGGAATACCTCTTGTGCCAGTAATTACACCGGCTGTCTTGCTCTCCACGCCGGAACACAACAGTGTACAAGCACTGCTGCTTAGCGGCAGGATTAGAGGGCAAGATGGTGGTAGCGATCCGGACGGACCTTGCACAAGGTCCTACCACCCGCCAGTACGAGTAAAGAGATACTTATCTAACTACAATTTATGTTGTCTAAAGGTTAACTAATAAATATTTCCGTGAGGCATTAAGTCCGTTTTTAAGTAAGTACACATTATTTTGAATGTGGTGCCATAAACAGTAAATAAATAAATAGCCTTAGCAGGGCCGAACTGACGAAAATGACTGATGAAATAATACAGTGCTACGAAACTCAGAGTGCACGAGTCCGGCACACTAATCTCCATGCAGCACGTTATTTTTTTTTATTTGTTTACGGCTTGGGATGTGCAGCACGGCAGCACGTTAATGTTTTCCGGGATGCCAGCTTTAAAAATTTCCGACCGTTTTTTTATACCCAGAGGTCTGCACTCTGCATCGCCATCCATTTCGATCCATTATATATTCGCCTCAGTTCTCTGTTCTGGGACAAATGTCGGCAAACATGCTAGCACAATACAGTCACACTTGCCCCGTTTAAAATATAATTTAAAAACAAAAACATTAATTTGGTCAAACACCTACTAATAACTCTTTTTTGTTTACACATATTGCATAAGTTGTCTTCCATTTTCTTCGCACCTTTGTTTTTAAGTGTTATTATTGTTTTAATTTATCAGAGTACTTCGTAAACAATAACATGTCACCTTAGCTATCGGACAGTTGTTTAACTTTCTTTCAACTTCATTGTGAAATAAAACTGAGCCATTTCCTTCAACAATAATATATCGGACAGCTTTAAATGTAAAATTGTAGAATGAAGTCTAGTCAGCGGAGTTTCCATATAGCTTTGATATTGCAGTCTTCAAGAAAAGGGTTTACAATTCTTTCAAAGGGCGGTAACGGACAAGTGATCTTTTGGGGTTGCTGCTTGCTGGTGCTCATAGGCGGCGGTGACCGCTTCATATCCTGCTCGTATAGTCGACCAAGTAATTGTTTGACCACGATTGAACCTTCTCCCTTTGTAATACGGTCCAAAAGTGGTCAAGCAATTTCTTGGTCGACCATACATAACATATAAATAATAACATGTAACCCATGAAGTCTCGAATTGCAGCGAGATGTTGCTTACGTGAATGTAGTATTTATTCTTCAATAGCATACAATCTTAAAAATAATATTAAACGTTCAAATACTAGTAATTGACGGAGGAGTCAAAGGGGTAATGATATTTAAGAACCAATGAGAACAAATATATTGTGATAATAGTATTTTATCTACACACATATCATAAAGGCTAAATAACGCGTTCAAAAACCCTAGGAAATGACCAGCATTATTACAACCAATGTTATTATAAGAATTTTCTTGTCTGTGGTAGTAGGTAAATCTGTTCTTTATTGGTCATCACATTACCGATATCTCGTGACTGCTCGTGACGTTATGAATTTAAATTTGGAACAGCTGTCAAAATTCAAGTTGGTATCTATTCTAGTATCCTCAGATATTAAAACAGTTATCGATACGAAACGTCAACTCAGTATGTTTTTTTAATTTAAACGCACGACATTTGATCTCGAGTGACATGACAATAGGGACTTCATTCCTTCGTCTACGGTTTAAAAAAAACGTTCGTCTTGATGGATTGATCGAATCACAGAGTACCTTTTTAATATACATGGCCGCCATTAGTTATCATTCGTTTTTGGTTTTTTGCTGTTACGGTTTTTTGCAGTTATGATATGTGTGTAGATAAAGTAATGTATGCAACTGTATATAATTAGGCCTTAAAACACTCGTGTGATCCTATTATGAAACTCGCTGACGCTCGTTTCATAAAACCACACTCGTGTTTTAAGGCTTCTCATTATATAGCAGTTGCATAAAATACTATTATGCAACTGCTATTTAATGAGAGGCCTTAAAACACGAGTGTGGTTTTATTAAACGAGCGTCAGCGAGTTTCATAATAGGATCACACGAGTGTTTTAAGGCCTAATTATATACAGTTGCATACATTACTTTATTTATCTACCCACATATCATAACTGCAAAAAACCGTAACAGCAAAAAACCAACAAACGAGTGACAACAAGTATGGCGGCAATTGAATCTATCCGTCAAGACGAACGTTTTATTAAATCATAGACAAACGAATGAAGTCCCTATTGTCATGTCACTCGAGATCAAATGTCGTGCGTTTAAATTAAAAAATCATACTGAGTTGACGTTTCGTATCGATAACTGTTTTAATATCTATGGATACTAGAATAGAGACCAACTTGAATTTTGACAGCTGTTCCAAATTTAAATTCATAACGTCAGAGATATCGGTAATGTGATCACCAATAAACACAGACTACTAAGAGATACTACCCAATAAAGAACAGATTTACCTTAGAGCTTTCATGAAAGCTCTAAGAATTTGTGAAATTTAAGAATTTATGAAAGCTCTAAGAGAATTACCTACTACCACAGACAAGAAAATTATTATAATAACATTGGTTGTAATAATGCTGGTCATTTTCTATGGTTTTTGAACGCGTTATTGAGCATTTATGATATGTGTGTAGATAAAGTAGTTTACGAAACTTTTTTCGAGGCCGTTTATTGCTACCCGAATTTATTCGAAATTACCCGCATTGACTTTAGTTTGCTTTAATTTTAGAAGTTGACGTTCAAAAACAAATGTGTAGGACTCATTAATAATTACTTAGCGGACTCAAGAAAAATAATTTTGTAAAACTTATATTTTGAGATGGATGTTGGCTTCCTTCGCCGCTTGCATTTTGTCTTAATCCTTAATTTTTAAGGTAACATTTAAGCCAAGCAAGACAAATGTGTGGGTGAATCAAAATTACTTTTTTTTATTATAAAACCTCTTATATCTGAATTTTTAAATTGCCCACACCCTTCCTACACCATTTACGCCGCGGCTGGTTCAGTAATAAAAATATTTTACACAGTTTTTTTACTGGCGTTTGCTCTAAGTAGCTTTCTGTTTTAATATACTCGTAAATGTAAATGATTAATGATCATCGTAGTTATTCCTCTATAATACATAAAGGTTTTCATTTAAAATTGTACCGTTAACAAGTGGTTGTGGTGACGGCCACAACGGCCAAACTGTTGATTTATGTCAAATGAGCTATGATTTGTGACTAAACACACGAACCTATAAATAATGGACTTCTAATCAGCATTTAAAATTGGCCTGAAAAGTCGAACAAAAAGTCAGTCTGTCGGACCGACAGCGCTGCTGTCAATACTATTATGTTGTAAAATACCTATTTGCAACGAACCTTAATAAATTATTATTTTATGCAGTTAGACGTAAAATTGAAAATCCAATGACTATAAATGGTTAACTAATAATTTGCATTGGTGACATTGGCGTGAACCTGTAATCTCATGTTGGGCCGTCTTTCTGCTGTCATTTAGTATGTCACTGTACATCCATACATTATAATATCATTACACTACTGCGGCCCTAACATGACAGCCCAGGTTTAGTTTAACCCCTCCCTGCGTCTCTGTCTAACTAGTATCATAAGAAAGGGACGCACAGAGAGATAAACTATACTTGGCCAGTCATGTTAGGGCCGCTAATACTATTTTAATATACTTAAATTAAGTTTAGGTTAACCGGACAATTGCTTTATAAACGCTCTATTTAGTATGATAGGCTTACTGAATGCGTAATTACCGGATATGACATTCAATCGCTTACAATGCATGAACTCTTTACTATAGTTATCGGTTATCGTCGTCTTTTGTTTTGTTTATAACAAGCAAGTAAACAATAGCAGGTAGAAAACGCGAGAGAAACCTACGTTAAACCAAGGGACGTAAAAGCGCCCCATTTCATTTTCTACCTTAAGCTAATATAAACAAAGCCGGTATTTTAAAAATATTTACTTTTACGACTGTGCTCTGATAACGACTTTATCTGTTTGACAATAAGTTAGAAAATAATTTGAAACACGGTTATCTGTTATGGGGTGGGGTTTTTTTAACAGCTGTCGCTTGGGTTGGGGTGCGTTCTAGTCAAACTGCATACGAATTGATGTCGTGGCAGAGTGAAGAGAGCTCTTTATTGTTGCTTATACATATGAAGAGTGAATTTAATTTAGTAATTTACACTGTAAAGCCAAAATAACACTTCTCGCGGCAGTAAAATAAGCGAAAGATAGTGAACGAGTGAACATAACCAAAAGTGATCGATTGATAGATAACAAACTCTAGTTTTATAGTCAGACTTCTTAAACTAAGTTATCGGTTATTCACTGATAAAATCGAAGCAGTATAGACCTAGTTTTCACATGGCTGCAAAGTGTCCTATTGGATCTACGGAAGACGTGTACCATCTCGCGGAAGATTCGAGCACATGTCTCCTATCCTCGACTGTGTTTGCCGGCGAACCCAGTTCAAGCCAGCACCGTGAAACGACTACACCCAGTCCTGTGGCATCTACTGAGGACGAGTATCAACTCGCCGAAGACTTCGGCATAAGTACTCTATCCGTGTTAGCGGCATCCGTCGAACCAAGTTCAAGCCAACAGTATCCTGCTATGGCTACGTATTCTGTGGCATCGACTAATGATGTTGACCAAGTTACCGAGAAGTTAAGTAGCTGTGCCACTTCTTCGAAAGTGACATCCGTCGAACCAGTTCCAAGCGAACCGCAGCGTCCGGATAAACTTCCCATGCCGCTTATGCTATTAATTTCGGAGAAGAGGAGATTACGTCGTCAGTACCAGCGCACACGATGCCCGACTTTGAAGAGCCAAGTTAACGCGCTTCGGCAAAAAATAAAAGATGGCCTAGCGGAGCTTAAGTTAAGCTGCTAGCTTGAGGACCAGTGTACCTAGCACCACAGACAATATTAACTCGCTATGTAACTCAGTGTGTCTCATTTTAACTAACCCAGTAGGAGAGAGACGCACAGAGTTATAAAGCGAGTTGCGTGTCGATAAGGTTCGAGCTAGGTGCATAGGCATCGACATTGTTATCTTATCAACGTTGCATTTATTTAGAGCAATATTCACGTAAGCTCAAATTTCAGTAGCTCAGTAAGATATTACTTTTTTGTTTCGATTCAATCAATGGAAATGTGCGATTTAATAAGGAACAGTACTTTTCCCTTTACTTATACTCTTATCTCTTAGATACAGACATTATTATAACAAAGACAATGATAAAAATAAACTAGCTAACAGTAATAGTTTGTTTTATTATACCCCGGTAGTTTTTATTTACCTTAACTTAACAACATATTGTATGCTCCTCATAATCGTAAGACCGTCTAAATAATTGTATACGTTTATTATTTTTATTTGTTAGCTGTTTTTTTCAATACAAAGGCAAACAACCAAGTGGTATTCGGTCTTAGCCCTTTGAGTTGGCAACTTATCTGCAATCTGCTTGGTGTTGCTTTGAGAAGAGAAATGAATCAAACTACCACGAAGAGGTTGTGCTTGGGGGCGACATTTTTATGATGAACATTAATGTTTGTATTGAAGTCAAGGGTATTAAGCATTATACATACATTTACCTAGTACTTTCACCTGCTCTAATCTGCTTCTTATTTCATCTCGGCTTTCTAGAATGGTTGTCTGGAAGAAATGCACTTTCACGACATACATATTATGCAGCTTGTAAATATCTCTGCGTTAATAATTTCAATTTAAACAGTATGAATCGCGTAAATTGCCACGAATAATATTTCTGGCGTTTCGAGCCAACACTAAAAAAATATGAAATAAAAGAAAAACATCTGTGTTGTTGTTGACCACGAGTATATCTGAAATTGTTTATTGGTTCAACGAAAATTAATAATTTACTCTCAAAAAGATTTTTAACCATCCACTTATCTGGTTGGAGTTCTTTGTGCGTGTTAACCAAAAGAGCATTTCTATTGTTTGCTATTGTATTTTTCTATCGTGTTGGTATGTGTCGTATCCAATACAATTTATGTATGTAAGTTTAGTATAAGATTTGCTTAGTTTGGGACTAGGTCAATTGATATCAAATATATTGTTGATAAAAATGTTCTATATCTACTTCTATTTTTAAACGAGACAGGCGATGAAATGTATACCTACGCTTAGGTGGTTGTAGACTGTTTTAAGACCTACACAATAAGTCATACAATTCCTTATCGCATCAATGCTCTTGTCTCGGAACATTTTTCTCATTACGTTTTCTGGCCTACGATTCATTTATTTTATCATAAGCAAAAATTGAAGATTTTGTGTTCGAAAAAAACCAATTCGAATTTATATACTTATAAAGAGAGGAAATATTGCTTCGGTCTTTATAGGGCGTCTTTTCTTTTGTTCGCTAAAAATGATTTTTATTTAGACAGAGTTGATACTTGTATGAACAGTCGGTCCGTGAAAATGGTATTTTTTTTTATGAAATAGGAAGGCAAACAGACAAGTGGGTCACATGATGGTAAGTGATCACCACCGCCTATAGACACTCGCAACACCAAAGAGATTGCAGATGCGATGCCAACCCAGGCTTAGATGGAATACCTATTGTGCCAGTAATTACACCGGCTGTCTTGCTCTCCACGCCGGAACACAGCAGTGCAAGCACTGCTGCTTAGCGGCAGGATTAGCGAGCAAGACGGTGGTAGCGATCCGGACGGACCTTGTACAAGGTCCTACCACCCGCAAACTGAACTTTATGACTGTAAATCACAATAAATGAGTACATGGCTATGATAACGGTTAGCACGCTTGCTCATTTTCTCGTTAGCCGCTCAGTGCGTCTCTCTTCTACTGGGCTTGATAGAAAGAGATAGGCCACAGATGACAGTAACAATTCGCCGTAAATTACTGTGTCGACAAGTAACGCAACGGACTTACAGACTTAACATCATAGTGGGCAAGCAATGTACACCGAATTGTCACTGTCACTTGCTGCCAGTCGCGTTTATGTAATTGGTCCCTGAGCGTTGTCGCTCACTAAGCATAATAGCGCGCTTTTCTATTCGTGTCTGCATGATTTGGTAAAATGGATCAAGGTTTGGTACTCAAACTTGTCAACGGTTAACTACTACACAAATCACTATGTAAGAAGTCAGTCTTTAATGTAAAAAGTTATCATCTACCAACGGTTAAAAGCGAACTGATTAAAAACGAAAAACACTTAAAAAAGTAGCCAAGTACTTTAATTTGCTATGTTGCTCAAAATGATCAGTTTCAAGGTGTCTTATTTTAATTAAAACTTTTACTCTTTGCACTTCAACTTTATCCTTTATCATTAAACGTTTGATATTTTGTTCGCCTTTTAGTCTAACGATTCAAAGATCTAGTACGGCCAGTAAGGGATCACATTGCTTAGAACAAGTATTTTCGAGTTTAAATAACTCAAAAATGTTTGTAATGTAATCGAAGAAGGTTTTTAATGAATTCAGCATCATATCTAAGGAGTTTAAAAGGTTTAAAGAGCTTTATCTTTTCAAATTTCAAACATTGCCGAGTCTTTTGTCTAGAATAAGAAACAAAAGTTAAGACAATCTTTATTTTGCAAAAAAATAACTAATCTTCACAATTACTTGTAATACAAAAAGTAAAAATGATTCGTAAATTCAGCTGTTTGCACAGCTGGCCTTTGTTTTATAAAAATCCGTTAAGTATACCAAATTTCGGTTAGTAATGTGATTTTATTCTTAGTGAAATTTGATCTTTTGGGCTACTTTGTCACATCGCACGCTTAGAATTAAAGTGACCCATTTCTGAATAATACACGTTCCAAAATATCACCTTAATTAAAAGACATAGGGTTTAATTTTAATTGCTTTAATTGTAAGGGTGCGAATAAATAGTTTAAAACAAAGTCGCTATCCATTAATGTCTGTCCTTATATCTTTGGCCACTTACTCCTCCCCAACCACGCAATGGACTTTGATACGGTTGTCACCGCCATTTAGAAAATTTTATGGAATGTTTTTATGTACAATCAACCAAACTGACTTCTAAACCACTGCACAACCTTTCCGCAATGAGTGATCGCTGTAATATTATGACATTTACTATAACAACATAGTGACATCTATTGTGAAAAGGTTCTAGTGGCTTAGAATTGACTGTACGTTACATCCTAATTGTACTAGGGCGAAGCCGGGGCAACTAGCTAGTTTATTTATAAAACTAGATCTAAAACATTATGCTATACGATCAATATTCATGGTCACTGATCCATAGTTGAGTTAAGATGTATATATCTGCACGCTATCCTTTCGGTAGGTATTGACATTGATGACCTCTCTATACAAATAAGGATCACAGATGGTGTGATACATATAAAGGAAAACACTATATTCACTGAAAGTATCTTTTATTCTAGTTTTTAACATTTTACAAAGCACATCGAATGACAGAACAACTCAACGCGCGAAAACACCCGGTCGACCACAAATAATCCTTCTCGTAGTGTTGTGCTCAGCTTCGATTAAAAACCTTGGATGAAGGACTAAAGCATGGATATAGCCTCAGTACTTGTCAAGTGTACATAGCCAAAACTGTCAAAATGGTTACCTTTGGGTGCGTCAAGGTAGTAAAACCTGCAAATTAATAAGAAAAACGTAGATTATACTACCTTAATGTAAGCATTACCATAACTAAAGGTGACCATTTTGTCTATAGGTTGCGTACAGGGTGTCAATTGAAGAGGAGTTTAGAGTATGTATTCATCTCTTTTTGACACATTGTATTGCCATTTAAAGTAAAGAGATCAGGTATTAAAACATCGCTTTCAATTTTAATACTCTTTCTTTTCTGTACTATTTCTAAGTTAAAAACCGATGCGCCTAGTGCGGTACTAAGTAGGATACATTTTCAATTTATGGTTAACAATATTGACCGTGTAGCGTACGTCTAAGATTGAAACGACTTGTTTATATTTATTTTTTGTCCCATGCAGATCGACTCAATACGAATGATGATACAAAACCCCCATTACAAGAAGCTGGCTGATCTCCACTTAGACAACAACAGTATTTCCACTGTGAAAGAGCTGGAGGGCTCCGAATGGTTCAACACGTTCCGAGTCCTGAGCCTAAGAGGGAATATGCTAAAACAGGTAAAATTCTACATTCATGATTTGTATCTCAAATACAAGTTAATGAAAATAAACTGACACATTGTTTTCCTAATCTAACCTTATACTGAAAGGAAACTAATCTAATATTGATCACGCGCATGACTCCACATCAAATTAGCAGACGAAACTAGTTTTTACAATCGGTTGTTCTTTCAGTTTTGGCTGAAAATGAAACCGAAACCGAAATTTACTTCGAAGACTATTTTTTTGACTATTTTTCAAACTTTGTTGATTTAACTAAAACCTCGTAATTGTTGAATTCATACCGCAACGCTAAGCAAACAAACAAGTAACAAACTGGAACAAATTACCTTGCTAATCTGCGAAACCAGTGCTGAGCACGTGCAAGACAGCTGCGTATGTGCAATACATATATTTTTCATGCACAAACCCACCCTCTTCCGCTTCCACACGAAACAATATACATATAACAAACATATCAACTATAAAGTATCATTACTTAACATTAAAACTACGCGATCTATTCGCATTTCGTCTCTATACGAGGCATCATTTGGATCAAATACTACGACAGTTCGCTATTTGAACGAATGATATAGGTACATGTAACAAGAAACAATTAACAAAACACGACAATGTACAGTCAGCACGGGCGCGAGAGAAAGCGTCAGTGACTCTGACTCTCTTCTCCACTGATCCACAACGCTACGCCAATCGCTCCCGAACCACGCATGGAAGTTCCGAACCTAGTTTCGGTCGGACACTAGTTCTTTGAGAATTATGTTATGCAACATGTAACTAGCCCTGGGATGCAATTTTTGAATCTCACCAGGTGACTAAAGTTCACCAAAATGGCCGTTTTTCAAAGAGATTCGGCCATTTTGGTCATCCGGTGAGATTCAAAAATCGCACTCCTGGAACAGGCTTCGGCTTTTCGGGCTGTTACTGTACCTGTCTTAAAGCGCTTATCTGAGTAAGAATAGTGAAATATTACATTTATATAAATTGTTTAATAAACTAATAAATAAGCTATTATAATAAACTAATAATGTTTAAGCTATTTATTGGATGTTTACATCCAATGAGTCTTCTCGTGACCACAACCGTTCAAACATGGCCGAAACGTCTTGGTAAATTAACAATTTTATCGCGTGAAAGTCCCGTCAACATTATAAATATGTTCACTTCCTTCTGTTTTCAGTTTCTCATAAACAAATCAATTACGTAAACGACTACTCTTTCAATAATTATAAGATTCAGGCGTTGGTTTCGCGGAGTAGCAAGGTAATTTGTTCCAGTTTGTTGACTACTCTTCCGTTAGTGCAGTCAAACGGAAGGGATACTAAATGCTTCGGTACACACTGATAGCCAATTCTAGAACGAAAATTATACTTACATCGACGGCTCCGTACATAGAACCAATCGCGCCCAAGGCGTGAACTCAATATTGCGTTAATATTGCGTCCATTAACGGTCGAATATTATTATAAAAATGCTCGTTATTACTAAACCTCTGGGTTGTGCTTTTTATTCATGGCCTTAGACAAGTTCTAGAAACAGCACTAGCGACTACGGCACTAGTCTGTCCTACAACCCAAAGACACATTTTATGAAGTTATAGAGTTCCCCAAATTGATAGCCAAAATAAAATATTGCATGAGACCCGTTAAATTTTCGTTCTCTTTTTAAAGCTTAACTTTTTTCTTTTTCTTGGATAGGCATGCTTTTAATTATTTTGATAGTTATTTCTATATTACATATAATATGTCACTAAGGCGTCACTAGATTCACGGCCCATAAAGTCAGTTTTGACTCACTTCTAGCTGTCGGATTGGCTTTATTTTTAGTAAACATTCATAGTTCTACTGACAATGTAATATGACTACAGTTGGCAAAAACTTGTGTCGACATTGATTTTTATCCCATAATGCCAATAATGTTAATAATTTTTTTGCATAATGAAGGTAGGCCCCGTTGTGGAGAGAGACGATTTCCTTGAGTGATTAAATTAGCATTTGAACAAAAATTATGAATGAAAATTATGTTACAACAAAGGCCTATTTTTGTTTAATGTGTAGGCAGTTCTAAAAATTCCCGATACCTACGTGCAATTTTAGTAAATGGGTAATTTAGTCGGTCATTACCAGCCCTACGCCTATTATTCGGTCATTAAATTCAGGGATAATAGTTTACACCTTTTGTCCTCGAATATAATCCCGGTATAATCCACCTAAAAGGGTCTGTGGTCTATTAGAATTTCTATTATAGTGGTCATGGGGGCCACTGTCAAAGATGTCGTTAGTTAATGAACTTGGTAATAAGCACGGTTAATTGGAATAGTATATGGTACGCTCCCCTGTCGAGTACTACCGGCTTCATAGGCATATCATGTTAAAAAGGGAATTTTTAAGAAACCTGCTGAAACCTTCAAAGCCAAAAAGTGGAAATTAAAACTAGGATACATTTTTTTTCCAGCTCTTTTCTAATATTTTCTTTACTTTTATTTTATGCATCTAAAATCTCTTTGAAATTAGAAAGTAACACGAGACGAAGAGGTTTATTAAATGAAATACTTGGCTTTAGAACTTTCAGACGCCCCTCGTAGCGTTATATCGTAGTGTAATCTGGTTGCAGTAGGTATTCGACGAAGAAATTGGTTAGGCACTTGTCGATCGTATTCCAAGAGGGTAAGGTACAAGAGTCAAGCAATTGCTTGGTTGCCTATACTAATGGGTCGGCTAGCTGCTGCGTTTCGTATGATGAGTGAGAGGTCCGGGAGCATTAAGCTTTTGAGCTTTGAAATCCGGATTTCTTTACGTGCAATGCCCTGACCGTCTAGTCGCTTCACGCTTTAAAATAAAGGTTCGACGACGAGCGAAGCGAGAAGAAACGCGTTTGTTATCTTGCGATCACCGCAAAACGCGTAGCCGAGTGAGCGAAGCGAGCGTGCGGTTGCAGTTGTTAGGTAGAGAACGCGATAACAGAAGTCTATTTTATATTAATATCATTTTGTTAAAAGTTTCATTGTCGTTTTGTTTAATTTTTTATTTGGTCTTAGTTAATTTAATAACAACGAAATCTCCTCTAAATCGAAGTGACAGTTATTTATATGTATTAGTGAACTTTAGCGCTACATTAAAATTTACGTCAGACATGGTGGTTCATTGTTACCGAATTGTACGGACGATAAATAAGTACGGAACTCAGTGAGTCAAAGCATAAGGCTTTATTTCGAATATCACCAAAATGCGATTTATAACCTTGTCATAGTAATCTGCGATAAATCTCAACGGATACATTAGGGTATCCTCAAAATTTCCTCTTAAAAGGAAGGGTCCCGGAACTTTGGGAGTCCATCATACACTTATTGTAATTCTATTATGGAGTAGCCGATACAGAGTGGCTCTGAGACTCTGAAATCCCGCGACGTATTAAAAAATATGTCTAGTATATTAAATTTTTTTGCTTAAATTTAACCTTCAGGTTGTTGAAAATTGATTACGTGAAAATGGGAGAGTTTTAATTTGATAACTGAAGAAGGATAGATGAAAATTGTAATCTCAGGTAAACGGAAGGCTTTCATGGAATAAGAGGAAATGTTGTTTTACGCGTACGAACGCAGTGAAGAATATATTTTATTCTCAACGGAGAAAAAGGATGTCATGTATGTGTATCTGTTTATTGACTTATATGGGGTAGACTTGACTATTCTAATACTTTTTTTTTGATTATCGAAGGCATTGAGAATGAGTATGCTAGAATTTATCTGGATTCATGTTTCTTTGTTTTTTTTGTCATTTTTGGTTCTTCTTTTTCGTTCTTCAAACTCAGTTCACCTACATGCAACCATAGTGTCCTATGGTTGCATGTAGGGAACACTAATCCACGTTGCATGTTTTTTCTGTGTGGAAAAAACGGACGTGGTGTACAAGGGCACTTACACACTGTGTCTTCAAATCCTATCCTATGATGGTTCTCTTTCAGCACATACTTATTTTGTTTATTAATGGTTCCGTAGTGATTTTTTTAGAAAGGCAGTACATTTTTTTTCCATTGCCGCCTACGCGCTTTAACAAAATGGAAACAAATTCTCTTTAAAAAGCAAAAGGGAATTAGATTTTGTTTCCTTTAAATATTATAATAGATGTCTTAGGTAGCATTTGTTTTGTTCCGAGGAGTATAGGCTGGCGATAAGATGATGATATTTTGACAGGTTGTAGCATTGTTCGATCAAAATCGAAGTTAGCGTATCAAAGAGCTTTATTTATATTGCAATTTTGTTAATTTTTATTAATGCTATTTTTACAAGAAAATTCTAACTAATCATTCAATGAACTTAGTGTCACTGATAGTTCGATAACGTCTTCTTTTATGTTAGGAATATGAACAGGCGGGTCACCTGTTGTGAAGTGAACCCCTCTCACCCCGGAAACCAGCCACTCCCACAAAGTCGTTGATCTTTATCTTTTGTTTTAGATTCCCGTGTACGCGTTCGACAAAGCCTTCCAAAGTAACAACAACATTATGCACGTGTTCCTGGGCCACAACCCATGGCGTTGCGACTGCCACTTCATCCCCCGCTTCCAAGCATTGCTGTTAAAGTACAAGCGCGTCATACGAGACTTGGCAGACATCAGGTGCTCCAAGTCTCAAGACAAGTCTATATCACTGGTGCAGGTAAACCCAACACAGTCATCTTTAGTGGGAACTATATTATACATACTTACACGTGTTCTGGGCTGCAATCTGCAGCGCTGCGACAATGTTTTCATATTACGCTTCCAGGCTGCTGTTAAAGTTTTTTTTTATGAAATAGGAAAGAAAACGAGCAAGTGGATTACCGGGTAAGTGATCACCACCGCTCATAGGCACCTACAATACCAAAGGAGATTTCAACTACTAGGATGAAATATCTCTTGGGCCACGACTATCTTGGGCTCCACAGAGGAATACAACAGTGCAGGCATTGCTGCTTAGTGGCTAGATTAGCAAATAAGATGGTCGCGATCCGGAATGAGCTTGCACAAAGTCCTACTATCCGCAAAAAGTTCAAGCGCGTCTTACTTGTCCTGGCAGACCGCAGATGTTCCATGTCTTAGAACAAGACTGTATCACTGGTTCAGGTACATCTAATACTACTACTACTATAATAGTTAGTGGGAACTACTGCGGTTGATAAACACTGCCCTAAGCTACGAATAACAATTCTCGCCCTAAGACACTTAGTACCTAAGACAGATCTCAGAACGGTTTTTTATGTACATAAGCAAAAATGTATTTCTTTAAAAACGCAAGCGCACAACGTGCCGAAGAAACAATTTACTGTTTTCATGCTCTAAACGAGTTGCGTAATCATTAAGGAACAGAAATAGCTGGCTTACGAGAACAACATTTAGATTAAACTGAGCATAAGTACGTGTTAAGAAATTGGAAAATACTAAATATGTGTAAAGCAAAGCTTTGCACAGGTGGCAGTTTTATAGAATATCCCTGCGATGTCACAATAAGATCTAAATACAAGTTTTAATAGAAGTAAAGATACAACTCTTTCACGCTCTACCTAAATCCTTCTAAGTCATTAGACTCCTTTTGTGATGTTCACATCATCTTAACGTCACTTGGATGACTTACCATCCAAGTGACGTTAAGTTCACGCGTTCCTACAGAATTAACAAAAAAAGGCAATTTTAAAACATTTAAATAGTTTTTTTTATTTGTTGTTTTCATTTCGTTTGGACTATTGACATTCATTGTAACAAGAATGTCCTGACTATTATAAAAATAAAAGAGTAGTTGTTTCATATTCATCATAATAATTATTATCACCACCATTTCAACATGGGAACAACCATTCTACATATTGTGAGGTACCTAGTTCCCATGCCAGAATATTCACAACCCGTTATAGGTATGTAGTCATTAGTTCTACAAACTATGTGGTTTTGCACATTGCTACTTCAATTTATAGACATTAAAAGCAAATGGACCTTTAGCTCTACAGGGTATTTTCTCATGGTATGGTAGTGGTAATGAAAATGAAAATGAAAATGAAAATGAAAAATTTATTTTGCAAGTAGGCCATATAGGCTCTTTTACATGTCTGAATCTACTAGCGCTTCGGAAAATGGAAGAATCTGCTGAGAAGAAACGCCGCAAGAAACTCAGCAGTTTATCTTTTTTTTTCTTCTCTTTTGAAAACGTGTTTGTAATGTGGCGAAACTGGAAAACGCAAGGCACGGAATGCTGAGGTCGCAGGTTTGATTCGGTTTCAAATTTTATCTAAAACCGGCCGTTTGATTGCAAGACAATATCACAAGACGTCACAATCATCGCTACTAAGATGCATCTGCTTCACGTTCAGTGCCCTTTCAGAGATAGCCTATCAACATGGCATGACAATCTCCACTTTTGAGACCGTCATTTGGTGCTCCTGCCTAATTAAGTGTGCAAGTTCAATACCTCTAAGTACTATTATGTCACTGAGAATCTTTAAAGCTCATTGAAAACGATTTAATCGCTTCTCGCAGTCTTCTTCTTTGATGACTACACCGTACCTAAGACGCTCTGAACATAATCCCCTTAAGTTTTGCTAATTTTTTTTGTGCGAGTGCTTGCCAAGCTTCTCTCGTTAGTTATCAAAAGAATACCTAATAAAGGAAGGTTTCAAAACTATTTAAATTTATTTTTCGTTTTTCTCATTTTTTATATTTGCGTGTGTATAAACGTTTATATTCTTTGTTTTTAATTATAATTTAAATTAAACCTTGCTAATTTGCTTGCTTTTCTTAAGCTTTATTGATATTGATATCATAAATTAAAACACGGGACTGTTACCTAGTTGTGAACTTGTAACGCCTTCTAAGCTGTGATAGTTTTCCTTTTAATTTCGTTATAATTTATACTACTGCAGTGAATTTTATCCATAAAAAAATTACATGATTTTAATTTACCTACCATTTTATTGGCGTGACTAATATAATCCATGCCAAATCACAGCTTTCTAGTACTGTGTCTCTGGACGTAGCTGTCGACATACGAACAGCCGGAGGGACGGACATGGTGAACTTATAAGGGTTCCGCTGTCAACAAGGGATAAGAAAAAAAAAAAAATGTCCGCAACAAAAGCTGGCACAAGAAAATTTAGACTCCTTTTAATATAAATAAACTTGATAAGCTATGGAATTTTCTATAGCTGACGAACGTCAAAACAAGGATATACAGCTACACGTTTCCCGAAAATTCTTCCCTTTTTTTTGTAAAAGTATAAAAATGATTAAATAATTTTAAGGCTTGATGACATAGAACTCATATATAATAGTTACATATACTTCACTGTTCTGCCCCCGTGTGAAATAACCATTAACGAAGGAGGGGAAAATATTTGATCCCCCTGGCGCTTTTTCAGCATACTTACCTTATATTTACTCACTAAACGTAATGTGAGTACCTTCGTCTTGAAAATATTGATTCTTCTGGCGCGTCTTTGTCAGACGTTTACACGTTATGCTTAGTAAGGTAATGGCCCCAGTCATTGAGAGTGGTCCAATAATGGTCGATAAGATACGGAAACATGCGAGATGCGAGTAAAAACGAGATACACTGATGTCAATTTACTGGTAAAAGCAGTGCCCTATACGCTTGTAAAGCACAGGGTTGCAATTCTTGAATCACAACAGGTGGCTAAAGCTCACCAGAATGGCTAAACCTCTATGAAAAACGGCCATTTTGGTGAGCTTTAGTCACCCGGTTAGATTCGATAATCACACTTGAATCTTATCAGGTGACTAAAGCTCACCAAAATGGCCGATTCGCAAAACTCGCACTAATGGTACTGTTACCTTAAAAATTAGGTAAAGCTAAAATATGCGCCTGAGGAATCAATATTTTCAAGATTTACTCACAGAATAAATACACATGCATGTAACTTCTGTTCTTTCAAGTAGATCTATACGAGGCATCATCAAGATCAAACAAAGAACAAACAAAGAGGCGAAACGCGCGTCGATTGTGTAGTTTTAGTGTTTAGTGGTGGTGGTGTGTAGTTAAGTCTGTGTGATATATGTTGTTTCGTGTGGAAGCGGAGGAGGGTGGGTTTTTGCATGAACATATATGTGTCGCACAGACGCAGCTATTTTGCACGAGCCCGGCACTGGTTTCGCGGAGTAGCAAGGTAATTTGTTCCAGTTTGTAGATAAAGTTCACGAAAATGTGTAAGCTACAGGCATGAGTATTATTAAAATTATTATATTTTTGCGATAACTGAAATATTAAATATGTATTTTCAGCAGTAGTTAGTCTTAAGCAGTAAGACCGTCTAATGTCTACCTTATAGGTAATGGATTCATTATCCATTTTCTCCATTATTCTGTGGTGCACGAATAATTGTTGTTATTGTTCTTGCATAGTTAGCTTTCTTTTTATTAAAAGAGCGAGGTTTAACAAAAATGCTACAGATTGGAGTCTGCCTTTGAAGAATTAATTTGCTTTAATTGGTTCTCGTATTTTGTTTTATTTGGTTCTTTCCCTTTTAAAACTCAATTTTAATGGAAAGAGAGAGTGTTCTCTCCTACCTCGTTTCATTCGGTAACCTATTTCATAAAATGTAGGTTTATGCCTATTTACTTGCTCAAATAAGTCAAATAACCATCATTTCAGTTCAGTTACATCTACACGAATACAATAAAGACGTAAACTGTGTTTGTTTGTATTTAGGGGTACTATCTGGAACTACTGAACCGATTCCAAAAAATATTTCACCAATAGAAAGCTATACTATCTCTGACGGACATTAGACTACTAATTCTATGCGAACGAAGTCGCGGTCGTCCGCTATAGTTACATAATAGACGACAAATACAAATAACTTTATTCTTGCTTAAAACCTTGTTCTATTGATGGCTTAAACTAATATAAGTACTTAGATTCCCACTTTTACCAGCGTCTGGCATAAAAAAAGGAAATCAATGGCTCATAAAGAAGACATGCAAGGCAATGTACTGTCAAGGTAACACATGCATGTACCATCGCAAAACCCTGTCGGAATAAGGTGAAGTATTAAGCGCGACTTGTTCACGTGTAAGTGATGTTATTTGTCTCTGTGACATGGTCTTACGGTGACAATTAGCGACCCGCTCCGGCTTTGTACGGGTGAAATTCACTAATGAAGGCTTAATTAGAATGTATTACTGGAGGTAGGACCTTGTGCAAGATCCTGGCAGATCGCTACCACTATCTTGGTAGCTAATTCGGTCGCTAAGCAGCAGTGCTTGTACTGTTGTGTTCCGGCGTAGAGAGCTAGATAGCTGCTGAAATTACTGGCCCTGGAGGTATTCTATCTTAGCCATCTGAATTGGCTACGCATCTGCAACCGCCTTGGTGTTGCGGGTGTCTAAGGAAAAGGTGATCATTTACCATCAGGTGACCCAGTTTCTCGTTTGCCTTCATAATTCATAAAAAAAGGTATTAAAGTTATCGACAACCGAATTGGAGCGATTTCTGAAAAAACATTACTATGCATTTTTGGTGAATCATCAGCTTTTTCATTTTTTCATTCTTCAAATGACGTTATTTATTTTGTTTCAGATCAGTACTCTCCCTCTCGGGAACGTCTGCACAAGCGGCGTCGAGATGCCAATAAGCCCTATCAACATAGTTAATCTTACCCTAGCCACTATCTTATTTCTAGTCATAGGCAGGTTCTTGTATGACTGGCATAGTTTCAAGAACACTGGGAAATTACCTTGGATATCCTCCATATTGCCTTGAGAACAAAGTTGAAGTAAATCGGGTCAAATTATGTTTTGTAATGTGAAGTAAGACAGCTTCATATCAAAGCAAGTTTTTGCAAGATTTTATGCAACTTCACAAATGTTAATTAGCTAGTCAAATCATGCAAGTTGATTTTCACTTTCGGTGGTCAGAATGACTTGAAACTTGGTATGTGTGTGAAATTTTGCGTGAGAGAATGTAGCATATCATTTTCTAAACCAGTTAGGCACTAAAATGCTCTGATGTGAAGAGTGAAGAGAAGACCCTTGAGGTGAGGTGAGGTGAGGACCTTATCCATGTATAATCGCTTAGTAAACCTCTATTTGTTAACATAATATTTCTTTGCTATCAGTTATTGTGGCGTTTATCTTCGAATAAAAGGACTTTTCTACAATTTATTTTCCATATTTTGGAAAAACAATACAAATTATTGTTATGTTGTGTAGCGAGTTTAATGTACAGTCAACCAAATTGATTTGTAGGCCACTGTAGAGTGTTGTCACATCATTGTGTTATCGTTGGGTTATTATGACATTTATTCAGAAGTCACCTATGTATTATATTGGTTGACTGTATATACAATAAAGTGTTCACATAATTACTTAAAGGAGCAAAACATATTTTAGGTAAAAGAGGTTGCTAAACTTTTATGAACAAGGGTCTGACATTCATACTTAAATCATACATTAGCGTAGTCCCATGAATATGATACATGATACAGAAAATGAAGATTCGGCTGTATGGTTTTAACGCCATGCCTATGCGCGCTTTGCCTGTCCATTGAAAAAAAAATTGTAAACTAATGGCACGCTAATGGCCAAACCAGATAAATCTGCATTTGACACTGCACTGTATCAAATTCGATGAGTGAATTTGAATTTAGCATAATTATATTTGTACTCTTATTGTTTGTTGGATGAGTAGGTATAACATTTTACATTATACTATTCATTCCTATCCATTTATTATGTCATCTATTTATAATAGTGATATTGTTAAAGTCAATCCATCTCAATATTTTTCGGTTAAATGTTTGCACGAATGTTTACATCGTAATCTTTCGTGACGTCGATCGAGCCTTTAATAAAGTGTATAAATTTTAATAAAATGTTAAGCAATATCGTGTTTAATTTGTTTTATTTCAAGACTTATTTTAAGTATTCGTAACAAACAGTTCAGTTGCTGATAACTTGAGAAATTAAGTAAAATCTGAGATGGTTAAGTGAGTACGTAGTGAGTTCCAGTGAGACCGGCTCAACTTCATTTTAGAAAACGGGGATCTAAATTCAGCAAAGTAATCCACTGTTGAAGCAGATTCACCTGCTCAAGATTTATCAGTCAAATTAAATGGGTGATTAAATTACCTCAGGAATTAGGTAACGTTATATTTCGGTACGAAATATTAGAAACTTGGTTTGGACGATCCAAATTTCCTCCACTAAGTAACTAAGTTTTGTTTAGTGGCCAGAATTATTATTTCTAAACGGGATAGTCGAACATTTGTCGGATACAGACCCGAGGGTACTTCGTAATGCTACGGAGCGGAAAACTGTACGCTTCCTGAACTTTCCAATTAGTTGTTATTCGCCTCGAAATTTCCAGAATTTACGTGAAAGTGCAGGAACAATGTTTCGCAACGCTCAAAGCTAATGGTAGCTTTGAGCGTTGCGAAACATTGTTCCTGCACACACCACCACTGGTGTTAATCACGCGTATTTAACGGACATTTTGTGGTTGCTAATTTTGTGATTCAATTATAAAAAAGCTTGCGTTTGACCACAATCTCGCCTGATGCAGATGGTATGAGTAAGTGGGCAGTAACGATGCGTCCTAGCGGAGCTCTGGTGGAGCGCGCTAGCCCAGGAAATGCTTGGTTAGTAGCAAGATATTTTGCTTGTCATAAGTTTAATAAAAACAGGCCAAGGGCGAGTCGGACTCTCACACAAAAAGCTCTGGAGGGAGAGTGATTGTCTGCATATTGTGCGAAATTCACACTGCGTCAGATAATTTCACACATGGTCTACTTTTCAATAATCGATGCAAGCCAAGCTTTTTTATTTAAAATAAGGCTACTTTCGGAACGAGTAACATAACGAGTAGGTGAATTTGACACTGTTTGTGATATGCACAGCAGAGCAGAATTTTTGAAATTCTTTGTGCAACCTTTTCTCAGTAATTAAATGAAATGCTAATGGCTGCCGGGGCCGGGGAAACCACGATAACATTTATTGTGAAAACGGTTTTACAGAGGTTTTGAATTACTTTGGTTTTGCAAAGTGTAATTCAATTTCGCATTGGTTCTTAATTTTTTTAAAGCTCCAGATATTTGTGTTTATCGAATTCGTGATATCGAATTCGTTAGGATTTGTTTTGGTATAATTAAATTACTCATAACAAAATAGGGCCCACTTTTTTTTCGGCAAAATTTAAACATGTTTTGAAAGTAGGGTTTTTTACTAGTTTCTGTATAAACAATTAATAAAATCCTACTGTAAAAACATGTTTAGGAGCATTTTGTTTTTTATTTTTGTTTTACTTAGAAAACTCGAGTAATAGTAGAGTATAAATATTCAATGTATACATATGTTGAACTTTGAAATAACCAATTGTTTTTCTGATCAGATATTGGTTACTAGTCAACAATGAAACTCCCACGCAATAATTCAAATATGAAATTTCATCATTTGCTTAAAATAACTTTTAGGACGAGTAGAGTACGATGTTTTTTCTTTACGTTTTATTACTTAAATTTATTTAAACTGGTAAAGCTAACTAGCCTAGTTTGTATTTTTTATCAGTCCTCAAAAAGAAAGTTCTCTATGCGACTGAATATTCTTTTTAATTTTTGTGTGTATTATTTATTACTGTTTTGTAAAGGCTGTTGTTATTTCAGTCTGCCCATGGAATTGAGGCGAAAAGAGGGTTTGAAACGCCGAGAATTAGATTAGTTGACATTTATTTAAATTGATTTAATTCAACGTATACTACACACAACTAATAAAAAATATTGTATAAAATATGTATATTTATAGAACGGAATTGTGAAACTTTCGAGTGACACACCGTACGAAGTTTTTTCAAGTCCCATTTATTTTTACTTTTTTAATAACCACCGCTTGTCTTATTTTTTTATGTCCTGTGTAGCTAATTACTTTAATTTTGCCAGAATACATTAAATTCTTTCTGAGAAAAAAAGTCTCGACAGGTAGACAAACAGAAAGATGGACACTAAAACAATTGAATAAGATTTCCGTGTTTTCTAAAGATTATGCAGGCTGTGCCATGTACTATTGAATAAAATGGTCCATTATATGGAATAAAATATACAAACTATTAAGTTCGATGTCACAGGGCACCCTGGCTGAGTATTATGCTATGTAGCAATAGGGTTGCTATCCGTCCTGGTTTCTTAGGACATGTTTTGGTTTTTAGTTTGTCCTGGGTTTTTAATGTGTATTGGTAAAATCCTGTTTTAAATTTTGCGTGGGAATGGCGACAATTTTTTTACGTCTTGTTTCGTCTATTTGCGAGCACGAAAGAAATACATTATGTAGTTATTTACACGAGCGAAGGAGATGCAATGACAACTCGAATATGAAACACTAAGTGAAATGCCATTATAAAACCCGGCCTAGTGCTGTCTCTTATTTTAATGCTAAATATCTAAACAGATATTTAAAGTTGTTATTAGAGTTAATACTCGACCACAAGTATTACAGGAAGTTGGTGGTGTTGAGAAGCAAAAGAGTATCTACTTAAAACTACTCTATTGGTTTTATACTGTGACCTATTTTTAACCTTCAAATCTTGGTATTCAAAATGTTGGGATGGCAACCCTAAGTAGCACTAACTTAGTGGCTTTCAGCCTTGAAATGTAGAATACGCTTCAGTTAAAGCGATGCTCTTACATACACTTACATATAAATTGTCATATATGCTTTTACATTGTATAAATTGAGGCACGAGAAAGTGGTACAAGTCAAGCTGAAAATTGAACGAAGACAAAGACTATGTAATTCCAATTTCCTGGCGACACCGCACGCATATGTTTCACGCCTGATCGCGCAGCAACAAACTACCTTTGATCTAAGGGTCTACCGTCTTACGTTATAATCCTACCTGACTGCGCCAGTTAGATTTTTAATCTTCGCTATAAAACTGATTGCCAGTTTGTTTTGGGGTCTTCAAGTACATCAACCTATTTCAAAGGGTTTTTTATTTGAAAACCGGCATTTCCGGGTTCTATTTTAGTTATTTTTTGAACACAATTACTTCTTTTGATTCTTCGGAATAGCACTTTTGCAAAAAAAGACTAACCAAGATTGTTTACAACATTTCTCATTAAAAAAACAAGGTAAAATAAATGTAACCGACTTTTAAGTCAACATTTAACACTCTTAAGGCTAAGCACGTTTAACACACGTGATGTAATAACGTACGAATAATAAAGACTACGTTTCTACGCAGTCTGAGTAACATTTATTCATTTCTTTTCTATTTCTGTGTTAGTCGGGAGTCGGTTGTAAAGATGCTATCGTTTACTTTATAACTACACTAAGCAATAACTTTGAACTTACAGCTACAACAAACTGGAACATATTACCTACCTTGCTATTCCGCGAAACCAGTGCCGTGCACTGCAAGGTAGCTGCGTTTGTCATGCAAAAACCCAGCTTCCTCTACTATACACTACCACTTAACACTAAAACAACACGACCGAGGCGCGTTTCACCTCTATACGAGCCATCATCCGAATCAAATAGCACGACTGTTTACTCGTTTGTTCACACTTTAAACTCTGAAATGGAATACGAGATCAAGTAAGAGTCTACAGATGACATGATCTGGTGAATATTATGGTCAGATCAGGAGCAATATCATGTGGTGTGGAGTCTTGTCACCTGAAATCTCTCGGACAAGACAAATCAAAGCTCGACCTAATCAGGTATCAGATGTCTGTAAACCCCAATTTATTCTGTAAGCCCAATAAAACCCCGTAATATGTAAATCCAAACCACAACATTATCCAGACAAAGGAAATTCAGACACAACTAGACAATTGGTGCCTTGCTTGCTTGAATTTTCAGATGCAGTTAACTGCCCAACGCTTGGTCGACGATTGACGTTGATCGTAGAATTTATATCCCCACCTCAATATCCTGTCTGCTATTTTTATTGTTGAAATTTGAAAATGAAGGCGATGACATTACATCCTACTGCTCATTCACTAATCACTTTTAAAAGTGCAACAACAACAGCAACAATTGGCTGTTCAAGAACATTCAAATGAAATCCTTTTTCGGAATCATGTAAGATGTTAGATTAATGAAAATGTGGTATACCATGATCATCCTGTAACATACGTTTAGGATTTTTCAGATGTTCATGCCTATATAAAGCAATATGATCTTTATACTTAACTGTGAAATAGCGCCCAATTTGCCCTGTATTTACATTCTTATTACGTTTGTTGGGTCTTTAACGCGATAATATACTGCTTATTTATTTACCTCGACGTTTGTGTGTCAGTGTGGTGATATGATGGTTAAAAATAAACAAGACCAAATGCGGGTAGTATGTAAAACTCGCGCGGCTATACAGCAGTGACACCCTCCACTTCGGTCTGCTTGTGACCACGGCCGTTGCAATGCGGCCGAAACGTCGAGGTAAATAAATAAACAGTATAATATCGCGTTTAAGTCTCGACAAACGTAATAAGTAGGTCGGTATTTACATTATTATTAGGATGGCTAATAAAACTTTAATATTAATACTTTGTAGTGTTCAACGCAAGCGCCGCCTTTTTGCTACGAGTATTACATTGGGATCATGGAGTAGCGCGGTAATTGTTCCAATTAAATTCAGCTAAAAACTTCACCTCGTTATATCAACTCCTTCTCAAGTTAAAACTAATTGCGTGGGTGTATACCTCATTATAAGAAGGTTTTCAGTAAACAAGTAATAATATCACGACGCAATGTATAAAGTCTGGGAAGCACGACGTTGCCCTAGCCAACAAAGGAAAGGCGTCGCCGCATTACATTTCTTAAAGTGGTTTTTCACATCCAGCAAATGGTTTGACAACACCAGTGCAGCAAGCTCTAATTGACCCCGACTCGCTATTTACTATACTCGTATACTCGTCTATAATATCTTATTTACTTTTCATTGGTAGTAAAGAGTGCTCAGGGAAGGTTTGATTAATTAAAACAGTGGGAGAGCTGCACTGTAGCCAGCGGCTTTAACTTGACCGGGGTTTAACTTCTTCTTCTCCTTTTTTTGTACTTTCTAACATACTATGGATTGGAATAGTCATAAATGAGATGATAATAAACCTAGCTATTCTTTCACGTGTGGTTGAAATTCCTGCTAGAAATATCAACTATCTATCTATCGTAATTCCTTAGCGTTGATACGATACGCCGAAGATAATGACCGCGATTGAAACAGCGAAATACTAATCTTTCTAGTTAAAGTTGGGGTAAAGGGTTGTTTTTCAATAAACATGTATCATTATTGTTGAAGCCACATCATTAACGAGTTTCTAACTTTCGAAGGGATGGGTTGTACAATAAAGGGAACTTTACCCGACGCCGGCGGTTTCTAAAGCATTGGATACATCGGGAATTTTAGTATCAACATACGTGGCGTTTAGACAGCTGACCTGGTGTTTACCGCGGTCATGAGGCATGCTAGCTAGTTCAAAAGGGAATATGTCAGCTGACGGCCATTCATAAATGAACAAGTTGAATGAGATAACCTGATTAAGTTTCTCATAGATGACTCCGAGGGTAGTTTTCCCAAAGAAAAAATATCAATAATGTAGTAATGACCGTAAAGACGAAACACATTGAAAAATTCGCAGGGTATGGCAGCGGTAATGTGGCGGAAACTGGAATACGCAAGGCACGGAATGCTGATGTTGCAGGTTCGAATCCTGCCATTACCCTAATTTTTCTTTGTGTTGTCATTCATAAATAGCATTTTAAATTTAATTTGAAGGGATATATAAAAGGGAAGGGAAGGGATATATAAAGCTAGAGTGCTTGGGCCTCTGGGTATCTGCTTCTGTGAGCGTTAAAGCGAGCTGAAAGGACGTAAGACGATTATCAATGTCAAGTCCATAGCAGATGTTAGGACCTTGTGCAAGGTCCGTCCGGATCACTATCACCATCTTGCTTGCTAATTCTGCTGCTAAGCACTTGCACTGTTGTGTCCCGGCGTGGAGAGCAAGACACCCGGTGCAATTACTGGCACAAGAGGTATTCCATCTTAGCCCTCTGGGTTGGCAACGCATCTGCAATCTTCTTGGTGTTGCGAGTGTCTATAGGCTATATGATCACTTAGCATCAGGTGAGCCACTTGCTTGTTTGCCTTCCTGTTTCATAAAAATAACTGTAGTTTCTTAGTAGCATAAAAGCTTACTGAATGTCACCTTTGTCTAGACACTGTTCCCTAGTAGCATATTTGTGTCTATCGCAGGCACAAAGCGTCCCTCTTTTTCACACGGTAACTGGTTAGAAAGACCTAATTATATGCTTTATTTTCACGACAAGAGCTAACGTGCTTCGGACTCAGCTCTCAAGCTTTCTGAGACCCAATTTCGCTAGCTATGGTTGGGCTCTTGTGTTTTCTAATCAGGGTCACCAGGTACTCCAGATCTTCGATTATCCTAGTTTTTATAGTTTTCCCTTCATGTGGCCATTAAACCCTAACTCTGTACCAAATTTCAGCTCTCTGAGTTTATGGGAAGTACAAGTTCTATTCTGATGATCATGAGTAAGTGAGTGAGTTTCATAAATGCGAAACTTTGCTTTCGCTTAACTTCGGAACTAAATGACCTACAGACTTGAAATTTTGGATGTTAAGTATGTGATTATAGCTTACTGGATGACGAAAATTTCTGCGTTCTGGTCTTATCCCGAGGTTCTCAAATAGGGGCCTGAATTTGCGGCGAAATGGTTCCAGTAAAGGATGGTACGGCACTGTTTCCTTCGCGCTCGACTTGGCGGGGGCACTGCCGTGCCCCCCAATTGATGCTTCATGTCCGCGTTAGTGTGTGACAAGTGCTGTCGCTATACTTTTTACGACAGTTGTCGAGCTAATATCAAGATAAGATTTTACGTCTTACGTGTTGCGAGACAAATTGTGCTACTAATGGTATAGTGGGGGTTGGATTGATAGATAGAGTTTGGCGTATAGAGATTAGGGGATAAGGATGACAGATGCATTTAAGTAATAGTTTAGGCTTCTGTTTAAAGAGTTGCGCTAATGCGCGCTGGTAAAAGTGTTGTTGGTGTGAAGAAGGCTTAGGCTGGTAGATGTTTGAAAAAACAAACGTCTGAAAGAGAGAAAGACAATGAAAGTCCGTTTAAACAACGTGGATAGAATCGTCTTCAAAGCCTTTCAAACATGAGCATTTTTAAATACGAAGCCAGACTAAACATACTAGCCAATGTTTTTCAAATTATACCTACTTAGTTCGTTATTACAGATAGGTTGAAATGTATAAATAATACATTATTTATACATTTAAGGTTCAAATAAAGCGAAATTGGTACCAAAATTATCCCTCAAACTCACTGCAGTTAATTTAGGGAAGTTGTTTAGAATAAAGTGAGCAAATTCAAAAAGCATAAAGTTTTTCCGTGACATTTTCTTTAAACTCTTCAGACATGCAATTGGCTACAACTGATCCCAAGTTTGCTAGCTACAACTATCAACGGTTTACTGCAATGAACAGATAACCGCCATCTACATTTCTATCGTGGAACTAATTACTTCTAGAGAATCCGGGGGAAGAAAGAGCTTTCTGTGTTCTACGCAGGAAAGCGATCAAAAGTCCTAGTTCACTCCAGGTGGTGTAGATGGCGTTAATAGAAAAAATATACATATAGCGTAGGTGTATCTAAATATTCATCTGTAATATTATTTACTAGCGGATGCGCGCGACTTCGTTCGCGAGAAATTAGTAGCCTATGTCCGTCAGGGATAGTGCAGCATCCTATTTGTAAAATAATTATTGAAATCGGTCCAGTAGTTCCAGAGATTACCCCTAAATACAAACAAACTAACAAAGAAACAAAGTTTACCTCTTTATTATATTAGTGTAGATTACCATATACTGAGAACTGCCTCCTTTTTTGATGTTGATTATAAAAGCTTTGTTGGAAACTTTAAAAATCTAAAGAGTTACTTTGATGTGATAAATTAAACTTTTATTTTGATTAGTATAATAAATACGCTGTAATTATGTATATTGGAAACGTAGATATAACTTTCTTTATAATGTATAAATTTACCTTTAACGAATTCTTTCAATTTCGAAATTATAAAATATTACAGTACCTACCTACCGTTTTGACTGACCCATCTGTTCGTACCATCAAAGTCACAGAAACACAAGCGACCATAAAATAATAAGACTAAGTCGCAATTTTATTACAGCTTGCAATAGAAGATTTCATTGTAGTACTAATATAGGTGCGAAGTATTTTTCGAAAGAAAGCAAAAGAAAGAAGATAGAAGCCTAAGTGCTCTCATGCGAAGTTGATATAATCTTTCTTTATCTTTACATAATATAAAGTAAAGTCGCTATCCGTTCTTGTCTGTCCGGATCCTTATACTAAACCACACAACGGATAGGTACTGATACGGATTTCACTGTTATTTAGAGATTTTTTTACGGAAGGATTTCATGGTAATAGTGCCCGTGCGAAGCCAGGGCGGGTCGCTAGTTCTTTCCATAAACTACATACATACATCCTTTTTGAGCATAGATAATTCATCTTAGTTTTCTCTTTAATGGTGTGTTGCTGTGTGTATGAAGGTTGCTGTTTGTACGACACAAAAAGCTCAAAAAATATACTCTTTGGCCTTATGCAACCTGAATGAAAAATAAATTAAAAATGATGTCCTAATGTCAACTACCATCCATCATAAAACGTAGTGGTTGCATTCTCTTTGCCCACCAGTGTCACTCATCACTCACATTAAATTAATTATTTTGTTGAAAACCCCTCCCGTTTACGAACAATATTTAGGACATGCGATACTAATGTATACTTAGTTAACTTTTCGGATTAAAAATGGCAGACAACTCTGAAAAACTTCTAGTCATCGACAAAACGCTAAACGTGGTATTTCAAAGAAAGCTAGTGCATAAGGAAGCTGCAGTTTATACAGAAAACATGAAGCTCAATCCACGATGCTGCGAAATTTTGAAAGATGTAGCTAAACAATCTCTAAGAAAGAAAATTGAGGCTATGCGCGCGGAATATGAACGAGCGGACGATAAGAGCAACTTGCAATTCTCTCAGCTAGTGAAGGCTGTGGAGCGAGCTAATGCCCAAGAGATCAGCGCTACAGACAAATTCCTAGACAAAGTCGAATCGACAATGAAATGCTTTGACACCAACATCGGTAAGTACCAGAAAATGTACGAGAAAATTATGAAAAATCTGCCACAGCACGCCGTATCAGCAATTAAAGTCTCCAAATGACCCTTGAATGCATGTAAACACATAAAGTGATATTATTTTTCTCCAATGAGAACCAAATTCAGTGACATGAAATACAACTACGATAGTAAATAAATTTCAAGTGTAGTTGGTTGCGGAAATCTCTGAAGAGTATCCGGACCGGGCACAAAATAAGCTGAACTCGTTTCCGTCATTTGAGTCCAGTCATTTCCTACATCCGAACATCCGATACGGCTGAATTTATGTGAACATGCTATATTGTCCATTTTGTATCAAACCTCATGAAATGAATTAAGTTATGACCTTATTAGCAGCCTGTTTGTAGCCCCGAGAAATTTGCTATTATTTATTTCTGCAAGTTGTTGTTCTCGTCATTTTAAAACTTATTCGAAAAGTGTAATACAGTTTCTAAAATAATTCTATTTTATTTACTTTGCTGCTCATTAAAAGTGCTTAAATGCCTTTAGAGTCACTGGATTAAACATTAACTTATTCTATAGAGCAGATTTTGCTATAGAAAGTTTCGCTGTCTTATAATAATATCACTGCTTACGAGTACTGCGACCGATCCGAGTCCGTCCTATTATTATACAGGTGATTTAATAAATAATAATAAATACATATCTTTGGACGATTTACACCAATTGACCTAATTCCAAATTAAGCAACTAGAGCTGGTTGTGTTATGGGTACTGGACACAGGGGCACATCTAGATGAGGTTTTTTTATGGCTGCAGCCCAGGACCCCGTGGAAACAGTACCTCCATTAAAAACAATGGACTACATTGTAAATTAAAAAAAAACCCGTATTTATCGTTTGATCCGTATCGTTTGTTGGCAAAATAGCAATTAGGCGATCAATTAGGCAGGTCCTTGAGTAGTATTAGGCCAGGGGCCCACAAACTTACGGTTCGTTCCTGATTTTACAACGGATATTCTCACTATGTAGTATATCATCACCACCTATATCAACTATGTCCGTTTTCAACATAGGCATTTTCTTTCGCTTTTTGCATCTAGTTTAACCCCCGCCTGCTGCCAGATGAGATCCACCCATCTGTGAGACGGTTCCAAAGAGTTTGGTTCCAGTTGGTTGGACAGTTGTTTGGTTGGAGTGGAATGCTATATGTAATAGAGTACGAATAGACTCAGGGATGTTTTGGATGTGGTTACATATACTCTGCTTCTGCTGTACGTAGGTATATTATGGCACTCAAGTATAATACTAATACTAGCATGCTCTTATCAATGGCATCTAATATTATAGGAATGGAGTACAGTTGAGTATGATATGGAGACCTAATGAGTATCACGTCTCTACGTGTGGCAATAAATATCCATTAGGTACGCGTAAAATTAAGAATTAAACTCAGTAGTAAAATAAGCTTTGCATTTGGTGTTGCATGTTCACAAATTACTATTTAAGATATTTGTCACGTATTTTTATGAAAAATTGTAGCAGTTGTAATGTTTATGGTACCCGGGGTATGGTATTTAATATTTTATCTACACACATATCATAAAGGCTAAATAACGCGTTCAAAACCCCTAGGAAATGACCAGCATTATTACAACCAATGTTATTATAAGAATTTTCTTGTCTGTGGTAGTAGGTAATCTGTTCTTTATTGGGTAGTATCTCTTAGTAGTCTGTGTTTATTGGTGATCACATTACCGATATCTCGTGACGTTATGAGTTTAAATTTGGAACAGCTGTCAAAATTCAAGTTGGTCTCTATTCTAGTATCCATAGCTATTAAAACAGTTATCGATACGAAACGTCAACTCAGTATGATTTTTTAATTTAAACGCACGACATTTGATCTCGAGTGACATGACAATAGGGACTTCATTCTTTTGTCTATGATTTAAAACAACGTTCGTCTTGACGGATAGATCGAATTGCCGCCATACTTGTTTGACCCTCGTTTGTTGGTTTTTTGCTGTTACGGTTTTTTGCAGTTATGATATGTGTGTAGATAAAGTAATGTATGCAACTGTATATAATTAGGCCTTAAAACACTCGTGTGATCCTATTATGAAACTCGCTGACGCTCGTTTCATAAAACCACACTCGTGTTTTAAGGCCTCTCATTATATAGCAGTTGCATAAAATACTATTTACATTCACTCTGGAGTCAGGACCAACTCAACATAAAAGTTAATTAACTATTCCATAGATTGCATCAAAGGTGTTATAAGCGTAGTTTTGACTAGATATCGTTTGAAGGTGAGTGGGGTTGAAATAGATTAACCCAATTAAGTGGAGATATATGTCCCTGCTAATAAATCTCGCTCGCGACGGGGTGGCAGCCACTTCTCGACGAGTGCTGACTCCGCGGTTACAGTAAATAAGGCCATATATTTCCACATATTATTGTACAATCTATTTGTTTTAATAGAGAGTGTAAATGAGAGCCTTGTGGAGTGCTTTCACGGATTACTGTAAACTTTTTTAACGAAACACAAAAGGTAAATCAGAGAAACAAATTACCTTTCAATTCTGCAAAATCAGTGTGAACTGTAACGTTCTCGTCCGTGTGATATTTAACATAAAAAATATCACGCCAAAACACGCCGTTCTCTGTTTTTCCGTAATCATCCTCCTAGAGCTTTTTCCCTATTCGTCTTTCAGGAAACATTTGACCATGATCCCAAAAATAGGCAAGTCAGGTTATAACATTGCAATGACTACCATCTGACTTCCATAATCCGTGTGGCTGGGAAACGAGACCCATAGTCATTGGTTACACATTAATGTGCAGGTTTCCTCGTCGTAGATACCTAACTAATACCAGGTAATGTATACTCAACCAATTTGATTCATAGGCCACTGTAGAACGTTGTCACAATGGGTCATTGCTGGGATATTGTTACATTTATTGAGAAGTCATCATGAAATTTACTGTGAAAGGGTTCTACAGTGGCTTACGAAATATATTGGTTGGTTGTACATTAATTAGAGAAACTCATTGGTGTGTGTTGCGTACTGCGGATCGAGCTCGGACTTTCTCAATTGGGTACCTATTGACTATTTTAAATTAATAACGCTGCTTGATCAAATTTATCAATCAACAAGTTAGTCCTGTGACACATCGCTTAAATCACCATTACAACCCATTGTAATTGAATTTGCTAGCGATCCTATAATAAATTGCACTGCGCGTGATTTACGCGACCTGCCAACGTCTTAGCAGTATGTGCGAAGACTGCTACTAACATGAATCACTTAAGTATCTCTGTAAATCAAAGGTGTGTGAGTGTTGGTAACTTTTGTTGTCCTTTTTGTATTCTCTTCAACGCTTTAACCGCCGATAAAATTGTCATCCGCCACCTATGCAAAAACTATTAGTCTAAGATACCACTGCAAAATTCTGCATTTATCTGTTTTTTGATCGAAATGTGATTTAAGTAAAAGGTCGTATAGGCAGGGTTGCCTAATAAAATCTTACCGCAAGTACCTTTACCATAATTATTTTTTATTCAAATGCTGACAACCACCATTTGCGGCAGTTTTTACGCAGGCAACCTTAATTCACAATGTGGTGAAAGACAATGAGCTTGAATTTGATGTAAAATTGAAGTCGATACGATAATTAGGTACATATTATTATCATATGGAAATCGAAGTGTTGCGGCGTATTAAAAGGAAAAAAGGTATTTTTTCGAGGTATTTCGATCGGATTATTTTCTAATGCGTTTAATTTACTATTCAAACAATGAGAGCGGTTAAAAAAAAGGTATCAAAAATTATTATGCAAAATATAGTACGTTAATAATAGTAGTTCCAGTGGCACATGTCGGCCCAGTGGCCCTAACATGACTGGCCAAGTTTAGTTTATCTCTATCTGCGTCCCTTTCTTATGATACTAGTTAGACAAAGACGCAGGAAGGGGTTAAACTAAACCTGGGCTGTCATGTTACGGCCGCTGTGGTGTTGTATGACTCCACGTGTAACCTTTATTTAAATCATATTCCATCAAAAAACAGATAGGTGCACAATTTGGCGGAGGGCTCGTCCACTTTACATGACATTTGTTTTAGAATTGAAGGTATTTTAGTTATTGGAAGTTCTGCTTCAAATGATTATCTTGTGCAACGCTACGAGTATATAAATAACACTTAGCCGTGAACATAAAAAAACTTTAAAATTTACTTTTACAAATATGTAGGTACCTGAATGATATTTCGTGAATTGAAGCATTAAATTCCAAATAAAACAAAGGCCTACCGGAGACCCGCGACCGTTCCACGTTCACCTCGACCTGCTGATAGCTGAAAACCGACAGAATTCTTTCATATCCGCACTGACTAATCGAAATTTAAGTCGATGCGATTACAATCGAGCACGCAGAGCCAATAAATCGGATGCTCTAAGCGATATATCAGCGAGCGAGCGACAGGGCCGTGGCGGCTGAGTCGGCGAGAGGTTGCAGATAATGACGTCAATCTGCGCCCGACGACGACGGCGCGGCCGCGGCCGCAGGGTACAGTAGGTAAGCTGCCAACATATCGGAGTACAGAAGAATAAAAGTCGCGAAAAGTCAGGCATGTTGTGGAACGAAGAGAAACAGTTTCCTTTGATATAAAGATGGAATGCTATGTTTAGTCTGCATTATGTTATTTTTTGTCTTTGAATAGTATAAAATATTTTCGACCGCTTACTAATTTAAAGATTTTTTTTACGGATGGCACAATACGTTTTTCGATGATTCCCTTACCATTTTTGAATTTTAACGTTTATCGTAAAATATACGGATTTATTTTAATTTGGTCCTTTTCCTTTCTAAAATGTATGAACTTTGAGCCCTACTATCTAATATGTTTTTGTTTGCGCATGCTGTCGCTTAGTACCAACATAGCCAATCAAACTGAATTCTGGCTACACTATCTATAGTGTGACATGACTGTTATTGCGACAAGGTTCTAGCCTTATCAAAATAACTGTCATAATTATTTTTCATAATGGGTAGTAGGAAATATCTTAATATAGCGATTAAGCATTACAACAAGGTTCTAAAGTGGAATTTAGTTTGGTAAACTGTACGATTAGATACAAATTGAATTTAAAAACACAAAGAATCAATATAATTTAATTTAACTAAGAAAGAAAAACAAATAAAAAATATTAGAAATCAAATAAATAACTTTAAATTTTATTATTAGCTTACGCCAAAATTGGTAGAAAGTAATTTTCTTCAGAATATTTCTAGATTTTTGCGGGAAAATATCAAATCTAAATCAAATAAGCGAACGTAGAAAATTGAAAAAAAATAAGATGAATCCCAGTTTGTCTATGTCAGGGCTGCTGTTTTCGCCTATACTGCGGCGACAGCACAATGCCTTCATTATGCCCTAACAGCTTGCTTACCATTGTGCTCACTGTCTGCCTGCTAATGGAAATAGGAACGATGGCAGCCACTGGCGACGGCTGCTTTTTCCAATTGCGTGATGTTAGAAATGAGCTGGATTGGTTTTTAGCTCAGAATAAATAATAGTACAAAGTACCAACAGAATTCACTCTTAGAACAAAATGGTGTTAAGATATAAGAATCGGCTCTACGCTATGCCTCTCTGTTAGTTACTCCTATGTTTTTTTTTACCTTTATGAATTAGCAACCGTAGTCGCCAGAAGCCACTCAGTAGTTTTTCGTATAACAGAACTCTTATTCGTCCGCACGCACGGCAAGTCAATTTCGGCGGCCCCAGTGCATCGAACGACTTGTAGCTGAGCGAATTGCTCCTTGTCTCGCCTAATTTTAGTTAGTTCACCATCGAGTTTGTCTTATTATAAATTTGATTTTGTCAGCGACTTTGTTAGTGTAGGTATATTATGGATTACATACTAATTTCCACTCCCTTTTTAACCCTCTAAATGGAGCAATTTCTACAAATCCTTTCTTAGTCCACCTATACGCCCTCTAAAGAACATACGTTTAAAATTAATGTTTTTATGTTTTGCAGTTTAAGCTGTGCATTGTCTGTTAGTCAGGCAGTAATGGAACTCTTTTATATATACAAATAGAGAGTATAAGTCTTACTACAGGTTTAGACAGCGACTGTTTAATTGGTGTGACGCCTGCGGGGCAACGGGTGGGCGGGGGCGGGCATCTGCCATGTACTGCTAACAGCTCCCTGTCGCTGACCCTGCTACACAAATACTCGTATAGTTCAACAATGTGTAACAAAAATCCTTCAATCCGTAGGTCGAATCACGGACTTCAGGGCCGCTAACAGATCAGTACCCATACCATGAGTTGGCAGTGACAGTACTCGCTAGCAACTGTGTAAACAATTTGTATGATGAATTGTACAGTACTTTGTATGATGAATTGTACAGCGCCTCCAGCGGTCACTTGTAGAACTAACGATCGCTAGTATGAGTCGAACAGTAAAAACCTATCGAACTTTAAGCGCTAGCGACTAACGTTTTGTTGCTGTTGCCATAGGTTTATCTTATGTGAATCAAAGTACCGATGTTCTATGCCATAGATTGCTACAAATTTGATTAATGCCGTAGAGAAATACCTTATCCATTGTAGTTAACTCTTTCACTGGTAAATTGCAGCGTGTTTACTCGCTATCGACTGTAGTAACTTATTTTATATGAGTTTTCGATAGCAACTCATGGTAGCGGTACAGAAACCCCAGGGGTTGGTTTCCATGGTCGGGTGACCATTTCACACCAAGTGACACGTGTGTTCATTTTCTACCCCATTCCACGAAAAAGACGGTTAAGGGATTGTGTAAGAAGTTAAGGAAAGCAATGCGAGTGGAGTATATTACATCCACACAACACCTCAAAGTAAGGCTCAAGAAGCAGCGCGCAATTTTATTTATTGTTTGTATAAAGCCACTTTTAAAGCACTTATCTTGAAAACAAGCCCGTATAAAAGGGTGTAATTTTTCTTAGTGTTACAGCGAAGAGGACGAGGTTGTACCTTCGTCTAACAAAGGAAAGACAACCCGAAGGATAATAATCTGGGTTCGACCCTGGTAATGGAGACATTAAATTTAATTATTCCCACGAACTTATCTACAAAAAATATTGCCTACTCTTGTTTTCGGATGAGGAAATATTGCCTTGCCAGAACTAGGTTTCTTATTCATGTTAATTTATTAGGTAGGTAACTTTATCTGGTTGGTTGGTTTGTAAATAACCTTTGTTACATTTGTATGAACATCCTAAGGTATAGATAGAATCACTGTAGAACAAAAAGTATCTAGTAAATAGTCTTACAAAAAATACAAAAATAGTCTTTGCAAATAATATTCTTACGAGCAAATATATCATACCAGATTAAATGAATGGTTAAACTATTACACTCCGTAGCCCATCACAATCTATCAATGTTTCAGTTAATAATGTTCACGAACGCTAATAGTATCGATTTGCGTCCAATTCCAATAATTCATCTAATCTGATAGCCGCCGTCATAATGGAATTATATCAGGTCCCCCACCTTGTGCGTAACTGATCAACCTTCGTATAGATAGCTTCATAGCATACATATATAAGTTTATATTATATATAAACGGTCAGTATGAGATGTATGAAGCTGGCCGTGCAGTGGTAAATGAGTTGACAAACTGTCCGAAACTTTCAATAAGAAAACTATCGTGGTATCCGGACATATTGGAGTAAACGGATCACTCACGTACTTAAAGTCGAGTTAGTGCTTAACATAATTCACGTTTCGGACCAGCACGTTCGTCCTTATTCATATGTAAGCTATGTTTAAATAATTACAGGCTGGTTGAAAACATGGCGGGCTGTAATTTTTTTTTCTCTATTTTAATGAGTATTGGAGAAAGTTCAGATAATTACAAGTAAGTGGTTTTTTGATATTGCTAGAAAAAAACTGCTTTTCGCAGCAATTAAAACAGCGTGTATTGTACTGTGCATTAGATATAATTTGGCGCAGCGTTTTGATAAAAGTAAAACTATAACAATAAGTGAATTCGTGGTGAACGGTTTTTTTTAGATTCAAAAACATCATTGTACAATTAGAAAACTAAATTATACGTCAAACTCTAAATCAAATGTTCTTCAACGTTGCTGTAGTCGTAAACTAATTGGCGATTCTTATTCGGAGACCTTAATTCATTAAAATTAAGTGTCGGGAATCATTTCTTCATTTCGTCCGCGGCGATAGATTTGTTATCATTTGTTATTTTTAAAATTTACACAGGTATTTTAAAGAGATTGAAAAGCTTTCAGGCATGTCTTTATAAGCCCTCACTTCAAGCGCTCAGGTGGAAGTTATAATGCACTTTCAGTTAACTTTAGAAATATGAAGAAGTTTTCACAGAGTTCTTTGTTCAAACACCTATTCTACGTGATGGTAATAAGTTTTTCGACGTTCGTTTTGGTAGCGGACGTGCTTCTATCGCAGTATGGAATAATGAAGTCCTGTGATAAAGTCTGCTCTATCTTGCTTGAGATGTCAAAAAAATAAGATTGATTTTTGGGGAGCGGTGCAATCTTATCTTCGTAACTGCAGGGTATTTAGAGATTGCTAGAGTTTTAACACGTTTTGCGTTACCAGCAGCATCCATCAAGCTAGGCAGGAGCTAGGTATCTCTTGGAGTGCACTAGGTGGGATTGGGAGTTCCTAAGTGAAGCTATCTTCTAAATGATCTGCACTTACTTATTAACATGAATACTTGAGCTCATGGTTTTTGTGTTACGATGTAAACTCCTTATTGTTTTAATTATTGTAACTAAGAAAGTGCAGTCAATTAATCTGAATTCGGAGCCGGTAGGACCTTTTCTTAATAAATGTCATAATGACCTTTCAAAGAAAATGACATAATTATACAGCGATTGCTCATCCGACAAGGTTCAACTATGGCCCAGAATACTTTGGTTGACTGTACATAGTGCTAAAGTATGGTCATGGAACTGTGCCGAATGACTATAAAGTACTACAATCCTTAACATTGGCAGTGAGTACTTAAGAAAACTTCCACTTCCTGGAATATCTCCAGTATATTTTTATTTATTTTCTGGAGGCAACGGATGATTGATAGTGTAGTAGGACACAGGTAATGTCATATCAGTCATCAATCAGGATTGTCCTTGGCAATGACAGATTTATGGCCGCTCGAGGAACAGGGCAACCTTGTCAAATGTTATAATCCAACGTTTGGCAAGTTTCTGATCAAGGCTAAAACAACACGCTCACAGTTCTAACTTTTTTCACTTTGAGCTAGTCGTGGCTTTTTAACATTCCATTTTATCCATAATCTCCTTCATTCATATCTTCATTCTTGTTCATTTCTGAAAAATTCAATTACATGACAACTGGATCGTGGGATCCATGAGACCCTTTTTAGAAAAAAACGGACCTAAACAAACTGGAACAAATTACCTAGCTACTCCGCGAAACCAAACGCGGTTTCGCTGAGTAGCAAGGTAATTTGTTTCAGTTTGTTGCAATGGACCTCCGCAAAGTAAAGCCTTAATCTATTAATAATTTTAAAAATGACCTATTATAAACTGGTACCGACTTCAAAAGTTGATTAAAATGTATGAAAGTTTATGAAAATATTACTTTTCCCAATGTAGAGACGCCAATTGTTGTGGAATTCTCCTGATACTTCTCCAAAAGTTCCATTTCTTTATATGCATTGTGCCGAGCATAAATTCCTTAGCAACTATAATAACGTAAGCGTATCTCAACCCGTGAAATACGTATAATAATAGTAGTTCCAGTGGCAATCTGTGGTATTCATCTCAGTTTGTAATATTTGAAGAGTTCCCTTGATTTCTCCAGGATCCCATCTTCAGATCCTGACTTGATGACAATGGAACCACTTAGAAAGCATACTTTTTCAAACAAAAAAAAAATCCATATCGGTCCAGCTGTCTTTGAGCAATTGGAGAACACATAAAAAAGATCCCGACAAACTGATAACCTTCTGATTTTATTGAAGTCGGTTAAAACAGAAGTGTGTTCACAAAATACAAAACGTATGTTAGTCCTTAAATACATAACACGTTTTCACTGCAAGTTCGGACGGACTGGCTGATTGCGATGCAGTAGTCAAATAGCTGACCCCAACTTCACAAATGAGACCAACTTCGCCCTCTGACTCATCGAATTGAATTAAATCGATGCCAATTAGCGCTGCCCAGAGATGCCAATGATCAAAGTTACCTATAATATATTCAAAGAACTTGAATGTGCATTTTTCGTCATGCTTTAGAATAATGGATACGTCCCGTCTAATGTTCCAGAGACATTAATTAAGGGAGCCTGCCAGCACAAGAAGGCGTTTCTACGAGATCAGACAAGCAACTACACATATCCAATGTAAGAAGATCCGTGCAGGGGCTCCAGATGCTGCTTGTTTGTTTCAAAGATGGGGACAGTTAGGGGTAAAGTTACTCTGGGAGGTGTTGGAACACGCGTCCAATAGATTAGTTTAATTATAACACGCGCTTTATACATGAAAACTATGTATCTTGTTATATTAATTCGGTTTGTCTGCATTAAATTAGTTGGCTACGATAATTCGTACGATTCTGCCCCTCAGACGAAATTGTAGTTAGGGTTATACACTTCGCTACAAAGTTGTCCACAATTCGGAATATTCGTATAGGTATTACAGTAAGTATGTTAGAAATTCATGTTAGTCTAAACTCCGTGCTAACTTAAATTGGCTGCTTCAGCTAATTTAATAATACAGCCTCTCTCTCATTATTAAAAGACGATTGTATGTATATATATATGTATGTAAATTCTTTATTGTACAAAATAACATAAATGACAAGAAAAATACAGATTGTTAGAGTTTCGTTGTTAAAAAACATTATATGAGCAAAATGCATCTGAATAAAATTAACATATTATAAGATAAGTATTGATTAAAAATATTTCCCACAATGCACGAGATGGAAGTTGTTAAGTAATATAAAGAATTTTAATTAATCAATGGTTAATAAATAAGTGTTCATTTTACAGTGGTACAACTTGATTACGTTAGGCGGCAGGCGGGTAAATATATCTCAAAAAGTTATCACTTTTAAAAAGTTTAAGTGAGATGCGAGTTCAAATTCTAATAAACAGCATAACTTCGAGTTAGAAAAGATTTTGGGAGCCTCCTCTTAACACCCAGTGTGTAATTTGCTGGTATCACGCTATCATACAAATTCTTTTCATAATCTGTTCAGTGATTGAGCCGTATCTACTAATGATACACACGGACAGACTGCCGTTTATATTCCACTAGCGACCCTGGCGTTGCATGGATGCAATAAGGACGTATTTTACATAAAAACCTTTTGTAAAATATTATCTAAATGACAGTCAAATACGTATCAAAATCCGTCGCGTGGTTTAGAAGGAATAAAGTGGCCGAAGATATGACGGATAAAGACTTTGCTTAACTATGTAAAGAAGATAAAGAAGACGCAAGTCATAATAAACTTGCGAGTGATAGGACCTTGTGCAATGTTCGTCCGGATCGCTACCACCATCTTGCTCGCTAATCCTGCCGCTAAGCAGCAGTGCTTGCGCTGTTGTATTACGGCGTGGGGAGCAAGACAGTCGGTGCAATAACTGGCACAAGAGGTATTCCATCTTAGCCCTCTGGGTTGGCAACGTATCTGCAATCTCTTTGGTGTTGCGGGTGTTTATAGGCGGTGGTGATCACTTACCATCAGGTGGCCCACTTGCTTGTTTGCATTCCTATTTCATAAAAAAAAGTAAGTAATAAGTATGGGATTGGTAAGTAATGTCGCGAAATAATCACTCTAACAATAATGGAACCGTCACAAACGCCGCTCATACGCCGCTGTTGTTATTTTATTCCCTGAAACTCGTATCGTATGAAATTCAAACAGTGAAATACTTAACAGTATTTTACTTGTCGTGCCGCTGACAAATATCAGCCCGTTGTCATCGATCACGGGCAGCGAGCAGGAACGAGTAAATTGATGAAGCATTTTTCGAATCCGTACTCCGCCGAACGTGATGCCGATATCGAGGCATTCAGCGCGTAATAATAGCTCCATTACGCAATGTTAGCATGTTTACTTTCGCTACGGATATACGGAAAGTCTCGCTATTTAATGTATTTTTGCAAGCGTTTATTCAACTTGCCTTGTTAGTAAATAATGACTACAGACTTAGATGCACTTGGTACGTATGAGGCAGCTATCCAATAGCAACGTTAACTTTGTGCCTCATTTCAGTTTATTTCTTCGTTACAGCAAAATTCGATGCTTATTAAGTTGGTATGGAACCCTCGGTGCGCTAGCTCGTCTCCCATTTGGCCGGTTTTTTGCGTAAGATCGTATCTGCACTTACTAGTATAGTATAGTATTTATCTAACTCGCTACGTTTCTCAGTGCGTCTCTCTCCTACTGGGCTAGTTATAAAAACCGGCCAAGTGCGAGTCAGACTCGCGCACTAAGGGTTCCGTCATCAACTACATAGGTACTAGTACCTATCGCATTTTTGTTTTATAAGACCAAAAATTTTTTTTAGTGTGTATAACTACAAATTTACAATTTTCGGATTTATTATTTTATTTGTGCTGTGAGACCTTGCTTCTTGTCAAATTTCATAGTTCTAGGTCAACGGGAAGTACTTCATAGGTTTTTGAGTGCCTTGCGAATATTGGAACATGCGGCTTAAACGGCCGTATCTTTTGATTGCGTTGACTTAGAAGTTTGATTTTTCACGGCTTCAAGGGACTATAGATTTGAGTATTTGATATTAATTTCAACTTGCTACCTCCACAAGTTCCTGATAAAAAAGGTCTTAACAGACAGACAGACAGACAGACAGACACGCGGACAACGAAGTGATCCTATAAGGGTTCCGTTTTTCCTTTTGAGGTACGGAACCCTAAAAAAAGCATTGAGTTACGCACCGATGTTTCCGTACTACTTTAACAACTAATCCTTCCTTCCGTCTTTTATTTGTAATTGTCATTATTTGTTTTTCCAACTACCTGATGTCTATGTTGTGGCAATAAAATATCTTTTTTTAATCCAAATTCCACTGAAAAGGAAATATATGCATAAAACTATGTACAGCAAAACAGGGAGTGAGTCTTGAAGCCATCTTTGGCTAGCAATATCGGATGTACTGCCAGCTCACACGGATCTAGTTTGTCTGAAGTACCTGCTTGAGTTCAGTACACACTTGCCTTGGTAGCCTGAGAAACTGAGCCCATCCCATAGCCCGAGCTGAGAATTTCTGCTCTAATATCACTTGTAACGGAGCTAGGTTGCTTCTGTTATGATTAGTGTTTTTAGATGGATTTTGGTTTTAGCCATTATCTTCTTTATATAGTAAAAAATAAGACAATAGATAGATGTTTATTTTTTAATGTAAATTTTACATGTCACAATCATAACACAAAATTTTAAATCACATTAAATTCTAAAAAAATAAACTACAACTCCAGAAATGAGGCTAGAGCTAACATAAAATAATGTCACAAATAATAAAAATCGAAATCAAACTAAAATAATCTTAAATAGGAAGCGATAAACATTAAACAATTAAAATTTTGGATTTCAAATAAATAGGAACATGTAATGAACAATAAATAAGTCTAAAATGAACTTAGAAATAAACCTAAAAATCATGTAAAAAATTCTGATTAATATAAATTTAATACGATGTGAAATCGGAAATACGCGAGAATGCCAAAATATAAAAAGACAAAAAAAAAACCGAGTTCACTAAAGAAAAAAATCTAGAGCAACAATTCAAATTTCAATCGCGAACACGTTTCCTTTTTCTGGAAAGCCGGCATTATATTTGTATTTTTACCACTTTCCGGGCAATCGGGACGGTTATCGGACGCCTCAGAAAGACGTAGGTACTTAAGCGCTAAACTACCGCCGACAGGCTGGTCCTATCAGACCCAACAGCCCAATGAGCTTACATAGAGCGTAATCCTCCGCCAACCATCGAACGCTGTATGACAAGTAAAGATAACTCATAAGCTCGATAGTAAAATTTGCTTGGCATGGTTTTTCGTGAAACATTTTGTGATGTAGGTACTAGAATAGCTACGGATGTTTTTTATTTTGGTTACATGAAAAGTAGAGTTATTCAAAGGTAGTTTTAGAGATGTGCCGTTTCTGGCTATATTGCGTTAAAGGGTAAAATTCTAAATATTTTTAACAGTTGTGTGGAATTCCAGTGGTGCAATTTTTGAATCTCACCAGGTGACTAGAGCTCACCAAAATGGCCGAATCTCTATGAAAAACGGCTATTTTGGGGAGCTTTAGTTACCCGGTGGGATTCAAATGCAATTTTTGAATCTCACCAGGTGACTAAAGCTCACCAAAATGGCCGCATTTCTATTAAAAACGGCCATTTAGGCGAGCTTTAGTCTTCCGGTGAGATTCGAAAATCGCACTCCAGGACTTCACTACAACCTTAATATAATGGAATCATTATTTCATACACTCGGAATTATCCTAGTGCCAATGTATTTCTGATGGTATGTAATGCACGCCTTAATAAAGATTCAAAAAAAAAACTTTGAATCATGAAAACGTAGTTTAAATGTTAAAAGAAATATCGTATTTTTTATAAAACTATGCACATTATTTTGCATCCCGACGTGATACTAGGTCAAGATTTTCTAATTTAAAACAAAAGGAAGGTGAAACAAAGCTTTAATATTAATAAAAAGTTCCAGGAAAAGGGGTGCTGAAACTGAGCTTAGCAGCAATAAAAGAAAAAAGTTCGGTATTATTAAAATCTGCACGGAAACATAAAAAATAAAAAAGGTTTAATTAGTTTAAAAACACTTGGAAAGAGTTTCACTAAATGAATTAAATCCGCGGAAATGTTACTAAGGAGAAAGTACATTTTAATTTAAATGAGCTATGGTTTTGGCTTCGGATTGGCATTATTCGCTTACAAGGAATCCAAATGGACGTGTATCGATCCACTTTACATTCGTCCATTGCACCATGTCTATCCATTGTACATTAGACCAATGCACTAACTATATCAAACCAGTTTAAATTGGGCCAGGCACCACAGCCAGGTGGAATAGTAATGACTATAACATATTGTGTATTGAAGTGTTTTTGTGTTGTTTTAATTAAACTGTGGCCCTAACATGACTGGCCAAGTTTAGTTTATCTCTGTCTGCGTCCCTTTCTTATGACGCTAGTTAGACAGAGACACAGGGAGGGGTTAAACTAAACCTGGGCTGTCATGTTAGGACCGCTGGGCAAGTAAAAGGATGTTATATTTTATCTTGTAGGATTCGCCGAGCAGTTTGCACGGTTTGACGAGGAAGGCTGCATGAAAGCAAATTTACCTAGTGTTGTACTGGATGTTGTTGGTGTTGGCATTCCATTTGCAGATGATGACGAAGTATGATTCTCGCTATGCTAAAGTAGAAATACTTAACAAGTGAAACATTGTTATAATAAGCTCAGATCCGACATTCTTGATCGGTCATACACTACATATAACTTATTTGATATTTACAAGTTAGCGGGAGAATATATGGATGTTTTATCGGCATACTCCGTAGTATAAGAGGTTGAAAATAGTGCCTTATAACACCTAAACTTTAAGTCTGTCCTGTACAAACAAATAAATAAAACATACAGCATTTTTTTAACGAATGATTAATTTTAAGCTATATGCAATCAAGGATAATATTCATAATGTTGAATGACCTATCTCCATACAATGAAGCGTACCTAACTCAGATAATGCAATGCAACTGTAACAATTGCATTTTTATCTACACACATATCATAAAGGCTAAATAACGCGTTCAAAAACCCTAGGTTATGACCAGCATTATTACAACCAATGTTATTATAAGACTTTTCTTGTCTGTGGTAGTAGGTAAATCTGTTCTTTATTGGTCATCACATTACCGATATCTCGTGACTGCTCGTGACGTTATGAATTTAAATTTGGAACAGCTGTCAAAATTCAAGTTGGTCTCTATTCTAGTATCCACAGATATTAAAACAGTTATCGATACGAAACGTCAACTCAGTATGATTTTTTAATTTAAACGCACGACATTTGATCTCGAGTGACATGAAAATAGCAACTTCATTCGTTCGTCTATGGTTTAAAAAAAAATGTTCGTCCTGACGGATAGATCGAATCACATAGTACTTTTTTAATATACATGGCCGCCATTAGTTGTCATTCTTTTTAGGTTTTTTGCTGTTACGATTTTTTGCAGTTATGATATGTGTGTAGATAAAGTAATGTATGCAACTGTATATAATTAGGCCTTAAAACACTCGTGTGATCCTATTATGAAACTCGCTGACGCTCGTTTCATAAAACCACACTCGTGTTTTAAGGCCTCTCATTATATAGCAGTTGCATAAAATACTATTACTGCATTACTACTGCAATTCGTTTAAATAATAATGTTTTTTTCCAAAAGCTGGTAGTTTTAACAATAACTTTTAAAGGAGCCGCGGTATTTAATCTTTCTTTCTTAACCAACGAATTTCTTTTTGTTGATCGAATGCCCCGCAGGTTATTTTGAGGCATCATCCAGTTCAACTAAGTTTACGCATATTTACCCAGAGAATCCGAGCTACGATTTCCATGAGGCGATCTAGTAAAATTTTCTTCGATTTACCTTAAAATATGCTGCGTGATGCAGGTATCAAGGTCATAAGTCAGTTACCAATATTAGTTTTATCTACCTTCATCTGCACACCCGTAGATTTTGTTTCCTCCCTAGTTTATCCCAGTACAGTGGGCAAAACAATAGCAGTTTATTTATATTTGCACGGCTAAGTCTTACCGTGAAAGCTCATTAAGGGGACAAAGCTTTTGATTATTAGCTCTCACCTCGCCCTTTGTTATTATTTACAAACCAGGGCTGTAAAAAACCTGTAATGTGTTTTTAACGATTTCTTTCGCAACGGGAAAGTTTTGCGACTGCGGGAAACTCGTTTGGGATTATTACTTTCAGGTGCTGTTATTGTGTGGACTGTACCGGAAGTGTTCGGTCAAAGTTTGTTAATAGCATTTTAATAGGCTGCAAAGTCATTAATTAAAATATAAAAAATATTCAATTGCTTTTGGTATTTTTTAAGTATCGAGCGCTTGAAATTTTCACTGGTAACAGAGCAATAACAAGTGAATGATTGATGTAAATATTTCGTAGAAATATTGACGCTTTAAACTTTCGGTATTCAAAGTCAATGTCAGAATAGGTCATTGCAAAAAGCACACGTCAAAAACAAAAAATAAATAAATTAAGACATTACCTATTGCATCAAAGTGAAATTTAAAAACATAAGTATTAACAAAAACTGGACTTTTAACGTTGACTGAATAACCACTACCAGTTCATTATTCATTGAGTTGTCTTGTTTATAACTACAATTTATAATATTTATTAATAGTAAGTGACCGTTCCGCTATGCCTATTTGTTTAGCTTACAGAACGATTCACACCTATTTTATTGAATAAAATAATATTTACTCGAATGGAAAACCTCCTTTTTTGTAGTCGATTAGAAAAGCATGCAGATAACCAATACGCAAAAACATTTGGCTGTAAGTACTTAAATATTTACGGCTTCAAGTAAAATGTAGGGATGCAAATTTGAAATGAAGTTGTGATTTCTTTTTTAAAGAATGTTTTTGTGTAGCAAAATATACTCCTGTGAGCCCATGGAGCTTCTAAGTGAATGACGATTCATTAAGGTAAGTCAATTACAGTGACTGAGGAAACATATGGTTGCCCATATTTCACCTCAAATAACGCTCATTTCACCGTACAGCTGAACGCGCAAATGGGAAAAATTTCATTAATGTCCAAAACGGAAAATGAGCCCATGATTGTGTCATAAATATCCCTTAATTTTTAACTTTTATTAAATGTTTTGTCTTTGTAGGAAGTCGTTATTTTTATGAGATGGTAATTTTATGGCACGCAAAGAATATTGTAATTTTAAGTAAAGTATTACATTTTTTTTATTATGATATAATTCATTTTGATGGCCTTATTTTGAACTTGTACGTTTAAAGCTACTTCGAAATATAATATGGTATTTTCTGGAAGAGTTGATTTGAACTTATAAAACCACCTATAACTTACCATGTAAATTATTTTCGCTGTAGGTATGTGGTTGGTATAATGTAGGTCATGATAGGTAGATGCTTAGGTAATGCATCAAAATGTGTTTGGCGTAAACTAGTCTACAATATCATCGTGTTATCGGCTGTCGTTGGCATTTGGCAGCGACTCACTGTGTCATCAATCAACCGTGTCTCCAAGCCGAGGGTGCCGGAGTTTCAGCTCTCTATGATGTCATGTGCATTGGGGGCGAAAAATTAAAGGTTGAACGTTATGTTACCGCATAACACTTGGGTAGTTTTTGCGGATTGGTTACCCTTCGTTACCTGGCGCTTATAATTATGAGTGACTAAGTGAACGTTGCGTTAATTTGTTAAAATCATGCATGTACGATGCATTTAGGGTACACATTATTTTTATGTATGTGTTTTTTTAATTATCCTGATATTCCTAAATTTTTGGCTACAGCTCTACTTATAAACCTTTCTTTAGGATAGAAATAGCTAATTTTATATATGTCTCAATACGTATCCACACATTAGTATAAGTCTACTTATGACAATAATGGTAAAGTGAGGTACTATGTCTGTCTGTCGGTCTGTATGTCTTTATGGTACGTCTCCAAAGACCTTTGAACGAAACGTACTAACGAACGCATATTGATAAATCTAAGAATACAGACAGAAAGAAACAAACAAACAAAAGATTCATTGCTTATTGTTATCGAAATTATTTATTTTTAAATTTTTTCGATTTTTTTTTGTATTTTTTTTTACATTCTAATTAAATTTAAGTTGAATGAGATAACTTGATTAAGTTTCTCACAGATGACACCGAGGGTAGTTTTCCCAAAGAAAAAATATCAATAATGTAATGACCGTAAAGACGAAACACATTAAAAAATTCGCAGGGTATGGCAGCGGTAATGTGGCGGAAACTGGAATACGCAAGGCACGGAATTCTGATGTTGCAGGTTCGAACCCTGCCATTGCCCTAATTTTTCTTTGTGTTGTCATTCATTATATAGCATTTTAAAGATTCATTGCCACAAAAATAACAATAATCAATAATTAAATAACGCATGCAGAATTTCCATTATGACTAGTAATGGTAGTACTAGTAATATGCGAAGCTAACACAAAGCACAAACATATAAAGTTGTATGTTGCGAAAGGAACCAGCTCTAAGTATAAACATGGTATAAGCTAAGGCCACGCGACAAACCACGAGACCCCCGTTAGCAAGCCAGTTGAGATAGCCAGCATTTGCAAATACAATATAAACTCACCTCGCGTGTCAAGTCACGGGTAAAGGTTATTATAAAATTTAATTAAACGAAGGTTCCCGATTTTAAGAATAAACCAGGGCGGCTCCTATTCCATTAGTGGGCTAATTAATAATCATTCAAATTAAGAGAGAGCGGAGGGAACTTTTCACCGTCATTTGCGGTGATTCGTTCTACTAAACCAATTAATATAAACATCAAAGCGATCCTCTTGACTTTCAAGTTGAAGCCGGGATATTAACGAGCCCCTCGGATCGGGCATTCCAATGTGGAAATATGATTGCGTTCGCACGGTAGGAAAAAGTTCGAGTGCATGCAGGTTGCACGGATGCAATGGTATTTTATGATATATGTACAAACGGCAACAAACTTAGCTGACCATTAAAGAGGGAACTGAGAGAAATTGTCTATGCTCGAAACGGATAGATAAATCAACTTCATAGTGCATACTATATGCCTCTCTTTCGAAAAATGACACTTTCTCGCAGTTCCGTTTTAAATGGTGACTTATATGTCTCTTCGATTGTACCCTAGTGTTTTGTATTGCTAATTAGTTCTTAAAAAAAAACAAATAAATAAATAAATAGAATATTGATGAACTAGCTACCAGCCCCGAGTTCGGACGGGTACAATTAGGATGTAACTTATGTGAAAACCTTCCATAGAAAATGATCTAACTAACAATGAAAACCGTATCAAAATATGTTACTTCCTTTAAAAGGCGCAGGCGGCCGATTTAGGACAGACAGGAACAGATAATGACTTTATTTTATACTATACTAGCGGACGCGCGCGACTTCGTACAAGTAAAATTAGTAGCCTATGTCCGTCAAGAATAGCGTAGCTTTCTATCTATGAAAGATTTTTTGAAATCGGTTCAGTAGTTCCAGAGATTACTCCCTACATACAAACAAACAAAGTTTACCTCTTTATTATATTAGTGTAGATAAAGAAAATGATTTTTTTCCCTTAAAGGTGTAATCATCATGATTATCATCATACTAGGCACAGGTCCTCCCCAAGATTCTCTACCACGGTAGGATTTATGTTGCTTGCATCATCGCTTGCATCCAACGGTTTCCCGCATTCTTAATTAGATTGTCAGTCCAGCTAGGGAGAGGTTTATCAATAACTTACAACACAACAACAAACTACTTTCTAATTTTATATCGTTCATAAGCAAAAGTGAAATTGCAGCTATCCTGTAACTCTTTGCTATTATTATTTTTTTATTGTATAACGTAGTTGTATACATAGCCTTACGTAGTGTCATACATGGCATATAGGTGTCATTTTTTATTACAAGAAATTATAACTAAGTTCTTTATTTTACTAGCTTGTAAGCTGGAATAATCTTTCGCCACAAGTAAAATGGAACTATTGCTGAACCAAGGTTTTGCAGGTAAATTTATTTATTTCTTCTACAATAATGGTTTTTTTTGCGTTTTTGATTCGCCTGCAAAAAGTAGTTAGTTACTCTAGGAGGTATGTTTTTAAAGTAAAACTCCGTTGTATGTAAAGTAAACAAGTTTTGTACAGCTCTGCTTCCGTAATTGGCTTCCTTTAGCTAAAGTATTTCCGTTAATAGCTGAATTTAAATAAGTTTTTAAAGCAAAATTAACAATGGAAGGTTTACTACATAAAAGTACAAAAGAGGCACGCAAGTTGTGGATGCCCAAAAATAATAAAACAAGACAGGCTTAGTTTTAAAAACTACATTAAACTGATGCTGTAAAGTGGTGGTGGAGTGGCGGTAGTTATTGCAAAGGCGTAAGGAAAAGAAATGTAAATATAGATGTTGTAGCCGAGTTCACTTTATGACCGCTAGATGTCGCTGACCCTAATCTAAACTAGGTATCGTTTGTACGCCCGCGAATCCTTAAGATATGCCCATACTTAATCATTAAACTGTGTTTGATTAGCAACAAAGTGATCTTTCGAGCTGGAAGTTCACTGTGTCTTATTGTGTAGACAGTTGTACTGGTACACTCCGCAGGATTAGAGGTGGGTCGTCGACGGTTTTTTCGTTAACGAAACGAGACCGTCGACGGTTGGTCGTCGACTAGTCGATTAACTAGTCGAATCTGTGGACTAGTTGACATCAAAAATAATATCAACTGGAGTTATGTAAACGGTAGCATCGACGCTCCGACGGCAATAACGAGTAGTAGAATAGTTATTTATTACGTTACTAGTAACTATTATGATTTCGTTTGAAATAAATCTAATTTACTATTTAATTTATTACAATGTTGTACTTATATTCTTAAATAAACTTTCCTTCGTGATTTTCTTTCCAAGCTGAATAAAATTCGGCTGTACATACATATAAAAAAACAAAAATGACTAAGCATGTAGGTACGAAAATGGTACTTACAGTTACAGGATTATTCAAGCGCATTTAAAAGTTCATTCTATTTTATGTACATTCTTCTATTCTTATTGTTTACATTTTTATCTAACCCGCATCGCATAGTTCGACATTGCAAACGGCTAAATGTCATTTTACAAGTTCGCGTATCTCGTTGCATTAAACTATTCGACTCCCAAATTTTGCCGTTTATGAATCGACCGTCCAGTCGACGTCATCGCGACGAAAGTGACAAAACGAGTTCGACGTTCAACTAGTTCATGCGTAGACGGTGGACGGTCGTTTCGTTAACAGTTGATCAACGTTGATTTCAACTAGTCCGTTCATTCAACGCCCACCTCTACGCAGAATCTGTTAAGTAAAAACATCAACCATCTAATCATAGAAATAGAGAAGTCTATTAACTTTATCGCAGCTAGGCTGGCGGAGTATTATTTCCGGGTCTGCTCGTAATAGACGGTACTTCAGCAATTTTTAGGATTCTACTATAAGGCTGCATGCACACTGGAAATAGGAAACTACAATTACGTGTTAAAAAATGACTGTGCACATAGTACGAACCTTCTCGATATGCGTTAACTCGCTACGTAAATCAGTGCGTTTCTCTCCTTCTCTGCTAGTTAGAACAAGACGCACTAACTGTACCTTTTTTTATACAACACAAGAAGGCAAACGAGCAAGTGGGTCACCTGATGGGAAGTGATCATCACCGTCCATAGGCACCCGCAAAACCAAAGGGATTGCAAATGCGTTGCCAACCCAGAGGGCTAAGATGGAATACCTCTAGTGCCAGTAATTGCACCGGCTGTTTTGCTCGCTACGCCGGAACACAACAGTGCAAGCACTGCTGCTTCGCGTGACACTAACAGTTTATACATCAATAATGAATGAGGTATGAAAACAATCAAAAGTAAGTGTGAACTGCGTATTGCGATACCCAACTGTAATATCCGTAGACTAGTCGTTTAAAATAAGGAGTAGGATCTCAATTGCTAAAGAGATCAGTACTTCTTAAGGTTTTGAAAAATGCCCCAGTAGTTTCTGACTGCTTACCATCACGTGACCCGTCTGCTCGTTTGCCCCTATACTATAAAAAAAGCCCAAACTCCCCCTGAACAATTAATAATGTCAAATAAATTCTTCGCTTGTACAGTCAAGGAATTAAATTTCCAACCCACCTAAGGTTCAATAGCATATAGCAAACTGTCACCATAAGAGCTATAGAGCAAGACGTTAGTTTGACATATCGACCTTAATGCATTGCGAATGTCAGACGACATTTCAACGAAATGGGTAGTGAATTAAATTCTTTGACTGTACAATGTAGGGTCTCGAGTAACGCGGCCAGTTCCACTTACGTAAAAGTCAGAACAGTACTTTGTGAACTATAAAACGCTCTATGGTTACAAATCTAAGTTTTCCATACTTTACAATCGTTGAATATTTTATAGTTCAGAATTTTCAAAGTGGAAATGCACCTCAATAAAGGTAACCGAGGATCTCTAGCCCCGATCTGTCAGTTGCTCGTTCTATAAAATCCATCGGTATATAATTCATAAATGGAATCAGATGTACCATGTGAAAAGTGACTATTACAGTCCCTATTACTAAGTGAAGCTATTTTTAATAACAGAAACGCCTGTGTTCGACGTTGGTTTAAGTGATTTGCATTGAATAATTAATAGTTTCAGGCGGTACTTTGTAGAGGTCCGTATTTATAAATTGTAAGAAATTATTTTGCTATTCCGCGAACATATAATTTGTTTTCGCGGAGTAGCAGCATCATGAATTTGTTCCAATTTATCAATCAGCATTAAAAGTAGAATAAGCGACATAAAACTAGTTAAATAACGCATTGTTATAGTGGTTTTCACTTCCCAACACTGTCTTTTTCCTTCCTTTTCTATAGTAAAAAAACTGAGATCAAAGTATTTAAGTTTGAATCAGGACTAGAGAATGCAAACGCGGTTAAATCCTTTAAAAAGAAACTGGTTTTAACCGGTTGTTCCTTAGGAAAATAACCAGGTTTGCAATCTCTCATCAGCACTTGCGCCGTTAAAAGGTTAACTGTTGAACCGTTTGAAAAGTCACTTCTAAGTTAATGATTATAAAAAATGTATTTTTCTACAGTTTTAATGACGTCTCTTGTGTTTGACTGACATGAAACAAGCGCAATAGTCAATTATCCGTATCGTGACTCGGCGCGCGCGTGTTAGCGCGGCGACAAAAGTTTCACAATTTATTTTTGATATTATGGAATTACAGTTAAACTTGAATATTGATGAACCTTTTTTTTACATTGATGAAGTTGGATTTATTATACGTGCAGCTAGTAGCTCATCCAAATCAACGCTAATTTAATAAAAACTAAGTGCTAAAAGAAAACGAAACTAATTACTATCCTAATTTGAAACATACCTTTTGAATCAAAAATCTTTACATAGTATAAAACCCGCCTCTGTCTGTCCTCGTCGTATCTTAGGCCACTTACTCCTTAAACCACTCAACGGATTTAGATACGGTTTTCACTGTTATTTATAGAACTTTTTACGGAATATTTGTACGTACATTATAATACATATATTATTAAATAAGTTACCTACTAAATTGCACCCATGCAATGCCTTTGCGGGACACTAGGTATAATTAAAATATATCGTAAAAAGTAAACCTCTTAGGACCTTAAGAAGACCCCTTTTATATAAATAAAATGAATCACTCACATATTTTTTAGTCGGGCATTTCTCGACTTAAAAATACGTGAGTGATCCGTTTTATTAATACGTCCGAGTCTCACTGTAGTTTTATGTTAAAGACCCCTTATACCTAAGGGTTTTACTTTTTACGATATATTTTTATATTGATGATGCTGGCAGCATTGTTTAAAATACTATTATTACTTTCAGATATTCTGTGGCTAAATTATTTACTTAGCGAGCATTGTCTGACTAGAGCGGACAAATAAAGTCACTACTAAATACATCAGTGTTACATATTTAGGTTAAAAGCTGGTGTTGGAATAAAAATATTGATTGCATTTTGACTGGGAGTACAGAGGAAGCGGGCGGCGCGCTCGAAGACGCGTCACTTCCGGCGGAAGCTAGCGCTCCGGACGCGGGCGACGTGCGCGCGCCCGCGCACTGCACCGATGGCGGTATGTAGACGCGACTTTATGTTATTGTTCTAATTTTTTGACATATAATTTCACATGTATAAATTTGTCAATATATGCTTTATGGGCACTTTATCGCAGGGGACCGATTTTCGCATCTTCTTTGGCTTTCCGTAGTAAGTATAGAACAAATCATTTAGAGATTTTTAGGGAAGGTTTTTATGTACATTACTTCCTAATTACACTCGTGCGAAACCGAGGCGGGTCGCTAGTTTGAAATATTAAGGTTACCCTGTTACTCAATATCTTTTATCTACACATATATCATAAATGCTCTATAATGCGTTCAGAAACCGTAGGCAATGACCAGCATTATAACAACCAAAATGAGAATGAATTATGAGAATTTTTCAAATTTGTTTCTATATTTGTTGCAATTCATTTTTCATTACATTATTTTAATGTGTACAGTCTATAGATATTTAATAGGTACTTAGCACTAGTAGCTAGTAGCAATGCAGGTCATTGCCCTATGGCTTCTGAACCCATCATAGAGTACTTATGATATGTGTGTAGATAAAGTAATGTATGCAACTGTACATAATTAGGTCTTAAAACACTCGTGTGATCCTATTATGAAACTCGCTGACGCTCGTTTCATAAAACCACACTCGTGTTTTAAGACCCCTCATTATGCAACAGTTGCATAAAATACTATTTACTTGTAATGAAAAAAAAAACATATTTAGTTATTAATATTACCTGTAAAAACGTATTATTTGGCAAAACTTAGCTAACTTGCTAAATCAAGCCTAGTTGGCTTGTTGAACGAGAATGGTTCTACTTTTTAACTGAACTTAACAAAAATGGAAGAGTTTATCAAGTCGACTTTTTTTAAATATTAGTTTAACTCCTGAAGAAAGCTTAAGAGCTTCCTTCTGTCGTGTTTTTTTAATCATTCAATATTTGGCTGAAAGGAATTCATGGTGTCATCTACTAGCTGGTGTCTATCATAGCGAAATCCGTTGAGCCGTTTATGACATGTACTCGGTGAGTAAAGTTAAACTTTCTGCACACGTTTGTCCAGTCTGTTCCTCGCCTACTCTGCAGAGGTCAGTGGTGGCAAGTTAGTCGGCGATTTATTATCTACTTGCTGATAGTATGTTGGCAGCATCCGATGTAATAGTTTATAGTTTCACCAACGATCGCACGCTAGGTTCTCGGGTTTTGACTTTGCTAATACTATATATCTTATCAATTTGATAGTAACCATGAATATGGTAACGTAACGTTCCCAGTTATTGACGTGATTCAATAGTTAACGGAAAGATACAGAAACATATAAGTAAAACCGACAGACAATGAGGTCAACTATTGGTAAAAAACTATGCCCTAATCGTGTCAAGCACTGGTGCGGTTACCTTAGTACAGTAGTTCCCAAACTTATTTTTCTCGTGGACCACTTTCAAAATTTTACTGGTTTCGGTGGACCACCTGCTGCTACATTTCTACCTCCAGCAAGTCTCCCGTGGACCCCTAGGGGTCCACCTGGACCACTTTGGGAATCACTGCCTTAGTATGATTACTTGATATGATAATGTAATATGTGTCGATTATGAGAAATGAATGTAATCTACGGTAGTTAAGTGGTTAGTTAGCTGTATTTAAACATGATTTCGAGGTTTTTTGTGTGGCGATAGACAATGGTATAGAATGGATAAGAAAACAAAAGATGTCGATTAATTGTAATTAAGTCCTATCTACTTTATGAACACCAAAATTACAGTAATTGTCCTAGGACTAGCCAGGATTTCCTATGTTTGTTGTTCTTGTAAGCATGCTAAGACTTAAAAAATGGTCCGACCATTAGACTGGTATACGAGTATAAGCTAACATACAAACTCACTGGCTGCGACCACTCCATTACACACACCAATTGGGCGGTCTAAATTATTTATTAATCACTGAAATTCAATAATCAAAATTAAAACATTACGTGGAAACCTTTCGTTGCGTGCATCGGTTAAAACATATTGATAATAACAACTGGATTAAGCCAACGAATGGTTGTAAGAGGATTATCTGTAATATTCAAGCCCAACAACGGCTCTAGCGTCCAACGCTTTAATTTCGAATTTAAAAAGTTGTATAAGTAAATCCACTTTCCGTGTATTTGCCAGGGAAATTGCTTGCTCACGCTCCATTATGAAAAATAAATAAAGCGTAAAGCCGAAATTATTTCAACTCTTAAACGTAGGTAGCCACCGTGACTCGGCAACTTTGGGTGTTTGAACAATAGTTTGAGCCGTTTTGTTTAGGTCTATCGATAAAATAATAATTTACGTTACAGTCTAACTCGTTATCTTCGTTAAAATCACGATGAGGCCAAAAACGTGATTATACGAATTGTACAAGCAATCCCATTACCAAGAATAATATTTTCTCAACAAAATATTTCACCGCTTAAAATCTCCAGCTCTTCTGTCGATACATTTTCCGTTAAACGAATTCAATTTGTATTCCATTTCCGTTATTTCTGGAAATTAATTACACACTCAGCTTTAAAGCCCCCTTATTAAAATCCAAACGCAAAAAAGAAGGGTTTCGAAGAGTTTAGAGCAAAAAAGGTCGACAATTTATTCGGGGTCGAGTTGGGCATCACTAATCGGCGTCATCAATCAGCGCTTCCCGGCGATCGGATCAACTGACGGACACCCCCAAACCCCCCTTTAGCCCACACTTTAAGCGATCCATTGGCGGCAAACCGCGAGCGAGCAGTCTTGCTCGACGAAACGGTTCCCTCACTTCTATGAGCACAATTTTTCCATCATCGGTGGCTAAAAGGCTTGCCTGATGATAATATTTATTATTGCTTTTTATACTCCTAACTTTTTTTTTTGTGAAATAGGAAGGCAAACAAGCAAGTGGGTCACCTGATGGTCTGTGATCACCACCGCCTATAAACACCCGCAACACCACAGAGATTGCAGATGCGTTGCCAACCCAAAGGGCTAAGATGGAATACCTCTCGTGCTAGTAATTACACCGGCTGTCTTGCTCTCCACACAGAATACAACAGTGCAAGCACTGATGCTTAGCGGCAGGATTAGCGAGCAAGATGGTGGTAGCGATCCGGACGGACCTTGCACAAGGTCCTACCACCCGCAAACTTTTTTGAATACGCTAAATAACAGCAAAATGTTCAACAATATTGATCGATACAGGTACCCTTACGAACATTTATGCCGTCATTACTGAACGCGTTTCTAAACCGATTATTATGAAACTTGGTACAAAATTGTTTATCACAAAATCTTGGACGACTTCATTAATAAGCCGGATTAATTAATCAAGGGCAATATAGCGGGATTATGAAAACTTAGATAATTTTTATAGTAAAAATCGACAGGGTACCTACTCTCCTTTTAGCACCCAAAGTACTAGATTTTGACATCAAGTCATCCATTTAGCGCTTTACTTGTTTCATAATTAGGGGTACGCATTGACCATGATCCCTGGTTTGGCAGGTCTGGTTATTCAAATTCAAATTGTTTATTTCAGAGACCTTTTAAGAAAAGGTCCATTTTAAGGACTATCAGGTTGCTTCGGTTTCCCTGTAATAGTGGCAGTCACTCCAATGGTTACACACTCCTTTACATTAATGTGCTGGTTTCTTCACGATGTTTCTCTCTAACTGTAAGAGCGTTGGTCACTACAGTGCTTACTAGTACTTAGGTAATGAATAGATATAAGTTAGAAGAACTTATTGGTGTATGGCGTCCGCCTAGGGATAGAACTCGTATCTCAAAGTCATGAGTTCACCATCCTAGCTACTAGACCACCAATACTCTCAAGTTTTGCTTTATCACAGCTGTTGTCTTGAAGATTGGACATGTTATCAAAGGTAATCCAAACCCTGTTATTTCCTCTAATAGGGAACGGAGTTTTGCGGGTGGTAGGACCTTGTGCAAGGTCCGTCCGGATCGCTACCACTATCTTGCTCGCTTATTCAGCCGCTATGCAGCAGTGCTTGCACTGTTTTGTTCTGGTGTGGAGAGCAAGATAGCCGATGCAATTACTGGCACAAGAGGTATTCCATCTTAGCCCTCTAGGTTGGCAACGCATCTGCAATCTCCTTGGTGTTGCGGGTGTCTATACGCGATGGTAACCACTTGCTTGTTTGCCTTCCTATTTCATAAAAAAAACAGGTTTTAACCGGTTATTCCTTATAAAAAAAACCCGGGTTTGCATTCTCTAATCAAAGGACAACAACATGATAACGGACAATACTCGTAATGCTTACCTTAAATTGTTAGAAAGCTGATAAACCCTTTATTTCATCCATACAACATTTTAATCGTATTTTACAACAAAGAAAATACCTTTCATAAAATGTAAATTAACTACTGTGTTCTAATTTATGAAGTCTCCCTCATACGAAGGCTGCGCTTTCGAGTTATTTTACGTTCTACGGGATATGGTAATAAAATAATGATGAAGTTAGTCTTACATCGGTTCCGCGGTACGAAGTTTGATGGTTAATGCGAGCGTCCGTGTGTCAGGCGCGTTAAATCCTAGCTGTGTGCTTTGGAATGCTAGTAGAAACGGTGTTCAAGTGTATTTAGGCTGTTGTCCATCTGTATTTTTAGCACTTTCGGCAATTAGCGTAATACCTCGTTGAATCACGACCTTCGACTCTAATTCGCGAATTGGCGGCGCTTCTTTTCAGGAGAATCTTCCACTTTTCAAAGCGCTGCTAGAATCAAACAGCCATCTCAAAGCGCCAATGTGGCTTGTGGTATATTTCTTTCATTTTCAATATTTTTAAGAGATTCGGACTGAGACGATTCATTGTATTAGGAATGAATATGCATAGTTCCTGGCAAACTTCTTGAGCACTCACCTCGACTGCGCAGTAGCCGTTTCTAGTACAAATGTGTATTCGCAAATGTACCCCCTCCACTCGATTTGTGCTGAAGAAGTTTGCCTACAACTATATCTGACAGTAGCGCAAAAACTAGGTACACTTAGTAGCCGGCGCACTAGCCGTTTCTAGTATAAATGTGTATGCGCAAACATAACTCCGCCACTCGATTCTTGCTCAAGATGTTTGCCTGCAACTGTAAGTATGAATAAATCTATTCCATAATACATAACAGTATTTCACTGATTTTGAACTCTTCGATGAAGAGATAGAATATTGGAATTCGAAACAACCCTTGTTGACAAACCTAGCTATTCTTTTAAAAGGGTTCCAAAACATTTTGCCTCCCACACCAGCCACAAGCGTATTAATATTGGTACTTTGTTCGTCTACCTGAGTTTTATTTATCCTTTAATCGCTTAAAATGTGAAAGAAAACTGAATCGGCGTTCCAACGAAATAAATAAAAAATACTTGAAATTCCATCCGTTAAATATTTGACAAAGCTATATTTACCTTAGTCGTTGGGTCGGTCATCGTGTTTTTACTCACAACAGCCGGTCCCGATGGACGTAGGACGATCAACTTTGAAATATTGTCAGGCCCGTGAAATTTTTGACGTTCGGGTAGGGTTGAAATCAATTTTATGTGAAACAATCGGTTGGCGTATAGATGTCGTCGCGGGTGACTGACGAAGGTAATGTTAGGGGTCACGAATCCGGGCTTTGGAATGATGTCTACCTTCAACATATAATTAATTTATGATAATCGCATGATTATTTAATTTTGGTTCACATTTTTCTTCGACTTAGTTCTCAGTACAGACTAGTCCCTAACTAGCTAAGAATAAGTTGGATAACAATTTGAAAAAATATGTATTCTTAAGACATGGCAAGAGTGATAAACTAAGTAATCAATGCTGACGCCGTTTCCTTCAATTTCCACGTACATAAAATAGAAACAATGATATCGATATTTTAAACTTCAATTGGCGTAAAGCACAAGCGATTACATAATATTACTCTTAACGCCAATTGAACGCGCTATTAAAAAACTAATTATTAACTTGGGAATAAATCAAGCTTTTTTTACTTTTTCTATTGCGATGAACCCATCCATGGAGGAGGCCTATGTCCAACAGTGGACTTCTTGTGGCTGAGATGATGATGATGATGATGATTGCGATGAAATGAATAAATTTGAATTCAGTTGATGTAATGCTAACCGCTCATGCTATTTTCTTAAAGCAACTCTACAAAATTTGCTGTTCCACTTTTTTTTTATTGCAACTAGTTTTTTCTTTACAGAACGCGCCATCTTAATCAGCTACATGTCTCTGATGAGGCAATGCGTAGAGCTGGCGGATAAAGTACGTGTAACAGCAAGAAAAACTTAATTACTTTTCTACTATTTTTATTTAATATACATATTATTATGATGACCCGTAGTTATTGTGACAAGGCATTGATGACCATCCGTCCTTTCGTGTATAGCAACTACAAAGCGACTGATCAATGTATGTAAACTATGTATGTTTCTATTTCCGCTGAAATAAAAAAAACTCTGAATGAACTAAAGTACTAAATAGTTACATTAACTTTGTGTCACCTTACGTACTTAAACAAAAATAAAAAGTATAGTGTGTGCCTCAGAAAGTATATCATTTCGTAATCATGAGTCAATGTCCATAAACATAGGTGCAGAGTGTAATAACTTCAGTTTCAATAAATTCGCCGACACGCAGCTTGTGCGTATAAAATTACACAAATTTTAGGTCGACCCTAATTTGTTCTTAATGCCCTTATGTTGGCAATATAATATCACTGGACCCTTTTATTAGAAACATGAGGGCAAAACTCCTGATAACTAAGTTTGAGGGTCAACTCGACTTCACGATCAATGTGCTACTTTGAATAATAGTTAGTTAGGAACTATTTTATGATTCAATTGTGGGTTAGGACAGTGGAAGTCGAATCTACAAAAAAAACGGCTTGTCCGGGGTAGTACGGTCAGTATCATAAATATATCGTTACCAACACGTCAAAAATATCTATAGATACACCTTAGGTATACATGTTTTGATGATATATGGTTGTATATTATATTTTTACAGCTGATTGTACTATACTCTTATTGAATACCGGCGTAAAGTAGTAGCTTGCTACTGCATTTCTTACGGCGAGTCAGAGATCCGGTGACGCACTAGAGTGGCAACGGATGAGCGACTCTCTTGGGGTATAAATGTTCGACCAAGCCACTGCTTAAAATACGGAGCCGGTACGGAATCGCTGTGACGCATCGTATCCTTACCGTTCTTATCGCATGCCCACCACACCACTGGTCAAATACGCATATGTTTGTTTGTATGTAGGGGGTAATGTCTGGAACTGCTGAACTGATTTCAAAAAAATGATTCACTAACAGAAAGCTACACTACCCCTGATGGATAATATGAAGTCGCGTGCGGACGCTAGTATAAAATACAGTACCGTTCCTGTTTGTCCTGATATATCTTAATACGGTTTTCACTGTTAAGAAGTGATTTTTTAGGGTCGCTTGTATAATTAATTACACATTTGAAGAGCTCAAAATATACAACTCTATTGTAAAAAGAAGAATAAGAGCTTGTATAGCTCTTTTTGACTTCATTGAGTGTTTAACTATTGCAGTTGCAGATTAAACAAACTAATTACAAACACAGCAATTTTATCAAAAGATTGTAAAAATAATAATTTAGGCGATGAATTTAGGCGACACAGCGATGCCGTAATAGCGCATCTAAACTTTACGCTCCGAAGCTATTCGACGCGACCAAATTCGAGGAATGCCCCGGAGAAGGAAATGACATGGCCGAAATGAGGCGTCGCTTCAATTCGATGGCTGTTTCGGATATTTCAGAGCACATTAGTACGTATATTTGATTCTGATCAGAGTAATGAGGCGTGCGGATGTCTGGGCACAGCCTCGCTATTAGCATGGAATGTGTTTTTGTCGGCGTAGATTGATTTATGATTAACATCTAGGTAAGCTCGCGTATCAGTCGCGGCGCAAAAGATTTCGTCCCAAACAAGTCAAGAATTGTTTTTTTGCAATAGAAATATCGTGATGAATAAAAAGCTCGGTCGATAATCAATAATACTCAAACCAGTTTTCTCTAAAATAAATACCGTTATAGATATTCAAGAATAACAAGAAAGTGTTCCACCATTGCGATAATAAATATTATTATTATATTGCTAGACTTTTTTTTCTCTTTTTTAAAACAAGATTACTGAGCAATATACATAATCGTCACAATAGTAAGTAAGTATTTCACATAAAATGTAGAAAACATTGATACTAAAAAAAATCGGGGTTCGTACTATTACTTACTAGCTACTGCTGCTAGCCAGCTAGGTAACTAGGTATTTGTTGAGCGATAACTCAGCTTTAAATACGTGAGTGATCCGTTTATTTAAATACATCTAGGTAAGCTAGCAGGGGGGTTCCACTCCGCAATGTAGATGCGCTGGCCGCACTACCTATAGCATAGGTTAATCGCAGTAGGTTGCCAGCTTGCCGCGCGCGCGCCCGCTCACTCTGTGTCGCGCGTTGTGATGGTATTATAGTAAGCGGCCCAACCCTAGCGGTGCGCTAGGGCATTGCGGGTGGAAGGAGGGCGCGGGCGGCGCCTTCCTTTTGACGCATGCCGCCTGGCGAATGTTCATGAAGTAATACGAACTTTTTGTGCCTGATCATAAAGTTGGAATTCGTTTAATGGTGGTCGAAAAATAGAAGTTTCTGTACGTTAGTTCTATTATTTATTCTGTGGTAATAGTCTGCCTGAGCCAGTTATTTCCGAGTTAGGTGCGAGCAGCTACTCGCAGCGTGTGTCCGCATAATGCGTGTTACTATCATAATTATGTGAGCGGACAAGCAGCTCGTATCTAAGCTAATATAATGATGTTAATTCTTCCATGACTAATTTATAAATAATCAATTACAAGTTTATTAAATATATTAACTTATAATAACTTAACCTAATAAAAAATACAAAAACTTAAATTAAAATTAAAAAATTAAAAGTATGTAAAAAAAAATATATAAATATTATCCATTTAGAATGGTTATCTATATGGCTATCTATTTGTAAGTAGGTCAAGTTTTAGCTGTTGTTATGAGACGTGCTATTAGCTTAATAAATATTGTTTTATATTTTTTAAGAAGAGCTGGCTTGCATTTTTTTAAAAACCTCTATTGTTTAATGCGAATTGTTTGGAACTTTATTTATTACAAGTAACTTAGATATATGTACAAATAGTATAAAACAAACAGAAAATCACTCACTATAAAATGAAGTAATTTTAAAACTTAACTAAAAATAAATTTAAATTAAATGTTACCTAAATAATTCATTTCATTAATTTCATACCAGATACAGATTGACCCTTTTCGCATTGTGAACGCAGTGCCTTGAATAAATTTGACATCAGATAAAAATATGAGCAGAGTGAAGTAGACTATAAATAAGAATATCGCCGTATTGTTTACACCCATCCATCTGGCAATTAATCTGGGAATGACAATCTTTTTCAAAGAAATCTGTAATTGCCCCCACGTCCGAGGTCAGGTGGGCATTTGTGGGACTTGAAAGGGTCTCGTCCTTTATTCTGCCGCTCTTTGATTTTCCGCAAAGAACAAAGCGCAATTGTCCAAATGAGACCCCAGATTCCATTCTGTTGTCTCGTTAAAGGTAGATTATGTATTTGCAATTGTTTAATGGTTTAACGGCTAAATATGAAACGGTTCAGGGTGCCGTTAACAAGTGGATGAAATGTCGACTTTTATTTTTAAAACTGATTTTTTTCTATCTAATACTAGCGGACGCCCGTGACTTCATTCGCGTGGAATTATTGGCCTATGTCCGTCAGGAACAGTGTAGCTTTCTATCTGTGAAATAGGTTCAGTAGTTCTAGAGATTATCCTCTACATACAAACAAACAAACACAAAGTTTACCTCTTTATTATGTTAGTGCAGATGAAATAGTTTTTTACTGACTTCAAAAATAGTAAGAGGTTCTTAATTCGTCAGATCTTATTTTATTACTAAAACAATATCAATCAATCAATATATTTTATTTGCATAGAACATACATCAATGTGCGCAAATGCATGTTTAAAGGAAAAAAAAAAATAATATAGAAGCAAACATATCCACAATTATAGTCACAATTAAAATAAAGAAAGGTACATAATATAGTCAATTAATCCAGATGAAATGTCCAATTTAATAATTATACAATGTAATAAACAAAAGAGTCAAAATGTCACAGATAAATTGGGTCACTTACATACCAAATGTATCATTATAAAACAGGCAAAAACGATACAGCCTAATCTAGAGCAATATGTTGTGTAACAAGGAGTATCCTGATATCAATATACTACAGGGAAAACCAACCGTAGCCAGCTGCTGGTAGCGGCAACAATGGGCTGGCTGAACCGGAGTAGTACTTAACTTTCACAGAACATCAGTGCAAAGTAGTAGTACTTAACGTTTCACACTCTGATCTTGAGGCCCACGGGCCACGTTGATTCCTATCATGTAACACTCTTGCTCGTTTGTCGCCCTCTTCCATAAAATAGTCTGTGGGTAGGTTAGTCATTATGCTTTACATACTTAATATATCTATTGGTATGTACGAGTACGTTATGTTAGGTATGTTTGGGTGTAGTATGACAAGAAGCCCCCCCCCAACTCCCCTGCCCATGATATAAGTACAGGTACAGGTTTATTATTAATTTTTGTTTCAACTGTTGCGTTTATATAAACTTTCACCCATTTTTTGTTATCCTATTGGAATAAGTATAAAAACTGGATGACCATGTTATTTTTACTAAAGTTATGTAGTCCCAACTTATAACTAGAAAATATAATAACTATAATTAGTACTAAATAACGATAATAGACGCCATCAGAGACGACGGACAGGTAGACGCGACGTCGGCTTCTCTTTTCGGCCCGTCCACTCTGTACACCTAGCACGAATCTTCTCAACATCCCGTAACTCTAGTAGTAGGCTAGTTAGAAAGAGACGCATTGAGTTACGTAGCGAGTTAAGGCGTATCGAAAAATTTCGAGCTAGGTGCAATGGAATTCTTTGGGAAGACCTATGATCAGGTTTGTAAAGAAGAAGAAAAGGTGCTGACTATACCGAGTGCAACTATACAAACGTTTCGGTAGCGTAATCGATTTCCATTCCAATTCACGTGGGAACGTTTACGTTCCTTATAAATTAATTAATAAAATGATTGCTGTGCTAAACCCATAGGTCTATGTCCTGAAAGGTAAGCTATAGATTCGCTATAATAATAAACTTTGCCGAAACTTGGTTCATAAACAGCGTAATAATAAATTACAATAATAGCTCCGGAATATAAGCCGAACACCTTTCCCTATACCTACTTAAGATAATTTTCGGGGAACTCGAGAATTATCCTAACTTTGAAGGACTACCCGCCAAGTGCGGAAAAGCGCACTCAACTGTTTCTTTATGAAGGAACTTGGCAGAACATTTGAAATATTGATCCAAATTTTATGTGAACCCAGTTTCGAGGCTCACTGGCTTTGTAGACCGGGTACTGCCGCTGGCTGTTTAAAACCATGTGGGAAATGCAATCTTTTTGGTGTTGCGGGTGCCTATGAGCGGGGGTGATCACTTACCATCAGGTGACTCAAATGCTCTTTGTCTTTCTGTTTTATAAAATAAATCCGGACAAAATTTCGAAAAACAATGACAACAGTGTATGCGTTAGAAAGCAAACAAGCAACAATTAAAAATAAATACTAGTCCTAAATTCCTACGCTATCCTTGCCTTGATTGCATCAAAATAAAATCAGCGTTTCAAAAAATTGGTTTCGGCAGATATAACATCCCCAACAATGATATACAATACAAATATGCTTATGCCACATTAACAATTTTACAGAATTACAGTTACATCCTAAATATTGGTATACAAAAAGCGGTCTTATCGCTGGAGGGCGATCCCTTTCGATACCCTTTGAATAGAGATAAAAATTAAAACTAAGATAAAGGGATCATGGGTGGTGCAGTAATAAGTAAATAAATAAAATAAAATAGCTATTTATTTAGGCATAAATCCCATTAAAAATTACAATTTACATTACATTACATTATAAGATAAGATTAGATTAGATTACAATTAATATTAAATTAAATTAAATTATTATCAACGAACGAATTATTATCAATGGAACTGTGAAAATAAAATTACATTATTAATTAACATAATACATACATAGTGATTCTAAATGTTTTCTTTTTTAATTTCTAAGGAATTACTGAAATTGCTTATCCTCTAAATTGGCTTCGTGTATCTTAATGTCGTAAGATTTCTTGAGGCCAGGCCTCGGTTTATCGCACTTGAAAGTGATATTAAGGCATATTACGCTCCTAGCCTGTTTTATTTAGGCACTAAGACAACTTTCGTAATTAGACTGTCTCCACCGTAAAGTCGTTAAAGGCTTCTTAACTTTGTACTTTATTTTGAAGGTGAATTTTAAGTGTTTTGTCGCCGTAAAGTAAATTAAATTTAATAATTAAGACTGCCTCGTGTACTTGCTTTTAGTCAACGGTTAATGTAAGCAAATTTTGTTTACTCAGTAAAAAATTATGCGTATTTTTTTAAGACTATCATTTTTAGGGTCCCTTTCACAAAGAGTGCCATTCAACGGGAACTACTAAGTTTAGGTACGCCAAAAAAATACAAGATATATATTAGTAAGTTCGCCTTTGTAAATAACTGTATTTCTTCTTGTCATTTATGTTATTTTGTACAATAAAGAATTTACATACATACACACATACATAGTATTTACAGCAGATATCGTGCGTTCAGTTTTAAGTAGAAAAAAGGCTATCCAACAACACCACACAAGATGAGGTAGATAAGAAAAAAATACATCCCTACTTCACGAGTAGGGGAGGTAACCTAAAAAATATATTTTTCAACATTTACTTCACCACTATGTCGGCGTGATTAATATGTATATCCATACCAAATAACAGCTTTCTATTACTAAGACTCCATGAGCTAGGCCGCGGACAGACGGACGGACGGACATGGCGAAACTATAAGGATTCCTTGTTGATTACGGAACCCTAAAAAGGTTGTGGCGATAACGGACTAAAGCAGGTTCAGTCAGGTGTAAAAATGTAATAAATCAAAAATGTGTACTTCCCAAAACTTTTCCATTGGCATAATAAGGCCGCTGATACATATTTTTGAGTTTTTTGAATCAATATATGTCATGTTTTTTACACTTGACAGTTCCTATTTCAAAAGCATTAGTTTTTTCACAACTATCTTAAAAGCATCAGGACTTCCGAGTTTTTTTATGAAATAGGTAGGCAAACGAGCAAGTGGCTTACCTGACGGTAAGTGATCATGTTAACGACCACCTATAGATACACACAACACCAAAAAAAACTGCAGACGAATTACTTTTTTGTCTCTTAGCACGAGTAACTCCTGTCAGTGTCAAAATTTCCCTCGTAATTGATCTTGAGTTGTCTTCACGGCTGACAGGTATTCGGCGATCAATCAATGGAACCTATCTATCTCCAACCCTTTGAGGTTTTGCCGTCGCGAGCTTCAAATGATGTCACAACTAATATATAATTCGTCACACATTTTTTATTTTTAATCCGACGGTAAACTGTGTAAAAAAATCTTCATCCATCGTTGAGTAGTTTAACACTGAAATTATCTTTTTAATGCTTATGTTTACTATACAAAGCCAATAGAAGATTTAGTCTTGACCAGCGGGTCATGACAGCGGACTTTAAGGACTCGAAACTTGCCAGTTGCACGCCAATCAAATACGCGAACGTATATTTTAGCCGGCACTGATTGGCACGCGCCCGGCGAGTATCAAAATCGAAAGTCAAAAATCACTCCACGTCTTGAATACAAGTAATGAAATCCAGGAAGATATTTCTGACGCCTGACATTTTATTATAAAAATCTCAAGGCCCTACTAAAATCCCTGCGTATTTTTTACCGTGTTTTAATATAACAGAATAATAATATGAATAAGAATAAGAATCGTTTATTTGTTGAACATAGGTAGGTTACAAAGGTCGTATACCTAATTGGAAAAGTTTCACTATGTTTTGCCTAGTGGCATACAAATAGGGTGGAGTATGGCAGCATTTTTAACAGCATTTTAAAAACAATATTCAACTTTGAACCCAATAATGTAGCTCTATAAAAAAAAAAATTCTTGATAAAATTTTTACTTTCGTTTTATTCCATTTTTCCCTTACCTCAAAGTTACGGTAACATGACCACACGGAAACTTTAAATTACGAGTAGTGACTGGCAATGTAAACCGTAAAAGCATTTTTTATTTTCTCCGCGGAGAAGTTTTTTTTTATTTCCCCCGTAGATTCCGGGGCAGGTTGTGTTTTTTCCTGTTATCGGCGCCGATGGCAACTAACGACCGATGTCGCCGTCGCTCGCTGAAATGTCACCATGATTTATTACCTACACCGAATATTCGCCTAAAGCATGTAACGAGATAGTACGTAGATGCGTACAGAGGGGATAAAAATTGTCGGAGTGATGTTTATTTTATGGTTTGTTGCTCTCATTTGTAGTATAAGATTAGGCTAAGCTATGAAGAATGGGAGAATATTGAGATCTAAATTGAAATAAATAAGTTTCTGGTTATTATAAAATTAAATTAAAATTAAATAATAACCATAAACATGTTTTAAGTCGTTTTTGCAGGTATGTCGATTTTTAGGGTTCACTCAAAGGGTTCCAATGGGACCCCATTACTAGGCCTTGAGGGTCCGTTTGTAACAAATATGCATTTTTTAAACCATAATAGGTAGAAACTTATTTTTTTACAGAGTTTTACAGAATCCCTTATGTGCAAGGCAACTCGCAGTTGGCCGGTTTGTTAATGTTTGGTTAATCTAAGATAGATTCATATAGAGTCAGACGAATATATTAAAATCCTGTTTGAAATGGATCAGCAGGTTTTTATTTAGGTACACTTAAGAAATTCCGGCTACAAAAATTGCAATAATGTAACAGGTTTATGTCCATCTGCCCCTTATACCATAAAACGTCCAAATCCTACAATTTGATATAATTGCAAAGTTTTTCTACAAAAATGAGACAAACATGTTGAATGGTAGGTACCAATTTTTGAATATAATAGAACAGAATCATTTATTTCCGTCTGCATAGGCTCATACATAAATACAAGTTACACGTAGTTTTGTGGTACAGGCCCCAGCAATGATCACATTATTCTTAACTTTAATCCAAACTTCATTCGTATAGAGTATTCGTAACACATTCCTATCTGGCTGAGAATATTCGATAACCGCGCAGGCCACTTATTTGAGGCAAATTTGTGTAGCGGAGTGTGCAAAATTGGTGTGGCAAAATTGGAACACAAAATTCCTCGGTTTATTTGCTAGAAACCCGGTACGGACCCCGTAAAAATGTCTTTTGTACAAATATGCAAAAGGAAAAGGTAAATATGCCAAATGTTCATTCAAAAGTTAAAGGTCAACTTTCAATATCCTTCAGTGGCCCGTTCATATTATGAATCTGAATGAGTTTGCTCGTCTATAATTATGTTGTTTGCATGTAAATTCTTTACTGTACAAAAAACTTGTGAATTAAAAAAGACTTGTGTATTAAGTTTTATTTTAATATCGAATATGCATGGGATATACTTATAAATTAATATCGAGCGCAAAAACTATGGTTTTCGAATAAATAAGTAAAAATTAAATTGTAGCACTACGTAACTGTAACCTATTAATGCTCAGTAGATAACTAGAAGAAATCACTTAAACGAATATGTTCATCTTTGTTTGTCTAATTCGTACTGTAAGTTGTTTATTGTTTTTATTTTTTATGTACCTACCTACACTATATGTAGAATCATTTATACATACTCGTATATGTATACATAAGTGTGCGGGATTACTAAGCTCTGAGAGCACATTTTCGTCGCTTTTGTATTATGGAAGCCATGCTTTGTCTTGGCCCATTTAAAAAAAAAGTAATGGCATATTGCCTGAGTGCCCTTTGTATATTATTAAGTAATAAAAGCCAACTAATAAAAATAAAAGGTCTATGTAAATAAATAAAAGTTAATTATAAACCATAGCGCAGTCCCTAAGCTAATACAGATTTGCACTTTATGACCAATTTCCACGTACAGCTTATCCAATATTGTTTGAATAATACTTGATTGCTTCAAAGAGATCTATTGTCAGTGTGCTAAGGTCGAGATTACAGCGGTTGGTACAGCAACAAAATTAACAACTGTACGTAATTGCACAATGATATTGCGGTTTACACACCTAACGGTTATGTCTGTAATTAAAGATCTTTGCAATTTGGTATGTAGTTCTATTTTCGGCGTAGATATAGTCAGCAACAAATAATTTGAGTTAGTTTTCGAACTCCAGACCTTTGAACGTGTTAGAAGTTTTCAATTGTCAATTAAAAACTCCATGGTCATTTTAGAAGTTTATTGTTCCGCTATCGAGACGCGCACCGCACCTTAATTGCATACAGAGAGAGAGAGAGAGAGAGAGAGAGAGAGAGATACAGAGTAAAGCAGCGTGAGGCAGTAGTGCCAACGTGGCAATCTTGTGTTAGGGTTGCCAACATGTACTTTAATTTGTATGCCACTATTAAAGAAAATGGAATCGCTTAAATGCCTACTGGTACAAAATGCAAAATTAGTAAATTACCATTAATTATACTAAAGTCTAAAATACAATACATATGTATAATATGTACTTATGAAGAAGCAGGAGAAGGAGACAAACATGATGGTCGGATGTTAGCCACATCTTCAACTTCTCTCTATGAGAGACTACGGAGAGCGTAGTGATAGCTCAACGAGAGTTTTTAAAACCCCCTGTGGAACGTTTTAGTAATAAATGTCACCGTAACTTCCCTGGCAGGAATTGGCATTGTCATTATGACAATTACTGTGAAAAGGTAACGCAGAGAGCTTAAAAAACTTGGTCGACCATTAAATAAATGTAATTATAACAAATTGCTCTGGACTCCGCAAACCTAGTGCAGGTTAAATTGTGTTAAAGAAAATGAAGGTTGGGTGAATATAAGTATGATTATTCCACATAAGCGCCACCTGAGTCTATTAATGTGTAGGTATAAAATTTCACTATACTCCCAGATCTGGCTTTTTCTGGTTTTAGTTGCTTTTATCGAACCGGTCTTGTTCTCATATTTTAATATTGGACTCTGAAATTCCTAGAAACTAAGACAACACCTCTCTTAGGTTTGAATTTTCTATATAGAGGCAGAGAGAGATAAGAAAAAGATTTTTTTCCATAATCCTTTTGTATTTTGTGATAGAGGCGAAAGGATATTAAACATCCGTAGGTAGGTGTGAATTATATTTTGATGTTAAGAAATATACTCCTGATCAGGTTTAGTGCTCAATTACCACAACAAGAACTTTCGCAGCAGGTCAAGTTCAGGATGGATTTTGGAACATTATTCTTTTCTGGAACATAGGAATTCATAAGCTTTAGAAAAGGACAAAAAGCGTTCACAAAGGAACGGGAGAAAATTCTTAAGCAACGTAAAGTCGTTGCTATTTATTATTTCCCGGTTTCATATCGTAAACCTGTCCGTTACAGCATTAAGGCAGTGAAATCTTGAACCGTAATAAGAAAATTTAATTCTGCGCGTATCAAATTTTGGGCTTATCCCAGAAAAATATGAGTTTTGTGCCGTATATAATTAGGTAAACGTAGCAGCTTTGTACAGTCAAGGAAATTGAAACACGTACCACCGTAGAACCTAGTCGAAGAGACTTACGCATGACATTTGTACGACATAACCTATTATGATGATGATGTGAGTGTTATTTTTCAAAATTATAATCATTCTCCCAGTGCTACAAACTAATGCAGGGGAAATCATGCAGGAAATGTTAGTGGTTTCGGAACAAGGGACTTTGTATAAATAGGTAACATAAAGACAAGCTATTAACCATTTCACTAGCCTGTGCTAGTGAAATGGTTAATAGCTTGTCTTGTCTTTATGTCTGAACAAAGATATTATGTTATTTGACTATTCAAACATAGTCGTGGTCCACTCAGGACAGACTCACCAATAGAGTATATAAAGGGTACATTAATCGACCTGACCCCAGCCCAGGGGGGTCCTAACTCTCCCCCCTCCCGGACCTACCAGTGAACAGGACTGCCTAACACTGGAATCAGAGCAAAACTGGGTATAGCTTGTAAAAAATGGGACTACTTTAATACTTAAACAATCGCTATGTAATTACTTAGACATTACTAAGAGAGTTTTTATCATACAGATAACTAGTCAAGCCTTGAATATATTAACTGGATCAAGAAATAAGATATAAATGATTAAAGTGGCCTTGGAACTGCTTTAAATATCTCTTCATTCTAAATACTATTCAAGCAATTTATGCAAATACGAAATGTGCATAGATCTAACTGACGAGTAGTAGGCTACACTCTACGAATAAGTGCTACACTGTAATTTTAGTCACTAGTATTATTGAATATTATACATAGGTTTGGTCCCGTTATACCAGTAGGTTAGCAATCAAAATAACATCTATCAAGCACTTTGTATCCCTTACCACAGGGTGTTTCTACATCTTTGACTGACCCTGAACTTTAAGCCGTACATAACAACAGAATCAGGAATGTGTATTACACGAAGTTTAGACCAAAGGCCGATATCCTGCTGAGCTCTGCATACTTTCACTCGATCCTAGACGGGTAAATTTCACGTCACTCAAAGGCAAACATGTTCTATGTATAAATGTTTCATCTCTGCTGAGACATATGCGTTGCAATTAGTTGAGTAGCTACTCCGTATTCAGGAATTCTGATGCCTCGAATACAAATCCGTATGGAAATTTAGCTTTAGTTTGAGTACACTGATTAGCTGTAATTACGGCCTAAGATTCTAAGATAGGTACTACCCTTTTTACAAGCTTTTATTCAATTTCACCTGTTAGTTTATTAGATAAATCTTGCATTTAATTTTGAACATATTGCAATGTTCGGGTTGACTTGAGATTTAGTATATGCTGACGACCGGATAGCCTAGTGGTTAGTAGCCCTGACTACAAAGCTTGAGGTTCCGGGTTCGATTCCAGGGAGGGACAAATGTTTGTATGATGAATACGAATGTTTGTGCCTGAGTCGTGGATGTTAGATGTATTTAAGTATATAATTATCTATTTAAGTATGTATATCCGTTGTCTAGTACCCATAACACAAGCAGCTTTAGTTGCTTACTTTGGGACTAGGTCAATTGGTGTTAACTGTCCCATATTATATATATATATATATATATATTGTAAGTCCGATGACAAAGCAATAAAAATGGTACCTAATGTCAACAAAAACGGGACAAAACTGGTTTTGGACATTTTCTGCATTGTATTTATGTTTAAAAATTATCAGATCATGTTTAGTGCACCAAAAAAAAATTCTGATTAGTTATAACGAACGTCTTGTATGTTGTTTATATATTGAGTATATTATAAAAGGCCTCGTTTGCGCTGGCCTTCTACCCCCTACATTTGAGGCATTTGCAGTAATGTATATTATACGTGAAATGACCGGCTAATCATTGCTTAATAATTAAAAGCGAATAGTTTTAGTTAAATTCGTTATTTAGTTTTCTTTTACATGAACAATATACTTTTACTTTATACAGATAACGTTTGGATCGTTGGGCCCAGTATTAAGAGGAGTGTAACCCAGCCCCAAAAAGCACTCCCCATACAAACGGCGATAACGTTTCCACCCTCTAAACCTTATTCTTTAGAAATGATTTTTTGGTATGTTGTCATGATGCCCTAGAACTAGGTTTGTATGTTTTGATTTTTTAAATGGTCTTCATAGATTTGACAATAAATGCATTTTAGGAGTTTCATACAAAACAAAAAAGCTTTAATATTTCTGAAACTGTTAGGAATATTTAAAAAATCAAAACATACGAACCTAGTTCTAGGTCATAATGATAACATATAAAAAATCATGGCTATAGGTTAAGGTTTCGAGGGTGTAAAACGTTATTGCCGTTTGTATGGAGAGCGGTGGGTTAATCACACTCCTCTTAAAAAATCTTGGGAAGACATACTCAAGTCATAGTAAAGCTGGGTCGACATTACCTGAGTACCAACAAACATGAGATATTTGTGTTGTACATTTTGCTGTTATTTATTATGTCAGCCACAAACCACGATAGAAATAGCAAGGGTTATAAATTCCTTTCACACCTTTGTGTATTCAAATGTTTTGTGTTGTGCGGAAATAGAATCTGCGACCCAACTCTCGACGTCGGATATTCGGGGTCCCACATGAAAATGGTGTACAAGCCTAAATTATTCAGTGGTTGAAAATCGTTGGTTGTTTTCGTCAATTGGTGTTTCCATACCCTGTATTTTATTAAGAACTATGTAGTGACAAAAAGAAAACACATTTTAGGCATCTAGCAAGACTCAAACCTGTGACTTAGTGTTGTCATTGCATATAAAATAAATTGAGTGATTAGAATGTTTTAATTTATACTAAAAAATCGAAAGCAATTTTGACTACAAAAAGTAATTTATTCTATGTAAGGTTGTGTTTTTGGATATGTTAGTTACTTCATGAATACTATTATTCATTACGGATACCAGGTAAATCAATTGCCATGAATGCAGTGTCCCTAGAACGATTTGACAGCAGAACTTGAATTTATTTTTGTGCTGTTATATGAGCTTTTTATTTGTAACCAAGTAAATATGGAGAGCGAAGGGTACAACTAAATTTAGTTTAGTCACTTAGTTCACTTTTTACCCTTGACGCAAAAAGAGGGGTGTCGTAATATTCCTTCCCTTGCAATAAAGGCCTAAAGTCTGAAAGAAAAATCCTTTAAACTGCTACTCAGCCACATCACCTTCAGAATCTAAACTTATTAGCTTTAATGAAAAATTCTTTTACGTTTCTATATTGTACGCAGGGCGAAAGGTAGCTTCTAAACGAGCTCTAGTCACGTCCTCTCCGTTTATCGTGAACACGTTCGGTGACTGCAATAAAAACTTCTCTAAAATCAAATATTTAATGCCACCCTGAGTGCTGCGCCCCTGCTCCTGCCGTGCAGTAGTAAGCTACGTTGTTTACGATTTATTCTCAAATAAACTAAATAGGTACTTTTGCCAATGCGATAAAACTAGAGTTTCACTACACTAGGTCGTATTAATACGTATCGTTGCAGACGGAATGCGGGTTACGAGTTCCGACAACGATATTTAATATTTTATCGGCACCGGGAATGAGGTTTTTGTGGAAATTATACGACGGGTGTATCAAGTAAATCATGACCACGCGGTACTACGAGGCTTTTTGTGTGTCGCTTCATAGAACTGTTTTCTATTATTTGTGCACAATACTAGCCACATGAGTTGCAGGAATTGTTGTCCTCGTACACAACGTGACACACCTTATTCCTAGATTACTTTTGGGACTTTGCAATTCTGCATTTACAATATTTTTGATAAGTTAAAAAAAATGCGAAAACCGTAATGAATGCATTGCCTGATTATCAAAAACCATATCTATTCTAATTTTAGTAACAAATTTTATAACAAGTCTTGTTTCCTAAATAAATCGCTAAGTGCGTAAAAACCTGTTTTGTAACGTGTAAACGAAGCCCTTTTATTGGATATCCAACTTGACCTTCGACACCATTTGAAAAGAAAAGAACCTAAATTTTTTTTTTCATTTGCTATTAGCAATATTGAACACATTCTGAATTTCAAATTGATATTAGAAGTTACATATTGAAATATGCCGATGTCACAGACAAACAGACGGACTGACGAAGTCACAGAAAAGGGTTCCTTTTTATTTACGGTTTTTGTACTGAATCCTAGAAATGGTATGTAAGCGTTGTACCTAAGTTCTGTTTTATAGTTAACTAGTGACCCGCTCCGGCTTTGCGCAGGTGCAATTTACTAATGAAAACTTAACTGAAATCTATCTTTCTTAAAATTCTATGTAATGACAACACAAAGAAAAATTAAGGTAATGGCAGGACTCGAACCTGCAACATCAGCATCCGTGCCTTGCATTTGTCAGTTTCGCCACATTACCGCTACCATACCCTGCGAATTTGTCAATGTGCTTCGTCTTTACGGTTATTACATTATTGATTTTAAGGGTACAACTACCCTCGGTGTATCTATCTTACATAGTATAAAGGGTTTTTTCCCGTCGAGTCACACCCTCAACTGTCACACTGTGACTCGTTGGGAATATTTTTACTAAAAAAATCCCAACCAGTTACACTGTTACTCGATGGGACAGTATTTAATATGCATTCCCAACGAGTCACACCCACTGTGACTCGTTGGGAATACTCTTTGCTTTAAAAAATCCCAACTAATCACAGTCTTACTAGATGGGACAACATAAAATATTTATTCCCAACGAGTCACACCCGTAACTGTGGAATTTTTACAGCAAGAATTGTTCCCAACAAGTCACAGCGTGACAGTTGCGGGTGTGACTCGTTGGGAACAAATATAAAAAAAATCCCATCTAGTAACAGTGTGTCTGGTTGGGATTTTTTGCAGCAAGAATTGTTCCCAACGCGTCACAGTGTGACAGTTGCGGGTGTGACTCGTTGGGAATAAATATTAAATGTTGTCCCATCTAGTAACAGTGTGACTAGGGGGGGATTTTTTGTAGCATAAGTATTCCCAACGAGTCACAGTGGGTGTGACTCGTTGGGAATAAATATCAAATACTGTCCCATCTAGTAGCAGTGTGACTGGTTGGGATTTTTTTAGCAAAAATATTCCCAACGAGTCACAGTGTGACAGTTGAGGGTGTGACTCGTTGGGAACAAAGGGTATAAAGTCGCTATCCTTTTCTGTCTGTCAGCATAATCTTCGGCCGCTTACTACTTCTAAACCACGCACCGGATTTTGATGATTCGGTATTCACTGTTATTTTGAGAAATACGGAAGGTTTTTATGTACATTACATTTTAATTTACCCGTCAGAAGTCGGGACGGGTCGCTAGTTGTTTAGAAAAACTTTATTTTTATTTTTGTAAAATATGAAAGCAAACAAGCAAGTGGGTCACCTGATGGTAAGTGATCACCACCGCCTATACCCGCAACAGCAAGAAAATTGCAGGTTGCCAACCTAGACGGCTAAGATGGAATACCTCTGTAAAAAATGTCCAATGACAGTGAAAACTGTATCAAAATCCGTTGAGTAGATTATAAGAGGAGTAAGTGATGGAAGATACGATGAGGACAGACAGAACCAAGAAACCAGAAACGAGCAAGTGGGCCACCTGATGGTAAGTGATCACCGCCGCCCATAAACATCCGCAACACCAAAGGAATTGCAAATGCGTTGCCAACCCAGAGGGCTGAGATAGAAAGCCTCTTGTGCCAGTAATTGCACCGGCTGTCTTGCTCACCACGCCTGAACACAGCAATGCAAGCACTGTTACTTAGCGGTAAGATTAGCGGGCAAGATGGTGGTAGCGATTCGGACGAACCTTGCTCGAGGTCCTACCACCCGCAAAATATTATACTAAGTAAAGAAAATATAGCTTAGCTCTATTACTGACAGGTTTACTTTGGAATAATTTTATCAAGTTATACTTTCTACTATTAGCAAATTGAAACTATGACTTAATTTTGTTCAAATATTGATTCATTTGTAGCAGCGTTAAATAATAGTAGTTTATTTCAAAACTAGTTGAGTTTCTTCCGCGACTGGGGTTTCATTGTGGTCAACAATTAATCATGCTATACACCAGAAGCGGCTACAAAACGCGCACAGTGGACTGCTAATTCTGGAAATTAGACTTCATACAGAATTACCGACCATAAAGCCCCCGCAGCCAAATGAAGGCCCAAGTTGTTCAGCTCAAACACGCTGGTCAAATATTAATTCAGGTCACATTTGCCGCTCGGAATGTCCATGTTTGCTGAGATACAACTTTCCGGCCATCGAATTTAGAATGGTTTACTTTGGGACTTGTGTATTTGACTATTTATGCAAATTAAATCTGACTTGCAAACACGTCCGCACTAGGCATGAGAACCGCTCGCCAGCTGCGTAATCCAATGCTCCACGCACTACACTACGAGTGGTAACCGTTACTGATAGCGATATTCACCAGCTCTTCTTTTATTAAGTTTGAATTTTAAAAAATAACCATCTTTTTTAATCGACTACAAAAAACAAGTGAAAATTCTCAATTGGACTATTTTTTGTGTTATGTTACACAATATCCTCGCCAATCATGGACCGATTGCAATGATTCTTCTTTTTATTGGATAGGATATAACTAAGAAATATCTCTTAAGCTTAGATAAGGTTACAGTATAAGACCTTAAGCTTAAGCCTTTGTTCATCTGTCTTGTTCTGTAATTTGGTATTTTCGTGTTTGTGCAAAAAAGAGTCATACAAACATACGTACTTAATTCACCAATTGTTTACAAAAAATATATATAGAATGCTTTTATATGGGTTCTGGCCTCGTGTTTTTTTGCTGGATAATTGATTAAAATTAATTGCAAGGAATGTCCTGTCAATATTCAATCTGCACTAAAACCGTGAGGGCGCTACGACGTGTTTTCTTTTTTTAAAGGTTGTCTATTACTTAATGCATAAAACTTAAAAAAATACTATACGTCCTGTATAGGCTACTTTATAAGTACTAAATAATAATATGATTTAATCAGCTACGTAAATTCTTGTAAATCTTTGGTCACGCGGGCGCGGAAGAGATTTCTTCGCGCTGGTGATTCCAATCCATTACCAAACATTCCTTTTTAATACGTCTATCTCCCAGCAAGTCTCTTTCAATGTTTGATCCCGGTGTGCCTTAATATAAGGCCTGTGACCATCACTACAGGGGTTATACTTTGCCGGCACAGCATGCAGTGTCGGGTGGCTAAGCCGGGCGTTATCAAGCACCAATAAGCCGTGGCGCCTCAATTTGATCGCTGTCTGCGGCAAGCCTGACGAATGATAGCGGCTTGCCGCTCGTTGATAATGTCCATGGTTAGCTTCGGTTTCCGTACCTATTATAATACATGTATAATACGTATGATTATTGGTGGTAAATTTTTGAAATTCATAAGTTGTACCTGTAAGCCTAATCTGAATAATTTTTGGCTTAGACTTTGATACTCTTGTTTGCGAGATGAATGGAGTTGGGGCTTGAATGTTTTTATTGTGTTTCTACGATAACTATGCATTAATAGGCGGGTAGTGATGATATTATGTTTGAAGCGATTAGGCAAATATATACATATATACCTCTATATTTATATTGGATTTAATATACAATTCAATATATTTTGCTATGGATATTATGATATTTATAAAACAATATGATTATTAAATAGGAACAATAGTATCGAGGTATTTCGGAGTGAAGTTTGATTAATTTAGGTAATTACAAGTAATTTCATTGGGCACGTAAATAACTTGGGTTTTTGAGGCGGTTTTTAAGTATAATTAAATACGTCTGAATCTCACGGTAGTTTTATGACAAATTAAATAATACAAGGCCTAAATTACTTTGAAACTTTTTTTGACATATTTAAAACTGAACATCAGGCTTTCAGCTGTTTAGAGCGATTTTTGCCAACCATCTTTTTTAGTCAATACTATAATACTGTGGAAGATTTTTTTAAATACTCTATAATGAAATACGGAGAGGAGATATAAAAATGCTTAAGTATACCTTTTTTTATCGAAAAAAAAAAACAGTTTTAGTGCAGCAGAGTTCTGGTAGAAAAAAAAACAGAACTAATTTTCGGTGTATGTCTATTCTAACTCGGCTCTATCTTTTCATACATTCTTGTAGTAACTTCGAAATAATTTAGAATAGTTATCGTGTGTTTTCTCTAATGTTCTCGTATCTAAGCCAGCAGTTTGCTCAGCTAACTTGTTAGGACCACAAGTTTGCAGCGTCAGTATAAACTCGTTTACGAATTTTGTACTTTGCAAGATATCCACGTAAGTGAGCAGCAAGTTATTTTGACTGTGGTATGTAATGTCATTTTAATTAGATTATAGGTAGTCTAGAAGCTACAGTACGAGCTAATACGAGTGCAGCGTTAAGACTGCTTCTTTAGGCGCCTTTTGATTTATCTTTGTATCTTTTTTGTTTTGTTTTTGTGTGATGCTCAATAAGGACTTATTGTACTGTATTTTACAAGCTCAGGAGTGCGATTATTGAATCTCACCGGGTGACTAAAGCTCGCCAAAATGGCCGTGTTTCATAGTAATGCGGCCATTTTGGTAAGCTTTAGTCACCTGGTGAGATTCAAAAATTGCATTTGAATCTCACCACGTAACTAAAGTTCACCAAAATAGCCGTTTTTCGTACGCTTTTACTTGTTATGTGAATATGGCACAGTTCTATAGTGGGTTTCATATTGCCAATTGTACAATATACATGCTCAGCAGATTTATATTCAGGTTACAAGTTTGCTTGCCTTCCTGGGGGCAGCTGGGCAGGTGAGAACCAACGACTATATGATTCGTCGTGACATGCGACGGCCATGATAAATATCGCCGGAGTAATATTACACTGTTCCATGTTCCAGTTATTTTGTATTGGGATTTCTATTTTGTACGTAAAGATTTAAGATTGCATTTTGAGTGTCCTGAATGTAACATTTTGCAATCAGCTGTGAGTTAGCCATGTAATATCTGGACCTACTATAAACTTCATTGATATAGTAGCCTGTATTTCTATGCTTATAATGTACATTTATAATTTATAATCTCTTCTTTTAGAAGTGATGGACCCAAATACTGTATAATAAATATTTTTTATGTATGCTTAAGACGATAGAGTAAATTATGAGTATTTTAAATCATCTAGGTCAAATAATTAGTAAATTTTATAAATACGCACATTTTCAAAAACCTTAAAATAACTTCATTTTATTCATCGTCCTCCTAGAGTTTTCTCCTGTTTATTTATTCCATATTTATTCGGGTGGTAGAACTTTGTGCAAGGTCCGTCCGGATCGCTACCACCATCTTGCTCGCTAACCTGCCGCTAAGCAGCAGTGCTTGCACTGTTGTGTTCCGGCGTGGAGAGCAAGACAGCCAGTGTAATTACTGGCACAAGAGGTATTCCATCTTAGCCCTCTGGGTTGGCAACGCATCTGTAATCTCTTTGGTGTTGCGGATGTCTATAGGCAAGGTGATCACTTAATATCAGGTGACCCACTTGCTTCTTTGCCTTCCTATTTCATAAAAAAAACGCTTTAACCAAGATCCTATGCTTAGAAGGCTTGGTCATTACGAGCGACTGTCAATTGCCTATGTAATCCATGTAACTGGAAAACCAGACCGATGATATTATGGTTACGGTAACACATTCAGTTGCACTAATCTGCAGGTTTAACCTCGGTGTTAAAAGTTTTAGTTAGGTACTATTGAAATAAAACAATTTAAACGGTTTATATGAATCTAATTCCCGACGTTTCGAGCCCTTTACAGGTCTCATGTTCACAGGCAGGTACTATTACTAACAAACTACTTAAGCATTGTAACCACCTACACAAGTTAGAAAAAAAACTAGTTGGTACATGGCAATTTCTGCGAATTTTGCACCTTAAACATGAGGTTATAAACTATCCCCCTTATTCATAAACGCTTCGTAAACGTTTGTTAGTTAACATGTTTTATGTCTTTATCTGTCATTGTGACGTTTACCTTCAAATGAAAGGGACAAACCATTTGTTAGCTTAAAAAGATTGTTAAGTTTTTATGAATATGGGGTATGATCGTATCCTATTAATATATGATCCAATGATGGTCGAAATAAATTATAATTCTATTGTATTTTATTCTGGCAATCACGAGTCCCGCCTAGCCATATTGTTTTGTAAAGGAAGTGGGGGCGCGTGCCTAAACCACCGTGATTGAAAAAAACGCAGGGAAGATAAACAAAGTTAAAAAAAAAAACGATTTGCCGACGGCCTCCATAAATCATTGGCTATAGCGGCAAACGTGCAAAAACAGCCCAAATCTGTCTGGGCCCACCCTTGTAATCGCTAGATAATGGGGCTGGATTGAAAAATCATCCCCTCTATGTGTTAAAGGTTTGCATGACACCTTAGTTACGGCCGTAATTTGTCAACGAGTTTGGGCACGTTTCGAGTTTGAGATATTATTAATGACCGCCGTGTTGTACTTCCGTTATTATTCTAGCACAATGCGGTGCATGCACGAAATGAAAATTGAGTTTAGTTTTGATGAAACCCGGTTGCCGGTTTTTGAATGAAATATTCGCTTGCGAACTAGAATTTTCATAGTGAGTTAAGAGGGTTGTTACAAAACCTGTGCTGGCAACGTCACATTCTTGCTTTTCTCAATTGTATGAAAATTTCAAACGTAGTCTTCTCACATTGTGGACCCATTGTTTTTAATAATTATGTGTTAAATAAATGCAGTACGTAATTGTCATGATGTGGTGTCAAGTTGTGTATATCTATGCAAATCAGTATTTTTATGCCTCGATTCAATGGAACCTAATCAAAGTAGTTCTAAAAAATGCCACCCCATAGATGTGTTTACTTAATAGATACCTCCTGTCACTTCTCGAGTATCAGTAGAGTTCGTATTGTAATAGCGATGTCTTCTTACTCTATGGTGCTGATGCGTCAATTCTCTTAAATTTTCATTATGTTTCCCGAGTTATAAGATAACACAATTCTGACAGTAGTGCCGCTAAGCTGCTGGATATGTGGCAAGATTATTCCATTCATCATAACCAAATATTGCATTAAACATTATAATAAAGTACTTCAGATAGAATGTCAGCAAGCTTTTAAGAATTTCAGTCAATTTCACTGCGTAATCGAGAAAACAAAAAATGTGGTGTTGTCAGCTCAGCTTTGTAAACCTTGTATTAATTAGCAATTTTTCTTCTGCAACATATTCGTATGTCTTATTGCTTGTGTGTATGCTTGACGCATGTTTGCATCCTTGCTTGCTCTCATACTTGCTAGAATGCTTGCTTGCTTTTTTACTTAGTTGTGTAAAGTACGCAGACTTAACAAAATTTAGCCTAATTGACTCCACCACCATCTTCTAACATCGCGCAACTGCCTCGATGCAAAAAAAAGAGTATCCTTTGCTTTGTGTGATGCGAAGGACATCAAACGAACCAAAACACTTAAACTTATAAAACACATAATGATTTGAAGCAGCCACGCCGTAGGCAAGAATGTAAATATCTCGATTTCCAAAGGAAGTTATAGTTATTAAGTACTAATGCAAAACACAAACAAATCCGTACCAAACTTTCTAAGCTTGATAACAATTTTGAAGTCTCTGAATAATTTGAAAATATCAAAAGCAAGTCCGCAATGGTCCAATTATACGGAGGATAATATTTCTATTCACTGAGATACTTGAGCATTCGTTATACTTTGGTCAAAATAATGAATAATACATTTGTTGAATTATTCGTTCATTTACTCGTTGAATTTTGATTCAAGTGGGTACACTTGACTCGTTTTAATTTTTTTCCGGTCGTGTTTGGCGACTGGTTCTATATTTGGGTCTCTCTAATTGACGAGCATCGCAACAGCTATCCGTCTCTCACGCAATTATTGGCTAAATACGCAAAGAGTAGGTAACTTTAACTTCTGCTGACATCAGTTGCTAGTCCAGTTGCAGTTTCTGTGGTCGCGACTAGGTATAGTTGTCCTTGCGTCGAAAACTTTGTAGTGCGCGTTTAAAACATAGGATGATACTATCATTCTTGTCTAAGACTATAAGGGCTATGTTTAAACTACAAAATCTTCAACATTACAATAGAAATCAAAATTGTACTTAAATTCTAAACCATAAATGTCCGCTTGTGATGAGTCCCATACATAGGTATCAAAGTTTCCTTCGCTTATTGACACTCGAAGTTTGGGTACAAAAAAGCGATCATTGTACCACTATTGGCCTAGTTGCCAATAGATTTTTAAGTTATTCCATTTCCAATATTACAATTCAATAGTATGTTTCACTATATTTTACTTCGAGACGACAGTAAACTTTAACACGTAAGTTTCAGAACAATAATTATAATTTTAATAAGGTATTTTTCACCACGAAAGTTATACCACCCTCGAGAGAATATCTCAGGAAAAACACATTCCTTGCTCACAAAACCACAGACTACCGTCCGTTGAACTTGCTAGTTAACTATAGTTTTAAAAATAACGAGGTCTCTGTACGATTTCATCTTATTCCCCGTCTAATACTGAAGCTAATTTGGTGCACTTTGATGGGAAAACTCGTTTATCAGAAAATCAAAGAGCTTATTCAGCGAGATATTAAATTGAGTTAATAATCCGGATAGTTGCTTTGTTCCTCGCCGTCCGAGCGTCGGTGAAAAAGAAAAATGCACGCGATGCAATCAACTGTCTCTCTCGTGATTAGCAACGAAAAGCCGATGACACGTACAGCGGGCTATATTATGCTTGCATGCATTCAGATTGTTACTTTAAATTGGACAAAGATAAGGCTTCGTTATTGCAATCGTGTTGACAAAGCTGTTTGTGTGACTGATGTTTTATTTCTCATTTTATTAAACCTTCGAAATATAAAACATAATATGAGGAGAAAAATGATGATGTTAGAGACAAAATGTAAAGAGGTAGAAATTAAATGAAGGCAAAAATTTTGAAATGAGAGAATGATTAAACTATAGAAACACAATAAAGAGACACTAAAATAAGAGTACTGTTCAAAGAAACTAAAATGTATTCACTACGTGCCGGGCTGGCACACTGTTTCTCGTAGTATTATTTATTTTATCTACGCATTAAATGTGAAGCGACATAACCATACATATGCTTGCAATTATTGTGTTCCGACGTGGAGAGTAAGAGAGCCGGTGAAATTATTGCAGATGGTTATTTTTTATACGGAGGAAAACGAGCAATTGGGTCATGTGATGGTAAGTGATCACTACCACCCAGATACTCGCAACACCTAGGAGATTGCAATTGCGTTGCCAGTCCAGACAGCTAAGATGGAATACCTTTTGTGCTTGTGCTTGTGTTGCTCTCTACGCCGGAACACAACGCATTCGATAGTGCAATTTTATCTTTTGAAGTACAGAACAACAAAAGTTTGGTGTTATATTGCCAACTGACTGTTTCGTATTGTAGTGTGTACTAGCTAGTATAAAAGTCAAGTTTCAAACAGCTACAAAGCGAAAGCATTCATATTCTGAATACAGTTATATATAATTCAAAAACAGCTTTCAAGCTTTGCCAAGTTATCAGGAGCCCCTTTGTGAGATACTATCCGATATTTTCGAAAGTAACCGACTAACTTCGCAGCGGGTAGGAGCGCCTTTACTCCCACTTTGAGATTCAATTCTATTTTTTGTACCCGAAATGTAGAATATGATTTTTTTCCCAGTGAAAAGGTGGAAAGTTTGTGGGGTGTCAATATCGTCAGGTTCACAAACATAATGTGGGGCGGGTTGGCGACGCGGACGTTCGCTTCAAATTTCGTAATACTTTAAGCAAACTTGTGCACCGAAGTTAGCAAGTTGTCGGCGCACAGGTGCTGCAGCGAATACATCCTGAAGTCATCTATTCCGGAATCGAAACGAGATTGAACTGGCAATGTATTGATGAAAATTTTCGTGGGACAGTCACACCAAAGAAATGTTAACCCAGACGCTTTTCTACACAAATGATATAACAAAGAGGTAAACTGTTTTTATAAGGGGATCTAGGGAACTACTGAACCGATTCCAATAATTCTTTCACTACTAGAACTAATTTTATGTGAACGAAATGGCTTTGTTGCTGATGCGACCATGCCGTTTCATGTGGAGAAAAAATACAAAACATGCAGCATATACAACTTAAATTACAGTGCAACATTATAACATCCAAAATTATTTTCGATCCTTTAGTTCATACTTGCCTAGAGTTAGTACTTCTATGTGTCTTGTAATTAGTTCAGAGCGGGATTAACTTCGAAATTAAGTTTTTATACTGGTTTTTAAATTGGTTTCGAAATACGGCTAAATCAAAATTATCGGGCTTAATATTCCTTTGGTATGCTGGTCATGGTGTTTTAGTCTTGCTTTCAAGGTTCAATTAAAACGAATACTTGATTGATTTAAAAAAAACGATGTGACGATATTCAGACGAGGCTGTATCTATGCTTATTTTATTTGATTTTCAAAGGGGTTCAAATTAACATTTCATCACCATGCTACTGTGTCAATGTGACGTTATAAATAAAATCGTAAGAAGTCTGTTACTATTTTATTGAATATCTCAATTTGACACGGTTCTTTGTGGGTCAGGGTTCCTTTTTGTTGATATTACATTAATTAAAGATCTCTTAAACTTATCGCAGACTTAAATAATAATCTAATGATCAATGGCAGAAGGGATAATGGGCCGATTATTGGTGCACGTGTGATCATTACAGCTAGTAAAGTGTGGTCACTGAGCAGCAACGCTTCGTAAAACCCGTCACTATTTGCTTTCTATACGCGCACGACAACAACAAAGATATTTTTGCACGAGTGGCAGAGATAATTAATTAAGTAAGTAAGTCTGCCAATGTCTCAATGAGCGCCACTTGAGGTCTAGTAAGAAGAACATTATAATAATATTTTATCGCATCGCATCGATTTCAGAATACAGACGCGCTCAAGTCTCGATGGGAGTGGTGCAGCGCGTTCGAACGAGATAACGAACCGGGTACGTGCCGTCTATCAAACTTCGGATTGATTATTTGCCAGAATACGTGCATCAATGTCGATGTGCCTTAAGATGAGATGCGTTCAGAGTCTTTAATACATATTTACTGCCGCGTAGAGGTACGCGCTACACTCGTTGCTCGTAGCAAAAGCTTACAGCTTTGTAGCGAAAATCCTCTACGAAAAGAAAACTCGACTAAAGGGATCCTGGCGCTGATTGCGTTAAATAAGGTAAAATACCGCGAAATGGTCATTACGTGGAGCACATGGAGTATCCTATGTCCAGGCCGGACAATAAAATACACTTGGCTCTTCTAATGTATAATTGAAAAAATAAATAATTTAACAACAAATTGAATTTGAGGCTCCTACCGACGTGATCGGAGCGCGAGCAGTGGTTACGGACTGGCGGGGCGAGCGGCGCGGGCGCCGCTCCCTTGGTTTAGTACATCATACAACTTGAGGCGCGTAGACAGCCTATGCGCAAATGCTCATATGCTTGAATGGTGCCGCTGTCATTGCCAGTGGCGAATTGTCGCGTGCGAACGCTGAGCATAGGTGACATAGGTTTTGGTATGAATGACGACGGTAGGCCACTCAGTGTGCTCGGTGGGCCACGTCATACAATACGGGATAACCCTGCTTGCGCGTTCTGGAAGTACTGAAATTCGATCGACATGGAGTTCAGGGGTAATGTTAAATACAAAAGCAAACTTTGTTTCAAGCGCATGTTGCGCAAGCACTTTTCAGAGAAGCTTTAGGTTTAGTGTCTGTTTAGTGTATCTGTGCTGGGTACTTTTAATTTTGTATCATGTTTTTTTTTTTAACTGTATATTGCTGATCGTAGTCCTCGCAAGAGGTACGGGCGGCTACGATCGCCGAACAAATAACTATTTATATAAACACTAAAATACGTGATTTACCAATATTCGAAGGGCAAATCTATCAACTTTTTGAAGAATATTGTATGATTTCTAATGCAGTCAGCGGCTAGCACGAGTGGCTTTAACTCGCTTTGTCGAGCGGTGCGTCCTTCTTAAACTAAGTCAAAGTAGGAAAGGTCGAGAAGATAGCAACTCGTATTTGCCGTGACGATTTATGAAAGGTGTGAAGGTTGAAATGATAATGAATGAGACTAAAATTATTTGACGGTGATAATACTATAAATATGGTGCCTATGTACCGTTAAACTTTTTAAGGTTGTTTATAATTATAATACCATGTATGTGTGTAAGTTTATCCATACGTATTGTATGTATATTCCGGCTGATTTATGTTATTCTTGTATTTTATTTATTCACGATCCTGCACTGTGTTTCTTTCTGTTTAGCCTGATGGTTGACTGGTAGAGAATGCCTTATGGCATTAAGTCCGCCATTTGTACTTTTTAGTTTGTATTGTGCAATAAAGTTTAAATAAATAAATGCAATGTAGAGATTGTTTATGTTTTTATTTTATCTTGACATTTATATCCTGACATTTTTATATGCCGATTTATTAACTAACAAAGGCTAAGTTATTATTCTCCGTAACTAAAACCATGGACATAGTAATTACCCGCACTACCGCAGCAAGAAGTAGCAGTATAACGTGATGATCGGATAGCCTAGTGGTTAGTAGCCCTGGCTACAAAGCTTGTGGTTCCGGGTTCGATTCCCGGGAGGGGTAAATCTTTGTATGATGACTACGAATGTTTGTACCTGAGTCGTCGATGTTATATTTATTTAAGTAAATAATTATTTATATCCGTTGTCTAGTATCGATAACACAAACAGCTTTAGTTTTACTTTGGGACTAGGTCAATGGGTGTTAACTGTCCCAAGATATTTATTTATTTCATTAAACGTAGGCTGGAGACGAGTGAACTCGATACCAGTTCACGAAGGTTTCATTTGAAAATATATTTTTTAGTCCTAATATTTGAATATTTTTACCCATTCTTACATCGATACTTTATTAAGTAAGTATTACAATAATTATCTCAAATAATTATATTACATCTATTTTACTCGTTGTTCAAATTCAAAACTGAATTAACGAATCAATTTACTTTGTGTACTGCATACAATCTTTCTTTAATTTAAGTTAATCTTTTTAGCAACACTACTTTTAATCTAAACTTTTTCAGTCGTAACCGGCTACATGCGCATGCGATCTGTAATCTCTCGAGTTAGAATGCTTCGTTAAACTTTGTTAGAGTTAGTCTTTCTATTTCTGAAGAGAACTCGTATACAGATTGTATACAGCATTACGGGTCGGTTAATTTTAAAGAACAAAGCTGATTAAATTGCTGTTGAGACTGTCGGGTTTATTGAAGCGCTGTGGTCGGAAATCTCGTGCTACGGTAGGGTTGTCACTCTCTTTGTATATTTGTATATACTTATTTATTTTAAATTTGTAACTAACAGGCAATGGCGAGCCATTAGTATCAAAGCATTATTCTTTTCATAAAGTTTGAACACTCACACTTTTTATCGTATAAATATTTAATATTTTATTTTGAAGGAAAGGGTGTGCGATTGAAATGTTTTAGTAGCATGGTAGTAAATGTGGTGCATTAAAACTTCTTTTACAGTCCGTGACATCTCAATGTACTTCGTTTTCGTCGGAAACATCGTCACTTTACTTCTACATTAAGATTACCTATCTATCATACCCAAAGCTGGCCAATGAGTAAAAGACTGCACGAACTGTTTTTTTTTATTCCAAATATTAGAGTTAAGAGAGTTTGTAAGAAAATCTGACAGTAGTCTTATAAAGTTTCTCTACGTTAGTATTGTGTATTAATTCTTATACCTTACCTTTACTTTACCTTACTCTTGTACCTAGCTACCTTAATACTAAGTAAGTATATGTAGAATATAATAATAAATGAAAAATATCCATTCAACTTTTTTTAATTATTATACAATTCTTTTTTACGTAGTATAAAACAAAGTGGCTATTTGTTCCTTTCTGTCCTCATCGTATCTTCCGCCGCCTACTCGACTTGCTAAACCATGAAACGGATTTTAATACTTTGACTGAAATTTAGAGATATTTTTACGGAAGGTTTTTATGATTTTATTTTATCTTAATCGTACCCGTGCAGAGCCAGGGCGGGTCATTACTAAAGTATTAAATAATAAAACAAATATTAGGTGATTGTAATCTCACCCAAGGTACTTGGAAATAGCATGATAATAGAAGCATCTGGAAAGTGACAACCCTATTAACACAAGTATTTTTGTGCAGGTATTGGTGTAAACTATTCTGTTCCTTTATAGTCATGCTCTTTTTTTTTTTTTCATTCAGGTTCATGTTTCATTTCGAAGTAGGAAACTAATAAATATTACGAGTTTCCACCATCAGCAATCGCGGGTCGTATAACAGCTCAGATTTGAGCATTACTGCTGTGAGTTCGTTGAACAGCCCGAACACTAGTACTAACGTTATAATTTTAATGTACAAATTTATGAAATTACGAATGCTCGCGACATACATACCTGGTTATATGAACGGATATAGATAAGCTATGGTGTAAGATGTGCTGCATTGGCGTGGCGCTACATGAATCTTTAGTAAACCCTTCCCCCTTCCATTCTTTATTTTGTATTAGCGGCAGCCTGGCGGCAGCCGCGGCAGGCATAGGTACTCGTAGGTCAGTATATACTAACTGATAAGTCTTTAGGCCCGTGGGCTCGGCATTAGGATATATTAGGACTATAAATGAAAGACGTACGTTCACAGCGATACTCTATTGCAAGAATGAGAACAAACATCTTAAACTACCCACCACCTAAATATCATAACAGGGTAAATCTACCCTACATATATAACACCCCTTCTCTTAATCAAAACATTTTAGTTTTACAAATTAATTATTACCACAATAATACCGCGTTACAACATTTTCCCTAGTTGGTACTTAACAAGCTAATCGAATTCGAACCCATATCTAATAGGGGGTTTTCTTAATCTTTGAGTCCGGACCGCTGGGGCTTCCGGAAGGGACTGTGTGCACTGCGGCGAGCGGGGCGCGTGGCTCGGAGCCGGCGCGGATGCCCGCTCCGTCTCTGGGACCACCCCTCGTGTCTCAGCGGGATCGGACGGTGGACTGGCTCGCTCAGATGTTTCTGAGTTTCCCCTGTCGACTCGCTCTTCCTCTGGTATCTCTATTGGGAAACCTAAGATGGCCTTTTTTCTCAACTGATCTATATGTCGCTTAACGGTTTCACCGTTTCCTCTGTCCACGATATAGTTACGCGATCCTACAACCTGGGAGACCGTGCCCGGAACCCATTTCTCCCCAGCTCTAAACTCTTGACTCCACACTTGGTCGCCCGGGAGTAACTGATCGCGATTGAACCCTCTCGCGTCACGCATTTGTTTCCTCTGAGCCTCTTGAACCTTATCTTCGACAGCGCGCCTCGAGTGAAGCAAATCCAACCGTGAACGAAGTGATCTTCGCTGCAGTAGCATCGCAGGTGTTTGGCCCGTCGTAGCATGCTCGCTATTGCGGTAGCTCATTAAATACGTTTGCAAAGCTATTTCAATGTCAACTTTTTCCCTTGCTGCTTTTTTTATCGCTCTCTTACATAGCTTGACCGCTCCTTCCGCAGCCCCATTCGACGAAGGATGATAAGCCGGTGCAAACAAATGTTTAATGCCGCTATTTCTCATAAAACCATCCATCTCCTGACTGGAAAATGGAGGGCCGTTATCTGAAACTATCTCTTTTGGTAATCCAAACCGAGCAAATGTTTGCCTTAATATCGTGATAACGGCTAAAGCGTTGGTTCTGGACATTAAAAACGCTTCGATTCATTTCGTTGTGGAATCGATTAGGATGAAAAAAATTTTACCTTCAAACGGTCCTAAGAAATCCATATGCAACCGACTCCACGGTTCGACGTGGTACGGCCAGGGCTGCGGCGGCGCCCTAGGCGGCGCGGCCGCCTCCGCCGCACACACGGCGCACTCACGGCAGCAGCGTTCAATGTCCGCGTCTATGCCAGCCCACCACACATAGCTACGAGCCAAACTTTTCATCTTAACGATGCCCAAGTGACTAACGTGTAGCTCTTTTAGTATAAATTGTTTGATATTCTGTGGTATGACGATTCTGTACCCCCACATCATACATCCGTTCTCGATGTATAACTCATGCCGTCGGTTATAAAAGGGCTGCCAGTCATCACTATCGCATGAACCTGGCCAACCTTCTTTGATGAAGTACATTATCTTCCTTAGTATTTGGTCTTTTTCGGTTTCGCGTCTAATCTGCTGGCTAGTAATAGGTAAAAAATCTTGTACAAAATTAAAGTAGCTAATTTGTACCGTTTCTTTATCTGTTCTTTTAGTAGTGGCCTCTGGCGGCAGTCTCGACAAGGCGTCAGCTCCGTTTCTATGTGTCGGAATATACTCAATATCATACTGATAACCCGACAATAAAATGGCCCATCTTTGCATTCTACTGGCCGCCATGACCGGAATCCCCGCTTTTTCCCCAAAAATAGTCACCAACGGCTTGTGGTCAGTTCTCAATATAAACTTTCGCCCATATAAATACTGGTGGAATTTTTTAATTCCGTAAATGATGGCCAAAGCTTCTTTCTCTATTTGCGAATAGACCTTTTCCGCCGAAGTGAGCACTCTCGAGGCGTACGCCACCGGGCGCTCGCCGCCGGCGCCGGGCGCCAGGTGCGAGATGACGGCGCCCACGCCCACGCTGCTGGCGTCCGTCGTCAGCACCAGCGGCAGCCCGGGGTCGTAGTGCGCCAGCACCTCGCTGGAAGCCAACATTTCTTTCACTTTATTGAATGCCTGGTCACAGTTCTCCGACCATTCGAATGCTACATTCTTTTTCAGTAACTGATAAAGTGGTGCTAATAATGTACTGATATTGTTGACGAACTTAGCATAGTACATCACCATACCCAAAAATGATCTTAATTCGGTTACCGACTGCGGTACCGTGATTTTTTTAATATCTTCAATTTTTTTCGGACAGGTATGTACGCCCCTCCTGTTGATAACAAAACCTAAATAAGTGACCGACTCCGCTAAAAAGGTACACTTTTCTTTTTTAATTTTAAGACCGAATTTTTCCAGTCTTTCAAACACCTTGTACAAGTTTTCCATATGCTCCGCATCATCTTTTCCGGTTAAAATCACGTCATCTAAAAATACCCCAACCTTAGGTAAGTCTGCGAACATCTGCTCCAACTTCCTTTGTAAAATCCCGGGGCTAGAAGAGAGCCCATATATAAGCCTATTATATCTAAAAAGGCCTTTGTGCGTGTTTATAACTGTATACTTAGAGCTTTCATCCAAAACTAACTGGGCATAGGCTTGCGAAAGGTCCAATTTCGTAAATTTTTCTCCCCCATGAAGTCTCGCAAACAAATCTTCGACACGTGGTAGAGGAAACCGGTCGACCTCTAATTGTTTGTTCAAACTTATCTTATAGTCCCCGCAGATGCGTAGGCTCCCATCAGATTTAACCACGGGCACTATGGGCGTGGCCCAGTCGGACGTCTCGACGGGCGTGATGACGCCCTCGCGCTCTAGCCGCTCCAGCTCGCGCTCCACCGGCTCGCGCAGCGCGTACGCCAGCGGCCGCGCGCGCAGGAACACGGGCCGGGCGTCCTCGCGCACGCGCAGTGACACAGTTCCCCCGGTAAATCGCCCCAGCCCATCCGCAAATACATCTTTAAATCTGGAACTAAATTTTTCTAAGTTAAAACTTATCGGTTGAGTACAATAAAAACTGTCAACCGGTTTATTCAGTTTAGTAAATATATCAATACCTAACTCTTCCAGCCACTGACTGCCTAACAAATTAGTTTTTCCTTGATCAATTACATATAAATCCAATGGCTTACTGACATTTTGGTATTTTACAATCGGTCTTATCTTGCCCAACGTTCCGACTGTTTCGCCCGTATAATAACGCAGGCTCAGCTTTGAGGTTAACAATTTAATATCATTAAACTTTTCAAAATAACATTGTGCACTTATACAAGAAATAGTACTGCCCGTGTCGATCTCCATCAATAACGATCTATTATTTACCTGGACCGACATAACAAATGGCTTGTACCTACTCAATTTATTTTCTTTAACAAAGGATAAATTTACCTCCAAATCTTCTTCACCCTCTGATAAGCTTAAATCTTGAACATAATTCGTGCCGGTCTGGCCCCTAAGCCTCGGACACATTCGTTTAAGGTGGCCCTCGCCGTTACAAACTCGACATACGTAGACCCGAAACTTGCAACTTTCCCTCCTGTGATCCATTCCGCCGCACGCCTGGCACGAAAACTGTTGTCCCAACGGTGGGTGCGTCGTTGCTGTTGCCGCGCACGCCACCCGGAAAGCTGCGCCGCTCGCGCCGCTCGGTCCAGGCCGCGGGCTCGTGTAGCTGGCCGTTCGGGGCCGCGCGCCGCGCCTCGCCGCGCCACGGCCGCGCCCGCCGGTCGCTCCGCCGCCGCCGCCACCGCGCCATTCCCCGCTCAGCGCGTGGCACGGCGCTGCCGCCGCCGCCGCCGCTCTCAAGTCCGCATTTGCCCGGCGCCCGCGATCTTCCACCGCCGCCGCATTCGTTTCTGCCGCTTCCATCGATATCGCTAATTCTTTAGCCTTGCTAAATTTTAGATCCATTTCCGTAAACAGCCTTTGCCTGATAGTCTCGTTACTCAGTCCACACACTAACTGATCTCTTAAACTGTCATCCAGCCAAGTCCCAAAATCACAAAACTTTGTCATTTTTTTTAAATTTGCCACATACTCCGATATACTTTCGTTACTGTATTGCTTACGTTGTCGAAACTTGTAACGCTCAGCTAACACACTGGGCTTCGGTTGCAAATGACTTGACATTATTTGCACGACGTCAGCGTACTTTTTAGTGGCTGGTTTGTCGGGAGTACATAAGCTCACCAATAATTCGTAACTCTCAGCACCCATTAACGTTATCAGTGTAGGTACTTTCCGTTCTTCCTTTGTATCATTCACGATAAAGTACTGGTCCAATCTATCGATATACAGTTGCCAGTTATCAGAGTGTAAATTAAAACTGTCCATTTTGCCCCCCGCCATTGTTCAAAGTTCGATGTATTTATTTTTTGCACTAATCACATAAAACAACAACACTGTCTTTACTGTCCACGCGTAAATTCGATCACGACTGTCGCCACTGATAAGTCTTTAGGCCCGTGGGCTCGGCATTAGGATATATTAGGACTATAAATGAAAGACGTACGTTCACAGCGATACTCTATTGCAAGAATGAGAACAAACATCTTAAACTACCCACCACCTAAATATCATAACAGGGTAAATCTACCCTACATATATAACACTAACAAAATTGTATAGCGGATTAGTAAGACACCTCTACGAACAGAGACAGAAATAGAGACAGACAAAGGCACTGCAGCACAGTCCACGTTCTGAATAAAATCCTAAATAGTTCCGTTTTTTGAAGTGTCTGATTAAATTATTAAAATCATTTTAAATACCACAAAGAATTAAACATAGGTACGCAGTATGCCAAAATCTTGTGCTAGCGACACAATTCATTGAGAATACTTTACAGAACTTGATCATACTTACTTTAATCCGTTATAATACGCATTTCCATATAAATATTCTCGACTAAAATTAATGAAGCATTTTAATAATGTTGTTTGGAATTCCAACAAGGGCTTGCTGTGCTGTAATAATGAAAGAGATAAATAAATAATTATGCACAAACATGCAACAACATTTCATCATTTTAACCTTATGTGATACACATTCAGTGCCAGGAACCCGATTGTCGGGTTCTTTGTTCGTAGAGGACTTTGCTTTAAAGCAGAATAGTACTGCTACTAGCTACAAGTGCAGCTCTACGTGGAAGTTAATGTGTTAGGAAAACCATTAAAGGTTTTATAATGTGACGACGGTGGCGTGTAAGTAACGTAGGTAACTCAGTTAATAACATATTTTTGTATTAGAAAAAATACTATAATTTCTTAGAACTCCACACGAATCGCGTGTGATCACGACACTTGGCTTTCACAAGTCTGCTTAACCCTTAATTTGCTGGCAAAAGAAGGAAACAAATTAAGTTCTCACATAGAAAAACCTTTTTTTATATTGTGCCAACCGAAATCCCACTGCAGTGCACACTACGCACACTTTTACGACATCCACCAACCAGTTCAATGTAGTCAAAGACGATAAACAGCTGTTTATCTTCTTTGATATAGTCACTTGAGTGGACCTACCAGCCCATACAACCCAACCGAATCTTGTCGTGGCGACTGAAATTTCGGTAACGAAATAATCTGCACCCAAATTCTAGTCGCAGATCAGTAATCGTTAATACTCTTTAAGGGCGTGTGTGATGTTATCCCCTAAAATATAGTATTTATGTTTCGGAAATTCCCCACTTCTTGTCGACGTGAAGAAACTAAGCGGTAGCAGCGACTAGATTTGTTATTAGTGTAGTAACACAAGGACACAAGGCGACCAAAATGGTTATATGGCAGGTGACCGGATATATTGGACGAATGTTTTATGAGCCCCCTAGTAATTAAATTGGACGCTACATCTAGCACGATTTCTGGGGTAATTTTAGTGGACAGATGTGTTCCAGAAGGATACCCCCCAGAGATCAGGTTGTACCCTCAAGGAATTCTAGTAGACAAACATGGCCAACAAGATCACCTTGGTTATTCTATTGGGTTACGTTGAACATTACAATTGCCTATGTGATTTAAGTAGACTACTACGTCTAGACTGATCACTTAGATTTTTCAATTGTAGGCTGTGGTGCTAGACATAGACAACAGCCCTCGCTCGTGCGACTAGTTCCCGCGACCTGAGACATTCTTTATTTCACCACGCTCGGGGTGCAATATACTATTACCTCGACGTTTCGGCCGCATTGCAACGGCCGTGACTACGGGCAGACAGACCGTAATGTATATAGCGTACACGTTTAACCTAACTCAACGTAGCTGGCTTGGGACAGCTAGTTTGAAAGACAGTTAGGTGAATAGAGAGGGTTACAGGTGACACGAGAAGCTGCTAAACAGACACAAAAACACTTTCACGTGTTCAAAATTACTATGGATTAGTTCTGAATCTGTTCATTTTTCACGGTAAGAGAGTCACTAACCCTCCTTTGCAAACGCAGCGGCCGTCCAAGCATTAGTCAAACGGGGCCCGATTACGATTCATTGGGGTATTTATCAAACCCGGCGAAAACTACAGATCCGCGCGACAATAGCCCTCGATATTTCTTCGGTATCGACTAGTCAATATCAATTCACGAGGCCATTACTGATTTTCTTTTGTTTTCCTCGTTTAAAAGTATTGTGTTGTGGTCAGTGAAAGTAAAAAACATAGAAGTATTTGTGGCGGATGAAAATAGCCCAATATATACCCACTGTTGTCGAGCGCAGTTATGAAATGTGATGTGTGGCACATCAATGATAATATTATAAGGAAATAAGGTTTGTATGTAAAAGGTGATTCTAAAAACTATTCCACCGAATTGAATAAATATGTCACCAATATTCGAAATGGACTCAACCGCGGGCACATTTACTTTCAAATATGTAGATTTCAGTGCTTGGCGTATAATTGATGGGAAATTTGTTTTAAAGTTAGGCTCAAGACGTTGGTATTCAAGTTGTTAATCTTATAAAAACCGTTTCAATACTAACTAGCGTTATCTTACTACCTTACAAGCGGTATTTATTTAAATTAAAGGGCGACCTTAATTGGCATACCGTTTTAGCGGCAAGTGCGGTTGGGGGCAGAGTGAATCAAGGTTGATGCAGAGGTATGACGCGGACACAAAATAAATAGTACTAACGTACAGAAACTTTTCTTTTTCGACCACCATTAAACGAATTCCAACTTTATGATTAGGCAAAAAAGGTTCGTATTACTTCATAAACATTCGCCAGACGGCATGCGTCAAAAGGAAGGCGCCGCCCGCGCCCGCCTTCCACCCTCAATGCCCTGGCGCACCGCTAGGGTTGGGCTGCTTAATATAATACTATCACAACGCGCGACATAGAGTGAGCGGGCACGCGCGCGGCATGCCGGCAACCTACTGCGATTAACCTAGGCCATAGGTAATGCGGCGAGCGCACCTACAGTGTGGAGTGGAACCCTCCTGACGCGGAGTTGCACGCTAGAAAGTTATCGGCAGTGTGTGGCAGATATTAGTTTACGCACACCTCATGCAGCGGAGACGGTTCACCAATCACAGTCGCTCTATAAAGGTGTTTCCACACAAAACATGATTAAATAATAAATAATTTTTTAATAAAGTACAATTCAGGTATTTTGTATCTTTATTGAGTAAACCCCTTATTCATAAAAGTTTACGAATCTGTTTTTAGCTAACAAATGTTTTGTTCCTTTCACTCGAGGGCAAACGTCATAATGACACATAAAGACATTACACATGTTCACTAACATAACAGACGGTATATCATTTTACAAGAATACAATGCACATGATACATTTGTAACATTATCCAATGCTTTTTTCCATTGAAAGAAAACAAAGTCAAAAGATCGTCAAGCCAAACTATTTTCTACGTAATATTTTGGTTCCGTCTTGTTTGATAATGACAACTTCGGAATAAAGTGACGGCTCCGTCCATGATCTTGAGGTATTTCTAACAATTGTCACTATTAGCTGCAATACACAAACAACCCTAAGCCGCTTACATAATTACGTCATAATTTGGATCAAGGTCAGGGTGCCCGTGACCCACCTGTGCTTTTACGACTTTAACCTTTACACTACAAGTACATTTACACTATGAACTTGGCCGCTTTTCTATTGTTTTGGCACTTTCAACACCAAGGGCGATAGAAGACACTCGCATAGATTTTTTTATTTATTTAACTTTACTTACCTAGTCTACATAGTATAAAGTAAAGTCGCTATGCGCCCAAGTAGCACACAAGCGACATTAAAGCTGTATATTAGCTGTATAACGGTGATCACTTTTATACAGCTACTATACAGCTTTTATAACGCTTGTGTGCTACTTGGGCGCATCTGTCCGTCATACATCCTAATAATGTTGAGGTATGTTCGGCCTTCTTCTCCTTCTAAACCATGCAACGGATTTTGATACGCTTTCACTGTCATTTAGATATTTTTTTATATAAGGTTTTTATGTATATTATAACATCCTAATTTTATCCGTGCGAAGCCGACGCGAGTTGCTAGTATTTTATACATGCAAAACAAAAAAGAATTATAACGAGCCGATGTCCAGTATCTAAGGAATACGTGGAGACATACGCACACATATTTATGTAATCAGGCACACCTGTTCTGGAGCCTACATATACGTATGTTATCAATTTTCAACATAATTACATACATAAATATAGAAGTAGGTGGAATCGATAACATCCTTTTATTGAAATCTGTTAAAATAGACGGTTTTAACAGTTCCAAGCGGTCTTTCATATGCCGAATATTGAATGATAATGGCAATCATAAAAACTTATCCAGTACAAATATATATATATCATTCTAGAATAAAACACAAGAAATAAATGTAAAAACGAGACAAAGAGGCAACTAACAAAAACGACCTCGTGTATTTTGACACAAATTAAAAGTTATATCAAGTTAATCGTGTATACAAAAGTTATAAGAATTACATAAGCGTTTTTCATAATCCCAGTTATAATAATATCGAAGGCATTAAAAGCTTTATCTTGTAACCTGCCGACAGCAATCACTTAAATCTCAAGCGAGACATGTCTGCCTCCTCACGTCAAACAGCGTTTCCAGGAGACAAATGAAAACTCAATTAAGTAACAACTAGTGCTTAACCGTAATTTTCATTACGTCATGTGTCGTGTCGTTCACTGTCTGCCATCAAACACCCATTAATCTTATTTTTAATACACGCCCTCGTTATTGAAAACGTGCAGTAATTATATTTTTCATTGATAATAAAATTGTCATGGTTTTATTAACGTGCGAGATTTCGCACGTTACATGATCAAAAAGATTGAAAAGATGTTCTAAAATAAGTAAACACGACTTCAATAGATACCATGGAGAGTAAATATAGCGAGTTTTGTTTTAGCATCTCAATTGCTGTTATTAGTATTAGCTGTATTAATTATGATTCATCTAAAACCGTTTACATTACGGATTAATAAGCTTACATTGCCAAATAATAAATGTGATTGAATGATGTTAGTGTGGGTGGTAGGACCTCGTGCAAAGTCCATCCGGATCGTTACCACCATCTTGCAGGCTAATCCAGCCGTTAAACAGCAATGTTTGTACTGTTGTGTTCCGGCTTAGAGAGCAAGACAGCCGGTGCAGTAACCGGCACAAGTGTTATTTCATCTTAGCCCTCCGTGTTGACAATACATCTGCATTCTCCTGGATGTTGCGGGAGTGAATCATTTACCATCTGATAACCCACTTGCTTGTTTGCCTTCCTATTTTATATTTTAAATATCTGCATTCTAAAAGGCTAACTATTCACGTGGAATTAAATGGAGGTATGTTGGAGCACTGGTTTCAGTAGAAGCATTATCTTGATTGTTCAGGTTATCACAAGAGTTGATATACGGCTATAATGTGACCCCGTACGAAAGCCTGCTACCGAGGTAAAATTTATCCTTTCGGGTGCGACGGGTCATCGTATAAAATCATAGAAGCTAACCTAAGCTCTAAAGCCCGCTGTTATTTCGAACAACTGATGGCCCGGCTTTATTAAGGCATTGTTTATAATTACTATGTGTGGTTATAGTTAGTTCATCGCGTATATGAACCAATAAATTGCTTTAACCGTATCTATTCGGAAAAAGTAAACCATTTTTGGTCATTTTTTTTAAATGAATCACATGGTGTACATTTATAAAATAATCCTACAATATTTCAACCAATTAAGAATATCATAAGTGCAGTAAAATATAGTTTTAGAGACACCAAGAATGCGCGTAGAATAGTTGATAATTAAGGCATTAAGTCCGCCTTTTGTACATTCTGTAATGTTGTGCTAAAAAGTTTAAATAAATAAATAATTCAAATTACTAGAACTCAAGTCTAACCCGCTTATTCATAAACGCTGCGTTAACCTATGTTAGTTAACGTGTGTTATATCTTTATCTGTCATTATGACGTTTGCCCTCGAATGAAAGCAACAACATTTGTTAGTCAAAAAAGATTGGTAAACTTTTATGAATAATGAATAAGGGGGAAGATTCAAGTGTGACAAAAGACTACATGTGACGTAGCGCACGACAATCAACAATCAAACTTATAAATGCAATTCAAGGTCTAAAGTATACATAAAGAATACAGTTGACATGATCTGAAGAATGTTACGGTCAGATCAGGATCAATACTTGTAATTATGTGGTGTAGAGGCTTATCACCTGATACATCTCTCGGACAAGACAGATCAAGACCCGACCACTTCAGACATCAGATAATATCATCTGTAAGCACCAACTTTTGATCTCGGATTTCATTTCTGAGTTTAGATGTAATCAGCTTATGTTCGCGTAACTGTGGGACCAAACTTACAACCACGATGGAATACATTGCGAACTTGCAACGCCAAAATTCTCTATGCAATGCGATTTCGTGCTATGTGATTTATCTCGGCATCTGAATAAATTTGCAGAAATGTGGGATGCGAACCACCGCCGCACGTTCTTGCGTTGAGTCGAGTTGCTCGATGCGACCGCAGACGCACTTTGGTTTTCTTTTTACCCTTCAGTCACGCATTTTAGAATTGTTGGCAAAGGTTGTGAATAAGTTAAGTAGACTAGGTTTTATGTCCATAGGACATGTAAAAACCCCGCGTGAACATGGCTTCACGCTAATCCAGCGTGTATGCACGTCAGCCATAAATTGTCGGCAAAAGGATTATAGTTCGTGCACCGGTGGTGGGTTAAACTTTTTCCAATAGTAACGCTCCTAATGGCATTGTGTTCAGTTTGTTGGCAAACTATTGTTGTCTCTGTTTCCACATTGAGCTTTGCAGACAAAAAGCCATTGGCGCATACGTATAACTTAAATAGAACTAAGTTTGTGGTAAACAAAACATTCTTGATACTTAATTATTTTCAAAGGAACCAGGTACCCATGTATTCTTATTACTTAGATTAAGGTATTTACCTTAAGTTGAGTGTATGTATGTTGTAGTTTCTGTTTCTGTCTTCTGTTAACTAATGTACTACATGTCATTGATCATTGTTATTAACTCATTATGGATCCAGGTCAACTAGGAAATGAGTCAAATTGCACGTGCAAGATTTCACTCGAATGTACAAATTAACAAACATACCTATACGATACGTCACATTTACTGCCACATAGAGCTACGAGCTACGCCCGTAGCTAGTAGCAGCGGTGTTCGGCTTTGTAGCGAAAGTCCTCTACACACAGAGGACCCAAGTACCGGGTTCCTTGCAAGCACTGTGTTTAATAAAACTTGCGCAAATATAATCTCATGAAGCGCCGGGTCCGCGTGATCCATAACAAATAAATCAATAGAAATAGCTAAACAGCTATATTTTGTACTATCCGTCCTACACTGACTACCTGAATTATTTTAAAAAGGCAATTATTACTATAAATAATACACATAGACTGCAAGTATTAATAGATTCGGGCGTTACTTTGCCGAGTAGCAAGGTAATTGTTCCAGTTTGTTTTTAGGCCGTAAGTAAACAACACGGATATTACAAAATAAATGTTCCTTATTTCAGGATCTACATTGGCCATTTCTATTGATTTATACTGTGTTATTGTTTTTTATCTACACACATATCATAATTTCTCAATAACGCGTTCAAAAACCATAGGAAATGACCAGCATTATTACAACCAATGTTATTTTAAGAATTTTCTTGTCTGTGGTAGTAGGTAAATCTGTTCTTTATTGGGTAGTATCTCTTAGTAGTCCGTGTTTATTGGTGATTACATTACCGATATCTCGTGACGTTATGAATTTAAATTTGGAACAGCTGTCAAAATTCAAGTTGGTCTCTATTCTAGTATCCACAGATATTAAAACAGTTATCGATACGAAACGTCAATTCAGTATGTTTTTTTTAATTTAAACGCACGACATTTGATCTCGAGTGACATGACAATAGGAACTTCATTCTTTTGTCTATGATTTAAAAAAAACGTTCGTCTTGACGGATAGATCGAATTGCCGCCATACTTGTTTGTTGGTTTTTTGCTGTTACGGTTTTTTGCAGTTATGATAATATGTGTGTAGATAAAGTAATGTATGCAACTGTATATAATTAGGCCTTAAAACACTCGTGTGATCCTATTATGAAACTCGCTGACGCTCGTTTCATAAAACCACACTCGTGTTTTAAGGCCTCTCATTATATAGCAGTTGCATAAAATACTATTATTTTAAAATATTACATGTTTACAAAATACAAACAAGGACATAGGCCACAGAAAAAGTCAATAATATTGTAAAGGTTTCGTACCATCCAGTTGAGGAAACGCTAAAAACACTGTCAATGCCTTTTGAAACTACTCATTGTAAAACTATATTTGTACTTGTAATATTCTCAAGTTGTTTTAACAGGAATAAAGTGAGCCGTTAAAATATTCACTGCCAGGACACCTGGCGGCTTTTAGCTACCTAATAAAAAGGTGAAAATTGATTTCCTGCCTTTTACGAGGTCGTATTTCGTGTTTAATTAGACTTGAGAGGCAATGAAGACGAGATTATTTTTTGAATTATTTATTGGGCAGAAAAACGCTTTTAGGAACATGTCTGTATTATTATTTTCGCGACTTTATAAATAGAGGCTCAGACAGGCGAGTTATTGAAGTACATGTTATTGTTCAATATAATTTTTGTGCTTCCTACGGTTGTTTAGTTTTTATTCAGCCTTTTAAAATATTACTATGCAAGTATTTACAATGCCGCAGTCGTGAACACTTTAATTCTACTACGCTTACATCTGATGGGGGGAGGTAAATACTTTAGTATATTGTGTTATGTTACTTAGTAAATACCAGCCACTAGAAAGAAAGAAAGAAAATACATTATTTAAAGCTATTCGACATAATACATACAAATATACACAACACGGGTAGAGTACAAAAACAAAACATTATGTTGATCAGACTCAAAAAGGCCTCCAGTCAGCATACTGCCTCGGTAAACCGAGACGCTGGTTTTCAGTGGCACCCTTGAGATTCCAAATACAAAACTAAAAACTAATGAACAATTACGATTATTTAGGGTGAAAAAGTTCTACAGCGGGTCATAATACATATAATAACGAGAAAACCAGGAAAATAAGATTAATGAAATGTGCAAAAGATGACTTCTAGCATATGAAAATACATTTACAAATAAGAAACATTTCTTCCATCAATGGTCTTCATGCAATAAATAAAATTGAAGATCAATCACACTTGATCGATTGATTAGCTGCAATCAGTTAAGGTTAAACATTCTTGCAAATCACAGCAACATCTGATGTAATAAATCAGACGGTAAACGGCCGGGGCCGTTGCGCTATGAGAAGCCAATTTTCATAATTTTCTTTCAATGACGATGCTCAGAGTTGAGCAAATGACGCGTTACTTGAACGGGGCAACGTCCCACTTGATGCAAAATACAGTAGGTAGGTCAAAACTAGAATTAGATTCGCAATCATCTTTTCTGTGGACGACAGTCACAGGTCGATATTCCAATATTGTTTGTTAAGTACATCTGCATATATATTTTTTTATGAAATAGGAAGGCGAACAAGCAAGTGGGTCATCTGATGGCAAGTGATCGCCACCGTCTATAGACACCCGCAACACCAAAGAGATTGCAGATGCGTTGCCAACCCAGAGGGCTAAGATGGAATACCTCTTGTGCCAGTAATTACACCGGCTGTCTTGCTCTCCACGCCGGAACACAACAATGCAAGCACTGCTGCTTTGCGGCAGGATTAGCTAGCAAGTTTGTGGTAGCAATCTGGACGGACCTTGCTCAAGGTCCTACCACCCGCAATATTCTCAAGTCGTTACTTTTTGATCACAGGAAAAACAACTATTCTTTTTACTCTGATTATTCTTAGAATGTGGTTCCCAGATTTAGTTCCGTATGTACCATTCTGGCTGACTGACAGCATTCATTTAATAAAGGTGTCTGTAGCGATTGGGATACAAGCACCAAAGGATTCTTACACTACTTTATCGGGCGAGTATTTACCGTTAAAGTATTATTTTTGTTTCGTTTATAGTTCGCGTTTGCTGTTTTTCTTTAGCAGGCGTTTCAAAATAATTGAAATGCAGAGGTTGCACGTTCAAGCCCTTGATACCGAAGATTTTTCTTTGTGTTGTTATTGCAAATCATTTAGATACACTTTTTCGTAACCCACTCTTGACGACCAGATAGCCTAGTGGTTAGTGACCCTGACTATGAAGCTAGAGGTTCCGGGTTCGATTCCCGCGAAGGGCAAATGTTTGTATGACGAATATGAATATTTGTACCAGAGTCTTGGATGTTTATGTATCTAAGTATGTATCTATCTATTTAAGTATGTATATCCGTTGTCTAGTACCCACAACACAAGGTTTACTTAGCTTGGGACTAGGTCAGTTGGTGTGAATTGTCCTGAGATATTATTATTCATGTATATTTATTTAAAATCTTAGGTTAAGTTTTTACAATATTTTTATAAAAAGTAATAAAACAATATCAATACAAAATATACAAACATTATAAAAACCTAACCTAGAGTGCCGCCGGCAGCGGGGCAGGGCTCAAGCTACCGGTTATTATTATTATTATTACTCAAGGAACGTCGATATGCTTCATCAGTGTACTAACAGAGTTATAAATATTTTTCTAAATCGCAAATACAAAAGCAACTGAACATTTATCGAGTTACCGTCCTAGCCTACTGAAATCTTAACCGTACGTTGCAAAGTCGGTGCAAAATTGCTATAAGTTATGCATTTTTTGTACGCACCATTAGCTCCAGGCCTCGAGACAGGAATTTAGTGCTTAACGTAGATTGCATCCGATGCAACGGATTTTAGAATAAAAGGTAAAGGTAGAGGTGGTAAGGTAAAGGTTAAGGAAGACCTTTTATGTTACAGTGCGCTATACTTTTACAAGAGTCATGACAAATTTTAAATATGTACAAGTAGTTCTATAATCGTAGATAGGTAATAAAAAGAAGAAGAAACTCTAATACAATAGAATATTTATTATTTATTGTTAATAACAAACAAACAAAGTACCTCAGCAAATATCTCTGGAAGAAAACTTTAAAACGTTTGTAAATAAACTTAAGACCTTCCTTATAAATAAATGTCCGTATCCCCTTCAGGAATACATGAAGTATTAGCATAAAAATGTTTTACTATTATAGTTCTTAAAATATTATATTTTGATAAGTATTATGAACAGTCAGTAAATAATAAGTTAATGTAAAAAAAATTAAAATTTAAAACTTAAAATATTAATAATTAATAACTCATATTTTATTTTTAAAAAACACATCAAATTAAATTATAATAAGTTAATTGTAGAATTAAGTAATCAAGAAGATTTAATACCTTGTGTTAATAAATAATATATGTATACATACACATATGTACATACCTTCAATAAGTTGCTTTGCCCTGGTAGGGTCCATGTCGGACTGGTTTATGATAAGAACATCTCTGTAATGGTTGCAAGGAATAAATAAATATGAATATTCAAACTTCAATGATTAAATCAATTATTCTACCTAAATAGTACTAGCTCTATAGAAATTAAAACTAACTGATTAGTTTCCTTCCAATCTCGATATTGATGGAATCATCGATAAATTCGATGGAACTATACGCACAAAAATATAATTGAGTTGACAACAAAAGTCCTAAGAACCACACTCTTATTAAAAAAATCTTCAAGGTTTAAGTATTATTTAAAAAACAAAATATCACAATGTCGTTACGTATATTTTAGTACTAAAAGGCAACGTCAGGAACAAGGTAGGATTAACAGGCTTTAATAAGGTTACATTGTTTTATAAATGAGTGTAGGGCAATAAAGCGAACCTCGTCGTAAGACAAGAGACGTGTTACGGCCCCGTAAAAACGTGTAAGTGACAGCTAACTATGTACGCATTGACTTTTAGTCGCAGCCCTGTCAGGAAGGCAAGATTTAGTTTAATGGGCTACTAAAGAAAATATTTATATCATTGGAGATAGAATACAGCTGTAAGTATTCGTTTTTAGGGTTCCTGATACGCCGTTTGCTTACGTCCGCGCTGATTCCCCGTAGGTTACGTGTCCTCGCTCGCTAATAAAATGAGTTGTAGACCTGAAATTTGAATATTTTGAGTAGAACGTGACTCAAACTTGAATATTGGAAAACTTTAAGTCTAATTATATTTTTTACAAATGAAAAGAAGTCGATTTTTATTATGACTGTATTGGTCTGACACTCCTAGGAATTGTGATTATATTTCTGGGCAATTCTCAATTCCCTTTTACCAAAAAACTCGTCATTTAGCAACATTACACGAATTGCACAGTTCGCAGACACGTCGAAGGAAACTGTCGTTTGGTTATTTGCTTCCAGTCGCTAATTCGCCCCGTTCGCTGCATCTCCCCTATCACGTATCTGCATAGACTGCTGTAACCCCCTAGCAATCGCATACAACAGACATCCTTTTCTAACTTGGTTAGAATGAAAGAGACAAGTTCTTGGGTAAAAATAAAAGCTGCGACTAGTTGTGTCCGGCATTTTGGCGGAGCATTTTTGAAATACCTGAACGGATTAGAACCGTAAACGCTTCAAATGCTTTGAAACGATGAATTTGAAGATTGCTCATGGTAGGGTAAGAAACAGAGAAATCGCAATAACGATGCCAATGTTAATTATGAACTATAAATAACTCAGGAGAAGTTAGCTTATTTTAAAAAGGTTGTCAGTTAACTTAGGATTTTAAGAAGTTATGCAGTTTGATTCAAATTGCCAATCTCTGTTATGTAATTGTAGGTATCCAACTTTAAGCATCTGATTTACTATAAACAAATAATAAATAACTAATGGCGTATGAGTCATTTTCTCATCGCAACGTCTAAAGAAAAAATTACGTTAAATCGTTTTCAGGAGTACACATACGAGTACATACAGGAACATATTTATTTTGTAGGAGGAACATATTTTGCGACCGATACGTAATAACCATACGAATCGAAATGTTTCTCACGCGTCTACAATCGCGCTTTACATGCCCTTAGCAATCACCCATACCAGCCCTATGTGGGAGCTATTGCCCGATTCACAGGGAACGCGAATTTCTTTATGATTTAGGACTGTACTTTCATCGTTTAGGCAGCGTTGCTCAGGTTGTGACGTGAATAACCATGCAAGGTAATGTAAGGTAAGGTATGGTAAGGATTATTGGAGAAAAAAATTGCGACATGAGCATCGATAGTCAAAACTTAAAAGCGATTATATTATTTATTAAAGTGGGTTCCGTATTAAAAAAAATCTAAATTATTTATTAAAGCCAATTTAGAACTAGCCACAGCTACATGAATTTAGGTGTAAATATTTGAAAATTATGCTTGCGATCGTAGCAGTGCTACGTGAACGTGTAGCGATGTTAAGCTACTACGACGTAGCATATGTCTCGCACATTGAAAACAAATCTAATATACATACTGTGTTTTTTCCTTTCAGACCTTTTTGGCACGCTCTAATCCGTCTAGGCCTGGGCTTTGTGAGCAGATTCTTCAAAGGATAAAAAGGAAGTTCTTGCTATTACCATGACTTGATAGAGTCCATTCTCTCCAGTCTGGACCTCTGGAAGGAACATGTCCGAAGTAGGTTAGCATTTTTATTTCTACAAAGCATTTCTGCTCATCTTCCGTTGTACAAATAACCTATCTTACCTATTTTAGACATGGACTCAAGTTGAGTCCGCATTATTACCAATGCGCCTACCCACTGTCACTATTTCCTTTACTGTCCAAGTTTCTGTTGTGTTCAAGAAAACTGGAAATATCAGTGAGTACAAGTGTGTTGTAGCGTGTCTAGATTTTTTTAGCCGGTCCATGGCTACGCTTCGCCACAAAATAAACAATAGTACAGTACCTACGTCAAGTACAGAAGTTTTACTTCTAACAAAAACGTGACATTCCCGTAGCTCCGCGAAGTAAGCCACATCTGGCTTCGTTGCTTAATCTCGTCCTCCGTGCTCCCGGTGCTGACAATTAATGACCCCAAATATTTGTATGATTGCACAATTTTGCAATTTGCAATCTTCAACTGACTTTGTTTCTTTTAACTAGACAAGCGATGTATCGTCTTTATCTTCTTTAAATAGTATAAAGTAAAGTCGCTACCCGTTTCTGTCCTAAATCCTTATAGTGTATATTCGGCCGCCTTCTCCTTCTAAACCATGTAACGAATTTTGATATAGTTTTCACTGTCATTTAGAAAATTCCCGGTTGTACCCGTGCGAAACCGGGGCGGGTCGCTAGTTATTTATTATTTTAGCCTTCTGCCAATTGAGTTCAAATCTCGTAGCGAAAGCTTAGGTGCCATCTAGATGGGCCGAGTTCTTGTATGCGAGTTGTATTACATTGCGCGGCTCGATCGATCGATCGATCACATCATACCTCGGTAGCCCGCTATGTAATGCAACTCGTATCATGTAACCCTTTATGCTCTTAATTCGAGGCGTCAGATTGCCGGTGTTTTTTTCCCTAGTAGCGAGTATTTACCATCGTCGTCAGCATATAAAAAGTTGGACATGTGCTTTCCTCGGATTTGTACGCTATCTGTCCAATCATCTGCTTTGTAACAAAAACTTCACGAATTGGCACAGAAAACTCAAGTAGCGAATCCCTGGCGCTGAAAGTGTTGACGTTGAATCTGCTAAATTAAAAAAAAGGCACTTCAAATGAAGAGCATTTCAAAATTTCTATTCTAAAATATCCCGTATTCAACGCCACTGACAGAACTCGAAAATTTATTTTATATTCAAAGTAGGTACTAAGCGTTTCCACCGTTAAATTAATAGTCGCATCGCTTGAGGGGTGCTCATACAGAATCTTTTAAATAAAGTTTGTACGTGCCCCTGCGTCGGCGGGGCTGCCAAATGGGGCTACAACAGATTTTTATAATGTTCTGTATTGGTAAGCGAGGTCTGGCCCTAAGCCAATTCGGCCATCGATTTACAAGTTCGCTTTTATGCTTCCCTGGTACATTTACCGAATGCACGCCTTACTTTTTTTTAATAAAGTCACAAATCAGATGGCATGTGTTGTATATTGAAACACGAATTTGTGAGCTTGATTTTGTAAAACATTCGCACCATTCACCAAATAACGAGTAACGACTGGATAGCCATGGTTAGTGGCTCTGACTACGTGGCTAGAGATTGTGGGTTCGATTCCCACACGGACAAATGTTAATATGACTAATATCAATATTTGTACCTGAGTCGTTTATCCGTTGGCTAGCACTCGTAATACAAGCTTTGCTTAGTTTGAGACTAGGTCAAATGGTGTTGATTGTCCCAAGATTTAGAGATTGACCTAAATTATTATTATAATTATATCTAAAAAAAATATTTCTTAGAGATTTAGAAGTAAATTTCTTTTACAATCAGTGAATGACGTAGCATTTTAATCTTAAATAAAATGACCTATGGCAGGCAGTCTGCCATTGGTCCAATCTTTCACTAAGAAAATGGTTTATTTTTCCTAAGGCCGGCTGTGCGCCTACGATTCCTTGGATAATACGAGTGTCCAGGCGATGATTAAAACGGTAAAGTCATTAAAGATGTATGCTTTATAGTCAAAAACGTGTCTATTCACCCCAGTTCTCGGTACGTATTCAAATTGAAAGCTTCTCGATAGTATCGCACACAAAAAAATGTCTAAGCCCCAAAATGTTCAAGTTTGGAACAAGGAACGTAAAATATAAAAATAAAGGTTGCCTCTCAGTTTATTGTGTAACTTAAGAAAAAGTCAAATTAAGTAGGCGTGTTGATGTCATGACTTGGAAACAATTTCAAACGGGAGAAAGTTCGGAAAGTCGACTTTTTTATGATAAATGAATCGTCATCTCTTCGCCCGTAAAATTACCCGCCATTTTACATTAAATTATTTAATTGATTTTTTACATTTTACTCTGTGACAATGAAAGGGTGTCATCAGCCAGGAAGCTTTTATTGCTGGGAAGCTTTTAAAGTAGTTACAACATTTATTCTATAATTCGCTTTCATTTATTTTTCTTCAGTGTTCACTAGAAAAAAAAAGTAGTAATAAGCAAGCACAAAAAAAAACTGGCACAAATTACCTTGCTGCCCCGCAAAACTAGTGCTGTGCAAGTGCAAATCAGCTGCGTCTATGCGATATATGTATTTTTCAAGCAAATACCCACCCTCCTCCTCCTTGTATAGATTTAAGTACTTAAGTCTATATGTCAGAAAACGGTCAAGAAGGTCGACATTGATTTAGAGATATTAACTCTTAAGGTAGCCTTTGTTATAAAGACATCTCGTTGTAAGCTTTATTTTTTTCCTGATTAAAAGTAAGCAAAAAGCACGCGCTAGGGCGAAGCCTTCTGTGTTTGTTTAAAATTAAGATTAAAAGGTACCATTTTTCGTTTATTAAATCATGCTGTCAAATCTTACCTCCTACCCTAGCATTATTTATTTTCCATGGAAACAACAGTAAATCTTCAAAGTCGTTTTTAATATCGCGGCGATAAGGGACTAAATAGACTAACGTCGAGGCGTCGATTTAACACTGGGGATTTGCGCGATAAGATGTCAGACAGCAGAAATATCGATATCATTAATTTAATCGCAATAATTTTAACAAAACAAAGGGCTCCACGGTGACAAATTCTTGCGCCGTTACGCCGCATTCGTCAGCGCAGGTAAACACGCTGCTGCGACTTGAATGAGATTGCAAATTCTAAATGTTATTGTTGAAAAGTCTGTTTTAATGTTTACTTTAATATAATTAAATCCGAGTTGGTTATGCATTGGGTACTGGGTACCACTGCGTGGCAGCCATTTTGATATCGTCATGGTTTAGAAGCAATATGAACGTAAGTACCTATGTACAGTCGACCAAGTAATTGCTTGACCACTTTTGAACCTTATCCCATTGTGATACGGTCGAAAAGTGCTCAAGCAATTTCTTAGTCGACTATACGATGAGAATTAAAAAAAGGATTGATTTTAAAACCTTAAGATGTCATTATTTAGAGCTTTACTTGGCATCGAATTGATTTTATAAAATATTTTGGTATTAAAAACAGGTTGATATAGACTGATATGACATGCCATGGATAGAGGTACCTCAACCCATCCGAATTCGCCCAGTTTGATGTTTTTTTTTTAAATATTTTTTAGTCTCGGGTCTCCAGGTTTTACTCGATTTTTAAATCTAAGCTGACTGGCCGCTTAGTAATATCTCTGACTTCATGATGCATAATATTGATAACTTTCACTTGGAAGACATCGCAAACAAGTCACGTGGTCTGGACCGTGTAGGGTGACCATAGATGATGATAAGTAAGGATTGATATTCTTATTTTGCTTTAATTAATTGAGGGGCTAACTAATTGCGATTACCACTACTGCTCTGTAATAATCTTGGGCAGCTTCATTGGAAAACGTGGTTTCTGTTCACGACTTGGAAGTCATCCTGTATACTAGTAATTTTATTCGTTGTACTTCATCGGTTTTACTACACTGGTCTCTCTAAACTGCAGTAACTAAAGCTAAAGAGGCGGTCGCTACGAGTACTTAACTTACACGAGGAAACGCAATGTTCAATAACTTCAACAGCAAAATGTGCTGTAGCTACGTTTACCCTGATAAACAGATGTTTGTGCCAGCGCGGTGCAGCCTGAAACAGACTGTATTATTATAAAACTAAGTTCGATTAACACATTTTAACAAACTTTAATTTAACTTTACAATAGGTTTAGGTCAAATCTTGAAAGTCGATTTTCACCTTTCAATTAAACTAGTATTTATATTTTCTGTTATTTTAACAACAGTTAACGATACGACTTTCTGACGTTCTGCGTTCAGCGATACACCAGCGATAAAGATTAACCCCCTTATTCATCAAAATTCTTCTTAAACTAAATCTTTTTAAACTAACAAATGTTTTGTCCCTTTCATTTGAGGGCCAACGTTACAATGGCAGATAAAGACATAAAACATGTTAATTAAAAATCGTTTACGCAGCGTTTATGAATTAGGGGGTAAGTTCGTAATAAGAGAATTAAGCGCGTGTGAGCCTCGGTGCTCCAGCAGTGCCTAAATAGGGAGCATGGTGTGCTGACCTTCCGACTGACATAGGTATAGTCGACCAAGAAATTGCTTGACCAGTTTTCGACCGTATCACAAAGGGATAAGGTTCAAAAGTGGTCAAGTAGTTACTTGGTTGACTATACTTGCGCGGCATGGTTGCTTCGAGAGGTGTAAGCTATAGTCGGCAAGGACGAAGCGTGGGCTCACTTTCTCCGAGACGTGATGTTGCAGAAGGAGTGCTCTGAGCTGGCCAGGGAGGATAACACTATGTTCGACCATGTGCGCCACAGGAGAGCGGAGCGCCGGTGACTCGCTCAGGACCACCAACTGCCTCCATAAAAAGGACTTGGGCGGCGGAAACGAGGACGTCTGCTGCCCTCGGGTCCTCGAGGCGGATGAGGTGTCAAGTGTTCCCGGCACGCCATTGTTGTAACAGATTCCTTCGGCGGTGAGTCCGACGTCGAACAACCGGCTATTGGCGTGATCGCTGAACCGAGGCTTTGGCAGTAAGGTGGTGAGAATGGAACAACCCAAGGTTTTTTTTGGGTAAGAGCCCCACATAACTTCATTGCCCTCCGTGGCGATGGGGCACCTGGTCGAAGATTTTACACCAAGAAAAGAAGATCAGATATTACAACAACGTTAAGTATCCCTTCATTCTTTTAATCGCTGCATCGGGCAGATGAGTTCTTTACTATACAATTTTACCATTATGCATATGCTTAACTACTTCAAAGAAACACCTCTAGCAAGTAGCATTTTCATCAACAATTTTTACATACATTACAAATTTAAATGCTTCTGTTAACATTTTAATTACACTAATTCAAACCCACTGGTGTGAGGATCCCTGTAGAATAATTTATTTATCACGTGTTAAACCCTTTCTGTGGTGGCAGCAGAATAATGCATTGCGTCAAGCAATACGAAATTCATTTGCATAAATTCCTATACTGAGCTGTGATGTCTAAGTTTCACGGTGTACTCTGTTTTAAGCGCCGTATTTCATTTCAGACACTTATTCTTATGGCTGTTTGGTATCATGAATAGTTTATTGTTCTCTTATTATGATTAAATAGCTGAAATTATTAAAGCAATGCATTTTTGGACACTAGAAAGGGAACCATTGATAGTAGAACAAGTTTTTTTGAGGGTACATCGATGAAAAAACGTACAAACTGTTTATAGTATTAGCTACTAGCATACTTAAAATCAATTGATTATTAGTATGTTTTTCGCTTACATTATTTATTTTATTATGATTATAAGAGGTTATGAGTCTATTTAACTTATCACGCAATGCGTATAAATATTCAGAATCTGGTGATCGTAGTTTAAAACTTATGATCATAATATACATATGGGAGGTGCCAAACGAGTGACAATCTGTTCTTTTAGCAGGCTTTGAGCGAAGCTAATAGTCATAAGTACCACTTAGCTAAAGCCATGCTGCAAAGCGACTACCGTCTCCTACGCTGTCATGTCCATTCAAGTAGGAACGGAGCCACAGCAGAAATTGAGTTCCTTCTAAATAAGCAAGGTTGAGTCGAAATGAAATGTGGTGTGGCTCACTTTTAGAAGTAACTAAATGTAAATGGAAACCTTTATACTGACCACGCATGCACAGATTGCGAGAAATAACGGCCAAAACCCCACTTCACGCAAATTCGTATAAATTGTTCGGCCATTTAGTATTGTGCAGTGACGCATAATATGCGTGCAATAAATCCGCCTTGGCAGCACAAATGTTAATGGCGCATACGTCATGACGACGTGTGGTGCGGACGACGATATTTTTGCTGGCAACAACGTTGCAATGTGTCAAATGTCTTATTGGCTTTGTTTGAATGCTTTAGTGGCATTATACTGTTCGACAATATGTTTCTATCATGCGAATGAGCTTCGAGAAAAATTATGAGCTGATTTGTTAATCTATGGTCGTCAACTGGCAACTGCTCTGGCTGGTTCATAGCAATTTCAGATCCGCAGCTTTTAGAAATATGTTACAGTTTCATCACAACTAATTTTATTTGCAACAGTAATTTTTCTTACCTTTAAAATGTCTCTCAGGCATTTTGTCACGAATAGGTACCCACCAATATTCATATTTATTAATTACTATTCAAATTTAATAAGTACTGGCGTATAGGTCTGGTCGTAACAGAAGTTTATTTGTATGGACAAGAGGTGAATAGTTTTTTTTTTAATTTTTAGAGGATTGTGTATCAAATAGTCTCAATACAAATAGCATTGAGATTTTTCATCCTCTAAACTTTAACATAATAATTATAGCAATGATTTTCTAGTACGCTATTGGTGTTGGTGATCACCATCGGTGAAAGTGTTAATGGACCACAAATGAAGTTAATAAAGGAGTAACAGCGTCATGATACTAAAATGTGTTGATGTTTATGATGCTGACTGTACAATAAAATCACTATTATATCAAAAAACTACCGTTTTCAAAATAAATACGACACACTACAAAATATGACCCACTTGCTTATTTGCCTTCCTATGTCGTATAAAAAAATTTATGAGACACCGTCTTGCTTGTACCCATTTGTTTCGCATAGGAAAAAAGAAACCCTCCCGAGGCATCAAGTAACGGTTTGGCAATGATGTTCAAATGTTCTTGTCAGCCTATGTGGGAGCAAGGGGTTCAACTCGACGTGACCCTAAATTTCCAAATATTTGTAACGATCTGTAGGAGTAAAAACAAATTTTGCTCCGCTATGGTAGAAAACGCCGAACGTTATTACCGCACCACTCTATACGGCAACACATGTACGGACCATAAATTCCGTCGCGAACGTTAAAATTAGAAATGTAAGCTCTGAACGAGAAACATGTGCCTTTAAAATTTATACCGTATTATATTTGTTCGCACCCATGCCGTACGGCGTTCCAATTGTTTTGTCCATAAATAAAAAAATATCATGTTAATACCTGCCCCAAAAAATATTTACGGATTTTTTAACGCTGGCTTTTTTTTTTTTTTTTTTTAAACGCTGGCTTAATATAAATTTATTCGTGGAATATGTTTCTAATAAACTTTTTAGAATACTTTTATTCTCTTCTCAAAAGAAACAAAAAATAAAAAGTAATAAAATAATATTACCTACGATAAATGTTTCAGATAAAATAATTATCACACTTCACACTAATTCTTCTTTTTATAATGCTGAAGTTTGTGTATTTTTTAGTAATTTTGTTACGTCTTCACCCTAAAAGGGTTGGACTAATTTTGACAAAACTTTACAGTAATACATACAGAATAACATACTTGTAAACAATAATTTATTTGCACGGAGCTCGACATTTCTAAAGTTCACGCAAAGGAAGTTGCGTGCGTCCGCAAGTGTGTGTTAAAAATAAATAATTTTCACTTTACAACAAAAAAATAAAACGTTTTAGATTAAATAAGTGATAAAACTAAGAAATGGCCAATTGAAAATAAAACCAAATAAACTCACTCACAAGTCAAGTTTCAATTCGGCTTGCTTGTGACAAAGTGGTCGCAGGTGCTGGTTGCCGATTTCAACACGTTCTCTGATCAGAAACAGAACATATCTACGTGTGCAAAAAGACTATCGTCAATGATTGGAAGTGGGTATTGGAATTTATTGTCGGTACGCTACAACTGAGCTTTTTTCCATACCGAGTGTCGAAAAAAAGCTAGTTCTGTGTTCGAGTTCAAACTTTATACAGAATGATATAAAGTTCTGGTATATTTAGAATTTTACGTACTAAAACATTTTACTTGTAAACAATTAGCAGTAAAGTATTTAATCATTGTCATAATATCAAATAAACACGGTGCATGTAAAACGTGTGCCTGATTACGCGAATATAATTCAAAGTCTTACGAATACCATCTAAATTCATATTAATAGAGATTTATTGTTTATAAACGTATTAAATAAAATGAAAACATGTTATACCTATATAGTTTTAGAGGATTTTCAGGTGATTAAAGATTAACTATTGTCATTAAATTTAAAATGCGATATAATGACAACACAAATAAAAATTAGGATAATGACAGGACTCGACAACATCAGCATTCCATGCCTTGCGTTTTCCAGTTTTAACACATTACCGCTACTATACCCTGCGAAAAATAAACATTTCTATTACAAAAATTTAACTATTGCCATTGAGAGATTTCTTTTGTACTAACTTCAAGAGGCTGAAAGAATCCCTATACTTCTGAGATGATCGCAACACCAATACAGCATCCGCGAATTCAAATAGAATAAATACCGAAGACATTTCCGTGGCTCACGCTCTCACTCAGAGCAGACAACGGTGATTTCCTTCGCTAAAATGATTTACTAACCCGAGTGGTGTGTCTGTATTGTGTTAGAGACGTGTTCTGACAACTACTTATAATACAAAGTATCTTGGAGGTAAGGTAGTGGGAAATGTAGTATTTTTAATGATCGATGGGCTTAGCGCTTGGCCGCTGTCTCATAGTGAGTGATGACTATATCGAAACTGAAACACACTTTCGCAAAATATTCTTCTCTCCTTGCTTTAAGCAAAACCAGTTTTAAATACGAAAATATGGGTAAAATGAGCACATATCCTCAGGTTTAAAACTAAGTATTACAACACAATATCGGAACGTTTAGAAAATTATTATGCTAATCAATAAAACTGACCTTAACCTCATAGTGTTCAATTTTATTAAACTAATTTATTCTCCTTTTTAAAAGGTGTCTTTTCTTTTGTTAATTGTATTCACCCTTTATCCTGCACATTATAACGTTGTTACTTTTTGATTAGTATTAAATTCTTCACTGTATTAATACCTACTCTATTATGTAAATAAATGGGGGAGAAAGTTGGAGCGCGTAGTGGATTAGCTCGTTCTAACAAATGGGTAACCGCGCTCCCTTCCTTATGTTTTGCTACGTTGGCACATGTTGATAGTAATTTCAGACCTTTCTCGAAACTTTTCCCAACTAAAAGTAATTTAAGAGGACAAAGCGGAGCGATCACTATGCAAATGCCTCTCGTTCTAGTTTGCGTCCAAATGGTTTTGTGAATGAAGGTTGAAGTAAATGAATTATTATTTCAGTGATTGACTTTGAATGACGCATGGACATAAAGCGAGTTTAGAAAGCTCTTTGTAGAGTCTGCGCTACAACCGCCTGTCAAATACATTTCGCTTCTAACTCACAATTTTATCACTTTAAATAATTCTCTTTTCTATTCGACGTCTATTTGGTATTTTGTAATGGTTAAAGCATGCATTAAAAACCGAGTATCTGATCGTTTTATTTTGATCAAAGGGATCCCATCATCTTTGGTACGGTATTTCTTAATCTACTTTAGTTAAAGTTTCCCTAAAGCAACGTTTACTTAATATCCGAACTACACAACTACTGCACAACAGCAAACAATCTAGCTCCAGCGGGTATTTGCATCATTAATCAAGATTTCGTTACACGGATAGATACTATCATAGTTTCGTGTGTTCCATAGCGTTCATCGCCTAATTAGAACTCTGGAAGCGTAGTCCTGGGTGAAGGAAAACTATGGTTAATCGGAAATGTGCTGTGCCTTGAAACACTAAGTAGATGTTTTGCAAAGGATGAGAAGATAACAACTGGAACGTCAGTTCAACGTTTTGCGAGATCAGAGCTGAAATAAGGGACTGTTTAATAATTTTTTTTTTGTTTTATATTAATATTTGGACACACATAATAATGTGAAATATATCAAATGCAATATTGTTATAATGTTTGAAAAATACAATAAAAAAACATAACTTGTAAAATTAACGCTAAAATTGGCTACTTACGTTTCGGGGTTTCCAACATTCATCCGTAAAAATAACGGAATGCGACTCCCTTCGGCCAGACCTATTGCATCATAAAGACTGATAGATGGTCGGTCTGTCCTCGACATAGACAGCACATTGTCGTATACTTACTTTATAAACATATTGAAAGAAAAAAAATATCTCCACTCGAAAGAGTCCTGTTTGTGAACCGGTACATATTAGAATTCATCATTTAGTCTGAGTTGTCTCTGATAAAAACATATCTTTACAAGACAATTGAAGTGATCACTTAAAGAGATAACGTCGCATTTGTACATTACTGTATCTTTTTTTGTACAGTAAAATTTTGATTATTTTCATAAGTTTTTATACAATAAATAAATTACGTACATACGAGTATTTACATATACATACTCGTATAATACTCCTTATTGTTTTTTCAACTGTTCAAACTGTCAGCAATACGTTTGTCACAACGAGACGACATAATTGTGAGGTTTAATGTTTTATCTTATTTGTCAAACCTTACATCAAGTGATTATCTAACCATAAAATCGAAAACCACTTTTTCTCATAGACTTATTATGGGAAGACAGAGGTCGTGCGTGTCTCCGAAAGGGACAGCAAATACACACACATGAATATTTAGGGTTACCATCTGTAAGGCAGTTTTCCCTGGGGTCATTTACGATGTCAATATAAAAACAATATAATTGAAAAAAAAGAATTACTTTTGGAAAATGTTTTTAATAATTAACAGGAATTTATAAAATCACTCTTAATAATAACAATGGTACCTAATTAAAGCGAAAAAAGTTAGAAATAATTATGTAGTAAACCCACACTGTAACAATAGATTTCGGTCAAAGTGTTGACAACACATTCTGGAAGATTCCAGTAGGTGCAATCCATGATTCCCGTATATGTGGTTCGTGGGGGAATCTGGAAGTTAAATCCAGAATACACTTCACGGGGCTTCATTTCATACAGCATTTGAGTCGACCTCCGAGTTACACGAGTGCATATTTTATCTGTGTACTATTGTTTTATCTCGTAAAATAAACGATTAAACGAATCAAAATACTAGACTAACATGCTTTACGAAATAGGGTCCTGTATAAGTTTTTTCTATACCAATATTTCATCAACGTACTATTTACCCCTTAACGTGGGGTAATGTTCGTGGGAAAAAGTGACAACACTGAGTTTTAAGGTTATGTAAAAAGCACCAACTAAAAATGCATAAAACAGCTTTTATTTGATCTTGAAACACGTTAGGATGTGTATGTAAAGCGGGAAGAAACCACACAATATGAAACATCTGTTCTAATAAGTCAAATAAGATAAAATTTTTAAAAACTTCAGAGTGAAAAGATAGTTCATCAATTTTCGATTCACTGTCACTTTTGCAGCCTAAAACAGAACATCGCACCATTCTGCAGACTCGTTATATTGTTCTTAACGCCTGTATAAACAATAATCCACGTAATTTTAAATAAATCGGACATTTTTTGTAATTTTTCCGGTGACATGGATTGAGCTTGTCACAAAACGTCAAAGTCTGTTTAGCATAGAAGTATGCCTAGCAAACTTGACCTTGAAAAAATTAAACATGCCATGAGGGACAAAACATATCAAGCTCTGTCTCTTTTTTTCACAAGCAAATTCATATTTATATCTTATTCTTGTGCAAATGAAAAGGAAGACGTCCATTATTCTATAGCTTTCTCTTTCTACGCTTTTTCTGCAGTGACCATCTGTCGTTTCGTACAGGTGGTACAGGCAAGGCCAATAATCGAAAAGTGAACATCGTCAATCAAATGTGACAGATAAGTCATTTCAGTAATAGTAACAAATCGGTAGATCGTTTAGTCGCTCACTGCCATTTTCGCGTCTTTCACTCATTACCGTTCAAAGAAGACATCCTCATTTCCAAAATCTCGTTTTATTACACAAATTTCCTTTGAAAAATATTTTTCATGCGCTATACCTATGTGAGTTTTGTTAAAGAACCTTATTTCGTCATACAAAGAACCGTGCTTTCGAATAATGAGGTTCTCACAAGAGTACTCTCGAGCACCGTTCCTTCTATTTCAAACTTGACGTGAGAGCGTCGTAACACGTGGGGATCTGAGAAAAAACGTTGTATTCGTTTGCTATTTTATGGATATCGTTCGCACTGCGGCTTTGCACGGCTCTAAATGTTTAGGGGTGGTGGCAAGTTTAGTCAGAACTATTTTTAAAATATCCTTATGGCATAGTTTTTACGGAAACATGCAAAAAGTACTCTTGGTGTATCATAGAGCAGGCTTAAGTACAAAAATACACAGTTACGACAACCAGATTGTCTAGTGATTAGTGACCCTGACTATGAAGCTAGGGTTGTGGGTTCGATTAACGAAAGGGACAAATGTTTGTATGAGGAATATGAACGTTTGTACTTGAGTCTTGGATGCTATATTTTGTATTTAAGTATGTATTTTGCTATATAAGTAAGGATGTATACTCATACCAACTACATAATTACTATTAACGTAAGTACCAACGCCGGGAAGATCTCTTTCTTGAGACGGACTGTGCTAAACTTGACATCAAGGTAATTTAAAACGCTTAGGTATACATTTTTTGTACTAGAACTAGGTAGAGTTTGACCCTACCGAGGTATCTGCATTAAATAACGAACGACTTTTCTTAAAAAATGGCTAAATTGTTCCCATAATTAACTGAATTTTGCTAACAAAACACAATTTCTATGCAATTTTCTAATAGAGACATACTTGTATTGGTATTTTTGTTTTTATTACGTACATATTTTTATGCCTTCGTATTTCAATTAATGAAATAAAAGAGTTTTTTTCGCTTACTTATTTACCTTTTAACTGAGAACTGTGTCACAACATGTTATATTTACACATACGTATATCTTTATTCCTTCACGATATTCAAACCCAACGTGACATTTAAAGACGAGTGCGATATTATATCATTCAGGGAAGGGTATAAAAGAAGCTCCAAAGAATATCACTTTCATTTTCCTGAGCGGAAATTCAATACGGCTCCAGAAAACGTCAAGTCATTGTTTATGTAAAGTCATTCAATCAGACGATACAAAGGAACAACATATCGTCCAGGTCGGCAATCGTTAATCTTAATCTACCAGTTGTGCGTCATGCTCGGTTTCTGAACGAAAGTATTATGAGAGCAAATAACTTACTACATTTCTGGAAGTAGGGTCCGGGAGAAGCCATTCTTGTGGACGCGCGAATGCTTCGATGGAAAACAGATTTTACTATAACCATTATAAACATACATAATGCATTGTCTAGACGATATTTATGGCTTACAAATTCATCCAACAGGCAAGGAAACTTTTTGCTTAATAATAGGAGTTTAAAGGAGTCTCATTTGTTTTAATTAAGCACCTGTGAGTTCCGTAGCTGATCTTTTGTGACGACAAACGTATGACGATACAAATCGACTTAGCTTTTGACAATGACTCTCTTAGATATTTAGATCTAAGTTTACGATAACGATCTGTGACTTTTTTTTCGGTATAAAGGCGGGAACTGGTCGAATGTTACAAAGCGTTACATAATTATCATTAAGTTTTACGGGTGTTAGGAACTTATGCAAGGTCTGTCTTGATTGCTACCACGATCATGCTCGCTAATCCAGTCGCTGAGAGCAGTGTTTGCTCTGTTGTGTTCCGGAATGGAGAGCAACAGCCGGTGAAATTACTGGCACAAAAGGCGTTCCATCTTAGCCCTCTGGGTTGGCAACGCGGTGTTGCGCTTGTCTATGGGCAGTGGTGATTACTTACTTTTAGGTGATCACTTACACGTTTTCCTTCCTATTGTATAAAATAACGAAGGATTGAGCTTTTCCTTTATACTGACTAATTCTATTTCGGGCAAATGTAGCCAATACAAAACACAATAAAAAATAATTTTTTTTTGAGCAGCCTCGTAGGGCAGGGCTTAGTGTTATTTTTTGGAGCACCCACCAAATTTGATTATTTAAATAATCCTACCACAAGTTTGTCTAGCTTAATAACTCGTTTTCATCATATACGCGGTCTTTTTATTGTAAGTTAGATGAAAAAGAAGTTCCCGAGCAAGGCTGAGTAAACGCAGCAGTTTGCGGTCGGCCGGCATTGTTCACTCTACGAGCTTTTACCGAGATTCTTTGCTCTTTATTTCAACTGAGAAATTACGCTGGGCGTTTCATTTCGATAAAATTTATGCGCGTGCGAATGTTATTGGACAACACGGTTATTGCGCGTATTTATTTGTTAATTCGCTTGTTTAACTTTAATGTTAATCAATGACTTCGAAGCCAAAAGCATACGTTGAATTATGCCGTTTCGTAAAAAAAATAGCAGATAATATCTGGGATTGTTTTAAATTTGCCAATTTCCAATAGCGGTGGTGACGAGGTTAGTGTAAAGACTGTATGTATTAGTATGATTATCCTTTAAGGATTTGAAGTTAATAGGTAATTATTATACTAGTAGGCAGGTATTTAGTTGTAACGCGAGCCTAAATCATTCCTGTTTTTTTTAAACAACTGACTGTGAAATATTATAGAAAATATATTTTTTTAAACAACTGACTGTGAAATGTTATAGAAAATATTGTTTTTTATACTACTGAAACTATTACTATGTGAAAAGCAACAACTATGGTTATAATATTTCGCGACAATATTTTGAATTGAGTTTCACTAAACAAAGAGGACGAGCAAGATAACGGGTTCCAAAGAATCAGAATTATACAGTACCAACAACAAAGTTGAGAGTAAAATCAATAACATTTCGAGGAAAATTATCTGCTCTGACAGAAGCTCGTCTGAATAGCAAAATAATCCTTTCATTTCGGGGATAATTCGCGTATTTCGAGAGCGTGTTGAATATTGAAAATATTCCAATAATTTTACGTTACTTATTTACACAGCACTCCGTCAACGGGAAATATTGGAAAAAACCCTTAGAATTTTTTTCTGATGGCTATTTTTGGTTCCTCCATTAGCAAGATGTTTTAAGTATACAGATACAAAAGTTAAAGGCAAGATCAACATAGTGCTTTATTTTAAAAGTATGAGACATACAGTACCTAGTCAGTACTTTCTCTAAATGCAAGGAGCTGTAACCTCAGATTGTCACATCTATAATTGGGAGGATGGCATTGTTTTTGTTCAACATACCAAAATGAAAAAAATAAACCCAAGGATCATTGGTTTTTTAACACAAATCTTAGACTTTAGACTTAGTTTGACCTCAACTTGCGTAACTGTTATCTAACTAAAAACTATATTTTTACTGTAAATAAAGAAAAATCAAATCTGACAGACCATTATAATTTCGGTTGTTGTTTACCTGAGTTGTTAACGAATATGAAAGATAGTTTTACATCATGCTTTATGGTTATCTATTTAAAAAAAGGAGTATTTCAACTCGTTGAATTGTGATAAAATCATTCAACTAGCAGCCCAAATTGCTAGACACAATTGTTAACAGGTTCCAAGGCCACTTCCAGAGGCACTTGAACACTTTATACTGTTTTCGGGTTAAATTAAAATTTGTCTTAAAATATCAATATAAGTAATTTTTATTTTCAAAAACTTCAGTAAAATTTCTTATGTTTACTAATGAAATGTAGACGAAAACTTAAATATACAAAATTCTATTCTATGCTGAATGATGCGTTCACATCAGATTTGCAAGATATCTTAGTGCTTTCAGAATCTGGAATACAATAAGGTTAGAGAGTGATAAAGTAAGTAAGTAAGTAAACACTTTATTGTATATAAAATACAGTACATAACATTACAAATAAAACAGTACAAAGGCGAGCATAACTCAGTGATTTTGGGAAGAGGATTTTGTTTCTGATTTGTAACCTTGTGAGTAATCCCAATTTACCTTACTATAACTTATAATAAGTTTTGTGACTTATCATGTACAAACTTTGGTTTTGCGGGTGGTAGGCCCTTGTGCAAGGTCCGTCCGGATTGCTACCACCATCTTGCTCGCTAATCCTGCCGCTAAGCAGCAGTGCTTGCACTGTTGTATTCCGGCGTGGAGAGCAAGACAGCCGGTGTAATTACTGGCACAAGAGGTATTCCATCTTAGCCCTCTGGGTTGGCAACGCATCTGCACTCTCTTTGTTGTTGCAGGTGTCTATAGGCGGTGGTGATCACTTACCATCAGGTGACCCACTTGCTTGTTTGCCTTCCTATGTTGTATAAAAAAAAATATTTTGTTTTTAATGGCTTGCTTCGCGTTTTATAAGAAAATGTTTCTTTTTAGAAGAGGAGAAAAACAAGTAAACAGGTTACGTAATGGTAAGCAATTAGAGCCGTCTGTGGACACATGGAATATGAAACAGTAGCATCAAAAGTGCGTTACAGGCTTTTAAGAAAATAATAGGCTCGCTTCTTAAAGAACCATCTATCTAGATTGCATCTATTTGGAAACACCGCCGCTGAAAATAACAGCAAATACTTTTTATTGATTCACACATGTAAACAAAATAAAAAAAAACACACAGGGAAATTTGACATGGGGTTCAACAGGCGGTCTTATCGTTAAGCAGCGATCTTTTCCAGACAACCTTAATATATGTATAATGCCATGTTTTGAAAACAAACTATTGTATATTCAATAATTGCGACAAAGGCGTTTTAAGTTATACCATACAACAGTAAAATCACAGAGGGTGATCTACAATAAATTAAGGAAAAGAAATAGAAAGCAATGCATTGAGATCCTTAAAATACTCTGCTTTTTGAATAAAAATATAAAAAAGTAAAAGTCAATAACAAAATTCGGAAGGAAACAGGATATTGGAGTACCTAATTGAAGGCGATGTAATTAAATTATTTAATAGATTTATGCGTTGCCTTACGTACCTCCATCCTTATTAATTACAACGAATTATACGTCTGCTGATTTGCACGAGTATTAAATTAGCATTGGTTACGTAACTCTATAGTTTGGGGTTACGACGACATAAATGCCAGTAATGAATGAGCAATTCTCTTGGGGTATTTATTCCAAGGGCGGCGATGATCACTTGCCAAAAAGTGTCCCGCCTGCTCTATTGCCTCTCTGTTCTGTAAGAAAGAGTAGTAAAATGATGTGTTGGGGGCTAAAAGTTACACTTATTTTTAGTTCAAACATGTTTTGTTTTTTAAATTTTATTTTCTTTTCAATTTAATTTAAATTAACTGGCTTACAGTAGATTACCAATACACCTAAATATTATGTCAATACGCAAAGATTAATTAAGTATAAGAAGGCAAACATCACCTTTCCTCTAAAATTTGTTATTTATATTAAAATGTTGTGTATTTGTTAAATAATTACATCGAAAAGACGCAATTGACAAATCAGGTAACGATCACAGTCATTGACAGTGTGTCAAGCACTAGGTCAGTTACCTTACATATAGTAAAATGCGTATCTCTGCCCAATATCTATGTATAATTTGTATGCACTGACAATGTAACAGAGTGGAGGTGGTTCGCCAACTTTGTCAGCTCGTTTGGCCCGCACTATCCAGAAAGTTATCTTGAAGTGCATCGGAATTACAACGTGCTTCCAACTTGAAGATTCGAATCGAGTGCATGCTATGAATCAGTGTTGCTAGATGAGATACGATATTGACCTTTGGCGCGGAGAGCATGGAAATTCAATATTGTTAGATAATTTACAAGTTTTGTGTCGACGCGATAGAACATAGATTTATCTTTTATAGCGGATGCTCGTGACTTTGTTCGCGTGAAATTAGTTGCCCATATGCCGTCACTGATAATAAGCTTTCTATTAGTGAAATAATTTTTGGAATCGGTTCGTTAGTTCCAGAGATTACCCCCTACATAAAAACAAACAAATAAAAAACAAAGTTTACCTCTTAATTATATTAGTGTAGACTAGTGTAGATGGCTTTCAATTAGTGTAGATCGTTTACAGAAATTCACTCATTCACGTGCTCTGTTGTCAATAACATTTTGTAATGACACGGAATTAATGTTGATTCGTTCTAAGTTTAAATAGGAATTCATAAAAAAGTGCAACAATTTTTTAATTTTTATTATTATGAAACAGGAAGGCAAACAAGCATTTGGGCCACCTGATGGTAGGTGATTACCACCGTCTTGCGAGATTGCAGATGCGTTGCCAACCCAGAGGGTTAAGGCCTCTTGTGCCAGTAATTGCACCGGCTGTCTTGCTCTCCACGCCGGAACACAAGGGTGCAAGCACTGCTGCTTAGCGGCAGGATTATCAACCAAGATGGTGGTAGCGATCCGGACCGACCTTGCATAAGGTCCTACCACCCGCAAAACAGCTTACCGTGTTTACTCCTGTTATTTGTAAGCTTCCATTTTTAAAAAATTGCGCTATGACAACATCTACTTACATTTACTCCAGAATGCTACAACGATAAATTCTCAAGCGGGTATATAGTTATGACGTTGGACAGCATAAAAATATTGTCCTTTAGAAGAAATTTCATGTCATGAGTCGCTTTATATCGTTTCGGCGTTGGTAGTGTCGGTTGCACGTGTTTATAGTTTAAAATTCTATATTAAAAACAAGAAGGTTAGGTCTAAATTGAATTATGAGAAACGGAACTCTCAAAATAGTCTCGAAAGTTATTCTATAAAAAAATAACTTGATGATTTGTCACGGTAAATGTAGTCCCGTATCACAGTACATTCTCACGTTGCGTGATTCTCAATTTAGAAAAAAAAAATTTAATATAAGTAATTAATGAAGTTTATATCGCGGGTATTCACAGAATTGATACTATAAAAGATCTCAGAACTTTTTACGATAAAAAAGCTTCGACACTTGGCCGGTTTTGTTGTGTAAGTTTTCGTATGCGTCTTTGTCGGTCAAAAAACCATTTTAGGATAAACTATTTTATTTTTCTGTTAAGAGTAGGTACGAGCCCTCACAAAACAAGGAGTAAGGTATTCGCCAAAAACATAACCCTTCCTTTTGGCTTTGCCGTAGTCCGGTCTTAGAAAATATTACGAAAAAGTTAAAGGATTTAGAAGCTTTGCTGATGATGACGTAAAGTCTACAAAAGTCAAATCTACACAGTTACTAATAGAGCAAGTATGTGACTCTATTCCGTCTTATTCTAACACAAGCCAAAAGAAAGAGACGCGGATTTTATTTTCACAAAGCATCGCGGTCAGTCATGTAAGCCCTGAGGCCGTACAACACAGATGGTTTCCCTAACTTTGCTCTAAATAAGGTTATTTGACCTTCAGTGGCCCGTTTCACGAAGCTACAAGTTACAATTTTACAAGTCTAAACCGGCAACATTGGTCAATAACGCCTGGCATTAACTTCGTGAAACGGGCCACAGGACGTATAAAACAAACCTAACCTTATGTGTTATTTATTTATGTTGAATAACACTGGAAAGTTTACGGTTTTAACAAAAATTCTTTAGGTCCAATGACGATTAGGGGAAACGATACGTTAGGTCATATTTTTAGAAAACAACTATAGGAATACCTACATAGATTTGTGGATATATGTAGGGTGTATAGTCGATCAAGTAATTGCTTAGCCACTTTTGAACCTTATCCCCTTGTAATACGACCGAAAAGTGGTTAAGCAATTTCTTGGTCGACTATACATAGCACCAAGTACGAATCTGTAAGATGCACCGTAATTCAATACGCAGCTCAGTGTGTCTATTTTAACTAGCCCTGTGGCCCTAACATGACTGGCCAAGTTTAGTTTATCTCAATCTGCGTCCCTTTCTTATAATACCAGTTAGACAGAGACACAGGGAGGGGTTAAACTAAACCTGGGCTGTCATGTTAGGGCCGCAGTAGGAGAGAGATGCACTGAGTAACGTAGCGAATTACGGCTTCTCTTATAGATTCGTGCTAGATGTACTGTACTGTTGAATGGGAACATGACATGCTGTTGAGCAAAAATTTCTTTTTTGAGCCTTCCAGCTGACGTCTATCTCAATGATGTTAAGGTACACATTTGTGTAAAACGCTACGTGCTAACTTTCGAGAGATACCTACGACTACGGGAATAAGCGAAGTTTGAGTGCACTTGAATGATAACTTTTACGTAAGTAGAGTACCGTCCAATAGGTGCCGAATTTTAACAAGATAAATTATTTAAATAAGCCACTTTGAAGTAAAAATCACAAAAGTAAAAGATATGTCCATCATTTTATCATATTCTGCAGAACCTTTGTATTCGAATTTCTGAGTCTTTCCAAATCTACGTGCGGTGTTGTATATCTTATGTGTTTATGGAGTTTGAGACTAAGAAAGTACTCAAGTTCATTCTCAAGCCAGCTACAGTTTGAGTATGTTGACTTTCAATGGGTTAATGGACTCTAAATTTACTTTTGACATAAACTTGCCACACTTATGCACATTCTGTTATGATTACATTGTAATTTATAACTTTAGTCAATTTGAAGTGTAAACTATACCTCCTTACAATATAGTCAGCCCCAGGTGCATTAAATTATAAGTTTCATCGTTTCCCGAGGAATTCGTCTGGGTACAGTGAGCGCTAGTTATTTTAAAGTAAAATAAAATCTGGGATTTTTCAACGACTGGTACTAAATTACATTTGTAAAATTCATTTTAAATGATAATATTTTTTAATAATTTCAAGTTAATCCAACCACTGGAAGAGTTTAAATTAATTTATAATATTTGATGACGGACACCGGGGCAGGTGAAAACATATTTTTTTAAGTTTTGTATATTTATGCATTCTTCATTTGTTAAAAGCATTAAAATTATCACATTGATAATTAAAAGAAAAAAACTAAAACTACACTAAAGCTACAAGTATTCTTAAATGAACATACACACATGTTTACAACAAAAATTAATAAAATTAAATAAAACCAAGAATTTATTAAGCCAGGTTAGAAAATAATACAGCGATGCACTGGCCGTGTGTTATACATACTTATTACGCTATAATATGAGCCATATTCAGTTGTTTTTGGACGCACTTTGAACAAAATAATCTAGTTTTAACTCATTTATTGACGTGTTAGTCAACTTTTAACTTAAATTAGCTTTTATTATACACTTAATTGAACAGAGTGTTATGCTGTTACTGCTAGAATGTAAGTAAGTAAATACTAACCATTTTTGGAAAATAGTTTGCAGAAATATTTTTTATTTTATGATTTTTTTGCCACATAACTGTACTCCGTTTTTCCATGGGATAGTTTCAGGTCGTAATAAGTGATGAGTTACTTCCACGAAGACATTCCAGTGGAATGAAGACAGGTTGATGGAGACGTCACGTGGAATGAAAATTACTTCTATAAAATAAATGGAAGCATTAAACGCGAACACGTGGAAAGTTTCAGAGTAGAAAATAACTAACTAGTTTAAGAAATTATTTAATCACAAAGTGCCAAAGAGGGGACTTAATAAATAATATACTACATGTAATACTATGACAAAACGCTTTTTGTTTGTTTAAAGAGATTTTTTTTAGCCAAAGTGAAAGTGAATGCTTAGCCAGTAAAGTGTAAAAAGTGAGAAATAGTGATGTAAAGTAGTGCATTTCTGTTGTATTCGTTTGTGTTGCTCTGTAAATTGTAGTAAATAAATTCCGTGAAGTTCTTTACAAGAGAACTCATTTCAATCCCAAACCCGTAGCTCGTAACAATTATCTATACTTGAAATAAAATCTTACAAATGGATTTTGCCCCGGTTCCAGACTTTGAATTGAATTAAAATTTGTCATGTTTTCCGATGGTGAGTTTAATTAAATTTTATTTTCGGATATTTAATTTCCGGTGGTAAATTTTATGACATTAACAAGTGCTTCCTGTAAGCTTAATCTGAATAATGATTTTTCGACTTTGACTATGATTTTGATGGCAACATAATTATAAAAAAATCTTGTATTCAAAATCAAATTTAACCTAAGTCTTCTTAGTATGATAACAGTTAAATAGTAGTAGTAGTAGAAAAGTTGCATATTGTAAGTTAATAAATAAAAAACCGTATTTAACCTATCGACCCTTAATCTCAGGCTTTGAACTTTTCAGAATTTAAATGTGAACTTTAATTTAAAATTAAATTAACCACTAGTATATCTACTAAAGAAAATATTGCAAAGTAACCAGCACTCATTTGTGAAAAACGTATATTATTAATCTGGACCTTTGTGATTCACTACGAATAGCAAGTAGGTACATAGTTTTTAAAATCCATAATCCTACGACAAATAATATAACACTGTACTAGTAGTCCTACACTATTGGTTATAGTTCTAAAAAATGGCATTGGCCGTCCGAAGTACTTTACTCGTAGTCATTATTTCTGCAAATACTGGCTACTAAAATCAGTGCTCGTTTATCGCCACGCACAAAATCATTAATTTAATTCTATATACAGCGTGAACTGCCCTCCCGTTTACGGGCCAATTTATATGCTCAAACGTTATTTAAAATGACAAAATGCAACAAACTTTCCTGTTAAATCCGTTCGGGGAACTCAAAGCAGCTTTAGAGGAGGCTTTGCTGTGTCCAGCGCCGCATGCGGATTTCACCGGTCAGCTGGCACACCCTGTATACATAGATTAATGTTTGACGCATGCAGCGTCATGCCTAACCGGCGCCGGAAATTTTAGACTTGTAAACGTGCAATTGAAAGGGTTAATTTTTGTAGCTCGTTTGCAATTTTTGGGAATCGAGATCAAAACTTTATAAGCTATCATTTAATTAAAACGTAGGTATTTATGTAAAACGTTTTTTTAAATCCGACGAATTAAGGTATTCCTTGTTTTTCAGAAGTCGGTTAAAAATGTCTTTTATATAGTCCGTCCTTTGACACACTTTACCTAAATTATTCCCTTACTAGCTTTTGCCCGCGACTTCGTCCGCGTAGACTTGTTTAATTGAATCAAGCAAACGTGCACCCAACATGCAATCTGCAATATTTCCTGGACAAATTAATGAGAATTAGTTGCTATGCTGCTCATGACGTCACGTCGGCGTATAACTCACTTATCGCTATCCCGTGGGAACTATGCATTTTTACGGGATAAAAAGTATCCGGTGTGTTAATCCAGGTTATAAACTATATGTGTGCCAAATTTCATCCAAATCCATTCAGTTGTTTTTGCGTGATTGAGTAACAAACATCCAAACATACAAACTTTCACATTTATAATATTAGTAGGATATTAGTGTATTACTCCAAAATAATTTAGACACTAATTAAAATGTAACATTTGAAAGTTAATAAAAAATATGTTCTGGTTTTATTGCTCTACATCGCCCATTTTTTTATTATTGATTTACAGATTATGTAAGTGTGCATGTCGTTTCGAGATAGTTTGTATTTAACTCTCCTTTCATATGTGGATGTATAAGTAAATCAGACGACGATGGAGTCATCAAAAACCGCACAGCCAGCAAAAAAGCTTGCAATAAAAACACATACTAATGAAACTTTAAACTAAGACTAATAATTACTAGGATTGCGTAAAAAACAAATAGCCTTGTATTTTTCCAACAAATTCAATGTGTATTAAAACGAAACTCTACCTTAATCGGTTCCTTTTAAATATATTTAAACGATTTTGTTTGATTACTAGAAAACGAATAACATCGCTAAATACATAGTTAGGATTTATAATTTTCTATAAAAATATTCAATTTTTTAAAATTGGGAACAATTACTAGTGCGATGCGTTTTCAAAGAAAATATCTTTACTTACTGGAATATTAACTGCGATCTTTAGCATTATGAAAAACTCAATCTCACTAATCCAGTTGGTATTAAATAAATCATAAACAATGTGAAATACCCACCAATTTGATGGAATAATAGCATCGAAAATAAATTTCTCGTCGAATTAGCTCACCTTAATCCTTTTATTCATAGTAATGCAGGAAATCCTGTTTATTTTTATTTTCCTAACACAGGGACGTAGCGCTCGGAAGTCTACGTAATTAATTATTCATTCCGGTATGTGGGTAATAAATTGTGATGCAGCGGGACAAAACAGAAAAGTAAAGCGTGTCATATGCCACGGAAAAATAAGCAGAATCAGATGTCAAGCATTAGAGTGTGGATAAAGTATGAAAAAAAGAACGGTTCGTTTTCGAACCTTGTTGCTGAGTGTCTTGCGGCGTTTCTTCTCAGCAGAATCTTCCATTTACCGAAGCGCTAGTAAATTCAGACACGTATATGAGCCTATATGGCCTACTTGCAAAATAAATTTTTCATTTTCATTTTCGAATTAGTGCCTAATCCTAATTCACGAGATTTTTAAGGTTTCTACTGATTTAATTAATTTGGAGTTGTCAAGCTCATGAGATGACGAAAAGAACTTTAGCGCGATAAAAATATATTGTTGATTTACCTCGACGTTTCGGCCATGTTTCAATGACCGTGGTCACGAGTAGACTGAAGTGGAGGGTATTACTTCTGTTTAGCCGCACGAGTTTTACGAACTACCCGCATTTTGTCTTGTTTATTTTCCACCGGCATATCACTACACCGACACACAATGCTCACAATATCCGACGATTTATCCGAAGATATATCTCGACGCTTACACTTGCTGATCACAGGATTCCATGATGAAGAGAGTTTATATCCGTCTTCCCGGTTGAAATTTTTCTACTTTTTAATTTCAACCGCTTCACGTACTATTCTAGGATAATAATGTCGTTCTGTAGAGAGGATTTTAGGGTTATGAAGCTCAATCCAATGGTTTGGTCCCGATTCCAGCAACCCACCACTCCACTTCAGTCTACTCGTGACTACGGCCATTGAAACATGGCCGAAACGTCGAGGTAAATCAACAATATATTTTTATCGCACTAAAGTCCCGATAATGTTATAAATATGTGTGAAAGTCGCGAAAGTTTAAAACAATTTATTTGACGAAAAGCAAATTTTAATTGAGCGAGAACCTTGATCATCTTTATCTTCCTTATCTTTACATAGCATAAAGTTAAGTAGCTATCCGTTCCTGTCTGTCTCAAATTCTTTTAGTGTATGTTCGGCTGCCTTCTCCTTCTAAACCACGCAACTGAATTTAATATGGTTTTCATTGTCATCTAGATTATTTTTTGCGAAGGTTTTTTGTGTAAATTACATCCTAATTGTAGTAGTGCAAAACCGGGGCGGATCGCTAGTTCATTATATAGCATTAAACTTCTCAGTTCAAAATGGAATCCACAATTATATATTAAAAGCAAACGTTTGATTGTATCTTGATATAACAATGCTTTACATTTTATAGGCATACTTTCAAAGTCACAAGATGTACGAACAAATAAATGGGCAAAACTCCCTCTCTCATAGCCCGCTTGAGATTTTCTGGACCCCTCAGAAAAGGGAAGAAGTAATGACCAATAAGTGACGGAATCCTTATTACAATCAAGGCCTCGTCACTTCACAAGTACAAGGAAATAGGATTTTCTATCCAACGCAGAATGTGAGAGGAATGGAAATTTTCCATTGTTTCACAAATACGATAACCGAGATCCCGGACGAACCCGTAGATATGTCTATCCGAAACCTATCTGGTAAAGCAGTATTATGCCGTTACAATAAATGATTCAATTTCCTCTACGCAACTATCGGATCCACTTAAGTATTATGAAAGTAATAGAGGCGGGGGAATAGTTTTCTTGCTGACGCTCCTTTTACGATAATGACAGAAAACGCGGTCCAATATCTATAAAATATTACAACCTACTCGTCCAAATGCCGGACCAGACTGAGCCGAGCCAGGCGTACAGCCAACATCGTAACAGCAGGCGAAGAACTTTCTAAATTTATACTGAGTATTTTTTGCCTCATAAGTTGATCCTCTAGCAAGATAGTCAGGCAATGTAATAGTTATCGTAGGCCTGGTGTGTACGGGGTTCTAAGAAATTTAGAAGAACGATAAAAATTCTCCTGGAGTAAATGCACTGAAGAAGAATATTGTACATAAGCATTGACAGACTAACTTTACCTAAGCAATATTTGGACCTTTAGTCATTGCCGCGAAATATTAATAAAGTTAAATTAAAGGCTGAAACTTCAAAGAGCTACCAAATTATGTAATTAAACACTCTAAGTAAATTGTTATATGACACTTCTGTCCTAGAATTTGCAGAGACTTCTGACTTCTACAAGTAAGGTTACCATCCTCGTCCTTGACAGACGTAGGACATTGTTTCTACCAGTATTTGACATCATTGTCCCTCATTTTTACTCGTTTGTTTACGTATTTGCTGGTAAACTATTCGATCACTGTCAAAGACTAGGACAAACCTTATAACACTCTTAATTCTTTCACACTTGCCATCTCACACTGCTTCAGATTGGGTTTTGCTAAGGTCCGTTAGATCAAATTTTGGTAAGTAATGTCAAAAAATTACTGAGTTACTATTTGGTCTGACATTAAATTATTAAGTAGCGCTAGGCGTGAAATACTCCGCGATTACGTCACGCTGATACAAGTACAAACTGGCTGCCCCAGTACTGGGGTATAATCAGGGGTTGCCACGCACTGCTGCGGAACGCACGCGTGCGCTTACCACCGCTTCGTTACTTCGTTACTTTTATACCATTGGGCTTTGGTGGTTTCAAATTATTAACTCCTTCCACTGTATTTGTCTCCTCTTTCTTAAAGTCCAAGACGGAGCCGGAATTGGGCACTCTTTCGTAGATTTGATTGTCCGAATTAACTTTAAGCGAGGCGGACTCATAATAATAGACGGGCTATTGATGGAGTATGTGACCCGCGCTAATATATCGCCAGGCGTATGGCGATTTGTTTCTTTGTTGTATTGGTGAATTGTGAGGGTCTCTTTGAGGAATAAATTGCTGAATTTATTTCCTTGTTTTGCGATATTGGTAGAACTAGCGGATAGGTCCCTTTTTAAATAGCGCCGCGTGCTTCAAGACCACGTTATTACTTACGAATAGTTAAGAAAGAAGTCAAACGTAAAGCTATCTAAAATCAAAATATTACTTATTCATACATAAGTAGTAAGAAAAAGCTCTACTTGTCTAAAAACCCGAGGAAATTGGAAACACAACGTAAACAAACAAATTAATTGTAAACTTTAATGTTGTAGACACACGAGATAAAGCCGGCATGTTTGCGCAGCCCCGGACAAGCTCTAATGAAGGGATTAACGAGAAAAAGTGCCCTACCCTCCCTGTAGACTATTCGGAACAGATGTTCCGAAAACCTATAAACTTACAAAATTTTAATCTTAGTAGGACATTGTTTTAATTAAACGCTGCTCAAGCTAGAGGTCATGGGTTAAGCCCGTCTTCACGCTTTTATGTTTTGGGGAATTAAAGTGTCGTTAGTTCTTACTGACTTGAAATGGATGTGAAAATGTGTAAAACAAATAAATAAATAAATAAAATGCGTTTATTACAGATAAAAGATCCAGAGACATGCAACACTGCAACAGCAACAAACCCAAACCAATTAATACAACAAAACTATAAAAACTAAAAGGTTAAACAATAAAGGAATGTTATAAAAAGATTTTTATAACATTTATTCAATCATGTATTTGTGGCGGACGGGTTTGTATGAAAACCCGATGAATCAACTATGTCCTGGGTTAAATTATAAAATACTTTCAAAACACGAGCGAATTAGATCATGAGTACAGTACAGCCGGTTTCGCTATAATGCTTACCTAACCCTTTGAACTTACATGCTTCAAGGTACCTATACATACAAAAACTGCTAAAATCAGTAATATACATACATATTAGACTGAGTTTAGCAGTTTTTATGTATGAGGCCGAAAAAGATAAGCCATTTTCTTGGGTTCGTTGGTTCCCCTGATCACCCTCAGGTGAGTCGCATGCTTGTTTCCTCCCTTTTCATAAAAAAAAACCTTTAAAAACACTTCACAAATAAGAAAAAACGCGAAATAAAGTAATTTTTTTTAATTTGTGTCTATACAATTTTGCAAATTAGCTTGAATCTATTAATCATAAACACTCAACCTTCAATCAACTGAAACAAAAGTGTAAAGAATTTATAAAAAAAGAAACTGACGAACTAGCGGGGTAAGCATAGTTACGAGTACATACATCAATAAAAAAACAGCCGTTAACGCCTTAAATAAAAAGTGAACCGTCTATTTGAATTATCTATGCCTTCAATCTGGCAGCAAGCAGATTAGCCAGGAGATCGCATCATTAGCAAGCGATACACCTGATAAGTAAGCTCCAGTAACGCTTTAATGCCACTTGATGTATGCCTAGTCCTGTGACTAAGTGATTTGGATAAATTGTTATCTAAGTATAGAACGGGCGTGGTCTTTTAGCGATCGAACGACGAGGTAGTTTATTTGCTATCTTATTCATAACAGTTTAGAAACATGTCTTAACTAAACTGTGTTCGCTCTTGTCTTATAAGATTAACGTCACAACGTCAGATGAAGATCAATCATGTGTTAATTAATGCAGGTTAATTGAGTGTTTATGAATTATTTGTAAGTACCCTAAAAAGAATATTGTATACAGTCGTGTCACTTAAGTACATACCAACCAGTTTGATTGGATGTATATTAGTAACACAAAATCTCAGCTTTTTACAGGGTGTGTTATATCTGCTGTAATATTATTAAATCATAATATCATTCATGGATGGTGATATATAGATATCACCATTGTCAACTAAAATATTAATGTTGTTCCTGTCCTTTAAAGTCTATCGCAATGATACTTAGATGGAGATGAAACTAAATTGTTTATCTGATGTAGGTTTAGTGAGCGTTTATGATTATGTTATGAATAAGGGGGCTAGTAGATTTATTGGTAGAGTTGATGTTCAGAGTATGTGCTACGGTCCATAAACAAAAACAGTTGTTTACTGTAACAATTTAATAGCATCTAATAACAGGTTAAAAAGGCACGATATATTTCAAGGGGAAACGCTGAATTATTTCTGGCGTAGCGACCTTTAAGACAAAACATAAATATAATTCTTTATGTAACAAGTTCTTTTCGAAGCAAGTAGCCGTTTAGTTTTCTAAGCGCAGTGCAGACTCATTTTAAAGTAACATGTAATCTCGCTGCAGGCGCTTAGGGCATAAGTTTAATGGGGCTCCTAGCCGCTGCTTTTCAATAGGAACGGTTGTGTTCCAAACATACGTTATAATAAGTTTTATCAAACGTTCATTTTCAACACAAGTTTTTTTTGTTGATAGGAACTTAGGCATATCGAATTTTAAGTCGATGCAACCAATAGAAACAAGTGAAAATGAATGGCAATATTTGATCAAAATAAATCAACTCAGGTGCTAGATAAAGGATTTTAGGTAAAATTTGTATTGACTTGACAAAATATTCATTCTTAATTACGCCCGTATTTCACTTTTAATTACGCTGTTGAAAGACAGTAATTGAAAAAAGACGTTTTAAATCTTACATGTCTAGAATAGAAATTGTGGACCATGAGTAAAACACTAAAAACTAAAGTACATATTCAAACTCGTCGGACCCGAGACCAATTTTGTTAAAGCTCAATTATTGAACATTTTTACATAATAACAATTAATTGAATTTATATTAGCGTTAATCAGATCTTGTTTTCTCTTAGTTCCGGTTTCCTTAAGCTTACCGCCTACTAGGAATTCATGTAATTTTATCAGCTATTTTTAGATGAACGTAATAACAAGTAGCTATACGTTAGGGCGTTATAACGAGAGGCCGGAAATTGAAATTTCTACGTGAACGTCCCAGATAGAGATACCCAGGCTCTGTTAGACTTCGTCCTAAATAAATGAACTAGAAATGATTTGTACCTTGAACAAAAAATAATTGAAACGCCCAATGGACTTTCGAAATTCATGTCCGACCAATAACCGTTCATCTTTAACAAATTAAGTATTCTGGTTTTACCCGTGGGTGGCTTTGCTGGTCTGTTACAAGTTTTCTGCTAACTTATGATTAAAGTACACTTTGTCTAGCGTAACTGCGTCACTGCAGTTATTGCTGAATTTACTGCAGTAATCGGTTGAAGCGTTGACCTTTACACGATACAAATAAACATATTTTTTGTAATCGATTTTTTTTTATTTTTTTTATTTTTCTTTTTGTATTTTTTTAAATGTTTTTTTTTGTAATGACCGTAAAAAGACAAAACACATTGAAAAATTCGCAGGGTATGGCAGTGGAGGTGTGGCGAAACTGGAAAACGCAAGGCACGGAATGCTGATGTTGCAGGTTCGAATCCTGCCATCAGCCTAATTTTTCTTTGTGTTGTCATTCATTATATAGCATTTTAAACATTTTTTTTTTCGACGGTCCCAGTGAAAAAAGTTGGACTTACAGGATGACATCTTAAATTTCTGACTTAAAAAAATATATAAATAACACAAACTTCTTTTATTAACTTTTTTATAGATACGACTCTGATATTCAGGATAGCCAATTTATATTACATTTATGATATCAAATAAAGATGCTAAAGAACATGTGTGTGAATTAAGAATGACGTATAATCACTTATTTTATTCCAACTGCCACGATAAATAAATAATCTTGGGATAATTTAAACCCGTGGTCCTAACATGTCCGGCCAAGTTTAATTTATCTGAGTTTATCTCTGTGTGCATCAGTTTCATTTGACACTAGTTTGACAGATGCAGTTGACAGGTACAGTTAAGGAAATTGAAACACGTACCACTGTAGAACCTAGTCGAAGAGACATACGCATGACATTTGTATGACATAGCCCGGCGTTTAACGCGCCGCGTCATTGCGCTAGTGTTCTAAGGTGGTAAGTGAATATAATTTCCCCCACTGTACATGTTAGATACATATCTATTTGTTAAGAAGAACTAGCTAAAGCAATGGCTAGATTTGAAGTTAGGGTTACTAAATTTGGTTGGCATCGGTTCACACTGACTTTCATTTAGGAATTTCAGGGTAATCTTTGCTTTTTTACGTTGTGATATAATTTTATTCGCAACAAAAAACACAGTCAAATTGTTGATTCGTTAACACATTAACTGCAACACGTTAACTTTTACAGCTATTTGAAAACAATACTAAATTGATTGCAACTCAAAACAACGCGGTTTTTCATCAAATTAACCGCACCAGGAATAAAATTATTGTTGAAAACTAAAATAAATAGAAAGAGGTGGTTGAGTATGTAAATTAGTGACCGCGGCGTATTACGTTATTTGGGACTCATTAAGCTCGGGCTGATTTTACACACATTCGTTGGAGAGATAACTTTGCGAGCGTTATCCAGTTAAACGGATTAAATTCGGCCGCAGTTGGATTGTTCGCGTAATGGACACCCTGTACACGAAAACGTTGTTCAAAGCTGTATTGTTTTGATGCGCATCGTGAGTGTGCCCTTTTTGTTACTTGAGAAAATTTGCTAAATAACGATATCTGTGACGTTTTATACAACCAGGTAGGTACATATCTTAGTCCTGTAGATAGATGTTTCTCCGGATCAGTATCGTACTCAAGATCGCGTTTGAAATTTTGTTGCTACAGGAATTAAACGTGCAATTGTCCGAACATTAAGGCGGATTAGCATCTCGTTGTACAGTAGGGGAAATACTTTCGCGTACCACCTTAGAACCCTGTCGCAATGACGCCACCTGTTAAACGCCACGCTATGTCATACAAATTTCATGCGTATATCTCTTTGACTAGGTTCTACGGTGGTACGTGTTTGGATTTCCTTGACTGTACATAGAGCATAATAATATCCATGTCAAGCCATCAAATTGTGAACGTGGGAAGTTACGGTAGGTTTATAAATTACCCTTCTTGACTTACTAGTTTTGACCTAATAAACTTTATTACAAGCCCTATTGTTACTTTACATTTACACGGCTTTATGTCATTAGCGATGCGGTCGGTGTTACATATTTTTGAAGCATTGGGAAACATTTTGGGCTGTACAGCATTTTAGTGCTTGTGACAGTTTTGTGTAAGTTCGCTGTCGTACAAATTTATTTTATTTACAAATAATGTTGTGTAGTATGTTTTATGAATAGTAAAGTGTTTTTTTTTTGAAATAGGAAGGCAAACGAGCAAGTGGTTCACCTGATGGTAAGTGATCACCACCGCCTATAGACATCCGCAACACCAAAGAGATTGCAAATGCGTTGCCAACCCAAAGGGCTAAGATGGAATACCTCTTTGTGCCAGTAATTACACCGGCTGTCTTGCTCTCCACGCTGGAATACAACAGTGCAAGCACTGCTGCTGAGTGGCAGGATTAGCGAGCAAGATGGTGGTAGCGATCCGGACGGACCTTGCACAAGGTCCTACCACCCGCAAACTCACTTACTGTGTATAGACATAAAGCTACGTTAAAATGTAGAGCTCTTTGCTACTAAGCACTTCCCAGACAGTCTGGGTGACTAATGAAAACGCACGGAACAAAATCGATCGCAGTGTAAGTGTTCAGGCTAAAAACAGCGCCATCGTGAAAAGTTGATAAGCAAGTGTAAATGAACCCTGGAGTCGGCAATTTGCTTTGCACCTGCTGCTTGGAGTTGAATGGCTCGAGTAAAACACATCTGTTTAGTTAATTATATTAATTTATGATCATCATGTTAGGTGCGTTCCTTAATTTAGTAAAGCATTTAATACTTAAAGGCATTAGTAAAAACTTAGGATGTACTTCGAAGATTGTATGAATGTTAATATTTCAGATATTACTAACTTGCTTGTCGTCAATCATAGCTAAAAACCATCTCGCGTAATTCAGCTACCACACATAATAAATAACTAATTTTTAAAACAAACGAAATACCCGACTGAGTATAATAAATCATAAATTGAAAAGAAAAAATCAAGCCCAATAAATACCTAATGTTTGATTAATGTAAGTATTACCTCTATAATGCACTCGTGCATTTTAACACGCAAAACCCGTAACAGTTAAGTTATATATAACTAAATCAACTAAAAAAATATATATTTTATTTTCCGCAAACTTCGTAATTATTATACGCAATTAAAAATAAATTTGCTAACTAGCACAGTATTTTAGGAATCATCAAAAATGTTTTACAAACAACCAAAATTTTTTTAGTTTTTTTTGCTTCATGGGTTGTTTGGTAAATAAATAGCACAAATATTGTTGTGTGTGCGTAATTAAATTATACCATGAAAGGCTTTAGCTATCTTTTTTGTATACTTTCAATAGAAATTAAATCTGCCCAAGTTACCTAAGTACTTGTAACGAGGCATAGTTATCGAGCCTCCGGCAAAGAGAAAGTTTCAGAGGGGGCCTTTTCTCACTCTTTTTCTATCATTCTCGTTCGTAATAAATCTTTTCCAATTTCATTGAAATTTTGCTCCACTGAAGGCAATGGGCCCGGATTATTGAAAGTCGTTTCAATAAATCATCCAACAAGAAAGTTCTTTTACTTTCAACCCACCATTGGCCATTTATTGTAAATCTTCGTTTATACACCCTAACGAAGTTATACGTATTGAATGAGAACAGTGGGTCGATTGGATCCGAAATTGCAATTATTTGAAGCATTTTTTGTACACTCAGGTACAAAACACCACTCTGTTGTCAAGGGTGTAAGAGCTTGTATAGAGCTTTTTGACCTCTTCGAGTGTTCAGCTAATTCTGCTGCTGACTGTACCAATATAATAATATTATTATAATAATGGCTTTCATATTTCTTACTTTTTAAAAAGCTACTTTGGCTTTTAATTGTAGTCCGACAAGTTCCCACCCGACCGACCCTGGGGTGACAGACGTTGGCGGGGACGAGGTAGCGCGTAATTCTAGTACCTAAATGGCAGACATGTGAAAACCGTGCCTTAAGATATCTTAAGAAAAATCGGTTCAGTTTTTGACGCATCAATTAGCGGAACATAAAATGTGTCACAAATGCTCGTATCCAGCGAGGTAGATCCATCACCAGGTCATCGGTCGACCTTCGTTGGTCCTTTTATGGTGAACGTGTAAAATTCTTGCCCAGTAGGTACAGTCACAACCACAGTCTCATAATCTTTTAAAAACACGGAAACTTCGACCGTATCGTTGGAGATCTTACTGTACAGATGTTGGTTTGGCACCCATGATGTACTTATTTCTGCAGAAGTCGCGCTGATAAAGTAATCTGTTGGAAACCGTAAAGGAACAAAACTTTTTCATTATTCCCTTAATTTTGATTCGGGATTCCTTGAATTTGAAATTGAATTGTCTAAAAAATACACAGAAAGTTACAATAGGTACAGCCTTACCCGGCCCAGCATCACTTCGCCCGAGAAGTTTTGATTACAATTTTCTTATACGCAAAGGGGTGTAACAAAGCCTTAAACTCTCATTGCGAGGAAACAATAAAAGTTAAGGATATAATTTCCACCTATGTGTAAGCGGTTGCCGAAAATTTTACCCATAAATCTGAAACGCACCAGACAACAGCTACATTAACCAAATTGCTCAAAACAAACATAATATCTAATAATATCGCCGCGAGCACGGAACCTCGTTTTGTAGAATTACGCGACCGCCACAACTTTTTCAATTCAAACTTCGACAATTAAATTTACCAACGTTCGAGTCTTCACATAACATTTCAATAAGCAATGCGGATCAGTTAATTTTTGCCGGTGTTTATCTTTCAATCATCGAGTTTCTGCGCTGCCAAAATTTCAATTCGATCTCGTGCGCTCGCGTTTGTAAAGCTCTGCTATAATAAGATTAAACAGTAAGGTTGTTGTGTGTTGTAAAAAATAAAACAAGTTACGCAGTAAAAACTCCATGGTCGCCTCTAAAAGACAGCAAGTTCCTGTCGGCAGCAAGCAAGGTCTTTGATTCGCCGCACAAAAGAGCAGTTGGCTTGATAAATACGATAAAATAGCAGCCGTGGAATACTTTGAATGAAAGAATTCCTAGCATGGGTGCCTACTGCCTACGTCATTAATCTTTACATTACAAATTCATTCGGTAAGAACTCACTCACTTGGATTAAGCAGAATTATAAATGAAGTGTCACAAGAACGCCCGCAAAAAGTGTGAAAGGAGGAAAACCCGAGTAACGGGTGCGTCAGTTTTAAACACGAAGAAAATAGGGACGTGGGGGGATTAATCGGGGTTATTCTCAACTTAAATGTGACAACGAGGAAGGCGAATGCCGGATAAGCCCGCTGTAAGCTGAGTAATTTTCAGTCAAGTAAAATCAGATTTGTCATTCTCTCAATCGATATCGTGTAGTCCTTTGTTGAAGTTACATGGCAGTTTTTCGCACCTTTCGAGTATCTTATATTGTATTCATGAGAGTTTACAAGAGTCTTTTAACTGAACTATGTTTTGTTCCTCTCTTTCAAAGACCAACAACATCAATATAGATAAAGATGAAGCATGTAGTTTTAGTGTGCATTTTTGAATGAGGAAGAGATTGAGATTAAGATGTTTATTGCTAAAAACAGAATAAAATTACATGTCACACTCTAAATTAATCCTCTTTTGTCTCAGATTGAATATATTGACGAAATTCTTAAGCTCAACGTACCTAGCTAAAATGCTATTGGTTAAAATAATGTTGTGTACGTTAAAAGTTCAAACAAGCGTAGTACAGTCAACCAAATTGGTGATTCGGGCCGTTGTAGAAACACACACACTGTCTTAATATTACTCATTGCGACAAGATTTTAGAAAAACCCAGAATTCAGTTTGGTTGACTGTAGGTGCTCCTGAATGTTAAGGATTTATTTAAATACAGCCTTGCACATTTTCAAGTTACTTACCTACTTCAAACGTTTTTTATAGAAACACGTTTGTAAGTGAATTAAAAGATCTAATCTAGTTAAAGACGTTAATTTACAATCTGCCATCTACATGTATTCAAAGGAGGTTGAGTGCAAAAAGAGGCGCTCGCGCCGCGTCCTTTTGTGGGTCGCGACAACCGCACAGAGCGACTGACAGGCTCCGACCCACTCCAATTTGTATGTAGATAAATGGAAAGACGTATTAAATCGATTTCGTTTCCCTGCTGTTGCCTCGCCGAGATGGAATTAAGAGGAAAACTTGGCATTCCTTTGAGTTTGCTGTCGGAATAATATAATACGGTAATTTTTATTTGACGAATTGACAGTTGATTTCATTGACGTATTGATGGAAGGAAGGAATTTTACTTAATGTTGCGGATTATAGTAGATATTGATGTTTCTGTTTTAGGGGCGTCACTTACGATGAAAATAATATTATGAAGCCTATTTATCATAAATCAATGGAAATGCTGAAGCGTCTTACCACCCAAACGTAGCGATGTCAGTTTATGCTATCCAGTCATTATAAAAAGAAAAACTACAGTTTTTAAGGGGGAGTTTAACTTTAGTGTCCGACCGGCCTTCAGAAAAATATATATAACATTAAGTCTTAACTTTACATAATTAAATATTTAACCAATTTCTAAGTACATTTCTAACTCATGGATTTTTTTCTAAAATGGTGCCAAAACAACTAGAAGTTAATATGATATTTACAATCCAAAAAAGCTGGCAGCATACGAAAGGCAAATAATAATCCAATCTATGTATGTCCCAATGGTGGACACTGATGGGCCCATTCAGGAGGGTTGAAAGTTTCCACATAATATTTAAGCCCCTCGAACTTGCGTGGGTACAAATCGCTTAATTGCATCACTGGTAATACAGGGTTACAAAAGAAAAATCAAATTGAAAGTCTAAAAATTAATTCTAGGCTCCAGCTAAAAATAGGATCTAACTACATGTGTCCGAAAAAAGAAATCATTTGACATAGTTAAAACAAAACGCATGTTCAAAGAAAGAAAAGTAGAAATAACTAGATTATTTCAATTTAGATACGGCTAACGAGACTGCGAACAAAAAAAAGCAAGCTGCAAAAGCTGTCTGGACTACGCAACCAGCCTTTGATTCATTACAGTTTTCGATTAGCTCCCGTTGGTTTGAAAAAAAATATAAAAGCGGATTTTATATGGAGTTTCCACTCTTTTACCTATGGGTTCGGTTTTTTCATGCTTCAACTTTTATTCTCTGTCCGGGTCATAGTGGAAATGACAATTTAAGATCGTCATAAATAGTTTGAAGTAATTTAAAACAATAAGATCTATTTTCATCCTGTTGTTTTCAGTCTTTTACAGGCCTTGTATTCACGACCTTTCCATAACTATACAAAGCCAATAATAAAATAGAAAACAAAAGAGAAAACTTTATATTCTGTTTGTCAAAGTCAAAGTCAAAATATTTTTATTCAGATTAGGCTTATAGGTAAGGTAGCACTTATGATTGTCAGAAAATTTACCACCGGTTCGGAAAAACCTCTGATGAGAAGATACCGACAAGAAACTCAATGAGGTGTTATTTTTTAAATAAATCAAAATTACAATGTTATTTTATATCTTTAATATTTAAAAAAAAAACACAATTTAACGCAGTAGGTGTACAATATTTGGAGCCAGGGATCGCAATACAATCATTTCCATACATCCCTGTCCAAGACATAGTCATTGATTTTATAATACGCCCGAGAAATTAATGTCTCATTGACAATAGATTTGAATTTTGTATCATTTAGTTCAGTAATGTTTTTTGGAATTAGTTGAAAAATCTTACGCAATTTCCCATGAACGACTTATTGGTTTTAGCCAGTCTGTAAGTCGGAACTTTAAGCTTTCCCGTATTTCTAGTAGCCTTTGGCTTATCGATGTTGGTAGGGAATAATAGTTTGATTCAAAAGTTACTCGCTAGTTAAAAAAATCATAATAATCACAAGGGTTCAGCATAAAAATTTCTCATGGACGGCTAGAAATTTCCAGAGAAGAAACGGGTCAAAATCACAACACGAGTCCAGTGCTCATTGGGTACTTCTTGAAGCTTTAAATTAATTAACAAGACAGGATTTGTGTATCTTTCTTTGAAATTGCGAATACAAATTAAAGTCGTTAACATCGTTACTAATCATACTTCACATTATTTATGTTTTTAAAAAACAAGATCGTCTTACATTTGATCCTGTGGTAGAATCCACCACGTAAAAAATCATAGGGGACCATTCGTATATTATTGGTATGTCATTCCTTATTTGAAAACCGCTGCGTTGGCACAAAAATAAGTGTCGATCATGGTGGATACTTCTGAATAGGAAAATGTACACAAGATATATACAATACATGTTAAACATATCGATTATTCTTTATCTAAATAGGATAGACACAAATAAATGTTACTTTCACAACTTGTACATATTTGCCTGAATCTATCCAGCGGCCCTAACATGACAGCCCAGGTTTAGTTTAACCCCTCCCTGTGTCTCTGTCTAACTAGTGTCATAAGAAAGGGACGCAGATAGAGATAAACTAAACTTGGCCAGTCATGTTAGGGCCACTGTATTCAGTGTACAATTTCATATCCCGTTGCGCGGAATACAGTTTTAATTGGTCACGGAAATAATAATACCCAAACCAGGGGTGCAATTTCTGAATCTCACCAGGTAACTAAAGCTCACCAAAATGACCGAATCTCTATAAAAAACGGCTATTTTGGTGAGCTTTAGTTACCCGGTGAGATTCAAATGCAATTTTTAAGTCTCACCAGGTGACTAAAGCTCACCAAAATGGCCGCATTTCTATGAAAAACTGCCGTTTGGGCGAGCTTCAACCCTTCACCCGGTAAGATTCAAAAATTGCACTCCAGGAATGTTTAATCAAAGCAAAACGAAGTTTGTCAAAGCTATTGATTTGAAATTTGTCTTAGAACTCCACGACAGTATTGGTATGCATCTCAAGTTTATCTAGCACATTATCTTTATTCAATATTGAGTGTGCTAAGTCGAGACTGCATAAGCCACAGCTGACAACTCTGTCGGTCCCTTTCCAATTTGCTTTCGAATAAATGGGAACGCCTGAATCGCATAAATGAAAACGGTGGAACAAATTGATTTCTCACTGAGACAGAACCGTACATCGGTACGACACGCCCTGTAGCGTTTTATGTAGTGTTGTTATTGCAAAAATGTATTTTGTAAAATTGTTAACTTCGCACACCCGACGCTGCAATAACTGAAGGTGGTGTTTATAGACGATTTGCTACTTTATGGAACACAGCTCTTTTAGGAAAACCTTACAAGTTGCAGTCAGATGAAAATTGGATATGGGAACTCAATTTTTTTTGCTAATATTGTAAACAGAAAGATGAATTAAACTAAATTAACTAAAGAATCAAACTATCATGCAGCCATATCATGGATGGCAGCGTACTCAAATTATTTGTATATGTAAGTATACTTATATACCACCTAATTACTATTCGGGATTTTGTGTCACTTTCTTAAACGATATAAAAGTACAATGATCGTATATTGTTAAGTTTGGACTACAATACAGATTTATATTCATAGAAATATAACTGAATTGACAAGAAAAACCCGCGGTGTTTTCTACGACATTCAGGTAGGTAATAATACAGAGCTACGTATAGTCGACCAAGAAATTGCTTGACCACTTTTCGACCGTATTACAAAGGGATAAGGTTCAAAAGTGGTCAAGCAATTACTTGGTCGACTATACATTAAACTTTAATTTAAATTAAATTAAAACAAATGGGATAACATTCAGTTATTGCCATAAAATTTGAAGCTTTGAAGCTTTTGCGCATGTATAATACTTAGTATGGTAGCGGGAAATAATATTTAACACAAATGGAGAAAATAACCAAAACACAATCATCACAGTGTACCTCAATTACCGAACCAAACTGGATCAATTTTTCAATGCACGTTCTTTTAAATCCACAGAAAGGTTAAATTGTATTTTCCTTCAATGTGTATGTAAAATCCAGGGTTTGTACGTGATCGTCTGGCGCCGCGCAAGCACGACTTGCCGCGTGTCCTTACAACGCGCGTCTAACCAAGCGAAGATAAATATCTAATTGAATTTCAACCACAATACATTGCCGGCAACCGACGATTTCGTACCCAGGCGATTTTTGTTATGCTTTCTGTTAGAGCTATAAAAGTGAAATATTTGATTGTACGCACTTTAGCTTCGCAATATTTTCTATCAGAAGCGGATATTATCTTTATCGAATTAGTCGCATGATGGCTACTGAAGACAGACTAAAACATTGAAATCATAAACCAATGCAAATAAACAACTAAGTATAACAACAAACAATTCCGAATCGTTTACATCTCTGCTTAAATGAGTTCAAAGCAAATATCCTTATATTCTTTCTGTATCGCCATCTAGGTCGCCACAATTTCTAGGAAATTCTTTATTTATCTGGAAGGTAAAAAGGTCAAAGTATTATACAAAGACTTAGACCGATTTGGGAATATCCGCTGGGCATTGGGGCCAAGGGTCCTCGAATAAACTCCAGTTAATTGAAAGAGATCGAGGCATCGAGAGATTCGTGCTGAGTAGAGGCTAACGTGATACCACTTCGTTGGCAAGATGGCACGTGTTTAAACGCCTGTCCAGACTTCGTTTTGTAAGCCACGATTTATTTTAGATTGGGCAATGTGTTTTATAAGTAACCCCAATAAATAGTTAGTTTCTTTTTTTATCTTTATTTATTTAGGGGCTTTGATCAAAACTGAACGTGTCGTCAGCCCCAAGAGAAAACGATATATCTAAAAACAACACATTACAGGATTGATCCTATGTTTGATAAAATAGGTTTGAACCTGTTTTATCAAACATATATGTAGACTCTTAGCTGCATCGAAAGTTGGTTTGGACAAAATCGATTGCAACGATCCCTCAATCAAAGACTGTAGTATCTTAATTTACTCTTAGAAACAATAAAAAAACGCAATAGCCGAAAGGATTTTTTGTTTGCAAGTTGTTCAGGAAGTTCAGGAAGTTGTTTTCGCCGTCGAAAATCATGATGAACTGAAAGACAACTATGCTAGCCATGCTAGTAGTGAATCTATCGTCAACCGTCAACATTACAATTGTCTTACCACTTCCAGTTGAAAAGCAAAGGTTTTTTTTGCATCCACAAACGGGATTTTACGAGGACAAAGTGTCCTGGTTTAGATATTTCGGACCTTGACTCAGAACTTTTTTGTAAGGATATTTCATTTTTTATGTCGTTATAAAATGGAGTAGGGATACGAATGTGGAAAACTGCCTCTAAAGATATTTTTTCTCCTCAACTGTGCAATCATGTTTTATTATAAACGCTTCGTTTCTCCGCAGTCACCGTAACGTAAAGTACTCATATATTATGTTAAACACTGGTTATAATCTAAAAGACGGCTTTATTATTTTGGTGAAATAAAAATATAATCAAATAAATTTAAAATGCTACCTATATAATGTCAACACAAAAAAAATATGGTAATGGCAGGACTCAAACCTGCAACATCAGCATTCCGTGCCTTGCGTTTGCCAGTTTTGCCACATTGGCGCTACTATACCAAAATCTAAAAGCTAAATGGAAAAGTAAAAATTTCAATTACAAAAATTTACAAATTTTTTGTCCCTTTCATTTGAGGTTAACGTCACAATGACAAATAAAGACCGAACGCATGTTAACTAACATAGGTTTACGTAACGTTTATAAATAAGGGAGTACATCTTAAAAACCGACTTTACTTCAGACTGCACCGCTGCAGCTGACGTAGTTATACTGCAAGTAGGTACAGTTTGGCTCTACCGCCATTAAGTTTTAGTATTATTTGCATGCAATAGTTTTTTTTCCAATTTGGCCAAACAGCTATTCAAGTCTTGAATTTAAGAGAAAATTTGACGACCAGCTTAAGTCTGTTGTAAAATACGCTTAATTTAACTGTTATGTTAAGCATTTAATTTAAATTAGTTTCACGTTTCTAATTAAAGTTTGTTCGTAAAGTTTTTTTGTTTACGAAAGAGTTCGGTATTCTATTATTTGGCAGTTGACTTGAGTTGAAACTAAATAAAATATTAGTTTGATATTGGATGGTTAGGCTCACATTAATTGTTTTGAATTCTAAATATGTTAAATTGTCACTTAAACTGAAAGTAGCAACTGAAATACTTTGTTTTAATTTACTTACGGAAATATTATAATAGAGTTAGGCTGACTTGTATCAAAGAGTTAAATATCTTTAACACGATTAATTGACAGTTTAAGGGTCGATTTTTCAATCACCAGATAACCTGATACTCAACAAATAACAGCGAAATTTGTACGATTTATTCGAAGAAATAATATTATTAAACAATTAAATAATATATTATCATTTAATTATATCATTTTATCCGTGCGACGCCGGGGCAGGTAGCTAGTTTGTACTATGTTTGAAAATGGAATGTCACAGTCTATATTATACTCTATATACTCTATGTATGGCACATTATTCGCTCTAACTGTCGTAGTTTTGCAATGCAAAATAAACTATTATGACGCAGACTCACCTATCCCTGTACGCCCAGTAACTTTAAATCCAACCCGTCACCCGTATCGCTCCGCTCATTCGAGCGATCTCGTTTCGTTTTTGTTCCGTTTGCTGAATAAAACCACTCTGGTCTCAAGAGTTGATCGTAAAGTTTACGAGGAGGGTCAAACGGAGTCTGTACCGAACGAGAATTATATAACACTAGTACTGAGATAAGCCAGTGTAAGCCGACAGTGTCTCTGGGGCTCTTACTGTGGTGATAGAGACGTCATGTGGACACATTAATCTCAGGTCTTACCGGCGGAGCTGTGCATATTATCAGAAAGCCCCAATAGCTTTAGTGGTTATAACTCCGATATGAAACTGTCATTTGAATTAAAAGGTATACCCACACTGAATTAGGGTACTTTGACGCGTTGTGTCGCTGAAGGCGGGTAACGGATCAGCAATTCTCTTGGGGTCGTTGGTGCCGTTTTCTGTCAAACGATCTGTTTGCTCGTTGCAAACCAAAAAAAGCTGGTTTTATATTGGACGACACTGGATTCTGGCCACGTCCAAATTTATTAAAAATAAACTTTCTAGTCTATTCTAATATGATAGTCATAAAAACATGAGGTATTGGTATTGAGGTATACATAACCAAAAAACAATTTACTCTTCGCAAACTACCATTGAAGCGGTGATGATAAGACCCCTTAACGGGCAGTTAATTTAAACTATATATCCATTCATATAGATAATCTTAGGAAGAGCGTTACAGTACAAATCGGTTTTCCCCGGGAACATTAAGCAAATAACCAGGATTCCGCTCACGCAATCTGCCCCTAATGGTGCGTTAAGACGCGAGTTAAACAACTCGATGACTTGTTACAATTTTCCTCAACACTGCACTGATTTGACAACTGGCATACAGTTTTATGTCTCATAATAGATTAAGAAAGTTTTCCAAGTTGGCAGCGTAATTCTTTGCTCTTTGCAAGGAGTTGTGAGACTGTCGCATACGAACGTTTTTGGAAGAGCTAATGTTATTTCTTTTTTCATTGGTACGTTCCGGTGTGTTCGAAAGTAACTGGCCAGATGGCAAAGAGGATGTCTTAGAATAGGACAAAAAATGAACAAAAAAAAAAGATGTTAGTTGATGATAATTTCGTTTCGAAGCATAGAATCAGTTTATTCATATACATGTTAAAGAGGCACTTTGCATGACTTCCGTCGCACGACACAATCTTTAACACAGGCCATTAGTACAAACTCGGATTACTCTATGGAATTTGGGGTTACAATCAAGTGTAAACGAAAGAGGTCGAGTACGCGAGAATTCGTATTTCTAATCATTTTAATTTTATACACCCTGCCAGTGCGAAGATATAAGGTGAAGTAGACTTATACCAGTAGGTCGTCTGGAAGGTACGAGCTGCCTATGGAAACCTGCAAATCAGCTGTTGCGGGCTTTAAGAAAAAAATGCGTTGTTTCTCCAAGGCACTTACTAAGTCGTAGGTACCTAAATTAATTTGGAAATACTGACAACGCAGAAACTTGATTCGACAGTGCTGACATGCGTGATAAAAAGTGGACCACTAGTTATCAAGGTGATAAAGATGAAACGACAATTTGTTTCAATGAATTCGAATCAGTCGCTAGCCCGATTACCAAATGTCTTTGCGAGTGAAATTGAACTTTTAGACGAAAATCGAATACTAGTAGTTATTACCTAGTTCGAACTGCAGCGCCATTATTTACTGAGGTATGTCTATTAAAATAGAGCAAAGGGGACAGCTGTATCAAGCTAACCGATTCGATTGTAACATTGTGCAGTTTGTCGCGCGTATCGCATTCGATTCTATGCTCTAAATTGAAAACGATTCCCCGGTTTTATTCGGTTGATAGGCAATTTAGGTATTGTAGGTGTGAAAAAACTGTGACAGCAATTTACTTTTTCAGAATTTTGTTCCAAATTTAAAAGTATATACAGTTGCCAAATTTCATGTAGGTAGTAAGATTAGGGTTAATTAATTTTATTTTGGTGATTAAAACTTGACGTATTAAAAGCTTTTTTTTTGTAAAAAAAATATCTGCGAATAAGATTACAATATAGTTTATATCACTATGCTGGAGCATTAAAATTTGCCTTAACTAGGTATACACGGAAACTATTGTTACTATAATGATGTCACATTCAAATGTCACTTTAAATCGTTGATGTAGAGACATTAACGACAGGGCGATATTAAATCGCCGATTTAATGTCGCCCTGTATAACTAAGATTTATAAAACTGTAATGAATGAGCAATCGATTGTATGTTTTTTGTATTTTTTACGATACAAATGCTCAATGGTAAAGTCACGAAATTCACGTAAATATCACACAATGGCACAATATAAAGCTTGATAGGCACTCATGTGAACCTTCACACCTGATCCTGGTACTGAAGTAAACTAAACATGATTTCCATGAAAAGTTTTGGATTTACATCTGAATAGAGTTCAGCGGCGACCGCGCTGTTGAATTGATTGAGTGGTCACACAGTAAATACGAATATTATTCTACATAGGTCGAGTGCTCGCTGGCAAAATAGGTGAAGGCACTTGAATAATTTTGTTTGCAGTCTTACTAGGTTATTATTTAAACACGGACCGTATTTTAATATTTAAAAAAATCTTGTTTGAACACATAATTATTGTTAAATACAAGAGCTTACAATAACTAGTATACTTTTTTGAAAAGTCTCAACCGCATTGCAACGGGGACGACCGTCACGGTTAATATAGGTACACACTCTTGTCACAAGTTGTCACTGCGTCTTTGTAGTTAAAATTAAACTTTTCTCACTATAGATAATGTTTAGCCTCGTTTGACAATTTATGGTCTAATGCAAAAAGAAAAAGAATAAACACACATCAAACGAAAGCCATGGTGTCATTTCCTCGCTCCCGCTAATATCAAGGTTAAACATGGTCCTTCGAGCCGGATTTCATAGAAAAGTATAAAACAGTGACCTATTAAGTTAATATAGTAATTATTGCAGTGAAATTCGTATAATATAAAGTATTGAAATTATTGAGAAAAATTGTGACATTTGACATCTACGAAAATTTGAAATTTGAAAGTTGGATTCGTGAAACAAGGAAACAAAGTCAAGTTGAAAAAATTGGTGAATATTGAAATTTATTTACACTATTATAACAACATGGAAGCTATTGAAAATTGCATGAAACTTCAATTTGATTTATTAGAAAAAGTAGAAAAAGGACACATAAATTTTAAAAAGTCGCCTAAAGACAGAATTACATCGGGCTATTGCCAAGGTCGTTTAGAAGCCTTAGAAACGTATTGGGAACACTTCAACAGCACCCACGAAAAGCTAATTGTCAACGTTTCTACCGAAGATCAGAAAAAGCTCGTGTACTTTGCTGAAGACGTGTTTGAGACGCTCGAAGAGAGGTATTACACATATAAGGGAGATCTAAAAAATGCACTTTTTAAATTAAACATACAATCTGAAGATCAGCAACGACCGAACAAATCGTGTAACGAGCTCAAGTTGCCGCATATCGCAATACCATCGTTCAGCGGTAATTACACTGAATGGCAATCATTCCACGATTTATTTACGGCTCTCATAGATACAAATCCGTCACTTCAAAACGTGCAAAAGCTGCATTACCTAAAGGCAAGTTTGAAAGGAGATGCAGAAGTTTTGTTGCGACAGTTTTCGATCACCGAAGAGAACTATGGTGAAGCTTGGTCGGTGCTTAAGAAAAGGTACGACAACAAGAGGTACATAGCTAACTCGATCTTTAAAAAGTTATTTGGTCAGAAGGCGTTACTTCAAGAATCAGCCGCAGGTTTGAAACAGCTACTAGATACCTCAGTTGAATGCATGAATGCACTGAAGGTTCTAGGATTGCCTACAGCACATTGGGATGCAATTGTCAATTACATTGTCGTTTCTAAGATGGACGCTGGTAGTCACAAGCACTGGGAAGAAAGAATCAGTAATGATGACGTGGAAGATTTTCCTAGCTTTCAAAGGTTAAAGGCGTTTCTTGAGACAAGATTCCAGACTTTGGAAATGGTAGAGCCAACATGCAAGAGTTACAGAGTTGCAAACCCGAAGACATTTCACGTCGCAGCCAATGACACGACCAGAGACTTGCATTGCGCATTCTGTCAAGAAAATCATTACATCTTCAACTGTAAGCAATTCACCAAGCAATCGATCGAAGAGAGATACAACTTTGTAAAGAACAACAACCTGTGTTTCAATTGTCTCATACCAAGCCACAAGATATTTCATTGCAAACAAAAAACATCATGTCAAGTATGCGGAAGACGTCATCATTCTTTATTGCATAGAGAAGCAAAACAAAGCGAGGAAAAGCAGGGAAATAAGACAGAACAAACAACAAACAAAGAAGTAACAAAGATAGTAGCACATGTCAGGTCAAGTGAAGAAGAAGAAGAAAGCCACAATATTTTGTTGGCTACAGCACTGGTGGGCGTTAAGTCAAGATCAGGAGAAATTCAGGTCTGCCGTGCCTTACTTGACCAAGGGTCCGAGGCTTCATTCGTCACAGCGCGGTTAGTAGAGCTGTTAAAGTTAGATAAAACAGCAGTCAGCGGGACGGTCTCCGGATTAGGTGAAGGTAACAACATGTGCATCAATCAAATGGTGGATTTACAAATCATGTCGAGGCATGAGACTGATTTCTCTGTAAAGGTAAATGCTTATGTATTAAAGTCATTAACACGTAGATTGCCTAGTAGGGAAATTACAGGAGATTTCTGGCCTCAACTTGATTATATAAAGTTAGCGGATCCCACCTTTAACAAACCGGGCAGGATTGATATCCTTCTCGGAGCTGATGTTTTCGGCAAAATCATAGACTCGGGTTTTAAGAGAGGGCCGGGCGATGTAGTTGCTCAGCATACACACTTGGGTTGGATTTTGTCAGGTAACACTAATACAACTTCTTTCAGTTCACAGCAAAATATCACAAGTTTTCATATTACCAGAGAAGTGAAAGAAGACAATGATCTTTTAAGGAAATTCTGGGAAGTAGAAAGAGATTTTGATTTTAACAAGAAAACTTGGTACAAGGAGGAAAGGAACTGTGAAGAAGTTTACAAGACTACAACAACGAGAAACGGTACTGGAAGATATAATGTACACTTACCTTCAAAACAAAGTATCGAAGATACTGTGACGTTATGTGGAGCTATTATTCAACAAGCTGTTGGAAGATTTGAACAGCTGGAAAGGAAGTTTGATAGAAATGCGAAGTTAAAGAAAGAATACACAAAGGTTATACAGGAAGGTCACATGAAGAAGGTTGAGAAAGAAGACCAAGGAAAGGCAATTTATCTTCAACATACTGCTGTGGTACAGGAGGGTAGAGATACGACCAAAGTCAGAGGTTATTCTTTGAAGAAAAAGGAAATGATTGGACCCACAATACAACCTGGACTTCGTAGTCTCATTATCAACTGTAGAGCGCACAAAATCTGTGTCACTGGAGACGTAGTTAAGATATATCGTCAAGTGAAGATGACAGACGAACACACAGATTTACATCGTATAATGTGGAGAGATAAACCCTTTAAAAACACAGAAGGCTATAAAGTACTTACCGTCACGGTCGGAACAGCAGCATCCGCACCTTACCTAGCAGCACTCACACTTAGTGAACTGGCCAATGATGAAGTTCAGACGTATCTACACGCAGCGATTGTAGTGAAGAGATGCTCCTACCAGAACGATTTGTTGACAGGCCACGAAGATGAGACTGAAATGAAAGCACTCTGTCACGAGATTAACAGTTTGTTAAAGGCAGGGGGGTTTGAGATGCACGATTCAGAACTGTTGAAATTTCGTCGCGATGGTAAAACACTCCAAGAACCTGAAAGCAAAAAAGAAAGAAAATTAGACAAGGTGATACAGATTTTGGGATTAACTTGGGATAGTAAAGAACAAACGTCTATAATAACAATCTACCTACCTGAATCCAAGGCACCTGTAACGAAAGGATTGATAGCACCAGTAGTAGCCAGTCTTGTTCAACAAATAGACGACCGCTGGTGGCGATACGTCCAGTCAGCCGACAGTCCAGCAGATCTCTCATCAAGAGGCGTAAAGGCGAGAGACAGGGCTACTAGTGACATGTGGTGGTCTGTAACTGAATGGTTAAAGGACAGATACCTTTTTACAAAAAACATTATCACTGGGACAGATTTAGAGACAAAGAAAACATTTATTGTGAGAAAAGAAGAGACACGGGAGAGGTTGTCTTCAATATCCAGATTAAAGGGAGTACTAGCTCTATGTAGAGATTTCTGTAATTTAAAGATAAGACTAACATAGAAGAAGTTATACACACTAAAAATATTATAATATAGAAAGAAAAATGTTACCAACGTTATCAAGACAAAGACTAAGGAATGAACAATGGGAATGAATTATGGGAATTACCTGAACAACGTGTAAGTCTTCAGCAGCCATTCTTCAACAGTGGTGTATTAGGTATACGAGACCTGCGCAACTAAAGGTATCTAAAGGACGCGGACACAAGCGTACAAAGGGTTACATTGCTATATTTAGCTAGGGGTTTTCATTTATGGAGGCTGTTTGTTACAAATCTAACAACACAAGTGTTGAAAGCCGCGTTCCGAAGATTTGTTGTAAAGCTATTGGCTTTTAAAGTAGAATCACAACTTCACATCCTGGTTCGGGTTAATTAGTTCTGGTGACTACTATAAGGGCAAAGGAACCCCTTCTATGAAAAGAACGTAGTCGAGAGGGATTTTACAGTCCACACAACCTGATGCATACGTAACGTAACGGTTTGTTAATGGTGGGCGGTTCACTTTATGTTAGTTATTAGTTTGGAATATTGTCTTAGTGTGCACAAATACATAAGCATTTACAAGTTTTAGTTTTATGTAAGGTAAACAAATTTATGTATGATTTGATTTCTGTACAACAGTACTTGATACATAGTTATTTTACACCAAATTACAGTCCACTATGAAGCGAAAGAGTATTAGTTGTATCAAATATTGTTTTATGGAATAATAACATGCTGATGTACAGGGTGATTTATTTTAATGTATATAAACATACTGTTATTTCATGATTACTTAAAGTAGTATTATGTTTAATGCTTCAGTTTATTGTCAAATATGAATCTAGGTACTAGGTAGGACCTTGGGTTTGCTTAGATTTTATACCTAATGTGCATAGTGAGTAGCACTTTATGTTTTTAAAGTAGTTATACTTTGGTGGGCGGTATGTTTAGCCTCGTTTGACAATTTATGGTCTAATGCAAAAAGAAAAAGAATAAACACACATCAAACGAAAGCCATGGTGTCATTTCCTCGCTCCCGCTAATATCAAGGTTAAACAGATAACTTTAAATCGTCAATAATACCTGTCAAATGTTTTGACAAACCATCCTCGCATTTTAATAATAGTTGTGTAGTAGTCGATATATTACACTGACACTGTCGTTTGTGAGCTTCTGCTATGCCACAAACTGAGGTATTAATTTACTGATCTATTACTGTAGTCCACGTTGGTGACAGTTTGTATGTATCATACCAGTGAAAGGTTTTGTTCTTTTAGAATTCTACGCTATATTCTTTCTACCCTGGAGTAGTAATGCGAAAATATTCAGTTTATGAAGTTTGATCTACTGATATATTTACTTTTTTGTCAAATACTAGAGTTGGACCTTTTGTGCAATGTGGTTAACTTTTACTTACTTTAAAAATTCCTGTTCTGAGAATTCAATTCTGAGTCCAGATCGTCTCGCCATCTCCGCCTTGGATTTACCTTGCCACCGGAAGGATTGGCTGGATATAACCACAGTCAGGGAAATGTGGAAGTCAAGAGAAAAGGCCTCAGCTTAGAGGTGGGACACCCACATACTTTCATAAAAAAAACTTAGAATTAGACAAAAGAAGATAAACAATTTTTATGGTATTTTTGAGACCATTATTTTTCAAAATATTACGAGTAGTAAAATGAAAGTGAGCATACCTCGGGAAAATGTGATATCATGCTCCGTATAAATCACTACTGACGTGACTGTAGTAACTTAGTGTGTTCTAGTCGAAATATGAAGCGTAACAATAAATTGTCTTTAATTTTTTATATTTATATGTTTTTTAAACTGTAGCACCTCGCGCACCTCGCCGGTTGAGTGTGGTTTTCATAAATTAAAACTTTACAGTGTACGTTTAACTCGTGCATCGAATGAATTCGAAACCCTTGCGGTTCCCCTGTATTAATTGTGAAAGTTACCTGCTTCTTAACAACCGACACGAACTAATCGCAACGCGTGCGAGGCGGACGTGTGATACGTGCGGTCACACCTTTGCCTAAACTATGTTCAGCGAAGTGTGTTTTGTTGCGACGCGATTACGACCTTTATTGGTATGTGTGAGCTTAAGTTTAGGGTTTTGTTAATATTATAAAAGTGTACCGTTTTATTTACGTTACTTGATGTCACATTAAAGGTACGGTCGGCCTCAGAAGCAGCTGAACATTTTAATACCTTGTCGCTGTCAGTAATGTGTCAAATTCGGTCTACTTTCGTGTCATACGTTATTATGACAAGATTCTTAAGTGTTAAGCTTCTTCTGAGGCTGACTGTACTCAAATTCATTAAAAAGGTTTTTATTTATTTATAGAATCTTCTGACCACGTCAAGATAACTTTCCATTCAGGAAAATGGTACAATCAGGAAAATAAAAAAAATTTGCTACTTTAAAAAATTCTGTATTGTGTGTTTTTTTTAAAAGCGTTAAAAACAAAAACAATGTCCTCGTAAAATTGTTTGCGAGTACTTTTCTAACAGTGCACTGAAGCTGTTTACTATTTTCTGTTGACTCCGGCCTACAGAAACTTGCTCTGCTGAGTTGCCGTCCAACTGGCCTAGTTCATCGCCAATCGTTATTATGCGAACTGCTTTCTAGGTACACTTGCGAGCGTGTAATAAGCAGAGTGGTCTGGCGTTGCGGTTGGCTCGGCTCATTCACTTTAAATATTGTCTCAATGCGATTTGACCACTTAGTATTTTACTTTATGCTTTTAGATTCGATTTGTTTTGATTATTTCAATTATTTTTACTAACTTTATAAATTTTACAATGTAATACGCGTAGATTTTGAATTACATATTATGAAAGTCCACCTCTCTTTTAATTCCCTAAATGGTGCAATTTAAAAAATCTAGTTTTCTAGTGAATCTTTGCACTCCTTAAGGAACCGAAATGTTAAAAATTCTATGTTATTATTTTAGTCAGTAACGGAACTCTTTTATATTCAAATAATTTGAGATTTAAGATCATCCTCCTATATAGCGCGTTTTTTGTTTCGTCTGTTTGTTCCCCGTAGTACTCGTATGACGACGTTATGTTTTGCTAAATATTTTATTTATTTATTCTTATTCTATCGTAATGCTACGTTGCATTGAAACGGTCGTGATCAGAGTAAATTGATTGAAGTGGGTGTCAGAGTCGATCAAATAATAAAGCTGTCAACATTACGTGCCAACACTTATTTCAAAATACGTCGAAAAATGTATGTATATCTGTCCTCACAATAAGAATATTTTTTCCTTTCTCAATGGCTTCAAAACATTCAGTAATGACGCAGTTTCTATTTTGTTTCATTAAATTGTGAAATAGTTTCCTATACTTTACTTAGTGCCGCCTATTATCTTAGAAAGTGTACTAAGATAACAGGAAATTAGATCTGGGCTTGGTTATTGGCTTCATATTCCCTTGAGATGAATCAGAATTAATTTAATTTTACTCAGCAATTTTTCTTCAATTACTATGGGATGGCTTGTACTCACTATAAGATGGACACATTATTACATGTGCTGCATTGCATCTGAGACGTTGTATAAGTATACAACTATGTTTGTTACTTTTTTTTACTTAATCTACTAAAAATATATTCAAAAACTACTGTTTACTAACTGTGTTCAAGCCACGTTTCAACAAATTGTGATATTTAATATCAGTTACACTTAGTCCGTCTGGATGTCTATCTGTGTATGTAAATCGCTTTTTTCAAAACCTATTTAAGATGCAAAGCTAAGATTTTGTACTCAGATTATAATAATTATATAACCCGTGTATAACTAACGACCGAAAATAAAATTAATAAGATTTTTTTTTGTATTGTACGCTACATCCCAATCATCCCATACAAACATGTACAGTACAGCAGTAGTATCTATCCTACGACGGCGACCGAGGCATAGTAGATTATTCGCTCTTCGAAGAATATCATTTGTAGGCTATTACCATTTTTTTAGATTTAGGGTACCGATGTTAGAAAATTTTCCTCAATTTACAGCCAAAAATAAAAATCCAAAAAAAAATTTTTTTTTTCAGATTTCTCGTTTGGCCTCAGTCTTACCTGATGGCATGTGATGACGAGCGCGAAGATGTAGAATATTTATCCAGAAGGTGCTTACTTACTATTAACCATGCGAGGTTTCAAATGCCAACGTACATCGTATGTTATATGTGTACATTGATTGTGATAAAATTATTAAACCATTAAGACATTATCTATCTTCCTTATCGTGAAAATGGCACGCATTAAGCGGGCCTCTTAAACATCCCCAGGGCTTTGAATCTTACATAAAAGCACCATAATGAAGCCAGCTCCAGTAACGAAACTCTGTTAGAATTCCGATACATTGCAGTACACCAATAATGATACATCTCAATTTGCGAGAGGAGACAGGTCGGGTCCTCTTTAGCCCTCTCGGACGTAATTGCAAGGGCGTGAGGTCTCACGAGAGTTTTTAATCCGACCCCTAACTTCCAGAGTCACATTAATAAGGAAATAACACCGAATTACCGGGCCCTATTCGTTCTAAAAGTTAGATTGAATAAAAGGTTGTTTTCGTATATTAGCAGTGAAACTTTATGATTTAATTAAAATGGTTGTTTGCCTTGTTCTTTTTTGTTTAATTCAGTCGGATCTTTTCTGAATGCCGGTTATTTAGCTTTGTCTTTGGAGACTCCGGGGTAGCATTAGCTCTTGTTTAAAATTTAAAGACGAGTAATGAACATATTTACCGTCACCATCATTCTGAATGTATTCAAAGTCAAAGTCAAAGTCAGATTCAGTAAGGCTTACAGGAACTACCTACTTATGAGTGCCATAAAATTGACCACCGGTTCGAAACTTGTTGTATTGTCGTGTAATTTTTAATCGAAAACCGCGGAACCATTTTAGATGTTTTTCTAAAAGTAGTAAATAGAATTACAGTGAGGGAGAACATCGTGAGGAAATCTGCACATTTGTGTAAATGAATGTGTAACCCTGATCTTATCGGTCTAGTTTTCCTGTAACCGAGGTTACGGAGGTCAGACGGCAGTCAATCCAATGTAATAACCCGACCTGCCAAACCTGGGGTCATGGCCATAACGTACTCCCACAAACGGAAAAAAGCGCTAGGAGAAAGTTGATGAGTAGTAAATAGGATTATCCAGGATATTATAAGTTATTTTGTTTCTAGGGTTATACAAATAAAACGTCAAGTTTAAGTGCGATATTGATGGTCGCGGATATACTTCAGAACGATAATATAACTATGGCCTTACACGTGACTGACAATTGTATGATTTTTCATTGCTTCTCAGCTATGATTTAATTTGAAAGAAAAAGTAAGAAAACCAACATGTATAAAAAAACAGTCCGGACCAAAGCTGGGTAGAAAAACTTATTTAAAATAATTACAGGCTATTTTTTCAAACTTTGTTATTGATGTGATTGTGGACCAAGCTCTCTGGTGTAGATAATCTATTTTATACCTGTTGCTATTAAAATTGAGGTTTATGTCTTTAATCGATATCTCTATACTTCTATATTTAATGCGTCGTTTATGATTAATACCAAGGGCTTATGATATCGACGCCATAATTGGATCTCACGTCAGCAAAACTAAATTCTTCGAAGGGGACTTCATCCTGCCGAAGATAATTTAATATCATACTTGATGTGTTTCGGGATTTTGTGCGATGGCGTGGAATAAGAGTTTTTATCTGTTCCTTGCTTCTTTCGTTTAATCGAAAACCGTAATTTCGATAGGTATAATAAAATAGATCTAATCTACTTTTTGTTTTTTTTGCTTAGTTTTATTTTCTTTTGAGTATCAAAGTCCTAGTCAGATAGGCAGTCATAAAGCCTAGTGACGGATAAATTATGAAAATACAAGTGACAAAGTAAAACCTCGCTTAAAACAGTTATTCTGTGTGATATTTATGAATGTTTGTACACGAGTCATGGATATATTTTTGGATACTGGTTCTTAAATTTGAAAGTGATCGTATCAGAAATGAGGAGATACGCACAAGAACTAAAGCAACCGACATATGTAGCTCTAAGAATTGCTAGAATTAAGTGGCAGTAGGAGGGACACATTGCTCGCAAAATGGATGACCAATGGGGCCAAAGAGTTCTCAAGTGGCAACAGCGTACCGGAAAAAGAAACGTGGGCAGACCCAGAACAGTGTGAACCGATGACCTGGTGATGGTTGCGGGAACCCTGCTGCTGTTGCTATTCATAGTAGAGCACAAAAAAGGCAATCAAATCTACGACTAGTTGCTGCTACGACGAGCTGGCAAGAAACTAAAACGGGATAGAAAGAGGAAACACAAGGGCCGTTTTTCCATACAAACGTCGTCCCCTGTTTCCTCTCTGGATAATGCCAATAGAGCAATACTTTTTTTCCAAAAAATCGATGGCCACTATTATGCATGTCCCTATGTTTTCCTTTTTTCAATAAATTAATTATTAAAAGAGATATACATTCAAAAACTTAAAAAATTGGCCAGATTTTCGGCTGCGTTCATACATTCAGAAAACAAATTGTACTAGATTATTTAAAAAAGGAAAAAAATAGGAACACTTCCAAAGCCTTTCTTTAATTTTTAATGAAAAAAGTAGTTAAATCGGTTAAGTTTTGGAGAAGGAATCAGGGGTCTACGAATCGTTGATTTTGTGTACTTTAAATAGGTATTTTCAGTCCAAGCTGCAGCTGTCTCTATTGCGCTCTGCGGGGGGAGGCTTGATAGATGGAGGCAGCAATAGATTTTACAAATACCTATTTTTCAATTCTTTAGGCCTTGAGGTTTCCTCTTAAGAGACCAATTAGAGGCACGAAGTGTTTAATTTACCCTACCCGCCAACTCTGCCTTACTAGTATTGTGAGAAGGGAACGCAGATTTTAGATAACTAAACATGGGAGGTCATGTTAGGACCAATGAACGTAAAAATACCTTAGTAGGGTAAACATTCCTATTGTCCTAGGGTTAACAATCTTCTAAAACTAGGTGCCAATGTCTGGTACTTTGGGTGCCAATAAAAGGGTGTTTATCCTACCCGACCAAAAAGGTATTTGAAAATTGCTACTCCTTTACTGCGTTTTACTGAAATTAAATTCCAAATTAAGCTTTAACGTGCTTCATTCGAATTTTGGAACATAAAGTACATGGAGCCTGAACAATTTATGATAGCACACGTGTGAAACGCTCGCGGTTGTAATATCAGCAGTAAATTATGGATGGTCTACAATTGGCTTTGTTCAATGTTCTAATCCAGCTTCATTGTTTTACGACTGTGAGGGGATACAATCTTGCATTTACTCTTTTGGTTAAACAAAACTTAGAAACATTGACTTAGGCTGATTTAACTCTAAGCTTAAAAAACAATTTTGTTGAAGATTCAGAACAAGAAGTGTCAATTTAGCGTCCAAAATGTTTTTAGCTTTTTGGTGGATTCCATACCCAAATGATGTCAGCTGTAAGGGAGGGTCCAGGTCATTAATTGTTAATTTTTCTAATCTCATTAATGACCCTGTCTTGACTAAACTTCTGTCCGTCTGTCCCTTCGTCTAATCTACCTTTTAAGAGCTGTATCTCTCGACTGTAAAAAGTAGTCCAACGAATGCATTTTAGAATATAATTTTACAAACATCTAAACATTATACGTACAGACAGTGAATAATATAAAGACACACGTGTGACCCTCGGTGCGCGAATCAACTTCACACCTGGGCGCTTTTTTATGTATTCAAAACTATGATCATGAACAAACGTGTGACAATTCGGAGCACGTTCTAGGGATTTGATATCGATAAATATGATGTCGATATTTATTTACGTATACCCAATGGAAATCCTTTAGGTACTAAATAGTTTAAATTTTGTTTATTTATTGTTTTTGTTTAAAAATGTAGAGCGATTGAATAATATTTATTATTGTTGAATATCACCTCACCACCTGGATGGTTGGCGTTCAACCACTGTGCGTTTTAAACGTACCTTTTTACCACGTACGTCAGCTCTGTGGAATCAACTTTCGGCTTCGGTGTTTCTAAATGGATACGACTTAGGGACCTTCAAGAAATGAGCCTATTCCTTTTTTTAAAGGCCGGCAACGCGTTTGCGATTCTCTTGATATTGCAGGTGTCTATGGGCAGCGGTGATTGCTTACCATCAGGTGACCCGTCTGCTCGTTTCCCCCCTCTACTATAAAAAAAACATCATGATGTTGACAGTAATATCGATATTAATCTTTCCCGCAAAATATTTTGGTACATTGCTTTTGTTATTTATGCCCCCTGTTTTTATTTTATTTTATAACCACAATATAGGCTTATAGTACAAGGCACCAAGGCACCTATATTGTTAAAAAACATACAGAAAATATATAATTAGAAAACAACCATGACAATAACAAAGTTACCACACTATGACCATAAATGTCACTACTAGTCACTTTACTAGTACCATTTTATCGTTTTAGTCTTGTCATTATTATTATTTTTTTTTAATTATCAAATATGTTTACAACGCATTACAGTCAAAAACCAATACACCTAGAAACAAAAATAATATTAACTAAACGTAAACATAAATAATCTAAAAATACTAGATTGCCTATTATCCATCATCTCACAAAATCTTAAACATTCACGACACACATCCGCCCATCGCCTCGCAAACAAATCACACTCGGGTGCTGATGCCAGGAGCGCGTTGAGCAGCGCCAGTGCGCGGAGCAGCGGCGAGTTCCTGCGCGAGACCGTTCGCGCCGGCGGCACCGCTAACAGTGGGCGCTGACGCGGCCTGAGACCTATTCTAGGAACTTCCGGGACGAACAGCCTCACGATCTGTCCCACGAGATCCGGACAATCGGACTCGCCGCGCAATACGCTACAAGCAGTGACAAGCAAATTGCTGTTACGCCTCACCTCCAGCGAATTAAATCCAAGCGTACCAAGTAAAAACTTTGTTGGATATAGAAACGGGTAATACCCAAAGCTTTTTTTATACAAAAACCTAAGGAAGGCCTTTTGGACCTTTTCCAGAAGCAGCGTGTATGTGGCTTCATGAGGATTCCATACTATCGACGATGCCTCAAGTTTGCTTCTTACCAAATCGTTAAATACTAAATTTATGGCCCCAAGATCGTGAAAGTCCTTGACGTTGCGAATCACAAAACCCAGCCTACGGAAGCAGCTAGCCGCAAGTGTCCGAACATGCTCGTGAAAAGTGAGGCGCGTGTCGAACACAACGCCGAGTTCCCTCACCGAGAAGACACGGCCAATGGGCTCAGCTCCTAGCATGTATTGCGTATGTAGTGGGATAGCAGCACGACTGAATGTACACACACAACACTTAGAGGTATTAAAGAGGAGCTCGTTCTCCACACTCCACCGGACTACCGAGGCAATATCCTCTTGCAAAGAATCGCAGTCAGCTTCATGTTCCACTCCATATATCAGTTTGAGGTCGTCAGCATATAACAAACATTTTGCGTGCTTGATGGCTGCCTGTAGGTCATTGACCATTATCCCAAACAGGAGGGGACCCAATATAGAACCCTGACTGACGCCAGTTCGAGTATGGTACGGAGCCGAAACGAAATACCCGTGCCGAACATACTGCTGACGATCGCGTAGATAACTTGCGAAGAAAGTAAGCAACTTTTGTGAGAAGCCTACATCATCGAGCTTAATTATGTCGATCTATGTCGGTTTAAGGAGATAGGACAGTTCAGTAGAAAAGGCGTTATCTTCTTTTCGGTAGTAAAATGAGCACTCTGTTGAGGGTTTTCCAGTACGATACAGCAAGGATGTTTCAGAAGAGACAGTAAAAGATTCTTGGGAAGTGATTTTTCTGGAGTTACAAGGGTTCATAAGCGGCGGTAATTGCTTACCGTTGGATGAGCCGTAAATGTACTTGCCAACGACGGTACTCCAATTTTGGAAGATGAAAACTATTTTACAAAAAACTTATCTGTTTTATCAAACTTAATCTCGTTGTTCGTATTAGAGCCTTAAAGTATTTCAGTTCAATTTATTCTCATTGAGACAATATTGACGTGACTGAGCTCGCAATTGACAGTGATTGATTTAAACCTAATTTAAAGTTAGTGTTCGACGCCAGTGGCTAACTGTTTAAACGCAAATAATTGATTAGAAATAGATTAAACAGAAATAGGTTGCTATTTTATAAACAGTTAGTTTTAGACACTGCAAAGTAACGCCTTATTGTGGTTGGCTTCTAGACTTGAATGATAATTATATTTATAAAAGCCATATATGTATGACATATGAGGCAATGACTGGCAAAGACAAATATACTTTTATTATTATTCACTAAAGTAAATAACTTAGGGTCTTTAAATTTCAAAGACTGTTTTTGTATCAGATCTTTGATCAATATATAAAGTAAATAAATAAAAAAAACGCGTCAAGGGAATCAATATTAAAATAAACACGCAATAAGCTAAACTACGTAGGTCGGAATCAGAGCTGTCTTGGGTCCGATCCATCATGCGGACGGAGTTTTGCCGCGAACACCCTATTACAAGGCTTATTCGTATTAATTAGTACTGACTTATAACCCCTTACTGACGTACAAATATACATACAAACTTCGGCAGGCCGTAGTCCCTTGGGGCTTTGCCGAGATTACAAACTTGCGCGATTGGGCACGCGTCATATCACTAATTATATGTTGTGATTTCTTTGTTACTCCATGTGGATATTTGTGTTGCGTGCAAAAAAATAGTATCATACGTTTTGGAGAAGGAATCATTATAGAATTAAACCTAGGAAACTGTACATACCTAGATTTGCACAGCTTAAAATTTGCACGCTACAGACGATATCACATTAGGTGCAATTGATATGATCCGACTGCAGCTAGAAGGGAAAATAACTTTTCTTAACGTGCGTAATTAATTATAAGGAAGTTCTCGTACAGTCAATCAATTTGATTTATAGGCCACTGTAGAACGTTGTCGCAATGTGTCATCGCTGGGATATTATGACATTTATTGAGAAGTCACTACGACTTTTACTGTGATAAGGTTCTACAGTGGCTTACGAATTAAATTGGTTGACTGTACATCGGTGTAATTTAGACCCGTGATGGAATAGGTCTAGTAAATGAATGAGTTTATAAGTTCTAACAGTTCTGACACCATGTTATATTTCGGTGTCCATTTAATATAAGCGTAATTCAGTGAAGCTGCACGAACCAATATCATTTGCACCCCCGAAAATATCGCAGCAGCATTATTATGCATTTTCCTTTCAGCCATCGTGCCCCAGGTGCCCTGTCCCATCCGATAATGGAAATTAGACCGTGTTTTCAACAACAAAAGGGCTATTCTCATTCCACGATCCCGGGTGCCGTCAACTCTTATTAAGTTTGCCTGTAAGCTTCTTATCAGACTGTGTATGGTAAAGATAAAGCGGACCACGGATGGCCCCTGTCTACGGGCGGAATGCATTGTGTACAGTCACGTACAACTTTGCATTATGGGGTGCATTTATCGTAAAATTTAAAGGGAATGTATCTGTATCGTATCACAACGCTTACTAGTATAGGAAGAGCGTGATTAAGTCCTTGCTGTAGGATACAATTTCTGATGAACGTATTTTAGAAGTATATAACTGTGTCGCAATTATAGAAAATGGAGATGACAAAGGTTTCTCTGTTCGGGAAAAGTCTCCTCGATTTTTGGTAGGTAGAAGTAAAAGCAAAAGAAAATGTATGTAGTCTGATGCACAAGTGTCATTAATTCGTCTAGTGGACTAACACAGAAAGTGCTGAAAGGGGTGCATATTAAACAATTCAAATAAAACTTGAAATCACAAAGAAAACAAATAGCACCCTAACGCTTAGGAGCGATCTCCTCCAAACAATCTTTTGGCTTTAGGGACAGAGAAAATAACAAAATGACACTGGTTTTATTATTATTAATATTTTACTCCGAAATAGGTAAATACCTACCTACTAATTTGTCACGCATTCGTCAATTATTAACTTCCTGACACAGATAGTTAAGTTCATCCTTCATTGCCCCAAAACAGATATTTCAAATTAATGTATTAACAACAAATAACGTTTTATTAGGACACATGCGGTCGGGCCTGTACCTGTCCAACAGGCAGGCTAGAAGACCATCCCTGGCGCTTTAGTGCATGAAATTTGACAGCAACCACCCCTTTCACACGCCACCCCACCTGATATACCTAACTAAGCTGGCAGTTATCGAGAATCAGTTCGCTGGGCAAATTAAAAGAGCATTTTGGCAATAGCGGTGGTGTTAGTGGCGAGTGGAAATGTTTGATTAAATCACCATAATATGAGCCAATTGTTCCAGTAGAAGTGGCCAGGTTGGAACTTTTATGGTCTGAATTAAACTTACAATAGTTACAATAGTTTTAAAATAAGTCGACAGGACGATAAATAAGTTTGTGCATTGTAGAAAATTTGATTGATTTGATTTGATTGATTTACTTTATTTCTCAATTTAAATTATCATATAAATTACAATTCATGTCAAGATATGCATTCACATTGAGATCGTCAAAAAAATATAATAAAAAAAAATGAAAAAAAATGTAAATACAAATAACAATAACAAAAACACAAAATAACAGTAAAATAAAATCACAAAATTATACCTAATAAAATAATGCATAGTCAAATACAAATTTAGTATGTCAAAGTAATTACATAATCAATAAAAGAATTAGTTAAAATAATGTCAATATATAATAATAATAGCGTAAATGTTAAAAGTTTATATGTTTAAAATTCAATGTCCATAAATTCTTTTATTGAGTGCAGGGGGTTTTTCAATAGAATACCTTTAAGCTGGCTTGTGCATTTTAAAATTAAATGTTTATTTTATACCAACACTATCTGTTATAGCTTATACATTTACTATTTACATTTCTTAAATTAAGAAAAGTTTCGTGGTCTCTACACGATACGAATTGATGTAGGTATCAAAGTCACTGATACAATACCAAAAGCTACCTGTAACTGCAGACAATAATAATAGTTTTTTAGCCTAAAATATTAATGTACCTACCGTGAAATATTATGCAAAAAGCCAACGAACGCTCAATAAGGAATAGGATTTAAATAATGTAATTTTCACTAGAGAACGTTATTGAGGCTTTATGAATATTCAGCTCGGGTAATACAGGCTGGTAAATAGGATTAATTTGTGTCAGCTTCCCAGCGTCACTGCAGCCACTTAGACTGAAATAATAGGTAAGACCACGCGAAATTAATTCAGATTTTCAGCTCGTTGCTAAGTATACCGAACAATACGGTATTAGTAAACACAGTTGTGTTGTGACGAAGCCCTATTGAGGTGCACGATTCGCACGTTGGATACAAACCAATGTTAGGTAAATTGCACGAATAATCTTTTAAATTTATATAGCCAATATGTGTACAACTGTAACTGGTTCCCCGAGATACAGGCATTGCCTAGTGTGGGGACCCCTGACAAATTTTGTTACATCTTTATGCAAAATAATCATTTATTTAAATTCTTTTACATGTACCTATTTCTGAATACGATTCCAATATTCGTGATCGAGCTATAGTTTTTCTTTTCGTACGGTATGTGCAGTCAACCAAAGTGAATTCCATTGTAAAACCTTTTCACGATAAATGTCATTATGACTTTTCATATGAAATGTCTTCATATTAAAGTCATTACTCATTGCGACGAGGTTCTACGGTGGCCTAGAATTCAGTTTGGTTGACTGTTCGTGCATAGCGTGTGCCATAGTGTTAATTCAATGCGATATTTAAGGTAACGTAGTTGTTGACTTAGATAAGATTTCAGTGCTTAGGCCTTTGCGACTTAGTGGAAAAAATACCAATTATACTAGTGACTTTTTCCGTTTCGTCATAAGGGGTACAGTTCCTGGCAAACTTCTTGAGCACTGACCTTGAATGCGTAGTAGCCGTTTCTGGTACAAAAATGCGTATGCGCAAACATACCCCTTCCACTCGATTTATGCTCAAGATGTGCCTGCAACTGTACGATTTCTAATCATGATCCCTTTTGCAGGTTATTCGATTTTAGTTGGAGCGACTACTGTCTGACATTCAAAACCACTGTGACAGGGAAACTAGAATGCAATGGAATCATGGTTACAAACGTAACATTGTTTTTCCAACGCTCTTCCTACTAATACTTTGGTAACGTACCAGCATAAGTTAGAAAAACTCATTGATACAGTCAAAGAGATTGAAACACGTACCACCGTAGAACGTAGTCGAAGAGACATACGCATGACATTTGTATGACATAGCCTGGCGTTTAACGCGTCGCGTCATTGCGATAGGGTTCTAAGGTGGTACGTAAGTATATTTCCCCTATTGAACATAGCGACTGCTAGGGATTGAACCAAATACCCCACATTCACGAGTCCCCTAGCGACTAGGCCACTAATGCTCGAATGATAATGCACATTGCACACATTAAAACTTTTTCCTTCGATCACAACTAAATAATGTCTTTGAATTGAGGGTAACTAAACTTTATACAATGGTTTCTGAGAACTTTATACGCCGGGGGAATTATCAACTTCGACGACAAGTGTGTGGCAGTTATCAGTTCCAAAAAGTTAGTTTTCTCTGTAGGTAGGTACTTCCATTACTAAAGATAGAAATACTTGTACACATACTTATTAAGCATAACTGAAAAACTTGAATAAAAATATTGGTATAACTTTGCAGTATCGTTTTTTTTCCCGTCTGCCGTGAAGACAAAACGAAGGGTTTTTAAACTTTTAATAGGTTCTGGCGTTATTTTGCGGAGGTTCCGCATCAACAAATTGAGACATCTTACCTTACTATTCCGTGATATTTCGGTCATATACCTACATAGCTGTCTTGTACTTAAGTACACGAAACTGATTTCGCGGAGTAGCAAGGTAATTTGTTCCAATTTGTTGGAGGATTTTTGTTTTGTATCGATGTATCGTTCTTTGTTCTCCAGTGTGACGTTTATGCTTTCGGGGTAACCCGGGTAGCAATGAAACAACATACTTGTAACTCAGTATTGTACTCACGTGGTTCGTCCGCTCACCTTGACGTTAATCATCATAGTGCGGGGAGCGGGCGGGCCAGAGGCCACCTTTATTGTCTATACACCTCACCCTGAAAAGCATTTTTTGGTTCATTAGCAATTGTGACCTAGATATACTTAATATACAGTCAAAGGGGCCAAAAAGATCTACACACGACTTTATTGTCACGTGAGTAAGATTTTTTTTTTACTTAAAATGGAGGAAAATGAGCATGGCCGCGGGTCTCCTGATGGGAATCGATCACAGCCGCCCATCATAGGAGCCAGTGCGGTAAAAAATGCCAAGCCATCGCCAGCGTTATGGTCTGCCCCCCTCCCCAATCCTCGTGGACTTCAGAATCTCTAACAAACGCAATAGGGAGCTATTACTTCACGCAGGTATTCTGTGTGAGTAGGTATTCCTAAGCTGGATTTAGGTCGCTTTTTGTTACAAGAGCAACCATACTAAAATAAAGATTTTACATCTCGAACCGAAATAAAACAGGGTACGTGCAAGTTGGCCTCTCCGGCGTAGCTCGATACTCGTACTAAGTCATTTTGCGAGGACCTCGGTTCTGTAGGACACTTTTACTAGCCCTTAACATTTTTATAGACAAACGATCTCTGAATAAAAACAAGGGATACAACGTGCTCAAATATTTCAAGTCTTATAAAATATTGACGTCGTATTTTTCTAACGGTATTCAAGAACGGTTTATTGGTGCTTAGGAATCTTTATAATAAATTCATATTTGCTGCAAAGATTTATCCCCCGAAAAGCCATTTATGTCTTTTATTTGCGTATCCACTTAACCATGTTTCTGTTCCAATTTAATCGCGCGCGCATCAAACGTCACCGAATATGAATTCGTGTAATAAAAGTGAAAAGAGAAAAAGTATTTTTTCAATATCGCTTACAGCAGGTATTATTATGTCAGTGAATGCGAGAGCTGTCAACGTTGATTTTCATTTTTAGATTTTCTGAGAAATAAGTAAGGAAATGAGAATTGTCATCAAGTTTCTGAGATGTCATTTTGCATGAGCTCCTGTGGCACGGCGTCCGCGCTCGTTCATTATTTACCTGGTACGAGCTTATTGTCTCAGCGATCTTTGCGGGAATCCTTTGTGCTGACTTTGATTATGTTAGGTGTGCTCTTAATTGCAATTATTTACTGAACGTGAAGTTTGTTTTGACGTTTCACTCCTGCGTATTTTGAAGCACCATAGACAATTTATAAGAATTTGTAATGAATGGTTAGATATTTATTTTTGGTTATTACATGTATTAATGATGATTATTATTAAATTCTGTATCAGGCACCAAGGCCTATACAATAAATACTCTATATACTAACATATAAACAAAAAATTTTCAATAATACTGCACGCTTTTGAGAGAAAATAAATAACTCCAAACTGAATTAACCCGAATAACAAAGCAAAAAGAAAACAAAATCTGACAACATCAACTGCAAAAGAAACGAAGAACATTAGAAAATTACAAGTTTCGATGGAAATTAAGCTTTTTTATGTATATAATTTCCCAACTGAACCATAAAGTTTGGCGGAGTTCTAAAAGGAAACATTCGGAATCAGTACAAACGCGACTTCATAAAAAGGCCACAACTCCATTCTCTGTACTGTAATCATCCCCCATTCCCAATTTCTCAAACTTTTTTCATCTTTGTTCACATCTGTTTGAACGCTTCGCCCGTCCTTGGCGTCTTTCGATTTTCTTGACGCTTTAACTTTAAGTTGTGGATAAGTTGAAGTTCTAGTTGTGTCGACAGAACGTATCTTTCTAGTGAATAAATATAGCCTAAACTCATTTGTTGGCAGATAATATTCGAGACAGCTCAACGTAGCATTTAAATTAGAGGTAACTCTTTTGTAAACACTGAAAATTAGGTTATTATTCGTACAAAACTATTTTCTTTTGGAATTTAGTTACATATTTTGACAAGTCAGGATTTAGGCCAAACTAAAATGAGTCCAAGTACTCCGTACTTCTGAGCATCCCTTAATATTTATTGACTTGTTTATTGTATTGTATGTTTACCTATTTATATGGTTAACTCACTTGTACCTACGGAACATCAAATTTGGAATTTTTGTAGAATTGTATTGGCCACACCAGATTAGAGTTGTTTTGACAACACGCTTCGTGGCTCCATGTATCAATTAAAAACTAAATTTTCTTACACAACGGGTTGCGAGTGACGACGAATACAATCACATCATAATAATGATTTGGTGATAAATAATAATGAAAAGTAATGCAAAATATAGTAAAGCATTCACTTTATAAAAAACAGCAGTAACGTAAAAAGGTACCTACAAAGCAACGTCAACAATCAATACGCGTGTATTTTGCTTTAATTGAAATTTAAAACGCGTAAAATGCAGTTCCAGACTAGTAAAACCTCCAATATATTCGTAAGTATAACAGGTACTTGTACTAGAGCAGTTTAACGTATTCCCAAACAGAGCCGGTGATTGGTCTGACAGGGCTGCAAGTGTCCTGCGACGTGAGTCGAGTACAAATACCCCAAACTGGAACAGGTATTTTACGGTGGAGCGCTTGAAAAATTTAGGTTTCATTGGTTCCTTTTAAAGTTCATACAGGGTGGAAAAGTTTTGTTATATTGAATCTGAGAAAATAGAACGCAGTTTGACAATAAATCCGGCTTATTAGATTACGGCATTATTTATGGAAACCGATTTACTGATTGTTAGTTTCTAACGTCTAAAGTCTTTATCATTCTGTATTGTTATTCTTTCTGTGTAAACAAAAAAAAAGTACGCGTACTCATACATTGTTCTTTGTTAATATTGTAAAAATAAAATCTGGATGATTTTGATGAAATGTAGACATCTCGAGTGCCATTTAATATGGCATCGAATAAAAATATTAAAACGGATACATTTACAATAATAATGTGTTGAACTTTCAAAGTCAAAAAAGGCTTTTAGAAGTATTTTGAATGGAATATCAAAAGAGGGGCAAAGTATGCAAAAAGTTTGAAGAGCAACTTTTTTACAACTTATTTTTCCTTGTATTTCTTAATTTAATAAAAACCATTCATTTTAAAGAGATATTTTGGATTTACAGTTTTTGAGCGTCAACAAATTAACCCTAAAAAGTCTTGGATTTCCACGAAAACGAAAGTAGTTAGGTAATTTACAAATCACAAATCATAAAATGAGAAAAAATGTATAAAACTACAGAAGTTTGTCAGTTGAAAGTCAAGAATCACCCTGTACTATCGTAGTACTGGCAGCAGTAGATTGATTTATGTGAAGCTGCAGTCCAACGTATTCTGTTAAAAGGGTAGCGAGTCTTACTTCATTTTACACCAATGACTTAGCTTAATGGAGCAATAACGTTCGAGAATTTTTTAACGAGAAATAGTCTTTTAGGGTGCAGTGTTGAAAGCGTTTGCTAAGTCTAGCTCTTTGTACTGTTAAAATATACCTCAAGTAAAAGCGAGACTTTAATATAGCTTGAACTGTCGTTATGATTTAACTAGCTTTTGAACGCGATTTTGTCCTTGTAGATTATGAATCGCATACTAACTTCACCCCTTAATTTTTTTTAAGCCAAAAGCCAGGGTTATGTCGTTAGTTGTCCATGTATGTTGTATTTACATACATTGCATCGTAGTGCAACTAGTGACTGAAACTAATGAGTGTAGTGACTAAACGACTGAGCTGATTTTAATGAATGAGGTTTCAGTCGATTTGTTATTGAAGTCAGGTGACATGGGCTACATTTTATGTGAACAAAATGAATATGAGAATATGACGGATGTTTCATAAAAAAATAGAGGTCTAAAAAAATTTTTGCTATTATGTCGTCATGGATATTGATCAAATGAATGAAGAATAAATTGTAAGCTTTAAAATATGAATTTAGTCCTTACATTTTTAACTTAACCAAATCCGTTTTTAATAACGCTATCTATTGTCAAGTAGCTATATTAAAGAAAAATAAACTACAGTTTAATTATTGTTAGAAACATATTGACGTTTTCGTCTATGAGGCACTAGCGATCCGTCCCAGCTTCGCACGGTTACAACCGGGATGTAATGTACATAAAAAAATCCGTATTTTTTTAATGACTGTGAAAACCGCGTCAAAATAGCGGAACGAATAGCGACTTTATGCTTGAATCCGCTATCCGTTCCAGTCTGTACTAAATTCTTATAGCGCATGTTCGGGCGCCTTCTTCTTCTAAAGCACGCAACGGATTTTGATGCTGTTTTCACTGTCATACATAGTAATAAAATGTTTAAAATGCTATATAATGAATGACAACACAAAGAAAAAATACCCTAATTTTTCTTTGTGTTGTCATTAATTATATAGCACTTTAAGTTTAATTTGAATGTAAAAAAAAATACAAAAAGAAAAATCGAAAAAAAATGAGAAATAAATAATTTCGATTACATTAATTTAATAAAATGTTCTTTACGTAGTAATTTAATGAAAATTTTATTATGTTAACAGGAGGCGCTGCCCACGACCTTGTTCACGCAGACCACTGGGCGTGAACACATTATTCTTTTAGAATGAAGTACTTGAGAATATAAATTTAATTTATCTACACACATATCATAAAGGCTAAATAACGCGTTCAAAAACCCTAGGAAATGACCAGCATTATTACAACCAATGTTATTATAAGAATTTTCTTGTCTGTGGTAGTAGGTAAATCTGTTCTTTTTTGGTCATCACATTACCGATATCTCGTGACTGCTCGTGACGTTATGAATTTAAATTTGGAACAGCTGTCAAAATTCAAGTTGGTCTCTATTCTAGTATCCAAAGATATTAAAACAGTTATCGATACGAAACGTCAACTCAGTATGTTTTTTTAATTTAAACGCACGACATTTGATCTCGAGTGATATGACTATAGGGACTATACTCGTTCGTCTATGGTTTAAAAAAAACGTTCGTCTTGACGGATAGATCGAATCACAGAGTACCTTTTTAATATACATGGCGGCCATTAGTTGTCATTCGTTTTTGGTTTTTTGCTGTTACGGTTTTTTGCAGTTATGATATGTGTGTAGATAAAGTAATGTATGTAACTGTATATAATTAGGCCTTAAAACACTCGTGTGATCCTATTATGAAACTCGCTGACGCTCGTTTCATAAAACCACACTCGTGTTTTAAGGCCTCTCATTATATAGCAGTTGCATAAAATACTATTATTTATGCTTGCGCATTCAGAACACGTTCTAATTATTTATTTTTTTCATCAAACTGATGGTCATTATGGTTAAGGTATACAGTAACTCGCTTGAGATAATAACTCAACCAACTCGATATTATCAACTTACCTAACATGGCCGACGTTTGAAATGATTCGTCTCCGTTATTACGTTTCTGGGAAGAGGCGCGTGAAGAAGCCATCAAAATTCTCATAAATATGCTAATTTACAACATTTGAGACTAATTTAGGTTGGCCATTCATGACTATATCATGAATTAGTAGTATAGCATAAAATAAAGTATGAAATGTGTAATGTATGTGTTCACATTTTCATTTTACCATAGGGCGAAAACCCCACACAAAACAAGCGTAGTTGCGTTTTAATTTTTTTGTATTCATTAATGGTTTGAATACCGCAGAAATGTTATCTAAGTATGAATTAAAGTTGCAAACTAATTTAGACTACAGTTTATGTGCATTTAAAAGACTTAGTAGTTTCAAAACTTCACAAGTTCACAGAAAATGATATCACTAAATGGTCTGAAATATCTACCAAAGTAAGAAATTTTCAATGTTAAAATGACACAAAAAAACATGATCAGAATTTAAATTAAATTGTTTAGTATTTCCGAAACCCATTTGTATGTTTAAACAACCTATAGAGATCAAACATTAGGTAGGCATTTACTGTAATGAGCTGCCCTCTTAAGACAAAAATAAAGCATTAATAATCAAAATGTGAGATTTCAGTTCTAGAATCGTCAGTAAGTGAATTATTAAATATGGATACTGAATACAGTACTTATGGTTTTTATTTATTACAATACTGAATGAATAGGTTGTACTGTAACTTGACCGTCGCGACAACATAACTGTACTTTGGAACGTGTCGCAAAAACGCCAGAACATTCAACCCTCAGTAGATATGTTCAGGGATAAAAGAAGCAGATTACATGGTAAAGACGAACAAGAAAGCACTTCTTTGTTTTTACAACAATTCGTACATAATAAAAAGCTCAGGCTGAATAACGCATTGCCCTTGAGAATAATAAGTTTTTAAGTGATTGAATGACTACTACTCGAATTACGTTTTGGTTTTTAGTACCTGATACCACCGGATCCAATGTTCTCTAAAACGCAGGAGCAGGAGGCAGTCGCATTAAACATATCTATAAATATTTCCCTTCGTTTGGTGTCCTTAACGGACAATCGGGTATAGTACCTAAGTATTTTTAATAAAGATATATATATCTTCTGCTACGGTATATGAGTAACATATGAATCCAATTCTAAATATCTTTTACCCACGGCTTAGCCCGGGTCATATGTATGTATATGTATGTAAATTCTTTATTGCACAAAAATATAAATGACGAAAAGATACTTAGTGATGTACAAAGGCAAACTCTACATTTAAGGGATCTTGAAGTATACATATACGTTAGAGTGCTATTATTTTCTTTGCATTTTTACGGGATAAAAAGTATTTGATATTTTAATCCAGGACATAAAAATCATAATTGAGGTGAACAAACATCCTAACATTACTTTCACATTTATAAAATTACGTAGTAGAATTAGTAAGAGTAGGATAGTTGGATAGAGTATAGGTACATACTTACGTGTATACAAACAAAATACTTGTAAATGATTTATTGGAGGCTCCTCCATACTACGGTCCCTCGCGCGAGCTAAATTTCAATGACAGTAAGAAAGATTTATTATGTTTAGCTTGTTACACAAGAAACACTGAGCAAGTTTCAGTGCAGTCGGCTAACCGATAACTTAGTACTGGTATTTAAGAGCTTTTAATCTGCCTGAGTGTCAGTGCAAACTGTTTGTGACTTGAGAACTAAATAATAACTGGAGGATTTACGACGAAGGTTTTCATTATACGTCTGGTTTGTTTTAAGCATTTCTAATTATAGCGTTAGAATGGTATAACTATGAAATTACACCTCGTTGAGTTTCTTGCCGGTATCTTCTCATCAGAGGTTTTTTCCGAACCGGTGGTAAACTTAATGATATTCATAAGTGCGTCCTGTAAGCCTAATCCGAATGAAGATATTTTGACTTTCGTTTTAACTGTTTGTTAGATAGATACCGAATGCCATTTTTCTGTGTAAAAAACAGGAAAACGAGCATTAGGTCACCGGTGTACTTAGCATGAACCTTCTTGCACGCATTAACTCGCTACATAACTCAGTACGTCTTGTGCTACCTAGTCTAGTAGAGAGAGACGCACTGAGTTACGTAGCGAGATGACGCGTGTCAAAAAGGTTCGGGCTAGGTGCACTGATGGGAAGTGATCATCGCAAGAATCGCTGAACCGTTGCTGGCCGTTAGGTCCTGCCCCTGCCAACCTTTGGATCTCTCACACATACGAAACGTAGTGGCGAGATACCACGTCACGCCGGTATTTAGTAGCAGGCGGTACTGCCCCGGTTGAGCAGGCCTATTTCTACTGAAACCAGCAACTGGCGAGGGTGGTTCTACTACTATGCTATTGAAACTAGGTGACGTAGAACGTCTCAGATGCAAAAGCGGGTTTTTACAATGAAAGTGACGTAAAAATACTCGATTTTTTATACTATAGGTACAGTCAAGGAAATTGAAACACGTACCACCGTAGAACCTAGTCGAAGAGACATACGCATGACATTTGTATGACATAGCCTGGCGTTTTACGCATCGTGTCACTGCGATGGGTTCTAAGGTGGTACGTGAATATATTTCCTCTACTGTACTGTATTCCATTATGTAAACAAAAGTGTATTTGAGAAAAATGAAGCTTTTTTGGTGACTTTTTAAATAAGATTTAACAAATCGCTACCGTAAGTAGTAAGTAAGTAATATTTAGTTATTTATAATAACAAAACTAACACAACTGCAGCTTCGCCCGCGTGGTATTGTTTTCTATGCATTTGACGGGATGAAAAATATAAAGTAAATTGATCACTAAAAGATTTAAAAAAAGAAGACCCCTTTGGCAATGTAGGTACTGGAAGTACTTTAAGCATTAGATCTCTGTATAGTTAAGCTTATACGCTGTGCGAGGTAGCTGTCAGCTCTGTGGTCGCTTGTGGCGTCGACTAGCTTCTTTGAGATCTCTTTGAGGAGGCCTAGTGCATCAGGACCCCAAGGACCAATGGTCTCAACTCCGAATGAATCAAATATTAAATGTATGATTGTATTTTAAACCTAAGTTCAATGTGCATAAACTAGTTCATACGTTTTCTGCACATTAAATATTCATAAGTTCCATGGGACGGCAAAGAGACTCGGACAAAGACGTGGCCGCAGCCGGAAGGAAAATTAGCAGAAGCTGCACTGCAGTACAATACAGATATGCTTTATTGAATATGACATAAACAATTTCTAAGGACCACAGGTAAATCTAAAATATTAGTAAAATCTCATTGCTTGAGAGCCAGCTCTTTCAGACAATCTTGGGATGAATAAAAACAATTGAAACTAAAATGACAGGGTGGCAAGGGATGCATAAATTAAACAGTGAACTGTAAAATACATAAATTAATAAATTTTATACATACCTACTTACAAATAGATGATAAAAAGAAAACAGAAAGAAAACGCATACAAGTAACTCAAATAAACAGTAACATCACGCAGTAATAGGATATTTCTCTACAAAACACAAACCTTATTATTTAATGCTCTATTTCACAGGAATGTAGATTATACGTGGCCCTAATTTGACCGCCCAAGTTTAATTTATTTCTATGTTCATCCCTTTTTATGAAATTATTAGGAGCGCAAGGAAGAATACTTGTACAAGCTTGGGAAAACTTGAGCGGTTATTAACAATGGATGTCTTACCTACCAGGCGTTAAATTTTGACAAATTCGCATTGAAAAAATGTGTCAACATTTTATTGTTGGTAGCTAAGGTTGGTAGGTAAAATTAACCATTGTTTAATACATAAACTAGCCGTAAAGGTGAATGGGCATTTTTGTATGGGCGCTGTCCCAACCCTTGTATACAATAGTGAGTAGTATGGACGTGTAGTACTCGGTGTAAGGATCATCATAGGCTATGTTTCGAAGACCAGGTGTCTGCAGCATTAAGCATTGTTTTGTATGAAAAAAAAAAAAAAAAACACCAAATTAGACCTATGCTCACATTACGTTTTTTACTTCTAGTGGCCTCAGTAATGCGTGGTTAAAATCTTTCGGCTATATCTCGAAAATGATTTTACAGATACTTTTCATACAACTGCTAGTACAAAGTGAGGTATAAAATGGGCTGTAGCTTTTTCCCTGCAAACATCTCGGTTTTGCTGTCATATAAAAAAATTAAGCTCTTATTGAGAGCTTTCTAATAAGATATAGCACAACTGTATACAGCACTTGGGACAATTTGCCCATTCTCCTTTATAAACCCTTTTTCTAAAGGAAACAAACAGACTACTCACGTTGTACGAGAGATGTCTAAAAAATTACAAGCCTAAGGTATTTTAAAAAACTAATTGGTCCTGTATTACTACCCTTTTAAGAGTATGTTAGGTATTATGGCAGTAAATAATATACTTAGGAAAAACATTTTTGCTATAAGGGTACTTGAAAAGTTAAAAAAATTGATAGTTATTTTGTTTTTCTAATTCCATTTAAGGTTCAGTAACTTTTATTATTTCGGAGTTTCATGAAAGTTTTATAATCAAAAGGAAAATGACTTTTTTAAAGATTTATCATAACATACATATTTTATATGTTTACTAAGGAAACACAATGCGTTTAACTCGTTTACCCATAATAATAACTTAGAAGGCCTTGTTTTATTTTTTCTATAAATAAACCAAATTGATTCTTTTATCGGATTTCACCAGGACAAAAATTGCTCAGTGTATTACAGCAGTATCAAATTATTGTAATAACTCTGATATTACTGATATTCAATTTGCCCTGCTCTCGATCCGACAGTTAACCTATGAAAAGATACAATATGTAATAATGGTGGAGTGGATATTTTCCAGTGCGCTACCTTTTACGATAATCGCTTATACTCGTAGTCGCATGAGTAGAAATCGCAACGATTTTCAAACAACGGCCTTTAAAAGTCGCTGTTGAAAACAATTGGCACAATAATGTCGTAGCCCAATTCTTATACATTTTCTTCATTGGATTTTTAACTAAATATATTCACATCAAACTTGTGATTTCCGTAATAAACACAGAGCTGACCTTTCAAGCGGCGATAAGATCAAAAAAGTCAGTTGGTTCTACATTTAATTGTAGCTCTAGTTGGGATGTATTTTTTGTTCTTGCCGCCTCATATCAAGTTCAATAGAAAATTGCTCTTACTGTAGGTACCAATCTTTTTTTGTAAAACATTATCCTTTAAACACGGTACAAATACGTCGTTTAGTAAAGTAGAAAATGCGATTAAATTAAATTTCCTGCACCAAGAACTTTCAAAGGGTCGTCCGATAGCCGCAATATCTTAAGCTGCCTAAGGTCCGGTGTTTCCTCTTCAGCAGAGCCTTTTCGCAGAATATAGCTCACTTCCACGGATAATTTGCAACAGGGATGAAGAAAAATTACCTTTAATCCGATGGCTTTAAGAGCGGGCTTGCTATGGCGGGCCAACTTAGTTCTTGGTTGAGTTTGGTTGAATTATTTTAATGCAAGAGTCTTTGCCTTGAGTCTAAAGATATTGGTACGCTGCTGCTGTTCTAGAAGCTAGGTCCATTTGATATACTATTTCTTTTTTATTTCATCACATGAACGTAATATTATTATATTTTGGTTAGTTTTCCATTTGTTTCAACTTTTACAAATGGCAGAATCAGATTTGGGTCATACGTACAAATATTTAGCTTGAGAATTTTCTTAACAATATTTAGAAATATTTCTTCTGTTACTATGACTTAACTGGGTTAAGAAATTCTTGACTTTCGTGAGCAGAGTACGGGTGCTTTTATTTAGCAAGTTAGTTTTTTTTTTTTTTTTATAAATACTGATATGTAAGTATTATGATATTTGGTAGACCCTTCGAACAAGAATATGCTTTTCTGTTTCTTAAACACGATTTCGTTAATCGGCCACTTTTCCAAACCATCGCATGTCAGTGATCCGTTAGGTTGCTTCCTTACATTTTCCGTTCCGTTTCAGCTCGATCTTTCGATCAGGGAAGTGCTGTGCTTCTGTACTAAAGTGAAAAGGTGCATGTACTTACAAATTTCAATGAACCTTACGTCCTTTTAGCGTGGGAGTATGGTAAAAGAACGATCGCCCACTAATGCCCGGTCCGAACTGTGAATAGTCCGGGAGAAGTGCAATGCAATGCAGTTCTATTGGTTCCAAAAGAACTGTGGATTGTCGAAATTAAACACTTCGAAGCTATTTGATTTTCGTCTTTGATTTGTTTCGTTATAATTCGTTTAGTTAAGTTTTTTCTCGTTTTTTACGAGTACACTATCAACGTACCATCAAACAATTAAACACGTCTTAGAAACTTGAAGGACAGACAATTTGTTTGGGCGTATATAAGTTTTAACTATTATCTATAGCTACACTTAGATTAAGTTTTATGGTGTAATTGAAATGTCTGTAATAGTATGTATTTCCATTACATTCTACAAAAGAAACTATATATGTATAGGAATACAAATAGGAATTCTCTTAAATATTCTGATGTTGAAACATTTTGGCTTTTAATCCTAATTTAACCTTTGACTTTGCCTTAACTTTACCAATTTCCGAGTTACCTAGTAACGTAGTTGCACCTCCAAACAATAATTTTAAGATGATTATTTTTTACAGAAAGTTTAATCACCTCACTAAGCAAACACAAGCCAAGTTCGTAATTAAAATAAGTTTTCAAGAATGTTTAAACTGACACCTAATTGACGAGAAAATTTGTTTAAGATACAAGAATTGCTCCTACGCTATCCTACCCTCTCTTAACACTGCATTGTGGAAACTTTCTCCCAAATTTCAGATACCAAAGTTGAGTAAAAACTTTTCAATGAAGATGTCGCAATTAATTTTCGATAAAATTAAGCTCGTTAACGTCGAAAATTACAGTCTTTGAAGGGACTCTAATTGAAACGTAGGAAAGTTTTTTCATTAAGGCGCTGGAGACGTGTGTTTCTGTTTAAGGTATAAATAAAGTTTCCGTTCAGTGTATTTATCCTCCGCTTATTAACTGTTTAAGAATTACTTAGGTATGATTTATGAAAAGCCATGTACTGAGATGTGCAGGGATTGTAGGGGTTTAGATTTCATCAAAATAGATATACCAGTTAAAGAAAAATCTCGAGTAAGCCTGCACATTCTTGTAACTGAATGTGTAAGCATGATGGTATCAGTGTCGTTTTCCTATCTCAGTGGTTATGACGGTCAGATTTTTATCTGACCGTCTGATAGTTTAGGATATTAGGAGGCAAATGTTTGTATGATGAATACGAATGTTTGTGCCGGAGTCGTGGATGTTATATGTATTTAAGTATATATTTATCTATATAAGTATGTATATCCGTTGTCCAGTACACATAACACAAGCAGCTTTAGTTGCTTACTTTGGGACTATATCAATTGGTGTTAACTGTCCCAAGATATTATTAGGATATGTTATATCCTAAACTGACAAATCTCAAGATTAATGGATTTGTTTGACTATAAGTCGAAAACATATCCATTAGAAATAGAACGAAAAGCTACAAGAATAGTTTGAGTAAATATATTTACAGTAAATATAAAAATAGCTTAACTAAATGTTCTGTTGACATTTTCGGAGCTTCGTCTGTTTAGTCAGTACATATTTATATTCTTCAGTACATCTTGGATTGACGTAATTGGTTTTTTATAATTTCAAATGCCGCTTTCTGGGATTAAGTAGTTCTATTTTAAAAAGTCAGTAAAATTAATAAAACAAAAAATAAAATGCGTGTATTACTGACACAAGATCCAGACACAAGATCCAGACACATACAAGACAACCACAGCAACAAATCCAAACCAACAATACCATACCCAAAATATGTCTCAACATTATTAAAGTTGTGTTTGCCCGGGTTGGGCTTGTACCACAGAATACCAAAATGAAACTTGCTATTGCGTTTCGTACGGTGAGTGAGAGTCAAAAGGGTGACAGCGAATGAGCGACACTTGGGATCCATGGGCAGTGGTATTCACTTTCCGTGAGGTGACCCGCATGCTTGTTTTCCTCTCTATTCCATGATGAAAAACAGCAGAAGTAAGTATTTACTACAATGTGCGTGGATTCATTTTTATACCCCATATAAATATTTTTTTATTTTCTTTTTACTTTTTTTGCACTGCTATTGACAACTTGGACATGTTCACAAAAGAGTCTTAGAGTCGTAGTTTTGCAACAATGTTTTAATAAAATTATAGACTAAGCTGTTTACACTGTTTCTTGGTCGTATTTGTTTGAACTAATTTAAATCAGGCCGGTTCCAGCCCTTTGTAAATCCTAATGATCTCGATTGTTACTCGTACTGTAGAATGTAGCTAAATTTTTATATTTGCAAATCACAAACTTCTTTTATAATTAATTATTAATAATTAAATGTCATTAAATTAATTTACATGCTACGTTTTCATTACAATAATAAGGCAGTAAATAATTATTTGGTGTGCATTGGTTACGTTACGTTTATGCTAACCGAATAATTTTTCTACCAAAGAAAATTACGATATTGCGTCGACTTTAAAAAAATATAGTCTATTATTAAACAAAAAACATGACATGTTATTTGCTTAATAATACATTGTATGTATGTAAACTATCGTACATAATTAATTTCAAATACACAGAAAAATACAGGTAATGGTACAAAGGCGACAACAACATTATAAGAAGTACCTATTGAAATCGATGCGTAGAAGAATCTACATTGCTTATTATTGAAATATTTAATTTAATTTGACTTTGTAACTTTGAGCGGTTTAAAAATAACATCTGATTTCCAACGAGCACAATGAGATGGCAATCACTAAGTCCGAGCGCTATTAGCGGCCCGAAGACATTGCGTAAGCCGCAATATTGTTGATGGAGCCTGGATAATCCCGCGCAGCCTTCGCACCGAGCCCGCGATTAATCGAAAAACGAAAATTAACCGACGTAAGTCGATAACCGCGCCATCCACCTATACACGTATCGTATTAACCAACGAAACACACCGGGAAAGTAAAGTTTCAGGGTAAACAAAATCCCTTAAATTCAAATCATCGTTAGGGATTACAAGTTTAAATCGCTTCTATGTGTATGGGCATGAACAAACTTGTGCTTCGGTTGCGTGCGTGTGTGAGTAAATCACCCTCGGTGTGTACATCATTTACAAGCCCAAAAATGCTACTTTCCCGCTTCCTCTTACGGGCCTCTTGTAACTGTTGGTGATGTGTGCGTGCGGCTGCCGTGTACCGAGCTCGAGCTCAGCGTGGTAGTGTGGGTGGTCGGTCCGGGCCGTCGTAGCCCCCGCCAGTAGCGAGCCGGTCGTAGCGGCACTACAACGCGCTACGGCGTAGCGGACGACTAACGCATACTGTGTTCCGCCTACGCCATCGGACAATAGCACCGGCGACGATTCGTGGCGTTTTGTTATTTTTTTGTTAGATGTGAATAAAAGGGACTCTTTGTGGCTGTCACTCGTAAAAAGCGTAGACGGTACGCTTAGAGATGACGTCCTTTGTTCGCGGAACAGGCAGTTTTGTAATACAGACGTAATTTTTGAACATTGATGTATTAATGATACAAATGACAGGCTGAGTTGGGACGGTTTGGAGCGGGATGTCGCGCGGAGACGCACGGTGTGTGTATTATTAATGAACGAGTCGGCCGAAATCTATTTGGCGTGTTGTTGTAATCCATGTGACGTTTGCTTGTGTTAGTGGAACGTAATTAATAACAGACAATTAAATTGCGAGTGCCAACATGGAATTTCTGTTTCTACCGATCCAGTTACGGCTGTGAGGTAAATACCAAATCTATTATAGCTTGCTTTCATGCGTCAGGTTGTTTGTAATTGCTTTTAATAACAAAGCGTATAATAGTTTTCAAATTACAGAGTATCTTTGAAATTGTTTATTTGTCACACAAACTGTTTGTTTGTACCTAGTAGTTTAATCACAAAAAATATGTTTTTATGTTGCTGGTTTTTTCTCTGTCTTATATTATCAGCTGACGTGAGACTACTTATTACGTATACAACGTAAGGTGTCAATGTACTTGTTTGTTTTAACTTTGCTCTACTTTTGGTCGGGTGCCGACAGTTCTTCTTTTTTTGTGTAACTTTTTAAGATTGTTCTTATTTTTTAGGGTGTTACAATTGCTATACTATACCTAAACAAAATGGATAACTGACAAAACTCTTTAAATTTGGGAACTAACGCAGATGCTGACTTTTTTAATTTACATTAATATTTCTAGGATTTATTTTTAATTTCTGATTTATACCTTCTGAAATGGCGCTGTCTTATATAAGATTTTTGAACTAAAGATAACGACAGACAGACAGAGATCCACGTCATGGACGGTGGATACCGCCGCTTATCGAATATTTCCCAACTCCAGAGAGATAGGAAGGCATAACCAGTTTTTAAGGCTTTTCAGAACGTTTAGAATTAATATTCGCTATATTCGTTATAATTAACGCAAATCACAATCTCACAATACCCATACAAGATTTTGAGAATCTTTGCGTAGTTACCCTAGGTGACACGGGAACACAGTGCAGTGCAGAGCGATGATAGAAAGAAAACGCAGTCCCCAGGGCCCAATTTCATAACCACGACAGGCAACATGTGACAGCGACAATTCGGTATACATTGCTTGCGCACTATGATGTTTAGTCCGTAAGTCTGTAGCGTTACTTCTCGACACAGTAATGTACGGCGAATTATCACTGTCACCATGTCGCGTTTATGAAATTGGGCCCAGGTCAAATAATTCTTGCCCAGGCCCAGGTTTAATTTATACCTCCCTGCATTTCAGTGCAACTACTGTCATATGGCCGCACATAGAGCAGAACTAGACTTGGCCGGTCATATTAGGACCTATTTGGCCTTGCTCTCTAAAATACAAAATATGAAGTGCTTTGGGGGGTCAACGCTCATAATATTTTGGATTACGGAATATGGGTAGGGTCTCAATATATGCCTATAAATACTCGCTCCATTTACTAGATACTTTAATTAACATATTTTTTTATTTAATTCGAATATGGTTACTATTTTTTACAATAACCATCGAGTCTGTTCCAAGCTCAAGTCATTAATTTATCAGTAAGAGTAGAGAAACATACCATGATCTTTTTGGTGGAGAAAATCACCTGGAAAAAATCTATTGATAGGCTGCAAAGCAGTGAAATAGTGTGTGGGAAATTACTTATATGGCACCGGGCTCACGTGGAAAGTGAAACTTAAGCTGAGGAGGGTAATGCCTAGCATTGGAACGCGTAAAGAGTGGAGAAGATTATTACTAAGTAATCGCGTTCGAATCTAGCTTTATTTATATTTTTTTAAGGATTACTTCAAATATTAGACAACCGTTAGGCTTCTACTCATATATTTGGTTCTTAAGAAGACAAGATTTTCCAAAGTAACCAATTTTTTTAACAAATATGGAAACCATAAAACGGCATTCACGGCATGTCTCTCGGTCAGACATCTTTTTGTTGAACAAAAGAATAACAAAGTGGGGACACTTTGAAGTTTTTATCAAGTACTGAATAATATTAAGCAGTCACGACGTCCCGATAAGAAAAGAAGTTTCTTACATAATGCAATCATAACAAATACTTTTATCCAACATTTTATTTTATACTGTTTTATCAAATTGTGCTGGGTAAGTATTTGGATTTGAAATTTTTGACATGATACTTACGTCATGAGTTAAATATGCATGCATGCGTTTTACGCAGGAGTTAAATGACATATCATCATTTTTATTACATAACGACGATGAAATACAAGCATACTCGTACGGCTCGCTGAACACTTACCTACCGTAGCCTATAGTCGCGTGAAACATTCAAACTGACCCATAGTATTACACGACTGTTTCCAACCATGCAGGACAAGCTAACGTGAAAGCATCAAAAGGCAGACATTTTCCTGCCTAAACAACAACTCAAAGAGGTCTGAACACCATAATTACTACAGACAACATAACAAAAACTCCCGGACGGCCGGATAGCCTAGTGGTTGTCTAGTACCCATAACACAAGCAGCTTTAGTTGCTTACTTTGGGACTAAGTCAATTGGTGTTAATTGTCCCAAGATATTTATAAAAAAAAAAACTATCTTTTTGGCTGGCAGTTCTCTGTAAGGTGGATCTTCCCCAGGTGGGTAGCTTAAATTTGAACGAAAATAATCTGCAGCATTCTATCTCACTATAATTTCAAATCCAACATTGTAAAGTGGACCTAACAGAGCTTTGCTAAGATTACTTCTAATCAACCAAGTTTATCTGTTCACCGTAAATCCTTCTGTCCTCCAGAACATTACCTATCTCGAAAAGAAAAACACTTACTAGTTCACACCTATTACTACTTCCAAAGTAGTGTATTCCTGCGTAGGCGTATAAACTTGAGATTATAACGTATGTTATGGCATTTGTCGACAGTTATAGTTCGCCAAACTAATAACGAATCAACTTTCACGCCTACGTTTCGAATCGTCGACGCCACTTTTGTAAGGTAACAATAATTTAACAAAGAATAATTACTACTAGCGTTGAGTTTTACTTTACTAAAAGTAGTTTATAATAAGTGACCCTAACATGACCGTTCAAGTTTGGTTTATCTGAGTTTATCCCAATGTGCGTCCCTTTCTTATGACACTATTTTGATGGGAGGGATAAATTAAACCTGGGTTGGTCATGTTACAGCTATAGTCTACTACTTTATCGTATGGCATTCAATAAAAAAAAGCAATACACCCAACTTCTAGTTTGCGAAGCGTCCATCGTGTACTATTCACTGGGGTTGTATCATGTCTTACTCATTTTGCATCACTCAGTCAGTGCGCGCATCGAATAAAAATGCTATTACTATAGTTTATATCTGCCGAGACATTAGGCGAGATCTCTATCATTTCTCTACCGTCTCGCTCATTTGTTGAGGGTGTGCGCGGGACGGTGGATTATCTCACCCACTGTTTTTAAACGCGTAAACTTAGGTTAAGTTATTGTCTTATGAGCACACAAGTTAAAACTATGCCTGGAGCCCTTCTTGCCGAGTAGTTTAAGCTAAGAAGTTTCTTAACTTCCAGAATCTGAAGGGACATAATTAAGAATTTTCACTTTTGCTCTGTGTACGACGTGAATATTTGACAAGTTATAGTAGACCCTCTAAAGAAAGGTTAAAGAAAAGAGGACAAGAAAGACTTCGATGCACCGACTTTTCTCAAGTAAAGTTGAAAGTTAGTATCATGTCATGATGTTAGGTTCTTGGTAAAAGAAAGAAGTGAATAGCAGTTACTATTCCGACAAGAGGTTAGCTCTTAATTATACCATGATGACGAGTATTATTTGATTTGTGTGGCGTTAGTTTTCTTAAGAGACGTTAGGTAGCCGGTTTCAAAGCGCTAGAACGTATTTTCCGTTCCCGCAAAGACTACAAATTTTTCTTTGCAGTTCTTTTAGTAAACTACTATCAGTAGAGGTTTCACTAGTAAAATATTGTCAACGTTTATAAGTAACAAAAGCATTAAAGGTCATCAATTACTCCCATGCCAATGTCCATATATTATTTATAACATGGTTTGTAGCATTACAGATATTGCAGTCCTGCCTTTCGACCTGACATAGACCGGCTAGTAACACAATAAGAATTAGACCATTTAAATAATTAGAAACGACAATTTAAATCAATGCAATTGTAGAACTTAAATTGAATTATTATTTTAGTTGGGATGGGTTTGACAACGGGTCTAGCAATGCCATAAGAATTCAATGTTTGACTACGACACGCCACCCAATAACATCAACACCTCATCATAACCCGTTTTTCAGGGAATCACGACTCCACCGTGAACTTACTTCATAAAGCAAGCTTCATGACGTATGTTAACTTACCAAATCTTTCACACATACGTTAAATCTAACAACAAGAACTGTACGTGAACAAAGCTAGTATGAACACGACATCACAGGTTATGACATTTCCCCACAATGGAGTACGCGTCAAACAATGAGGCCAGTCGATCGCAGTATCGCTGGTTTCGCAAACAACGGCTACACCCTGTATATACGGGGCCTGAAATCGCTATTCATTTACGCTTTTCACTATAAAATTCTTTTGTTAAAAACTTAAATTTGAGCGAGTGAACCTTAAAACCGTTGCCGAGCAATGGCAGCCGCCCGTTCTGCTCGCGGGGACTACGATTTGCAATATATAACACAGGTAGAAAAGTACTATACTAAGTAAGTAAGCATAATACATATTAATAATTTTTGAAATACTCTAATGTCCACAGTATCCCATCCCCATAGCCCATTTCATGTCGCTTCCTACCTGGGAATAGTTTGGCAACTGGGAAGCACCGTCCGCTTAGTATCTTCCATAGTGTATTAGGGGATAGACCTCCATAGTTGCGCCCATCTCATTTATATTATATAGTACCAAAGGCCTCTTCATGTTGGCATCGGCTTCGGCCCCATGAACGCCTTTCAAATGATCGGACTTCCTTGGCCCGTGATCGGAAACCGTACAAACATAACAAAAATAATCTTTATTTTTATTCAGTCGGACTGTAAATCCAAGAAAGTTTGTGTGTCACTTTGTGTGTGTTGTACAAACAGCAATAAACTTAACTGAAAATTGTCTGGAACTGAGAGAAATTGTCTATGCTCAAAAGGAATAGCTATCACTTTCGAGCATCAACTTCATAGTGCATGTTATATGGCTCCCTTTCGAAAAATGACACCTCAATGCTCCATCCTTGTCTGTTCACACCACACCCAAGTGAAAGTAATTGTTTTTGTAAATGCAATACATTTCTAAAGCAAAGAGATTAGAACTAAGCTCCAAAATATTTTGATATACACTTGATTACGTTTCATTTTGTTAATGAAACTTCACCATGCGGTTATGTATGTTTTATGACTACGAGTACCATTAACTATAATCTAATATGTGGCTCCTTTTTCCCTTTAATTGCCTCCTTTTGAAGACAAATTGAAATATCTTTAACTGTCTCTATCTCTACCCACTGGTTGTTATATATACATACTTAAAATCTAACGTAGATTTTCCATTTTGTTACATTTTATAAAGAAAATATAATTTTTATCGACGGAAGCCAACAAGCAAATTAAAATCGTTGGAGCTTCCACTGTTTGCACACTCGCCTATATTACAAGGCGGGTGTTTGCAAAAGCTTTGCTATGAAAAATTCAAGTGGCGAATGTATTTGTTTTAGTCTTATTTATTGATATTGTTGCATATCTATTTTGTTACAGGCTCGTAACTTGAGTGTAATAAAATACTGGAATAGTAATCTTGTCAAGTCGCGTTGGTAGTAAAACAAGCAAATAAGTATTTACTTATTTTTGTTATCTTACACATAAAATAAGATAAACACATGCAGCAAAAAAGATCGGAAAAGCAGGCTTTGGATAAAGTATAACAAATTGTAAATATATAAGGTTATCAATGTATTTCTTGGGCAACTCTTAACAAGAGAGTTTTGAATATTTAGGAGATTACCCTGCGTTTTAGACATTTAAAAATGAATGTCGATCGTCCGACGTATTTTGGACCAGTCCGTGGTCCTTATCCTCCAGCGGTCATGAATGAGCCATGATCTTGGGAGATCATGAGTATGAACCATGGACTGATCCGAAACATTTTCAGGCAAAACCTCGAATTTGAACACGCGAATGATCCGTTTTATTCAATGCACCTAGTAATTTCTTATGTGACTAAGATTGGTTCGATGCAGAAGTTATCTATAACTAAGTAAATATACCTGCAAAACTTTAAACAGAATACAGGTAGCATACATAGAGTATTATGAAAATAGAACTAGATCAAATAACTGCGACGTCACAGTGTGGTTGCAACGAGCATTGTCGACAAACGCTCGCCGAGTAAACGCTGAGGAAATTGAATTGAGCCGCGAAAGACGCCTGTTGCAAAATGTTTCACGAAATACGCATTTACGCAAGTTGTGTGCAGCGGCACCGTTCTTCCTGTGAGATACTAACACTCATACTAATGTGAATGAGTGAATATTATTTTTATACCCATCCCTAGTTTTGTTTTTTTGTTTGGAGAACAAACTGACATCAGATATGTCGTCGACCAAGTAATTGCATGATCACTTTTGAACCTTATCCCTTTGTAATATGATCGAAAAGTGGCCAAGCAATTTCTTGATTGACTATACAAAGAACTAACTTATAAAGTAATACTATACTACTTCTCATTATGACATAACAAAAAATACTAGTGATAAACTTTATTTCTCTTAATTTCAAGTAACTCAAGCACCAAGCACGAATCTTCGCGACACTCAGTACACTCAGCGAGTAACTCAGTGCATCTTGTTCTAACTAGTCGAGTAGGATAGAGATGCACTGAGAAGATTCGTGCTAGATGCACTGATAGCTTTCATAAGTATGCAAGTATGCTCAGGCAATATCAAGTGAGTTAATATTAGCGTATTGAAGAGCGGTCCAGCGGTCGCCAAGTACCAAGAGTTTTTTCTAATATAATTACATTGCCTAAGCATTGGTTCTAACCAACACCCTAACTGTCCCCTTTGTATCTGTCAGTTGTAAACACTAGGTACCTAAGTAGTGACATGTATTGCTGTCAATCTCAGTAGACCAGCTTTACCTTATACGTGGAAAGAATGAAACAATGTTAGTAAGAAACAATAGAAAAGGGGAATAATTAGGGATAAGGAAACAGGAAGGCTGTGAGGTTATTAGGTCAGTATTAGATTCATAAAAATATGAAAAGGAATATTAGGAATACTTCATTATGTCGTAGTTTATAGCACTTAATGATATTAATTATCATTTCATATACTATAACTGAGTAAAAAAAAGACTATGTCTTTCATTGTTCATCTTATAACTATTTGGATTAATTGTATGCCCGTGTAATTCACAAATTACCATCATTGGTTTTTTGCATCTTAACACATGAATTAAACCAGCGTCACCAAGATTTGGCACGCAGCCATATGTCGTTAAATAGCAAGTAAATAGGCACATTTAGGCCGAGTAACTCTACTGCTAAACTCTCAACTGCAAGGCAAGCATAAGTGATCACTAGTCGTTTTGTCGTTCAGTGGGTACCAGAAAAGTTGACACGACTTCGATAACTTCGACAACTACAGGTATTAGAAGTTCAGAAACTACGCGGTCATATCACTGTTCACTCACATACACACAGACTGACATTGTTCACTTTTAGTGCCTATCATTGCTAAGATTATCGAAGTTGTGTGAACTGACAACAAATACAATAAACAACTAAAAAAACAATACTAAAGACTTAAAAACATTCAGTTCACCCTTCAGGTCTTTTCGCTATAAAGCGATCTCTTTCAGACAACTATTTCACAGAAACTGTAACAAAAAACTACAGGTAGGCCGAGTAAATGGTGTGTGAAAAAGAACACATTACTGGCATTACACTAAGCGACAGACTAATACAAGTATGGCGTGCTAGATATCCAGGCTCTTGATTCTGTAATTATTTATTAATTTAGCGCAAACAATTATAAAACCATAAACTTTTAAAACAAATTAAGTATGCAAAATGAATTTCAGAATGTACAGATAGCGCCGGGACGAATCGTTCCGCCTACGGATAACCATCTCAGTAATAAAATTACCAGTATCCTACACCGGGGTTATTAATAAAGATATAATTCCCCTGGTAACGAGTGCGAATATCCATCCAGTGTGCAATTAAATCGCACGAAACGGTCCTCTGTCCACCGAGATTTGCATACAGATGTGATTATAGTCAAAATGGCTTTATGTTAAATGGATGACATGTGCGTCAAAAACAGGAGAACCCGCTAGGTCCCTTGAGGCCGGGAAGACCGCGCGTCGTTTTCTGTTGAATGGGTTTTGTGGAGAGTAATTTGTATTGAATGGCTGAAATTGTAGGGGCCGTGCCCGGTTAACCAGCGTATAGAAAGCTTGTTCCAAGTCGCGGAATACTGCACATGACAAGGGGAGAAAATACTGTCATCGTTACTCAAGATTATCTAGCAACAAGCGCCGTTTTCACTCTAAAATCCCGTGCGTTTTTCCGTTAATAGAAATACTAAATCATCCTAAAACCTCGCCTTTGTTAAACTTGCACACAATTTGTACAATGATCGCCCGAAAAATAATTTATGGTTTGCAGCGGAGGGGCATCTTTTTTTAATTCCCCACCGTCACCACATGTTGGTTACAGTTTTTCAAAAGGCCCCTTCTATTTACTCTATAATTAAAACGTTGGGTGGTCTTTACGGCCACGGCGACCGGCTGAATACTCCATTATACTTTGTACGGCGCTCCGCTATTAAAGAAAAATATTTATTTTACCTTCTACAATTTAAGTACTAAATGACACTGTATTTACAATGCATTTTGGTGAAAATAAGACCGCTGATAACATAACTATCTTTAGGGCTGGATTAATTAGTTACTCATTTGTCTCGAAAACAGATAACGATTTATTCCTTAAAAATTAGACAAACTCATTTGACACTAGCTTCAACTCTACGATGACAGCACCAGCAGTTTTAGTCGTTTTTTTATGACATAGGAAGGCAAACAAAGATTGCAGATGCGTTGCCAACCCAGAGGGCTTACATGGAATAACTCTTGTGCCAGTAATTGCATCGGCTGTCTTGTCTTGGCTGTATCGTATTGTAATCAATAATGGTTTTTCTATACAATACTAAGCTATACTATACCACCTGTCTACCTTATTGCTTGATTAATAGCTTTTTCTGCATTTTCCTGTGAAGCACAACAAAGAATATTGGCTGTTGTAATATAAATAAAATAACGTTCCAACGCAAATAGTCATTGATATGAGTACTGCTATGCTAACTGTAGTTTCCATTCCCATTCTAATTGCGCCGGATAATATAGGCATTGTATGGTCCTATGTCATAATAAATACGCTACGCACCTAAAGGGCAAATCGCCTTATTAATTAAAAAGTTGCATTAGAAAGGGGCGTATCGACCAACTGACCGTGCGATGGGCCGCTGGCATGAATGGACACCCCTTACAATCACACCATCGAATTGGGGTGGAGTCTTTTATTTGAATTTTAAACTGATGAATGTTAATCCCCAACTGTGCAATTACACGGTATTGATTTTTATTTGATGCTACATTAATTTATAGGGGATTAGTTCTATTGTTCTGTTGTTTTGATTTCAAGGCGAAGTAATTTGAGCTCCCTGCTGTTTTCAAAGCATTTTGTATTCATGCTGAGATGAATATAAAATTAAATTCGAATTATTTAAACATACATATTGGTAAAAGTGTTTAGTTTATGTGTCTGGTCTATTAAAGAGATTCAGATTTGTAATAAGTTTCTAAATCAGTACTTCAGAAATATAATATCTTTGTACTCGCAAAAAATAATGGATACGAAAAAACAGCGTCTAACCCTCTTATTCATAAATGATGCGTAAACCTATGTTAGTTAGCATGTGTTACGTCTTTATTTGTCATTGTGACGTTTGTCATCGAAAGAAAAAAATAAAACATTGGTTCGTTAAAAGAGATTGGTAAACTTTTATGATTAAGAGGCTACGCCTCTTAAATAAAAATATTTGCTCCTGAGGCGTATGTATGAGAGAGAGTCCGTAATGTAATCATACGGGAGAGGACCGGAGTGGTGGATATCGGAATTAGGGTGGCGACGCTGAAATGGAGGTGGGCTGGGCACGCGAGCCGTATGCCCTGTGAGAGATGGGCCCTCCGACTTGCGAGAGATAGAGAGTTTTGGCGGCGACGCGAAAAGGCTTCATCCAGCAGTGGATGGTCAACGGCTGAGAAGAAGAATATGTAATTGAAAGATTTAGAGTGGTAGTTATAAACCGAACTCAAGTATGGGCGCGTACTCGAAACCGAACTAAAGATCAAATCGATGCATCAAGTAACAGCTGAGTTCTGGTTGAACTCTGATCCAAGTATGGCGTTAATAGGTATTCATAAGTCATAATCAAGCTTAAACCCAGCCTGCCCGTGCAGTATACGCGCTTGTGTCAAACACTTCAGTTTGCACAACGCATGGGTTGACTATTATTGACATTAAAATGCTATGCAATGTAAACACAAAGAAGAAATAGGGTAATGATAGGAGTCGAACCTGCAATCTTATCATTCCGTACCTTGCGTTTGCCAGTTTTTCAACATTACCACTCTCTCACTAAATGTTTAACTTAAAAAAAGCGAACGAAATTTCGGTTACAAAAATGTATTATTGACATTGATAAACTACCACCTTTAGAGGTAAATGACCACTTAAAGCAAATTAAAAAGTGAAACAAAAAATTTTAAAAACAAACTTTGAAACTAGTACTTATTTATCGTAATGAAATCTAACATATTTGGCAACCGGCAGCATCGACAGAATGTTTACCGTCCGTTTTTCATACAAAAGCTTATCTACGTATACATATAAAGTACGTTAGGATGCCTCGATATTGTATTTCTACGTAAGCACTCTCCTTGGATATTGGTGCTGGTACTGCAAAGATTTTCTAGTGATAGCTACTTGCAGTGCTCATTTTGTTTTCAAATCTGGGGGATCAGAATTTCAAATATTTCGAAAGTGACTTTATTTTAATACCGAACTATATTTCTGCCGGTGAATGCACAGGTTTCTATTTTAAGCTTGATATTATGATGATTATTACTTTATTAAATTTTTTGTTAAATGTAATATAAACATGCCAGCGACGACGAGACAGGTCAAGGAGGAAACGGCGGGATGGCTTGGACGGGTTTGAAAAGGATTGGGCTGACTGAAAATGGAAGTTGTGGAAGTCTGTTGGAGGAAGCCTAGTGGAGAGGCCTTTGCCCAGCAGTGGGACCCAAATAGGAGCTATAAAAAAAATTCCGTAAACATAATAAGTAAATATTATGTGTACATACTCTTTGGTGTGTATTTACACGCCAAAGTTTGTAAATATCTACTGACGAAGCCGTACCAAAAGGATTCCTTATTTAGCTTACTTACTTAATAACCTCTCGGAAGATCTCAACATTACTATTTAAAACGCATTAAAAAGACAGTCATTTCTTCACGCAGCTCTGAACACACAAAACTACACTCGTTCAAATCCTTCACTTTCAACAAAGCAGCAAGAAAAATAGCAAATATTTTCCAACAAGCCCGTCGATTTCGCAAAGTTGTCCGCTGTCTCTAATCCAGGACGGTGCACTAGCCAGGCAATTATCTAGGTGAAATAGTGTCCATATTAGAAGCACTTACTTTGTACAGCTTAAATAGGATTAAGTTCACAGTAAGTAGCAGGCTGTAGTGGCTAAATCGCGTAATATTTATCGAGATAAGTATTTAGTTTAAGCTGTTGGCACCTTGTTTGTACAGTTCGCTAAGTAGGTGTAAGTGCGCGTTGTATTTTCACAGACTAATTTTTTTACCAATACAAGTGTGTGTACTATTTTGATCAAAGAACGAACACTGAAGATTGAGTCTGTTAGCTATATGCTGCATTAGTTTTATTTTATGAATTTGTTTTTAGCCCCTCAAAGAAATGCAGCATATTACTGAATGAAAATTCAATAGTCTTTATCGGATAACGGTTACTAAGGTTTATAAATACCACTAACTAACGGATGGATAGTCCTAACAAGTTGACAGAATTAAATATAGGCTTTTAAATTTAAATATTTTCTTAATGTCGCTTTGTTTTAACAGTCACTTCAACCATTCTCTGATATTTTATTTGTAAGTTTGTGTAGTATTTTTGTAACTTTGTAAAAATGTGAAAACATTTATAAGAAAACTTAGCCCTACACAAAAGCTTACTTCTTTGCAAGCCCATTCATTGTAGGGCCCATTCAACGTCAACTTCTTACCTTACCAACCCTAAGGACCGGTTTAATTTTAAACTCTTATGTTCCGTAACAAATAGTGAAGTGATTTAAGTAGGTAAGTAAGACCAGCGGAGCGACTGCAAAACTGTAATGGTTCCTTTTAAATATAGAACCTTAAAACAGTGAAGTGCCTCAACGTTAAACCGATTACGAGTAAAGCGTGGAGCTCGGGTTCTCACATTTCAAGCCTTAAGCTGAAAGTCTATTTTATGACCCATTTTATCTCTTCAGGATACAAAAACTCTCTTAATGCTACATTATTTTAATCATCAAAACTTCCATTTACGACTAATAAATTGCGTTAAACAAGCTTAAAAGGGCACCGTTAAGCCATTTGCAGTTAAGCTACTTTTGTAAATAAAAATGGTTCAGCGGTACCCGATATTACACAACATGTTTGTGGGCCAGAAATCTCTGTAATGGTTCCCACATGCGCCCTTACTTCGAGGGATACAAGCGATAAACCAAAATGCTCTCTAAAAATGGCTCCCGCAGTATTGACATGGATAATGTACTGTAGTACTTTAGAGCGAGGCTTCGGTGCCCAGGGGAGATTTTGCAAGACAAAGATGTGAAAGCAAGAGGAGATTAAGGAAGCGATATGTACTTATACAGGCGGGGTGAGCTCTAGAAATATCTTAACGGCTAGCCGTCGCTGAGACAGCCGGCGAGATAACCGCCGGGTCAGAGGGACGTCCGATATATTACTTAAATGAAGATACCATATTTCATCTTATAACTTTCTCCACAAAAAGTGTCAATAAGACTCGATAAAGGAACAAAAAATTGTGAATTGATAGTTCTTTACTACATATCGATATTACAGCGTAGGGAAAATGATTAACTTCATAAAATAAACGAAAGAAACATACGGAGGTAAAACTAATTAAAAATGTAATCTTGGGGTTAAAAGGGGTTAAATTTTCATGGCATTATGCTGAATTGGAACCTTTTTGTTAGAGGGTCACAGAGATGGATCTCGATTAAAACCTTTTAAGTGTCCCATGACTGTGACTCAAACATCTGCATTCTAAATTAAAAGATAAAAAAACATTATTTACAGATATCATTTCTAAATTTGAAATGCATTTAATTTATAAGCATAATTAATTAATATATTTTTTTTGTATTTGCTTTGTAAACTGTGCAATGAAGCTTAAATAAAAATAAATAAATAATAAATAAGCCTTTTCTGTATTTAAGATCCATTACTGAGAAGATGTTAATTGCATCCTTAACGTCGATTTGCGAATTATTAAGACCAAGGACATATTGTAAATGGGGTAACACGACTAAATAAAAATAATTAAAACAAACTCGCTCTTTGTTTGGAATAGCTCCATTAAAATCACAGATATTAACTTCACTTTATTGTGACGGTATAGTGAACTCACTACTATCCTACTATTGCTGGACCCTGCTCAGAGGCGTATTTAAAGATTTGGCGCCCCGGGCCATTTAGCTTTGGCGCCCTATTAAATGACGATAAAGTATTTCATTTTAGGGGCGGCTGCCGCCCTTCGCAGCCTGGCGCCCCGGGCCATGGCCTGGATGGCCTTACGGTAAATACGCCCCTGACCCTGCTGTTGGACATTTCAAATTATATCTTACACTAAAATACATTATTAAATATCGCGTTTTGTCGCCAATTTATTAATACACGTTTACATAAAGTTATTAGTTTATTATTTAATTGATAGTTAAAAGAAAGTCAGTGCTAAAACATTATTATCTGCATGACAGCTGAGCTTGGTGGCTAGCACCTATACGATAGACACGAAGTAAAATGATGACACAGAAGATGCGTTCATATGCGTAGCATTCAGCTAGCGAAATGTCACAATTCTAACAATCCGGCTCACTATAAACATCCCTTGTTTCGTACAAAGCCGAGGACACCATGTGGCATTCTAAAAACAGACCGAAATGCCATCCCTTTAATCCAGGATACAGGGCCGCTTGGAATACCCTTCACTCATTTGCATAAGTCCTACCCTTTGTAACAACTGTTGCAAGATGGTAACGTAAATGTTAAGATTTAATGGTGATGAAGAATTTTTAACCATGAACGTTTTTAAAACAAAGGACCTCAGTTTAGAAAAAAATGTTTCCATTTGGTATTGCAGTGTTTCTCAGATCCATACTTATATCTTATAAAGTTTTATATAAAAGTGAATTAAAGCAGTGCATGAGCGTTCTTACGTGAGTTTATTGTAAATCTACATATAAAAACTAGGTACATGATATTAATATCTAAAATTTCTTCTCGTACATGTCTACTCCAGTCCCTATCAAATATGTTGTAGCGGAAAGAGTGGTCCAAAAAAAAAAAAAGAACTTTAACGCATCCGGGTAAGATCCCTTACATATTTTGAGCACCATGGCCGCTCCGATATACTGAACGTTATGTATGAGAAAACATCCTAGGTTTGCCTTTTTAGCGAAGTGTTGTAATAATTTCACTAGTATTTTTGAAAAGATTACAAAACAGGATTAAATGTCACATTATGAACTCCAATCGCTGCAGTTAATATTAAACTGAACGGAAACTGCCATCAGAACTTGGTATCCTTCGACATACATCACACTGAAGTATAGGAAAACGATACAAAAATGGCTACAATTGGCTAAAAAGCGACGCCACGCCACAAGTTCATCCAATAAATATTCCTAACTGCCGTTTCGTAAGGAAACAAATGCTCGAAAACACAATGACGATATACAATACTGCTTCGAACAAGTGAACCGTGTCCAACATATTCTGTTTGTTGCGAAAATTGTGGGTTTCGTGTTTTTCTCGGTGCTATTTTATTTCGTGTGTGATGGTTATTTGTTTGGCACATTGACGTTTTGCGTAAGGAAATGGAATCGATATATTTTAGGGAAATTTGGGTACTAGTACCACACAGTAATTTTGTTCTTTATCGTGCCTACGTGTTTATGAGATGGTAAAATTGTACTAAGATACTTTGTTTCGTACTTGCATTTCTATTCGTTAAGAATCGTAGTTGATAAGACATGACGTGATGATAAAAAAAATTCATTAGTAGTACCTATATGAAGTTATCTCTATTAAAATACATTAGTTTAGTTACTTTCTTAATATTTGTGACTATTATTTCGTCTTTTAAATCATATAAACAAAAAACATGGAGTGGGAATTTCCAATAAAAAAAAACTAGAAAAAAAATACGATTAACGTCTCGCTGATGTCTGTGAACATGACAATTGATTATGCATTATATTCAGTAATATTTCATGTCAAAGACGAGCTAAATAAACGGAATTATCTGTAATGAAGAAGATACATTCAAACGCACGCACAAAACGCATTATCCTCTTCCGATATCGTTATAGGTTAAGATAATGTGATCTTACGTAGTCCGTACTGAGAAGCTTCCGACAGTTCGAACGTAAATTATGGACATACTTAGCGTTTGCGGCTCTTTGTACAGTCAAGGAATTAAATTTCCAACCCACCTAAGGTTCAATAGCATATAGCAAACTGTCACCATAAGAGCTATAGAGTAAGACGTTAGTTTGACATATCGACCTTAATGCATTGCGAATGTCAGACGACATTTCAACGAAATGGGTAGGGAATTAACTTCCTTGACTATACTATCCTTCAGTAAGGTACATGTGTAAAATATAAAAACAATCTAGGCTCTAATTGTACTGTAGTTACTTTTTAGTAATTTACAATGTGCCTTAATCTATCTTTATCTTTTCTTTACTATTATAAGATAGGTAGTATAAAAAAAAGTCGCTGACCGTTTCTGTCTGTCCTGATATCTTCGGCCGCTAACTCTTTTTAAACCACGCAACGGATTTGATAGGGTTTTCAGTGTCATTTAGATAAATTTTAATTGTACGTGCAAAGCGGGGGGGGGGGGGGGGGGTTGGCTAGTGAATTATAAAAGAGTTACATTAGTGACTGACTGACTGACGTATAGCCTAATCCGCTGAATATAGAAACATGAGATTTGACACATGTGTTCTTCAAGTAGAGAAGCACTAAGACTTCTTTGGGGGTTTATTTCATTAAGAGGAGTGTGAACCCAGCCCCAAAAAGCGCTTCCCATTTAAACAGCGATAACGTTTTCTATCCTCTAAACCTCTATGGCAATGATTTTTTGGTATTTTGTCATTATGCCTTAGAACTAGGTTTGTGTGTTTTGATTTTATAATATTCTTCGTAGATTTGACAATATTTGCATTTTAGGAGTTTCATACAAAACAAAAAAGCGCCAATATTTTTGAAACTATTAAGAATATTTAAGAAATCAAAACACCGGACCTAGTTCTAGGGCATACTGACAACATACAAAAAAATCATGGCAAAAATCCTATATTAAGGTTTAGAGTGTGGAAAACGTTATCGCCGTATGAAAGCGCTGGGTTTACACTGTGAAAGTTAGTATGTAATGCAAAACTCTACTCGAACAAAGTCGTGAGTAAAAGGTAGTTAAAGATAATGTTTGTTAAGTGTTTTCGAGTGTCTAAAATTTGTTACGGCGAATAAGCTTCAAGCCAGTTTGCGTTACCAAAGTAACAGTATTGGCCGTTAGGCTCCTGAGAAGTGTGATCAAGTGTAATAGTTGCGTCGCAGCCTAAATTTAGATTTCAAGCTTCAATTCCTGGGGTGAGTCAGACGTGTAACGTGGGCAGCCACTTAACCGAAACTAAATAATAATTAGAGGACTGTTACAAAGCTTTCAGTTCATAGTTCATTTATTTCATTAACAATTTACATAGAGTTTGGAAGCTTACGGGCGAAGTAGTGCAATCAATATTAAAAAAATAAAAGTAATTAAAAATAAATAAAAACGCGAAGAGATCGTGTAGATTGTGTGTTTAGTGCTGGTTAGTCTGTGAGGTGTATTTGGTTTCATGTGGAAGCGAAAGAGGGTGGGTTTGGCATGAAAAATATATATGTCACATAGACGCAGTTGTTTTGTACGTGGGTACACAACACCGGTTTCGCGGAGTAGCATAGTAATTTGTTCTAATTTGTTAGGATCAGACTTGGGACAGTAAAACCTGAATCTATTTATTAATTATTAATTAAAAATAAATATTGCATTATATCGTGCTACTCGTACACTGAGAATGGAGTGTAGAGAGACCATGGCAGCACACTAGACCGCGAGGACGACCATGCACCTAAACGTTGGGTCGATGACATCTGCGGGGCAATTCTCGCGTCAGTAGAGATGAAGTCACACTCGAGATAAGCCAAAAAGAGCTGTCGAATCCCTTCAAAATCTGTCATATTTTGACACATCTCGAACGTCAGAATTGGGGGCCTGGAGGCATGCGGGTACGGAATCGATGGCTAGTGTACAGTCAAGGAAATTGAAACACGTACCACCGTAGAACCTAGTCGAAAAGACATACGCATGACATTTGTATGACATAGCCTGGCGTTTAACGCGTCGCGTCATTGCGATAGGGTTCTAAGGTGGTACGTGAATATATTTCCCCTACTGTACCTAGCACGAATGTTCTCGACACGCGTTAACTCGCTACGTAACTCTGTGCGGCTCTTTCTTACCAGCCCAGTAGAAGAGAGACACACTGAGTTACGTAACGAGTTAAGAAATGATAGGTGCACAGAGCTCAACACTCGAATGTGGAGGAGTTTGGAGAAGGCCTACATCCAAACATAGGAATTAAATGGACCGCTATGATGATGATCGTGCTACATCAATTTATAAATTCGAATCGAGCCGAAACACTTGTATAATAAATTCGAAGTTACAACTTTATTTCTTAGTTCTTTAAGCATTCCTATTTTAATGTATGTGTTATAACTATTTAATTAAAATCTAAAAACTTAATTATGACGTCTTATGAAAAAAATATTCCAAGTTAATTAATACCCGTTGGGGAGTTCAAATACTCAAGGATTTCACCAAAAGTAGGCTGAAATTAGTATGCTTTTGTTTAAAGGTATTTTCCATAAAATAATGGTCCGTGACGTGAATTAAAAATTTTTTGCGGACAAACATAAAAATTCAAAGATTTAGTCCAAAAGCGACTTTTTTTTAAAGTCAATTATAAATATAAAGCCGTTTTATACTGTTAGTATACATGTACCGACTTTATGTATTATTTATGACTCGATCGCCGTTACAGCAGAATTCACGCTCCATTAGATATTGGGCATTAATCTCATTACTGAGCAAAGATAATCAACCACGCTAAGCAGAAAATAAGCATAATGAATTATGTTCCTAATATCTATAATGATAAAGTTGTTTTTCCAGAAAAATGAGATGTAAAGCGATATATTACACAAGCATTGATGAAACGGTCTTCGGCAATCCATAATTCTGGGAAAATTATTTACGGTCCACTTATTTCCCGCAACATTTGGAGTTGGTACAAGTTTTTGATGAGGCTCCCTTATTACATTTTTCCTTTCAATGAAAAAGATCTCTGACAACTGAATAAAGCTGGCAAGGAAGTGCTTCAAAGTGAAATATAAGGCGTCAAATAACATTTGTTGCGTGTGATATATGATTTCAATCTATCTTGATTTTGTTTTGGAACTCGAAGTCAAGAAAAGTCACTTTTGTCTACATTGGACCGAAGCCTTGCTTCAAATGGTTAGTCTGTTTGCTTTAATGCCAGAAGAACTGAGTTCAATGCATATCAGAATCAAGTACTTGTAAGTATAACTCTTAAATCTATCTCACGCTGAGCCTAATACTTTAAAGCAACTAAGATGTAGAAAATTATAATATGGATCTTTCAAGTACTCAGATCAGGAATGAAGAGATCCGCAGAAGAACCAAAGTGACCGATATAGCTCTACAAATTGCAAACCTTAAGTGGCAATTGGCGGGGCACATTGCTCGTAGAACCGATGGCCATTGGGGCGGAAAGGTTCTCGAGTGGAGATCAAGTGAAGAGGAAGTGTTGGTAGGCCTCCCACAAGGTGGACCGGAGATCTAGTGAAGGTCGTTGGAAACCGGTGGATGCGAGCAGCACAAGACCGACCGTCGAGGAGATCCTTGAGGAAGGCCTATGTCCAGCAGTGATATGATGATGATGATGATGAACGACTTCATTATAGTGACTAGACGGCAGTTTATACTTTACTTTGAAAGCCTTTCCTCCTTATTTTAATAAACCGAGGACTGAACTCAAAACTTGGCAAGAAAACTTTGCCGAAGAGAAATGTCGATCTATTTTTACCCGTCATCCGTATAATTTGGATCATGTGGCCGGGCGGCCGATTGCGCATCGGGCAGATTATAATAAAGTTAGAAGAGTCTGAAGGGCCATTAATTTTATAAATTTTCATAGGTATTTGAGAGGGAACATGATTTAGCCATTTGCGGGATAGCTTTATCTTTTTCAAGTACACGCTTTAAGTCGATTTAGTTTTCTTTTGTTTAAGATAATCCCTTGAACGCACATACGTCGTATCTATATCTGAAAATATTGACGTACATACAAGTTATTGTATTTTCTAGAGAACATTAATAAAGGTATTACCAGTTAGTTAGCTATTAGTGATAAAGCCTCACTGTAGCCAGCGAAGTCTTTAAGCGATGAGACAGGTCAGAGAGAAGTTTTGGAGATAGCATAACTCATAGTTATTCTTATTCAAATTTATTTTATACCTAAGTAGTTTTGTGCCTCCAGTGTTTAAATAGCTATGTCGGCAAGAAAATTTATTGTCATAAAGACATTGATGACATTAATTTCCCGAGCGCGTTTAAAAATATGTGTGTTTTGGAAAATGATCATTGAAAACTTAAATGATCCTCCAAAAGGTGTATTTACTGTGTTTAGTTAAGGTTTAAAAAAACATTCAGCACTAATTTTGTTTTTGAATTAATCATATTTTGTTGAGTTTCTTGCCGGTACCATGATTGTCATGAGTGTCATGACAGGTTTTTCAGAACCGGTGGTTTTTCTGACATGCATAAATAAATCACAAATCATTTATTTCTTCCTCCACCACCAAGTTATGTTACGTACATTTGGTGATACGTGTAAACAATAGATAAAATTAATCTGTTAACAGACTTGCGTCCTGAGACCGATGACTGAAGTAGAAAAGTCCTGTGTGCTTCTTTTAAGGCTAATTTGAACAAAAAAAGATATCTTGACGATTGAATTGGAGACTTGAGTAATATTCTCAACCTAGAGCATAAAAATCTGCTGAACACTTTGGTTAGAAAACAAGTTTATTATTATTATTTGTGCGCTGAATATGGAATAGTATTTGCCATGGTGATTTAACGTAACGTGTTGACCTGAATCTGTCTAGGTTAAATAAATTCAGCCTAAATACGATGCGGATTTACTGAATTCTAAAGCCAGTTTGTTATTGAATTATGAAAATATGAGATGATCCCACACACGGACTAGCTACCACGTTTTAAAAAGCGTATTTTTACTGCATAGAATCGAATAGGTTTTATGTATACGGAAAATGTTTACTTATGTCTTTGTCGATAAAATTTAGAATGGAGGGGTTTTAGGAGGCGAAAAATCGATCTAAGTCTCATTTCTAAGAAAAATACTTATTTCCGTTTGTTTACTTTATTCCTGAACAGAGCTTGGTCATCCAGGTGCTAATATTTATAAGGGGAAATAGCTTTGTTTTGTAGGGGATATATGAACCCACTGTTGACTATAAATAGCCTACCATGTCTCGTATCACTGTTAGAATAAGGTTAACCCAATATTTGTCACTTCTCTATATATGCGAGTAAAATAATAATCATCTATTTATGTCATTACCTTTGATGAAATGAGTGTTATTACATAGTTTATTGTTTGACTTTAGTGAGTAATGCCTTATTTAACCAACTGTACTCTCCTAAATGGTCCAATTTTCCAGCATTACATCGAACCTAGAAAGTTATAAGACCTAACAATTAGTTACAGTCTCGTTTACTAAAGTACTCCATTAAAATAAAACTTAACCGAACGTTTTATTTAAGCGAACAAAGTTTCCAAGTAAATTTTCTTGTAACGGACGGATTCCGGTATGAACCGGAATGTTCTGGAATATACCGGAACGCGCCTCATCTGCGGCTGGTTGCAAACTAATGTTTCGCATTAATAAGCAGGGTTTCTACTGGAGTACAGGAACAATTAATTAGTGTCTCAGACAGGTTAGTGAGACAAGAACTATAAGTTAGAACGGTTTAGGGGTGACGTACGGTTGACTGTTGACGTTTTGTTTTGCAGAGTTTGCTTAAGGACCGTGTCAATACCATCCCCCGCTCAGCTGACTGTCGTATCTAAAACAGTTTACTTGCAGTAACGATCGGGAGGTATTATATACACATAACAAATATGTGATTTGTCTATTCAGGGATTTTAAAATATCATGTTAAAAACCCAATAAGTTCTGTTAGATTTGTTTTGCTACATTATTGAAATGGTAATAGTTACAAAAAACTGTAACTTTAGGACAAACGATGATTACATTAACAATAAGATAAACTTTATTCGGGATTCAAATATAGACCCTTATCGTACGGCAGTATAGCATACTATGAAAGATTTGAATACTTTTGATAAAGGATCGTTTGAAAATGGCGATGGATTAATAGCGAGAAAGTCATAACAAAAATACTACTAAATTCAGAAATGAAATTTAAGATTTAATTAGGGGTTTACAGATGACTTTAACTGATGTCAGATGTGGTCGGGCCTTGATCAGCCTTGTTCGAGAGATTTTTCAGATAAAAGCCTTCACAGCACATGATATTGCTCCTAGTTCGACTATAACATATGCTCTGGCATATGTTATAGTTTTGATCTGTCATGTTATCAGTTAGGTCACGAATTCCATTCGCGAGTACCTATAGTAAGATATGATCTAGATTCAAAACGCATGGAAAGGCTACTTTCAAGAAGTCGAGTTATACGTTATCGACATTATCCAAGCAGTCTTGTAAACGACGCTTCAGCTATACTTGTATGTACTTACGAGTATATAATGTGTGCGTGAGGTGCCTTAAAAAGCTTGACTAGTCATTCAACTGCATTAATCTGTGAGTTTAGAAAGAAAATATCTAAAAAACAATATCTTATTGGGCGCCAGGATCAACTTAAAACCAAGACACCTTTTTTGAAGGGAAGGAAACGCTGTATATCATCCTCTGAGCCCAGGGCGGCTCAAAAGTTATATGGAACTCGTCCTCATAGTGGGGGGCATAACCTCTAAAAAAACTAAGACCTAAAAGGCGTAATGCCAAGGCAGGATCAAGTACTACGACGCTGGTCTTCCATGGACACCTTAATTTAGGTATTAAATCGATCAGACTAAGTGGTTTTCAAGCGGTAGAGGCACACTGTAGTCAGTTACTGGTTGCATTTCGAATGGGCTAGCTCGACCGGAGTAGTACCATACCTACTCTTATAGAAAACCAGCGTGAAGTAGTAGCTTGCTACAGCATTTAGTGCGGTTAGTGAACCGGTTTACGCGGGGGCGGGAGGTCTAGGGGTCCAGAAGCCGGCGACAAATCAATGATTATCTTGGAGTTTTTGGTTCCAAGGGATGTCGATGATGCCTTCTTTAAAAAAACAACCCTAGTTCACAAAATTACTAATATTGCTGAATACCGTTACACCTGTTTCAGTTGAATCATTTTATTAGTACTTACTGTAACAACTAACTGATAATATGCATTTTTCTGAACTAAATGTATATTGCTCATACATTGAACGTAATAACATTTTAAATAGTTTTGCATCGTATAACTAAACCTTAAACTCAGCAGCTATGCACAAAATTACTGCACAATTACACTTCGGCTTATTTTATTATGCCGGTTTTAACTCGTTAAATAATAACTGTTACTTCCCGTTTTATTATTCTATATCATGCCACTGCAAGTTTAATGCACAAGCTGCACGAAATTACATGGTAATACGATATAACCCAAAGTCATTATATACAGATTAATAAATACGTATACGTATATGGCGAGAAATAAGTAGTCATATGAGTTTTAATTATATTTTGGCATACGACGGAGCTCGTATTCCTACTGAACGGTAGTAAAAGTACTATATTTACATATACACATATATATGCAGCGTGTTTCCAAGTGAACTCAACTGAAATAATTTAATTATGGTATGTATGTATGTCACTTGCTGGTTGGTTAAGTTGAATAAAGAGTAGAAGGCCCCTGCGCCAAAGCGAAATCAAACTTATTTTACAGCAGAGGCGATTATGATAGGAACCTTCTGTGCACCTAGCACTAATCTTTTTGATACGCGTTAACTCGCTACGTAAGTCAGTGCGTCTCTCTCTTACTGGGCTAGTTAGAAAGAGTCGCAATGAGTTACGTAGCCAGTCAACGCGTATCGAGAAGATTCGTGCTAGGTGCACTGTTCATTTCCCAATTGTATCTCCGGTCGTTTCGGCTGGTTAAACGACTACGAGTACGAGTAGCTGCCGTAACGTAGACGAATAGCGGCTGCCTGCTGTCAATTAGATATCACATACCACTGCCACTTGCCCTCGTCCCGAGCTCACAAGCTACTGATATTGGACGTGTACGAAGGTGCGAGCGACGTGCGAGCTGCAGCTTGTTACTGTGGAGAAAGGCAAGTTGTGTGTGAAAAAAAATTTTAGTGACTTGCGTGCGAACTTGCGAACCGTTCTCTCACTCGCATTATGCGTCAACACGTTGCGAATAGCTGGACTTTGGTAGCTGAGCTCTCCAAGTGGCACATATTATGTGATCCAAGCATTAGCTTATTAAGTATATAATAGAGCCTTAATAGAACTGGAACTTTCCATCAACTGACATTGAGGTTAAGTGAGCTCTTTCATGAAAAAATAACCTTTCAAAGCATATAATTTGATTCCTACTTATATAATTGCTTGTGAATTCAGATCTTATACGAATCCTCGTGAGAAATATTTTCGAAGAATAACTAAGGCATCCCGGCAAAGCTGGCAAGGAACGTTAGTTAATAATAGAAAGAAATGGCATAGATAAGAGGCTTAGATAACTCGTAAATTAGCGTCACAGCTCGAGAAATTGTACTAAAACCTCAGGGGGGAGAGAGGAGACTGGAATTTTAAATGGTTCATTTTTTCCGCCCTATCATTTGTCACGTCACAGTTGCAGTTGGGGTGTCCTGTGGCCGCCTTTTTTGCTCCCGATCATTATCAGCGCTTATTTACTCATTAATTTATCAGTGTCAGCCAGATTAGCTTGTTTCCTGGAGGGATCGAGGGCCCTTAAGATTGCTAATATTGTATTTTAAAACTTAGGGTGGAAATTCTGGCTTCACAATACGAAAAGGTTTCTTGAATTCCTCTAGGCCTTTCGCGGTTTTAAGGATTAACAACCGAATAGAATTGGATGGCTCAATGGAAAAGATAAGGAGGTAGCAACTACAAGATATTTATTTTAAGCTACAAGACTTTTAAGGTGAACTCAGGCGAGGCTACAAATAAAATCTAGGGTGAAACGGAAATAGGACAATTAAGAAAATTCTTTGCGAACTAAAATAGCAGAAGTAATGTAAAGTAACGCGCGCTAACTAATGAGTTATAATAATATTTGTAATAACTGAACCGCTGAGTTAGCCCGAAAACTTTTCAATAACGATGAATTACGCCGAAAAACATATTGACCGTAACCACTGGAGTTCGAACGCTTCACATAACAGTTGGGTTCACGTTTCACCGTACTATTATCTGCATCACTTATAAAATAGAATTGCAAATTTAAACCCTTTGTAAGCGCTTTGCATTTGGGAACACAAATTCGCTTTTACGGTCATTTGCATGTTGCGATGTCGCAGTTGCGGTGACTTCCGAAATGTTGCAGCAATAATTGTGAGCCGCTGCACCCGCGTTATTAATATTATCTGGAAACGATACTGTTCTAAAATGTATTAGATTATATATTTAGGGTTTCGTACCTAGAAAGGAAAAAGAGAATTTATAGGATAACTTTGTTGTCCGTCTGTCTCTCAAGACCCTTTTTCTCAGAAACATGTGAAGGTATTAAATTGAAATTAATGTTAAATACTCAAGTCTCTAGTCTCTTGGGGCTGTAAAAATCAAACTTCTAAGCCAACGCAATGAAAAGACACGGACGGACGTATATGCAGCATATTTTTTGAGCTGACACCATTTTGAACTGTGTCTGTTAAGAAAATCGACTGCTCTGGCTGCAGCTGTCAATTTGAAGTGTCAGCCAAGAACATTATCCTCTCCCAAGGCTAAAGCAAAATGATCATAAACAATATATTTCTGTTGATTTTTTTTGTTTTAGTTAAAGCTTACAAACTATAATAAATCGCCTTTCTAGTACAATAATTCGATTTTTGTTTAATTAAATACTGCATATTATGGTACGTTATAAAGAAATACCTAGTTTACAAAAATGTGACTTGTGCTTTAAATGAATGGAAGATGCTTAAAGTTTTTTTTACACGTTTGTAATTATAACTGTGTGTGAATAAAGGTTTTGATTTAAACTAACTGAACAGCCAGCGAACATGGCAAAATTATAAGAGTTCTTAGTTAGACAATGGAACTCTAACAACACATTTAGAAATGTTTGATCTGTGGCCTATCTAATTTCGGTTTTATGAGACGCGTGTGTGGTAATTAATAGCGGGGAGCCTTCCCTATTACGATCGTAGGCTAATTACGAACGGATTACAAAGCAAATACATAAACAAACATTGCATACGATTTGTTTGCTTGCTTAATACGCTACACATTGTTATATCTTAGCAACCTATGCTTTAAGCATCATCTAAGGTAACAGTACCAGTGCTTGACACGCGTAAAACACTGTGTTAACCAGTACTTGACATCATTGCCTCTCGTTTTACTTGCTCGTATATTTCCATATCCTTTAGTCAATTATTAGAGCGCTGTCGAAGACCAAGACCGTTATCTTACATCTATTTTATGCCAAACTACATTAATTAAGAAACCTCTAATTTAAAAAACTGGGTCAAACATAAAAATGTTTTTGAAGTTAACATAGTCATTAAATGTGGCTAAGCCCAATGAACCGCTTAGCAGTCGGTTAAATTATTCTACAATTTTATACCACTGCCCGGCACTAAGATATTAAAGAAAATAATATGCCGTTCACTAAATAGGTTAACAGTTTAAATTATAGATATTTTTGTTAATTTTTTACAAGCTTTTATGTGGCCGGTATGTTTTTTGCTGTTTAGGTTTCAAGACAATTCAAACAAGCTCAAATTCGATAAGTTCGAATGAATGTTTTTATTTTCATACCACAACTCTAACAATTCATCAAAATTGTATATACTATATAAAACAATTGAAATATACCCAAACCCAACATGCATAATAATACCAATAAATTCCAAATATCACGAATACACCCATTCGCCCCTCCAAGCGTTAAGTATGATCCTATTTCTCCCCTAAATCAAACTAAGTGCACCACCGGCATACACCATAAATCAGATTATACTGCAAATACGATATTAAATTTCTTTATCTAGGCACAATCTAGCTAGCATAACAGGTGCGGGGCATATTTATGGTACCCACACGTGGCGCAAAGGGCTGAATGTATTGCCCTACTTACTAAGGTCGATGTTGTTTTCACACATGTCATTTGTACTATGCTCTGAAGGTTACACGAGGCTTGTGTACTGTTTCCAGGTTGATTTTCTTTTGTTTCCTTTTGTGTCGTGGGCAGTTTTGTGTAGGGGTTGGTTGACACGGGAGGTCTTTAGTGTTTGTAGTGTAGGAGATATTTGTAGTAGGGTCATATTTTATGTGCAATATTTGTACAATGACTTTGTAACTAGTTTTGGATGGTAGATCAGCTCAAGTAAGCGACTTTGACAGATAAGAAATGGTTACATTACACGTCAATGTAGGTATGTAAATACTGTATAGTCTAGCATACATATACCTACGTATAGTATAGTTTATACATAATTAGTTTATATTTTGTGTAGAGGTAATTGATTTGCTCATACTGCCTTAGTTTTCTTAATAATAACCTTGGTACCACCAGAAAGGCTCGTGGTTATTGAACTTAACGAAGATAGATGTTGCGGGTTTAACTTCTGCGAGGGGCAGTCGTTTGTATGTATTATAGACATGAATGCTTGTAGCCGATACATAATATATATGTATACACACATACAGTTACAGTATCTTATTATGTATTGAATACTTTACAAGTTAAAAAAAACTTAGTTTTCGTTACCTAAAATTGTGCTTAAATTGACTACCATAAAATGGTGTGACTTTGATAGTTTTAAAATCGACGTACAATCGATGCAGTCATTTTTTTGTGACTTTTTGTCTTATAGACAATAGTCAACCCGTAAAAACATCAACTGGAATCTAAAAAAAATACGATTAAATTATTAACGTGGCCTTGAAGATGCTTTTTTTAAAGTCCCCTCTGCGTTTCAAAGCTGCCCCATTTTACTGTACCTGTGAAACCGGCCCTCATCATCTAAAACATAATTAACTTATTATTGTATTGTGTCGTACTATATTTGACAGTACAGCATTCATTCATTTATAGTTTATTAACTTTGTAATTAAAAGGTTAAACAGCGTAAACTTAACGTAAAAGTAATCCTGTGACAAATTGAGATAATTTTTAATCAACATAGTCATTTCATTAGTTATTAAGCGCTGTACGTTATCGTTTACATAATTAATCCAGAGTACGCTATTAACGAGTTGCCGGTGCGAGCGATATCTACAATGATTGGCCCCAATTAGTTTAATATTTCAGAATCACATACATTAACCCTTCACCTGTGTCTACCCTACCTATTTACCTGTGCCAAATTAATATAATCTTATGATTAGTATAAAAGAAAGTTGCTATTCGCCATCGTATCTTCGGCCGCTTACTTCTAAACCATGCAATGGATTTGGATACGGTATTTACTGTCATTTAGATATTTTTTAAGGTAGGTTTTCATGAATGGACAGGTCACTAGTAAATCAATATTTGAAAACAGATCGTGCCGGGTCGGCTGTCAAGAAATATTACCACTTAATATCGTATTTCGAATAAAAAAGTAGGTTATTTTATTAGAGTATGAAATGAAGCTTATTTGTCTATTTGCTGCCTTTAAAACTAGGGCACGTTTATGACAATGAGTAATCAATTTTTAATAATTTAGTAGGAGTAAAAAAAAACAACTGACACAATTTAATGTCGGGCTGAGGAAAAGACGTATACTTAGTAATATTTAATAAGCATCGACTTTATAATTTTACTGGTTTAGTATTGTTAAATGGGTCATATCATCACAATATTAGTTTTTCCGTTACACTTCAAACTGTTGCATTAATTAAAAAATTTAAATACACACTATGCGTTAACTAAATACTATTTCTGGTATAGAATTATTGCATCAGTCGTAATAGTGAAATAATAACATATTTATTATTTTTTGGATGATTTTACTAACTTTTCCAAGCCTGCGCCCATTTAACACATTCAGTGCCACGAACTCGCTAGGGGAGTTCTCTGTTAGAGGATTTTCGCTACATCCGGGAAGCACCTGGCTACGAGCTACGAGCGTAGCACATAGTACTGGGTGGCAGTTAAAGTGTGGACAATAAGAACGACAACCTCTATTTTCTTTACATGATTTTTGTCACAAAGCCGCCAGTTTTCCATCGTCAGACTGCTTAACAACATAGTAAAATCAACATGTCTGTCAATGTTTAGCTAGTTTTATCTAAAAGCACTTATACTGATAAAATTATTCTACGGGCAAATGTGTCCAGGCAATGGACTTAATGTAGGAACCTTAACGCCCCAAAATCAAAACTACAATACAATTTTAGAAGAATGCACTAAACTAGATTTGCCCGTGCTTCTGTAATAATTAATTTTGTTAGTGACAGAAAAAAATATATACGATGTATTAATGTAATGTTTAAGAAATATGGTTTTTAATTAAAAAAAAATTGTTACAGGTACCAAACCAACTGGCGAAACTTCTTCAAAATGTTGTGACAAACAAAAGGCCTACATGAGAAGGAGGCGCTCACAAAGATGTGTCTCTTAAAGAATTTCCAAGACGTATTCAATAATAGAACCTTCCTATTCATAATAGTACTATTATCATTAAAGCTGTGCAGTCCTCAGGACTTGAACGAAGAATTCGTGAATGACGAGAGCTTAGACACTATTTCAGACATTATGGTTGTGCCAGTGAAAAAGGTTAAATTCCCTAGAAATGCCCAAAACCCCTGTAGGCTGAGCGAACTCCTTTGTGATACGGGACAGTGTATATCACTGGACAAATACTGTAATGGCGAAGATGACTGTGGAGACAAGAGCGACGAACCCAAGTCTTGTTCACGTAAGTATTCACCTACTTCACAGTATCTTTATCTTTTTTCAATAGTATAAAGTAAATTCGCTATTGGTTCCTGTCTGTCCGAAGTATCTTTGGCCGCGTTCTCCTTCTAAACCACCTAACGGATTTTAATGCCGTCTTCACTGTCATTTAGAGTTTTTAGAGATTTTCATAAGAAAGTTTTTTATGTGCACTAAATCCCGAGTGTAACCTTGCGACGTCGGGGCGGGTCGCTAGTATGCATATAAAGCAGGAAATGTTACACATTTGCTGAAATGTCAAACCACTGTTCTATTTATGCATCCTCGTATATGTATTAACACCGACTCAAATAAACACGAATTTTGAAGAGTGACTCATACAGTTACAGATGAATTTTACACCACTAGCTAAATCTGCGTTCAGCAGTAAGTATAAAATCTGAAAGTGAGGACTGGTATAATGCATTATTTTCTAGTACCTGCAAAAAAACCTAAAAAGTACAAAATATGGATTTAATGCCTCAAAAAAATCGCATATCTTTTAGGAACATTGTCAAAACATTTTCTTTTCAGTGAATACAATATGTTAGGTTTGTAGGGATATTGAAAGTTATTTTAATATGCTTCAAGTATGCCTCCCTCTTGGTTTGCTCGACGAATATGAAGTAAAGGGTTCAGTCTGAAAAAGGTTGAGTTTATGAAATCTTTTCCACTTAATCTCTGGAGCTATTATTACTCCTACCTCGTACTCTTTGCTATTATTCTTTTTTTGTAATATTATTCGATAAAAGCTGTTGTTACGAAACTTAAACTTGATTCTAACACCGCTAATAAAAAATACAAAACTTCACTATTATCAGGATACGAAAGCTCATAAAATACCTCACAGATTAAAATATTATGATACATAAACATTTTATAAAAAATACTTTTATTTATGTTATTCCTTTAATATTAGTAATGTAACACAGTCAATGATTGTGATTTAAAAATAAGGAGGTTTGAGTTATTCTTACACTGATTAAAACTTAAAAACGGCTAAAAAGTTAAGTTGTAATCTATACCTGAAGTATCTCAGTAACAGAATATAGTCATATTTCCATGACGTAGGTAGATTATGACTTCTATTTTTGGCGGAATCTTAAAAAGGTCAGGAGACTTGAGTCATGGCAACCGAGTGGCTGTGTCAGCGATGGACCGACTTGGCTTCCTTTGCCTTTTGTGTATTATGCGGCTCAAGTAAGAATAGAAACGCGATAGTGGCAAATTCTGAACGTCGGTGACATTTTCATACGTTTCGATTTGTTCCATTATTGATTTGAGTTTTATTTTAGCGTTAGCTATTACTGTGTGCTCTTCAGTACATCAGGGTATACTCCACATGAAAACATAGAGTTCACGAGTACAACAAGCAAACCCGAAAGGACCGGCCAGACACACATGAGTATATTAATAGAAATGTCGTAAATGTCGAGAGTGTTGCGACGCGTCTTCATCATCAGCCGCAAGGCGCAGTCGACGTCTGCAAGTGTAACGGTTGGCAGAACGAAGTCAGGTATATTAACATCGTGTAGGAAATTCTGCAGATAGTTGCAAGACGTACATTCATTAATTTGAAAAGTGTAATTAGATGCAATTGTAAGGAAATGATGATTGAGATGTTCAGGTACTCTGTCGCAAGGTATTTCGTTTGAACTTTCATCCTTTAATGAAAATGTCTGGATCCCCGCTTTTGATGAAATTTCCTCATTAACAACGCGTCACATCTCTTTCGACGGGTTTTTACTATTTTGTAAACGACTTTCAACATAGTGCTGCCGGGCGGTCAGGGTTTCGGATTTAATCAATTCACAATAGTGATCGATGCCTTCTATCAAAACCTTACTATCCGAATATTGTCGTTTCATTACCGTCATGTCATTTTGAGAGGCTTTCAGTCAACCACAGAACACTTTTTTTTTGTTTAACGTGAATCTTTTTTATAGGAAAGTGAATGTCAATGTAGTTTAGTATTAAAATATTGAGCAAAAATAATGATCGTAGGAAATACTAAAAACATGGTTTTTCTTTTTTTATCAAATTCTTTTAATTTCAGAAATATAAAGCCATAAGAGTGCCTTGTAATAATAACAAAACATCAAATCTAAGTAACACATTCACTAAAAATGTTGTCGTTTATTAGGAGTTGGTAGTCTCAAAATGCGATTGAATATAAATTAAAGAACGATATTTTATTCCTTATCTACACTAGACATGATGAAATTTAACACAACAGAACTACTGTCATTATTCTTTATTATTTCAAAATATTAAACTCCTTATGTTGTTCACTTGTTCAAGATTTTATTATACCTATGTCTTCTACTTGAACAGCACAATATGTTCATCTCCTAAAGTTATGCATAGAGACGGCCAAAACATATTATTTTTGATATTTATGCGTTTCTCTACCGTTGGCTCTTGAAAACGGCTTTTGTTACCTCCTACAATAATAATAATATGCTAGTATATTTTGCTGAATTTAAGTCTGAATACTGGAAAATCGTTGGAGTTATAGTAGCTTAGACGAGCAAACTTACTTACTTTGAGATTTTCTTGTCATAAAAATAAGAATTTGTTTTAGATTTCATTGTTAGTACCAAATCCTAGTGGCAATAAAACTACGTTAATGAGTTTTATGGACTATAATGTTTAATGAAAGGTTTGTTACATAAGCTGCGTTATTTTTTTTTGCATAAATACTCAATACAAGGTCTCATCATGACAAAATGTTGCATTACAGTAAACACATAAGTATAAATGATAGACGATATTTTAGAATATCATTTTTGATATCACTTAAGAAAAAAAGAAGAAAAACAAGGCCTGCCAGCTCGGTCCCATAATAGCCCTCTTATATTTTAAACATTAAACTTTTAAAAATACCATTCACCGGACTCCAAATACGTGTAAAAGTTACACTTGGAAGTTATCATCAGTCCTCAAATTCAAGTTGTGTCATTTCAAACTAGCCTCTCATCCGACACAATTCACTAGACGATTCTCGGAGCTCATTCCCTCGGCCTACTTCGTTATAAGTTATCGCAGGGTGCGTGCACTCCGTAACTTCCCTACGTTTTCAGCACTTCCGTTGTACTAATAAACTCTCAAATACGAGCACGCTATAATCGCCTGCCGTCCCTTCTGCTCTCGTAAAATACGTTTTTACGCTAGAAATATCCGGAACGATAATTGTCTTACACAAAAGACCTCGAGATGTCCTCACAAAGGGGATTGAAAGAACTAGATTACAGTCTGTTTCCACGATGCCAAGTCTCAGGGGAGCCGGGTTGCCACGTCAACGGCGGTTGATGAAAGCTTTGCTATAGATGAATTTTGGCCATTTCTATTACGTAAGACGTTTCACAGAGGTTGATATAACTAAAAGACGAGTTAATTTAATACGTGTTACCTGTGTTGGTCTTCTTCTTGTTTTCTTTATCTTTATTACATAGCATAAAACAAATTCACTATTCGTTCCATCCTATCGTTTATAGTATCTTCGGCCGCTTACTCCTTTTCTAAACCACGCAACGGATTTTGTTACGGATTTCACTGTCATTTAGTGATTTTTTACAGAATCTTAATTACGAGTACATCATAATTATACCCGCGTGAAACCGGGGCGGGTTGCTTATTCATAATAATAGAAGCTTTTTGCATTGGGCTTAGACATAATTGGAAAACTGCGATGAAATTAAGACATTTGGTCTCAAAAGTAATTGAGCGAATTTTTTTCGATTGTATTTTCACTATAAATTACTTACATTCATAGATTCATTCATTACCATCTTATCTTACTTATGATACTGTTATATCATGTTTACTGGTTCGTCAAAGCCCTGCACTTCTCAGGCATTGCTAGTTCTGAGCTCTCTTGGGAATAATGCGAAGTCCATCTAATTATGAAAGGAGGCCTGTGCCCAGACACTGTGACATACTCGTATACCAGCTGTATTATTACATTGCTTGTCACGTAAATTGTATTTACTTCAGATACTGTGGTGTTGTATCTACACTGTGGGCGACTGTTTGCTTTGTAGAAAAACCCATTGGGACTAGTCACAAATTCTACAAATATTTTTACAGATAGAACGTAAGCGTTATTTTTTTCTAAAAATGAGCTTTAGTACCTTTCTGGGCAACGGGCGCTTGGGGGGGGGGGGGGGGGTTAAAATACCTAGAGAAATACGATGGCAAGTTCAAAAATAATAATTAAAATTACTGCTTTTGAAGGGCCCAAGTGCAGTCTAATGGAATGTTTGAAATTTGAGGGCGGGTTCTTTAAGTCATTTTATTCTCAAGGTGGGGGATGGGTAACTTAGTTTGAAAGCTATACTGACTGTTTTTATTATTCACAAGTTTAAAGTAATAATTTTGAAATATAATGCAACAGTCAGAGCTAAACCAAGTCACTGAAAAACATCCGAAACCAAACCTTTGGACGCTATAATTTATCATTTTTTTACACTTCTCCGTTCCGCACAGTCCTGATATCTTTGATATGTTAAATAACAACAAAAACGAAATCTAGAATACATTGAGTTACAGTTAACTCATGCGTTAAAGCTAAAGGTTTCTATGTACTTGTCGTTGAACAAAAAAACCCTGCCAAGTAAATCGGATTCACGCACAAGGTTCTCCGTAGCTCATATTTATTTGTTATTGACAACAAAAAACACTAAAAGAAAGAAAAAAGCCGTAACGTAAAAATACGTTTTTTTCTAAATACGTTATTTTTAAATAAGTAGTTTTATTTTTCCTGTAATATTATTACTTTATTCGAATACTAGGCAGTATCAAAAAAATATTTAACAACGTTTACATGAAGCCTATTCACACTTGACCTAGTAGCCTCACTTTAAAATTTAAACCACCTTTTCGATCCCTTTTGCAAAGAAACAAAAAATGTTTCATCAGTTTTTTTGCAATGACGTTGAATTTGCGCGATTAAAATTCAAATGTCGAGTCGATATCATTTGTAGTTGATGAAATGTGCCGCTGTGATGGACGGACGGATGGACGAGCAGGCGAACTGTACGGAGTCACACTTTTATCATAAAACTAACGTGAGACTCGGACATATTAATAAAAACGAATCACTCACGTATTTTTAAGTCGAGAAATGCCCGTTATGTTTCGGACCAGTCCGTGGTCCTTAATCATGAGCCCCCGCGGTGGTGGCGCGCCATGTCGGGCATTTCTCGACTTAAAAATTCGTGAGTGATCCGTTTTTATTAATATCACACTTTTATCTTTTTAGGACGGAACCCTAAAACTTGAAACAAGGGATTCACTGTCGTGGCACAAATAACACAGTTGATTTGGCTCGAACAATTTTTATTCACTTGAATTCCCTATAGAACAAAAAAGTAAAACAATTTATTTTCTAGAATACAGAACGGAAAGATCATACATAATAAATCATACGCATAGAATTAAGAACATAGCTTACCGTCATGCGTGTACGAGAATAAATATCTTAACCATATTTATCTTTGCTTGCCTTAAGTAGTAAACAAAATTCCAACCTAAAATTTCAGTATTTGCCATCAAAATAATGTTTAATGTACAAATAATACATTCCGAAGGAACAAATTATAAATCATCTTCTATTTAAACCGGGTGAGGCCCTTGTGCAAGGTCCGTTCGGATCGCTACCACCATCATCATCATCATCAGCCTATGTTCGTCCACTGCTGGAAATAGGCCTCTCCCATGGCACGCCACTGAGCATGATCCTCGGCCACTCTCATCTATCTCTACCACCGTCTTGCTCGCTACTCCTGCCGCTAAGCGGCAGTGCTTGCACTGTTGTGTTCCGGCGTGGAGAGCAAGACAGCCGGTGTAATTACTGGCACAAGAGGTATTCCATCTTAGCCCTCTGGGTTGGCAACGCATTTGCACTCTCTTTGTTGTTGCAGGCAGGCGGTGGTGATCACGTACCATCAGGTGACCTACTTGCTTGTTTGCCTTTCTATTTCAAAAAAAACGCCTCAATTTGTTTAATTTAGGCAAGAAACGATGTCTAGGTGACAAAAAGGGAAATTTTAAGTTAGGATTTTGTTTACAAAATAAGACAAGTTTGTATAACGGATTTTATTCTACGTCATAACTTCTCCACACCTCAGTCTTGTAAAACCGGCGAATAAAATTTCCTTTCCAACCGACATCCAAAAGAAGTACGTTTACAATCGACGAGTACGCTTTATACATAAAGGGTATGAAGGGTTTACGGAGAGAACATGTCTACAAACTGGAACAAATTACCTTACTACTTCGCGAAACCAGTGCCGTGCTCGTGCAAGTTAGCTGCGTTTGTTTGACATATATAACCCACCCTCCTCCGCTTCCACACGAAACAACATATATCACACAGAAAGAGAAGGGTGTGGGTTTTTGCATGAACATATATATTTCGCACAGACGCAGCTAATTTGCACGAGCACGGCACTGGTTTCGCAAGGTAGTAAGGTAATTTGTTCCAGTTTGTTGAAATGGACCTCCGCAAAGTAGGTAACGCCTGAATCTATTAACTATTTAGAACGTGTCTAGTTTTTTATTTAAATGAGATTTCGATTTCTCAAAATTAGTTCGCAATGAACTGCATTTTGGGATTAAAGAGAGAACTTCTCAAATCATCAGCATAGTTTTTTCAGCTATTTTTTCTATTTTTATTTCACATTTAGGGGTGATAAATTCGTGTGTAAAATAAAAACAGGAAGTTTCCGCCGACCGAGTAGCCAGGCATTGATTTCAATTTTCCCGGTGTGAATAAATTTTATTGATGACTTTTGTAGGCGAATTTAAAACGCAGGCTTTATCAGAATGACCGAAACTTACTTAAATTTAGTTTGTATTTTTATGCTGTGCCATTGATTTCAGATAAATAATAATATAAAATTACGAGTACATACATAAGAGCATGCTTGAAAAAACATGGAAAATTTAAACGAAAAATTAATTAGAGATAACGATTATGTTAATAATTTGTTGTTAACGATTTATTTTGTGCCTATTTTTAATACGATAAAGTGACTTAAGTAACGCTAATTTTTAAAACGACAAACGAAAAGTGTAATGTAAATTTGAACAGCGACTATTTACTCATCTCCCACGTTGTTATGTAGATAAGTGAAAGCCAAAACATGTCAACGTAGCGGCATAATTTTAAGTAACGACACAATATTTGTACACGTTCGCTCCACTTAGCAAGTCAAGCATACAATAAAAGCTCCTTTAATTACAGCGATGCCTGAAAACGAGCTTTCGCTTTTATCGCTCCGCGAAGGTGGTCATTAACCCGAAATATAGCTACAATTAACAAAAAAACCCGCGCTCCCCCTTTAATAAGGTGTTAAGTTTACCGTAGCGGTGTTTACAAAATGGACTGTCATTAGTCACGAACATTTACTCTACCTGGATTTATGGCTGCCTATTTACTTGTTTAAAAATACACAATGCCCGATAATGTATGGTCGGAGGGTGTAGGCCTTCGATTTTCGTTTTAACGGACCTTACTATACTATGCCTATACTATACTAACACTAAATCTTCTCGACATGCGTTAACTTGCTACATTACTCAGTGCGTCTCGTACTAACCAGCCCAGTAGGAGAGAGACTGAGTTACGTAGCGAGTTAACGCGTGTCGAGAAGTTTCGTGCTAGTTGCACTATAAATTGTTTTAAACTTTCGCAATTTTCACACATATTTATTTATTTGTCTACTCGTGACCACGGCCATTGAAACATAGCCGCAACGTCGAGGTAAATCAACAATATACTTTTATCACGTTAAAGTCCCGATAACGTTATAAATAGTTGCACTATAGTAGCAAGTTCCACTCCTGTTCCACGCCTTGGCGGATGTTGGAAAGTACGAATACAGTCCGTTTCAAAAAACTTGTCTAATCATGTAAACAAAATTCTAACCTAATATTTCACTTTTGTCACCTATTCATAGTTTATTGCCTTAATCTATCTATCTATATAAATAAAAATGAATTGTTGTTCGTTAGTCTGATTAAAACTCGAGAACGGCTGAGCCGATTGAGCTGATTTTGGTTTTAAAATGTTTGTCGTAGTCCAGGGTAGGTCTAAACGGTGAGCAAATATGCCTCCAATAATTAGGCGGTACGAAGTTCGCCGGGTCAGCTAGTATATAGTATATATCGAGGCTGTAAACAGAAGAGATGCTTATACTTTGTTGCTTTAGAATGTTTTATTAGAAACGGTAAACAGTATTTTGAGGGCAAAAACCGACCTTTTTGGCAACATTGTTATTTTAATACTTGCAAGCAAAGATGAATATGATTTAAGGGGCTACGACTTAACAATTAATATCAACGCAGTTAAATTTATGTCAAGTGCGTTTTTTTAATGAATTCGCTAAATTTATAACCATCATTTTTAAAGCAGTAATTAGTAATTACCACTTTAATCCCTTATACCTTTAATTATATAATTCATCATAAAGAAGATCTTAAGAACTTTTGAAATAAGAACGAGACGAGAGTCACTTAAATGCCTGAATAAATACAATAGGAAAGATGTTACATTTAAGTACAATTAAATTTAGCCATATTATTATTATGAACGTGACATTGGTTTAAATTTTGAATTAAATCCCGATATAACTGTACGTTTTAATTAATTCAATTAAAATATGTTAGTCTCACATCACGTACGAAGAGAGAGTGAAACTTATAAATAATATGAATGTGCTTTTTCTCGGGTACCTAATAGCTTCGTTACGCAATATGAAGATTTTCGGATTAAGGAATGTTGTGTTTAAGAATAAAGCTCTTTGCATGAGTATTCCTTAATTAAACAGCTTTTCTAACTACACACGAGAAAATTCCTTAACAGAAATTGGCTGAAAAGCATTGAAGCAAACAGGCGAATAATTCTAATTTCACTAATGCTGCTCGCCGTCGGTTTTCGAGTTTGTAAGTAATTAGTTAAGCACACGTAGTCTATTTAAAAATACTCATGTACATTTCCTGTTGAACTGGTACGATTTTTTGCCGTGGAGTTTAAAAGTGAAAATTTCCATTCGGTTGTTTAAAACAAAATAAAGCGATATATTATTTCTGTTAAATGAACTTTAAAAAATCACTTTTATTCGAGACAAACCGTATAAAAAAATCGTACACTGTTATTTGAATTTTATAGGGATATCAAAAAACGTAGGTAATAAATAAATTAGCTTATTTTGCATTAAAAGAAAAAATAGTTTAACCACAGTTCCCACATAAGGCATTATCATCAGTAATTGGTAGTTGGTGATCATAATAACGTTTATTTAGTAAGTAAAAAAGTAAACAGATAAAACAATAATAATTTTGCTGTTACACTAATGTTTCACTTACAAGTTTATACAAGTTTATGAAGAGTGCGTAACCCTACAACTGTATTAAAATTGTCTTTCCGCTCCCACATCTCATTTCATTTTCCACAGCTTTCCCGGGCTGTGGCGTCTTCTGAAATTTCATACATCACATTACCACACAAAACTTTCATCTGCATAACAACTTCGCATCAGTCGCACGGCGTCTCCGTAACGCGTCTTTCACCAACTGAGTTCGGAAGAACAATTTTGTTCACATTCAGTGAAACTCCTAATAGCGTCCTCCCTAAGATGTCTCAATTATGCTCGCTTAAGCTACCGTCGGCAAATACTTTTGTTCGCGCCGTCTAGTTTCCGTCTATTCAGAGCCTTTTATATGGTTCGTAATGGTTATGTTGCGAATAACTAGCGGGGAATTCTTTATACAAGCTGAGATGTTTTGGCTATATTTGTTGCGCTAGGATTTGAGGAGATAGGTTTCTCGGTCTTTTTTTGTCAATTATTTTATTTTTTTTTAAATTATGTTCTTTACTCAAATAACATAACTGGTAAAACTGGTTAATCTATCTCTCGCAAATTTAAGACTTTTAGTCTTGTCGGTGTAGTACTTTCCAAGCTTCCCATCGACCGCCAGCTCCTTGACTTCTCTGTACGACACGAAACAAACCTTCTCCTTTACTTGATCCATATTTCTATCTATTGATTGGTTGATCTATTGTCCATAAAATGTTCTTCCATAATTGTTAATCAATCTAGTCAATTAAGTGGTTTTGTTGCAAACATGTTCAGGTCATAAATATGTATATGGTTTTTCACTCGAATGCAGTGGAGCAAGATGTAAAAGTGTATGCATATTTATTATTTTACCTATATATGTACACTAAATTCATTTACGAATAATTTGCGGAAGAAGAGGTTAAAGATTGTTGTTTGATAAATTCTCTCAATTAAATTTACAATATAAAGAATTTGGATTTCTAACTCTTTGATGGCGATAACCCAAAAAAGACTCAATGTCAAATTAGAGTAATGAAGAAAAACTTAGTAAAAAACTAAAAGTGTGGACAACTTCGCAAAATGCTTAGACTTAAGTCAACCAAGCTTATAAAGTTGCTACGATATAAAGCAAACAAAATTGTACTACTACGCAACAAAGATAATGACGGAGAAACACTAACAACTCTAACAAGCTCCCAAGGCAACTTAAGTTCTACATATGCGAGTATCTAAGTGAGCCATTACTCTAGTGAAATGGTCTATTTGTTCTACGTCGCCATGCATCGGGGAAAATGAAGAAATCCATCTATTTAGCGTGGAGGTAGCTTTGTTTCGCTAGACTGAATAAGTGCTGGGCCCTTTTATAATAAGGATACAATGTCGGTGTAGCGTAAAAAAATAATTGGGAATAAATAAAAAGTGACTAAAAAGGTATAAGTGATTTTATTTGATAGTCTTAGCGCAAAATAATAATATGTCGGAGATGTTTTATACGAATTTTTAAATTGGTATTAATCACCCGATAAGACGAGAATTATTATTAGTTAAAGTAGCTATCAGGTTTTTAAGTAATACAAAAATACGTTATAGCTTATTATGATTGTTTCTGGCACATTTGGAATATAAAAGTGTTATTAAATATTACTTGCTCGTTTGAAAAGGGAATAATGTATTTATAGAATAGGCTTATGTCAAAACACCATCGCAGGAACTGCATGTCATGTTCACTTTAAACAAAAACAAAAAGAATATCAAAGCAAACAACGATGTTCTACGGCGAAGTGAACACTTATGCCATGTAATGCGCTGTCAGGGTAGACAATAGACGGTTTTTTTTATTTAAAAGAACGTAAAAATATGGCCGTTCCCTATTGTGTCGCGCTTTATACCGATCTTTTTACTTCTCATTTCCTCATTTTTGTGTATGAAGGATTAACAACGCAGGTACGGCAACCCGCACCTATTTATTATCTGCTGCATAATTTTTTGGACACTTGTTTTGTTGCTGTTAACATTTTTAGATGTTAATTTTAAACGTGGTTGTTTTATTCCTTGCATATTCTGTGCGCGCGTTCACACAATACCTTTAGCTGGATAAAAAGTAATCCGAGTCTTGTTAGTTTTAATAAAAACAGCTAGAAATATGTGACGGGGTTTTTGGATTCGTTTATATTTTTATGTTGTGTGACTATGAATACCACAATGTAGCGAACATTCAGCTGTACCTTCTAGTAGTTAACTTTAAAATACTATCAGAAATTCAATAAGTAAGTTAATTAGGTCAGAATATAACATATTATGTGATTAATCACATTGAAGGCAGAATGTAACCTGTTGGATTAGCATCATATTCTAATTAGTTACATACATAGGGCTATTTCATTAGGACATTGTTTCTTATAACTTCTTCCATATTCACTGGCAGCATAGCCTTCCGAACATAATATTAGTGCAAAATTATGACAGTGTGAAAGTACCTACCGGAAACGCGTATAATGTATTTCCAGCAGTAAATGCAATAAAATGCATTCGCGATTAATACAAAAAATATTACTGACTTAACTAATTGTGGCAATACCTAACTTTGCAATCAATTAGGAAACGACGGTGAGCAATACAACTTGACAATACAAAATTAACTGCATCACTCAACGAAACAAGCGACAAACGTACTCAACAACCCATTAATTATTCTTCACGCTGAAACTAATTAACTTGCAAGTCTAACTAACCTAACATTTGCTCCAGCTTGCAACAGGACGTATATGGGCGACGTGGGACGAACATACGAGCTGGAAGTACGAAGGCCGAGAGAGGATCATCTACCTTTCATCTGCCACCTCAACTTCACTGCCACTGGGGGCAATTATGGAGACATTATACAAGTAAGTCCCCAATCCACATTGGGCTTGTGAAGGAACAATGGCGCAATCCTTTTGTTCATATGACTTTATTATCGGTGACGATGGTAACACGTACAATACATGTAAAGAAAGGGAAAAATTAGAGTAGATAGTAAATCTGATCTGGAATATTCATTGCCTGGCTCAAGCCAGCATAAATGTGATTTTCATTCTGTATTTTCATTCAAATATAAGAATTGTTCTTATACATCTGTATTGTCGTAGATTTTATTTTCTGAAAGCCTTTTTTAACCACCAATACTCATGGCCAAGATAAACGACTTTGCAAAAAAATGAATCCCTAAATTTAACTTTAATTATGGATTTTATTGTAATATTCACAAGTACTTTTGAAACAACGTTCAGGTCACGCAACCGCGAGGATTCTTCCTCGTGAACTCTATACATTTACTTGCGACCATGCAAACAGCGGCTGACAAAGTCAACGGTGAAGGTCACGGGAAGTCGAGTGAACTCGGAAAGAAAACAACACCCCTTTCTTGCGTACAAACGGCGTATGCTAAACATATTAAATAAAAAGAAAGTCACATTGTTATTAAACTAAATTACTATGTTTTCTTAAGCATGTTAGTGGCGTAGAGCAAGTTAGTGAGGGGCGTAGCAAGTTCTACGCTTTCTTGCCGCATGGCTACGAAGCTACAGCGTAGCAGTCGCGTTGATCGTATCACGAACAAACTAAAAGCAGTAAAAAACTTAATTTTCAACATTTAATTCTTAAAATAATTAATCTCTTTATTTGTTGGCGTCTGTTATGGTTTAGAAATATTGCGTTGAAGCTAGTTTTATTTTTAATATTTCAAACTGCCAGCAGGAGAATAACAACAGACTAAGAACTCAAAAGTCTTTAAGAAAATATTCATATTGCCAAGAAAATAAACACTTTAAGCTCGTTGTCCATTCGGCTATTTTTGCTGCTTTAGCTACGACAGGTTAAACATTCGAAACAAGTAGAAAATTTAAATTTTTGTAACCGAAATTTCTTTCGATTTAATTTGAATAGAAAATTTAAAAAACGGCTTTCAAAATTGTGTGTACGTGTCATGGCCTCACAGTAAGTTTGAATTCGCTTTGGCCTAGAGGCCTTTTCAGTCATTTCCCTACTTTAATTAAGTATCATTGATTTAAGACCTTGACTACAAAGCGAGTGATTGCGGGTTCGAATTCCGACAGCCTACTTAAAGTTTGTTCATCACTACTTGTCTTATCATATAAACAAAATTCTAGCCTACAATTGCAGTTTTTGTCTCCTAAACCATTTATAATGTGTTGCTTGAGAATTTGTGGGTTATTTTGATAACGAAAACTTACATTTTAATTTGGAATTTTGCTTATTACTTTAAACAAGTAAGGCTGAATATGGTTTACCGAACGATTTAATTAATATGGTGTTTTATTACTAAGGTGTTTATCTATAAATATTTGTATCTTTTACGGTCGTAATTCCCATGTATAAACTTCGCGTAATGGATCTAGATTAAGTAATGTACATTGTACCAGCTATAAACTTTTTTCTGACCAAAATTTTTGTTACAGCTAACATTCGACACATTCACAGTAGGAAAATTCGTGTCGTTCACATCGGACGGTTGTCCCGATGGCCATATGACGATAGTGGAGCGCAGCCCGTCTCCCCCTACTGGACAGTGGTGCGGCTCCGCATGGGGCTATACCGTATATTTCAGCGAGTCCGACTCAATTAATATGACCCTTAGACTGGACAGGCTCAGCCAACAGGTGGGTAATATTTATATTTCAGGAGCAAATTCGATTCTAATAACATGTTAATAATGCCATCAATTTGAAGACAGCAAACCGGTGATTTTAATTTTTTTCGTCTTTCGGATATATGAATAAGTTTTTACTTTATGATCTTTGTACATAATGGTTTGGAATTCTACCGTTGAATCGTCTACTAAAAGGCACATCTATTTGTTGCAGGGTTTGTATGTTTATATGCCTTAAAATAAAGTATAAACCTTTTTTAAGTGAACCAGCCATATGATGTCATAAACTCAATTTCTATTTGATCTCTTTATGAGATAAAGTTGATAATCTTTTGAGCAAACATGTATATTGCTTTTCAATTTGAATACACACGATTTGCAAAAAATCTTTATCAAATGTCAAATTCTTATCAATAGTATTGTGTCGCACCTTTGATGAAAATTTTGTACTTTCAATTTATTTGTGAGGCAAAGAGTCTATAAAGTATAAATATTGCAAAGAAGGTGGACGCTAGAATGAGAGGGTCATTGACCTTTTGCACAGCTTTATTTGACATGCAGTATACTCATTCAGTTTTGTAATAACTATGAACAGTTGGATGTCGATATGAAATTTGTTTTGTTTGCGGCATTATGTACAATCAGAAACTTTCTTACTTTTGCAATTCTGTCCAATTGATTCTAAGCACAATACGAAGGTACAATCATACTCAAACGACATAGACCATTGTTGTCTAAGACTGATACACCGATCAAATAAACGTTAAAATCTTTTAATAAATAGAGGGTTTGAGTAAGATTTATAGTAAATCACTGCTAAAGCACTATAAAAAAACAAAAAAATTATAATTGTGTAGTTCCTCAGCCTGATTAAATAACAGAGACAAACCATACACGAATACATGGACAGTAATGTTGATTTTATCGAATCAATATTGATTACACTTTTGATCAACAGTATTGATAAATAAAATAATGTATGTGCAGCAACAATACAAACACAAGCGATTTATTTTATGCTATTTATATGATATCTATAATATCAGCCAGGTTATAAGTAGCCGATAAATCTATACTAAATAACTACAATACAATACCTATCTACATAAATCTTAAATGATTATTTTTCATGTCATTTGTTCACGGTGTTCTACGTTTGCCAGTTGCAGTGCACCTAGCACGAATATTCTCGACACGCGTTAACTCGCTACGTAACTCAGTGCGTCTCTCTCCTACCGGGCTAGTTAAAATGAGACGCACTGAGTTACGTAGCGAGTTAACGCGTGTCGAGAATATTCGTGCTTGGTGCTCAGGTTTGATTATGTTCGATCCTTGACAGATTTAGTTTATTATTTCAGACATAAATGTGTTACAGTCTACGTACGAATTCCGAAGCATCGCTTGAAATAAAAGATTTATTTTAATTTAATCGTTTAAAACTACTTTTCCCTTTCATTTGAGACATATATATTGCTATAAGGTGTTAGGAAAAAGCGCCATAGTAAAATGGGCCATATCATTTCATATTCAAGATATATGAGCTTGATATCTTTTATGTGTTAACAACATCAGTGACTCGCCTTTACAAGGGAACATGTTTAACATTAAGGCTAATCAAAATTTCACTTTGTGTCATGAATGACAAAGTTGAATTTTTAATACTAAAGGGAACATCATATCGCTGTAATAGCCAGCGACATGACAACATCGATTCGTATTTGCGTCAGTAATCACGCTTCTGTTTCACGAAGTGTATAATTGCTACGGAGTTCAAGTATTGATTTCTTTGTTCGAAATAGAGCTAATCTAGTTCATTCTCGAGTTTTATCGCTTAGAAGTGTTGAATGGTTTAGATTAAGAGGTACTACTGCTTAGCTCTGAGATGGAAATTAAATGACATCATTTCGATTCGATTCTATTTTTTACATACTAACTAACTCTTATTTTAAATTATTATGTGGAATAAAGAGTTTAACATTCATTGATAAGTACAATTTTGGGTGAAAATATGCCACTCGTGAATATAGCTTCGTATGAACCCTAATCTGTCTTGAGAGTAATCTGATGGCAACCCTATTCGAAAACTCGTTTAAAATTGTGAGCATGCTAATTAACTGTATCTTTTCGCACATAGTAAAGTTAATCCTTATTAATGAACAGTGATATTTATCTTCATTAAGAGTCTCACTAAGCATCCCTTTGTGTTTTAGTGACGTGACGTAACTAACTACGTGTTTTCGCCTGTGACTTGACTAATATTTCACATCACCCCGCTTTTAACGGTTCGCTGCCTTTCCTTTATCTGCCGTTAGCAGCCGTATTATGTGCAAGGGTTGAACTTTCGATCAATTAATTAAGCGACGAGCGCGGACAGCCGCCTCGGGATTACATTATTAAACGTTTAAATCCATACGTAAATCAACAAAGAATCGTTTGTTTAAGCAAGTTTAAATTAAAATACTTTTACAACAGTAAATACAACTGGGTAACTAATAACGAACTAACTGACAACCCTGTTTGTAGGGCGTTGGATACAATTTCGACTTCAAGTTGGCTTACAAGTTTCTGAGACGGAGTGAGGCGCGGTTGCGGTACGGGAACGCGACGGTAGGGGCGTGGCGGGGCGAGCGGGTGCCGGGAACGTACTGCGACCGCATACTGAGCGACTGCGACCTACGGGCCTGTCGCATCCAGTCCCCGAACTTTCCCGGCGTGTACCCGAGAAACGCCACCTGTACATACCGCATCGAACACACCAAGGTACCGACGACGAGCCGTCCTTTGTCATTGGCGACGCGTCGCATTTGGCTAAACACGAATCTGCTTTTCACTAGGAGTTACACCATTGCATGGATAGCAATATAGATTTTAGTTCAATAGGATGAAAGTGTGTGTTATGTGTGGCTGAGCTTCGTGCTTCTTTAAGCACATAGAGTGGCCTGGCAAAACGAAACCCTTCGCCGATGTATGTCGCTTGCACGCGACTTAACGCCACTGACAATAATAGTAAGACCATACAAAAATATGAGCATTTGTTCATATGCATCGACATACAAATCGCGACGAAAGACCACTCCATATGCTCCGTGGTAAGCCTGTGCCTGTATAAATTACAAATGCAATTTGCCTTTTTACTGAGATAAGTAGTTTCAGCCTGCATCCAGTAGTAGACTGATTTAAGCTAATTGTGTTAATGATGATGTACATATTAGCATGACTATTCATAACTATAAAATTATTGTCTGTCATGTAGTTCGACACGATGAGTCGATGTATTCGTACATTACTTTTATTAGTCCTTTTCACAAACGAGCTATTATCAGCGATTTTACAGTCGATTTCTATAACAGTAAAGGCACAATTACCTTCTAAAGCCCCGTTATTTCATAAACGCAGCAACGATGAGCTCGCTGTAGAGAAATCTCGCTCAATTGTGGTAGCACGCTAGAGCAAGATAGGGTGCTGCCTCAACATCAAGCACTAAGCTCTTGTGCTTAAAGAATCACCCACAGTATGTATGTATCATCTTCTGGACTGAGTTGAAACTCAAATACCTCTTAATTAAGATATATGTCTGTATGAACATAATAATATCATAAAAATCCTAACGAAGCTAAGTTATAGCTATTTCTGTTAAATATACAACTTGAACTTATTTAGCTATGCTTTGTCTGTTTAAGGTTTACATAGACTTAAGTTACACTTCTTATAATTCTAACAAGGTTGGTACAGTCAGCAGCAAATATAGTATCTATACAGACGAGGACAAAAAGTTTTAAAAACGACTCTATTGTCTAATAGGATACGGGCAAATGCAGATCTTTTTAACCTCATCCAGTGTTCTGCGATTTATGCTGTTGACTGTACTACAAAGTTCGTGACATCTCCTACCTCAGCATCAACTATTATAACGATGTCTTGTGGTTTTCTAATTGTCTATGACCGTACTTAGAGCTCTAAACTGCGTGCTCAAGTAAAACTCTCAAACAATTAATGAGATTCACAAAGGATGAACACGCGTTTAATACGTTTAAATAAATGGAGCAGGATTCAACTGTTTAATATTTTAGCTGAATCACACCTGAATGGGAATAATTAAAAATTACTGTGTAACCAAATACGTTCGAAGCGCGAGTCTCTGCGGTAAATGTGGCTGTTGAATTAATAATTTATATAAAATTCACACCGTACTAGAGAAAATTTAAGCAAAACTGACAATTGTATCTATAAATCAAGGTTTTATGTAGATTGATTATTTAAGTAACTTCATTTACAGTTTGTAAAAGTAGCCAAGTGTGATTTTTTATATTAATCAGTTTTTATATTTCAGATACCATCGGATAAGCATGTTTTAATAGTTGTAAGACAAACAAACAGTCATAAAATACATATCAAAGACCAAATAGTCAAATACGATAGAAGTCAAAGAGTTTTAAAGTGAGTATACCCTTAATTCCAATATAACCTTTGGTGGGTAGATACTATTTTATTTAAGGCCGGTACACTTCGGTTGCGTATACAACACGGCTCCAGTTAGCTTCGTTTAGTTGCGTTACGCATGCGTTACGCAGCTCTACGAAGCGATCTGCATACACAACCGATGTGGCTCGGCCGTTTATCGTCTATGGGTCGTTGACCTGTAAATTAATTAAGCTTCCACACTGTTATCTTCGTAAATAATTGTATCAGTGACAAAAAAAAGGAAACGCTTTAATGTGTCTATCTTCACGTTTATTGCAACGTTGTTTTCCTGAATGTTCATGAGACATGTGAATGTATGTTAAAACGGTTATTATCAAACCAAATTGCATTAGCTTTCGAGAAGGTCATTTAGGTACACTGAAAATAAAGTTCGGTTGGATTTACCAGATTCCATGTATATTGTCCCAAAATCGCCGGTTGATTTCGCTTCTATCACGCATATTGGTTGATTAAATCACACAAGAATTGTAAGTGTTGTACAAAATTAATTTGAAAAAATTTATACATCAATTATTTCAATTTCAATTTAGTTTCTCTGTAATTTAACCCACATTCATTGGTTTGGTGATACCAATAAAGCATTTTTTAACAGTGTACTAGTAACTTTTTCGCATTGTTTAATATACCTCAATAATTATAGGTACTACATTATCACAAAGTATACAATATTGTTTAGTTCAACACCATATTGTTTTATAATAACGTCGTGATCTTTTTAATGCTCTTTTTGTTTTTTTAAGACTATGTCTTTCAACACACGGTAGTTTTTTAAATGCGTATTTTTTGTTTTATATAATGCACAAAATTGTTTTAGAATTTGGGACCAGTGCAACGTCGTCCAGGACTACCTTACCGTCTGGGATGGCCCGACTCGCGAGTCCCCAGTGCTTGTCAGACTATGTGGAGGGGACGCAGTGCCAGATATAATAAGCAGAGGTCCAAACATGTTACTGGAGTTCCACACGTCTCCATACGACAATCCGTTTCATCCTGTCCCGTTGAGCTATTTACCGGGATTTGAGCTAGAAGTCCAGGTAAGTCGAGGTTTTTATCAAAAAAATAACGCGTTTTTTTAACATTTAGTTTTTTTTAATGATTTTTTATTAGTATACTCAGGCTATGTTTTAGGGAACGCTTTGTAAGGTATTGAAACTTGATTGAACTTAGAAAGGTTTTCTATAACCTTTCTATCTTTGAAATATACACAAGCACTAGAATTAATGGATATATATTATAATTTTTACTGTATTTTCTTTAATATCATACGCGTAGGTAAATAACGTTAGGCAACATGAAAGAGTGACAGATTGAGTTACATGAATACTCAAAGTCTCTTGAGAAAATTGATGTCATGCATACGCTTTTTGAAAGTGAAACCTAAAATGATGACAAATAATCTACATACGCAATCTTGGAAAAGTTACCAATTGGTTTGACGATAACGAAAAATAATTTAATATTAACTGCTACACAATTACGTAAAACAGATTTTTCTATCTTGAGACCCTTATTACAACCAAAGCAAGGTTCTGCAATAAAGACCAGAATGCATTTCTAAAGTTTTTATTTAACTTCACACGTAAGTGTGTACGTATAATAAAATATTGGATGTCAATTTTGAGTTACTTCCGGTGGTCGAATGGTTTCGAAATTATGTGCATGTAGCTCCGACGACAGTCAAATAATAAAGTAACGTGAACAAAAAACCTAGCATTAAAATAACTTTTTTATTAAAAGAAAACCGTAGAGCATAAAATATTACCGCTAAACATTTAAGGAAACGGTGATAGAAAACTCAGATAGCATTCTAGTCTGCTGTAACTGCAAACCAATGTGGTACAAAGCGATTTTCATCTCCCGTCTCGTCGCAATTTGCCTTGGAATTCTACGTGGTTCCAGTTGAAATATTTTTCTTTGTCAGGTACTGTACGTGGACAAAGATTCGCACTCGTACGTGCGTTTAGACGGTCGGTGCCGCTTTGTCTTGCGATCCTCAGACAAAACTAGCGGAGTACTGCGGAATCCAAGGCATTCACTACCACCGAATACTTCGTGCGTCTACTATTTTCAAGTAAGAACCATCTCATCAAAACATTAAAGTAAAAAATATGTCAAGGCTCAAAACTGTATGACATGTTGATGTCAAGTTATTTACCCCTCAACATTTCTTACGTCAAACAGTTTCGAGACTTATTTTGAAATTTAAGGGTTTGTTTTTTTTTTCTTTTTGTTTTGATACTAAGCTCATTCATCATTTTGGCAAATGCAACGAAGAGTGTAAGCAGAGTTGGCGACACTAACAAGATTCAAGACAAATAAGTACAATCACTTATATTTTAAAAATACTGCTATACCAACGCAATTCATTCGGAAATTATTGATTACTAGTATTACGTAAAGAAATCCTTACGTCATGTAGTGCCAAAGAATCACTGTCTGAGTATCCAATTCCCCAATAGACGTCGCTGCTATTGAGTTCAAACGTGCATCGTTTGATTACACTCTTAATTATCTGTGAGTAAGTAAGAAACTTACCAGCTATGGATGATCCATCCTAAAGCACTAGGTCATGCATAGCAAGTGAGTTTCTGGTCTTATTATTGATGATCATAGTGAGCGCGTTAGTACTGAAATAGTGAAACATTAATAGCAACTTTTTAATAAATTGCAATCATGGAATTTTGAAAATAGTTTATTGCATTATTTACACTTTGTAGTAATAATTTCTGTGCTTTTGCTCTCTTACATAATAATAATGCAGGGGATCAAAACCCGAATAAAGATATTTTGACTTTGAATACGAAAAGTGCCTCGAGTTGCTACGAGAAAACAACGCAAAGCTGTAGTTTCTCAACTTGGCGGGACCACTACCGTGCTCCCAGCTAAAGTTTTCCTCTCGGGAATGTTTTTCATGGGCATGCCATATTTTAATTTAAATATTTTAGTATACCAAAGATGAACGTGGATTTTGAAGATGTGGAGAATTTTTCATAGTTAGTTGTTTGCCTTTTAGACGATGGTCTATAATTCAAACTAAATAGATGACTTCAGTAAACATTCAACTAAAAGAACTTTCGTCACGGTTATTAAATTATGCCACCACAGAACGTAGCTGTATTAGCATCTACAATCCATATTAACGTTCTTGTAAATAAAATCACAAGTAGTTAAATCAAGCATTACAACGTTTCGAAGCCTAATTTAAATCCGTGTCGTACAGGTTTTTTTATCAAGCACAGTCTTTCAACGTATATTTAAGATCTTTGGTAAGCTTTCGCTAACCTGACATTTTTTTTTGTCAGGGTCGTCCAAACGAAATAGTCTGGGTGTCCTTCGTAAAGTACCATTCGGCGGGCACCGAGCCGGCTGGATTCGACCAACAAAAGGACTGTTCTTCACAACTGACAATCTGGGACGGAGCCGCTCCTGATGCAGACTTGGAAAGAAAGGTATGGATTATAATGTAGGTATATACTTAGAGTCTAAATAAATATAGCTATGTCTACTAACAAAATATACGACCACTAAGACATGTTTTTGTCTCTGATTGTGTAAATATAATAACCATAAAGTTAGTAGGATGCATTCCATTCTATCTCTATTACCTACATATTTGTAGTAGATTAAAGGACTTGTAGTCATTATGCTGACAATTTAAGGACACTTACTCTTTCATATTATAAAGAAACTTAGTCTATTAACTAGTATTTTGTATTATTTTTGACTTACTTTATTGCGACAAACTATTTGCTTAGCCCGAAAAGTAGAAGCGTAGTAAATAATATTGAACTTGCAACTTAGTACCGGCAAAATAGAAAATACTTTGTAGACTATTTTCCAAAGAGGTTAACAACTTTTAAAAATAAAAACAGCAATCAAGTACACTTCTTTTCAACTTTCATAGCTCACGCCACGGTACTTTGTAGTTCCAAGAAGTGTATTAAAAGTTTAATTTGAAAAGATTGTTCACTACTTTTTAATGTTTAAAATTTTTTAATATAGCTTTTTACCCTGATCTAGTATTTGAGAGTAGAAATGTGAGTAGTGAAAATATAACTTTTAATTGTTGTTAAACTTTAAGCTTTGTAGACCAGTTTGCTAACATACCAATGAAACCATTTTGTATTTATAAACACTGGCCTTAGTTAGAGATACATTAAATTTTTATTAAATTTTATGCGGTGTTGAAAAAAAAACAAACTACACGTAAAAATCTTCTCAAAACAGTAACGTAAAGAACCATTATAATAAATTGAATCCTTTCACGTCCCATAAAGTCTTACAAAACACGAATTTTAAATGGTGAAAAAGTTCCTTGCCAACGTGTGGGGTAATGAAATGTGGATTAACTTACGCGCGTAGGAAACTTTCGCACTGCGCTAGACTAAATGCGATGGGCACAAATACAGAAGCGATATAAAATTGGGTAGCATTCTCACCGCCTTTATTCGTGCCATTTCACTTTGCCAACTACCGCTACCTCCCCACTTGACGTCGGGAGCCAAACATTAATTTTCTTTAATGTGTCTGAGCACTTTTACCGACTCCTCTACCAACTGCAGTGCGGTGTTTCGTTTCATTCATTTACTATTCCTCCGCTTGCATTAAGAATAGATAAACGAGAGCGGTTTGACTCAAGCCATTAAGTCGTGGGTAAAAAACTAGTTCCAATTACTAGACAAGTTGTAAATATCTCACCTCGTTCGGGACACTACTAAGTTTAAGTTCCCATTAAACGGTTTTGCTCCCAACCGCTGTCCTGTTTTGCTAGGAAACTCGTGTAATTCATAACATGACACTTATAGCTAATAATAGCGCAGTCAGACATTTGGCAGTAGAAAGCTGAGCTACGACTCTTTTAATGTTTTAAACTGCAGTTAGCTGCGAATACTCATGACTGTGATTATTGCCTGACTTGCAAAGGGTTCGTACAAGCCTTACTTTTAGTATATTTATCACAAAAGTATGAGAATAATAATTCTATGCCTTTCGAAGAGATAACAACAGTGCTTACAATATTTACTTCGGCCATACATCTTCTTTGCGTAGTATAAAAGAAAGAAAGAAAGAAAGAAAGAAAAAACATTTATTTAAAACTATTCAACATAAAACAAACAAAATACACACAACACGGACAGAATACAAAAAAAAAACAAAAGTTGAACAGAATCAAAAAGAGCCCAACTCAGCATACTGCCCCGAGACGCTGATTTTTAGTGGGACCCTTGGGATTCCTATTACTAAACTAATATTAAACTAAAAACTAATGGGCAATGACGACACGAACGAAAATGGAAAATGGACTTAACAATTTACATCAATATGTAAAACAAACTCGCTATCATTCTCTGCCTGTCGTCATAGGTATCGGTCTCTTACTTCATCTAATTCACGCAAAGGATTTGATAGAGTTTTTACTATCATTTAGATATTTTAATTTAATTTTAAATTTCTAATTGTGTGTGAAGCTAGGGCGGGTCGTTAGTTTAGAATACTTTTGTTTTTGGTTTTGCTTGCAAAAAGCGACTACTTAATACATAAAATTGGCCTTGTCTCTGTATCATAAATTACGTGGTTCGCACCAAACTTCACGGCAGTTGCTTGAGATGTTGAACCGAAGACGGAAGAAATAAACAAAATGTTTCCGCATTTTTTTAAACTTTGGCCGTATTCGCTCATATTAGACTGGTTAAGACATAATTTCGTAGCATAATAAATATTTCATTTAGCGGGACGTTTTAGCTAAACTGAAGGGCTACGATCAAATGCGAGCCAGTCAGTCTGTTTTTAATCACGAGCGCTATTGTAGCCAAAACGTTGAAGTTACAATAAAGGTATCTCGCGTCCGGCTTTGCTACACATAAAAGTAAACACATAGACAACACAGTTTGCTACACATAGAAGTAGGTATGATTATTTTAAGTAAATATATAATTTCCTTTGTTCTACATCAATTTTCTTTCACAGCTGGATATGACTGATAAGCGATCACTGCTCGGGTCGTTTTGTCGTGAAGAATCGCCACGGCTGTGTGACCACGCTCTCCTATCCAACGCAACGCGAGCCACGCGTCCCTGCGCGCCCTCCGAGAGTTACATCACCTCTGGACCAGCTCTCACGATCCTTCAGGTACTTACAGCTAATGTTCAATCGGGTTCAATCGGGATAGGCGTTACAAACGTAATAAGGATACCTAGCGATACTTCACGGCTACTGGAACGACTCTGGATAAAAAAAAAAATCTCCTTGTCTTTTAAGTCATGTCGTATTGAAAATGTTGAAACTCAGCTTATTTTAATTAACAAACACACCAAAAAAACAAAGCTAAGAACCCTACTGTTGGGCTTTAGATTGACCGACTGTTTTACCAAGCAGTTTGACTTAATTTCATCCCTAATTGAATATTTGTAATGTATAGTATACACAGTAATTCGTTCCTTCAGTGAAAAAGACAAAATAATGAAAGAAGGAATGCTCTATCAAAGAGAAGTATTAAATGGTCGTCTTACCAAGAAAAAACACGTAAGAATAACATTCACAAGCTCGCTATACGATTCCTTATTATCTCGCAGTGTTCCTTGTTAATTGTAAGACGTACCAAATGAATAGTTTCCATTTACGCCTCACAGCTTCGTGTTTGCTGGGAGATAATTATTTTCTTAACAGTACATCGCTCTACGTTCACGCGTCGACTCAACTCTCCTTCGTTTTACATGTTCAATGTAGAGCAAACTAAGGAACAACTTCGTTTATTGTTAGCTCAAGACTTGGTACGGGAGTACTCAGAAATGGTAATTGGTGAAGATTATAGTAGGTACATTATGTTAAGAAGCTGCGGTGACAATAATACGGTTGAGAAGCATTATGTTTAGTAGGGAAGCAAACAATACTGCGACACAATTTTAGCCCGTCTAGATATTTAGCATTATGTGATTATAAAAGGATACAAGTTATTGGTATCGTTTAATTTATCATCGTTTAGTTTATTTTATTTTATTAAAAAAATTCTAATGAGGTAATAGTAATAATGAAATTCTTGTGTGCTCTACCTTTTTTTAAATAATATTTGTGCCTTGTTTTTGGCGCAACCAAAACAAAACATTTTTTTTTTAATATAGTCTTAAAAAGTGTTAGCTCGTCAACCTTAGTTATACTGCTTAAAAGGGCAGCTAACCGGTACTTGAAAATTTTCCGCTCGGTGAAACATTCATCTGGAACCAGATAGATAAGTCACGTACGAGCAAAGCATTGCATTTGCCATTGTGAATAATGCAAGGAGCACGTGCGCTCCACTCCACTCCGGTCGTGATAGAATGCTTTAGTGTTGTCGCGTTATTGCGCGAAACACTGTTCAGGTCTGATGTGTCCACAGATTCCAAAGAAATACCTCTTCAAAAGTTCTTGCTTTAATAAAGCAAAAAAAAAATACCTTTGTTCTAATTGGCAGCTAACTCGTATCATCAAAATCGATTTTCGTGAGAGGCAAATTGGTTACGACGAATATGAATGTACAATTTTATTTTATCTACGTCATGGATCTATTTGTATAAATTTATGCATGTATTTCTATATAACTGCATATTATTCGTTATCTAGTACGTATTATATAAGCTTTGTTTAGTTGGGGACTAAGTCATTTGGTGTAAATTATCCCAAGAAATAATTTGTTTAAATAGAACTTGCAAACATTTCAAAGTATCAATTCATATTATTCATTCAAGTTCACATTGCGGATTCACTGAACAAATTAAAACGAAAAGCATTTTAATTGGCTGCTGCACAGGGCTGTGAGGTGTTACGCTTACGTTATTATGAAGAGCAATCTCACATAATGATCGCATGAGGGGCCACGTAGCTCTGCAAAAATAATCAAATAAAAATACCAACATTTGCAAGCTGCGAAAGTGCACTGCGAGAACAGCAAAGCCCGAGTTAATGTAGGAAACCTGGGCTTAAGCAAGTTGTTCAAGTCACAAGTTGAGAACTGCTTTATTATTCAATATTAAATTCAACAGAGGAAGGACTGAGGCAAGTTCCTTAACTAAATATTTGAAGTTTTACTACACCGCGTCGCCTGCCGGTGTTAAAATCGACCTTGGTGATTCTGATATTACCGTCCTTTACAAGAGTAATGTAACTTGAGACTACCATTTGCATATCGTGTATCGAACACTTTGTCATTGAATTACAAAATACGTTACAGTAGAGCGAAGTACCTAATCATCTCTTTTCCCTCAGGAACTCCGTCAAGGCTCGGCGTTGTACCCCGTCTCGTTCTTGCTCCGCTATGAGTTCGTGGACGTGAGCGAGCAAGGACAACCGCTGGTCGATTCTCAGTCAGCCTGCGACAGAATTTTCAAATCGGCTCAGACGTATTCGGGAAGATTTCAATCTCCGAGAGCTATTTTCTATTACGGTCGAGGTGGTGCGCAAAATCTCACTTGTATCTTACGGTAAGGTTTATTCATTATGGACAATACTTGAATATAATTATAGTTATTGATACAATATATTATATATTTCTATATGTATGTTTGCAGATTCGAAGCAAAACAAGGAGAAAGAATTCAATTAACCTTTACTAGTAGTTTCTTTGGAAACAAACATTGTAGTTCACACAAAGACTCCCGGACTGGCCGCTGGAAATGTGATAGGCCTGTGAAAAGAACAATCGGGGGTGAAGGCTTCGCTCAGATTATTATTACCGAGTATCCTTGGGAAGGAGTGCCTATTCAAAGGGATTGTCTGTGCACAAACCGATCGGAACCTCTAACTATACATACCCTGACCGCGCCGGTAGTAGAAATTAACTTCACTGTTACAATGATGAATATAACTGAAGATTATGATGACTTCACTTTTGAAGGTGAATACAAATTTGTTCCTAGTGGTCCAGGAGACGAAACTGTCTGTTCTTCTGGCTGGGGCGAAAGGCGATTGAGAGGCAGCAGTGGAGAGATACGGTTATTCGACAAGAGACAAACGCCATCAGCACCGGAAATAATTGGAGACAGACACGTTATATCAGAAAGCGTCAGAGCAGAAGTAGCATGTGTGCATAGACCGTGGCTTATAGAACCAGGAGGAGATGAAGTTGATCCAGTACAAGGCAGGTACCTATACGTAAAAGTGCCAGGGTTCGAAGTGACGCAGGCAAAACCATTTTGCCGTACCCCTAATAGACTTTTTATTTACGAGGCCCGAGACACTTCTCAACCTCACGAGATATGTCCCGATGGGCCGAACTTCATAGAATTATTTTCACCTGGATGGAATTCAACTCAAACACCTCTAGAAACGTCTTTAAAACAACACGCCCGAAGCTATGTTATTGATTTCCTGCAGCATGAGCCAGCAGATTATTCAATTAAATGGATAGAGGTTATGAAGCAACCGTTGTTCGAACATGATCCGGATTCTAACATAATGCCTCACTCTGTCTCATTGGAATGCCGATACAAGTAAGTTTAATGCTATATTTACTATAATATTAGTTACTATCTTTGAATAATTTTTCACTAGCAAGTTTTTGTTTTGTGCAGCTGTCCGGAACTCAACGCCTGTATTCCATTAACTTTGTGGTGCGATGGAAGTCCACACTGTCCTTCCGGCTACGACGAAGACGATTCAAATTGTTCATTCCGTATATCCCTACCGCCACCATACGTAGCTGCCGCGGCTGGTGTCGGCCTACTTCTATGCGCCATCGCAGTAGCACTTTGTGCATGCCGAAGGAGGCGAAGAAAAGACAAAGAGTTCAAAGCTAGGTTAGACGGCGCATTACCACCCGAGGAAAGACCCTACGATCGAGCAAAAACGAACGGCGTTCCTGAAGCTACTCGCCAATATGCAACAGTGCAAAAATACGCCACTATAGACAAGTACAGCTTAAGTCAAAAGTATTGCGCAGGTCTGAACGACGCGAGATATTACGACGAGGTAGCACAAAGGGATAAGCTCGCGGATACAAGGTACGCTAGCTTAGGCCGCGCCGGGCGTGGCACGCGCGACAGCTCCCGGGGCAACGGCTCCAGAAGGGCCATGCCCGATCTAGGCTATCCGGATCTCAAGGACAATTTCTGTTGACCCTCCCCGGATCTCATAGAAACAACTGTATAGTGGAAAGCAATTTCGTTATAATAAGTAAATGTGTTTCTTGTGTAAAATTAGAACGAAGACTGATTTGGCAAAAGTGCCTCTAATATTTGGCGGATCTTAAGAAAATTATGATCGCTAAACCGTGCTTTTGAAATCATTGTAACAATAAAGATCTTGTTTCTCTTGCTGAACAACACCTAAGGCCATAGCGCTCCTTCGGAACTAAATGTAAATAATTATTTAAATTAAACTGCCATGTTCACTTAACTGAATTTTTCGCAACTAGTTCATAAATTTTGCAATAGAAAACTTATTTGAATAAATTCACTTGAAGTGAGTTTCATACTCGGAACACAATCAAAACGTCTGTTTTATTTTATATCAATATTGGATAGGACTGTGTACCCAAATAACATATCTAAATGTAAATAAAAAGCTTGACAATACAGTTTTAAGATACAATTTAAACAGTTTATTGTATTGAAGAGAAAATAGGCAAGTCTGATAAATGACGAGGGAATGGATTGTGTGGAAAGAAATTATGGTAATATAAATAATTAAAACATGGAAAACTGACACAAGTCACAATCCTTCTGTAAATACAGGCTGCAGTGAGCTTATTCATATCTCATCAAAATGAAATTGTATTCACATTCTGAAACAATTATTGGATCGCACAACTTAACTTTCTTTAATGAAATTAAAAATCAAAAACAGAAAATTTGTAGAGAAAACTGCTCCGAGACAGGAGAGTTATGATTTTTTATTATAATTAAAACTGAGTTAATAGTAATATTTTTAATGGTTATAATTTCAATTTAAATTATTTGAAGATAGATATTTTATCTTAATATTCTAAAAAGATTAAACTTAGGTGAGTGATCGAACAGCTGAGTCGTAAAACCAACCAAACTTTTGCTTCTCAAATTAAGCTAAAACTAGAAAGTTTTAGTTGAATGTTGACATTTTATTTAAGCCCGAAATATTCTTTATTTCTATTTTTTATTGTTGGGTTTAATAGTTTGTATGTATGGTCGTGGACGTGTAAAAGAACGTTGCGTTGTGCAGTTCTAAATAAAATAACTTTATTTTTAACAGTAGAAGAATTACTAATTCAGACATTTGGAAAGCATCACTTGCGTCAGTGCAAGTACTATTACTGTAATAAATAAAATATAAAATGAAATGTGATATAGGTTGTAAAAACGGTAGATAAGCGTTCACAAACTGTATAACTTAGTATTAAGGTAACTATTTTCCTTGTGTACAATATAGCAGTAATATAAATAATATTACAAACAATTGTGAATAATTATCGACTAAGATTTTTAAAAGTCTGTACTTATTTCACGATAAAAGGAAAATTAAAGTCATTTCTAAAAATTACAAGGAATGTTTTGGTTTTATTTCATATCTATACATCGATTACTATACCAACTTTATGTTTAAGCGACTGCCAAAAAAAAGTGTGTTAACATTTTTTTTATTACAAAATATTTTTCATATATCTCAGAATGCGTCTTTTCGGCGACAATTCAAGTCGGGTAGATTTACACCAAAAAGAATACCTGTGCCCCGAATTGTCATAATAAAATTGTGGTCCATTTAAAATTGTCCATTATTGTATATTTTATTTTATTTTATTTAACTGTAAAGTCTTGTACATTTTTAATGGTGTTTTAAATAGTGGATAAGTCAGCCCATAACGCCTTGTAGGGGCACACAATCTAAAACTAATAACTACAATATTTACATTATTTTAATTACAATGTTAGATTTTTAATTAACTATCACTCTTATTTCTTTGTAGTTTCGTTGGTACCTACTCGTACAGTTGGAGACTGAGCAGAACGCCCCTATCAAAGGAACTATTCAGTGTACCATACCGTTACTTAGAAAAAAAAAAGAAAGATAGAAAATATTTATTCAACAAAGAATAAGAAACAGAAAGAATAAAGAAAGTTACACAGTCCATGCTGAAAGGGACCCCACTCAGCAAATGCTGCTACAGGCAGCAGCGCTGATCAACAGCCGCTGCTCCTGCGCTTAGAAAGGGCCTTCTCTCATGCTTCAACCACACATGCTACATAATTTCCATATGGAATAACTTTCACGGCATCTCTGTCAAAGATAGTTTTATATACGGCATGTAGTCTATAAAAAAAATTGGAAGTAGGTCACTACTTAAATTTTTTTTTTCATTTTCATTCGTAAACTGTGCCTTACAAAGTTTAGATAAGATACTGAAATTGTCATGAACCTGCCAAAGTCCTCCAGATTCTTCCTTCAACGCCATAGATAGAGCAGCTCGTCAGTGGAAAACTCTGTAACGGAAGAGGCAGAAGTCGGGTGAGTTGTCTAGCGTTTTTGTTTTGCTTTAATTGGTAATGGACAAACTTGTCGTTATCGGGACTTAAGCGCGATAGAAATATATTGTTGATTTACCTCGACGTTTCGGCCATGTTTCAATGGCCGTGGTCACGAGTAGACTAAAACCCACTCCCTACTCCACTACTACTCCACTCTACTCCACTGTCTACTCGTGACCACGGCCATTGAAACATGGCCGAAACGTCGAGGTAAATCAACAATATATTTCTATCGCGCTTAAGTCCCGATAATGTTATAAATATGTGTGAAAGTCGCGAAAGTTTAAAACAATTTAAACTTGTCGTTTCATTTCAGCGTTAAAGACACCGTACAGCGATGTTTTGCTAGAATACTTATCTGTAAAGGTTACTCTCAATTGTGGTGTCATCTTACTGTATTTGTCTTTCATGCCCAGTTATGGTATCCTTAGGCCTCACTCCTAGTTTACACAAATCCCAAACTAACTCAATGTTCTCGTAAGCCAGTTGTTTACGTATGCATCTATGCATCCAAATCATCTCGCCATTCTTCTTACTTGTCACTCGTCATTCAGCTGCACCCGTAAAGTGGCTGTGCGAACTTACGTTTCTGGGTGCATGAGAAAGACCATGTCCGTAATATAATAATTCTTCTAGCGCTTTTTCCCGTTTCCTAATTCAAGCTATGTTTTTGACCATGATCCCAGATTTGGCAGGTCAGGTTATTTACATTAGAGCGACTGCCATCGGACCTCCGTAACCCCTGTTATTGAAAAACCAGACCGATATTCATTTACATGAATGTGTAGGTTTCTTTCGATGTTTTCCCTCACCGTGCGAGCGTTGGTTACTACTGTACAATATTTACTTAGGTAATTTATACAAATTAGAAAAACTTATTGGTAAATGGCGACCCATTGGGATTCCATCTCGATACCTTACGATCACGATCCCTCCCCTCTTGCCACAAAACCACCAAGCTCTTTTTTGTAATGTAAAAATAAACATACAATAATTTCATTATTTCAATGGGGTGAAATAAAAAAACTTAACTTTGTAAGAAATACATTAAACATCTCTAAAACAAATCTTGCATTGCAACATTTTTGCCACAAATGTAACATAAAGCAGTAAGCGGAAAACTCTAACTTAAAAGTATGTACAATCTCAAAGGTCTTGTCTAAATCTTGCACCCAACTGGGTAATAAAACAAGAAAAGAGACTAAGTAATGCGGAAAGAAACTTTCTTCATGACAATGACATATTTTTATTTAGTATAAAAAAATGAGGGTCATTAAAGCGACGTTGAGGGGTGGCAACCGGCACGACTGAAATTTTCCCGTGTTTGCGTATTTTCAAATTAAGGATGGACAGGGATGTGGGGCGCACGAAGAAATGCAGAGGCCGGGTGAGTTCAAACTGTGGAAAAGGTAGCTTCAATACTTTGCATTGTCTTTTAAATCCACTTTCATCACTAAACCACTGGAGCTTTTTATACCGTGCCGGTGGATAATAACGATGCGGCTAGCCTAATGGTAAGCAATTTACTGTAGCCTTTAGACGCATGAAATACCCGGAGTATCAGTCTCACGATACGCTTGAATTGTGTGAAGGTCCTTGTACTTTACAGTAATTCATTGAGCTCTTGCCATTGCCTCTTGTCAATAATTAAAAAGAAATAAAGAGAAGTTTAATTTGATCGAGCACTACAATAGAGTCGAAAACGCTCATTACTAATGCAGTACCTTTGACATAAATTTATGTATGAGCATAAGTGTTGGGGGAGGTACCCCTCGCCCTGGTTGTAAGGTATTTGTATTAAAATATTAAAGTGTCAAACCATAGAAATATTCTTACTGGTCAAAAATTACCCATTTGATAAATGCAATGATAAGTAAAAAAATATTGTGGTCTGGTTTGTTCATAAATATTGTGTACTGTCCAATTTTAAATATTCTTGATTGCTTTGTGTTTATTTAAGTGTGTAGGGCATAATTCACGAATATATTCTTTTACACACATTATTTTATTCAGAGTTATTGATGCTTTAAACGTTTAAACCATAAAAAATAGTTTTTTTTAATTATTATAGACAGTTATCCTACAAAACGCTACAATAAGCCTGATCCGAAATGACCTTGACCGGTTGCACACAAAAATTTGAAAAGTAGCTAATTACGTAATTAGTAGATTCAAGCGCTACTTTGCGCTCCACATAGGTAATTTATTCCAGTTTGTAACTTTTTAAGTGACCATTACAAGGGTTTTTGAGCTCTGTAGTCTATTATCCAACGAACCAATTAAAGTAATTAACAATATTACAACTACAGACGTAATATCCCAATATAGAGGCAATATTGCTGATTGCGACACGGAATTCTGAAACAAGAGAAATTTACAACAAACGTGGAAACACATAATTCATCAATAGATAGATTAAATTTGTCATAATACACCTAAACCTAGAGTGTCGATCATCATAAATTCAAATCGAATCATAATTAAAATATTGAAATACTAGAATAGTATTCAAATAGGTACCTTACTTTTAAAACCTAAACACGTTAAATAAAGTCGTTCTTTTTTAATAGATAACAAGTTGGATAAGAGAATATTGAAACAGTTTTTTAAGTTTTTTCTAAAGCGAAGTAGGAGAGGAAAACAACATATTTGTCGCTTACTTAAAGTTTCATATAACTAACAAAAACATTTAGTCGAATTGACAACCTCCCTACTTTTTGAAGTCGATTAAAAACAAAAGCAAGTTTATAAAAACAAGTGATTTTTTCTAATATTTTACAGTGTCATTAACTTGATGGGCACGACACGGATTCCGAACTTAATCGACTGAGTGCTTCGGTCATTATATCGTGTATTGATGGATGTCGACGTTGAAAAAATGATAACGTAATATAAGCTTTCACATTATGTTTTCAGTAATTTACTGTTACGTGAAGATTACTTCCGTAAATACTTTTAAATTTTCGACCAATTAATTTTAAGCCAAAATAGTAAAACTACACTTCAACTGTTAACTGGAAGAGATTCCTCACAGGAATAAGTACGCCTGTGTAAAAAACAGTTTTTTGTTCAGCAAAAAAATTACATACCTGCATCATACTTCATAACCGAATTTGTTCAAACAAGACTAACAATCAACGTATTGAAATTCAACAACAAACTAATTAACAATTACTGATTTATAGTAAAAAACACATAACTTTGCTATGTTAGATTATATGCATTTTGTTTATCCATAGTAACAACATTTTCACAGCCCGAAAATAAGCAAGCTGTGCGAGCTGTATTGAGTTCATTGCAAAATAAAGTTCTGTCACTTTCTACAAAATAGCTCTCAATAGAAAGTCCGCAACGTGCGATTTATCTCGTATTACAAGTGAGTTGTCCCATACTCGAATGAAAACGTAAACAACGTTTCTGATTTGAATTCGTTAAATTTGACAAACTGCATGACACCATAATATATTACGCTTTAGGAAACGTGATTTTCTTTTCTTACATATTCCGTAGAATAATTCCTAGGCTCTTTGAAATATTATCCTCACAAAGGACGTTGAGAATAAAATTACTCAGAACGTCTCGGACAAAGTACCAGTCACAGAACAGTATTGTGTGTATTCAATTATGCTTTCTAGTTCTCGCTTCTTTGATAGAGATGTTTTCTGCATCATTTGAATGAATGTAGGTACAGTAAAGTAAAAGTTAATCATAACACTTTTGCCTTAGGCGTTTTCAATTATAATTCTGTCACTCCTGTCACTGAGAAAATTATGAATAATGTAGGAATAGATAGAAAACTAGTGACAGCCTGGAGAAATGGATTGTCACTGAAAAAATTGAAGGCAAGCGACCGGAGGTAGGAGTTCTACTCGCTGGACGGACCAAATGGCTCTCGACACCACAGTACACGATGCTCTACATTCGGCTGCTGATAGAAAGAGATATGGCGGAACATCATCCGAAACAAATTGTTCCCAAGTCATAACCACGACCCTCATTGATGAGGAAACCGATGCAAGCAGGACAAGATAGATCAGTGATTATAAAACTTCATTATAACTTTCAAATAAATGACTAATAAATTAAATAGGTCACCTACTGTAATACACTATTAGTGTTACTTTTTACTAGTCAAATAACTAAATTAAAATTGTAATGACAACACAAAGAAAAATTAGGGCAATGGCAGGACTTGAACCTGCAACATCAGCATTCCGTGCCTTGCGTTTTCCAGTTACGCCACACTGCCGCTTCAGTGCTGCAGCGTGTTACCCGGTCAGGTACAGAAGTTCGCCCTAGGGGATTTTCGAGTGAAACAAGAATAAAATTTTAACAATAGGTTTTTATTTAAATAAAAGCTCCCTAGGACGACTAGAGACTCTAGGTCGTAAGTTCGTAATTCTTGTGCCTAATTCCTAACTTGAGTCAATTAACGTGATCGCTCGCACTCCCCTGGCCGTGACCCGACGTGTAGTAGCGTAGGCTTGAGGTTCGGCAGGTCTCCGTAGGCTGCAAGGGCGTAGAAGGCTCGGCAAGGGTACGGTTGTCCAAGTAACCGGCTGGTAGCAGCTCGGTCAGGGTACAGTGTCCAAGTAACCGGCAAGAGGTGCCCTGCAGGTGGCTCGAGGATATGCGAAGCTTGGGGAACGTGAGCCCGTAGGTAGATGGGTAGCACGTAGGTAGTTATTAACCCGTAGGAAGTTTGGTAGCCCGTAGGAAGTTGGGTAGCCCGTAGGAAGTTTGGTGGCCCGTAGGAAGTTTGGTAGCCCGTAGGAAGTTGGGTAGCCCGTAGGAAGTTTGGTAACCCGTAGGTAGTTGGGTAGCCCGTAGGAAGTTGCCCTGTAAAGATTTAGTGCTTTACAGGCTGGCCACTAGCGGGAACTGATGCCATACTGAAGCTCGAGGAGACGAGAGTCCAACCAGGGAGCTAGAGCTCGCCAAGTTGTGGTGTGGCATCAGTTCGAAAGGTTTACAAGTGGCAAGGTAAGAAAGAAAAGCTACGTTACATTGAGAAGGAAAGAAATAGTGAAGTTAAAACTCAGTGACGGTTACGGTTTGAAAATACAATGTGCGACCGTTGAGCAAGTAGATTTAAATTAATAATTATTACAAAGACTTAGAGATTTACAGAAAGAAGTTAAATAAACGGTCGCAGGATTTAAGTTAGAACAAATTTAGATAGAAATAAATTAAATACAATCTGAAAGAAACACATACACGAAAAATACAATTTTATAAGAACAATTTAGAACAGTTATTAGCAGAGAGAGAGCTTACCAGTTGGGCAGAGGTTTCACCGTTTAGAGGTGGTTGTAGTGATGTAGAAAATATGAGCTCTCTGAGAGCTGCAGGGGCTTTTAAAGCCCAAAACCTAGGCAGCCCTTCCAAAGGAAAGGGGTTGTAACTAATTCAAACAAACCCCGCCCCTAACGATTCTAAATGTTGCCAGCGCTTATTTATACCGATTGGTAAAGTAAACGCTGGCTTTAGCAGCGCCCTCTAGTGTGGCTCGAAGTGATATAGCACAGCGTAACAGTTCCCCTTTTCCCCGGTAAAGAAAATTAAAACTCATTTTAATTTTCGCTAAAGGTCTTACGACGTCGCAGCATTCATCAATCGTCTTTCTTACTATCCACATATATACATCATTCTTTCAGAGTAGGTCCGGCTATAGGGCTAGTCTGACCTTCGCGTCTGGTAGCAGAAGGCGCGGGGCGTGCTCGTAATATATTTAATTTGTCGCGAAAGTCCAAGGATTACCATCCGTCCTTGATAGGTTAACATCCAGATAGGATATGGCTTTTATTTAACGGGTTCCAGACCGCCCGAGACCTGGATGCTAACATTAGGGCGTTTTTAAGAGCAGGCGCGACCCTACTGGTATTTAGGCTTTTAATTTTAACTATTTGCGACTATTTTTAATATGAGCAACGATCTGTGGTACTATGTTTTACTTATGTGTTGTGTTGCAATATTAACGTGCAGCATAGGTTAAACTGGCGGTTTAACGCAGTTTATTATTTTTTAATTACGTATTGCGGAGAATGCGCGCGCGCATTTGCTGCATGAATGAATTAACATGGCGCGCGTGCAACTCGCTCGAACGCGTCGGCCGACTGAGCTATTGAGGTCACTGGTCATCGCAGGAGACGGCCAGCGTGTTACGTAATTAATTAGAATGCTAACGCTTAAGAATTAATGCGACAGGGTTGTAGAACCTCGCCGTAGAAACTTGAATTTTGATTTGTATTTAATTGAAATAATTTAGGATTGTTTTTACGTTAGTTAAAAGTACTCAATTTGCATGACCGTTCTTCATTATGTCGTAGGGTTACTATCCGCCCTACATAAGTAAACAACATTACAAAGTAGTAAGGGCTTATTTTTACGAGTTACTATCCGCTCGGAGTAGGTATGCATGCTGTTAGGGTAGGTGAATTTAGGCTTATTTAACCAGTCTTCAGAACCGCTGGAGTAAAAGGCTTTAGTTTTTAACATAATGGAGTTTTGGTGCATTAATTATTTTTTAAATAATCAAATTGAGTGGTAGTAGTTAGTTAGATAAAAAAAAAATCGATTTATTAAAATAGTTAAGAGTATTTTTAGGTTTTATAAAAAGTTAAAGTTGATATTACATAGTATTGAAGTTATTTTTAGTTGATGTTTAAATTATTATTATTAAAAATTGAGTGCTAGTTGATAGGGTTAGGAATGTAGATTAATTAAATTAGTCACAAGTATTAAATATTTTCTAAGTTTAAGGAAATATTTCCAAGTATTGAAGTTAGTCATTTTACTTTTTAGTTATGAGAGTTTATAGTTGCTGTAGGCAGGGATCGTTTAACTATTAACTTGCATTTGATAGAACATTATTTTTTTTGCAAGGACAAATACGAGTATTTAATATTGTTAAGTTCCATAACGAACAGTAGTTAATTTTACCCTCTGTAGTTAAGTTAAACATTTAAGTAGTCTCAGTTATCGGCGCGACTTTAAGATTTACCCGCTTTAAAGAAATACTACCGATAGTGTATAGTGATCCTTAGGCGCGCGCGATAAGGTCTTCGCACAATAGAAGAGTGCCTATGGCCGGAATGCAGGTGGTTTTTGAACACCTATGTGTTCAGTTAAAATGTTTAGTGAGACGCGCTCACAAGGAAGGTGATAACTTAGTATGTAGAACTCTCTCTGCTAACACTGGATGCTAGACCGTATGAGTACAATAGAAAGTGAAGTATAATTACAGAGTTACATGTTCTGGATTGGATATCGCAGTAATAGTGCAGTGTTATAAAATAAAAGTGAAGTTACGTTACAGAGGTTAAATTTTAAAATAATTAAAAAAGTGAAGCTACTAGATGTTACTAAAATTTAGTGGGTTTGCCGAATAAGTCCAAACTAATTTTGATGAAATGTCGATATTCAGTGGTTGTTGTTACAAGATAGAAGAGTAATTTTAAAGCGAATTGTAGTGTTAATTAACAATATATACCGTCGGTTTTTAAGGATTATTAAATAGGTACACTTCTGTGCAAGTAGTCTTTTTAGAAGAGCGAAGTGAGTTGTACAGAGTGAGATAGCTGTAAGAGAATCGTTGTAGTTAATTTAGTTAACTACAGCTGATTCTTAGGCGCTTAGTGGCAGTTGAGTTTTTTTAAATTCGAACCCGCGGTTAATTGTAGTTGACGGTTACTAAGTAAATTTAAATTAACAGTTACGCCGTTAGGATTTAAATTGATCGCGATAGTGCGATAATTTAAATTAAGTATGTACGTTGTGTTGTTAATTTAAATTGTTATATCTAGACTAGTTAAGACAAATTTGGAGTATTAGCGATTAAAATTTAGAAAAATAGACGTTAAAATTTGAAAAAAAAACCGTTAGAATTTGAACAACAACCCTGATTTTCGGCAAAAACGCCGTTCATTCGCCTTTTACGAATACCAGGCCGGTTTTGCGGTATTCTTGGCCCGCCACAAAACGGGTGGACAAGTGAATTTAGAATTACTGCGGTATCCAAGACAAGAAGAAAAATTATAGAAAAATCACCAACACCAACAACTTTAGCGTAGCTAGCTGACTCAAGCAAGAACTATAGCACAAGAAAACCCGTTGGCGCCACTGTTACCCGGTCAGGTACAGAAGTTCGCCCTAGGGGATTTTCGAGTGAAACAAGAATAAAATTTTAACAATAGGTTTTTATTTAAATAAAAGCTCCCTAGGACGACTAGAGACTCTAGGTCGTAAGTTCGTAATTCTTGTGCCTAATTCCTAACTTGAGTCAATTAACGTGATCGCTCGCACTCCCCTGGCCGTGACCCGACGTGTAGTAGCGTAGGCTTGAGGTTCGGCAGGTCTCCGTAGGCTGCAAGGGCGTAGAAGGCTCGGCAAGGGTACGGTTGTCCAAGTAACCGGCTGGTAGCAGCTCGGTCAGGGTACAGTGTCCAAGTAACCGGCAAGAGGTGCCCTGCAGGTGGCTCGAGGATATGCGAAGCTTGGGGAACGTGAGCCCGTAGGTAGATGGGTAGCACGTAGGTAGTTATTAACCCGTAGGAAGTTTGGTAGCCCGTAGGAAGTTGGGTAGCCCGTAGGAAGTTTGGTGGCCCGTAGGAAGTTTGGTAGCCCGTAGGAAGTTGGGTAGCCCGTAGGAAGTTTGGTAACCCGTAGGTAGTTGGGTAGCCCGTAGGAAGTTGCCCTGTAAAGATTTAGTGCTTTACAGGCTGGCCACTAGCGGGAACTGATGCCATACTGAAGCTCGAGGAGACGAGAGTCCAACCAGGGAGCTAGAGCTCGCCAAGTTGTGGTGTGGCATCAGTTCGAAAGGTTTACAAGTGGCAAGGTAAGAAAGAAAAGCTACGTTACATTGAGAAGGAAAGAAATAGTGAAGTTAAAACTCAGTGACGGTTACGGTTTGAAAATACAATGTGCGACCGTTGAGCAAGTAGATTTAAATTAATAATTATTACAAAGACTTAGAGATTTACAGAAAGAAGTTAAATAAACGGTCGCAGGATTTAAGTTAGAACAAATTTAGATAGAAATAAATTAAATACAATCTGAAAGAAACACATACACGAAAAATACAATTGTATAAGAACAATTTAGAACAGTTATTAGCAGAGAGAGAGCTTACCAGTTGGGCAGAGGTTTCACCGTTTAGAGGTGGTTGTAGTGATGTAGAAAATATGAGCTCTCTGAGAGCTGCAGGGGCTTTTAAAGCCCAAAACCTAGGCAGCCCTTCCAAAGGAAAGGGGTTGTAACTAATTCAAACAAACCCCGCCCCTAACGATTCTAAATGTTGCCAGCGCTTATTTATACCGATTGGTAAAGTAAACGCTGGCTTTAGCAGCGCCCTCTAGTGTGGCTCGAAGTGATATAGCACAGCGTAACAAGCGGCAGTGTGGCGTTACTGGAAAACGCAAGGCACGGAATGCTGATGTTGCAGGTTCAAGTCCTGCCATTGCCCTAATTTTTCTTTGTGTTGTCATTACAATTTTAATTTAATAATTTGAATGTTGAAAACATTTAAAAATAAAAAATCGAAAGAAATTTCGGTTACAAAATTTAATAGTCAAATAACTGTTCTGTGTAAGTGTTTTTGTAAAAAAGCTTAGCGTACAAAAATTAATCACGTGATTGGTTAACTTCCATGTTGCTAAATCAAAGCAAGCAGCGGTCTCCGGTGCTAGAAATGCTTGGCACTGGGAGCATTCATGTGGTATAAATAAAGTTTTATATTACTTGTATACGGTTGTATACAAGAGGAGTTTATTTCTATCCTATAGTTTGTTTACGCGTAATTTTTAGCCCTGAAAACCAACCAGAAAGGTTCGGTTTGCTCTGGGAACTTATGCTTTCAATAAATATTCGGAAATGGATTGTACAGTATAATGGTCCCATGATTTTGCTTAAACACGAAGCATAATGTAGAGCAATAAAAACGTTTCACACGATCGGTTGCACAACAGTTCTCTTTGATGTTGCAGGTTAATTAATATTCCGACATGGATCGTATTATTTTGTTAATTACAAGCATTACGCAATTTATGCAATGTGGGCTGTTAATTTCCGCTCAGTATTTAATTACTTGCATTGTGTTTTGAGTATTTGATTTTGAAGTAGGTAATCGATTTTAGAACATATATTTCTTTCAAATTACAAATTCGATAAATAAAGAAGCAGTGGTTACAAATATTATCCAATAATATACATTGCGGTTATTAAAAACACTTGAACAACGAATAATTCAATTGAAACAAAGGATCTAACTGCTTCGCACACCTAGTGCAAAAATGCAAAACGGCAGCGTTTGTTTTTGATACTTATTTTCATGTAAAATTAGTTTTATCATTATTCATTTCAATATACAATACAAACACAGTTATCACCACAACTGGTACCACAAAAAACACTACTCGATGCTTGTTTCTTTCCTTTACGAGGCATCTTTTAATCCTTAATTCGACAAAGCCATGCCCCTACTGGTTACAATCTGTGTAACAGATATAGAAAGTTTGTTAGCAGGTGTATACAACTAGATCTAATGAACTTCTGAGATTTTGCATGAACATATATGTGTCGCACAGACGCAGCTATGTTGCACGAGCCCGGCACTGGTTTCGCGGAGTAGCAAGGTAATTTGTTCCAGTTTGTTGATATGGACCTCCGCAAAGTAACGCCTGAATCTATTAATAATTGTTGTTAACCGTTAAAAAAATACATTTTGTGACATTTGCAGAGTACTAGTATCTGTTATACAGATTGTAACCAGTAGTGGCATAACTTTGACGAATTAAGGATTTTTAAGAAGATACACTTAGTTCTTTAACTCCAAGTACTAAATTAAGTATAACCACAAATTATAATAGTACTAAGTACTATACTAGTGCAGTGTACGTAGCTCAAAGCTTCTCGATACGAGTTAACTTACTACGTAACTCAGTGCGTCTCTTTCTAACTAGCCCAGTAAAAGAGAGACGAGTGAGTTACGTAGCGAGTTAACGCGTATCGAAGAGATTCGTGCTAGATGCACTGATGTATGATCTCACAATAGATTCTCATTCATCCAACTGAAGATTGGATGCGTAATAACGATATTTGTGAGGATGTAGAACCTCAGTTTCTGTAAAAATATTATTTTCCTGGAATAAAATAAGCCCTTTCACTAAATAGGTGGGCAAACATCTTCGCTGAACAATATCTAAGAATAATTCCACTCGTTCTTGGCCCGTTCAGGCGTGTTTTTGTGTCCTAACCCTTTCTTCGCTAACAAGAAGTTATTCGGGCGTTACATGAACTTACAAGTTAATGTAGCATGTGTTTAACCACGGCCATAATTTTGGCGTTACGAGCGTCTACGTGCAAGAGATAAGTCGAAGTTTTTGGGGGGTTAAGGTATTTCTGGTTTATCGCACGCACGTTGGAAGAAATTTTAATGAATGTGGTATAGTTAACGAAAGATTTATTAGGCCGAACGGTTCCGTGTTGCGTGCGGCGGCCGCGGATTAGCTTCGTTGATTTATAAATGGAAGTTAATGGTCTTATTACGTCTTTATCTTTTGTATGCTTGTCAATTATGTGAGTGCGTGCTAACCGCCGTTGGTGAAAAATAAATAAGCTTGCGGTGTTTAGTTAATTACTTTAAGTGATCGTTAGTCAGCGCCCATGGTTACTAAAACTGCCGCAAATGTTTTAAAAGTTTAATAGCATTACCTGCTCCATTACATATTTCGGGGAACGTAGTAAACCTAGATTAAAAATATATAATAGGCAAAAGAGCAAAACATATAAATCTACCTTTTGTAAGATCTACTATGATAGATTTTACGAATGGAAAGCCTAGTAGTTAATGAAGGTGACTAAGCTAGAGGTAGCATGTGTGAAAATTGCGGAACTTTAAAACAATTTATATTAAACGATACTTTTACATCTTCAATTATTGATTTAAGAGAGATGTCATAATGTAACTCTCCATCAAATACCATTTACATTTTAAGTTCTACTCATAGATATAACATAGTCATAGAAAGGTCAAAGACTTTCCCACAAAACAAATCCAAATCAAGACAAAATTGTTAACATTTTAACTTCACAAAAGTAGGTTGCAGAGAAAGCGTAATTATATCGTAACTTTTTGAAAGTAAGTCCCCTCGAACCACCTCTGTACTGTCTATAAATAATTCAGATGTAAATCGATTCGTCCTCTAAAAGGGTGAAATAATGGTGTCCCTTTCTTCAATCACAAAAGCTACGTTCTAACTGCTACATCGAGGAAGGTTCAATCAATTTACGTAGCGGAATCAATTTCTCAATACCTACTTCTGGAATAAATCTGCCGATACCATTGGTTTAATTTAAACAGCTGAAAAGTGCTTTAGACTTATTTTGAACAGGCTTAATACAATTTTTAGTCCTTCTTTAGCCTTAGTTGACCACTTCATCAGAAAGCTAAAAGTAAGACTCGCCTTATATTTACGCCACTCTCCCTTACTTATTTCACTTATTCGGACAAAGCGCATAGAGGACATAAATTTATGTGCATAATAAAATAATTATACTCATGAGAGAAAGAGAGTTATTTATTATGGTTCCGAAAATCTTTAGGGTGTATGCCTCGTTAATTTAAAGATGAAAATCTATTTTAAATTTAAGAGCTGCTAACAAATATACTTCAAGTAAATTGTTTTATTTTAGTGTCTATAGTTGCAAAAACCTTTAGCAAAAAACCGTAACTGGATGAATAATTTTTTTAGCTTGAATGAAAAAACGAAGTCAGTAAAAGCATTCTTATTTCAAAATAATATTTCAACTAGACAGTAAAATAATGGTCCCAGTCATTAACAGTGACTCAATTATTAGCGAGAAGATGCGGAAACATACAGTAAAAAACGAGAGACAATTATGTCCACTATTGGTAAAAATAATGTCTTCTACACGCGTGTCAAGCACTGGGACGCCGCGGTTACCTCACCAAGTTAAGGTAATATTTTCTTATTTTTTATTTCATTTTACGCGTATTATATTTTCGCTAATTGGTACTTCATTGTATTTGTATAAGATTACTAATGAGATTTTCAAAGAGGGTATAAACTTCAACACTGAAATCCCAAGAACATCATGTAATAAAGACTGCCTTAAAATAAAAGCCTACAGCCAGTAGTGTTTCATAATGTAAACCTTTCACTAAAATAAAGAATTAAAGCAGCACCCTTCTAACTAGGGGATTAAACAACAAATCCGTCCGAGTATCGCAATTTCAATTATTAACATTTAGCTCTTACCGACTCGGGGTTGAGGCGCCCCCTATTGGGAATTATAATTATCAATTCCACCCCAATTACTTCTCGTCGATCCTTTTCACTTTCAATATACTTTGTCCCCGAGGTTTAATACAAGGTGTTTCAAATGAATCATTGTATTTAGGAAAAAAGCTATTTATGACTAAGTATTATTAATTCTTGAAAGTACAAAAAAATACTTTAAATCAACTTGGTAGAAAAGGAAACAATTTTTAAAACCAGTCTATAAATGTTTTGCTGTATAATGACTTGTGTCATTATCAATTATCCTTCATTACTCATAGCTACTGCTATAAGTACTTTAAATGATAAAGAAATTTAAAATGCTATATAATGAATGACAACACAAAGAAAAATTAGGGTAATGGCAGGATCCTGCCATTACCCTAATTTTTAATTTTATTTTTTTTTATTATACAGCATTTTAAATTTAATTTGGATGTATAAAAAAATACAAAAAGAAAAATCTAAAAAATAAATTATTTCGATTACAATGATAAAGAAATATTTACTGAACTACAGCAGTTTTTATCGCATTATCTAGAATTATATAGTGTAATGAGATTGAATACATTTATCCTTTGTTTTATATACTTAAACGTATTTGCGTGCTAAATCCAATAAGCCTTTGAACATTTGAGTAGAAAATTCCGATGTAAAAATATGGACCTGCGGTCTCCCTAAATGGTGTCCAATAATTATTCCATTGGCATTAGGGCAACCCACAAAAGTGGGATAACTTTGCGTCCCCCTGTAATATGTCAAACGTTTGAGAACGTCGAGCGCTCCTCCTGAAGGAACCCTCGGGTCCTTGACAGCCCTAACCAGTAATCCGTTAAAACCGAAGGGTCACTTTTCAATTACGGAGTCCACATAAAATTTAGTCGAGCGAAATTTAACTTTTTTCAATACGTTCGTCAGGATTACGCGTAGGTACGGCGGCGGTCGGTGGAGCGAGAAATTTTACCATAACTTGAAAAGACAGCCAATTTTCAATATTATTCGGTGCGTGATAGTTTTTTTATGGCAAAGGGAGGTCAACGAGCTTGCGGGTGATATGATGAGAAGTTACCCCCTTTCGGCGGTGGTCTTTCGGATCTCTCGCTCACAGTAGGAAACTCGGTAGAAAGCTGCTACTTCAAACTTCACGTGCATCGGTATTCACGTCACGTCATTTTTAGCACTAAACTTGATTCTTTGTAATTCGAGTACAATGTAACCTATAAATTAATTCAAAACGAAAGAAGTCAATGCTGATACTTTTAATGACGAAAGAATTATATTCGGACTTCAATATTAAATTTAAAATAAATGGGCATAATGAAAAACCTTAGTTTGTATAAAACAGGAAATTGATAACAAAATGATAAATTATTTAAAATAAGATCTTCAATGGTAAATATTAAATGATATTTCTCGAGGCGAAAGTCATACTTAGAATAAAATCAAGAAAATAAAAAACACTTCTGTATCCTAACATTTAATAAACGGGACCTAAATTTATCTGGGCTGTACTATTTCGTAATATTGTAGCGTGTTTTATTAAAAGTGGCCTAATTTTTAAGGTACCTAAGTGAAAATATGAAATGGGGAAACGATTTGAGCAACGTTTGAATGACGTGGATGAAGGTAGTTGAAACCCTTTGCGACGGTTGAAATATCGATGGGGGTTCCAAATGGAAGTCTTAAAAGGAAAGAATGGTTTGTTTGAAAGTGGAGCAACACCTTGATTTATTGGCCTTGAATTCCCCGTCGTAGCGTCCGGCCAACTTTGCTAATTAAGCAAAAGATAAATTTCCTTTTTCCCTTAAACAATTTCCCTTTAAGTTACACCAGTTTGCGACGTTTTTTTAAAAGAAAATTTAAACTTTGTTGACAATTTGAAATTTAATAATGGCACAATTAGTCACTTGATCAGAGTTAGTTTAGTTGCTAGTTGCAAGAATCTTTTTTCCATGATTAAACTTTGTGTTTAGTAATAAATTATTCTTAGCGTGACGCTATACTTTACCGTGTTTGAGGTATAACTTATATCCCACCTTCAAAGCCTTCTTACATTATTAATACTGAAGCAACGAGAATCTAAATAAATTTCTGATATTTTATACATACAACCTGTTTAGTTGATAGCTGTTATTATTTTCTAATCAATTGATTACCCAAACACCCAAGATAACTTAATTAATTAATTAATCCACTTAGATAGTTGGCTTAACCTTACTTACCCAAAGATTAAGACCAACCGGCACATCACCGACCTAAAATTAGTTGAGTAAGCAGTTTAAAGTGTTAAATTACAAAACAACATACCACATTCCGAAGTAAGCTTACAAACTGTGGCACGCAACAAGCCTATTTCATGCCGCACAATAAAGCTTAGATTACTGCTTGAGGTAGTATTTAATTTTCCATTTAAAAGCCTATTATAAGCGTGCATGGTAGTATTATACTCTGAGGTAGATAATGCTCCCCCTTGGGTATATTGATTTTGGTAAGGAGCTATTAGCTGCAATTTAATTTGATAGTAAGAATCTTCCCCCTATTTTATTAGGATCAAGGGAGTTCTATTCAGCTGCATTTCAAAGGAATCTTTTGGAATTACTGAAAGGTTTTAAAGAAATTGTTTATGGAGAGGACCTCAAAGCATCTCTATTGAGTTAAAATGAGCATTGCATTCTACAATCGTGACCATTCATTATCTTTTGAAAGCATTAGAAAGTTAGATTTTTTCGATAGATTAGATAAAACACAATTATTTATAGATGTATCAAATCCAAAACATTGAACTTTGATAGTTGTGTTTGTTCTAAAATTTGAACTAAACCAGAAAATTAAGCACTGTTATTTGTAGACGTTTATTTTGTTGCTGGTCTTTGGAACAAAATTTACTTTTGGCGCATAAAAGCTTCACAACAATAAAAAAGTTCAGAAATAAAATGCAACGTAACTTTTATTCAAAATTTTATAAACTGAAAATAGTGTGACACTACATTGTTTAACCCAGTTGAAAACTTAACTTTCATTCATTTAAAAATGCTACGATATTTATTTTTATTTCTGAAACAATGCCAGTAACTAGCTGATGGTTTACTGGAAGAGATCACTATTAAGCGATCAGGCCGCCAATTGCTTACCTTCTACATTATTCAGAAGTTAATTTTTTGTAAACTCATTTCCGTGTGGTGTTCAATGTGTGCCTTTGTCTAACACGAATAGAGAATAATGCCTTCAAAGTAAAAAATTACCGTCTTCTTATCAAACTTAACTTAGCATTATAAAAAGCATCTTTTGAGTGACACATTAATTTTGGCAGATTTATTATACTTGTTTCCATAATATCCAAAAAAAAATTTATGCAGGCCTAAGCTGGACCATATACACATTGCAACATCTTAAGTATTGCCTGTTGCAATAAGTATCTTATTACGTGTGTTTTAAAACCTCAACATATTTTTTATACAACATGCTTAAAACCAGAGGCGGCACTTTTATGTCTTTTTCTGACATTTGCGAATGTTGTGTTCTCTGGGGATTGTGTGAACTTTCGCGTCGATGCTTTTCAGCAACATCAACCGCCTTTGTTACATAGCGGAGTGTTTAATTTTCCTGCAATCGTTTCGATATTCGTCATCGGAAATACCTCGCTTTAAGGATTATAGAACTGGCGTTGTTCGAAGTGATATTAATTGTAAATCCTTTTTAGAGCTGTGCCGTAAATTAACTCAAAGTTTTAATTAAACCGAAATGGCATATGGAGAGTTATCGTTTTTATTGCATTGGATGTTTTTGGAACGATTTCATTAGAAGTTTGGTCTTAACACGGTGTTGTTTAAATTAATTAATGTAATTTTGGGAATCTGAATTAGTCACATTCAATAAACCTACTTACTTATTGTTAAAAAAGAGATAACAAACGCAACTTATTTCTAACGTGTTTAGGATGACAGGTTGCCCGATTTAATATGACTTCCGCACTACAATACATGTAAGATAACTGTACCAGTTCTTGAAACGCGCGTTCTTACTATTCCAGTTAGCATTATTGTCTCTCGTTTTTACCCGACTGCGCGACGCAAAGGAGTAAGTACGTATCTATGTATGTATGTTTGATCTTTTGTGGCGATCTAGAGACCAAACGCGTGGGCTGATTTTGATTATTCGTATGTCAATCGATTTGTCTGAATCTTGCGAGTGTCACTAAAGACATGACAGTAGTCAAAATTCAATATAGCGACTACCAGATGCCATTTTGAATAAATACAACATTGCAAGTTTCATGAACTTCAACAGTCGGGACCCATTAAAAATTTAGACCGGCTCAAACCTTTCTAGCAATGGGTCCCGACTGTTTAAGTTCATGAAACTATTGCAATGTTGTATTTATTCAAAATTACTTAACAGAATTTCAGGCTACTGGATTAGTTTTAGTCTTTTCAGTTTTGATTTACTTTTTACGCAGTTCGAATTTAGATTTTATAAATTATTTTTTTATTTACTCATAAGTTTTCGTAGCTACTCGTCAATTACTAGATCACTGTCAATGACTGGCACCGTTACCTTACATATTCATGTTATTAAAAGCGAAAGATTCGCTTTGCCCTTGAGAATTCTATTTCTCAATTCAGTCTTCTTAAAAACATCATACAGTGAAATATTTCAAACCGATATCCGTTTTTTCCCGCGTAATGCAACGTCCAAATTTGTTTGATGTTCTTAAGGTGTCCGCATCTGAATTATGAAGAAGCAATAAATAATTCTCCTATTTTAATCCCCTACTCTAACGCCATAGGTACTTAAAACAGTACATGTATCATGCGTTAAGGTTCGGGCCGCACGCACATCGAATTCAGATCAACCGCACCCTCTCTTGATGGAATTTTGATGTCGTCCCAGCGCCCGGTTCATGCGCATTTTATTGATTTTATCTTCTGTATTCGATAAATTAATAAATAATGTTCTTTTATAGTCTTGGCGTTTTTTGGTCTTATTACAAATGCAGAGTAGAATTTCCTTGTGTCACGGGTAAATTGAAGACACGGTGACACGACGACATTGTGAAAATGACTAGATTAATTTAATGGGTCATTTTTGCTGCTTTAGTTTAAAAAGCGAGTTAGTCGAAATTATTTTAGTTGATTCAGTGTTACTGCCAGATAAGTTCTCGCTCATTTTTGTTTGAGAGAAATGCAGACAGGTATAGTGTCAGAGCAGTAAAGGAAGCTACCGTATCAAATGTATTATTATTAGGGTCCCCTTCTTCAAAGTAAAAATAAATAAGGAACCGTTCTATAACGGTTCCTTATGGTTTCCTTGGTTTTGTATAAAGTATTCTATGTCTAATTTCTAGTGGATCATGTTAATATAATGCAGTACGGAAAACTCACTATCTGATTTCGACTCGATAGTGTCTTGTAAATGTTGAAAGACAATATTAATAAGCCTCTTTTATTACACAGTGATTTAAAATTCAATGAAGTCACTATTCACCTACAAGATACAAGAGTGAGCGCAGCTTCTACTTCGTCATTAATTTAAATTTGGTGCATTAAATTGCTTAGAGCGAACTTGACCCAATTAAGCTTTGCAGCGCGCGAGTTTTTATTCAGTCATCTATTATGCTCCTCCTAAAAATAAAGTTCTAACAAAATAAATTCAAAAATAGAACAACGAAAACACGAAGGAATAACAAAAACACACACAAACAGAATCGATGATCTACGTAAAAACAGTTTGTGTACACAGGCCACACACATAAACAGTGAAGTATTTTTTTGATTTTAGACTAATTCATTTTTGAATGCTTAGTTCATTATTTACGAGTACTTTAACAAAACTGATGATGCAACGACTCTAAAATCCACGTAAGTATATGCGAAATACTTACCTAACACTTTCTTTCTGTGCATGGGGAACATAGTGTACACTAAGTAATGCAAACCCGGTTATTTTCTCATAGGTATTACCGGTTAAAACCGGTTTTATCTTAGAAAAATTACCGGGATTGCACTCCCTAGTGTACACCTATAATGTAACGTTCAATATCTGAGTCATGAAACTCGTAAGTGTTACTATAATTTACTATACGCACAAGTAGTATACTAGAAATGAGAAATTCTCTTTCCTCGAGTCTTTTAGATCCTTACTACTAAAGTGTCAGAATTTGTAATTTACGAATGCACTTAGTTGAAACACATCATGTGTTCAAATACGTATAAAACAGCATCCTCTCGTGCGATGAAAGCAAGCACTCGTTGTGGTTCATTCGCACCCGCGCCGGCGAGCTCGCACCTAATTACTAAATAGCTTAATGGATAGAACGACCTCATTAGAGCAGAGTGGAGCATTTAGAAGACACTCTGTCGCTGTTTGCACCTTGGTGTGAGTTCGCTTGATGCATTTATTGGAGATTCGTATTGATTGCAGTTGAACCGTGCTCTTTCTGTATTAATCAAGCGAAGGTTTAAGGATAAAGGCTTTTTGGAGAAATTTAAAAGTTAGTCGAGTCTCTGGTCAAATAATACAAGGGTCTAGTTATGGTCGGTAAAGCTCGTGATTAATTTGAAATTGTTTGATATTACCGTAAGACGGATTACGAGCAACTGTTCTATGATTAAAGATAAATTAACATTACAGATGCCACTAATAAATTGAGTTAACGTATCTTATGACACTTAAAATGGGGAAAATTGTAATGTATTTTTTTAAATACTATGCCTTGTAAAGGTTCATTGCCAGTATCTTCTCATCAGATTTTTTCGTGCCGGACCGATAGATTTTCTGACATCCATAAGGGCTTCTTGGAAGCCAATCTTTATATGTGGCGTCCTCTCATGCTAGAAGCTATACTAATGAGTATGTTTACAATTATAATGTTTGTTTAAAAGGTAAATAACTCAAAATGTTTTAGTAATATCAGCCGTTTTTTAAGTTTACGTTACAAACTCAATTTAATAGCACTCTGAGAAATGAGAGCCCCAATAATGGCGATACAAAATTGGTCCCAAAGAACAATATTAGGTACGTACAAAACTTTGATTCTGAAATTGAAATTTATTCCGTATCCCCGATTTGAATTTTCTTAACGAAGCTAAACAAATACAATCAGAAGACGAGAAAGGGATATTAATTTGGAACCCACTGGGCTGGGCAGCATTTGGGAGTGATTTAATTTGCTTTCTTACTTTTGTCAAGAGATGACAATACAATTTCAAAATGAAAGTCTGAAAAACCATTTGTAGAGCGTTCTGGAGAGCCAATTTTCTTATATTTAACGGATTTTTTATACACAAAGAGCAGGGTACGATCGGCCTCAGAGTAGCTGAACATTTTAGCACCTTGTCGCTGAGATTAATGTGACAAATTAGAGCATTTCATACGTTACTACGACGAGGTTCTTAAGTGTTTAGCTACTTCTGAGGCTGACCGTACCATCAGTTTCACTAGCGAGGTAAACGATAGGGACTTGGAAAGTAATAATCAATGCATGTTAATAATGTACATTTTTACTCTACAAAAAACATGAATGACATAATGAGATACAGTGACTATTCCACAACCTTTTTAAGATAAAAGTAAAATAAATGAAAACTAAAGTTTTAATAAAATTTAAATGGAATCTTACTCTACTAGGAAACTTAGTTGAGGAACGATATGTAAACGCCTCTCTCTGATGCTCACTATTTTTTTTAAAGCTGGGAACATTTAATTGAATATTTTTTTTATTTTATCAAATAAATCGGAATCTAAGCCTTACCCACTTAAGACTTTTTCAATTATTAATTATATTTACCTAAATGTTTAATCGTATTACTTATTAATCTTGACGTTATTAATTTTCATTTACTATTACCAGCCCGGCTATCAAATAATCTACCTATGTAAATATAATACGCAACAGGAATTCAATATGAAACAATTCAATTTTAATCGAAATAACATCCAAGCGAAGATGCAGATGAATAAAACGAGTAGACGGAAAACTACGTTACAGTATAATATTATTAAGGCACAGAATGAATCAATTAACTTTCAAAGTCTTTTCCAGTGTGTGAATTGTGGTTAAAATTTTGTTTTATTCCACATTAAAAGTATTTGTGTCAAAATATGAAGTACATTTTGTGGATACCACTTGCCACTGAAACCCACGTAAGCCTATGTATTCACTTCAATTTAGTTAACAATTGTAGATGAAGTCTCTACAACAAAACACTATAATAATATAATTTAATGAAAAAAATACCATGAGACTCAGATATAGGTATTAATTTAAATGTAACAGATTACCCACGTATGTTTATATTGGAACAGCTTGACATGTTCCGTACCAGTTTGTGACTTAACGAACATCCACTGAGTGTTATTTGTGTTTAAACTAGTATGAACATGAGTCAAATTCACATTAAGGATCACAAATATCTTTCCTGTAGACGGTAGGGTCTATAGTGAAATATATTTTGGGAAAGTCTATATCTATGGTGCCTAGCTTAGTTTTGGTCTATTTAAAGAGAACATAAATTGTAAGGACCCAACTCTTTAACATTGGACCACAGGAAAGACAACCTTTATTATATTAAAAAGAGTCCCCCATATACTTAGGTATCAAAGTCGAATTTTGTTCGTCATTTCAGATCATTTCTAAATATTTAAACTTCAGTAGAAGATCAATAGCCATCTGTTTTCAATTAATCTTCGACCTCTTAGGTATTTCAGAGCACGCAAGTTCTATATCAGTTTGAGGGGCATTCACAAGCCAGCACAATTGCCATTGTACTCTATAGCAGAGTTTGTATCAATGGGAATGGAGAAACTACGGTTTGAATTATGTATCATTACCTATGTCTAGCAAGTTCATTGGTTGAACATGAGAATTTGACATTTGAAGGTTATTGTAATAGAGAAAGATTGTGTCACAGAGATTGTAACCAGTTTGGTACTAAACTTCAAGGTGAAAATATTATCTATATTTTTGAAATTTATTAATTAAAATTTGGTTTTTATGTAAGGGTTTATAAGTATAAAAGCATTTTCTTGGTGTTCAGTCATGTCAGGAAAATATTGCCTTTATTAGATGATAGCTCGAGACAGGACTGGTTATACTTATAGATTGAAATTAATGTGACTTACCGAAGGGCGAATTCCAGGAACGGTCCGTAATTCACCAACATATCGTCACTTGGATGTTAAAACTACTGAAGCGACACAGACTCACATGTCGCTTTAGTAGTTTCCAAGTAACGATATTATGTCAGGTGAGAACGATCATTTTGAGTTGGTACATTACGTATTCACTAAGCCCGACAGTACAAAAACTATGCGATTTAGTCATGTATGGCGAAATATCGTTGTCACATTATCACCTGTCAGCTTGGTGTATTAGAGACCAGGGAGGTGACAGGTGTGACTATTATCACTTATCTATCTACTATCTCGTAGGTTAACAACCAGTTTTAAAAACGAAGCTTTCGTTGATGTAAAAACTAGGGAAGAAAATTAAGCGAAAAGTTTACGGGATCTGATTTAGAAGGCAGCAATGCAGCTAATAGTTGTTTAGATCCGCTTTACAGACGAAAATCTCACTCGAGATCACGTAACGTTTTCATAGCTCTAGAAAACTCTAAATGTATTACCTGCAACTGTTGTATTATAGTGGACAGAACAGAAGTGGATGAGAGACTTCCAAAAATACTTTTCTGTAGAACATATTTTATGTAGGTATATTTATTAAAATAATCTGTTATTTTATGTATATTTCATTTGCGTATAGTCAAGTGTGTTATTTTATTTAGATAGTGTTTTTATACTCACGTTATATAACTTTAGCGTGTTTAATATTAGCATGGTTTTAATTGCATATGGCGCGTGCTAAAATCTGACGACATATACTAAGATAAAGACCATAACCATACATTTGAAGGGTCATTACAGTGCTAAGTAGGTCAAACAAAGCGCTTTAGAGCCATATCTGTTGTTATTTGTGCATTTATGCAAATATCCAAAAATAGGACTGCTGTCTCAACTTTTGTATGTTTGTTTTGTTTCTCCGATTTGATTAAGTTGAGGTCGACGTGTTTTGCTATTGCAATTCTTCAGGTAATTATTTTAACCTCATTGAGCTTGAGATGGAATAATATAATTCAACCGTTGTATGATAAAATTATTCAAATATTCAGAACTTGATTCGTTGGTGAATGTAATTAAGGTGAGTTTTTGTTAGAGTCTTTAATTTATCTACTTGTTTTTAAGATTGTTTGTAGTAATTTTGTTCGGTTATCATACCGTTGATCGGCGTTGGCCGGCGACGGGGCAGGCCAAGGCGGAGATGGCGGCATGATCTGGATGCATTTTCAAATGACTAGCCAGACATTGCCAAAGACAAGGGAACTGGAAATCGGAGCGAGAGGCCTGTGCTCAGCAATTGGACACACTTGCAGGCTAACATTCCATTATTATTCCTAGAGTCGTTTTTTCCATGTAAATAAGGTTTTTTTTTTGTTCCTGTAAGAAAAAAAATGGATCAATTTTGCCGCCCCCAAAATCTGCCGCCCTAGGCTGCAGCCTACTCAGCCTACTGGTAAATCCACCACTGCCGTTGATGAAGCTGAAAGCAATTTTGTAGAGCATTTTTTATACTTATTTATAATTAGGACTTTTGAATCTTTGCAACTTAATCGGTTTAAATAATACAGGTACCCGTGCGAAGCCGAGGCGGATCGCTAGTTAGTATATAAAATCTTAATTTTTGAAAGCAATATTTAAATTTAATTTATTGTTATTATTATGTATAGAAATGCGGAGTGAAAGAAGATATAGTAACAAAAATTGAGAAAGGTATATTAAGATGGTTTGGGCATGTAGAGAGGATGGATGAAAGAAGATTAACAAAAAGGCTGTATGAAGGGAGAGTGGATGGCAAAATGGGAAGGGGAAGACCTCGGCGAACGTACTCCGACCAAATCGGAGACATTCTGGAGAAAGGCCAGGTCAGGAGTACCCTAAACCGACGAGCATGCATGAAGAATGTTATGAAAGTAAGTGAAGTGAAAGTTGTATGTCAGGATCGTAGCAAATGGAAATCCGTGGTCTCTGCCTACCCCTCTGGGAAACAGGCGTGATTTTATGTATGTATGAATGTATGTTATGTATAGAAATATTGTTAGAAATTAAAAGTAGCTTATATGTATAAGTAAATATAATATCTTAATTTTATAAATAACACAACACAATTTTTTTTTATTTTAGAAATAAGTAAAAGCAAAATAAATAAAAAGCCGGATCCACACATTCACCTGTCTTTTGTAAGACGCGTGCAAGTGTACCGCCGTGGAATTTCTTCGTTGCATTTACCGTTGATGACGCGCCGGCATTACCTCTCGCCTCGGACATCGTCAACTCCAGTTTTATATTTTGTTGCAATATTGCAATGACATTAGATTTAATAAGAAATGTTTCAAGAATGTTGGCATTAGAAAGTTTTTAGAAATTTCAAACTGTTTTCGGTTAGAGTCGTGTCGTTCACTTGACTCTATGTCAGCATATTTCAAGTAATTCTAGAATGCAATCATAGGATCTGAAACGATCAGTTGGCAGACTTAAAATACTCTTGAAGAAAGTGCTAAAGTCAGAGAAAGCCAAAGAAAAAGGGTACAGCAAAGCTTCAAAGCACTAGATACTATTGAAAAATTGCAAATGATATTTATGTAGTCGAAGTAAATTTTACTCAATGCGAAGCGCTCGAAACTAGCTCATTCTTTTCAACTCCGGTGTTATCGAATTTACACATTTCAAAAATCCAATCGAATAGAAGTGAACGAAAAATGCCACAGTAAAATAGGACTTCATAATACAAGTGGAACGTGGGCCAGGCAATATGCTGACACCGCTCTCAGGACTTGAAACTCGATTTTCACCGTTACGACAAAATGGTGAAATAAGTAGTCCAGTTTGCTGGACCGTTTTTATTGATTCCTTTTGACAGTGCCGACGTCTTTTTATTAAGAGGGTAAAAGGAAAATATTGTTCTGGCATTTAGAAAATGCTAGGGATTTCTTTGAGTCGAGACAAAAAATATGTTACGGTAGGTACGTATGTAGTAAAAGTTTACATGACTGTCAATATTATCTTTGAGATAACATAGATATTGTTTACCTTTTATAATTTATTTTTGTTATATTTGATGTTTATTCGACCAAGAAATTGCTTGACCCTTTTTCGACCGTATTACAAAGGGATAAGGTTCAAAAGTGGTCAAGCTATTACTTGGTCCACTAAATGTTCATTATTTTGTGTTGTGCAAAAAAAGAGTATTTATTGTTACTGTGGTCTACCTATTATTACTCATCAAGAATAATCGTACTCATAGGAGAAAAAGCGATTGGAATTCCATAATTTTATCACTCACTGCAGTATGATTATTTAAAGAAGCGACATCAGTACTAGAAGACGGGTAACTTATATTGTTTCTTTGAACCACCACGTATCACGTCGTAATTGGTTATTTTATTCCTATTGTTTCAAAGATCGAACGAGCTTTAAAACTAAGGGTTGTAGTTGTAAACCGAACTCAAGTTTCAGTTGCATACTATGTTTTCTTAGAGAATCTCCACAGGTACAGCTGTCAACAGCTAGAACAGTTTAAATTGTACAAATATTTCCTATAAAAACCTCTGATTGGGTTAATATAATGCAATAATGAGTTGGTTTCATTCACAGAACAATGAATAAGATGGAATAACCTGCCACCGCAATTTGTGTCACTGATGCGTAATAAGCAAAATTACGATCAGTTAAATAAATTATTTATCGCACAGACGTAGTTTTGCACGTGCACAGTACTGCCTTGGTTTCGCAGAGACGCAAGGTAGTTTGCTCCAGTTTGTTAATGATTAGTAATTTATTGTCCTCACTAACAGGCGACAACAGCTCAGTCACGTTCGAACTGTATGAATTCGCGGTGGTTTTAGTACGAATACAACGGAAGCCCATTCTTACCTTATTCGTGTGTTCTTTATGGTTTCATCATTAATTGCCTTGGGGATGTTGTCATTTTATCTAACATGGCGAAAGGACCAGACATCCAAACAGGGAAATAGATATTTTGAAATGTCAAGAGACCGATTAGCGTCGCGAGCCGTGATGCGTGGTGCGACGTGGCTGGAATGGGAATGACGCGCTGCTTTTTGGGAATAACCGCACGGGCTTTGGAAATGACGCTTGGGATTTGAGAATGACGCTTTGAGATCCGGTAATCACATAAGCTAAAATAGATTTCATTTTTAAAAAGATTGTAGTTTTATTTACTGACTTTTACCGACTGTAAAATTAATTTACTCATTTTGAATTTAACTAACTGAGACTTGTTAAGTAATTTACCAAGTGATGTAAGTACAGGGTATTTTTGCAATTCAAATAAATCTAAATGATCGGTGATTTAATAATAAAATACTTCAACTAAGTAACTCGAAGAGGTATAGTCTTTAAAGGTCAAGAAGAAGAAATTGCAAAATCTTCGTTCAGTAAATTGTAACACCTCCACGGTTAAAAGATTGAAAATTGAGACGCTTGTGGTTTTTTTTTATATTTAAGCTAGACGATGAAATGAAATGAAAGGGCTAGAGAAAGTTCATGACCTTAAGTTTCTTTTTCTCTGCCTTGCTCTAAGACAACCTGCATTTATGATTTTTCCAAAACGTGTCTCCAAAATTTAATAAGAAATTTCCCATGAGCTTTTCAGTGAGTAGCCTCATCTGCGAGCCAAATTTCACATCCTTAAGTTTCTTGTCGAGTCTCAAATGTTCAGTTGGCCTGTTTAAACACTATTAGAGTTTATCTCATCATTATTGAATATAAGCTAAAGCTATAAATTCAAAGTACCGTAAGTAAGTATTCACCACCGGTTCGGAAAAATCTCTGATGAGAAGATACCGGCAAAAAACTTGATACGTGATACGTGTTGTAAGCTTGTATAGTTCGTTTGTGCGCAAAGTGCAGTGCAGTGAGATTACTTCCATAGATTCAAATTACCACTAACCCGTCACTGACCTGCTATAAAACAAAAGAGATTCACTTTAAAACATATAAAATTTCAAGACAACACAGAAATTCGTTGTCTCTCCCGTGCTAAGGTCTGATACAAGTGTTCCACTGAAATACAATTTAAATTTTACAAGACAGGTAGTGATAAGTTTATAGCGTGCCGTGAGCAAGAATCCGATGTTCTCATTTAAGAGTTAGCTTTGAACAAAGGCTTGTCTACGCGATGGCATTTGAGGCAGTATCCCAATGGAGTACTGGGGCGCTTGCAAAGTTGCTGCTGGAACAGTAGGTCAGACAAATATTTTCTTTATAAAAAAATAAAATAAAAATCATTTATATCGGATCTGAATCCATATTGGGTTAGTAACAATGATCTTATACACTATGTTAGTCAGACAGAACATACACACACTTAATCTAAGATAAATACCGCTACATTCAGCATCTGTTAGCGGGGTTATGGAGTGCATATCAGTGCTAAATGTACGGGCAGTCGTTGCTACTTGCAATCATCCCCAGGATGGTGTTAGGGCTGCCGCGCACGCGCCGGGCTAGGCTGACGGCGCGCAGGCGCATCGTGCTAAAGAAACAATTGACGCAAAAAAAAATGTATGTAACGATTTTTAAGCTAAGCGTATAAGAGCGAATGGATTTGTGTTTATATTTTCGTAAGCATGTAAAAGCGATTTCAGAACAAAGGTAGAATGATGGTGTGCACATTTTGAAAAATTTTTATTGACCCTTAAATTTCAATGTTTAAATGTGCAATTTTAACTGATAAGGAAGGTAACGGTCGAGTCTTCAACAGTGACCAAATATCGACGAGAAGATACGGAAACATACGAGTAAAAACTAGAGACAATGAAGTCAACTACTGGTGAAAACAGTATCCTACGCATGTCAATCACTATAGGATGGTTTTTTTTTAGAATTTGCAAAGTTTGATAAAAATAAAGATTTTAAAGTTGTAATCTTGTTACACGGAAGGAGAAAAATTATGGGGGTAGTAATACACATTGACTTGTACTGTCGTCACTATAAGATTGAAGACATTGGTAGTAACGTAACTGACTTCTTTGTTCTTCAACCGCACATTTGTGACCATTTATGTCTTTTTTTATTATAGAAATTTACTTCAGATTTTTTTAACCATTCCACAGTCACATTCATTGCCAGTTACGCAACATTACGACTAACGTTTAGTGGTAATGTGGCGAAACTTGCAAAACTGATGTTGCATGTTCGATTCCTGTCATTACCTGAATTTTTCGTTGTATTGTCATTATACATCATTTTAAATTTATTTGACTATTTGTATCTGTAAGTATATTTTTATTGCATTGCCTTAAAAAAGCGGCGCTACTGTTGTTTAGTTTACTGCCAATGGCATAGAGCACGTCCGTGATTCTGAACAAAAGCATAAACCCACGGAGACTTCCTTGGATATTCATTATTCACTTTCCGGGCTTGCCACATTTCCTTGTCTTCAGCATAAGTTCAAACCGGACGATTTTTTTCTTTCTCAGCGGTAAGATCACTTTATTTTCTTATTTTTAACCACGTTAACGGTTCGTAATTGAGTTTGGAAATGTCACAGGAAACTGTTTTTTTAATAAAGATTTTTTTATGACATTGAGGTGGCAGTACCTATATAATATTTACGTAAGATAGGCAGTAAGTAAACTAGGAAAAAAGGTTTATAATAATAATAATGCAACACTTAGTTCGACAAGAGATCTCTACTTTTTACGGTGGACGGATTGCGTTGCAATAGACTTGGCATTTTTGTACATTTCTGTTTTGACAGGATGTAAACCGACGCACGGATTTTCATTGGGACCCTTGAGATACTAACTACTAAACTAAAATATATAGAGGACAATGACGGCATTAACAATTTGGACTTTATTCAAATTTTAAGCAGCGAGCTTAAGATTTAACAGCTAGTCATCTAATACTCTCAATTAGACCTCGGAGAAGCCTGTTCCCTGCATTATTACATTAGGTACATACCTTCCTTTGATGGCATTCCAACTCACCGTGCAGCCGGACGATTCAACTCCTTGAAGCTGCAGCTACCTCCCACTATGAAACGAGCTTTTACGCGAAAAGCATTTTATTGCTTTATTACGAGTATGCAAATACAACCAGCCTCGCGTGGTTGCGGCGACCTGGAAAATGGAATGGCTGCCCACCGTACCTTGAAGAATGCAAATCTGGAACACAATCTAAACCATATCACGCCATTTTACATTTCCTATTTAATAAAAGACGGAGGCATATTTAAAGCGCAATTAACTCAAACAAAACGAACGTGCCCTTCCCTTGTACAGAATATAAAACCCTTTGTACCAATGCTTTGTACACAGAACTGGAACTAATGACACCGAAACACGATCTCGTACACGTGAATCTCTCGTTTGAATTATTATTTCCTCCGTAGCTCTTTAATGATTGACAAGAAACGCACCAGAAACAAGTCATTACGCAAAATCGATGCCCGCCTAAAATATCGAGGGCAACTTGTTTTCTAAGATCAAAAGGAAAAAAAATGTTTTCTCATTTTTCACGGTGGCGAATATAATTTGATTTCCGTGGAGGGATGTCGGCAGTTGATTTTAAATTTAACTTCTCTGAACTTGGAAAAGTGGAATGGATTTTTTATGTACCTACTAAGGTTTCGTGGGAATGTTCGTTGCTGTCTTTAAAGCTTCATATTAAGTAAGCTTAGAGTCGCTATAAAATTACTAAGGTTTTTATTAAATTAAGTTAGAATTAATGTACCGAAACGGCGTAAATGAGCGTTTAGAGCCGTATTGTGTGAGTGATACCAGGTGATTAGTATGTGCTTAGTGCTTAGTCATTTGGAACATCACAATTCACAATAACAGCCGTGTTCAGCGATGGCGCCATATATACTGTAATCTGTGGCTGTTTGAAGCTTGATTATTATCTTAATGAGATGGACTGGCATATTGCGCAAATACACGGCGATTACGATACGTACATTATGTGCTTCAATGGTAGGCAGGATAAAGGACATAGTATTGAATTTCAACATTATGTAAATAGGTTAATCCAGGTACCTACATCGAGTAAATTAACTTAAGTTTTTTGCATTTGAAATTATAAATGCTATTCATCTTGACTTCAGACAGAATTTAATAAAATGTTATATACCGATAGCTGTGTAGCTCGGAAATTAATTTAGGTTGTTCTCTAAACTAAATTACACACCGCAGTAAACCTTAAATAGGTTTACTGCGGTGTGTAATTTAGTTTAATTTAGTTAAGAAGCTTTTGTAAGCATGGCATATTTCGCGGGTTCCATCCGATACCCAGCCGCTAACCAGCAGTGCGGGTACTGCAGTGTTCCGGCGTGGAGAGCAAGACAGCTGGTGAAATAACTGGCACAAGGGGTACACCATCTTAGTCCTTTGGGTTGGCAAAGTATCTGCAAGCTCCTTAGTGATGCGGGTGCTATAGGCAGTGGTGATCACTTACCATCAGGTGACCCACTTTCTCGTTTTCCTTCTTATTAAAAAAAAACTACGTTAATAAATATGCATTTTAAATAACCTCGCATCTGCCTGAACTGAAAAACTGTTTTGACTATATTCGACCGTGTAAGCTGTAACCGCTTACATTTAAAGCGACCAACCTGTAATCGTTCAAACCACTTTCAGGGCTGTCAAAACACTTTTACGTGTGGGCTTAAAAATGGGCGTGAATTCCGAATTAGCTCTCGCGCCTGAGCATCCTCGGGTTTCGCGTTAGATACAGCGCGTTTTCACGCAGGTATCTCTTATTTATCACCGTTCTTCACGACACCGCTACCAGTCGGTAATTCCCACACTTTATACGCCTACTTGAGAATACTTGAGGTGCGTAAATAAAATAAAACCTGGTAATGGGGTCGTTACATTTACTTATTTATTAGGGTGTTGTAAATACGAAGAATTGGCGTTACGCTCGCGGAGAGGTGCTTTTATTGTCATTGTGTTCGGGTGAGAACAGGTTCTCGTGGCAATGAGGATAGAATGCGACAACCTTCTTGCATTGCTAGGTAGCGATAAATAACGTTGGATGATCAGTTTTTTTCATGATCAGACGACAGGTGGTAGTGACAATTCACCGTGTCGACAAGTAACGCTACAGACTTACAGACTTAACATCATAATGGGCAAGCAATGTATACCGAATTGTTACTGTCACCTGTCGTCTGTTGCGTTTATTGAATTGGGTCCTGAATATTGCAAATCCTAGTCCTCGAGAGAGGTACGGGCGCCCGGGCGACTATGATTGCTTGGCAATTAAAATGAATAAATAGCAGCAATGCCATTATGAAGCAGATCGAAGGGGATGCTACAATAATTTAATGGTTAAATTATTAGCTTTGACAGTAGTGTGCAGTAAAATGCCATCATTTTAAAACACTACTACCACTTAGACTTAAAACATTGTATGTAATACCAAAAAAAACGTAACTTTTTAACACTTGATAAACCAGCGATTTGTAAGGGATTATAACTAGACATGAATGATGATGATGACATGAACATGGTTTTGTGGTAAGATCGTGTCAATTTTCGTAAGAATCGTAAACGTTGGTTTGTATGAGTAATTATGTATAATATTATACGAAGGTTGTTTTTCTTTCAATTCCTTTAGTACAAGAACGATCAAACTAAATATTCTGTAAGATGTAAGTGTAAAATTACTTAATTCTTGCTGATGCAGTACATCGCGTGATAAGTGAATACAAGACCATAGCGCTATTTGATTTTAAAATTTGTAGATAAAAAATAATAACAGAAAAAGTGAAAAATAAAACTTTCTTATTATCGGTATTAAGCTGCTAAAATAGTTTAAAGTTGTCGATCGTACAATAAGTTATAAATACAATTGGCCAATTAATAACCAATAATGCAACGTCTATAGACGAGGCAGGCGAACGTCGTATAGAAGCATTTCATAGCGCAATCAATTCATAAGCGGCATTCGGTGAGATGACTCGTAATGGACGTTGAGCCCAGTAGCCCCGAGCTGCTCAAAGCAGATGCCCTACTAAGCTATCTCGATGCCATTTCATGGCATGGCTTGCTAGAGTTGCCAGAATTTTAACAAGTCGGCTTTACTTAAATAAATTACAACCAGTTTCCTTCTTCGTCATAATTTCTGTTTGTTTTGTACTTATTCTACATACAAACAAATCTTTAAAACTTTGTTTTATTAGAGGAAATCCTTACTCGTCTTATGGAAATATCTATAACAGCGTCGGTCTAAAAACGTTATAGACCTACTATACTCGTAGATATAATGCCTATGGTGATATACAAGTTCTTTAATTTTGTTAAATATGGAGACTATAATAAATTAATAAAACGGATCACTCACGTATTTTTACGTCGAGAAATGCCCGACATGTTTCGGACCAGTCCGTGGTCCTTAATCATGAGCCATATAGCCATAGTCGTCGTCGCACCACCGCCGCGGGGGCTCATTACCACGGCCTGGTCCGAAACATGTCGGGCATTTCTCGGCGTAAAAATACGTGAGTGATCCGTTTTATTAATATGTCCGAGTCTCACAGTAGTTTTATGTTAAAAATACTTATAATAACCTGTCCGGAACTTCCTAGTTTGAGAATAGTGGAGTGGAACTTGCTACTGCAGTGCAACTAGCACGAACCTTCCCGACCCGCGTTAACTCGGAACGTAGCTTAATGCATCTCTCTCCTACTCGGCTAGTTAGAAATTGACGAGTATCAAAAAGCTTCGTGCTAGATGCACAGTTTACCAATAAAGAAGCCTCACTCTTAGTACGAAGCTTTTCGACACTCGTCAACTTCTGACTAGCCGAGTAGGAGAGAAATGCATTGAGATCCATAGGTCGCTGGTTCGTATCCGGCTCGAAGGACCACACATGAGCGGGGAATGTGTGTTTGTTGCTCCTGATTGTTGCACTGGTTGAATAAATCCACTTGAATTGTATTCACTTTTATTACACACCATGAGTTAGCACAAAGGTTGAAGAAGAAGGGAGAAAAGTTGCCATGTGGCCACATACATTATTAAAAAACTAAAAAACTTGGTTGGATGTTGCCAGCAACGTGAGTTCCCCGTAGTACTAACCAGCTTCCTGTGAGTGCCACGACACGTGTACGGACGTGCGTAGCGTGCGATCTTTGATCGCACCCATTCCATGACGTTCTATGCAGAAACAAGATGTTGATGCACGCTGCGGTGCCTAATCGACGTTGGCTGAAGGCATTCTAAACTCAAAGCGTATGTCGTCTACATAACAAGCATTGTTCAGTTAGCTCTGGTGTTTTGTGCTGAAGTGAACACTGGTACCTACTAATTTGTTGAAGAGAACTGTTGATTCATTGTTTTTGTTTTCTTGCGAACGGTCCCGTTAGGTTTTAAGTTGGTTAGTAAAAAGGTAAGCTAGTATTAACGTCGCTTTTTCTTCGTTTTCTCGATTAAATATTTAAATGAAATTGAGCGGAATTCAAAAATTAATTCTTGATACGTCGTTAATCTAATGTATTTATATGTGCGTAATGTAATATTCAGAGTTCAGGCTAGTAATGAAGGCCATGGTTAGTATGACTGCCAGTAAAAAAGTGAATTTTATTCGAATGGTTTTTATTTTGAACCACCTTATATAAATATCGGTTGGAATATGTCGTGCAGTTTTATTTTGTAATCGTATTAAAATATCATTGAAATATAATTTCGTGACTATTCGTGTTCTGTTATTTAATATTTTTGTCGTAAAATTTTTAAAACCAAATTATGTTTAAATATTAACAAAAATCACAATTGTGTTTTTTGTGACATATTATTAATAACTCAGTTGTTCCAAACCATTATGGTTCTTTCTTAGGTGTTGGGTTGAATAACTTAATTAAGTTATTTTGGAGGGTTTTTATTGCAACAAAGTGGCAGCTGGGACTGAGAAAGGATATCTGGGGGCACGGCAGTGCCCTCGCCAAGTCAAGCAAAAGAAGCGGCACGGCCGTACTATCCTTTTCTCCAAGCAGTTCAAGCCATTTTCGACCCCCTAGAATACTTTTATCGCGAACAAATTAGGAACAATGTACTGTTTTCATTCCATAAATTTTTTGGAAGCAATGCAGACAAAGTCGCTAGCAACAGCTAGATCCATGCAAAAATATTATATAGCCTTTATTAGCTCTAATAACATCGTATCTCAAGCAAACAGAGAGCCCGGGGATATCTTTCAAACAGTTTTCCAAACAGATTATTATAGTGATATAGCGAACTACAAAAGCGTTTTTTTGCGTTACGCTGTATTTCGTCCGACTATACAATTGTTTGTCATGTTTCCGGAGGGGATATTTATGGGGTTGCACGGCTACGCTAGTCGAAACAAACGGAAACGATTTCTACGTAAATAAGGGAAAAACGATAGCGAGATGTGAAAAGTTTGGAAAGATGAAAGTGTATTTAAAAGGGATATACCGTGTGATTTGGGTACACGTGTAAAAGTCAAGTGATATAAGGGATCGTTGCCCTCACCTTTGGCTCGGATTCCTAAAATTTATTGCTCGTCTGTTTTTTACTGCGAAGTATTTAATGCCTACGTTGCATACCTCTTTTTCATTCAAGTCATAATGGCATAAAATTTAAAAAATTACGATTTAAATTACCAATCATCAGTGTCTTATTATTGTGCATATCGGTTTTTACTATTCAGATGAGCGAGCGAAAATTCCTAGCCCACACACACGGAGAGATTGACTGAATGATTTGACCGCGCGGTAGGTACAGGATATTCCGAGCCTTCAGTCTGTCCTCAGCTCGTGCAAGGTGTCTGCTACACTCTACGCAAGTACGGATCCGGCCCACAGCCGCAACAGCCGTCCGACCGTCTATCGACATTTCAACTAACTGGAACAAATTACCTTGCTACTCCGCGATACCAGTGACGTGCTCGTGTAAGCACCTGCTTCTGTGCTAACTACCACCACTAAATTCTAAAACTACACGATCTACGCGCGTTTTGCCTCATTCGAGGCGTTATCCGGATCTAATAATACGACCGTTCTGTTTGCTACTTGTACGAATGGAATACTGACAAACTAAAATATATTTCCTTAATCCCGCCCACCGCCATCATTTTCTTAATCTAAACTACCCAACCTGGTACAACTACCCTTTCAAAACACAAAACTCGGTCAGTGTATGAAACACAAGCCCGCTTAAAAGCTAGGCATTACTAACTCGTATTTAATGGAATTTCATTGGATGAAAGTTCACCTTCGACTGTGTCTTCATTTTGGAATTTTATGATACTCATGGATAGATTTGGCGCGATGGCTTTGGCCTGACAGTCCAAAGACGAGCACCCCACCGACAGTTGGTCAGTTGACGGCAATGTATATATTAACTATACGTTCTAGTCAATCCGCTGAATGGCAATTACGTGGCTCTAAAACATAATTGTAATGTTAACTTATCTTTCTATTATTCATTGGTCTAAGCGTAGATTATCACTGTATTTTTAACTAGGACGTGTTTATTAGATACACAGTTTATTGTCAGTAACGTTTTCGATGCAAACAAATTAAACTATAAATCCTATTTTCACACAACTAACGAGCGCGGGCCACTGGCTCCAATATATTACAATTTAGCTAGACAAATTGACACGTGTCAGATTAGTCAGCTTGCAGCTGTGGATATTTAATTTATACTAACTAAAAATCGACTCAGTCGTTTAGGCACTACAGTGGAACATACGTAAATACAAACATACATACATAGGCTGCAAAAAACACAACCCTTCCTTTTGGCTTTGCCGTAGTCGGGTAAAAACAAGTCATTTATCGCTATCCCACAGGAAATTTGGATTATTAAGGTTTCGTTCACGCTCACTTTTCTCCAAAAGTATACAAGTTATACAACTCAATATCAGATCTATCCCCCACACAAGGATCAAGAATTAAATTGGTAAAATAATGTGTGTCCATTATGCAAACTATCTCCTTGCTAAATTTTGTCTTAACAAGCCATCAGCTGTCTACGAAATCAAGTAAGTAGATTTAGTTTACTGCTACCCCGTAGAAACCATGCGTTTTTCGAAAAATGGGTCCTATGCTCACGCTATCAATATTGAATTTCTTTCGTCAAAACCTAAAAAAGATTTTTTTCATGGTATAAATGTTGCAGATCGTCCCTCGCGAGAGGTACGGGTGGCTACGATTGCTTGGCATTAATTAAGATGAATAAATTGATCATAAGCAATGAAGATCAAAGGGACCTTCGGTCCGTGCGACACCTTCGGTCTGCAGCTCAAACCACCACAAAAAGTCATCCAGGCCGATACACCCTTTGACCCTTATGTGAAAATGATCTAAACGGCTAGCATGAGAAGTCGCCATTCGCTTAGTCACTCGGTCTGTTTGACTTAACAAGCGAAATAGAGAAAGGCAGACCGAGCGACGAGCGAGAAAATAGATAAATAAAAAGCTAGAGGTTTTTATGACTATATTTTCAGTTACTAAACGACAAATTTATTTTAGACACTCAAAGACGGTCCCAAGTTCACGGTCATAGACAAAGTAAGTTTATGCCCATATTTGCGAGCTTTTACTAACTAACAGCATTTTGCAAGCTAATCAATCTACGAGCGTTCAGAAACGTTCGTTGCAACATCTTCGCTGCTGAAAGTTGGCGCTCATTTATGAGATTTCGTACTCTTGGCTCAGCCACCGCACCACCGTTTGAATGTTCTTAACGAATGTCTGTTACAAGTGAGGATCGCTTCTAAGAAAGTAATAAATGTCATAGGCGAAGGTTTCGAAATTACAATGACTTCATGGACAAAACCGTGACGCTGCGATGGCATAAAATAAGACGACTAGTTCTTGGCCAATCTCCAGCGCTATGGTCAGAAAACATCTAAGAACACGCAAAAATGTGAATGCGAGCAAGATTACTTGGCCGCCAACACAATGTTACATCTTTCGTTGACGTACTGCGTTGCTGTTCTACGTTTGTTTTTCATACCGTTTCTTTTCTTGTCCGAAGTGCTGAGTAGTATTAGAATTGGGCTGAAATGGTGGATACCACTACTAGCACTACACATAGGTATAATTACGTATGCAACTTTCTTATAGACGTTTTTTTCCTCTTTGCCTATTTTAAAAAATATACAAACTGTTCAAAAATAAAACATATTATTGTAATAACATTATGATACGATAACGCAAGCAATCTATGGTCTCGCCTCCCTCGATTCCCTTTTCGTGACTTGACAAACGACAACACAAGTAAATGCAAATTCAGTAGCAGAGGCCGCCGTATGATCTGCTTAGAAATTAATGCGGCATGAAATTACGTATTTACCTACTTATCTAGTCAGTGGGAAAATTGCTTTCAAGATCCTCTCGGGTTGTCCATTCGGTGCAAACAGCGATTGGCATTTGACAGCCGCAACGTATTCAGTAAAGGCGCACGAAATGTACTATTATTTTTGTCCGAAGGAAATAGAAAATGTATGCGCTAAAATAAGAACATGAAACGCTTTTTTTAACTACGTACAAAAGCGATGCGGAGTGCAAATTTTTCGTAGCACTCGAACCGGAATCAGCCCCAATTAATATTGCCACCTCGTCGCCAAAAGTAAAGTTTAGGGCTGTCAATTTTTTCAGGGTACCGCTGAAAAATTAGCAGTCATCAAAAGTTCCGGCAGGGGATCATAAATTTAGGGTTGGTACTTTCGTGATTTCATTCGCATTCCCCTTAGAACAGCGGGCAATGCGATAAATTATGCCCATCAATAATACGCAGCCAGTGCTGTGTCAACAACACTCTACGAGGTGGTACTGTGGGTCTATTTGTAGGTATTTATTTAGGTGTTCCCCGCTCCCTGTGGTACAATAACGACGTCAAAGCTGCTGGCTTTAAACATGAGTTGGGAGATGCATAATAAATGACTTGATAGTGGCTTGGGATATCAATTGGGTTAGCGGAGTATTACATGTTAATACGGAATGAGACGCTCGTGAATAATTTTATTTACTCATTTTATGGATCATATTATTTGACTTAATAGGGTTTTTACGATAGCTCTAACTCGATTCGTATAGTAATTATTTATCCATTTTTAGTTGAACTCTTTGCGCTAAATTTGACTTAAGTTAAAAGTCTATTGGATTTAGGATAGGTTTAAAAAGGCCTATTAGATCAAATTACGCTTAATCTCAAAAATTGTACTGAAATGCAGTGGTCGCACATTTAATCTTACCGAGTTTTATAAAACCCGGGTTTACGTAAAGAGCGACATAGCGATAAAAAATGCGAGATTAGTTTAAAGTTTCACAGGTTCATTTCCAGATCGAGCTGAGGACCGTCGAAACGTTTTATAAATTGGCATTTTCCACTATAATACCGTCCTACATTAAACGAGGAAACGGCGGTTTGAAATGTCACAGTAAGTACCCCTTTCAGGGTCCAATGGAAATAACCACAAAACATTCCGAACCCATTTCCGATTCTCGTCACACAGCCAACGCCAACACGTAAAGGCTCGCCGAGGTAAAGCACTTTGACTGGAAGTTATACAGAATCCGTACCTTTTATACTCGGATTCTGAGTTGCTTTGAATTATATTTGTGTTTGGTTTTGCGATTTGATTAGTTCTCAAAGTACATTTGGATCTTGAAATATAGTAAATATTAATTTAATTCCCTATTTTGTTATACGAGGCTGTTTTATTTTATTTCATGTTCGTTAAAAAAATATGTATTTATACTATGCACCTATTTATATTACTCCTAATTGTGTAGAAAAGCAGGTTCTCGTGACATAAGTTTTTCGCAAAAACTACTAGAAAGTCACAACTATTGTGACAATAATTTATTTGATTATTAAAATCTAGTATCTTTTTAATTCCATTGTTAATTCCATTTGATTTGTGGTTGGAGGTCAATGGGGCGCTTTTATTATAAAAGGTAATAATAATGAGATATTACATGTACCCTCAAAGCATTAAATAAAATCGAATACACTTAGCGTTTTTTTTCATTATATATTCATAATTATGTAGCAGGAAATACAGAAAGACGAGGCCCAAGAGCAAGAAACTTTAGTCAAAGCTTCTTAACTCGCCACAAAACAATCAACAACAATGTTTTTGCAGTTTATTCTCACAATTTAATTAGGTATATGATGTTTAATTTTGCTGGCCAATGTCTGCAAAGTTTCAAAGTTTTCACGCAGGTATTCCGGCCAACAACTTGCATATTGTTTTGAAATCTGATATACTTGGACTTTTCGGGCCGTAAGTGGCAAGCACTAAACGAAAATAACCGATAAGCTTCAATAAATTTATCCGCCCGGATCACTTAAATTCGTGGCTCCCTCGCTCCCGGCTGTGCCTTATCTACAAAATATATTATTTTCTTATAACATTACGTTATAACTTACATGAGAATGTTATTAGATTCGTTATGATCTGCTCTTATCAAAATCCCATTAGTGTAACAGTTTCGGAGGCCGAAAATAAGTTTACGCTATAGATACAAACCGTAGAAAGATTTTCGTGAGAAAACATTTAAAGAGTTATTTTTCGCTGGAAGATTTTTTATAGTATAAGCCAGACAACTTTTGATTGCCTTTAAATTTGAGGAATTTAGCCAAGTTTACAACTTGTAACTTTATAAAAAAATTTAAACAAATCACCTTGCTACTCCTGAAACCAGTGTTGTCAACTCACGTGTAAAACAGCTGCGTCTGTGTGACATGTATATTATTTATGCAAAAACCCAATCTCATCCGCTTCTACATGAAACAACATAATTATGTTACACAGACTTTATTATTATTAATTACCTCCAGTAAACACACATTTTACATGATCTACGCATTTTTCGCCTCTGTGTGAGGCCTCATCAGGACTGATGATGCCTTTAACTGTTCGCTTTGAACGAATGACATTACGTAATATACATACATTATAGTTGACAATTTTATGTTCTATAAAACTACCTATATATTTATGAACCTGAGTTCAAGGTATTCCTTAACAATATCATTTTTAAGTAGAGAAATATTATCTTTATTCTCTTTCTTAAATGTCAAATTACAAGTCAGATGCTATTAATATTTTGGCCACAATAACTTGTGACACTTTGTAATATTTACTCTTTAAATAAAATTTAAATCCAGTATATAAGCTATATTTCTCGTGCAAGTTAGGAACTAGGTACGTTTTTCTTAATCGCTAACGACTAATTAAAGACTTTAAATAGCTGTAAAAATACAATTGGCAAAACCAATTTTTTTTTAAATTTCTTAACTATCCAATTTTTTCAAAGGTTTAAACATAGATTTTTCCAAATTTTAGTAACTTTTTTGTGTTGTTTCAAAAAACGACAGGCAATAATGTATTTTTGTACTAAGTTCGAATATATTATGTTAAGTTTGTACATTACATATTCGTTATATGACCTTGATGCACACTACTGATGAAACATATAGACAAACTGACGGGGATAAAAACAAACTCTCACATTTGCATTTACGAGTATTAGAGTACTATTAGAAATGATAATGTATTTGTTAAAGTAAAAAGTAGAAGTATTGTTAAAGCCCATACGAGTTGTGGTAGATGAAAGTTATGATTTTTCCAATTAAGAATAGTCCTGATTCTTTTGTAATTGACCTCAATCGAGCACCTGCTTAGGGCATATTTGACGGATAGTTTGCTATTTAGAGTTTTTACGTTTACTTGTCTTTTGGGATAATTTTCACATAAAAATTGCACAGATTCAGTAATTATTGTACTACCTTTTTACGTACTGTTTTAACAAGGATCTCGTCCCGTTCGACTTCAGAATACGTCCCGTTCTATATTGGTAGATGGATCGATGCAGATACTTTCCGTATTCTGTACAGCGCAGAATCAATTTAGGATCTCCTGCGGCGGTTAGACGGATATTTATGAAGATAGCTTGAATTATTGAGGTTGCTCGCCTTAACGATAAGTAATACTTATAAGTAAGGAGTGTTGTCTTATGTTTTTAAAATAACGTTTGAGTTCATGTTGCTGCTTTGCTTTTTTTTCACTTATATGTGAACAAATTGTAACTGGCCGATGGCCACTGGAGATTAAGAAAAATTTAAATGAGGAGTTTTTATAAGAGCAATAGAAGCCAAACAATTGTGATTAGAATTTTTGTCCGTCTTTCTATATGTTTGTCTGCCGATATACTTGTACGCGCGTCACGCAAAAACTAGCATATGAAACTGGATGTGATTTTCACAGTTCTGTTTGATCGAAGTTAAATTTAGTACATCTTGATATGCCTCCTAGAGACCGCGTTGAATACCTATTTCAAAATTCCACGCGTATGTACGAAGTCATGGGCAAAAGTTAGTATAAAATATAATGCGAAGGCACAGTTACATTTTCTATGTTATCGGAGACTAGAAATAGATTTTGAAGTCATTCGAACGTATCAAAACGGCATTGTACAACATATAGAGTATATCTATAAACGTCGGACTAAAAACGCCACAAAAGCCCGCAAAAACTTCCTCCTTTCTTCAAACTTATTCAACTCCATTTTTTGTCGACGTAAGTGTCTGAAAAGCTGCTATTTTAAAGTAATTGCGATGTAATACTTTTACGTAATTAGATCAAGACAAAACAAATACCTACGCTCTTTCACAATCGAGTTGAACTCTATAAAAGACTTGGGCTATTTTAGGTGTCTTGAATAAAAAGGTTGTTATTAAAAAGCAGTATTATGAAATGGTAACTGGGTCAAACCCACCCAACTGAAGGGCTAATTGCGGAAAAGTTATTAATGGGAAACCATTTGAATTTATTTACAAGGAAATGACGCTACTGCGTAAGGAAAATGGATCTTATATCAATTTGTATATATTTTGGTCGTTAATTTGTTGTTTTGTACGTAATGTTGATTGCGTAATGATGACAGTCGATGAAATCGTTGCGTAGGAAAAAAATATAATTTTAAATGAAGGATCACTTTACATGTACATTTAAAAAAATTACTTTAATATTTGGTTGGATTTAAAACAATGTTGTTAAGGCTAACAAAAAATCGGGCAAGTCCAAGTCAGTCTCGCACACGAGGGATTGCATTTAAAAAAAGTCGAAAACTAACATGTTTCTTGTATACCTTTATAATATGTAACTTTTTTTAATTTATTGTTGTTTAGCAGTCATAGTTATACACACTGGAAATTTTAAGTGTTTATCTCTTAAGGTTCAAAAGATACAACCCTGTGACAAAGCGATAGACAGACGAACGAACGTATGAACGAAAGCTATAGGGTTCTGTTTGGACCATTTGGGTTCAGAACCCTAAAAAATTCCATTGTGTTACAAAAATTTACGAACGCAGATAGTTAAATTGTTTCACTTGTTTCTTATCTGTTTAACTTTTATAGAGTAATAACAATTTTTTTAATCCGTTTCTATGTGAATTTTATAACGCAATTTTTTAATGTAACTTTTATTATAAAATAGGTTTTTTATTAACTTCTCAAAATTAAATACTTAAGTTTCTTAACTTTTGAACCTAAATGGAACAAATCAAAAGATGTTCTTTCAAGTTTATCAAATACATTCTCCCAATAACAGAGCTAATAATATTTGGTACCGTTTTCCCGTGGCCAGTCCTCATAATTCATTTTGTTTTCTGCGAACGCGTGCTCGTGATAGGGCAGCGTCCGGAAGATTTACTAGTTCAGTACAATAATTCTAAACATTGCTGAATGGGTATCTATTAATAATAGGCTCTTTGATCTTGAAAATTTGCCTCGAATCTCGTCGGCACAGTTGGTCAAAGTGAAGATTTTGTAATTAGTTAGATCCGATTTGAGCGCTTTGATTATAAATATGAACTAGCAATATTAAATAACGGTGAAACACAACAATAAATGCAATAAAACTTAATAAATTATTATTTTATGCAGTAAAAAAAAAATGAAAATTTAGTTTTATTCAACTTGTTAATGCTCGTACTATTTCTATATTTGTGATAATGAAATTTTACAATAAATTAATCATAAAAGTTAAATATAAGTTGCAAAGAAAATCAAACAGAAACATTCCAAAGTACTTAAGTGAAAAATACGTTCGTTTATAATTTGATCAAATGCAAGTACGACTTTTACTTGTCGATGAATTCTTAAGCCAAGAATCCTTACAAAACAAACAAAAAATCAAGAAACCGTGATAAGATAACGGCCCCAGTCATAGTCAGTGACAAAATAATTGCCGAGAAGATACGAAAACAAACGGCTAAAAACGAGAAACAATAATGTAAATTACTGGCAAAACTTATGTCCTACACGTGTCAAGCACTAGGACGGTAACTTTAGTATGACTCATTTGTAATTTAATGGACAGTATCTACTAATTTAAATTGACGCAAGGCATCAAGTATTTACAAGTGTAATGTATTCTACAAATGTACTGGAACTACACGCACCACTCAAGATTCATGGAGCATTAGCAGCATAGACAAGTGATTGCCATTTGTTACACTGCTTGCAAAATATTTCTCAGTTGAAATTCGGCAAGGGAACAAATACTCTTAGCAATGTGGTGCGGTAATGTACGCCGGCCCCTTGAATTTTTCATACCCTTGTGGCTCGACAACTAAGCATTACCAAAATTGCGTCATATTTCTTTTCGCAACACTCTGGAAATAGTTGGAAGAATGCATGTTTTTACGCCCAGTTCGACGACATTGTGAGGCAGAACAATCTTTATGCTTTCATTCTTTTTACATGCTTTTAACTTTACATTTAATGTTTAGTTAAAATCTTGCAACTCAATTTCAACTCACCTCCAGTGGTCCGATTGTTACCAAAATTGGTATGTGTATGTAAATTTGATAACAAAACAATAATAAAGCTCCTTCAAACAGAAGCTTGTATTAAAAATGTTTTTTTTATGACAACATATCTAAAAACCATGGCTATGGGTATAGTTTTAAAGAGTGGAAAACATTATGGCCGTTTGTGGAGAGCGCTTTTTGAGGCTGGTTCCACAATACTCTTAACTAAGCCCTTAAGTATACTCAAATAATCTTCCAAATGTTCATATCTTAATTAACATGCCTGTAATCTATTTTCCACGAACACTGGAACGATGGTTATGGAAGCCACTGATCCAGAAAGCGTTAACGCGCCAGATAAAATTAAAGAGCTGCTCACTTTCATTTACAACGAGGCAATAATTACGTATTCAACATTGATTCCAGTAGGCATTTAAAATGAAAAATGTAGAATTACATGTAGGTTCAAAACGGATTCTTGTTTAGCCGAAAATTGTTGTTATGGGACCCTTAACTTAGATACATAACATTTTAATACTAAAAAAATCACAGTTTTTCTTTTTAACATGTCGGCAACCTTAAAACATATATATATTATTTGTTATATTGGAAACATAGAGTTTCCAAGATGATTGAAATCGTTTTGCGGAATGCTGACAAGTTAAAACTGAGTTTACCGAAGTGTAATGTAACCGAACATTTACCAAGAAAAAAAAAGATTTACTGTTTTTTTGTTACTGTAAATGCTAGAGGTGAACTAAGTGCGGGACCTTGGAATTATTTAACAGACACTGACCTTCATCTAGACCAACATAAAATTGACATAATATTCTGTCAAAGCCATTCTACATCTATCATGTTGTCATGACCGGCCTCAGATTTCTCTCGATATTTATTTAATCCTTATCTACTTGTCATTATTTCTTCTATGAAACTGGCTTTTAAACTTTTGTTACAAGTAGCAAAATTGTCAGATGTGATGGTCGTTGGACTTCAAACATCGAGGCTGAAAGAGATAAGCAAATCAAAGGTAAAAGCTTACTGAATACCAAACACTGCAGTATTCGTAATTAAATAAATGAAAACACATCTCGATTAATTTAATCCACCCGGATATACATTGTGTTCAAATTACCGTTTCGCCTTTTATTTGAATCGTAACACGCATCGTACATCTAACCTTGGGGTAACCCTTCAAGTTTCATTTGCATTCGCAATTCGACTGAGTGCGAGGTGCCTAATAAATAACAGGTCATCAATAAGTATGAGCCTCTTCTGAGCTGTACAAGCATGTTCACAGCGCTACGAGACGACTAAGTAACGACGTCGATATCACATTATTTTAAATGGTCGTGTTGTGTAAAGATTGCTTACACGCTATTACATTTGTGGTTGAAATAAACGTTGCGCAATCTTATGCCTACTTAGAAAATATGGCATGTACCTTTTTTCGTTATTTTTCATTATAATTTGAAATCTAAGCGGCATTATTTAATAAAAAAAATGAATTAAATTCTTTCATTTAATACCTACCCTGTTTGAACTCCCGTCACCCCTGCTTCGACCCCATTTGCAAAGAAACGAAATATTATTCTATTTTCATATGCAGTAAGGTTGACTAAACAGTTTTAAGAGGGTTGTATAGCCTCAAAAAACCGGTTTCATACAAAACGGCGGTAACGTTTTCCACCCTCTAAACCTTAATCAATAGCCACGAATTTTTCGTATGCTATTATTACTTATGTCTTAAAACTAGGTTTGTATATTTTTTTGATTAAAATACAAACCGACCGACTGTCGCCAAAAAGGAGGATGATTACATTAAAGTCTCCGTTTTAAACTAAAATGCTTGACAAATTGCATTTTTGGGTTTATTGTATAGAATGAATAGCATATTGAAATAAAGTATTTAATCTCTCACGAGTTTATACATTAACTAATTCACGTTAGTACTTCTTTTACTTCTAAACTCGTCCTTAATTTCCAAACACATCTCTTTTACCTACGATTCGGCTGCGATCCTGCCTCCCCGGGGACCATTCATGCCCACTCAGCCTGTCCCGTATTGCTCCGCCGCCGTAACGTATAATATAAATCTTTCGTAATCGATTTCTTACATCTCGCTGAGTGCTTTATAAGGTATTTCGTGCTGCGATCAAAACAATTACAATTGCTGAAAATTTTACTTTTCGAACTTTTACTTTACTTAATTTGTTTCGTGGTGGAACAAGTACTTTCACTATCTAAATAAAAAATTATCCTATAAGGGTTCCGTTTTGCCTTTTGGGGTATGGAACGCTAAAAAAAGATCATGTTAATAATTTTACAATGTAACAAACCGGCAGTGGCTTTGCTGTGTTTGCTTACTTCAAAATCAGCCTAAGTACATAAACATTTCACAAGACGCAAAGAAATCTGAACAATGTATTTTCATTAAAAAGAATCACTTCCAATTACTTTAACAACCTAATCAGGAAATACATGTACATGAACTTATAGGTATAGCTGGCTTTAAGGATAACGCTGAAATTTGGCCGACGGAAAACGAATTTCATTGCTGGCAAAATGTTGAGGTAATTTCATGGAACATTTACCTTGGTCCAAGGGTAGTGTTTACAGTGGGACCTCTCTGAAATACGCTTTAAAGCCGGCAACTCCCGATTTTCAATACAATATTTGAGATTCTAAACTTGTTGTGTTCAGTTTGTTCAAAAGTTGATTCTATAACACAACAATTGATTAAAAAAACCTCGTTATCGATGCTTTTTGGCTCGATTTTTTACAAAATACTACAGATGCAAAATTATATTTGTTTATTGAAATTTATTTCCTTGACTTCAGAACATAGCTTCGGATCGACTTGATTTAGCTACATTAGATATTTTGAGTGATTATCTTCGTTGTACCCAAAAAACCTAATTGGCTGTTATTTAGCCACAGGCTGTAGTTTACTTTTAAACATTACTGAATTTGAATTAGATATAACAATAATAATGTTGTTTGTTAATAAAACAGTTCATTGGTGTGTAAACAATAATGGCTATTTAGCAGTATTTATAGTTTCCTTTAATACATTTCAGGGTTTAAATCAAAAAACATTAATAACGGTGGATTTATGATACTTTTTGCTAATTGAATGTATTCGTTTTCTAAACAGTAAATCATCTTTGAAGGTAAACATTAAATTCACATAAAGCGCCTTCTGGCAGTCGTTTAATAAGCATCCAGCGGAGCGAGCTCAAAACTGCAATTAAACTTGTTCTTGGTACGTATAATCGATTGCCTTAATTATAATAAGATGAATGTTTCAAGTTTTCTAGTCATTACTCACCGTTCAGTTAGGGCGGCACTTAAATTTTCATGTATTTATTATAGGAGCAATAAATTGGATAATGGTTTGAAAGGTTATTAATACCACCACAAATAGTGTTCTAAAATATATAACCTGAAATAAAGCTAAACGTACTCTTAATACAAATATAAACATAGACAGCACATTTACTATTGCTGATTGTCTCATATGCTCAAGTATGACCAGAATGACGAGGACAATTTTACATTTCCTATAATCAATAAAGATTCTTATTATTGTTAATCATTATGTTAAAAAAATCTAGGCAAGTACAAAAACAGTTCAAGGGAAGAATGAGAAGATAAAGTAAAATTTCTGACCTCCGAGCTATTTACCTATGAAATAAAGAATTTATTGATTCTCGGATAACTATTCCCAAAAACCAACACAGAATAAAAGCGTTATTTAACAAAGAAAGTAGAGCAAAGTTACTCCGTGCATTTTATAGTACTAGGGAAGAAATTTATAACAACAATCCTTTTACCAGTGCAGAAGCAACAATTTCTAAGAAAACCCGTATCTATAGACGATCTTACTTCACGTACGTAATTACATTTTGCACTTAACCGTACTAAGTTGCACTGTACTAAACTCATGAGATCTGAATAAACGCACAGCAGGTGCGATGAATTAACTAGGTAAATGCATCCAGATAACTAGTTATTCGTCTGAATTAATGAAGACACATATAGATAATGCACACATACATATTATTATCTCTGAAGACATTACTAGACTAACTACTTACTTATATAAGGCCTGCTTGAAGTTAAATAGATAATTGTCTTCGAAACTAAGAATATTTTGAATTTTTTACTAAATAGTAAAATATTTATTAAGATGTGAAATCACGTCTGATTCATACAATAAATGTCAATTTGGCCTATTAAAAGCAGTGTGTACCCAGCTTCAAAAAGCGAAATGATTCTTTGTCATGTTGTCATTATGCCTTAAAACTAGGTTTGTATGTTTATTTTTTTAAATATTCTTCATAGATTTGATAATAATTTAATTTTAGGAGCTTTATACGAAACTACATATTATAATGAATGAATACTTATGAAATTAAACAGAATACATAAAAGTATATACAAATCTAGTTCTACTTCAAAGGCATAGAGAAATAGAAATAGAAATATTTATTGCATAACCGTGTAGTGAGTGTACAGAGTTGTCATAAGTACTAAGTGTCCACAGATAATCGTAGCGGGCATGCAATTATGTTTTATTATAAAGAATATATTCTAGAGGATGTAACCACAGTATTAAGTATTAAATTATTAGTTATAACACAAACATTGCCTATTATAAAATTCATTTAAATTATAGAAAACCATATCCATCAACCAATTCTTAGCCTAATTTTGAATTCTCTACCTCCAAGCATTTTAATATCAACGGGTAGATGGTTAAATACCTTTATGGCAGTTATATACGAACTTTTTTTATACATTGAGTTGTTTACTTTAGGCAGAAAAAGGTTGAACTTATACTGAGGGCGCAAATTACTTCGTTGGGCAGCTTTCCTCGTAAAGCAATCAGGATGGTTTTTCACAAATAGACATAATTCTTAGATAAATATTCCAGTCAATGTGACATACAAAAATGACAACATACAAAAATAACTATAGCTATAGATTAAGGTTTAGAGGGTGGAAAACGTAGTCGCCGTTAGTATCGACAGCGCTTAGCTTTAACTTTTTGTTGCAAGTCAGCTTAAATGTATAATTAGGACAAATAATAAATATATTTATAGGTATTTTTAAGTAATTATATTCCTATTTGGCTAGTTTTATTTCAGTTAGTCCACTGGTAGCCATCTTAAAATCATAAATGTTTCAAACAAAACCATTACGAAGAAATCTTTTTGTCCTAGTTTCATTTATTGTGTTTGGTTTTGTGTAACATCTATCTAAAGCGAACATAAAATTTTAATATTTCCCTTAAATTATTCTTGCTTCAAATAACGTAAGAGTAAGACGATAATTATAATCCGAGATCGTGCACTTCTCAGAAACCACTAATAAGCTAACTAGTCTATATTAAATTGGAAACAAACTTGTTCCAGCTAAATCGACTAGTGCCTTGCGCACGCTACTTCTTAACTAGAGCGATCGATCCACACGTTCAAAGTTTTTGCAGCGTTGTTGCACACTACCACCCTTATTCATAAAAGTTTTTCAATATTTTTAACTAATTTTTAACATAAAACTACCGTGAGACTCGGACATATTAATAAAACGGATCACTCACGTATTTTTACGTCGAGAAATGCCCGACATGATTAAGGACCACGGACTGGTCCGAATCATGTCGGGCATTTCTCGACGTAAAAATACGTGAGTGATCCGTTTTATTAATATTAACTAAGTTTTGTTCCTTTCACTCGAACGCAAACGTCACAATGACAGATAAAATTGACGCATGTATTAACTAATATAGGTTTACTGAGCGTTTATAAATATAGTGATAAGTCTGTATACGCGTTTATACGATGTTGCAAATGGATCATAGACGGTGGTATAACAAATTAAATCAAGTAGACCGCGTTCACGTTTTTAAGGGTATTCCTTATAATGAAACGATTCCAATAGTGAAAGAAACACGTTTCTTAAATGTACAGTTTTGAAGGTAATGAACTCTGTGCAGTGACAAAGTTCGTAATTCAGTCACATAGACTTTCAATTATACACAAAATACTGTTTAATCATAGGTGAATAATTTAATTGTTTCTAGAAATATTTACTTTTTAAATATTACTAATAAAAATAAATAAACTATCATTTTAACGAATACGTGTCCAAGACAACGTTCTTGATAATCAGCAAGTTCACGTACTTAATCATGTTTTTTTATTACATAATAAAAACAATTAATTTTGCGGTCAAATAAAAAATTTATGTCTTACTTTGAAGGAAAAGCTAATAGAAAAGTCCAATATTCACGCTTCATCTAAATAAATCTCAGCAAAACAGCGCTCCATTTCATCCCGGCTATTTATAGAATTGTAACACAAGGATATCCTAGTTACATTCGCATTTATATGTAACGACATAACTTTCCACTCTCGTCTAAAACGCCATAGAAACTGCGGGACGTATGCCTAATAACAGTAACAGAAAACGGAAGTCACTTCAAAGCTACACCCCCTATGTCTCGTGTTGCGTCGCGAAGTTACGAAGTGTAACTAGGTAACTGCAAAATATGATATTCAAAATAGCTCTTCATCTAGGCTGTGAGGGAAGCCTTTGGAACTACAAACAATGCTTTCATGCTTTGATTGAATATGAAACGGAATAATTTTGTGTTACTAAAACTGCTTGAAGTAGAATAATAATTATTATTTACGAAAAATATTATGAGGCATGGCAGATCTTAAGGAAATAAAACAATTAAACTTGTTGTAATCATACCTTGTATTAGTTGTAATTTTATCGTTTCTATTTTATTTTCTGTAATAATTTTGTTTCTTTTACTAAAGCAACTTTCAGGTATCTTCCTTAACTTAGTAAACGAAAGAAGAATGGTTAATTCCATATAGGGTAATTGTCATTTTTAAAGGACAAACCACTGCCGGCTGATCGTAAAAAAGCCAAAGCAGTGAAAAAATTGAGGACGACATTAAGTTGTGCTACAGAACATAGGGTCATAATAGTGATAGATAATCAAGTTGATCTTTACTTTGTATATTACCTGTAACTGCTGTTGTTCGTACGACTTTGTCAGTTATCCCGCTATCCCGTCATAAACTTTCGCGTGTGTATTAAGCGCTGCCAAATTATTAATTGCAATTGGTAAATTATTCAAATTACTACTTGGAACACCGGTATGTTCACTTTAAAATGAAACTCCAAGGCGCCCCAGGCTACACTTATTTATGCCTCGATGGCTGTATGTCTCATGGCTGACGCGTATTTCGCACATATTCACCGGAGAAGTGCTAAGTACTTCTCAAAGTTCTACCCCAGAGAGTCTGCCCTAGTTGATAATCATAATGAATGCCTGAAAGGAATTACTCAATTAGTGTATACGCAGTTTGTCAACTTCTTGCTGGGGGTTGAACTTGGGATATTAAATTTTGTTTCGTGACGCGTTTAAACTAGAGTGTTGTCAGAAAACGCTTTACGTTTAAAGTTTAGTTGAACGTGGAATCAAAGTGCTGATAAATTAGTAAACAGAAACAATTACAAAATTGTTAAAGTGCATCCCAATGATACTACTGTAATAAATGTTAACAACCTTACTGGTAACAATGTCAGCAACATTTTAATATACAATGAGGTGAAAAGTCTGGTTCTGGTCAACACTATTCCTTCACAAAACTAAAGTTATAGATATGCAAGTAGATCCCTGCCTCTTTTTAGGGTTCCGTACCTTAAGGGTAAAACGGGACCCAATTACTAAGACTCCGCTGTCCGTCCGTCCGTTTGTCTGTCACCAGGCTATTTCATATGAACCGTGATAGTTAGGAAGTTTAAATTTTCACAGACGATGTATGAGAATAAAATAAATATTTCTTATAGATAATGGTACGGAACCCTTCGTGCGCGAGTCAGACTCACACTTGGCCTGGTTTTTTATTAATGGTTTTAATTAACAATATCTGAAAATTATTGAATACCCCAAGTTCTAAATACGTTGTGTATTTGTAAATAGTTACACACTCAACGAAACAAAACAGACTATGTTTACACAATTCAGAATCAAGTCTGAGTGGGAAAGCTATAGCAAACACAACAAATCCTAGACTCAATTTAAATATTAACAATGATCTTAGGTAGCGACAATGCTGTCGAATTGTCATCGAAGACGTGGGTAACGCGGTTGGCAAACATCCGAGGCGTTGCGACGTCTTGTTGCGAGAGTAAAGTCAGTTTGCGGCTTAGAGATGTTGCATTCTATCGATATTAAAACTTATAAATGGAAAGGAAATTCGGATACAAACTGAAATAAAAAATAATGCCATATTTTTGTCAGCTTGATGTCACTGCAATGTTATCCAGTTGAATGAGATTACTAAAAGTTTCTTATGGATACAAACGGGATAGTAAACCAAAATACCAAAACATAAGAGAATATTGAAAAAAATAGGCAGTGTCTGACAGAATCACTTGTAGCTCAAATGGTTAAGGCAAAGCACAGAATGTCAAGGTAGCAGTTTCGAGTCCTAACAATAACTTATTATTTATTACTCATTTTAGTAAATTGTTAGATGCAGTCAGGTGCGTAACATAAAAGAGTTTATTCGCATCATACACAATCACAAAATCTTATTTTTAGTGACATAACAGGCATATTTAGACATAGTAAAAATCAAAAACCTGTTAAGATGGTGGGAAAACTAAATAGATCACACACTTAAGGATAAAATAACACAAATGTTGCGTAATTTTAATCAATAGTTCCCAAACAAAATTTCGTTATCATGTTTTAACGAGAAATATTACTCGACAAGAGAAATATTTTGCACTATAACTTATCGATAGTCGTAGAGTTTACTATATACTTAAGCTCTAGCACTGTATACTCCTTATGTGGTGCAACTGCATCCAATTCGTTATCGGATGCCGAGGATTTGTCTAAATCCTTGGGAGCACAAAACAGTAAATTTTCTCAGCAAGTGGGTAAGGAATCGGATAAACTAAGACAGAAAAAGAGCAAGCTTAATTGTTTCATTGCTGTTCCCGTTGCAGATAAAGTAACCATAATTTAAAGCTTTGTCTAGTATGTAGGAAAGTAGAATAATATCTACTTTTGTCTGGTCTTTTAATTAATCCGGCTTCAGTTTGTCAGGATGAATGGTTACTTTTCACCTAAAAACTATTGAATAGATTTTGGTGAAACTTTACAGCATATATAACTGTTAAGTATTGATAGTAATCAACCCTATTATGCTGAGGAAAACATTCCTATAACTCTGCTATATATTGTACGCTTTTAGGCAACTTTTAAAAGTTGTAATTGCTAGCCAATCTTCAAGCGCTGCAGACATGTGGAAGACTGCAATAATTTCACAAAATAACAGTTGTGTTTTTGCAAACTTATTGCTAAAAGATAGCAAATTAGCTAAATGGAAGTCAGGAACCATTTAATATTAATTAAAAAGTGATCTTTATCATTTATTTGTATTACTTACACGCTTCACCTCTGGAACAACAACTCAAAGTGTCATTGGTCAACGCCACTGGTCCTGGTACTATTCGATTTATCGCTGGCTTTGAGCTCTCGCAGTGGTCCTAACATGACCGATCAAGTTTACTTTATCCAAGTTTATCTCTATGTGTGTCCCTTTTTATGACATGTTTAACAGAGACGCAAGGAGGGATAAAAATAAACACGGACCGGCCATCTTACGGCCATCTGTACCCACTCACACACTCTTTTCACAGCGCGATCTTCTCCCATTTGCTTTATGTAATATTGGTGGTGTAGATTTAAATACACTGGGTTTAAATCAATTTCATAGGCAAACAGAACAAGGATTTACCTCAACGATATGAAATAATGTGTATTATTTACTCGGGATTTGAATTTGGCCGTGAGTTTAATTAAACAGTCCGGCGGCGTTGGTTACGGAAATTTGACAGTGCATATTCACGATCACATAGTAATATGTAGTAGTAAAATGTGTAGTAATAAAATGAACATATTATGTAGTAGTAAAGTCACTATGGGTTTCTTTCGTCCTCATCATATCTTCAACCGGCTTCACTCCTTGAACACAACACAATGGATTTTAATACGGTTCTCATTTTCATTTAGACGTTTTTTAACCGAAGTTTTTTATATATCTATGCTCTATCCGTGGACCCTTCAATATTTTTGTTAAAATTTATACGGACGCAGTAAAATAATTTGAATCGTGCTGACCTTTTATGGTTCCGTAGTAAATATAATTTGGCTGTAGATACAGCAGATGTCCGTCGTCGCTCCGTTTGTATGTCTCAGGCATATTATAAGTAAATTGTAAGCGCTACAAATCTAAAACATTGCTTGATCATGGATACCTTAGAACTGCCTGTAGAAAAGTAGTAATACTTTATTGTTTTGAAAGGATATGTAAAACTTATTCGTATATAACAGTGCGCATTATTAATGTCAACGTAACTACACGAAATGTTAGGTACTACCTCAAAGCCTCTGTTGTTGATCTACTAACACCTATTTAGTAACTATTATCTGCAGCTTAATAACTACAATTGTCTCAATCTACCTAACCTAACCGTCAGTTAATCCAGACAATATACTGTAAGCTCAAAACAAATCCCCTTTCGATACTAATATCGGTTCGTTCGGTAATCGAGCGGGGAGTTGTGGCCCCAAGAAATATCGATAAAGTGGGTCATCGTTAACTACAATGTCCCAGTGGATTAATACGCTGGCCGCTCTCCTAAATTTCTCAACGTGATGCCACTTGTGGTTTGCGTCGCGTCGATATGGCGTCATAAACAAAAAAGTTATTACGGGATGGACACTTATTTTATGGTCAACCCTTTCAAATAACGTATTTTTAATGGAAAAAACAACCAGAAAAGGGGATGTTTGTGTTTGCGTGTGCGAGGGTGTATGTACCTTTATGTACTGTCAGCGTTAGAAAAATCTCTTGTTTATTCAAATGGGTTAATTTAATCTGAGACACGATTCATTTTAATGAAACTTTATAAATTTACCTGTAATATCATAAGAATGTAGCACTTATATTACTAGGTAAAAAATTAAATCAAAAGCTTTCATTTTTCATATAAAAGTTTTTATATATTTTTTGTACAACCAGTTTTAAACATCGCTATAATATTAAATATTATCTCATTATATGTCTTTGGTTATTTGTCTTCATTATTTAACAAACTAATAGGATGATAAACTAAACAAGATCATGATAGATTTTAACATTATCCTTTTTTTAACTAGCCCGTTGGTTAAATAAAGTTATTTATCAAAACCACGCCCTGCGCGCCCCATTGTCCTCTAAACAAACATGATGACTAAGTGATGGCTTGATCGAAATTGCTGATGGTTGATAGATGCAGAACGCTACAAGAAATGGTGGATGCCGTTTCTTGTGGCGTTTTTTGGGGGAGGTGCATGCCCACAATTATGAGCAAATGTTGACACTGACAGCGGCTTTTAGTCGCGTGCGAGCTATGACAGGTTTATGGAGCCGAAAAGCTAATACATCATTGACGACGGTTTCGGTACAAATCACAACAAACGGCCATGAACTATATTCATGCATTGTGGTCTGTGTCTTTACTTGCATCAAATACTAAATGTTATTCAGCTGATTATGATTTGATGATGAGATGATGATCATTATAAGGGACTTTGGGCAAGCTTGCTAGAAATGAAATGAAATGATTTATTTCTGAAAATGTGTATAAACGACCAAGAAAGTGCTTGACCACTTTTCGACCTTATTACAAAGGGATAAAGTTCAAAAGTGGGCAAACAATTACTTGGTGGACTATACACTGTGAAATCTTAATTATATATTATAATTTTGACCGCGAAACAATGGGTTCGAATCAGTGACATCGCGGTCACAACCACCATACCAACAAACTTAAAACAAGGCAAAAAACGATTTAAGTAAATCCTTCTTCTAAACCCCTTAACAATTCAATACAGCAGAATCTTAATGAATCCCTCACACGCGACGCTGAATAATAATGTCAGTACCTACTTGGACCAGCTTTACATTGTAAATTTGCCGTGTTGTGTAAACTTAGAAGCTTGGGAATTAACACTCAGTAGCGACTCTATTTCGTTCGTTATAAGTTTAAGTGTACTTGGTTGTAGTTGAGTCGGTTGACAATTTATTTCGTATCCTACTAGCTTTAGTCCGCGGCTACACTCGCTTAGAAATGGTTCGCTATGAGTTACGTATCTTACTTATTTTAAATAGACAGAATTAAGTCTCCATTTATAATACCTACCTTCTTGTATGGATTTAAACGCCAATTTATTGTTTCGCACGGTTTTCTTTCTGTCCGCTCGTTTGAATCACTGTTGCTCTTGCATGCATGGCGACGCAACAGTCTGCTAATAACTGCCTATAAAATAAATTTAAATTAATTTCACTAAATTTATTTGGACCCTACGAATATTAAAGCATAACACTCCACTTTCTAAGACTTCGAATAAATTACGACCGATTTTTCGTCGACGATTATGTTCTCAATAAGGAATTGTATCCAGTACCCAAAACATACATTAAACATGTTTCTATCCCAATTCCACCGTTATATTGACAGGTGCAACAATAAACCCGGGAAACCATTTATTCCACATACATTAGCCCCTAGTTTCCACACTTAAAGGTCTCTCAAAGAAAGATTTATTATGTTAGCGGCACGGAGTCGGCAACGAAGTTTCTTGCTAGGTACCTGTCAAAAATATAGTGGCCAACACCAAGGGGCAATGTAAAGGGTGCTGCAGAAAAGGAACAAAAAATGAGTGGAGACTACTTGTCCAGGTTTTGGCAAGAGTATTTACTTGATGGCATTTTGTTTAAATGTCAAGTAAAGCCGCAACCTTGATAATTTTTTTAAGTGATCAATCCAAAAAATAATGATTATTATTATTATTAAAATAATAATTATTATAACACTATTATTATTATTTGTATGTCGTTCCCATTCACGAGACAATAGTGTCCCGGGCCTTTGGGAGGCGTGCGCGGAGCCAAAGCCAATTATAATTAAAATAATAATAATTATTATTATTATAAGCTCACGCCTGTTTTCCTTTGGGGTAGGCAGAGACCACAGAACGCCATTTGCCCCAGTCCTAGCATACTGCCTTCGCTTCATAGAATTTGATGATAATTTCTTTCTCTAATGGAAACCAGATTCATTATACCAAATCGTGCGATTTATTGCCAACGTTTAATAGCAACGGCACCTAACTAATAGACTTCGAATATGTGTTCCTCCATTCGTTGCTCCGATTGCGTAAAACTGAATAATTTGAGAACCTTAATAATAATGTGCAAACATTGCACCATCTATTCCATTATTTTTGGAAAAAAAATACTTAACCGCAATGAAACTCTGTGTCATCATATCATAATAAAACTAACAATTTGCTTGGTGTGAATTTAAGCTTTTAATGAATCAGAGTTTTTTTCAGATTTAGTTTCTTTTTGTTTTGCGTTTAATTTCACCTACTATTTTCACTCGTCTATATGATGAATCATGAAAGACTGTGTGGAAGGTATATAACAGTTTAGATTACATCTGTGTGGTAACAAACAGCACGTGGCGTCGTGAATTCCAAAGCTGAGAGAGATTGATGGGGTAGCCTGAGATGAGAAATTGGTTCGTCATAATATAGTATTCTTGTCTAGACAAGAAGACAATTACGGTGTCGTAGGAAACTTAAAAATCTACAGCATGGTGGAATAAAATGATTACATATTTTTAAAAATTTTGTAACCGAACTTTCGATTTTATCTGTGAAACATTTAAATTATTAAATTAAAATGCTATGCTATGCCATCACAAATAAAAATTAGGGTAATGGCAAGATTCGAACCTGCAACATCAGCATTCCGTGCCTTGCGTTTTCCAGTTTCACCACATTACCAACTACCATACCCTGCGAATTTTTCAATGTGCAAAAATGCAATGTTCAAAAATTCGCAGGGTATGGCAGCAGCAGTGTGGCGAAACTGGCAAACGCAAGGCACGAAATGCTGATGTTGCAGGTTCGAGTCCTGCCATTACCCTAATTTTTCTTTGTGTTGTCAATATCATTTAAATTTATTTGAAGCAAGTGGGTTTCCTGGTGGTAAGTGATCACCACCGCCTATAGACACCCGCAACACCAAGGAGATTGCAGATGTGTTGCCAACCCAGAGGGCTAAGATGTAATACCTCTTGTGCCAGTAATTCAAACGTATAAAGTAAAGGCGCTATCCGTTCGTGTCTGTCCTAAATCATTATAATGTATGTTCTGTTGCCTTCTCCTCCTAAACCACGCAATGGATTTTAATACAGTTTTCACTGTTATTTAGATAATTTTTGACAGTAGGTTTTTATGTACATTTCATCCCGATTGTGCTCGTGTGAAGCCGGGCTGGCCGCTAGTTTATAATTAACGTATACATATAGGTGACTTAAATACATACGAAAAGTTTCCTCCGAGAATAGCTTACCTTAATATGTGTGGCCAAGTCGGTACAGCTGCGTAAAATGAAAACCTATTTGAAGTGCTCGCTAAGGGGGCAATAAATATCTGACGTTAAATTGACTGCGAAGAGTTTATTGCCCTGAAACTGCGAGCAAAACTTAAAGTAACGCATTTTATTCTCTCAGCTAGTTTCCTGCGAGAATTAGGTTTTATTTCTCATTGTTGCTTCCTGGCCACTGCCGGCAAAATGAATTGTGGTACCGCGACGGCGTTGGTAAGAAAATGTGATAGAATAATTTTAGAAACAAGGTTTTTAGTGTTGACTTTGTCTCTGAAAATGTATGTTGTGACAAATTACAGCCAATTAAAAATTTATAAAAAAAAAACTAACTTATACATATTTTATTTCTAGTTTAGGTAAAATAAAAGTTTTTAAAATTTTGTATTAAAATTTTAAAAACTTTTATTTTTGAAAACTATGGTAAATGAACCATAACGATAGTACATTATTATTTTTACAAGTAAGTAAACATTTAAGTTTCAAAATATTGAACAATAAGTGTGTTTTTTCTACCTCGTCTAAGTTCTTCTTCTTTTTCTTTTTCTTTAATGGCGGCCACGAGGCTTGTGCAAATGTCAGTGATGAACGAAATTGTTCGGTGTGGGCCGTAAGACCCTCCCCCCCCCCCCTAACCCCGTCGGGTTATTAGCCATCGGCCAATTATATCCCACCATATAGGCTAAGAAATCATTGACCCAGGGTGCACCGGCCCGAGTATTGCTCTTCCCCCGGAGAAGTCCACAAGGGAACCGCAGCACTTGGGCACACGAGGAGGAAACCCGACACGCACCCCCCCGACTGAGTTGTCGCATTTCTTTGTCTTTGTGACGCTTCCTTTGGAATGATAGAACCGAATAATATTTAAAAAAGGTCGGTAAAATTTTATGAGAAAATGGAAAATAATTAAAAACTAACTTTTTGGAATGGTATTATACTACGGCTATAGATTAAGGTTCAGATTTTAAAGGGTGATGAAGACTACCAGCCAGTTGTACAGAACAGAGGACGATTTTTTTTCTATTGCCTCTATTTTCTTAAACTTTTTAAATAAATTGTTTATTAAAAGTGAATTCGTTTGTTTCTTTTTTTTAATGCTTGTCATCCATCAATTGTCGGGAATTGTCATCATACCCTTATGGTTGAAAAGTGTTTTTCATGAAATGAAATAAACATTAAAAATTGTAACATTAGAAAATAACTGTTAAAATCATGTATGGACTACTAAAATTTCTATAGTAGCAACACCACACATTGACATTTGTGTCACCTGCTAATTAAAAAAAAATGTTGTAGTAAATTAGAACGAGACACAGAACTATTGGCTTGCTCTGACCGCTTTTCTGCTACCAGCACGCAGTCCTTTTGGGTAGTAGGTTCATAGAAGTTTAATAAAAATCTTGTAAAACGAGTGTATTGTACGATGCGAGAGCACATTCCGCTCCAATCACTTGCAGCGTAGCGCTTAGTATCGCCTCGTGAGGACTGTGCTTCTTCATTATAAACTCATCAAGTGCTGTTTTATAGCCCGATGCACCATTGTTATGCGACATTCTCTAGGGTTTACACTCTAGAAATTTCTATTTCAAATAATTCTTACCGGCGACTTCGTTCCATTTGTTTGTTTGGGGTTTGCGCTGTACAAAGTATCCTTTTTTGCTCTATGCAAATTCTTTTATGTGCTGGTTTATTTTGAATTTTAGTTAAATCAAAGATTAGCAAGCTAACTGGTTGACAAACAATAGTTGTTTGTGCAATAAGGGAACGAAGTCAGAATTTATTGCGAGTGCTGATTAGGAGTTAAAATCCTGAGCATTCATAAGCATAATATTTAAATAGCATTGCTGCTATTTTTAACCGACTTCGAGATAAGGAGGAGATTCTCAGTTTGACTGTTTTTATTATTATTATAGTAACCTCTTAAATGTACAATTAATGATGTTTACTTTTTTTATTACGTGTTCATTTAATTAATATAAAAATAAAATTATAAATAAATATAATAATTCTAAAAAACAAATAATGTTTTAAGTTATCAAATTAAACACTCACAGTACGATTATTTTTATTGGGAAATAAGAATCAAATAGACTCAATCATCTCAACGATTTGTTTTTTTAAAGCACTGAGTCAAAACATTACAACGGTGAATAACAAAAACAAAGCAAGTTAAGGTTATAATAGATTTTAAAAATTACCAATTAAATAATCCCTGTGCCTTTGAATATGAAAAAACACCTGGAAACTTAATTCCCACAAAACAATTTTTTATTTCGATACAATAAACAAAAAAAAAACCAAATAAAGGCCAATTCTGTCAAAAACTTCCGCGTAAAGTTGATGTTTAATTCTAATGCTGGAAGTTGTTAGTATTTTGTTAATAATAAACGATGATAATTAATATTGGTTGAAATAATACATTTTAGATTTATAATTTGATAAAACCTAAAATTTTAGAATTTGGCAACCCTATTCTCGGTGCTAAATAAATCCTTGGTTCATGGCGCCGGAAATATACAATGAGTAAGTACAGTTTTTCGCGGTTTATAGGAGTTTCGTGCCATCTAAACGGTTAGATTGTAGCGATATTAAAATTTGAGAAAATGTTCCATAAAATACGTACTCTAGGTTTGAGGACGAAATATTTTGGACTTTCTGCTTAGTTTTCAATAAAAATAAAACTAACTTTTAAATAGTAACAGTTTTATGTAGTATAATATAATATTGTACAATTTAGAAATAAGATTTAAAGCCTAATCTGAATAATTTAAGTGGACACGATAGTTCTATTTATAAACACCGAGACAAAAATTTCAATTAATAAAAAAAAACCCGAGTCTTTATTTGAAGTATTTTTTAACTATAACATTCATCTACAACTTACTTAATGATATTATGATTCAGCGCAGTCACTTATCGTGTCGGCCGTCGTCCATTATTAAATAGCATTTTCCTATAAATGTGCATTGGTTTCGAATAAGGACCCATTATTCCAAGTATCGCCATGAAACTGTTTTCTATACAGAATAAGCGAAACGATACAAATGGAGGGGAGAAGTATAAATATTTATTGTACAGGTGGTATAAACCGCTCGAGGATATTGCTGGATAAATTGATTGTTCGGGGTCGGTTTTCCATTTAGATATGGAAATTTCCGGGATTGTGTACGAAAATCTTCGATTTTACCTTTTTTTTCTCAACAAATCATTGTAAATGCGGTGCGATCAAGGATGTTGTTTGGACGGTGGTAATTTCAGTACCTATTACAGCACAGATTTGTGCACTAACTTCCTTAAAGCATGTAGCTTTGGTTCATGCAGGTGTGACAATTTGGATTTTTCATAATTTGTGTACTTTTCAACACTCGATAGTTTTCAGTAGTGTTATTTTATAACACCACTAAAAAATTGAAAACGAAGACCGTTCATTTTCTTTGTATTTATTATACAATGTGAAACTTTTCTGCATATGAAAGTTTTCATTATTATTATTACACACACTCGGTGTGGGTACACCGAATACCGGCTTGAAGTAGCTTGCAACTGCGTGTCGTACGGTGAGTGTAAGATCGAGAGGCCCACAATCTAAGGGTCACCAACTTTTGGGCTAGCCTGGTTCCCATGGGAGCCAGTGGTTACTTCCCACCAGGTGACCCGCATTTTCGTTTAGATATCTTTGCCAAAAACAAAAGAGATAAGACTCATCGTCATACAATCGTGTATCCGAAACAGTGTAAATATCTGGTCTTATGTTATTTTCTGTGACATAAGTGAGTTGGCAACATTTAATAGTGTCGGTCGCGGTTATGCTCGTATTCGGAATAAAACTAGCGATAAAACAACCCGTTTACATCCTAGTATCGAAATAAAACTCGACCCTTCACCGTCTCTATTATTAGATTGCGAATGAATGTAACGGATAAATTTCGACAAACGATTGATTCCTATGACAAAAGGAGCGACCATGCGAAATTAATTCAATAAAAAAGGTCAGAATGCTGCCCTTTATGTTGTTTTAGATTCGATCAGCGTTAGGGAACACCTGGCCTCGAATGTTTCTAAGAAAATTCATTTGCTATAAAACTGTGTCTGGTATTGCGTTTGTGAATAAGAGATAATATAATATGAAATGTCTAAGCCAGGCTTTCAGTATTCTGACATAGAAAACAAAGGTCGGGTCATCTTAACCTTAAGTTCGTCTGAAATATACAATTTTCTTGATAATGGCAATGTTTGCGCCGCTCTTAATGCTTTAGCAGTATTATAGTTTGCTTTTTCTGAACGAAAACATAATATTCGAGTATGGTTATTGGTTAGTTATTCCTTATTTTTATTTGTTACCAAAGCGCTCAATGTATATTATTCATTAAATTAATGTATATTGACCAGTTTAGTATTTTAAATGTTACGGATTTATTTTTCATAAAATTAAAGATCTTATTATTCTTATTATTGGTTCTGTAAAGATTTTATTATTTTCTGATGATTTTCAAAAATATCACTGCCCTAACCTAATTTATGCGTCACATGTTTTAGTAATCCAGTGAAGCTAATAGTTTCTGGGAAAACATTGCAAATGAAGGTAACAGCAAACCCAATTATATTCTCAAATTGTATCCCCACCTTAGGCACAGTCAACAAACAAATGTTAGATGTTTCTCATAATAAACGGAGTACGTAATCAATACTTATCTTTTCAACGCAGCCGCCAACTTTACCTAAAGCAGCGAATGCCTGAAACGAAATTGAAATGAATGGCCCGAAGTTGTATCCTAATTAGACGGCGACGTACGAAGTTTATACGTCTCCTTAGAGTGTCGAAACGAGAGTTAAACTAAACTTGTTTACCTTTCCGCAGATCTGTTTATATGAAACTTGGCAAATACTCTGACGCCCGCGGGGAAGGAGAATTTGCTGAAAGTGTCATTATAGAAAGTTTGCGCATTGCTTTATTACTTCCTCTTAAGACCATTTAAAACCTCGCTTACTTATACACCCTTTCTCCTGAGGCTTATTAAGAAAGAATATGGCTAAATATGACAGTTATTTAGTATGTTTTTGTCAAACGTTTGAGAGAAGAATCGTATGGTATTCCTATCGTCGGCATCAGCTGGTGTGCGTATAGGGATTTCAAGATTTTGTAACAATAACAAATAACTCACCAAATATTTATCACTATAATAGTCTTTGTATTCCCCGAAAAAAGCCTTAGGTGTGTAGAATCGGCGTAATACGAAAAAAGTCAAACACGGATAATTTTATTGTCCTTAGATCCTGTAAGAATTATTGGAATTTGGTAAGTTTGAAAAGAATGAACAGGAAATAAGGACTCTTGAATTGTTTTTTTTTTTAAGTTATAAAATTCACGTGTACACACAAGTGCTTGGGGTGTAACTGTATCTATAATTCTTGGTTAAAAACCACATCGATCTGATGTGATGGTAACAACGTTCATAATATATCTATTTAAACGTCGCTTTCATGTCCAGATTTTTAGGCCTTAACTTATAACATTTCCTATGAAAACATACATCTTAGGGCATTGCAATTTATTTTTTATATTTAAATTTTTTTTATAAGCCTAAATGAGTGTCCTACTGCTGGGCAAAGGCCTCTCCTCTTGATTTCCACATATCCCTGTCCTGGGCTATATCCCATTAAGATTGTTCTTTAACAACAAAACGTAATTCTGGCAGCAGTCTGGTTAAATAACCTCGATTTTTCTACAGATGCGTAAGTAAAATCTTTTTCTGCTTAACATGCTGCTCTACTACATAACCTAGTGTACATCCTAAGTAGTACAGTCAGCGTCAGAAGTAGCTAAACACTTAAGAATCTTGTCAAAACTAGTACAGTCACGAGCACCAACATGTATACAGCCAATCCTTCCCAACCTGTCAAAATTATGTAAACATCAACCTTATTGTTAGAGGCATAAGGTCTGTGTATACATATTTATGGAAGATTGACTGTATAGATGTTGGCGCTTGTGACTGTACATAACGTATGAAATAAGAGTTGCTCGAATTTGTCACATTACTGCCAGCAACAAGGTACTAAAACGTTCAGCTACTTCTGAGGCGGACCGTATACACTAAGCTCTATTTAAGATGTATAAAGGTGATCGCCTGTATACATCTACTATACAGCTTATAGAACGCTTGCGTGTTACTTGGGATGTAGTGTTTTCTCGATAATAGAATCTCCTGGAGAATGCCACAGTTCGCTTTGTTATCTATCGTCAATCTTAAATTCTAATTAGCTTCTATTCAAACTCGAGTGGTAGTGAAACTAACCTTGATCTAATCAGGTCGAGTTAATCCGTGACCTTTTCGAAATTACACGCAATTTATATTTAGGAAATGATGTTTTAAGTGAATTAGGAAGGTATCCTTAGATTAATAAGATTGTTTAATGAAGTTAATTATTATTAAGACATCAGTTCTTTATGCCACGTGAGTTGTTAGATTTATTGTTTGTAGGTATTTACTGAAACCGAAACAAATCTTCTTACTTAGCAAGTAATAATTAAAAAAAATCTTATTCAGTAAGAATGAAAGCTAACCTACTTCTGTATAGTTTACGCACAGTTACAACAATAATATCATTCTTCATTACGGCAATAATAACGTATGATTATTATATCTTTATAAAGTATTTTTTTATTGAAAACTAGCGCGAGACTCAGACATTATGAAATAAACGGATCATACAAGTAGGTATGTAAAGCCGCGTTTTTTCCCGACACTTTAGATGAGTCCTTGCAATCGTAGCCATTGATGACTGTGAGACAAGCCACAGTAAATAACTAAATCAGTATCTCAAATAGGCTATTTTTTGAGGTAGGTAACCCTTGATCCATTGGAACGCCAGCGATTGCGCTCTTAAAACCACTCCTGTCGAACTGTTCACGAGGCTTTAACTCTTAACGCTTTTACTTAGATAATTAATAGATTCAGGCGTTACTTTGCGGAGGTCCATATCAACAAACTGGAACAAATTACCTTGCTACTCCGCGAAACCAGTGCCGGGCTCGTGCAAAATAGCTGCGTCTGTGCGACACATATATGTTCATGCAAAAACTCACCCTCCTCCGCTTCCACACGAAACAACATATGTCACAGACTCAACTACACACCACCACCACTAAACACTAAAACTACACGATCGACGCGCGTTTCGCCTCTGTACGAAGCATCACCAAGATCGAACAGTGCGACCGTTCGCTACTTGAACGAATGGCGTACTGACAAACTAAAACATTTTTCTTTAATCCCGCCTACCGCCAACATTTTTGCACTACTACCCTTATTATTTTTCTCAAAGCCTACCCTCAAAATTAAAAAAAAAACAAAAGTACCCCCGTATATTATCCCAAACTACCCACATAAATTTATCTCAATCTCAGCTACCCTCATTGTTAAAGACAGAATTTAAGCATACCCGCAATAAAGGAGAAGAAGGAAAATTAACCTGTTCATTGACAATGGATCCCGCGTTGTTGTACCTAACTATTTCCAAATGCTCCAAAACATTCAGACGAAATCCCTTTTTGCAAAAGTGTAATATTTCATAAGAATGCGCATCTGATAATGTATGATCTGTGTCTATCAAATGTTTTGCAAAATTGGACTTCTCTGCGTGCTTATGTCTATAAGATGAAACATGCTCCTTATATCTAATATTAAAACTACGACCGGGTTGTCCTATATAAACGCTACTACAATCGTCACAAGTGAGCTTATATACTCCTGATCTACTCCCTCTTTCTACTTTATCCTTACCATTACATAGTCTAGAATACAAAGAAGTATTAGTCTTAAAAGCAACATTTATTTCCTTGGATTTTAAAATATTATAAATTTTATCTGACAAAGGGCCAACTAACTAATACTTGCTTTATATTTGTTAGTAGGTTCAGTAGACGGGCCGCTATATAACATGCTATCAGCTATACGCCTCTGTTTCTTTTTCAGTGTTCACGGATCTGTGCACCTAGCACGAATATTCTCGATACGCGTTAACTCGCTACGTAACTCAGTGCGTCTCTTTCTTACTCGCCCTGTTGGAGAGAGATGCACTGAGTTACGTAGCGAGTTAACGCGTGTCGAGAAGATTCGTGCTAGGTACACAGCACGAGTGAGCAAGGCAGAGCCTTGCCTCGACGCCGAACTCTACGCTGATAAGCTAAAAGAATAACGGGCCTAATCAAAACGTAGCATATTACAATAGTCATTGTTTATTTATATTGGTAACCATAGCTACTTTGAATAATCAGAAAAAAAAGATTAATTGGCTTTTTATTCACTAAAATACTAAATTATTTAACCTGAAACACATGCGCTTCGTTTATGATGACATCGGAGTGACTTTTACGGCGCGTTATTCAGTTAACCGCAAAATGTGATCACTCGCCTCGACGCGTACCCGCCACTGACTGCATAACAAAACTCGCTTAGAGGTCGAGTCACAGCGCATATTTGTGCGAGTGTGTCGTTTTCGACGTTTGTAAGGGCTTGATTTACTGCTCTGTAACTCTACTGTGGCAAAGTTCTGACGAATTTACTGCTTGGTGTAGGCGACACGGGCGAAGAAGGCAAGCGACTACTTTCGTTAGCGTAACGTTGCACACTAAAAATATTCAACAGCCCAACGTCCCACCCCCGCATTAAAATAGCATGTCTTTGTAGTTTTAATAAAATGTCCATCACAATAAGATACATAATCGACGTCCACCTACCGTCTTCTACCTCCCGAAACCAGATCATCAGTACTAGTTATTAAGGGGCCAACACTGACACCGTCCGTACACTTCTGTGCCCTTACCATGAGTACAGTGCACCTAGCCGTAAACATACTCGCTAGCGACAGCGTAAAACGATTCGTATGGGAAATTGCAGAGCGCCTCTAGCGCTCACTTAGATAACTAAAGATCACTAGTATGAGTCCAACGGTAAATTACCTATCGAAATCTGAACGTCAGTGTCTAACGTTTTGTAGCTGTTGCCGTAGAATATTGGTGCCATGAGTCACAAATTTGACACATGTCAACGAAAAATACCGTATCGACTATGGTTAACTCTTTCACTGACAAATGGGAGCGTATTTAACCGCTATCGACTGTAGTAACGTAATACGAATTTTCGATAGAACCTCATGGTAATGGTACAGTACTGGTATGACTCAACCTGCATAGCTAGCACACCAGTTTATACTTTAGTTTATGGTTTACCAGAATACATTAAGCATCCATCCTTTTGCATACATCCAAACAAGTTAGAAAGGAATCAATATAATATGCTTTAAATCAGCGACAACCCCTTGTTTGCTAGCTAGTGGCTGAGAGGTTCTAATTTATCAACCACTGACAACCATGATAAAACCTCGTTGACGACAACTTGCATCCAAATTCTTTGTTGTTGTGTTGTTACAGTAACCTATTTATTTATATGGCCGCCTTAACTATCTAAGAACAAACATACCGGTCCGTCAAACTTTAAATTATAGGAGTTTAATACAGCTTTTTGCTTTCTCATTTGTTTTTAATAATAATTATTTGTTCAAACGATAAAAGTTTAATATGTTATATTTGAATTGTAGTAATGATAACTCACGTTTATAGCTTTGACACTCGCTTCGACTTTCTGAATATTTTATCTCAGCTATTTTTATTGTCTTTCTCACAATTTTCCACGAGCGAAGTGATGGATTGGAAGTGAAACTTTCCCCTCATATTTGTTTCTTTTCAATCAATTTCGCACAACTCCAAGGAAATGGGAAAACTGTCTATTTATGGGGTTTTGAAATGTGTATTGTTCTTATTATAAATATGCGTTCACTTTATAAATTGAGTACTTGGTTTCATATTGTAATTTAAATTGTACCTAGTTTTTTAGCCTACAGTACGGTCAACTTCAGAAGTAGCTGAACATAATTAGTGCCTTACCGCTGTCAGTAATTTGACAAATTCGAGCAACTCTCATTTCATACCTTACTACGAGAAGGTTCTTAAGAGTTAAGCTTCTTATAAGGCTGACTGTAGCTTCATTGCCTCATTTTACTAAAATTCCTTTTCCACAATTCCAACTTTGTCTAATTCACAGATTTGACAGTAATACAATACTTAAATCAAGCACGACCGAAGCAACTTTATGCTTATGCGTAGCGCCTTCACAATACTTTATTATCGTACTCTAAAGATAAATGTTGTACTGTATGTGTCGTTTCATCTGCATAATTATGACGCCTCATTCCCTTAATTGCTGTCTGTGTCTCAGTTGAGGAGAAAGCCTTATCGAGTTCACATAATAAACCTAAAGGTTACTCCAAAAGACGTCAGTTTTCATTGGAATCCGTCTCTTGGCAACTTAGTAGGTAATAATTGCTGTACAATTTAGCTTCCGAAAGTCGCTTTACAGGCTTTCAACGGGACCAATTAGGAAAATAGGTGCCTACAATGCGTTCGCTTGGATCAATAAATTATTAACCGAACGACTACAAAGGACAATGTGAATGGGAATAAAGCAAGGGGGATTAAGGTTGGATGCTCATTGAGGCGAAGGGTGTACGGTCATTTCACTCAATATTTCTATTACTGTTATGATTTTTACATTGTATCTTTTATAGACCTATTTAGTGGTACTTTGGATTTAAATAAAAATATGAAATGAGGCTCCTTTATTGAACAGAATCAATTTTTTGACCTATACTCTAATTTCAATTTACCGACTGCTACATTTAGTTTGTGCTTTATAACATCATTGTGATATTTAATTGTTAAAACTATTATAGTACTATAGTAGTTATACTTGTTATGTATGAAACCCTTTACTTTGAGTGCTCTGACATGCGCATTGTCCGTGTTTTTTCTATAAAAAATAATTTCATCTCCATTACACTAATGGGGGCTAAAATTTAAATCATTAACTCATGATAAAGCGAATAAATTATTCTTGCTGAAAAATATGAAAATCAAGAGGTATCTTCTAAAAAGTAATAAAAATTATCTCATATTTCCAATTTTCTAGCAGAATTTTATAGCGAAGCATAATGCCTCTCTGTACTGCTTTATGATAACCAATTTTAAATTCTCAGAGCACTAATTTTAATTCTAACCTATTCAAAATGGCTGTAGGGTAACTCGAACCACGTGTTGTGGTCACCATACGTAATTACAGTCTCATATAACTCAGGTCAGCAAGCCGTGTGCCGCCGCAAGCCGCTGCAAGCTACAGGCCGTATAATGCAACACTAATTTTAACCTAAGTAAAAAGTTTTAAATTGGACAAACCAAAGCGAAATCTCGTCGTCAACTACGACGGTGTTTGTATGTATGTTTGCTCGACAATGACTTTTGAGTATGGTTGATTCTATCGTTATGAAATTTGGAAGACGACTAAAACTGCACAATTGGTTATTGGATTTCAAAATGCTAGAAAATATAGGAAGATAAATGGGGTTTCAAATAAAAGGGTTAATTCTTACATTACGAAGCTGCTTTATAATTTATTTTAGTGACTTTTGTTCTCAAATACACAATCTACACCAACTAGCGCCATCTAGTAAGTAATCGGGTAAAATAGATCGTGAGTTGTGAGTACTTCTAAGGTATTTGCGGGTTTTCGAGTTTATAACTCAATACTTTATTGCTTTTCCATAATGTATGTTACAGATCATAACTAAAGCTTAGTGTTCATGGTAGGCCCTGTTGAGCACATCAACTTTTGATGAGAGGACAGTCAATTTAAGCTAGATAGTTTGTGAGTTAACCAATTATAAATTACAGGTTTAGGGCTGAAAAACATCTTATAATGTTAAGGACGTTGTACCAGTTGCTAGGATTAGGTATACATATACACAGAGAGAAAGATAATTTCTATGTAAAATTTGGCATACCTACGAGTATCATAAAACCAGGGATTTCGCAAAATCTAACTATATGGACGTGTTTGTGTCGCTTTTATGACCGTTGAGTTTAAACTTTTTAAATAAAGGTACCCTAAAAACCACATCCACCATTCTACATACTGTAGCTCAAATTAAAAAAGCCTGGAAATCCACAGTTCTCGAGCTTGTTTTCGCAGTACGGAGTAATTTGTGCGGTGTACGGGGAGAAATTAATTTCGCATCGGGCCGGAACTGCCTTAGGGATCGACGCAAGTAATTATAATAAGTCTCATCGGCTTACCTTATTTTGTTTGATAGAGGTGTGGGCTGACTGAGAGTGTATATTTTAGCGATATATTTCGTTCTCAAATCCGTAATTCATTAAGAAAACAAATCTGGAGGAACAAGGGCTTTACGGTTGATACGACTTTAATTGTGTTTGATTTCAGATATACTACGTACATTTATACGTAGGTAATATATTTATATTATGTATATTTTGCTTGTTTTCTCTACTTTCTTTTCATAACACTAATAATTATCTGTAAAAAGTTAAGTGTTGAATATATTTGGTTGCATTGTTATTTATTTTTTTCGAGCGAGCTTGAGAGGGCTTAAGCTTTTGAGGCATAACTTTGTTTTTGTTATAAGAATTTATGGAAAGCGCGTTACAAACAGTGCTTTTCGCGTTCCCTTACAGGCTTCCTCCGCAGGTAATCATCCAAAATATCAAACTCTCCGTATTACCTTTAATAATTCTACAATAACGTGCAAACGTTACATAATATCAAAATGTATTTCCTTGAATAAACTTGATATTATATTTCACGTCACCACTTCGACTGAGGCGTACCCATTTCTTAGACATGACAATTTCATCCCTCACTCAAACTTATCTGTTTATTTGAGCAATGTAGGTAGGAATCAACCAATCGTATTAATGCGCAACAGCGTGAAGGTACTTCGGTTTGCTGCAGAAGTTATCTAAAGGAATATGTTGAGCATAAATCTCTGTGCTAAAAATAAATCATATGTTGCATATAGGGCTGGCTACATACTTATGTGGGCAAGAAGTTTTTATATAAGAAAATAATACATTTCAAATCTTTAAATCCTTTAGGTGCTATTCTACTGCTGTCTCCCACAGAGTTTTTTACGTGTTATTTGCATCCTCTTTTTAAAAACAGGTCATGATTGATTCAATTTAACTGATAGTTTAGGCTGACTTGCCTCATTTAGTTAAACAAATACGAGTATGTTGAAAACGCTAAATCACACCCAGATCATACTAAAACTAGTAATTTAAATTTTTTGTGCAAATTTGTGTTAATTTGCAGTTCATGTAAGTTATCCTAATAAGAAAGCATAACAGTTTTCTCGTGATCCCAGATTGTCGCGTTTAATAAATTGTGCTATATATCGTTATTTCTGTGCTATTACTTTTATGTGTTGTATGATAAAATCAAGTACATGTATTCTGATGTTTTGACAAATGTTATTGCTGGATTTCACACAAATGAACATAAAATTATCAATGTCTTTGTGATTTAAAGATAAAGATAAAATATTTTATTTTTGAAAACATGAGTAGGTAAATATGGAATACAGATGTCTAATTCACTGTAAATTCCTTTCATTTCGGCATCAGTGTTTTTGAATTAAGTTATGTTATAATCGTGCTTTTCACTGAAAATATATACGTTTTTGTTGTTTAACATTTAGTTACTATACAAAATATGCAATATCCTTAACATGTTAGTTAGTCACGGTCATATTCCTTTATCTTTCTTTGATAGGGGCTTCTTTTTCCGACCAAAAATTTGAGCATGCTTTTGTATTATTGCTTAAAGTGGCATATTTTTTTAAAATTTCCCAACCCTAACCGCAGGGGTGCGAGCTTGACGCCTCCGCTCAATAATCCACCGAATCCCTGTGCGACGAGCGGGCTCAGATTTCATTACCCGCAGAAATACATTTAAGAGTATCACGTGCTACATTATAATGATATGCGTTATGTTTAGTTGAAAACATTTTTAGAATCTGATCTCTGATGTAATGAAATTTTGGGGCGAAATAACGTTACGTCGTTTCATAAACATTTAATAAATATACTAAACTTTCGCATGTACAAGTAAGTTAAATCATCATCATCATATCAGCCGGAATACGCCCACTGCTGGGCATAGGCCTTCCCCAATGATCTCCACGACGGTCGGTCTTATGCTGTTCGCATCCACCGGTTTCCAGCGATCCTCATCAGATCGTTGATCCACCTTGTGGGAGTTCTACCAACACTTCGTCTTCCGGTTCGTGGTCTCCACTCGAGAACCTTTCCGCCCCAACGGCCATCGGCTCTACGAACAATGTGAGTACAGTAATAAAATATTGTAATGCACTTGCATTGAGCATTCCAAAATAATACAATTTATGTTTTAATATACTTGTTTTTTCCGCTTTTTTATTTGTGTCACTTACTCTTAATCCTAATTTGTTTTTATTTTAGTTTTTCTTTCCTGGAACCGGACTGGATCCAGAACCAAAAATATCTGACCTGCTGGACTAGCTATTGTGCATGTTACAAAGGAGACAAAATTAATGTTACTGCCCACGAAGCAACTCCTCATGGCCATCCCAGGTAGCACAAAGCACTGTATTAGCTGCAAAGTAGCTGTATAAAGGTGATCATCTCTATACAACTTTTGTAGCTCTTGTCTGCTACTTGGGGTACGCTTGATTTATTTTATAATTTTTTATCAACAGATCGAGCAAACGAGCATGGCGCAGCACCCTGTCTTGTTAATTGTTAACTAAAGCAAATTCTTTCTTATGTTTACCATTTCTACTCATATTTCTGGTTCATTAGAAGGTTATGCTTTACGTTAGCTAAACAGAACCCCTTTTCCGATTTTTAAAGAAGGCTAAAAAGATAAGATACACAATAAAATAGTCAATATAGCCACGAACCGATTAACAGTACCTAGAGCTAAGTTCGTGATTTCAAGGGTTAATTAAATGACATCTTCGGAAAAACCTAAACATGCCAGCTTACTTGAGACACAAAAAGGTTAAGAAGCTTAACTAAAAAACTTAGTGGTACACTTTAAATGATTAATTAGTCCTAGATATGGCCTCTATCTTAACTCCATAGTCTTTTTTCTTTTAAATAGGTATAATGTTCGACCTTGTATACCTAACTATTTTCTACCTTATAATATTCTACGGCTGATAAGCCTTCCGGCTCGAGATAAATATTTTAAGCTTTTGTCTAGTATTTGATGTGGGAACATCTGAGACAAAAACTTGCCTTTCGCACTTGTTTGGGACTTTATCCCTCGTCATTCCTGATTCGCGTTGTAAAGGGCATCCTCGCCCGAGGCCAGATAGTGAGTTGAATGTACCATGTTAACATCGTGCCATGTTAAGAATTGTTCAACATTTCAGTTTGAAAACTAATTTTCCAGTGAAAAGTTCATATTTACCTAAATGAGTTTTTTATTTTGTTTCTGGGAAGCAGCTGGTAGGTAAGTTGTTTTGAGTTGACTAGTTCGTTTTTGTCTTTTGGTTAATTACTATGCTTTGCTTGGCATGGTGCTAGTGAGAATTTTAAGTATAATTACTGATAAAATTGTTGTTAATTTAGCACACTGTCAAGCAAAGCTCCTGTAGAAAGTATTTTAGTCTGGCATCATTTCCATTTCCGCCAAGAATAGCCTCTATAAACGAGTCTAGCAAATATTCTGCATTCTTTACCCCGGCACGTTGGGAACGAACTACCAGTTTGAATTAGAAACATAGTTAATCGTAAATTTCGTGAAACACAATTGCACTAACGACCGTCTGCGTTCCTGGTAGAGGTTTTCAAGAGCGAACATGTTAAAGTTGTAATTATTGTTCTACTGTTACTAACATGCTTCGTTTAATACAACAGAGGAGCGAAGTATAGTTGGTAATTTCAAAAGCGGTATTTAAAACTTGTAACAAAGTTTATTTTGAAATTTCCATTTACATAACACGGTGCATAATTTTCAAAAGCAATGTTTTGTTATGTCGTAATGAATGCAAATGAAACAAAGCGTTTAATTAATCTTCTAGGTTGGCTCAAGGGCCCAAAAATAATCTTAGGGTTTAAGGTTTTCTCAGCTTTGAGGTTTTTCGCGTCAGCTTTGAACTAGGAAAAACTTCGCACACATCTTTAGCTCAAAGCTGACGCAAATTGATTTCTACAGAGACTAAACAAAGACACACAGTTTCTACAGTGTTACTTTATCGTCATTCGAGTCAATTTGCATCATGCACATTCCTACTAAAACAAATGATTTGTGGCACCGTTTGTCGTTAGTCTTTGCGTTTAGTATAAAAGAGTGTCGATGGCCTAATTAGTGGCTTGGGGTGATGTCGTGTTAAGGTACCTATTTCATGGCGCTTTCATTTTACAAGTGGACAATTAGAATGCAAATTACATAAAAATACATCCTTAACAAATTCTCTAAATGACAGTGAAAACCGTATCAAAATCCTTTGCGTGATTTAGAAGGAGAACGCGCCCGAACATACACAATAAAAATTTAAGGACAGACGATTTCGCGAAACTGGGAAACTGGCAAACACACGGCACGGTTGCAAGTTCGAGTCTTGCCATTACCCTACATTTTTCTTTGTATTGTCATTGCATAGCATTTTAAATTTTATTAGAGTTAAGTGTGAGACCTATCTAAATATGACTGCCTTCGCCTACGAGTCTGTAAACGTAACCCATTGAATAACCTCATTTCGGTAATTAGCGCATACAAGCGCATTCGTTCACAATTAATTGATTAAACACAAACCTTTGATGAACGAACGGGCTTTTTATCGCGCAATGAATTGCAATGGTTTGAAAATTAATTTCAGAGTCTCCTAAAAGCATTTATTAATGTAATACGATATTTATTTAAAATATACTTACTTTATTCTTTAGATCTTCAAATTTGTCAATGACGTAAAATATTTATTTACTGATTGATCTTTGAAGTGGTCTAAATTTAATATACGCCAGGCCTCTCTCTAATTAACGTTACAGGTACTACAAATAGACAAAAATGTAAGTTTTACGATTGTAAAATGTTACAATTATGTCAAATTGTAGCACTCGTAACGTTTATTAAATACGGCCCAGGTAAGACACCCATCACTCCCACTCATCATTGTGCACCCAGCACTCTCCATACAAACGGCCATAAAGTTTTCACCGTCTAAACTTTATGCTGTTGCCGTGGTTTTTAAACATACTGCTGTTATGCCTTAGAACAAGGTTTGAATGTTTTGATATTTTAAATATTTCTTGGAGTTTTGCCGGTTTTTGATTTGTACGAAAATACTGAAATATCAAATTAAAGAATATTAAAAAAATCAAATCATACAAACCTAGTTATTGGCATGATAATCATACTAAATAAACCATAGCTATTGATTAAGTTTTAGAGGATAGAAACCGATACCACCGCTGCACCGTTTGTATGGAAAGCGTTTTTTGAGGCTGGATACACAAGCCTCTTAAGTGACATCATAATAATATTTAGTGTATGATTAGTATTCAGGTGACAGGTTGGGCGTCGCAACGCATTAACCTTTAAAAAGGGGTCAATGCGTGAAAGTTCTGGCCCCTAATATCTTATTCTGGACGGCGGTTAGTCAGAGGGTTTTGGGGGACAAAATACTGACTTTGAATATTGATGATTCAACCTCTTTGTGGCTGAACAAAACTGACTGGAGTACAAAACTGACCAAGAAGTAGCAACGCAGGGATATCGTTTTAAGAATGAAATTGTAATCTTTGCACTATATTCAACAAAGTTCGTCAGTTTTCTAAAAATTTACTGAAACAGCAAAATTAGAAAAGAGCTCAACTTGAAATCACAATCACATTATTATCATGGAGACAACAGGCTCCGCTAAAAGCACACAGCTTTAGTAACATAATAAACTCATCTAGCGTAAGTACTGAATCGATTTAATAGACCTTTCCAGACCAACAATAATATTTTAGAGGAAAATGTACTGTCAGTGTACATTTTTCAAGAAACTTCCAATGGCGAGTGACTCTGTCAGCTGAATAATAAATGTTTAGGAAGTCACTGTGTGTTTTATTTCTGTTCTCAGCGTTAGTTATTTACTTTACGTTGGTTGTTAAAGTTTTCAGGTATGTACCTGAGAAATAATTGACACTCAAAAGTTGAAAACAAAATATCTGTATTGTTCAATCAGGTTCGATCAAAAATTAACCTTATACTCGTAACATCGTTAGTGTCCATTGAAAAAATATCGTGGTAAGCATTTTAGTATTAGGTTTACTTATTGTTTTATTCATACAAAGCGTGTTAAGGGGAACGTTCGACAAATTGACAGCCAAACAAAACATTAACAATGCTAAGAGCGAATCGCATTGTGGCTAGCAATAAAACCCCCTCATTTGCTGACGATCCTCACGTAACAATGTAACACATATGACTCGGAACACAAAGCCGTGCTTGCTTTACGAGTACATTCTGACAATACCAATTTCAGGGCCCTGTCGGGTTGCAGTAGTTACCGGTATTGTTCAGATTTTACGACGCCAACACCGTTGGAAATGCGAGAACGTTATGATCCGATCGACGTTCGTTACATTTTCTCGTAACGCTTGATACTCTAAAGAACGCATAATATCATTTAAGTGTGGATTAGTCCATTTTTTATGAGCATTCCAAATTGCATCCTTCGTTAAAGTGGCAAATAGTGGGCACATATTCATAAACGCACAATAAACCTCGATTGATTAACATGTGTCTCTTCTTTATCGGTCATTGTGACGCTTTTGAAAGGATTAAAACATATTTTAGTTAAAAGACGTTGGTATACTTTTATTAATCCAGGGGGTTACACTTTCTTTGTACCATATTGAATCTGTCTATTATGTTGTCCTAGTGTTATTTTCACTATTCTGCAGTCAAAAGAGAAAATAAAATTTTATAAAATCACACAATGTCGACTGCGCCAATTAAGCAAAATGAATATTACTTTACTATTTATAAAATTGCCTGGACGGTACGAATCCCTGTCTATTAATCAAAGGTCTATGAAGAAATCCGTCATGATACAAACCCGCAATAGGTCTAAACTGCCCAGAAAAATAACCATTTAACGAAGAAAATTTGTGCCATCGATTATCGTTAAACACTGGAAGGAATTCTTTAGCACTATACAACTCGACTTGCCTTCCTGAATGAGCTGCAAAGTTTCTCCAACTTTCATTGTTTTCAGGTAGGGACAATACACTTTTGATATGCTGTTCACTAGAAGGTGTAGTAAATGTTAAAAATTGTATGTGATTATTATCATAAGAAGGCGTTGGATAGTTGCCTGAATGGCCTTCAGTTGTCTGTGTCTGAAACTCTGTGACTTGTTCTGTTGTAGTAGTTGCTTGTTCTGTGCTGGTGCTGGTTACTGCACTTGTCACATCATCATTTAACCTAAAATTATCATTTACAGTTTCTTCTGCTTGTACTGTATCATTTTGTATGTCATGTTTCAAATCATCGAGTGGAATGTGATCGCTATCTATTACAATTGCGTTGTGATCAGTTGAATTCAAATCAGTCATATTAGGTGTCTTTTGCTGTAGCATATCGTCATTTTCTTGATAATTTTCAATATCGCTCAATTCTTGAATTATTACGTTCTGTTTCTGAGGCGGTGATGGTAAAATAATGATAGGAGAATACAAATAAGGTTTCTGGCGTAGATCATGTTTTCCACTTACTCTAAAGCCAAATAAAGATATCAGATGTCGACTTTTACGTTCCGTCGTGTCACCTAAAACAAATTGAACTTTTATAAAAAAGCTTGAACTTTAAAATAGAATATTATTCACTTTACAATTCTAATGTTCACTACTAACATAAACGAGCACTGCAGTAAATAATAGTAATGAAAAATAAACGTCCGCCCAGTCGCATTTTGCAAAGTCAAATAAAGCACTAGAAAGTATTGCCATAGTTTCATATCGCAGGAACAGTAAACGCAAAATTGCAACATAAATCTGTTTGGAACTGACGTCGGCACTGTAAAATGGAAATGCAAGTATTTGTAGTTATCAGAAAACATATTTCTTAAGTGACCTCTTGAAATAATGTACCTGATATCGTTGAAGTCCCCAGACTCGATTGTAGCATGATGGTAGACTGAAGGAATTGCTAGGTATCTAGATATCCATTTCTATTTTATTTTATTCCGTATGAAATACATATTTGCTATTGAATACTTTTGTGTTTCGTTTAATAAAAGAGGGATATATACTCGTATATATTATATTGCATCCTTATTATTATTTGTATCTCTTTCTATTCTATTTTAAAGGACAATCCTTTTTCGAACCTTTGGGAAGCGTGCGTGGGGCCAAAGCTAACACGTAGAGGTCCTTTACACCTTTTAATGAAGTGTGAGGGGTACACCGGATAATAAACCTCTTTTGTTCTATTTATTGCTCAAGAATAATTTTAAACTCATTATTAATTGGTTCCTTAAAAGTGGGAGAGTATAGATATTAACACTCTACACTTTATCTGTTGCACGCTATGAAGCCAACACATTTACATACCTAATATCAAAACCATATTATGTAGTAAATATGATACTACATTATTTATTTATCCCTACATTTTGACGGTATTAAAATGGCCGTGGTCACGATTAGAGTTAGTTTAATAAAAACCGATAATAAAAAAAATAAAGTCTCCTTATACTTTACAATTTTGAGTGTAAATCGCGAATGATTAAAACTACATGCCTTTGTACATGTTACTTATTTTCTTGTAAACTGTTATTTTTTAATATTATGTGCAATAAGTGTTTACATACATACATACTATTCAAATATCGATTTTTCTAAAAATTACTTACGTTTTAAAAAAATTATAGTTCAAAATAGTGCTTTAATAAAATCAGTTCCTACAAACATTCATAATTACTTCCTTGATTAATAAAAATTTATTCACAATAAGATATTAACTTGCTATATAGGCCCTTTCACTAATTTTGCGTATACGTAGTTAAGTGAAATCGAATATAAACACAAGCCACATTAAAAATGCGGGCTATTCCAACACGAATGCTATCTTTGTATTATAACTTACTCCATTAGTATCAAGAATATGCGGAGTGAATACGGGTACGTCAGTTACGTAAGGTTAGATAAATTATTTAGTCAATGTTAAATATACAGAACTGCAATTTAACCTCAATTTTGTAACAGAGTTTAACCCTTTGTCACATTTAAAGCAGACACTAGTGAGAACGGCCATGAGTAAAAAACTTAAGAAACATAATATAATATTGTCATAGTTGTGCATAATTTCAGACAACGTCTAGTTTAATTATGAATTCGATAATTACAGAACGACACGGAAGATTTTCATCTATATAGTTAATTGAATATCTAAATACTTTATTTACCGACAGAATTTTCAATACATAGTAACGTCCTATAGCAAGATAATCGCGAAATAAATAGACTGCTAAAAACATAACCCTTACTTCTGGCTCTGCCGTAGTCGGGTAAAAAAGGGGTTTATTCTTCTTTTTAAGTTCCTATACACTTATGTATCCACATTTAACTTACGGAGTAATTTAGGTGAGATTGAACAGTTATCGCATTAATCTACACTAATATTATAAAGAGGAAAGATTTGTACCTATTTTTGTATGTTTGTATGTTTGTAATGAATAGGCTCAAAAAGTACTGGGCCGATTTAAAAAAATCTTTCACCAATAGAATGCTACATTCTTCCAATTTGACATAGGCTACATTTCATTTTGAAAAAAATTAGGGATCCTTGGTAAAATTTGAACAATGTAACCGAAGGTGTAGAAAAATGAGTCTTAAAATTGATTGTACCCGTGCGAAGCCGGGGCGGGTCGCTAGTCTAGCATAAAAATACAATTTAATGTTTTCTAATGAAAATGGGGGTTAAAGAGCATGCGGGTCACTTGATGAGAAGTGATCATAGCCGCCTATGTTAACTAGCAATCCTAAGAGAATCGCTGATCCATTCCCAGACTTTAGGTCAGACACCTGACTACTTGTGGGTCTTCGAATATCTCAATCACCGTATAAAATGCAAAAACAAGTTACTACTAAACTGCGATCAGAGAGAAAGCTAAAAATCTGTTATTTTTCATCTCCATCATTATATTGAAGCAAAAAATAATCTCAATATGGGATAAAGAAAAAAAAACACAAAACAAATGAAGACGGGGATGTCAATGAATTTGTAATGAACTGACAGAATCAGAGAGCGTTGACAGGCGAAAACATCCATTGTTACCATTCTCTGTGGATGAAAAGAGGCTGTCTTTACCCTGATGTCGCTTCTAAGAAATAATATCCCAGTCCGTTGGGAAAAGTAGATACAATACAAATGACAGTTTTAAAATAAAACACGCTTTTGAATAGTATCTTTCGTATTCTATGACTGCGAGGGTTTCAATGCAAATGGGATTGGGACGATAAATATACTACGTCTGTGAAAATTTAAATTAAATTTAAAATGCTATATAATGAATGACAACACAGAAAAATTAGGGCAAATCAAAATGCAAAGCGCAAGGCACGGAATGCTGATGTTGCAGGTTCGAATCCTGCCATTACCCTAATTTTCTTTGTGTTGTCATTCAGTATAAAGCATTTTAAATTTAATTCGAATGTATAAAACAAATACAAAAATAAAATCGAAAAAACTTAAACATAAATAATTTCGATTAGAATTTTTTTATAATTTAAGTAATATTATAGATATACATACACTACTTAAAATAAAATAGGGTCCACTCGACTTTTCTCAGTAAAACAAAAACATCAAAATATGTATTATAATGCCAAAGCGTATTTATGTAATAGGGTTTTATTAATTGTTTAAACATGAAATTAATAAAATAAAACCCTACTTTCAAAACATAAATTAGTTTCAGAAATACATATTTATTTTTGATTAGAATTTTACCGAGAAAGGTCAGGTGCCAAAGAAAGTGCAACTTGTTATAAAATTCACGAAAAAAGATGTAGAGACTACAGCTGTTATACTTGTTGCGAAACCCATTGCAATATTTTTAATTCATCACCAGAAGTCCTGAAATAGCGCGAACAAACTAAAAAGGGTTGAACAAAAACTGTTGCAGCTTTACATAAATGAAAAACATGATGAATGGAGAAGAGACAAAAATGTCTTCTGCTTCAAATATCTGTTTACTTTAGGTAAATAATTTATGTAAATAATGAAAATAAAGATTTATTTTATACCACAGTTGCATAGACTTGAAATTTAGGTCTATAATTTTTTAAATATAGTTAGCAAAAAAGAAAAGAAAATTGCGGAACACAAAAGGATATAATACATAATTATTAGTTCAGAAACATTTTAAGAGTTTGTACAAATAATAATAATGTTCTTCTATACAATTTAAAACACTTACAAAAATAATTTTAACATGACGCAATAACAACATGGGTATAAAAAAAACTTAAGTTACTGTAAATATTAGTTTCTTATATAAAGTTTATTTGGTTTTTACAAAATTTTTGCTTTAAGACTTATTTAAAACGTAAACTATATTTATAAGCAATTAATAAAGGAGAATGGGCAAATTGTCCCAAGTGCTGTATACAGTTGTGCTATATCTTATTAGAAAGCTCTCAATAAGAGCTTAATTTTTTTATATGACAGCAAAACCGAGATGTTTGCAGGGAAAAAGCTACAGCCCATTTTATACCTCACTTTGTACTAGCAGTTGTATGAAAAGTATCTGTAAAATCATTTTCGAGATATAGCCGAAAGATTTTAACCACGCATTACTGAGGCCACTAGAAATAAAAAACGTAATGGGCGCATAGGTCTAATTTGCTGTTTTTTTTTTTTTTTCATACAAAACAATGATTAATGCTGCAGACACCTGGTCTTCGAAACATAGCCTATGATGATCCTTACACCGAGTACTACACGTCCATACTACTCACTATTGTATACAAGGGTTGGGACAGCGCCCATACAAAAATGCCCATTCACCTTTAGTTGTGTTTTAAAGAAAAACTAAAAACTTTCCGTATAAACATTGTAACCGAGACCAGGAACATAAACCATTACCTCTACACTCAAAGCAAATCACAGTGTACAAGTGCCTAAATTGGCTTACGCTACCGTACCTTACCTTACCTTTATGTTAGGCCGTGGACGTCCTTTCTCAACCTCAGTTCTCGGCGCTCGTACGATATTACGCTGCATACTGCGGCTTAATTGATGGGAGCAAGTGAAGAGGAAATTGCTTGTGTTACTCATGCATGTGTTCCCAAAAATTTGTGAAAATGTGTGGAGTTCAGCAATGTTGCTTTATACGAGTGATTTGATTATAGTTTATTTCTTTAGGTACTTAAAATAAGGTAAACAATATAAGTCACGTGACTCGGCAAATTAACCAATCAAATCAATATTTTGGGTCTCCACAGATCCAAAAAATTGACTTCGTTGGTTGATTTGCCGAGTCACGTGACTATTCTGTTAACCTTATTTTAAGTTTCAAAGAGATAAAGTATAGTTCGAACCATTTTTGATATCGACTTGCTTGCACTAATTCCATTTTTTATGAGGGATTAAAATCTAATTGTAAGATGAACATAATTTAAAACAATTAAACTATGTATGTATAATTAGTTAAAGCGAAAACGTAGTTAGTTTTAGTTAAATACTTAATCGGTGACTAAAATGTGTGTGTCAAGGAATTTAATTTCCAACCCACCTAAGGTTCAATATTATATGGGTAGTTCTACAAACTAAGGAATTTTCGGCGGCCCAGCTAAAATATCATAAAAAAAAATGATACAAACTAATTTATTTGTATAACATACTGTACAACATACCTATGCCTAGCTGGTCACTAAAAATGATGGAGATTAAAAATTATTTTCTTGACGAAATTTCAATTCAAAACGTAAAATTTTCAGGATCCTGGAGTGTCCCACAAGCAAAATAGGATTGAAAGTGTACTGTGATTTATTTACTACGACATTGAGGCCATAAATGAAACAAGAATAAAAAAAGGACTTTTTTTTTTCTTACCTGGGAGACATATTATTATTTTATTGCACCAAAAATATTATAAAATCCTGTTCTAGAATTTGTCCCATCAGTTTTATGTCAGGATCCTGTTCAATGTAAAATAAGCGAATATTCAATATTCTATTGGCCGAGCGACGTTGTCGTTCGGATGAGTTGGTTGTGCATACGAAAAAGACAAAGAATACCACCTATCTCTTTGCACCTAGCGTGTTGTTTAGCCGGCCCGGCACAGTTAACGGAGGCAATCGCGTCGTAATCAGTCAAGTTCACAGAATTCTGGTAAGATATCGTCACTTGGATGGCAAAACTTCTGAAGCGACACTTGGTCAACTTTACAGGAGAGCGATTTAAAGTTTTTTTTTTACGAAAAAAATTCATAACTCGTCTCCTACTGAACGCATTTTAGAATTTCTAGAAAGGAATTAAAGCTAATTCTGCATACTATAGATTGGAATCAATCCCATCAAGCTGAGACTACTGGTTTAGAAGATAAGTGTCGCTTTAGTCATTTGTCTTCAACTTTTTGAGAAAATGCAGTCAGGTAAAAAGACTAAACAGACAGTTTTGTGTTTGATATCATATTTTCAGAAGACTAACGCGACTTTAATTCTGGCATTTTATATTGATTTTTACTTAACGACCTTAAGTCACTTGTTATCAATCTAAGTTTAATACTTAATTACCAAATGTCAAACGATTTTATAAGGGCATAAGGCTTATCATTTATTAAATGGTAATCATAAACGTAACAAAATACTAAAGGCTGATTTTTCAGTAATGGGAAAAGATTTATCCGAGGAATAACACTTATGCATTATTGACTGTTATCTGTTGAATAGACTTACAAGTAATACGTTTCGGACATTAAATATGCTATTGTACACACTGATTCATGTAACTTAATCAAAATTAAAAGATAAGAAGTTGGCAGACTACTTTTTATAATTTTTACTTAAAAGAAAAGTTAGTCAATAGTAAAAATGCTTGAAGTTTATGTATAGCATTTGATATTGACAAGTTTTTACTTAGAGAGTATAGATACACTTCACTATTCACCCTTTTATCGAAAGTATCTACTATGGGTAAGACTTTCACCAAATTTACGCATGCGATGACTCTGTCCATAATCTAGGCGGCGCTGCGGTACTGGGACTTGTTGGCTTAGCAAGAGTCAGAGGCCATAGACAGGATTGGGCCGAGACAGTAACTGGAACTATCACCTCTTACCGCTTGCAGGTTGCCTAAGATCTAATAGCTTGCCCCTAGTTACTGCATTCCCACCATCGCCGGTCGTAGTGGAATACCAGCCCAATAGATGCTAATAGGAGTGGCTTTGCACCCGCACAACTCAACGCAACGTAAGGTGGGTAACGGATCATCGATTCTCTTAGCATCGCTAAGCGGCGGCGTTCATTTCCCGTCAGGTGACCCGCGTACTCGTTTTCTTTACTGTTTTATAATAAAATACTGTTAATCTTCTGAGATCAACACCCAAATAGATGATCTCTGCTATAAATAGGAATTCCAAGCTTTACGACCTGTGGCAATCGGTAGCGAAATGTTGGTGGTAATGCAAATTACAGGATATCCGATTCTTAGTTTTCACTGTGGCCGTTTGACGGCAGGCGCTCTTGAAACCGACTTGGACAAGATGATGGACTAGGCAACATATTTGACGACAAAGCTGCCCTATTCAGGATCGCTCTGCTTTTCCTGCATTAATCGTGATGAAAAATTGCTATTATCACTGATTTAATCACGATCAAAATAACATAACAAGAACAAAACATAGCTGACATGGAATATAAAAACCTTTTGAACAATCTTAGCAACATTACATCCAAAAAATAGTAAGTAAGTTTCAATTCTATGACGATTTTTGAACTGTCCTGTGAGCCATATTACAAAGCTCTGATAAAGTATGTAAGTAATACTCAATCAGATCAGTATCTACTACTTATATCAGAATCTAGCATCTGGGAAGACGTACTTGGCTGTCATGGAATTGGCAGAAACAACTCAAATGGAAGAATCTTCATCGGGATTCCAGATAAACATAAAACCCCACGTATAGCCTTCGTAAGCCCTCCAGGCGCACGGGGCTGGACAGACAATCGTTTCACGAGCTCGAAACGCCAGCTTTCACTTTAAGCTTCGTGTAGAGCTAATCACAAGGTGAATAGGCTGGTATTTGCAACACTAACGCATGAACTGCAGTTTCCTCTTTATGCTAAGTTTGGTACAGAACGAATTGACAAAGCATGATATACCAATCTTATTTACATATACGCAATCTCGCAGTTGTTGATGATTAATGATTTGGTAGCGTTTGATAAGATACGAAACTTCTTTTCATCTCAAATACCACGGTGCGCGAAGCCATAAGTCTTCAACCATTGTGTATTACCAAATATAATATCCCTGTCTCTTACAGTAAGCCGTATGAGATTCACCCAACAGGTTATGCTCGGAATTTCTATGCGACATCATGATAGAAATGTGGAGGTCCGCAGAAGAACCAAAGTTACCAACATGGCTCTACGAATTGCAAACCTTTCCGTCTTACAAATTAAGTGGTAGTAGGCAGGCACATTGCTTATAGAACTGATAGCCATTGGGGTGGAAAGGTTCGCTGGTGGAGACCATATACCGAAAACAGAAAGTGTAGGTCTCATGGAAGGTAGCTCCCATAACTACTAAACTATTCTCACATTATTTTCAAAACATGACCCAAGAACATAAGCCGACGTAATGATTTATCGATTACTTTGTTTTCTATGTAGACGGCAGTTTCTGAGTGAGCAGATTGGAACAGATTGTGCGCTTTGTAAAATCCACCAATGGAGTCTAAAAATCTAGCGCAGGCTATGCGCAATGCACCAACAAGATATCTGTTATAGATATTCATTACACATCGGCGTAAAGCGTAATAATATTGACAGTCTACAAAAGTAAATTAACAGTTTTTTTGGAATTGCCGTGCCGAAACGCGATCAGGTGCTAAAGGAGCAGTCGCCCTAATGCAGTTCGTTAGACAAGATTGCTTCTACACCACAACTTTTATATGGTTTGCAAAACTTAAAAACTGTTTAAAAACTGAATACAATGCGCCTGTGCATCACCGTCTGGAGCATTCAGCAGCCCTAAGACCATCCTAATGACAGTTCGCAGACAGACACCATTCAACAAAACACAAAACACACAAAAACAACAGAAAGATCTCTGTGTAAACGGTAATTACAATTATAAGTATGTTGGCCTTTTGGGTTTATATGGTTCGAAAAACCGTTGCCTTTAGGTTGATATAAAACACCTCGACACCTTTTATGAAGGATTTTAGGTCTGCCAGTCGTGCCCCTAGCACTGATATACTTCAGCAAATGGGGCTGAGCGTTTTAGAATAAATGCTCATGAAATATTAACTCAAGCGGTGCTGGCATGTTGTGCGACTAATCACATTATTAATACTAAGTCCCGAACGACCTAGTTCGGCGCAGACCAGATGTTAGTAAAAATGCGCAGGAAACAATATTCCAGAAATGAGACCTGACTAGATCGACTTTTTACTCAGTAATATTGTATACATTGTAAATTTAACACGTTTGCCAACGGTAAACGACTATAGCCACTATAACCTTTTGTATTTGGGTCATCATCGGCGAAACCCTTAATCGAAATCGTTAGACCTCCAAAGCGCGATTACATACAAATAATATAAACATTGCTCGTATAGTACACAATTTATTTTTTTACTTCTGACTTCAGAAGACCAGTACATCTGGGGGCCAGTTTTAAGGGTACACGGATGTCATCTGAAATCATCTTATGACTTACGATATGACTGTATAGACGTGCTTACGCATCATTAAGTCCGTCGTAGTAAGACATGACCGCTATATGTATAAGAGCTTTTCTTTAAGAAGCTGTAAAGCAAATGCCACGTTTTATATACTATCCGTATCGTTTTTTTTCCATTTTATCTTGTTTTCATAAAGCTAATTGCACTACACATTATATTAAATGTATTTGTAAAAAATACTGAAACGACTTTAACATATTCTTATCAGTAAAGGAAAAAGACTAAGTGTACCCAATCTTTTAATATGAAGTGAATCAATTTACTTAAGCGACATAGCATTACAATTCTTGGTATGCACAAAGTACTAAAGCGCCAATCTTATTTCAATTCGCAAAAGCACGAATGACTGACAACGTTCTTATGACAAAAGTATAAAAAGGTAAAATTACTAAACAGTAAACATTTAATTTAAGCGTCGGATTAGTAATGGGTCTCCCAAATTTCGAGCTTTTTTTCGTGGGCTAAAGCGACAAAAAGTGCTCAGATCATCTTGAAACCTGGACAGATCGACGCAGAAAAATCCGCTGATTCCGATGGTATATATAACTCAATTTGGCCCAAAGTGTCGCTTCAGCAGTTTTGCCATCCAAGTGACGATATTTACTTACGAAATAAACATAATAATATGGTAATTTTAGCATTTTTATATGTAAGTTGCTTACACGAAGGCTTAGTTCTGCTTAACTTTGGTTAAATGTTATAAATCGATGATTTTTTTTAAATATAATTCAAAAATTCTCAGGAACCTGGTCTCAGGATCCTGTCAAATTAAGACCCAGGATATTGAGAAATCTCCAGAATCATCAAATTACTGAACAATTACAACAGATAAAAGGTTAGAGGAAAGCTATAACTCAAAAAAGAAAATTTTAAGATATTGTTAACGTGCAAAAAAAAAGAAAATATAAAAAAAAAGTTAAAAAGGAGGTAAAATAAAATAGACAACCGAAATCAAAAGAAACATAGAGATAAAGAAAATAAATTAAAAATAACAAAGAAAAATAAGCACGAATCCAGTGACTATAAGTGCGTTATTTGTGGTATTCTCTATAGCGAAGATACGACAGGAAATAACTGGCTCCAGTGACTTTATTGCAATAATTGTTATTTATTTGTAAAAATATTCAGAAATAAACGTTAATTTCTGTTGATTTTCGACTTAATCCTTAGTTTTCTGGTTATATTCTCAGTTTCCTGTTACTTGATTTTCTTGAAATGGCCATAAATCTGAAATTTTGAAATATTTTGACTGTTCCACTTAACATAGGCTGAAAGGTGTTGTATTCTTTATGATAGACTATGTTTTGCAACCAGAATGGGAAAAAAAATGTCGGGCCGGATTCAGACTCATTTTCGTCCTTCGTTTGTAGAACAACCCATATAGCAAACTGTCACATAAGAGCTAACTAGAGCAAGACGTTAGTTGACATATCGACCTTAATGCATTGTGAATGTCTGACGACATTTCAGTGAAATGGGTAGGAAATTGAATTCTTTATCTACACATATATCATAAATGCTCTATAATGCGTTCAGAAACCGTAGGCAATGACCAGCATTATAACAACCAATATTATTATGAGAATTTTTCTAATTTGTTTCTATATTTGTTCAAATTAATTTTATAACACATTATTTTAATGTGTACAGTCTATAGATATTTAATAGGTACCTAGGTACCAGTAGCTAATAGCAATGCAGGTCATTGCCCTATGGCTTCTGAACCCATCATAGAGTACTTATGATATGTGTGTAGATAAAGTAATGTATGCAACTGTACATAATTAGGTCTTAAAACATTCGTGTGATCGTATTGTGAAACTCGCTGGCGCTCGTTTCATAAAACCACACTCGTGTCTTAAGACCCCTCATTATGCAACAGTTGCATAAAATACTATTGACTGTACAACGTAGTTTATTCACTAGCACCCATTTAGATTTTATTATTGAATTTATTAAATTATTGTGTAAGTAAGTACTGTAACGAAATCGATTTGTTTTTACATATACATTGCATTTACATTATATTACTTTTTAAATGTCATTTTACCTAATTACCAAATTTTATTGACACACAGGTTTTCAGCTGATATGATGATGATGATGACAGATTTCACCTATTGTAGTCGTTACCAAAGTAAGAGATCTTGCATAAGTATGCAGAGCGCCTTAACCTATAATAAATTACCGTTAATAAAAGTTATTGCATTGAAAATGAAATTTTTAACAAAAAGTAGTAGATATATTATTATGTATTTCAAATCTTGCAAATCAATTTTGATTCACTCTCCGTGAGTAGATTTAACTTGAATTTTAGTATGTGTATGAAGGTCTGATAAAAAGCTTATTTTAATTTTTTTATGAAATAGGAAGGAAACAAGCAAGTGGGTCACCTGATGATAATTGATCACCACCGCCTATAGACATCCGCAACACCAAAGAGATTGCGGATGCGTTGCCAACCTAGAGGGCTAAGATGGAATAGCTCTTGTGCCAGTAATTGCACCGGCCGTCTTGCTCTCCATGCCGGAACATAACAGTGCAAGCACTGCTGTTTAGCCGGAAGATTATCGAGCAAAATGGTGGTAGCTATCCGGATGGAGCTTGCACAAGGTCCTACCACCCGCAACTGAACAAAAATTTAAATTTAACTAAAAAAATATTAAAAACACCTCTACAGTTCATAGTTGCCCTATTTACCTGTACATCCTCTTAAGGTGTTAGAACACTGCGTGTCTTCCCCAATGCGTCACGGCAGGTGCCCTCGGGAAGCGTAAAATGCGATCTAAGTCCCGAACACCTGCGCAGGACCAATAAATAAGTTCACATGCCTCCCGTCGGGATAATTTGTCTCGCTTCTTTATTATAGGCTTTGTCTACGGCTCACGTAATTAACATACCTTCTATGGGTTCCATATTTAAAACCAGCCAAGCGCGAGTCAGACCTTCCCATCAAGGGTTCCGTAACTTTACTCAATATAAATACTTAATAAGTATTTACTTATGTGTTATTTGTATTTGTATGTTACTTAAGCACTTACATAAGTATGTAACAAAATAACCCATTAAGAAAAAAAAAACAGACCGAAAAACTAAGTTTATGAAGAATTTTTAATATTTTCGAAAAAATTCTGAATAAAAACTTTTAGCGTTACAAACTTCGGTGGCACTTGTTTTGTCATTTAGCAACATTATTTAAATATTCATCATATTCCTATTTTTTTTCTATTTTTTTTATTGGAGATACGCTACCATAATTTCAGATTTTTCAGGTCGGGAAGCGACTGTCATCTGACCGCCATAACCACCCTGTGGCTGGGAAACCAGATCGATAGGATCATGCTTTGCATGCGAACATTTACATGAATGTACAGATTTTTTCACAATGTTTTCCCTTACCGTAGGAGCCTTTGTTGTTAGAGCATTCAGTATTACGCCATTTGGAAAAACTCATTCGTATTGGCGACTGCTGGGAATTGAACTCGGTACCTTACGATCACAAATCCACCTCCTTATCCACTAGACCACCATCGCCCTTTATTATTGAAAACATTCATTTTGAAATTTCGACCCTCCTTTCCACCCCGTTTGCAACGAAAGTAAAGATATGTTTAAATGAATTTCATTCATTAGGAATAAGTTGGGTATAGTACATTTCGATACTAGTGCGGAACGTATGTCATTACTTCACGAGTCACGAGATATCTTGCCTCGAGCCGAAAGTGGCAAGACTCGGGACGAGTGAAGAATGACATTTCCGCGAGTGTATCGAACGACGTTTTTCAATACAGTTGCGAAAAAAATACAACAATAAATTTGCGACTTTTACTGAAGCTCTTAATTAAAGTAAAGTAAGTACAAACTTTAGCAGTGAAAACTTTTGACAAATTAAAGGCGTTTTCGTTAGCTGTCATATTTCATAAGGCTATGGCTTTTGCTATTAAGAAGGATACAGTTTTATAATAAATAACACTTCACTATTATTACCTAAGTATCATTATGTTCGATTATTTGTGCATAGAAATATTTAAATTGTATAAACACAAAAACAATTGTTGCCTTTAAAACGCCTTTAAACCATGTTTGCAGTTGGAAAAACGACTCTACTTTGACAGGCGTTCTGTAGCCCGTTTCACGAAGCTACAAGTTACAATTTTACAAGTCTAAACCGGCAACATTGGTCATTATGCCCATTGCCATTGGTCATTATTGACCAATGTTACCAGTTTAGACTTGTAAAATTGTAACTTGTAGCTTAGTGAAACGGGCCACTGGTAGCTATTCCCACAGACTAAAGCTATTCCGTTCCATTCAGCCACCTTAATAAGAATTGTTTTTAGGACTGTTATTATTTAAAAAAGAATGATGAACAGGCTAGAAATAAAATATAAAATCTGAATATTTTGATATTCTTACATTAATAATAGGTTTTTAGTTTTTTTTACGTCTTGGTACAAACTAACATTATAATAACTCTTTGGTAAGTAGCCGTGAAATGGAACAAGTACAAATTAAAAAAAAACTATAAAAGTAAATCGCACTAGTTCGCGAAAACGAACTTTGCGCACGCAAAACAGCCAAAAAAAGGGCACTTTTTGAGCAACTGTATTGAAATAGTACATTTCGATACTAGTGCGGAAGGTATGTCATTACTTCACGAGTTCCGAGATATCTTGCCACGAGCCGCAGGCAAGTGGCAAGACTCGGGACGAGTGGAGAATGACATTTTCGCGCGTGTATCGAACGACGTTTTTCAATACAGTTGCGAAAAAAATACAATAAATTTGCGACTTTTACTGAAGCTCTTAATTAAAGTAAAGTAAGTACAAACTTTAGCAGTGAAAATTTTTGACAAATAAAACGCGTTTTTGTTAGCTGTCGTATTTCATAAGGCAATGGCTTTTGCTATTCAGCCAACTCAATGAAAGATTTTTTTTCAAATAGATATTAATATGAGCGTTAGGACAATTATTAAAGGATAACGAAATATTTTTACTTACGCCTATTTTTACTTTTTTTTTAACGATTCCGTTCTTAGTGGCCAGTCATTCAAAGGCGTTTTATTTTTTAATTTAGCGAAGCGCTTCGAAGTGCTTAAAAACACCCAGAATCGCTTATTGTTTGAATATCTTTGCCATTTATTTCTGAAGAAGTGGAACTAAAAAGAACCTTATTTTTTTAATGTAAATAAATATGGGGTACCAGAAAAGACCCAGTGTTCTGATTGGTCGATTTTATGTCGTATGCAGCACAAGTCGTGTTCTGATTGGTCGAATCAGTGATCAGCGTGCTGATGTGATTGGTCGATTTGCTCTTTAAACAGGCCAACAATGTTTTTGTCTCAGAGAATTCCGTTCCATTCAGCCACCTTAATAAGAACTGTTTTAGGACTGTTATTATTTTAAAAATCATATTTTTTTTGATGAACAGGCTAGTAATAAAATATAAAACCTCAATATTTTGATATTCTTACATTAATGATAGGTTTTTAGTTTAATACGTCTTGGTACAAACTAAAACTATAAAAACTCTTTGGTAAGTAGTTGTGAATTGGAACAAGTACAAATTAAAAAAAAACTGGAAAAGTAAATCGCACTAGTTCGCAAAAACGAACTTTGCGCACGCAAAACAGCCAAAAAAAGGGCACTTTTTGAGCAACTGTATTGAAAAGTAATTTTTTTTTAACTATAATACCAAATTTCAAATCGATAGCATTAGTTGTTTCGGAAATGTACCGCCATGAAAGATAGACAGCCGGACGGACAGATGGACTGAATCACACCACAAGGGTTCCTTTTTTACCTTTTCTTATGCAAAACCATGAAAACTGTAGGTAACTTCTTCTTAATGAATTTGAATGTAAAGAATGAATGAATTTCGAACGTAAAGATGGGTATGGCATTATTCTGAGAGATTACGTCAAAAGAACTCCCCTTGTTAGTATCATCCTTGTTAATATTTAATCACGAAGAAAAACGTATCAACCTACAGATAGAAATTTGTCATTCTTCAGAAAACACGCGAGAGAAAATAAAAGGCCCCAAAGAAAGTAATAACGCTCTTTGAATTACGCTGCAAAAATAAATCTCGAACCCTATATTACGAGCCTAAGAATAATGCTTGAGCACACGAGCTCCTCAAAAAAATACATCAGTGAAAATTGTTTTCCGCCCGGAGGTAGAATGTTTGCTAAGATTACTTTTGCTGATCGTCCGTTGCGGCCGATTTTCTTAGTTTATGGGACAAACGGGCGGAACGAGGAGGTGCGAATAGTGTTCAGGCGAGTAATTGAACGTGCACCCTACGAGGCTCTTGTCTTATTTAACCGATACGTACCGAACGTGGGAAAACTTGCGTTCGATTTATTTGAGATCCTCTTAAGATTCTTTCAGAAGAGCGGTCGGCCGCTCGGTACGTCTGCACATTTGTATTGCTCGTTATTTTTCTTAGAAGATATTCTCTGTTGGGACTAATAAGATTTACGACTGAGATTATATTTACAAAATGTATCTTCCTTATGTGTTTATGAATAGGAGCAGCAGGTGATCATAAAAGCTAATATTGTACGACGCAAATGAAGGATATTTTCAGGACACGAAGTAAATATTTTTACGGATCATTTCATTATTAATATTTACGATACTCTAGTCTTTAGCTAAGTGGGGCTCCCACCACTTTCGCCCAGCCGTGGGAAATTATGGGTTCGCAATTGTTGTAACCAGCTTACTGTTCAAGTCACAGTATGTAAGCTATAGGATTCGGTACAATACTGTGTCGTGTTTTGGTTAATACAATTTATATTGTTGAATAACATTTTCACGTTTTTCTCAAAAGTTTCCTTAATCGGTATAAAAAGTTTCCAATTAACCGAAATGGTTTTTTGTAAGCTCAACCCCTTCGATCGAAATAAAAACGCTTGGTCGCTTTGCCGTCAGATTCATGGTATAGTTAGGGCCCGCCCGCCGCTCTCGTCGCATCGCATTCAGGCACAAAATGGAAAACCCGGAAAAGAGACCCCGAGGACCGAGAGCTCTTTATGTAAATGCGGACTGTACAAAAGGTGGGCGACGTAAAGTGAGATTGGGCGACGTTTTCACGCAAGAACGTAACCGAAAGCAATCGGCACAGTTACGTATGAAAAATTCAGCGGTACCTCAAATTAAAGACAAACACGTCGAGAATGGGAACACTTTCAATATCCGTCGAATAATATTTATGGTAAAAATGAGAAAATTGCAACGGATTTTCCCCTTACATCACGCATTGCGGCAACGATTAACATGTATGCTAACCCAAAAACAGACAGCAAACTGAACAGAGTCATTTATTTAACTTATTTTAGTTTCTTTTTTAATTACTAGTATATCAAAATAAATTTTGTGTGATAATAATTATTATTTAAACAAATCATAGCGATACTGTCTGTATGTATGTCTATACTTAGAACGTTTTCGAGACTGAATTAGATTTATGAGAAGATAAATGTTGTTGTACAAACAAGTGTAAAAGAGTAAGTGGATAAGAACGTAAGTATTTCAATGTTCGATTTTAGAAGTAAAAATCAGAAAGAAGGAAATGTCAGTTTAGGCCTTGATGAAGAGGTGTAAAAAATGGCTTATGCCTTCGGAAAATAACTTTAATGCCTATTTTCCTGTGGGTTTTCCTTAAAATTACATACCACATGATTATTTAATCATTGCCTAAGCTGTGACTTTTGTAGGACGACTTTGCATAAAGTATTTTATCTACACACATATCATAAATGCTTAATAACGCGTTCAAAAACCATAGAAAATGACCAGCATTATTACAACCAATGTTATTATAACAATTTTCTTGTCTGTGGTAGTAGGTAATCTGTTCTTTATTGGGAAGTATCTCTTAGTAGTCTGTGTTTATTAGTGATCACATTACCGATATCTCGTGACGTTATGAATTTAAATTTGGAACAGCTGTCAAAATTCAAGTTGGTCTCTATTCTAGTATCCACAGATATGAAAACAGTTATCGATACGAAACGTCAACGCACGACATTTGATCTCGAGTGACATGACAATAGGGACTGCATTCTTTTATCTATGATTTCAAAAAACGTTCGTCTTGACGGATAGATCGAATTGCCGCCATACTTGTTTGGCACTCGTTTGTTGGTTTTTTGCTGTTGCTGTTTTTTGCAATTATGATATGTGTGTAGATAAAGTAATTTATCTACGCACATATCATAATTGTTAAATAACGCGTTCAAAAACCATAGAAAATGACCAGCATTATTACAACCAATGTTATTATAAGAATTTTCTTGTCTGTGGTAGTAGGTAAATCTGTTCTTTATTGGGTAGTATCTCTTAGTAGTCTGTGTTTATTGGTGATCACATTACCGATATCTCGTGACGTTATGAATTTAAATTTGGAACAGCTGTCAAAGTTCAAGTTGGTCTCTATTCTAGTATCCACAGATATGAAAACAGTTATCGATACGAAACGTCAACGCACGACATTTGATCTCGAGTGACATGACAATAGGGACTTCATTCTTTTGTCTATGATTTAAAAAAACGTTCGTCTTGACGGATAGATCGAATTGCCGCCATACTTGTTTGACACTCGTTTGTTGGTTTTTTGCTGTTGCTGTTTTTTGCAATTATGATATGTGTGTAGATAAAGTAATGTATGCAACTGTTTATAATTAGGCCTTAAAACACTCGTGTGATCCTATTATGAAACTCGCTGACGCTCGTTTCATAAAACCACACTCGAGTTTTAAGGCCTCTCATTATATAGCAGTTGCATAAAATACTAAAATGTATGATTATAAGCAAACCTGTAACTGACCCTTTGGTTAGCTAATAAAAATTTATTGTCATTGTAAGTTTAAGTGGTAAGAATTTAAGTATTAAAATAATATATGAACGATCGGTTCCACGTAACGCGAAACTTCGTACAAAATAATCCGCGTTACTTGGGCAGGCCTGGGTTTTAAAACAGGTTACTACGTCATTATGGGTGTTTTCCCTTACATGTGCAATTGTCATAACACATTAATTTCTTAGTCGCAGACGCAGGACGTCTATTACAATAAGAATCTACATAAAGTAACTATACCAGTGCTTGACACGTCTAGGACATTATTTTTACTAGTAGTTGACATCATCTCTCGTTAATACTCGTATGTTTCTGAATCTTCTCGTCAATAATAGGGTCTTGTGAGTGGAGTCGTAGAACATCATAATGGGCGAGCTAAGGAGATCGAGTAATCAGACAACGAAGTTAATTAAGTCAACCTTATAATCAGCAACAGTTTCTATCAGTTTTTACAGGATAACGTGGACAGTTCCGTAGTCGGACCAATACGTCGAGCCTCTAGCGCAACCAGCAAGAGAGTGCCAAAGAGAGAGTTTAAAGTTATATGTCAGATAAATAAATAAATAAATAACATATATAAATAATAAATATATTGGGACTGTTAACACTTAACAGCAATTGACCGAGTCCCAAAGTAAGTAACTAAAGCTGCTTGTGTTATGGGTACTAGACAACGTATATACATACTTATATAGATAAATACATACTTAAATTCATATAACATCCACAACTTGGGTACAAACATTCATATTCATCGTACAAACATTTGCCCCTCCCGGGAATCGAACCCGGAACCTGAAGCTTTGTCGTCAGGGCCACTAACCACTAGACTATCCGGTCGTCAAATATGTCAGTATATGTCAAACATGTTAGTGAATGTTTCATTAATAAATAAAATAAAGAAAAAAGTATGTTGATTTTTTATTACCGAATAAACATGTGATAGTTTTCATCAAGGGTTATTCAAAAATTGTGATCCAAACTAAATTAAATGTCCTAATGGTTGATAAAAGAAACTGATTTAAAGGAGCAAAGTTGTCGTCGGTTCACACGAAGCACAGACAGCCAGAAGTTAGTAAGGCCAATACTGGCGCCTGAAAAAAAAATAAGAAAAGTGTGTTAGCTCAAATCCTACTATGGTAAGACATTTGAATGGTGAAACTATGTTTATCTACCGATGTTGGTCGACGGTGTGTCTGGAGCCAAGGATAACAGTGGGCATATGTTGTCTCAGCAGGATGCTGAAAAAAAAGACAAAATTGAATTTTAAAGGCGCCTGTGTAACTAAAGACTGGTTTTTAATTACGACAAACTGAAAAATTACTATACAAAAAAAAAACCACTTTATCGTGCCTCTTTATTCCAAAAGACGAGTAAAGAATTTGCGATGGAATTATGCATGTAAACACCGATCATATACACGAGTATCAATATCAAATCCCTAGAATGTGCCCCGATTTAGCATAAGTTTGGTAATTTTTTATATTTAGGTAGATCTACGGTATGGTACGGTATTTCATCTACGAAAATATTTTTTAGTTTTCATAGAAACAGTTAATCAAGGCATTAGCGCATTCGTAAAATATGGTATTTATCGACATTTTCGATAATTTCGTATTTTGGGAAACGATAATTTTAAAGTTAACTGGTATCTTGTATGTTTTTTATTCGGTAACACTGTTGCTTTAGTATTTTCTTTAGAGTGATATAAATAAAATATATATTTAAGTATGGTTTCATCAATATCAATTTTCTTATACCCACAGTACAAGCAGCTTTTCTTAGTTTGGGGCTATGTCAATTCAAATTGACACAAGTTATGATAAGGTAACGGCGCCTATTACCGTGGTACTTAAGGATGTTTTCAAACAAGTCCAAAAAATTAAGAGTATCAAAGCTACTTAATGACCGAGAACATTTTTTTTATTTAAGAGTGTTTATTGAACTTTCAGCGTAGTAACTTTTTTTACTCATTTTACTTATTCTTATTTGATGAAATAATTATTGAAACCAAAATACCTAATTCTTCTATTACCGTGGTAATGGCTAGGCTGTGATTCTATTAACGCAAATTGAGCTTCCATTACCGACGGTATACAAAGCAGCAATTTTCTACCATCGGTATTAGGATTCAGACTCATGTTACGATTCGGAACTAAATAACGAGGGTTAAAAAAAATATGGTTTTGGTTCTGTACATTATAGCTGTACATTTAGTTTTTTAAGGGTAAGTAAATAAAACGTTAAACATATACAACTTATGACAACTACATAATGTGTCTACCTACTAGTCTCCTTTATGGATCAGTACAAATGGAAAAGATTCCAACTGATAAGTAAGTCTCAATTTTATCAAATATACTGTACTTACGGTACCCTAAATGCGATTTATTTTAATAAAAGACTGAAATGTCACTCGATAATAGACACTTTTTTAAAAGCCTATCACCGACCCAAACAAAAATTAAGGGGATCGGCAATAGATTCCCATACATTCTAATACCGAGGGTTATGTGATCTAAGCATCGGTAATAGGCTTAATTTGAAGTGTTATTAAACCTAATTCCGACCCATAAGAACAATAACATACAGTGGTATTTTCATTTCAAATCAAAAATTAAAACTACAACCTTGGTATAAAACCAAAATTACATAACTGGTCAGTAAGCAATATCATTTTATTTCAATATTTAAACAACTTGACAAAATAAGGGTTTCTATAGAAACTACAAAATCAGTACTGAAGTTTTTGTTAAAAATTAAGGGTTTGTTGAATACATTCTATACCACGGAAATGGTTCTTTATTAGCGTAACTAGATCAAGATTGGAATAACTGTAAGAACTTAACTAACCGGTCACACATACCCAAATTAAAGCCTAAAGAACCAAAATCACAACTTTAACTAAAACCGTGGTTTACCATGGTAATAGAACCCACAGCAAAAAATGGTGCCTATCACCGCTGTATTTTATTTTCCATTTTAAACGTATTTTCAGGCCAAAAAATATATAAAGAGTACTCAGAAGTCGTGCAGAAAATTACAAACAACCATTTAAAAACCATAACATTAGTTCAATTGCCATAACCATTACGTAAAATACTAAATACGATTCCAGTTCACCTACATGTGGCGTCACGCGTTAGTATGGTACGACCTGTTCCTGCGCTGGCGTTGCGGAAACGGACGAATTGCAAGCTCTTTGTTTTATTTACACACACTAGCGCTAATAGCACCGTTAGTCAAGTAAATAAGCTTCGTTCGTGAAATAATTTTTTTTTAAGATATCAATCGGTTTGCTTATAAAATACGTATTTGAAAACGCCGCGGTGTTGGTCGTCGATTTTGATACCCCCGGTAATAGGCGCCGTTACCTTATTCCCGCCATGGTAAGACATTGGAATGATAAAAACATGTTTATATACCGGTTTGGGTCAACGGGTGGGTCTTCTTGTCTCAGCAGGATGCTGAAATACAAGACAAAATATTTATTTTCAGTTTCATTTGAAAATGTTTAATTTGCATTTAATTAAAACCGGAAGTGGACATATATAAAACTTAAACTAAGACTAAAACTAGGTGAGGTCCCCCAGGTCTGATCCCTGCGGTAGGGTCCCCATGATGCTGGCTGCGTTTCCCCTCTGGATTGAAATGCCAATCCGTTGGGCAAGAAACGAGCCAGCTCTAGGGTCCCCAGTGGCGGAATATAATTTTTTTTGTAAAAGGCCGAAAAGTTGGTGAGCGTTTGGGCTCCACGGTCCCAGGGTCTCGACCGCAAAAGCCACAAATATATGTCGCTCTGCGAGACCGATGTATTTGCGGCGTTTTGCGGCCTCAGCTGCCGCAGCTGCCGCGCCTGCTCTCATAGAAGTTGTGCCTAGGTGGGACGGCGCAAGGGTGTCCACGCATGTGGCGTCCCAAATGAGGGGTCGTCCCAGTTGCCATGGCACGAGAGTCATGCCATCGGGCCTCTTGCCGTCGTCGCGCATCAGGCCAGGCGGTTCTAAAACCGCCGGCACGTTAACGCTGACAAGGGCCCGGCGGATGGTGTCGTTGAGGCAGGCGTGTCGAGACAGGCGGCCAGCGCTCTTCTGGCAGGAGAGACCGTGGTGTCCCAAACTGTCTACTTGGGCTCCGCAGGGACAGCGGTGGGGCGACACGATGTTAGCGCCGAGGCGCAGTCCAACAGCCAGTCGGAAACTGTTATCGTCTAGAAGGGTGCAGAAATGTGTCGATGGAAGTGCGTGTAACCACGAGCCAGACTCTCTTTCCGACACAGCCAGTAGTCGGGCTTTTTCCTGGCTGGAGGAGCAAGAGTCTTGGAGGTGGATGTGCACCTGCTCACAGATAGGTTGGTCCCAGATTCTCTGTATGGACTTGTTTATAGGGAGGTCTTTGCCCGGGCAGACTGTCTTCCACGCGCTTTCTGCCTCGGACAAGTACGCTATCTCGAAATCACGGAGTGATGGCTCAAGAATTTTGCCAACGAGGGTAAGCGTACTATGAGCCGAGGACAGAAACGCAGGGAGGGCAACGCTAGAAATTTGGCGGATACCAAGACCCCCGAATCTGATAGGAAGGGTAGCGTGCAGAAATTGCCTATCGTCGAATTTTATATTTATGATCTTTTCAAGCTGAAGGTGAAGCATGCAGTCTATGGTTTCACAATGATTTGGAAATTTCCACAACGGGCTGCAACGCATAGAATATGTGAATTTTGGAACAAAAAGGCAGAAACGTAAGATAAAAATGGCCATGTGGGAGTTGATTTCGAGAAGGCGATCTGCGAATTCAGAAAAATGATTTAATTTAGAGTTTATGAAATCCGGGATTGATTCATCGAAAACAGGTAGCGAGTTTTTCGATATAATTTTGATACCGGGGCAGATATTTTCAAAGACAAAATTAAATTTAAATAGCGCCTGTGTAACTAAAGACTGTTTTTTAATTACGAGAAACTGAAAAATGACTATACATAAAAAATGAAAAATATTATGCACTATGGTATCGTGCCTCTTTATACTAATAGACGAATAGAGGATTTCTAATGGAAATATGTATATGAACATTGATCATATATATCAATATCAAATCCCTAGAATGTGCCCCGAGTTACTGTGTGCTTTAGTATTTTCTTCAGAGTGAAATGCATAAAATAAATATTTAAGTATGGCTTCATCAATATCAATTTTCTAATACCCATAGTACAAGCAGCTTTTCTTAGTTTAGAACTATGTCAATTCGAATACAATTGACACAAGTTATGATATTCCCGCTATGGTAAGACATTGGAATCATGAAAACATGTTTATCTACCGGATTGGGTCGACGCCTTTTCTGCCATTGATATGAATGTCATTATGATTGTCATTATTGTCATCTTCTCTCAGCCAGTTACTGAAAAAAAAACATAATTGAATTTAAAAAGCGTCTGTATAACTCAAAACTGTTTTTAATTACGAGAAACTAAAAAATTCGTATATAGAAATTGAAAAATTAATTTCTTTGTTAAAAACAGTATAGTTAGAATTGTTTTATTCGTACCGCCCATTTAAGTTTTACGTTAGCGCAGACATGAGCATCTTTTTTATTAATGAATGTCATAATCATGATGACAGGCCGATTAAATGCCACTTCTGACACGGAAATCATGAATATCAAGATGACAATTATAAAGAATATTCAATAGCGGATTTTAAATACTCTGATCGAGTGTAGTATAGCTAAATGAATAAATATATGCCGAGGACCTACTGTGATTAGATATTGGTACTAAATTGTTTATGAATGAGTTGTTTTTAGTATAAGACTTGTACAGAGCCATAATTTGAAAATTTCAAAGCGGTTGGATTTTATGATGCGCTAATAATCTCTCTGATAACCTCTTAGACCCTGTCTAAGTAAGGAACTAGAAGTAGGTTGTCCAAAACTCGCTGAGATAAGATATGTCCATAAATCTGTTTTTTTCCTTAAGCAATTCGATTAGTCAACTTCTGGATATTGGTAATCCCTTTCGCTTTTCCCCCAACTGCAGCTTGAAAGTTGTCGCTAACACGCCAGTAGCCCGTTTCACTAAGCTACAAGTTACAATTTTCGAGTCTAAACCGGCACATTGGTGAATAATGACCAATGGCAATGGGCATAATGACCAATGTTGCCGGTTTAGACTTGTGAAATTGTAACTTGTAGCTTCGTGAAACGGGCCACAGGTCGCCATTACGTCAAACGTGAATTTGAAGTTTAAACAGATTCACTTAGGTCGCTATTGCACACTGTCATCGATCAACTATAAGACAAGTGTCGGCAGCGTGATGGTCGCGATAGCTTGCAACACGTTTTAGCGCCCTTACCGTTTAATGAGAGAGTTTAATGTTGCTCAGCGTAACGAGATGCATGTAATTAAGGTGATGGCATGGTACGGTATTTCATCTACGGCAATATGTTTTAGTTTTCATAGAAACAGTTATTAGCGCATTCGTAAAACTACAATTTTCGACATTTTCGTATTTTTGGACCCGTTAATTTCAAAGTTAACTGGTATCCTGCATGTTTTATTTAGGTAACACTGTTGCTTTAGTATTTTCTTTACAGTGATATACATAAGATAAATATTTAAGAATGGTTTCATCAATATCAGTTTTCCAGTACAAGCGGCTTTTCTTAATTTCGGAGTACGTCACTGTGTGCTTTAATATTTTCTTCAGAGTGAAATGCATAAAATAAATATTTAAGTATGGTTTCATCAATATCAATTTTCTAATACCCATAGTACAAGCAGCTTTTCTTAGTTTGGGACTATGTCAATTCGAATACAATTGACACAAGTTATGATATTCCCGCTATGGTAAGACATAGGAATGATGAAAACATGTTTATCTACCGGGATGGGTTGACGGGTGGGTCTTCTTGTCTCAGCAGGATGCTGAAATACAAGACAAAATTAAATTTAAATAGCGCCTGTGTAACTAAAGACTGTTTCTTAATTACGAGAAACTGAAAAATGACTATACATAAAAATTAAAAATATTATCCACTATGGTATCGTGCCTCTTTATACTAATAGACGAATATAGGATTTCTAATGGAAATGTGTATATGAACATTGATCATATATATCAATATCAAATCCCTAGAATGTGCCCCGAGTTACTGTGTGCTTTAATATTTTCTTCAGAGTGAAATGCATAAAATAAATATTTAAGTATGGTTTCATCAATATCAATTTTCTAATACCCATAGTACAAGCAGCTTCTCTTAGTTTGGGACTATGTCAATTCCAATACAATTGACACAAGTTATGATATTCCCGCTATGGTAAGACATAGGAATGATGAAAACATGTTTATCTACCGGGATGGGTTGACGGGTGGGTCTTCTTGTCTCAGCAGGATGCTGAAATACAAGACAAAATTAAATTGAAATAGCGCCTGTGTAACTAAAGACTGTTTCTTAATTACGAGAAACTGAAAAATGACTATACATAAAAATTAAAAATATTATCCACTATGGTATCGTGCCTCTTTATACTAATAGACGAATATAGGATTTCTAATGGAAATGTGTATATGAACATTGATCATATATAACAATATCAAATCCCTAGAATGTGCCCCGAGTTACTGTGTGCTTTAATATTTTCTTCAGAGTGAAATGCATAAAATAAATATTTAAGTATGGTTTCATCAATATCAATTTTCTAATACCCATAGTACAAGCAGCTTCTCTTAGTTTGGGACTATGTCAATTCCAATACAATTGACACAAGTTATGATATTCCCGCTATGGTAAGACATAGGAATGATGAAAACATGTTTATCTACCGGGATGGGTTGACGGGTGGATCTTCTTGTCTCAGAAGGATGCTGAAAACAAGACAAAATTGAATTTAAATAGCGCCTGTGTAACTAAAGACTGTTTTTTAATTACGAGAAACTGAAAAATGACTAAACATAAAAAATGAAAAATATTATGCACTATGGTATCGTGCCTCTTTATACTAATAGACGAATAGAGGATTTCTAATGGAAATATGTATATGAACATTGATCATATATATCAATATCAAATCCCTAGAATGTGCCCCGAGTTACTGTGTGCTTTAGTATTTTCTTCAGAGTGAAATGCATAAAATAAATATTTAAGTATGGCTTCATCAATATCAATTTTCTAATACCCATAGTACAAGCAGCTTTTCTTAGTTTAGAACTATGTCAATTCGAATACAATTGACACAAGTTATGATATTCCCGCTATGGTAAGACATTGGAATCATGAAAACATGTTTATCTACCGGATTGGGTCGACGCCTTTTCTGCCATTGATATGAATGTCATTATGATTGTCATTATTGTCATCTTCTCTCAGCCAGTTACTGAAAAAAAAACATAATTGAATTTAAAAAGCGTCTGTATAACTCAAAACTGTTTTTAATTACGAGAAACTAAAAAATTCGTATATAGAAATTGAAAAATTAATTTCTTTGTTAAAAACAGTATAGTTAGAATTGTTTTATTCGTACCGCCCATTTAAGTTTTACGTTAGCGCAGACATGAGCATCTTTTTTATTAATGAATGTCATAATCATGATGACAGGCCGATTAAATGCCACTTCTGACACGGAAATCATGAATATCAAGATGACAATTATAAAGAATATTCAATAGCGGATTTTAAATACTCTGATCGAGTGTAGTATAGCTAAATGAATAAATATATGCCGAGGACCTACTGTGATTAGATATTGGTACTAAATTGTTTATGAATGAGTTGTTTTTAGTATAAGACTTGTACAGAGCCATAATTTGAAAATTTCAAAGCGGTTGGATTTTTTGATGCGCTAATAATCTCTCTGATAACCTCTTAGACCCTGTCTAAGTAAGGAACTAGAAGTAGGTTGTCCAAAACTCGCTGAGATAAGATATGTCCATAAATCTGTTTTTTTCCTTAAGCAATTCGATTAGTCAACTTCTGGATATTGGTAATCCCTTTCGCTTTTCCCCCAACTGCAGCTTGAAAGTTGTCGCTAACACGCCAGTAGCCCGTTTCACTAAGCTACAAGTTACAATTTTCGAGTCTAAACCGGCACATTGGTGAATAATGACCAATGGCAATGGGCATAATGACCAATGTTGCCGGTTTAGACTTGTGAAATTGTAACTTGTAGCTTCGTGAAACGGGCCACAGGTCACCATTACGTCAAACGTGAATTTGAAGTTTAAACAGATTCACTTAGGTCGCTATTGCACACTGTCATCGATCAACTATAAGACAAGTGTCGGCAGCGTGATGGTCGCGATAGCTTGCCACACGTTTTAGCGTCCTTACCGTTTAATGAGAGAGTTTAATGTTGCTCAGCGTAACGAGATGCATGTAATTAAGGTGATGGCATGGTACGGTATTTCATCTACGGCAATATGTTTTAGTTTTCATAGAAACAGTTATTAGCGCATTCGTAAAACTACAATTTTCGACATTTTCGTATTTTTGGACCCGTTAATTTCAAAGTTAACTGGTATCCTGCATGTTTTATTTAGGTAACACTGTTGCTTTAGTATTTTCTTTACAGTGATATACATAAGATAAATATTTTAGAATGGTTTAATCAATATCAGTTTTCCAGTACAAGCGGCTTTTCTTAATTTCGGAGTACGTCACTGTGTGCTTTAATATTTTCTTCAGAGTGAAATGCATAAAATAAATATTTAAGTATGGTTTCATCAATATCAATTTTCTAATACCCATAGTACAAGCAGCTTTTCTTAGTTTGGGACTATGTCAATTCGAATACAATTGACACAAGTTATGATATTCCCGCTATGGTAAGACATAGGAATGATGAAAACATGTTTATCTACCGGGATGGGTTGACGGGTGGGTCTTCTTGTCTCAGAAGGATGCTGAAAACAAGACAAAATTGAATTTAAATAGCGCCTGTGTAACTAAAGACTGTTTTTTAATCACGAGAAATTGAAAAATTACTATACATAAAAATGAAAAATATTATCCACTATGGTATCGTGCCTCTTTATACTAATAGACGAATAGAGGATTTCTAATGGAAATATGTATATGACCATTGATCATATATATCAATATCAAATCCCTAGAATGTGCCCCGAGTTACTGTGTGCTTTAGTATTTTCTTCAGAGTGAAATGCATAAAATAAATATTTAAGTATGGTTTCATCAATATCAATTTTCTAATACCCATAGTACAAGCAGCTTTTCTTAGTTTGGGACTATGTCAATTCGAATACAATTGACACAGGTTATGATATTCCCGCTATGGTAAGACATTGGAATGATGAAAACATGTTTATCTACCTGTTCAGGTCGACGCATTTTCTGCCATTGATATGAATGTCATTATGATTGTCATTTTGGTCATCTTCTCTCAGCCAGTGACTGAAAAAAAAACATAATTGAATTTAAAAAGCGTCTGTATAACTCAAAACTGTTTTTAATTACGAGAAACTAAAAAATTCGTATATAGAATTTGAAAAATTAATTTCTTTGTTAAAAACAGTATAGTTAGAATTGTTTTATTCGTACCGCCCATTTAAGTTTTACGTTAGCGCAGACATGAGCATCTTTTTTATTAATGAATGTCATAATCATGATGACAGGCCGATTAAATGCCACTTCTGACACGGAAATCATGAATATCAAGATGACAATTATAAAGAATATTCAATAGCGGATTTTAAATACTCTGATCGAGTGTAGTATAGCTAAATGAATAAATATATGCCGAGGACCTACTGTGATTAGATATTGGTACTAAATTGTTTATGAATGAGTTGTTTTTAGTATAAGAATTGTACAGTGCCAAAATTTGAAAATTTCAAAGCGGTTGGATTTTATGATGCGCTAATAATCTCTCTGATAACCTCTTAGACCCTGTCTAAGTAAGGAACTAGAAGTAGGTTGTCCAAAACTCGCTGAGATAAGATATGTCCACAAATCTGTTTTTTTCCTTAAGCAATTCGATTAGTCAACTTCTGGATATTGGTAATCCCTTTCGCTTTTCCCCCAACTGCAGCTTCTTAGTTGCTTCACCTTTTCAGCGCCAACAACGCATTCAAAAGTTGACGCTCTCACGCCAGGTCGCCGTTACGTCAAACGTGAATTTGAAGTTTAAACAGATTCACTTAGGTCGCTATTGCAAACTGTCATCGATCAACTATAAGACAAGTGTCGGTGGCGTGATGGTCACGATAGCTTGCAACACGTTTTAGCGCCCTTACCGTTTAATGAGAGAGTTTAATGTTGCTCAGCGTAACGAGATGCATATAATTAAGGTGATGGCATGGTACGGTATTTCATCTACGGCAATATGTTTTAGTTTTCATAGAAACAGTTATTAGCGCATTCGTAAAACTACAATTTTCGACATTTTCGTATTTTTGGACCCGTTAATTTCAAAGTTAACTGGTATCCTGCATGTTTTATTTAGGTAACACTGTTGCTTTAGTATTTTCTTTACAGTGATATACATAAGAAAAATATTTAAGAATGGTTTCATCAATATCAGTTTTCCAGTACAAGCGGCTTTTCTTAATTTCGGAGTATGTCAATCCGAATACAATTGACACAAGTTTAGTTATGATATTCCCGCTATGGTAAGACATTGGAATGATGAAAACATGTTTATCTACCGGGGTGGGTCGTCGGGTGGGTCATCTTGTCTCAGCCAGTTGCTGAAAAAAAAACATAATTGAATTTAAAAAGCGTCTGTATAACTAAAAACTGTTTTTAATTACGAGAAACTGAAAAATTACTATACAGAAAATGAAAAATTGGTTTCTTTGTTAAAAACAGTCTAGTTCGAATTGATTTATTGGCACCGTCTATTTAAGTTTTACGTTAGCGCAGACATGAGCATCTTTTTTTATTAATGAATATCATAATCATGATGACAGGCCGATTAAATGCCATTTCTGACACGGAAATCATGAATATCAAGATGACAATGACAAGTTTCGTAATTATATTTTTGTAATTATAAAGAATGTTCAATTGCGGGTTTTCAAAACTCTGATCGAGGGTAGTATGGCTGAATGAATAAATAGATGCCGAGGACCCACTGTGATTAGATATTAAGCTGGTTCTTATCAATGGATTGGAACTATTATTTAAATTATTTATGAATGAGTTTAGACGTTCAATTTTTTTTAGTAGTAGACTTGTACAAAGCGAAAATTTGAAAATTTCAAAGTGGTTGGATTTTATGATGCGCTAATAAGCTCCCTGATAACCTATTAGACGCTGTCTGAGAAAAGAGCTAGAGGTAGGTTGTCCAAAACTCGCTAGGATTGGATATGACCATAATCTGTTTATTGCCTAATACAATTCGATTAGTCAACTTCCGGATATTGGTAATCCCTTTCGCTTTTCCCCCAACTGTAGCTTCTTAGTTGCTTAACCTTTTCACCGCCAACAATGCATTCAAAGCTGTCGCTAACACGCCAGTGGCCCCTTTCACTAAGCAACAAGTTACAATTTTACAAGTCTAAACCGGCAACATTGGTGAAAAATGACCAATGGCAATGGGCATAATGACCAATGTTGCCGGTTTAGACTTGTGAAATTCTAACTTGTAGCTTCGTGAAACGGGCCACAGGTCGCCATTACGTCAAACGTGAATTTGAAGTTTAAACAGATTCACTTAGGTCGCTATTGCACACTGTCATCGATCAATTATTATAAGACAAGTGTCGGCAGCGTGATGGTCGCGATAGCTTGCCACACGTTTTAGCGTCCTTACCGTTTAATGAGAGAGTTTAATGTTGCTCAGCGTAACGAGATGCATGTAATTAAGGTGATGGCATGGTACGGTATTTCATCTACGGCAATATGTTTTAGTTTTCATAGAAACAGTTATTAGCGCATTCGTAAAACTACAATTTTCGACATTTTCGAATTTTTGGACCCGTTAATTTCAAAGTTAACTGGTATCCTGCATGTTTTATTCAGGTAACACTGTTGCTTTAGTATTTTCTTTACAGTGATATACATAAGATAAATATTTAAGAATGGTTTCATCAATATCAGTTTTCCAGTACAAGCGGCTTTTCTTAATTTCGGAGTATGTCAATCCGAATACAATTGACACAAGTTTAGTTATGATATTCCCGCTATGGTAAGACATTGGAATGATGAAAACATGTTTATCTACCGGGGTGGGTCGTCGGGTGGGTCATCTTGTCTCAGCCAGGTACTGAAAAAAAAAACATAATTGAATTTGCACGGCAGTTTTACGTTAGCGCAAACATGAGCATCTTTTTATTAATTAATGTCATAATCATGATGACAAACCGATTAAATGCCATTTCTGACAGGGAAATCATGAATATCACGATAACAATGACATGGTATTGTTGTAATTATAAAGAATATTCAATAGCGGGTTGTAAATACTCTGATCGAGGGTAGTACAGCTAAATTTAATGTACTAAATTATGTATGAATGAGTTTAGACGTACAATTTTTTTAAATGTAAGTCTTGTACAACGCAAATTTCAAAGTGGGTGGATTTTATGATGCGCTAATAATATCTCTGATAACCTATTAGACTCTGTCTAAGTAAGGAGCTAGAGGTAGGTTGTCCAAATCTCGCTATTCGATTAGTCAACTTCTGGATATTGGTAATCCCTTTCGCTTATTCGCTCACGCCAGGTCGCCATTACGTCAAACGTGAATTTGAAGTTTAAACAGATTCACTTAGGTCGCTGCACACTGTGGTCATGATAGTGTGCAACACGTTTTAGCGTCTTTACCGTTTAATGAGAGATTTAAATGTTGCTCAGCGTAACGAGATGCATGTAATTAAGGTGATGGCATGGTACGGTATGTCATCTACGGCAATACTTTTTGAGTTTTCATACACACAGATAATTTAAGCATCAGCGCATTCGTAAAAACACGTTATTTTTAGACACTTTTTATAATTTCGTATTTTGGACACGATAATTTTAAAGGTAACTTACGGTATCTTGCTTTGTTTTGATTGGGTAACACCGATGCTCTAGTATTTTTTTTAGAGTGATATACCAACATCAAATAAATATTTAAGTATGGTTTCATCAATATAAATTTCGCAGTACGCATAGTACAACCAGCTTTTCCTAATTTTGGAATATGTCAATTCAAATACAATTGACACAAGTTATGGTACTAGATTTGTTTATGCAACTTACCGGGGCCCCAAAAAGAAGGGTTTTTGTCTGATAGGGCCTATTTGTCCTGAAAATATGACATGTTTAATTAAAACAATCTTGAATCCATGGAACCATGGGCAATGTGACTTCATGGAGCGGAGATGTGCGGGGTTTCCATACATTTCACACTCTAAGTGGAGTCAAACAGTGTTTCAAATGTATGATAACACCATACATCTTCACTCTCCGCCACAGCGGAAAGGCAGCCTTACAGCCTAAAAATGTCTGAACTTAGCCATTTACAATGCATTCATTTGGATCGCTGTGCTATGAACTAGTATTGCTGTCACATTATCGATAATGACGATAATGATAGTAAGTATAGGTACCGATATAATCAATACTTTTTTCGATGTCTTAAACGATCCATAGGAAGAAGAATTACGAATGCCAAGTTCCAATAGTTAATGCTTACTCAAATTTATTGCATAAGAATTTGAAAAAGTACCTATAATTCCTCAAAATGATTGAAAATCTCAACATCGTTATGAAAAGTAAATTTGATGGCTAACAGACAGAAATGTCTAATTAATTATTATTTGAAAATGAGTTTTTTTTTAAGGTCACTTGGCATCTTGGTTTTGTGGACCCTTGGGGCAAAACGATCAGTTTGCCGTAGTGCTATATCTTAAAATAAAGTACTTTGAGAAATGTTAAAGTTTTGTGATCAAAGTGGTAGGAATGTTGAGTTCTCAAAGAGCGGGTACCGATTAGGTGGATTCATAGAAATATTAACATTCTCAGTCTGCGAAGAAACACTAAAAATCCCATTTTGTATGTCATTTATTAGTGAGTTAAAAGTGTTCTTACCAGTGGGGTCGATGTGGATTGGCTGTCAAACAACAAATAAAATTATGTAGGCTACAACTTCTAATAATTCGGCGAGGAAAGGGGTATTTATTTGTTATTCTAGTCGTTACTTACCTAATAACTGATTATTATGAAACTTTTACCAACATAGTCTTTTTTTATACAACATAGGAAGGCAAACGAGCAAGTGGGTCACCTGATGGTAAATGATCACCACCGCCCAAAGACACTCTCACCACCAAACATATTGCAGATGTGTTGCTAACCTAGAGGGCTAATATGGAATACCTTTTATGCCAGTAATTGCACCGGCTGTCTTGCTCTCCACGCCGGAACACAACAGTGCAAGCGCTGCTGCTTAGCGGCAGGATTGGCGAGCAAGATGGTAGTAGCAAACCGGGCGGACCTTGTGTTCCGGCGTGGAGAACAAGACAGCTGGTGAAATTACTCGCACAAGAGGTATTCCATCTTAGCCCTCTAGATTGGCGACGCATCTACTGTCTTCTTGGTGTTGCACAGAACTATAGCTCGTGCCTCTTGCTCTGGCCGTTTTTTCTGTTAACAGGGCGTAGTTCCTTTGGGTAGCAGATTCATGCCTCTATTATATATTATTGTGTACTAACCCTTAAAGGTTCAGCAGTGCAGCAAGCCAACAGCGCCGCAAGGGTGACGACCAACAATACTCCGAGTCCACGCATCTTTGTTATCTATTGATAAACACGAAAAATTAAAATTAATTTTGTTTCTAGCACTATAGCTGGTAAATACTTAAGCGCAGTAATGTCAGAGCATAGTTTAAAACATGAAATAAAATAAATTACATTTTAATAATGGCATAGGATTTAATTGAATGAATGACTTATACCAATTTAAATGATATGCAATGACAACAAAGAAAAATCTTAGGCATCTGGCAGGACTTAAGACTGCAACCTTCCGTGCAGTGCCGTGAATTTTACCACAGTAGCCACTGCCAGACACTGCGAGTCTTTCAATTTGCTTTGTTTTTACTAACTTCATCATATTATTGATTTAAATGTGTAACTCCCTTTGGTATTATCTATGAGAAACTTTTATCGCTCAACTGGGTTACTTTGCAGTGACCTCTAGCTGACGAGAGATGGCGATTTTTTTTTCATGTTCATCATTAAGTAAATAAAAATATAAATTTCGAAATTTCTGTTTCAAAACTTGTCAGACTTACACCAATATTTTTAAAAATATTTTGAACTAGCTGACCCAGCGAACTTCGTACCGCCTAATTATTGGAGGCATATTTGCTCACCGTTTAGACCTACCCTGGACTACGACAAACATTTTAAAACCAAAATCAGCTCAATCGGCCCAGCCGTTCTCGAGTTTTAATCAGACTAACGAACAACAATTCATTTTTATTTATATAGAAGATAGATATAAATAACTTAATACGTACCTGAGTAGTTGTTGAGTGAGATTGAGGCTACAACTGGGGCAGTGGCAGCTTGTGTTGTGTCGAGGAGCCTTTGTGGCCGCTTATATATCAAGCTAGTTGCTAACACTTAGAATCCACCATACGCCGTAACACGGCATGAAAAATTCGTTTTACTCTTTCATTCTTATTAAAAAACTTGTATTAGGTATGGTTAGAAGTTGTTTGCCTTCAAACACATTGTGTATGGTAGGGATTTGTTTGGATTGTAATATTTCATGTAACTCCAAGCAATATTCTAAAACTCTCGCAAAGAAACTTGTCCTAGAATTGTCCATAAGGACCCAAATAGGGGAACGGCTTAAATACCTGTGTTAAATTACGACAATACGACCGTTCACTACTTGAACGCCATTCGTTTAGTGGTGGTGATGTATAGTTGAGTCTGTGTGATATAAATATGTTGTTTCGTGTGGAAGCGGAGGAGGATGGGTTTTTGCATGAAAATATATATATCACGCAGCTAACTTGTACGAGCACGGCACTGGTTTTGCGGAGTAGCAAGGTAATTTGTTCCAGTTTGTTGAACTGGACCTCCGAAAAGTAACGCCTGAATTCAATAGCCCTAGCGTGACCGCTCAAGTTTAATTTATCTCTTTCTTATGAAACTAGTTCACAGAGCTGCAGGACGTGATAAATAGAACATGGTCTGTCACGTTAGGGTCACTGGTATTAAATTACAAAGCGCTTAATTAGGTCCACCTTTTTATTCGACTCAATGAAAGTGAAATTTAACTAAACCTATATCTGGATCGTGAGTTATGTACGTTAGTAAACATAAACAGATATTTTTTTATGTAGTTACATACAAAATGTTAGTTTTGAGACGTGACATCGGCATATTTCACGGTTCTACCCAGCGGTTCTACGAAAGTAACCGACATAGCCCAGCGGATTAGCAAGTTGAAGTGGCAGTGGGCAGGGCACATAGCACGGAGAACTGATGGCCGATGGGGTCGGAAAGTTCTCGAATGGCGGCCGCGTATTGGCAAGCGCAGCGTAGGACGACCAGCCACAAGATGGTCCGATGACCTCGTACAGGTGGCAGGAAGGCGCTGGTTGCATTCTGCTTCCAACCGGCCACTTTGGAAATCCATGGAGGAGGCCTATGTCCAACAGTGGACTTCTTGTGGCTGAGATGATGATGATGATGATGATGACCCAGCGTAGCTTGTTTTGCCCAAAGAATTTATTAAAACCCTGACATCGCAAACGACAATGTAATTTTACGTAGTGGAACTCTGATAATCAATCTTATCAAAACTATTACAAAGTCAATTAAGCGTGTCAACATATAAATTGTAATGAAATCGATTTATTATGATTTTATGGCTATCTTACGATTTGCTCCACCGAGCTTCTAAGCAGCAGGCGTTGACACAGTTAAAAAGACTAGTGTCTATATTGCCACAGTTTACTAATGAGTAATCAAATACTTGAATATGGTGGCACCGCATGGGTGGCCTATTTTGATAATTTATTTATTTAATAATCTCATAATTAACACTTACAGACTAGCCACACATGTCAATTTAAATAAGATTTCTTTTTACAAAGAGATAATCTTATTATCTAAGTAATTCAGCTCAATGTTGCAATTGACTCCAAGTGCCGGCTGGCTAACGCAAGAAATATCGATTCAGAGGTGAAAAACAAGTCCATGTTGGTGTCACTGATTAAGAGGGTCAGCGCTCGATGCAGTGGCGAGTGCGACAGCGATCTAGTGTGCGCCGTCGGGACGGCGAACAGCGAGCGATGACGAGGGCGAAGTTGTTTGGGAGAGACGGGTGGTACCTGCAGTGAGACTAGTGCTAAGAGTGACGGGTTCATAGTGTACCCACGTATCAGTTGATAGAAATACCTGATAAAACCTGATAATGAAATATTTCTCCTTTTCTCTAAGGAATTGTAGTTAACCATTCCTAATATGTAAAGCGTAGGATACATGTATAGATAGTATTCATGCAGTTTCTTATTAAATAAAAAACGGACAAAAGTATTCTGTATCCTCTCCACCATTTGAACATAGCATTGCTCATGAGGACTCCACACTAGACAGTTTCGAGGGGCTACGAACAAATGCATTGAATAGGACAGTAATGGCGTTCCGGTTGGAGAAGGACTTAGATTGTCGAATGACAGACCCAAACACCTTCTCGCACCATTGCACATTTTTGAAATATTTTCGTTAAAATTAAGATGCCAGTCGAACCAAGTACCGAGATCTCTGACTGAGGTCTCTAGTTGAAGACCGGGGGTTGTCGCGCGCGCGTATAAGTACGACATGACTGAGCATTTTTCCTTGTTGAGGCTCCAGCTGTCTGAAGTCCCCAGGCGCAAATTCTATCTATGTCATCCTGCAGCTATCCACAGTCCTCCGAGATATTGATAGGGAGTGCCAATTTCAAGTCGTCAGCAAATAAGAGACAGGTGGAAGACCTAATTGAGTTCGGCAAGTCATTTATCAGTATGAGAAACAATAAAGGTCCAAGATTGCTTCCTTGTCCGATTCCAGATGTGACAGAGTACGGTTCCGATTTTGACCTTTCGATATCGATATCGATATTTTTTGTCTTATTTTTAGACACATCACTACATGTGTTTTCTTTACGTTGGTAGCGTTGTTGGTTACACAAATATTATAAAGATTACGCTTGTCAATTATTTTTCTTGTTGTTGGCAAAGTTCAAGGAACTCCGTTAAAAAAATTCTGTTTTTCTTATAAGAGATTTCCGACTCTAGAAACGTACATACATACATACATAAAATCACGCCTGTTTCCCAGAGGGGTAGGCAGAGACCACGGATTTCCATTTGCTACGATCCTGACATACAACTTTCGCTTCACTTACTTTCATGACATTCTTCATGCATGCTCGTCGGTTTAGGGTACTCCTGACCTGGCCTTTCTCCAGAATGTCTCCGATTTGGTCGGAGTACGTTCGCCGAGGTCTTCCCCTTCCCATTTTTCCATCCACTCTCCCTTCATACAGCCTTTTTGTTAATCTTCTTTCATCCATCCTCTCTATATGCCCAAACCATCTTAACATACCTTTCTCAATTTTTGTTACTATATCTTCTTTCACACCGCATTTCTCTCTTATCACCTCATTCTTTACTCTATCTCTCAGACTCACACCACACATACTTCTCAACGCTCTCATTTCCACTGCATTCACTCGACTCTGGTGTTTCTTTTGCCATACCCAACTTTCACTACCATACGCAAGTGTCGGCACTAACACTCCTCCATGTACAGCCAGACGTGCTTTTTGTGACACTTCTCGACTGCCCATAAAGGCGTGGAGTGCCCCATTTACTCGATTCGCAGCATTCACTCTCCTTTCTATATCTTCTTCGTGCTTACCATCCCTAGTAAACATAGTCCCCAGATACACAAACTCTTTTACTTGTTCGATCCTCACTCCATTTATCATAATTTCACAACCTGTCATACATTCATCTCTCTCAAATACCATCACTTTCGTTTTATTTACATTCATTTTCATTCCTTTCCTCTCAAAAGATCCGTGCATAATATTTACCATCTCCTGTAACTCCTCAGCCGATGACGCAAGTAAAACCTGGTCATCGGCATAAAGAAGACATTTGACGAGTAACCCATTCATTCTCAATCCACATTCATTATCTTTCAAATCTTGCAAACAACTGTCCATAAATAAATTAAACAGCCACGGTGACGCTACACATCCCTGTCTAACACCCTTTTCGATGCTAAACCATTCAGTGTATGACCCGTTTATCCTGACGCAAGCACTGGAATCCTCATAAAGAGATTTCAGAGCCTGAATCAGGTGACCGTCTACTCCATATATACAGTACCGACCACAGTTCATTCCTCATCACTTTGTCATAGGCCTTAGCGTATATTGGTTTTCACTCAATTGTTGGATTCCTTTAGTTACGAGTAATGTACATCAATTAACAACAAATAAAACAAATAGTCTTTATTGATTCACACAAGTAAAAAAAAAACTGAAAAATATACAGACATGATTATTTTTGCCCGACTTTTTTCGATGCATCTATTACTATCTTGTACCCGCCTTCGCTCGGGTGGATTTATCAATATCCCGGGAATATGTCTAGTTTAAATACAAAAGTAACCTATGTTCTTGTCCAACCCTTCAACTATCTCTGTACAAAAATCGGGACTCTGTGTTACGACTTGAAAGAAGGACAAAGATTCAAATTAACTGTCACATTTATAATAATAATATTACATATAACAACTAGCGACCCGCCCTGGCTTCGCACGAGTACATTTTGTTTTATTTTGTATTTATGTGGGATCGCAAAAGGAAAAACTCAATTAGAAATGTAAAAGAATTTAATTAAAATAAAATTACGGAAAGAACAGAAAACACAACTTGCAGCTAATGAATCACCAAACGCACTCCCAGTCACTCTGTCATACACATTCGTTCACAATCTCTTCCAGTCATTCGCTCGTTTCCATCAGTAGTTCATTCTGTGTTGCAAACATTCCCACATTTATGTCAGCGTTTTAGTCACATCTCACAGAGGGCTGTTACTAAAGCAGTGTTAGCAAAGTGCTAAACAAAAGGGGAGGTTATACTCTTCGGTCTTCTATATAACCTGCCGCAGCGCGCGTATGTAGCCCACGGTGCTAAAGCTTTTTCGTCAACCGGCTTGTTTGGGAGGCTGGAAGTCATCGAGCTTGCGCATGAGATGAGACGGTTCGTTATGACTGTCGAACATATAATACTTATAAACATTACAAATAAGACGGGCCTATAATTTGTCGCCGGCTAGCCGGTCGGAGAGAAAAACTCAGAGGGTTTCGGTAAAAAGTATAATACAAAATAAAATACAACTTGTTCCAGTCAGTACTGCTCTTGAAATTAATAGAACTGGCCTTAGACGTCGTGTAGGCAGACGTAAAGGCAGGGCAGGGTAATCCAGAAGGCCTCGGAGCTTCCAGAGGGATTCAGTCTTCACCGGCGGTCTGCTCCGAGGCAGCAAAGTGATAGGAGAAAGCCGGAGAGAAGGGGTTGGAAGCAGGGAAGCGGATCAGGTAGGGCTGAAAGGAATACCCTGCTTAATGATGGCTTGCGTTACCCATCCAAGCCTCGTTATACTGTCTAGGCCAGTTTATAACTAAACGAGACTTGGATTCGGTTTCACATTATATTATTATGTAAAGTAAAACAATAGAAAAGAATATAAAACAGTACCTGAGTAGATGGCAGCCCTTTTATATATTATATTCACACACAAGTATAAGTACGTGTAATTCTGATATAATACAAAGTAATTATTTTTGCAATTAAATTACGCCTTGTGCATTGCAATTTGTACAGCGGAGTGAAAAAAAAACAAAAGCCGAACGCTCGATTTAAAATTTAGAATTTACTTTTTTATTGTAAGCGGCCAGTTACACACCATGAAGGTTCACCACGTTACAAATTCTTCAGCAAAGTATTATTGCCGTTTTTTAAAAAGCAACTGTTCTTGGATTCTGTTCCATGCATGTGGCGTTTTCCCTTTGTTACTGACGGACTGAACAAAGTCAAAAGGACACTAAGAACCGGTTCACCACCTGCCCTCAGAAGTTCGGCTGTAATTCCGTCGTCGCCTGGAATTTGTCATTTTTGAGTTGTTTGAGAGTCATACTAATCTCGTATATGCTGACGTCCGGGATCTCTCTGGTATAATGTCGTCGAATCCGACTCGGTTGACCTTGGGGAAGTTATGCAACATCTTCTCGACTGAGACAAAGCAGTGTCTGAAGACAAAAGTCTTCGATCAGATAATAAAAATACTACTTAATTGAAATTGAGTCATGTTTATGTTTACGAATTCATTTCAATTACTCTGCTTTAAATGTAGTAATATGAATAAACTAATAGGCCGACTAGTCGGTGCTTTTTGTCAACTAGTCGCCGACTATAAATATGTCGGGAAAGCCGACTAGTCGGCCTCTAGTCGGTATATCTTTAATGCATAGTAAATTAGTGTGTTAAAAATTTTACAAAAAAAAAAACTACCAAATATTTTGGTTGAATGATTATGTCAAGTCACCATTTACACGGATAAATAAATAAAATATATTAATGTAGGACTAAGTAGAAAGTAGCGTAAGATGACTTACGAAAAAGTAAGAAAATAAATACAGCATGAACATAATGTAAACGAGTGTTAAAGAGTAAGTGGATAAAAATTTAAGTATATATTTGAATGTTTGATTTAAAACAAAAGATTCAGAAAGAAGGAAATGGCAGTTCAGGCCTATATGAAGACGCGTAAAAATATGGATTTTGCTTTCGGAAAACAAATTGTAATGTTTATTTTCCCTTGGTTTTTCCTTAAATTTACATACCACATAATTATTTCATCATTGCCTAAGGTGTAACTTTTGCAGGACGACTTTACTTAATGTACCTATCAAATGTATGCCAAGCACCGCGCCGTTCACAATGAGCGCTGATTAGCCGAGCCTTGTCTCTTTTGTAAAATAATTAGCCTCAATAATTCAAAATACTACCTAAAGGCACTATTCCATGCGGACTAAGTCGCGGGCACAGCTATTTAATAAATAAAATAAAGAAAAAATATGTTGTTACTTTTATTACCGACTACACTTATATTAGTATTCATCAAGGGTTATTAAAAACTGACTAAAGGTTGATGAAAGAAATTGATTTAAAGAAGTAAAGTCGTTGTCGGTTCACACGAATCACAGGTAGCCAGAAGTTAGTAAGGCGGGAACTGGCGCCTGAAAAAAAAAAGAACAGTGTGTTAGCTCAAATCCTGCTATAGTAAGACATTTGAATCATGAAAACATGTTTATCTACCGATGTTGGTTGTCTTGTCTGGAGTCAACGGGTCCGTCTTGCTTCTGCCAGTTGCTGAAAAAGTCAAAATTGCGGTTTAAATCACTTGTGTACCTAAAGACTGTTTTTCAAAGTTACTGTACAGAAAATGACAAATTCGTTTCTGGGTTAAAAACAGCCTGATTCGAATTATTTTATTGGCATAGCTTATTTAAAATAGCAGTGCAGACAGTGGATGTGCATCTTTTTTATAAATAAATGTCATAATCATAATGACAGGCCGAACAGATACCATTTCTGACAGATGAAACGTAAATATCCAGATGACAATGACATTATGCATTATGAGGAAAGTTTAACAGCGAGTTTTAAAGACTCTGATCAAGATAAGTATACCTAACTAATAGTACACTGTATTAAGGGCGGAAAATAAGGAATTACATACGGGAGGCTAAATAGAAACCCGAAGCCGGAGGCTGAAGGCTTTAATAACTTATTCCACGAATATCGCTTCACAACACGAGTAAAAATAACAACACAATTGCAGAATTCGTAAATGGCGGGTTGTTTGTTGTTTTTAAGCATATGGGGGCTTAATTCCACATATAATAAAGCTGTTTCGTGCAGTGACTTAAAAAGCCAAGAGACGCGTCACACAGCCACAGTATTTTAAATAATAAATAATTCCAAAATACTAAATAAACTACGGCGTCAAAAGATAAAAATAATATAGTAAAATGTAATTAAATGAATTGTACGCGTTTTTTACTATTTCAATCCTTAAAAAACTTTTACATGAATACATACAATATTTGGTTTTAGTAAAACCTTCTTGCTTAAGTTTGATATCGGTATGACAGTGTGGTTAACTACATAAATAAAAAAGCCATGAAACGGCTGTAATGTATTAAAAAATCCCCTGGTTAATACAGGACTTACGGTCGGCTTTGCCTCCATGTTATGGGACTGTTACTGAGCAGATGTGATGGAAATAAAGAAACACATGCCAAGGACCGACTGTGATTGGATATTAAGCAATTTCTTATCAATGAACTGGTACTAAGTTATTCATGAATGAGTTTTGACGTACAATTTGTTTTTTGTATAAGACTTGTACAAGGCGAAAATATGAAAATTTCTAAGGGAGTGAATTTTACGAAGCGCTAATTATCTCCCTGATAACTTAGTAGACACTGACTTAGTAAAAGCTAGAGGTACAATGTCCAAAACTCCGCTAGGGTAAGATATGATTAATTTATATTTTTTTATTTTTGTCGGTAATAATTAATATTATGAAAAAAGCTCGCCGTCTAGATGAAAATATTATCCACTATGATATCGTGCCTCTTTATGCCAACAGGCGAGTAGAGAATTTCCAATGGTTATAATGTTTACAGACATTGATCACATTTATCAATATCAAAATCCTAGAATGTGCCCAAAGTTAGCACACATTTGTTAATTAATTACGATAGATCTACGGAAGAGTACGGTATTTCATCGACGGCAATATTTTTTAGTTTTAATACCAACAGCTAATTAAGACATCAGCGCATTCGTAATAGCACAATACTTTTCGACATTTTCGACTATTTCGTATTATAGTTTTTTTTATGTAACTTACGCGGCGACCAAATAATAGGGTCCTTGCCTGATGGGGTTTATTTGTCGTTCTGAAAACAAGTAACGTTTAATTATATGAATCAATCATGAAACCATGAAGCGGAGATGCGCAGGTTTTCATACATTTTACACTCTAAGTTAAGTCAAATAGTGTTTCAAATGTATAATAACACCATACATGTCCGCCACACTTTGCCACAGCGAAAAGGCAGCCTTACGGCCTAAAAGGGTTTTTAGTAAGCCACTGACGATGTATTCATTTGGATTCCTGTGCTGTGAACTAGTGTGGCTGTCCCACTATCGATAGATGACCTGAAAATTTGGCCAAGTTGTCGTAAAGGCGGCTATAACGATATTACCAATACAATCAATACTTTTATCGATGTCTTAAACGATTAAACGAAATAACAATTACGAATGTAAAGGATTCAAATTTTGGAACAGTTTTAAATAACGCTTACCCAAATTTATTGCATAAGAATTTGGAAAATTACCTTTAGTTTTTCGAAATGATTGAAAATCTCAATATCGCTATAAAAAGTACATTTGAAGGCTCCATGGATAGAAATGTCTAGTTAATTATTATTTGAAATGAGACCTTTCTTTTGGGGCAAAACGATCAGTAAAACAACGTTGGGTTTGCCGTGGTGCTGTATCTTAAAATAAAATAGTTTGAGAAATGTTAGTTTTGTAATCAAAGTGGTTTAAATGTTGAGTTCTCAAAGTGCGGGCAAAGTATCTATTGATAAAAATATTAACATTCTCAGTGAGCGAAATAACACTAAATATACCATTTTGTATGTCATTTACATTTATTAGTTTGTTGAAAGTGTTCTTACCATTGGAGATGAAGTGGGTTGGCTGTGAAACAACAAATAAAATTATGAAGCTACAACTTCTAATAATTCGGGGAGGAAAGGTTTATTTATTTGTTTTTCTGTTCATCACTTACCTACTAACCGATTTTTATTTATGAAATAGGAAGGCAAAGCAAGTGGATCACTTGATGGTAAATGTACACCACCGCATATAGAAACCAGCAACGTCGAAGAGATTGCAAATGCGTTGCCAACCGAGAGGGATAAGATGGAATACCTCTTGTGCCAGTAATTACACCGGCTGTCTTGCTCTCCACGCCGGAACATAACAGTGCAAGCACTGCTGCTTCGCGGATTGTTATGTATTTTTTACCAACATAGTCTATTATACTTATCGAATTACCAGAACGACAATTACAACGGAATTTTCTGACAACTTATAACCAAAACTAAACAATTAGAAAATAATTATCTATATAAGAACGTAAGTGATGTTAAACATAAATATCTTAGAGCCATAAATTGTTTACAAAATCTCATGGTAGTAATAATAAATACTAAATAGTAGAAATAGTAGTAATAAGGCAAAATAACATATTTTAGTAAATAGTTACATTATATATTATGGTGTAACTAACCTTTAAAGGCTCAGCAGTGCAGCAAGCTAACAGCGCCGCCAGGGTGACGACCAACAATGCTCCGAATCCACGCATCTTTGTTATCTAACGAGAATACAATTAAAACATTTTTATTTTTAACACGATAGCCGGAAACACTTAAGCCCAAAAATGTCAGAGAAAAGTTTAAAACAACAAATAAAATTAATTATAATAATGACATAGGATTTAATTGTGGACTTTCGCGATTTTCACACATATTTATCATGTTATCGGGACTTAAACGCGATAAAAATATATTGATAATTTACCTCGACGTTTCGGCCATGTTTCAACGGCCGTGGTCACGAGTAGACCTTTTAATCGCGATCAAGTCCCGAAAACGTTATAAAAAAGACAGAATTTAATTGAACAAATGACTTATACCAATTTCCGCAATGACAACAAAGAAAAATCTTTAGCATCTGGCAGGGCTTAAGACTGCAACCTTCCGTGCCAAGCCGTGAATTTGACCACAGAAGCCACTGCCAGACACTGCGAATTTTTGAATTTGCTTTGTTTTTACATCATTACATTACTGATTTTAAGGTGTAACTCCCTTCGGTGTCATCAATGAGAAACTTATCTCATTCAACTCTTGTTACGAGAGATGGTGTTTTTTTTTCATCAGTAAGCGAATAAAAATCAAAAGAAATTTCAATTACAAGACATTTAACATTTTCACCAATGTTTTTAGAAATATTTTGAACATAAAATAATAACTTAATACGTACCTGAATAGTTGTTGAGTGAGATTGAGGCTACAACTGTGGCGTGGCTGCTTGTGTTGTGACGAAGAAATCTTTGTGGCCGCTTATATATCAAGCTAGTTGCTAACTCTTAGAATCCACCATACGCCGTAACACGGCATGAAAAATTCGTTTTACTCTTTCATTCATATAAAAAAAACTTGTATTAGCTATGGTTAGAAACTAAGTGCCTTCAAACACGTTGTGTAGGTCGGGATTGGTTTAGATTTCTAATATTTCATGTACCTCCCGACAATATCCAAAAACTCCCGCGAAAAAACTTAATCCTAAAATTGTCTTTAAAGACCCAAACTGGTGTTCACCGTAAATAACTTTATTATACAGGGTGTCCCAAAACCCTTCAAAAAAACATATACAGCGTGATAGAGTGAGTGATTGCGAACAACCCTGTGTTTTTCTTTTTTGATTATTTTAATTTTTGACGACGTAGGATCAAAAAAACGAAAGTATTAAAACACGTTTGCTCCCGGTACCTCCCAGCTTTACAATGGATTCCCTCTGACGTCATTTTTACAGTTCTTAGATATCGGTCACAATTTTAGGCCATCAACTTTCAACACTAATCATAATTGCAATAGGATTCTAAAATGAATGTCATTAAATCTAAATCATTCGTTCCGTAGATTCGTTCATTCAAACGACAGTAACCAGAAACAACAACAATCAACTAAAACTTCTTGTTGCCAAACTCTTGTCTGCATGACTAGCACACGTAATTAATATACAATAAGTCTCTCTTTCTGATTAGACCAATATGAAAGAGGGCATAAACGATGACGGCGGAGAAATTTTAAGGCGCATGCTTGCCTTTCTCATTCGGATAACCATTTTGTTATCCCTCTCTAACTTGAATGTGTCCTTTTCCATCGGCTAGGTAATATAAACAGTAAAAGGAGTCTTATGAGCGAAGCAACTTAAAAAGGAGCCATTAAAACATATTGAGTACAAACGTAATTGGACAAAAAGTACCTATCCATTTCGCAAACGTAAACTGGTTAGAAAAGCGGATATAAAGATATACGCTTTCTGTTCACGAAGTGCTTTTTAACGCGTACAGCCACGTAGTCACCGGATATATTCCCGCGTATTGTAACAACTCGGATTCGAGCAGTGCACCTAGCACGACTCTTCTCGATACGCGTTAACTCCCTACGTAACTCAGTGCGTCTCTCTCCTACTAGACTGGTTAGAATGAGACGCACTGAGTTACGTAGCGAGTTAACGCGTGTCGAGAAGATTCGTGCTAGGTGCACAGGTTACAAGCCGCGCAAATGCTAGAGGTGATTACGTGGCTTGCCTACCCCAAACACAAATGTGCGTTTTAGGCGCTGCCCGAGGTGTGATTAAAAAGTTGAGTCAACAAACGGGCACGCCTCCAAAGCAATAACCAATTGCACTTATGTGTTTGAGGCCGTGAATGCGTTTACCAGAAATAACAAACAAAAACATTTTTGAAGCTGTTTATTCCTATTCTCAAAAAGTAGTCCCATAGTGCGCTAGTTAGTCTTATAATGATTGTGGTTGTATGAAATTGGTTTATTTAACAAGCGTATCAATTTTTACTTCAAAACGACAATACATGTTTTGACGTACTTTCGCACTGTGCGGTTACATAAGGTAATTTGTTGAAAAAGTACATTGCAGCGCATGTAAAACCCTCTATAGGATGAGCAGGGCTTCGACGACATCGGTACTGTTGCTGCATCTGTGGACGCAGAACTGGGATGCTCGGTTTTTTGCGGTGTTGACCGCGTAGTAAGCGTTGCAGCTCGTTGCAGAGATGCGAGTTATTACAGACGGCACAAACCTACCCACAACGTACCTTCACAACGTAGCCAGGATTCTGTTATGGGAAGGCAGGCGAAGAAAAATGTACCTCCCTAAAATACCTGCTTTAAGGTTCGTGAACATTCCTGCTAATTAACTGCATCTTCTAGGGGGGGCGCGTGTATCCTGCCCGTACCTCGCTACGCCCCTGCAAATACCGTGCGCACATGCACTAAGATGGCTTCGGCGGATGGCAGTTACAGACGAGATTCAAACGGCATCGCCACATATGACGACGATAAACTATAACAAAGTAGCCTAGAACTCTCTTCTGTGATGAATGTGAGCACAGTGGTGCCCGACAGCCCTATTGGTTTGTGGTTTAAGTATGTCGCGTGACTGCGTGACAGAAAGTGAGGACCACAGGACCGCAAGCGTCTGCACCACCGCTGCACGAGTTCTTAACACAGCGGGGTCGGTGACGAACGCGACGACGACGCGATGGTAGTCGTCGTCGCGTTCGTTCGCCTAGCACTATGTCCAGGAATGCTAACGTGATACGCACCTTCTCGACCGACACTGTTGACCTGTACATTAGGATGCGGGTGTCGAGTTGCGTGATCCATGTCGCCAGCGTAGGAGATGATGCTAACGGTAGTAAGGCAGCGACTAAGACAGGTTGGCCTAACAGCGAGCGTGGGCTACAATTGTGTCTCGCAGCTATCCTAGCCATCGCTCGCAAGATGGCGCGAGCATAGCCGCTTGACGAGGTACTATACAACCTTATGCGAGCTATACACGATCACTATTAACTGACAGTCAAAACTGATTCTGTGCAACATAAGATTCTCCTACTTTCACTGTCAGTTAAAACTGAACCATATTACTGCGAATAAACGATTTTGATTTTTTTTTTTTTGATTTTGACTGAACTAACACTGAACAGTGAAAACTGACGGTTAAAAGTTTTTTTAGATAGTTAATAAAGGAATCCCAAACAAAGTCATTACACATTGGCATTTGCGAGTAGCGTGACGTTCGCCGGTCGCTGCATTCTTAAAGCAGAGGTGGTGACTAGTAGCGGTGCGGCGATGGTTGTGTGCTGTATACGGAGACAAGTACTATGTGCACTAAATAAACGATAACATTGTGATGCAAGGTTTAGGTTTTGCAGGTGGTTGGATCATGTGCAAGGTCCGTCTGGATGACCACCATCATTTTGCTTGCTAATCCAGCTGCTAAGCAGCAGTGCTTGCAGTGTTGAGTTCTGGCGTGGAGAGCAAGAAAGCCGGTGAAATTACTGGCACAAGAGGTATTCCATCTTCGATGTTAGCCTTCCTGTATTAAAAAAAAATCATTAACTTCACCACCATACCATAATATGTAGTGGATTTGTGTTGGAGAATTAAGAGAACCCTTTATTGTCTAGTATGTGCGTTTTATTAATGTAACACAATGCCTTATCAATAGCAAAACTTTGGTAATGGCGTAGGGTAATGGAATTTCGAAAATTAGTTCAGGACTTTAGACAGATTGAAAGACAGACAAACAAACGGACGGACGGACGGACGGACGGACAGAAGTGCAATCGGACGGCGGCCATTAGGTCAGTCAAACAGACGGACGGACGAACGAATGGGTAGGCGGATGGACTAACGCCAGATGGTCGGATGGGCGGACACGCCATTATGACGGTCGGTCTGTCGAGCGAGCGGAGGGATGGATGGGCAGCGGGTGTATCGACAGACGGGCTCGGACTGGCCGGCGGCCGGTGGACCCGTCAGTCAGTCGGTCGATCGGACGGACGGACGGACGGATGGCAGCCGGATGGGCGAACGGACGGACGGACGAATGGATGGGTGGACGGACTGACGGACAGACGGACGGACGAACAGATGAGCGGCGGTCTGCGGACGGACGGACGGACAGACGAACGGACGGACGTACGGACGGGAGAACGGACGGAATGACGACCAGACGGACGGACGGACGGACAAAACAGGGATGCACATGGTCGCTTTTTTAATTATGTTCTTTAATGCATTCGCATATGCATAAAAAATGCCATAATAAACATAAACACGAGTTTAATTTATGACTCTTATAAATTATAATAATATTTGGCACTATGGATGATTATCCATAGTGCCAAATATTATTTACAATTTATTAACTTTTTAATTATTTACAATTATGGCCTAAAATCTTTATGAATAGGTATCGATTACTTTGAACATAAACAACATGAGTAATATGACTCTGAATAATATGTAAAATAAGTTATGGGAATGAAAGGGATGTCCTTTTTTTGATTCTTGATCTTATCCTGCAGGATGCAGCAAAAGGACAAGAGCATATCTTTATCTTTCCATCCAGTTCCATCTTAGTTCCTGTTTGAGCTCATATCTCCGGCTTCTTACTTCTTCTAAACCACGCAACGGTATGGATACGGTTTTGACTGTCACTTAGGCAATTTTGTACAGAGAGTTTTTTTGTACGATACATTTTAATTAAGTTTTCGGTGGTAAATTACATCCGTGCAAAGTCAGGGGGGGTCGCTAGTAGACTAGTAAGATTGGGTCTAACTTTGAATTTACTAAAACTCTTTTTTAATCCCTTCCCGGGGGTTAGAATGTGCAAGGAAGGATTCGAACCTCAGCCAGCCGCCATGACTAATAAGTTTTTCTAACTTTTGTTGTTGCTGTAGTAACGAACGCTTTTACGGTGAGGGAAAGTGTCGTAAGGAAACATGCACATTCATGATAATGAATATGTAACTATCATCCTGTCGGTACGTTTTGCTGCAACAGGGGTTATGGTGGTTACTTGCATAGAGGTATTGCTAGAATACTTACCACATCAGTTCTGATATTCCTAAGCGCATCAGCGTTGAGCTCGACGTCATAAGGAATTAACGTTAACAAGGTCGGTTCAGTACTCCAGTAAAAGAAAAGAACAGTCATAAAATGATATTTTTACCAATCAACTATAAAGTAAAGTTATCTGAAGATGTCATTACAGTATTGATCGCTTTCTTTCAATAGAGTTTAAACTAAAATAAAAATTATACTATTATAAACAATCTTCTTCGTTTTGCATTAGCCCATTTGCTTACTCTGATTGACGTACAAAATAAAGTGTAACTGTCATTCTGTCATGGCCAGGTACAAGTTCCTTGTCGATCGACCAAAGAAGATAGTGACATAAAAGAGGATTTATTTAAAATGTTCCAACTTTTCCATCCATTCACCACATACAGTGGTATTAGGCCGACCCATGGGCCGACCAAAGTATGAAAAACCCCCTGTGAAACCTTTGCAGTATTCATCATCCCATTAAAACAATAAATATGTTAATAAAAAGATCCCGACGAATTGAGAACCACCATTCTTATTTAAGTCGATTAATGGTGGTGATAAATATAACCTTGCTAGGCAGTGCAGGTAGTTGAAGACCGGGTGCAGCGACTTTGATTATCACACAGTTTCGGACGTGGATGACGATTAAGGCCAGTGCATGGGTGTGGGGGCACGCAAAAGAAGTGTAAACGATTGCGAGGCTTGGCCAACCTGCGTTCAGCAACGGACACGCGACCCCCTGGGTCATGTGGTTGTTAAGTGCGGTGGCAAAAGGCCCGCGTGCATCGATGGGGCTAAGGTGGCGCAGGGGCTTGCACCACCGCCGCTATGTTAGTAAAAGATAACTACTATACAATTTTAGTCAAAAATCCTGTTTTTAACACTAAAGCTGTGGCAAATTATTGCCATTGCACCTTATTGGTGAAGTCATTGAAAATGAGCATGAAAACAACAGTTACACCTTAAGCGGTAAATTATGTTTATTAAATGGTGCAGATCGAGGTTTCAGTGTTTCGTTTTGCCTCCTCTAAAACTTAAACAGTTTTGATCATTCTTTCTGAAATAAAAATACAAGGAAAGGATCAGTGTTCGTGTGTTTTAATGTTTTATAAAATATACGCAGATTTTACTCAGTAAATGTATTTTCCGGAGAAAGAAAGAAATGATATTTAGTATTTTGGAGAGTCGTAATTAATAAATCATATAAATTATTCTCACAATAAACAAACATACCATTTGATAAACATCTCTAACATAGGTAACTACCTAAATCTCATTGCACCAGTGACAAAATGCTGGGAGAATTAAGGCAATTTTTAAAGATAGATCACATAATATTCTCTTATGTATCTTCAGATAATGTAGTTATTAAACTTTGTTAGTATGTTATAAGCTAGCGTTAACATAAAATAACAGCACTAAAATTTACTAATTTCATTGGGCCTTGCGAAGCTACTCTCAACGGCAGACTAACAAATACACAGTAAACGGGTCTTTTTCTTACGACACTCGTCGTCAATTGTCTGCTAATTATTTGCGAATAAAACTGAAACGTAGACTTTATTCATTTAATTAAATGCGAATCTAACTTTCATCTGAAACTAGTAGAACTGTTAAGATATTTCCTGATAATGACTTCTTTCTACCCATCTTCCCATAGTGGCATCAGTCCTGCCCAGGAACAAGTTGCTCGAGGCTTCCCCCATGCACCCTTTCTTCACTCCCTAGAATGTTCATTTCTATCCCTTCCAACTGTGTCTGCAGGTATGATCACGCGATTTTAGTTTTGGTTTCTGTGTAGTCGCTATCGAAAGCAAACGCGACCTTTTCTTGCCACTGACTAAAGAAGGATGGACTTATCCTCTCATCTTCGTTTTAAAATAGTTCTGAACAAGACACATCTAGATCGCCAGGTGTCTCTCGCCAGCACAGGTAAAATCTGTGGTGTTCGCATTTCTAAATGGTTTCCTTATCAGCATAAATATGATACTAAAGCCCATGTCTGAGACATCAAGAGGGTATTTCCTAGTGCGCACTTGTAGATAGATACAATAGCGCTGATTATCATAGGGCCGCAACAAAGGTCAGAATCGCCACGCACGTTCAACATAACACGAATATTATACTTATAATAAGGCCTTGGATAAAAGCCTACTGATGAGACATCTTATTAACACCCGCGCTCGCTTTCTCGCCATTTAATGGTAACCCATCGAGTTCCACCGAAGTCAGCAATTCGTAAATCAGTAATTTTCACGCAATATGCAACTCAACAATAATAGAAAAACATTTTGACGTTGATCCGCTTGACAGAGGCTTGACAAGAAACGACAAGACTCGGTCTTGGTTATCATTCGTTCGCTCTATGTTTAAAACATTTTGTTCTGAATGACTGTATGATGACATTTTACATGCATCTTTTATATTGAGTTGGAGAGGCACTAGGCGCAAGTAAAATGTTTTATTTTTTATTAAAATTTTCAAACACAACCAAATTAAAAAAAAAATACATAGGGGTGTTCGCAATCACTTACACTACCCCCCTGTATATGTTTTTTTGAAGGGTTTTGGGACACCCTGTATTTATCCAGGCAATAAAAACAGTATTTTAAAATTTGGTCTGGATAACAGGACTTGGCAGGAGTCCTATAGCAGTATTGCCTATAATTTACAAAGGACATCAGTTTCTCCTGGATCCACATCAAATATTTAACTTCCGCGGGACCCACCTGAGTGACCCTTCCAAATAAAAAAACATCAAATGAGTTCACTTTTTTTTATAAATATACCCATATATTTAATTACACATAAGTTCACAGATTTTTATGAATGAATCAAATTGGTTGACTGTACGTTAGTATACACAAACAGATATTTTTTAAGTATGTAAGTACATACTAAAAAAAATTTTCGAGTCGTGACATCGGTAAATTTCATGGTTCTACTGAGCATAGCTTGTTTTTCCTGAAGAAATTATCAAAAGCCTGACATCGCCAACGACGATCCAATTTTACGTTATGGAACTCTGATAATCAATTTAACCCAAACTATTACAAAGTCAGTTAAGCGTGTTAACATATAAATTGTAACGAAATCGATTTATCATGAATAACTTGCTATCTTACGATTTGTTCCGACTCTAGATCAAACTAATGTATATAAGTTGTCACTTAGACGTTGCATTTCTTCAATTAATTTACAATAATTAACAACAAACAAAAATAAATACTCTTGATTAATTCACACATTTAAACAAAAACAAAAAATATACACTTGGAAATTGCCGCAAGAAAAGACAAGATTTTTGTTGTCGTACTTTTTTCGATATATCTATTTACTATCTTATACCCGCGGCTTCGCTCGGATGGATTTATCAATATCCCATTAATATTTCTAGTTCGATTGGGATACAAAACTAACCTATGTTCTTGTCGAACTCTAAACTATCTTTGTACAATATCGGGTAAATTCTGACTCTCTGTTACGATTTGAAAGAATGACGAAAATAAAAATTAACTGTCGCATTTATAATATTATAAATATTAACCGCCCCAGCTTCGCGCGACAAATAGTTTTATTTTTTTATTTATGTCAACATTTTTGTCATATCCTACAGAGACCTGTTACTACAGCAGTGCATTTTCTTTAAATTATTTAAGTGAAATTGAATGAAATTTTTAAGGCTTTCTTTAAAAAATATCACTAAACGTATATCAATTCAGAAGCAGAACGTATGAAGACTACAACTTGAGAATTTCATTTAATTTAGCTTCAATAATCGAGACTCGAAAAAATGAAACATTAGGTACCAGCTCAGCTTTGTAAGAGCCACCTTAACTTTATTCATTACAAATCGAAAGGGCAACGACCCAATAACAAAAGACGCAAAAGAAAATGAAGTACAAGAACAGAAAACAATCACTGGCAAATGCCTTCCCAAATTATTAACAAACATATTTGAATTAAATTTACGTAGACTGATAAGCCTGCTAGGTAGGTACGTGAATACCGGCTGGATTTTATTAAACGATGCTTTATGAAGATTTATGAGTTAATTCGCTTAATTTTCTCATAACTTTGGGAGGCAAGTGCGCTCAATGAAGGTACAAATTTTAATCGAGTTCATAAACCTGAATACAGATTATATTAGCAGTAATATTTTTTTACAGCGGCTATAACTATTCTAGTTTAATTTATGGTGGGTTTATATGAATTTGGCAAAGCTTATTAATTTTGTTTCAACATTTCTATGATAATCAGGACAGCTAGCACAAACAGGGCTTCCGAAAAGCAGACTTATTCATAACCGGTTTAAAACGAATACCGAAAGTTTAAAACCGGGTTTCAGAATTTTCATCATGTATTCGCGTCGTTAACTAATCACTTTCCAATACCTACTTATTTTAAGGCAAAAAGCCTTAAATCAGTGCGTTCTACCTAGTTTAAGACCAAAGAAGCTGAGCCGTTGGCAGTGACAGTAAAACTAGTCCATCAATTCGAAGACGCGTAGTGGGCTAGGATCAGGGATGCTCGGAGTGTCGTGGATGCAAATAATTTGCAATGAGGTACAAATATAACTTAATCGGTAGGTATATCGTACTTAAAACACTACTGCGATAATTTAAATTGAAAAGATGCATTATTAATATCTTGGATTATGAGCTTAAAAGCGAGACAATAAGATCTACGTTACGAACAAGTGTGTTGAAATAAATTTTGTAGCACTCATATTGCAAAGCCATTGACTCTAATTTTTGTCTATTATAAAGAAGAATTGCACATTTTTCGTTTTCATATCACCTAAAAAAACTTTATGTAGAAAGTGTACTACCGCTGACCGCATACGTGTTTATAAAAAAATAAATAACACTTCTTCCTGTTCATAAAACATGTAAGAATGTAACGCAAGTTCTTCGAAACTCAGTAATTTATTTTTTAAACGCTTCGCCCGTGGTACGGGAAACCTGAAAAATTACACTTCTTCAATGTGGGGTTGTAATTCATTTGCCGCAACAGCTGCAGTGCTAAATAATGATTCGGAGAATCCACATAAATTTTGTTTTTGTATGTAGTTAAAATTAATTTGGTTTTTTTTGCTTTTTCCTTGAAAAAAATAAAGCAAATCACCGCACTCTCACACAATATTATTAAATTTGTGTTATGTATTTAGCCAAACAACTCGGGAAAGAAAAATAAACCTAACCACAAAACTTAGTAAAGATTTTTTGATGATTTCTGTACACAGCATTCAAATAAAACCTTTCTGGAATATGTAAACATGTAAACTAATATGTAAACTAGTTGTTGGAAATATGCCACTGTGGCGGACTGACGATGACGGGCGAATGGACGGACGGAACGAAGTCGCAACATAAATGTTCCTTCTTGCTACGGAACTCTTAAAAGTAAAATAGGTAATTTTATTTTATTTTAAATATTTATGGAAATTTGTTGGCCAAGTTAACCTTGGCCTAAATTAATTTTTTGGCTATAAATAGTTAAGTATAAAGAATATATTTTTTGAGTCATGAATGGTTGTGTTTGTATAGATTTCTTTTTTATTTCTTAGCTTTGCGAATGGAGTATGTATTGATAAGTAGAAATTACATAAACCGATGTTCCGTAAGGGTGAGCAACCATCTAAAGCTGTACAATAAGCATACTCCGGGTAGGACCTCGTGCAACCACCATCTTGCTCGCTAATCCTGCCGCTAAGCAGCAGTGCTTGCACTGTTGTGTTCCGGCGTGGAGAGCAAGACAGCCGGTGCAATTACTGGCACAAGAGGTATTCCATCTTAGCCCTCTGGGTTGGCAACGCATCTGCACTCTCTTTGGTGTTGCAGGTGTCTATAGGCGGTGGTGATCACTTACCATCAGGTGACCCACTTGCTTGTTTGCCTTCCTATGTTGTATAAAAAAAAATACTCCATATTACTCGTAGTAATGTTTAGTTTTAGTTTCTAACCTCGTATGTACACTACACCGAAGTTCTGAATATGGTTTATATTTTTGCTATCTACAACAAAGCAAAATGTGCTCAAATGTTTAGAAACTCTATAAACGTTACTGCGAAAGTAACTTTACGAACTCACCAAGTTGTAATTCACTGTGTTCCAGTACAACGCATTTGGGCCATACCATTTGCTTCCATTCATTTAAATTGAGAAACTAACAAAGTAATTGGTATCTCGCAACAATATAGCAGAACACCTTAGTGTAAGAATGTTGTCAAACACCTCTGAACTTTTTAAGGAATTAAAATTAAAACTCGTGTATATTGTTAGTCTAGGCAAACACTGTGAGAATAAATCTAGGTAGGTAAATAGTTTTCGTTTCGTTGGATAATTTTGGTTTGGAACACATAGGTACGTGTCTTTAGTACAGGCGGAAGCAAAAGAAGGTGATCGCTCATAAAGTACAAAAAGAGCTACATAACCTCCTAACTTGACAACAGTATCGTGTTCTGTGTTACATCTTTGATTGTGTAGATATAACTATCTGCCGCTTTCAGTACAAAGATGATGTTATTATACGTCTCAAAAATACTGGACAATGAACGCGATAAATAGCAAAGACGATTCGTGATTCATTTTTGGAAATTGTGGCGTCCCAAATAAATTCTAACTTGAACTGCAAAGCGAATACTGAGGATCCGTAGTAGTAGCTTGCTTTTGCTTTATATGGATAAACAGAGTTGTACGTGTCGAGTTTAAATAAATAAGTAAAACAACTGCTTAGTCCCAGAATTGTATAGAAAAACCTAAACCGAAAGTGGACCCGTTGCAGCTCAAACGCTCTGAATGAGAAGGACCACCAGTATAACAGAATGGACGACGGAGAGAGAGGCATACTCCAGTTACTGCAAATCAACATGCTGACAATGATGGGGACGATGATTGATGAAGTCATTAATTTTAATTATAATTAACTAAAATGTTGATATATATATTTTTTAGATTTATTTTAGTAATCATACTTAATACTCGGATTAACCTATACGTTATCCTAACCCTGCCAAAATGCAAGGAATATACACTGTCTGTGAAATGTCCTCGCACCATTCATGTGCCGCATGCGCTAGAGACTCTCAACCTCAACCCAAGTATTTACCGCGCATGGACTATGCTACGCGCACAATGAGTATTTTAAAAGAGTAACTTGATCTGAATGCGTTTAATTTACGAGCTTTAAGTGAGTGGCGCTAAAGAGGCACACCAACTTGTTACAGCAACACTGCACGTGAGAGCACGCATGCAGTGCGTGCACATTTGCGGATCACACGTCAGAATACGTACGCACCCTAATGGTTGAGCATATTGGCTGCGTGAATCAATAAAGAAATCGGTACCGCCCAACATACGAATATTTTTTATTGGATAAAAAATATTTTTACCCCAGCAGTCAATATTGACCCAGTATTTGGTAAACTATTTCACTACTCCACTTTATTAATTTTTCCGGCATACTTTTTAAACTACGCTGCGAATGAGTTCGGATTGATTTCCCTGGTGCATGGTAAAAGCCAGCTTGCCAGTTGCCTCGTGGCCTATTAAGTCAGTACTAAAGTTGACTTGGTTTATTTTGTTATTAATTAGAAGCTAGATTAACTCGGGAAGCAAAATCAAATCAAGTTTTCTAAACTTTACTACTTGTACATACTAGTTGTACAGTTTTGAATGCTTTACGTACAATTTCCTTTCCCTAACTTGGATTTTTTCTAAGTTTACGTCGCTAAATATGCAGAGTCAACGTGTCACTCGGATTTGTGAATTTTCTCATGTTGTGACACCCTCTCTAGAATAGTATTGTTATACGAGTGCTGTTAACAATTTAATGTTGATTGCTGCTAAAAACCCTGACAAGGGTGTAAAGAGTAGAAAATACTAAGTAAATTTAATACATTAGCTTTATTTCTTCGCTGGTTAGCTCACTTCCAGACTTGATTCAGTAGTCATGTTTCTCGGATCAGGAAGCCCTAAATTTGTATATAGGTTTATGGTAATTATTCTTCCCCTGTTAATTATTTTCTCAAATACGTCACTTGCCGGTATTACTCAAGCTTGCAAATGAGGTGGTCTTCTACAATCGAAGTGCTATCCTAAATAAACGCATGGCCCCAAATATCAATACATTATTCATCAACACAATACATATTAATTTAGTACACACAATATTATATCGTCAAACATGGTCTGGCTAGTGTAGATAAAACTGTTACTTACTTTCATTGTATAGTTAGTTACCAACTAAAGTATTCATGTTTTATGGAATAAAATGAATTTATTGATACATATCAGCGTTTACATTACATGAATAAAATACAACAAACATAAATTACACAAGGTGTTACATGAATTACATAAATGCATGACCATGGAAATTTTGTGACAGGCCTGTCAAAATGACATGCAAGATTTAAATTAATTTAAAAATTACCGAAAATTCATACAATTTATGATTTCCGTTTACTTTACGGGATCACTATAGTCGTAGCTGTGCCTGCGGCGTTGCCCGCGTAAAAATATAGCCTTAGTCCGTCCATTCTAAATATTGGTAAGTAGTTTAGAAAAATGCCTCTCACAAAATTTATCTCTTAACCATATTAATATAGACTTAAATAGTTATATATTTACATTTATTAACATAAGGTTCTCGATAACAACTACGTAACGCACACGAAACTCACAATGGTTAAGAGTGCACTTGCTGTGTTAACATTTTTGTTATTGCTAATAAAGAATCTGAATCTATAATGTAAAGCAAACGTAAGGATGCGTTAGATAAAAAGTTCTCCCCGGGCACAATCTCAGTATACACAGCTAAGAGTTATTTATGTTTCTTCCCTTGTTCCGGGAGATCCGTGCTCTCTTTAACATCCTGTTCTTTGGCAACAAAAGGCTTTTAAGGAGAAATGTGATAACGAAATAAAATGCAACTAGAGATACCAAGTTTGAGTGGACGAATAAAACTTTATAGAACTTTTTACTTTGGTTCCAAAGTGTCAAGTGTGCTAATTTTATTACTAGCTGTGGTTATAAAAGTAAGATAAACAATTTTCCCAATTCTATATAGAATACAAAGTATCCGTTATGCGCAAAAAAAAACAAATGAATATAAAAAAATTATCAAAGATTTAGGTGTATTGGAAAGCGACCAAGGTCCCAGCAGTTATGGACAGTGACCCAACAATTGACGAGAAGATATAGTTATACGAGTAAAAACGACAGGCAATCATGTCAACTACTGGTAAAAACAATGCTCTACAGATGTCAAGCACTGATACGGTTACCTTAAGCTTAAGTTTTGATCTTTTTGACTCTTTCAGCCGATTTAAATTTGTTTTTATTTTTAGTTTTTTATCGCATATATTGAAACTTCAAGAAACGCTTATTTTAATCTGAGTTTCTAAACGATACTAAAAATTACGTAGATTTCTAAAATGAGCAAACTTTGCTGCAAGAAGCAAAACCCATCAAAAACACATAAAATATCAAGTTAAACACGTGCATGGCGTGAAACCACTAAAATATTTAAATGTCAAGGGGGAACACTGAACGGGTAGGGTCCTGTAAGCCGCTTGGAAGATAAATAAATATAAATTTAACGGCAGCTGACAGGGATAATCTTGAAAAGCAAAAGTTACTCGTTACCTTTAAAACGAAACATGCATTTTGCATGGATTCAGCTAAATTATTTAGTTATGTAATGGTGAAAAGCCGATTTCAAATGTCAACTTTCTGCGATATACTATACGTATCCAGATTGTATGAAGACTTACACAAGAACATAATAAATGAACTTTGTATAAATTAGGAATTTGTACATAATATGATTGAATTGAATTTTAATATTGCCGTTATTTTTTCGGCGAAGAAAAATATTGCGAGAAAACCTTTACATAAGAGCAAAGCAATATAAAGATAGAAATAAAACCATTTATTTCAGGCTGCATAGGCGCATAGAAAAAAATCGTAAAGACTAACATGCATACTTATAAAACAAAACGTTAAAAAATTAAAATTAGCACCTTACTCCGGCGACACAACACCGAACTTTCCTGACTCTCGGCGGTATACTAGTGCGTGTGCGCGCTTGGCTCCGTTTGAACAAAGGAAGTGTGTGTAAATTGACACGTAAGGTGTGCGTAACAAAAAGCAAACAGATTGATCCTAGATACAAGTTAATTAATGATGATGAAATGCTACATAATGAATGACAACACAAAGAAAAATTAGGGCAATGGCAGGACTCGAACCTGCAACATCAGCATCCCATGCCTTGTGTTTACCAGTTTCGCCATATTACCGTTACCATAACCTGCGAATTTTTCAATGTGTTTCCTCTTTACGATCATTCATTATTGATTTTACTTTCATTTTAGTTCTTAAGCTATGTTCCATGTAATATTTTGTTCTAAAAAAAATCTAGACTTGTATAATCTAAATAAATATATTATTAAGGACTTCCACTTAAAATATCTTGCATCAAACTTAATCGCCGTTGCCTCTGGGCCTGGATTTTCCAGAAGAAGATTCAGCCATCATGTCTTTTCACAGTCTGTCAAATGGCCGTATAGAATGCAAGTAAAAGCACTTAAGTGACGACTCCGCATTTGACGTAAACTCGACTCCCTTGAGACCGGGGGAGTAGCATAACTACCTGTAATCCATTAAAGCTTAAGAGAATTGACGCTCGTGAGGCATATCATAAAAATTTCGAAGTATAAAATTTTAGAATTGAAGAGACCGATTCTATTGAAACTTAGTAAGCAATGTAACAAACTCAAACATAGGTCATAGAAGTAAATTTTCGGAATGTATAAGAAAAAAAAGATTCATGCTTGAAGTTTACTATAATAACATGCTATGCTAAAAATTGCTTAATTATTTTCAAAACTGTATTCGAAAATAACCTTCTATTCCGATCTTATTTATGTGCAAAAAGTTTCAATAGAATTGGTTTATGCAATTTAAAAATTTTGAACTTTGAAATTTTTATGTAATCCCATGTGGCATAAATGCTTAATTTAAATAAAGCTGTCTTATATAATTATATACATTTGAGAATTTAAATAAAAAAATTGCAGTTGGATGAGTCCAATTTTCACCTTTATAATTTTAAACTAGCTTTTAATGTCGCTAAAGAGAAATTATTTTACTGTGTAACTGTGTAAGGTTCAAGCAAACAAGCATTCAATAGAGCATACAATAAGACATGCAAATAAGCATGGAAGCAATCATGCAAGAGAGTAATCGATTATGCAAGTTAGCAAATTGAATAAATTGTAATAAATTATGAAGCATTAAGAATTATATACAACATAAATTGTTACGCAAGTGGAAAAATTAATTGATTCATCGTTAATTTCAGATTTAATATAATTATAAATCAAGTATAAAGTTCAAAACTCCGCTGTTTGTAAATTAGTAAAACGCAATTGTATGCGTTCAAAGTTTTAATCGCATTAACATCAGAAAATTCCGTCATTGAATTAAATATGATTGCTTTGAGTTTCATTTATATTGTTCGAGCAGTATTAACGCTGTATAAAATTGATTCCAGCGATTAAATCCCCATATTCCTTCCTTTCATAAAAAACAAGTCCACCCCCATTACGCCCTAACCTTATATTTATCACAGCTTTAATGCCAGCTCTGTATACTTAATCATTTTTATTGTATCTAATCGAACAATGGGTCGCAGTTGCTGATTTCGCTATAAGTAATTATATCTACGACAAATGTTTATTTTGGGGATATGAATGACGGTTATACACGCGATTGCTCCATTATTAACTGGGTGCAATTGAAATGTTGAGCTTGCTTATGATTTGCGGCCCATTTCTACACCAAATTAGATTAAAATCGTACACATTATATTAATTAGGGCGTTGATGTGGCAATGCTGTATACGGGTTGGGAGCTAAATACAAGTAGTAGGTAGGTTACCAACACTTATGAAATTATTAAAAATTCCTTAGAGCTTACACGCATGCAGAAGCAAAGTATTCGTCACGAATTCTTTTTAAGAATTTTAATGAATACTCCATGTTATTTCTTCTGAATATTGATGGAAACTAGTAGAACTGAATACTCAATAAGAATAAGTTAAGGAATAACATGCGCGACAATAGCATGAAAGCTAATCAAATATCAGTAAATATCAATTTATGCAAAACATCATACATTTTATGATTATTATATGACGACCGGATAGCTTAGTGATTAGTGACCCTGACTTTGAAGCTAGAAGTTCCGGTTTCGATTCCCGGGAGGGGCAAGTGTTTTTATGATTAATACGAATGTTTGTACCTGAGTATATGCATTAATCTATTTAAGTTTGTATATCCGTTGTCTAGTACCCATAGTTCAAGCTTTGCTTAAGTAGTTTGGGACTAGGTCAATTGGTGTGAATTGTCCCAAGATTAATTTATTTATAATGTCACTTTATAACCTTTGGATACCAAACTCAGCTTTTCGACTGACTTTACATTTTCCCATGTAAATATTTATTCTCAGATTTTTAAAAAATATTTCCCAACGCAATAACATTTTGGCAAATGCACAAGTTATTTTCGTATCGTACATAAATAGAAGGAAGTAAAGAAGTGTTCCAGCGACAAGATAGCGCGGATGTGTTTCGCGATGCTTCCGTCGCTAGCGTATTACCTACTGCACTTTATTTCTTGCAGGCCTTGTGAAAACACAAGGATCTTTTTGTTTGAATATTAATTTGATATATTTTATTGACATCACATATTATGAATATTATATTAATTGCAGTCGGTTGAACATCTGTTCTCTTTGGATTTTCGTCGGTGTGATCTAGATACAGGGCGGTCTGTCAGCCAAGTTCGAAAAAAAGCGACACACCGGCCGTGTGTATGTTTACAGGAGGCATTTCGGACCACCTTTGATCCCCTAAAACTTTAAAACAAGTTTAAAACACTTTAAAACCTTTTGCATGACATGCACACTTGTAACTATGCAAATCCAACAAGACCTCCTTGAAAATCTAAAATCAAAAGTGACATATGTAAATTGACTATAGTTTTTGAGTTATCAAGGTCTGTAAAGTGCCATTTTTATCACTAAACATAACATGTCATCTAGACATAATGTTTGAGTTTTGTATGAAAGTGGCAGAAACTAGAAATTTGGCATATTGTTCATTAAGCATAATATGCAAGAGCATAATCTAAAAATTACAAATATAATAAAATCAGCCAAATTTCGAACAACATGTAAGGTTTTTAGGAATCATTTACATAAATTAATTTGATATAAAACTTACCTTCTTGGTGCGAAAATCATGCTGTAAAGTGCATGTTGTAAAGTTTGAGATACCAACATACACACACCATATAAATATTTATATTTATCTAAACGTGAAAAATACTAGCTTCTGAGCTTTATCGCAGTTACACGAAAAATGCAGCGAAGTGAAATAGTGTATCTTGCCACTATGTTTCACATGTTGACGGGGTCTAGATACCTGGGAGGAAAAAGGAAGCTTACAAGTCCAGCATCGGATGAGAAACTATCTAGAACCTACGGTTCTCATTAGCGGCGGTGATGGACTTATCATCAAGTACACTGCATGATCAACAAACTGGAACAAATTACCTTGTTTTTCCGCAAACAAATAAAAAAGTTCTTTCTCTCCTAAATGTGCTATGAGTGGTAGTACGTATGTAGTACAGTCAGTGTCAGAAATAGCTAAACACTTAATAACCTTGTCGTAGTAATGTATTAAATGAGAGAGTTGCTCGAATTTGTCTCATTACTGTCAGCGACGAGGTACTAAAATGTTCAGGCTGACTGTACTACTGGTTTCGCAGAGGAGCTAGGTAATTTGTTCCAGTTTGTTGATACGGACCTCCGCAAAGTAACGCCTGAATCTATTAGTTGCAAGTACAGATCCCGGCAAACAACTTGAACATTGACCTTGTCTGCGCAGTAGCCGTTTCTAGTACAAATGTGTACCCCCAAACTTACCCCCTCCACTCGATTTATGCTCAAGTTGTTTGCCTGCAAGTATAGCCCAACTAGAGACGATGTCACGCCCACTGCTGCATGTCATGTGTGTACCGGAGAGTTTCATTCGAATTTTAAATTTTTTGTTTTTTTTTGTATGCGCTGTGTTCGTACGTGTAATCGTTCACCTCAAATCTCGTTGCGTTATCTATGTTCGTTTGATTTTGTTTACCATAAAAAATTACACTTCGTATCTGTATAAATAACCGCATTAAATAAATATCAAAATAACGGCGTCTTTTTAACAAAGTATAATAACAATGGCTGCCCCTTGAGGGTGCACTTGACGCTCTCATGCTCTCAAGCGATATTGCTCTTTCAAATTTCGAGATACGTCACGATCTTGGCAGACTGTTGTCAGCCTTCATTTATCTACTGCTGTTGTAAATTCTGGGTAGGATTAAATTAAAAATACAAAAAGATTTTTATTTTATGCCTAAACTTGTCGTTGCTCAGTACATTATTTGTTTAAATTCGAATAATAAACTAGTCTTGGATTACTAAAATCGTATGACTTTTACTAACTACAGGAAATAAAAAACAAATATTTATTTTTATGTAAATACAGTAAATTTCACGAATTAACCACGAAACCTGAACGGAGTCTATCCACACTAATAATAATAGACAGGTAAACTTTGTTTGTTTGTATGTGGGGGTAGGGGGTGATCTCTGGAAGTACTGAATCGATTCCAAAAATGCTTTCACTATAGAAAGCTACACTATCCCTGACGGATATAGGCTACTGATTCGAACGAAGTCGCGCGCGTCCGCTAGTATGTCATTAAATTACACAATATAGTGATTGATTTATGCTATAATGCTTATTTTGCTATAATTTTCTCAAAAGTATTAACGTAGTATTATAGATCTAAAAGAACTCTAACCTGACATAAACCAATTTGAACGTTAGTCATGTTTTGGAAATCCTGTAAAAATTATAAATTCAATGACCACGCAAAGAAAATTCCTGAAAGTTCTAACTTGTGAGGAAAAATAATATCAGCAAATGATTTTTTATAGCAAACGCATATAAATAAGGTGATAACTAACGGAACTAAGGGTAATAGTTACAGATCGCACTGGAACTGGAACTTGAGTACGATCTATAACTACCACCGTTAATCAATTCCAGTGTTATTTTCGTGCAAATTAAAGAAGCCGAATTCATTTTTTATGTTCGATTTACTTACACGTTTTGTATGAAATAAATAAAAGTAAATCCCAATCTTACCTGACCGGAAGAGACGAAGTGTCCCACATAGATCCAATCTTGGTAGCTCCCTTTCTTAATTCCATCCTTGGGTCCTAAAGACGAACCCTGTTAAAGGAAATCTTTGGTTTATACAATGCGATTACCTAATGTTCGCCCCTCAGTATTAGTCGACAAAAATCGTGTTTGATTTACATGGCCTTTTTGCACCTTTACATGATACTTGACCTACTATCTAAAGACAGCAATGTACTTCACTTCATTTTATTTTCTATGCCATTTCCGATGACAGCCGGATGGTATCGTACCTAAAAACAAGCTCAGTCTAATACATATAGTGTTTAAAGGACTGCTTTATTTTAGTGATGCGATATAGTGTTTATCGCTTTTGATTTTAATTATCAACTTTAATTAATCATCCTCATCATCATTATAATCAGCCGGTAGACCCCTACAGCCTAAACATTTGCCTTCCCCTAGGATCTCTACTACGGTCGATCTTGTACTGCTTAGATCCAGCGGTGTCCAGCAATCCGCACCAGATCGACGGTCCACGAACACTTCGTCCTCTGGTACGCGTTCTCAACTCGAAAACTATTCCGCCCCAATAACCATCGGTTCTACCAACAATGTGCCTTACTCATTGCCAATTTATAAATTAATAAATATCTTGGGACAAAGTTATCACAGAAAAGAAAATAGAAAAGTTAAAAATCAAATTAAAATTAAAAATGTCACCTAAGCCGCTGTTTCTGGGTAGAGTGCCCAAAAGGCTGGCGGCGTTACCTCTCGGAATGGCAATGCCAACACGTTGGGCGAGGAACGCTCCAGCCCTTGGGTCACCAGAGGTGTCGACTATTTTTTTTCTTTATTTTTTTAAACAACATAAAAATAAATAAATATCTTGGGACAAGTTCACACCAATTGACCTAGTCCCAAACTAAACAAAGCTTGTACTTTGGGTACTAGACAACGAATATACATTATATATAGATAAATACATATACTTACATACTTACAACATCCAAGACTCGAGTAGAATCATATTATTATAAACATTTGCCTCTCCTGGGAATTAAACCTGGAACCTGTAGTTTCATAGCCAGGTCACTAACCACTAGGCTATCTGTAATGTAATTTTTTCAAGCTCAATAAAAGTATAAACACTTTCTAATAAAGAAACAAAACAGAATGACCAGTAGAAAGAAACGCACTGAGCGCTAAGAAAGGCGCAGTGTGTCGTCTTAATCACTCAGACTGATGAAGAAAAGGTACCCAATAATACATAAATGTTAATTTTGATTTATTATTTCTTTAACACACCGCCATAATTCATATTCTAGCAAAATATTCTAGTTCTAGTCTATTGGTATAGCAAATATAGATGGTATTTAAAGGTGAAGTTTGAAAAACTTAGCGAAGCGCCTTCTTTATGGAACTTTTCTTAAGGATTTACCTTCAATTATATCTCACAATCTCGCAATAGCGGGCTTTTATAAAGGCAGATCTCTTTTTTCATAATATTTTTCAAGAAATGGCCCCATTATCTTATATTTATTACCCTAACTCCAGCAAGTTTCTGAACGGCTCGGTCGACAACTCTTTTCACCTTCTGTTGTAAAATCGTCGTTTAGTAGTGGCTTTATAAAAACTTTTATAAGCCTTAAGAGTGTCGCACGATCCGAAGTAATTAATCGTATCAACATTAGTATGAGCGCTTACGCACTGTGTTCTATCTAATTTATATGTCTTCATTATGGAAATGTAATATCCCAAACGGTGCTTTTTTTTTGTGGATCTGACGCTATGCGGTATCTTAAATGGATAAATTACTTATATCGTCTCGTTTGTTTGAATATAATTTCTTTGAAGCTTGATACAAGGTTAGTTCAATATGGTATAGGTAGTTTATTTATTCAGTCAATAAAAAGTGAATTAAATGCACAAAATTACAAGTTACATATTTATGTGCGTAAAATGACAAACATAAAAAATATAACGACAACTTTCGTATTAAAAATAAATCGCATCCAAATAAAGGAAGCGGATCAGAAAATCTTCTAAAAGCATTCTCAGCACAAAAACTTGGATAATTTAAGCTTACTCAAACTGGAAAGTTAGCAAATGACACCGCGGGGACAGAAATATTTCGCAATCTCTCCACAGACCGAGATGGGATGCCCCAAAGTTTTTCCCAAGGAAGTTGGCCTGAAACGAGTCTGTTGGCGGCGCTTCATAGCTGAGACAAGACAATAGACGCCACGAGAATAGTGGGAAATGTTATCTTTTGTGTTAGTTTGAATCTCGCTTTTTCTATAAATAAGAGTTTGCTTATTGAAAACGGCGCAAAATACTACCCCGAAGTTTGCAGCTACACTTTAGATTGTTCAGTAGTTATTGCCAGACAAGACAAGGCGCTATTTGCAGCTGTACCGTTTGCAAAATCATTTTAATTTGAACACGTTCAGTGACTGTTTCACTAAATTACAATACAAAGAAATATTTCTATCATTGACAGTTCCTTTTTAGGAACTGTCAATGGTCTTCTCGGGTGGTAGGACCTTGTGCAAGGTCCGTCCGGATCGCTACCACCATCTTGTTCGCTAATCCTGCCGCTAAGCAGCAGTGCTTGCACTGTTGTGTTCCGGCGTGGAGAGCAAGACAGCTGGTGTAATTACTGGCACAAGAGGTATTCCATCTTAGCCCTCTGGGTTGGCAACGCATCTGCACTCTCTTTGTTGTTGCAGGTGTCTATAGGCGGTGGTGATCACTTACCATCAGGTGACCCACTTGCTTGTTTGCCTTCCTATGTTGTATAAAAAAAAAACTGTCAATCATAGAAATATTTCTTGTTGGTCTTGTCTTGGTTGTTTTTTAACAACATTGTTTGAGTGCACTAGACTGTTCACCACACATGTACACTGCATGTATACACTACAGAACCGTTTTTGTAGAAATACTTGAATAAGCAGGCTAAATAAATAGTACTAGAATAGAATAATTTATTCATAAAGTCTTTGTTAGTTATAATTACTGAACTAGTAACATAATGGGCAATAGATTGACATGTTAGTCGTTCCAATTTTACGAGTAAATTCTATTAGTATTTGATTAAATTAACTATATGTACATAATTACTCTATATCTATTGTTTTTATTTAGTAAACGACGACGATTTGGGGGATATTTGAAGATTTAGGTTTTAGGTTTAGAGTATTCAATATATTTAAGTGTTTATAGTGTACCTTGTATACCCATTTTCCATTTAATAAATTAAAAAAAATCTTTACTAAACCAATACTTTGTGACGATATTGTTCAGCGAAATACTTAAAAAAATTGATAGAACATTCGACAATCAGCAATGTCCAGCCGCACAATACGTTCCCATTGTAATCGCCACGTGTGGCATGTGGCGTGTTCGGGAAATGAAAATCAGTGGAGCACAGCGTACATCCTTTACGCTTCTACCCGAGTGGGAAGCGAACAGCGGTAGTCTAGTTCCTAGACATTTACAGCAGTTCAGAGAATCTAGCTCAACGCACGATCGGAAGGTTGATATTAGGGAATGCAAACCTGGTTGTTTTCTCTAAGAAATAACCGGATAAAACCAAATTTTCTTAGAGAAAAATAACTGGTTTTGCGTTTTCTTAATCAGCCACAAGAGGGCAGAACAGTAAGGCAGTGGAGTGGACAGCGCAGTGCTATGAAAAGGACGTACAAACCGTTTTCTTAGGATACTGGTTTGACGGAGACGCAGGAGGGGATAAATTAAATCTGGGCCGGTCGTAATATTAGGGCCGCTGGAAGGTACAGTCATTAGGCAATTTGATACATAGGCCACAGCAGAACGTTGTTGCAATGTGTCATCGCTGGGGTATTATGACATTTATTCAGAAGTCATAATGACATTTATTGTGGAAGGTTCCACAGTGGCCCGTGAATCAAATTGGTTGACTGACGATTTTTGAAAATCATCTATCCGTTGGCCGCCTTTTAGTTCCGGTTTCTTGCCGGTATTCTGAGACAGTTTCGTACTACCCCGGTCGAGCTGGCCCATTCGTACTACAAGCAGCAACTGTCTACAATGGGGCTCAACCATTACGGAAGTACCTACCTAGTTTCGAAAGTTATATAGTCATTGCAGCTTCAAGCTTATGTCTTCCTCACCCATAATCGGCTTGCCGCTTAACACTCGTGCCGACGCGTTCGCTCAGCGATGCTAAATTGGAAAAGCAACACCTGTGTTGGGCGTGTTTTCGAAACAACCCTCTCCGTTGATCTAGACCGCTTACCTAATAGTTTAAATTTTTATTGTTTTTGAATTTTATTGCGCATTGGTTATAATATTAAATAAATAAATAAATAACTTTATCGCAATAAAATAGTTATTTTGTCGATCTTGTTTGCGTTTATTGATGCAGACTGTATTAAGACCCAATAATGCCAAAGGCACAAATTAAAAGTAATAATTTAAATTTTCAATGCATCACAACGTTAAACAATGTTAATCTATTTCCCAATGACCAACGCATGCCAACAACGAGATTATTGATGCAAAATTAATTAATTGCAACGAACAGGCAATCGGGCATAGCAAATAGCGGACGGATTTATGATGTATCATGCCTAGTTTTCGGATCAATTCCTGAGCTAGGAATTAATCAGACGTAGGTATTGGCTTTCCGTAAAGATGCGACATAGGTACACATATATTCGTATACCAACGAAATTGATTTAGGAATCTCGCATTCGATACAATATTATGTGTTACCATGCTGTCTAAAACTATTGTAACAATTCTGTTAACTACAAAGATTCAGTATTCAACAAAATATAACCATTATTTATATTCAAAATGCCATAATTTTTGCAAAAGCTTAACCAGTACCTTCTTCTTAATCTTCTTTCGGTGCATCTCTATCTAGGGAAGTTGGCGGTCAGGTCTGTGTACTTTTCTTTGTCCTCTTTGAGACGAAACACCGATCCTCATTCACTCCCAGATATTATTGAGTTATGATTTGTTCCGTCCTAGTTCTTCTATCCTAGTACCTCATACTGCTTAGTACGGTCACCATCAAAAATATAGGAGCGGGCAAGGTGTTCAAAAATTCTCAACACGATCGAACGCATTTGGTCATAGAGTCGTGTTCAGATGTTTTTGAGCAACTAGACAAATATTTTATTTAAACTGGAACAAATTACCTTACTTGAATGGCGTACACAACCACGCCATTCAAGTAGCGAACGGTCGTACTATTTGAAATGAATGATGCCTCGTACAGAGGCGAAACGCACGTCAATCGTGTTGTTTTAGTGTTTAGTGGTGGTGGTGTATAGTTGAGTCTGTATGATATATGTTGTTGCGTGTGGAAGCGGGGTAAAGTGAGTTTTTTCATGAAGATATATGTATATGTCGCACAGACGCAGCTATCTTGCACGAGCACGGCACTGATTTCGCAGAGTAGCAAGGCAATTTGTTCCACTTTGTTGATATGGACCTCCGCAAAGTAAAGCCTGCATCTATTAATTAGATATATATATGACATATATTCGATGACGACTGTACCTAATTACGGAGCACATGAAGGGACTATTCGCTATGTATTATACTGAAACCACTGTCGCCAATGCTTGTCGCTCGCACGCGACTAAACGCCACTAAAAGTGATAGTATACAACAATATGAGCATTTGTTCATATGGTTGTATCGGCTATACGAATTACAGTAGAAAACCATTCCGTGCGTCCTCTGTGAACCTAATTAAACTCTCCAATATATATACTGGATAATATTATTCGAATGTTTTTGAGCTACCAAATAAGAGTTAAAATGTAGACTATTTGACTAGGTAACGACTTTATTTACTCGACATACATCAAAGCGTTCGTTTGAAATAGGCTCGGATTTCTAGCTCTCAGCGTACGTATTGAATCCACGCTCCATTTCGCATGCCAATATGGCTTTTATATAGGTAAAACGCCTGGCTGGTCAAGGATGGCGTGAGCAATTAACGGATGGCTTTCCCTTGCTGTTAGATACATGAGCTTATATATTCGATTCGTTTTTTTATATATTCAGTGGTTTGAACTTCTGAAATTCAAACACAATAGCGTCAAGAAGTGTTTTACTTGCAAAAACTACTCGAATTGACAAAACATTGCACAATAATGCGATTTTTTGGACTTTCCGCCTCCTACGAAGCAATTCACCCATGGCAATCCCTAATTACTGTTTTCTTAAAGCAGAGGTAGAAATTAGTCGTAATAAATGCTCATAACCATAAAGCCCTGGTCAATAGTAAAGCTGCTCATAGCACGCGTCCTGAAAATGAGAACATATGAATGGACTAGTGTAATACGGACCAGTAGAACTAACCAATCCTTCGCTTTCACTCTTTTGATGAGGTATTAATGGTGTACCGACTCGTTAAGGAAAATAATCTTATGAGCTTATGCATCGTTTTAGCTGAAATGAAAAGCTTGCGTAGCTAAACTGACTTGTTACGACCGTAACTAAGACAACTTTCTTTAAATAAAATATTTGTTAACATTCTATTATTATGAAAAAAACGGCCAAGTGCGAGTCTGACTCACCGAGGGTTCCATACAAAATTCATGGGCACCGAACATTATTGCTCTAAGGAAACGATAAACTGGATTGAGGAAAAACTTAACTTTGTCCTAGAAAAACGCTTGCAAAGAACTTTTACGGCGTATTACTTTAAAAAAAACAGATAGTAGCGGTATTAGACAACAGATATACATGCATTCTTATACAAATAAAAACATTCATAAATTAATGTTTAACATTCACAACTACGACAACGACATGAAGACAACCACGACACGACAATGTTTGTCCCTTGCAGCTTTCGAACCGGAGACCTAGAAGCTTCAGACTCAGGATCACAAACCAATAAACCATCAGGCTGTCATTGTATTTACAATCTCCATTGAACCTACAACTTTTCGAAACTAACATGGCGGCTCAATACGGAAACCATAAGGGTAATAAATCTAAACGCCCTCGGAACCTTCCGAAACCTAAATTAAAGGGTAACGTAAGGGTTTGCAGCGTTTGCGATTTCAAACACATTCTGGTTTTCAAATAATGTATTATTATTAAAGAGCCCAAAGTGCCCCACTGCTGGGCAAAGGCACTTATTATCCTTCCGTAGGTCCATCTTGAACAGTCTCTTGAGGTATGTCACTAGTCTTTGTGAAAGGCGTGAACTCAACTCGCCATTATATTGGGTTTAAAAACGGCACTTAATGGTCCTAGTCATTGACAGTGACCTAATAATTGACGAGTAGATTTGAAAAGAGACGAGTAAAAACTGGAGTCAATAATATCAACTACTGGTAAAACCAGTATCCTACGAGTGTCAAATACTAGTAAAGTTACCTTGTTTTAGTAAAAGGTTTAACTTTAGTTCATGTAGCTAGAGTGACCACAAATATGCAAAATTACTATACGAATTGTTACTATTTGTATACTAAAACAAATTGGTTTGTTCTTAATTGAAGACTTATGTTTTAATTTCCTGTTTTCATTTCAAAATGTTTTAATTTAAAAACTGTCATTAACACTCATTTTGTATGACTTTGGAATCAGATAACCGCACAAACAATTGAATAAACTATGTAAAACCTCTATTTTGATTTCAATAAATTTGCTATAATTTATTCAAAAGAATATCTGAACCACGACATTTCCTTCGAGCTTGTTCTCCAAACCTAATCAACATGCTTTCATTTTCATCTGGCCTCTCTGTACTATTGTCTTTATTCTGGCCATCTGTTACGAGAAAATGAATTTGTTTTCCGAATTCAATTTCCGTATTGTCGGCGCCGATTCAATAGGCTAAACAAAGGCTTGAGCTAAATCAAAGGGATCGGTTTCATTTCCTACAAATATTTTCAATTGCTTAAAATCTATAACGTGGATAAATTGCTTTGTTTTGTACCTGCTAAAATTTTCTGAAATCGATTGGTGAATTGTAAGAAAGTGGCAGTTGGGCTGTTGAATAATTTAGAAAGCCTGATGGGATATTGCGAAAGTTTGAGAAGAGATTATTTAAGAGTTACCACTTAACGTCTGATTCTCATTTTACTTGGAAAAATTTCCTATTCACAATCAAAAAATAATAATGCTTTAGGTACAGGCATTTAACACAGAATCGATAAAGAGCACTTGAAATCTAAATTTTGCTAAAACGGTGTTTAATAAATATAGCCGCGTTGGAATATAAATTAAATAAGTCGTAGGATTTCAACGCGGGGATTTTTATTGATGGCGGTAATTCATTTGAGCGGCACCCGCAGTGTGCCGGGAGAAATATGAAAGGCATTACAGCAAAAAGGCCTCTCCGAATTTATGAGCATCTCTCACTGTTTGATAACGTTCGAGTTTTCATGGCAGCAGGTTTGAAAATGTTCTCGATTGGCTTAAAAGCCCGGAAATCAACCCGACAGGAGACCCGGTTTCTGGGTGTTTTAATACACTTTTGCTGTACCGAATTGTGATTGTGTTAACACTCTAAGTCTTGTCGGTGTCCACTGATCGATAGTTAAAGCGTAATTTGATCTTTCATTTTATTGCCCCATATTGATTAATAAGCATAGATTAGGCGGGGCAAGAGCTTTGGTGGTTCATGCTCGATGTAGGGTTCCATAGCTTTTATTAAAACCAATAAAAACAATTGTTGTGAGGTTCTTCATGGTTTGACTAGTTATGTTTTTCAAACAATTTGGTGCTATCTTTATTTTATTTTTTCAGAAGGCATCGACAGTTTAAGTTTCTTATTAAGTCAAAAACCAATGAAGCATAGTTTTCGTCAGTTTATTTATTAATTTAGATAGTTTAGCTTATTTATTCAGGATGAACTGTTTTGTATTATTGTTTATTTTTGTCACTTCTTCTTTTAAAGTAATAATGGAAGATTCACACTGTTGTAGCCAGTTGTTAGTTGCAGTGTTAATTATTGGCTCGACCAGAGTAGTACTACACTTTCAGAAAAACACTACGTTATTAGGTGACCTGCATGCACGTTCGCCTCCCAGTTTCATAAAAGAACTTCCTAGTAAAACAATCTTGAAAGAATAAAACTAGCATGCCTTTAAGATGCAGCGGCCGGATGCTACTTTCTAATTAATTTCCCAGGTGTGCTGTAAACAATTTTATTGCAAACCAACTTTAATATTTACATATTCTTCTTGTTCTTTCCTAGTTACAAACCGGAATGAATTTCTTGATGCAGAAGTATAAAGTAGTTTAACATTTTTTGATCTGTTTGAGATTGAGAATAAGGGAATTTCCCTAGAGAGATGTTGCGGGTTCGATTTTTTTTCAACTGAGCGTGAAAGGTTCCAAGTTACTGCTAATATCCGTTTATTTTCAGTAAACAGAAACAAATCGTTATCATTCGAAAGTGTTTTCTCGAGCAAATTTATTTTTGTTGAGAATTTTCATTCAATGTTTCGCAGTAATTTCATTGAGTGTGATCCAGGTCCACGGACCTCAGGAGAACTGCGCTGTGGAAGCGTGTTGGGTGCATAACGTAATAGATGTAAATCGCTCGGTTCCATACTAATGTTATTAGCAACTGTCAATTTAGTTAGGTATGTTGCATAACCGTTAAACTAGATGGCGCTACTAAAGAAAGAAAGAAAATATACCGCTCACAAGGCTCACAAGATAAAATATCATAAATAATAAAAACCAATAAGTAGGTACTTCAAGTGTTTTGTTATATTTTATTTTAGTAAAATTGGGTAGATGACATCTGAAACAAAATGGCATGACGGTGTAAAATTGTTGTAGGTCGTCATTTTAAAATAATATCCAGAAAAAAGTATTTAAAAAAACCATAATATGTTATTAAAGGGACTATAGCGATTTAAGAGTACGAAACTTAAGAAAAACTAAATTTAAATTTTCGTTTCCAAATATATAAATTAGAACCCTATTAAAAAATACGAGAAGTTTTTTCAAGCGCGATATTTAAACAAAAAAGTGATCGTAGACAAAAAAAAACTGTGTTTCCTTATACTTATTATAAAGAACTCCACCCACTTTCGTTTACTTAGTGCCATTTCTCAAAATCTGCTTTCCCTTAAGCTTCAATCTCCTGTCTTCGTACAGCCCTGCGGTCTCATTTTTTTGTCTTCATCATCATCATCATTCATAATAAAATATAAACTTGAAAATAAAAGATCTAATAAAATAGAATAAGGGACATCAAGTGTACAATTATGAGCATTGTGTTGTTGATATACGCATATCCTTAGTACAAAAATAAATATCAAAGCATAAAGAAATTAAAAGCTTCCCAAAAGTTGGTAGAACTTTTAAAGAGCTCTCAACTTCACATAAGAAAGGAAATTATCGTGAACCAGAGGTATAATTTAAGAAGTTTTGGACTAAAGCCGCCAGCGACAAGCTCTTATTGCAAACCAGTTGCAAACAGGCTCGAAGGGAGTAGCTTTCGCTCAAATGTTACTCTTTAATAATATACCTAATAATTTAAGTTTTGAAACATAAATAAAGTTTGTTTCAGTCTGGGAAAAACAAGAAAAGTTATAAAACTGACCTTGATTGATGATGAACTTTATACGGAATCACTCCTCCGAAAACGAGTACGTAAAGTTAGCTGCGATCGATAGTATCACTCGACCAGGTTTGGTTGAGGACTATTAACAATAATAATTTTTTTAATAAATATGCAGAAATAATAATTCAATTTAAATAAATAAATAAATATCTCAGGACAATTCATACCAATTGACCTAGTCCCAAGCTAAGTAAACCTTGTGTTATGGGTACTATACTACGGAAATACAGACTTAAATAGATAGATACATACATATAACATCCAAGACTCGCGTACAAATATTCATATTCATCATACAAACATTTGCCCTTCCCGGGAATCGAACCCGGAACTTCTAATTTATTTATTCAGATAATAACATGATTTTTGCTAGTAGCCAATTACATTCAACTTATTATTTATCTTTTTGGATCATAAAATCACAATAATGTAAAAAAAAATAACAAGTATAAATTGCCAAATTAATTGATTCCGATAAAAGTTAAGTTATGACAAGTAAATTTGGGCTACAGATATCGTAGCTCAAACTTTGGCCACAAATACTTACTTTTTTTTTTAGCTATACTTAATTAGGTAGTCCGTTTGTTAAGAGAAGGTAATAGGTAAATTTGTTTTCGCAATAAACGTTAGCGGATTTCGCAACAGGTAATGAGAATAAGTGATATATCTCTATCACTACATAGTATAAAGTTAAGTCGGTATCCGTTTCTGTCTGTCTTTATATCTTCGGCCGCCTACTCCCTTTAAACGGATTTTGATGCGGTTTTCACTGTCAATTACAGATTTTTGTAAGGAAGGTTTTATGTATATTACGTCTTAATTTACCCGTGCAAAGCCGGGACGGGTCACTAGTGAATAATAAATTCAGTCATCATGGCAGGTTGTGGAATTGCGGATACAAATTGTTTATTTTCCATCTCTTTAGAACTACGTAATGGTTGTTTAAAATAGAAATACAATTCGCTTTATATCCGTGGGCAAAGTTTGTGGGCTAGGGTCTCTGCAGTGTTACAAAGTTGCTTGTCTAGACTTAACTTGTACTTAGCTGGACTTTACTGATGTATGTTGTGTCGACTTCCTATTTAATCGATAATGCTTAGGATTACGTTTTGATTTTACAAATTTCAATGTCACACGTTATTCATTAAGGTATTTCTTGTTCATCGTTTTGTAAGACGTCCGCCTAGTCTAAAATATGTTTATGACACACGAAATTAGGGCTTGTTTTATTTACCAGGTAGAATCCCAAACGTAGGTAAACCAGAATAATTGGATGGTAAACAAGCTCGTAAACATAATTATGTAGCGTAATATTATATGTTGAACAACAAACTTTAATTAAGATTAAATAATTAAACATAATATTATAGGGTGTATTTTTTTATATTTAATAAAGTATCCATTTCTACATTTAAATAACTTAAAGCTGCAGCCCATTTTCGTATTTCAGACTAACAACAACTACTTTTCAGCCCAAGGGAGACCTATGTGCTAGAGACAGGCCTAATTCGGTTAATCGCACCCAGGCTGCACATATCGCTCGGTGGGGGAGCAAGAACGGACTAATTGACATCTCGACGGGTGTCACGCTGGCTCCCTCGAATTAGATGAAACTCGCAGACAAGACGGAAATACCTGGAAATACTTTGTTTTATTAGGCATTCGATCTGTCAGTGCAGCTTTTTGTGGCCAGAAAGGCTCTAAGCATTGTTAATGGGATTGCAGGTGGGAAAAGTTTTATTTCAATCGAAATCCGCAATGTATAAAGTGACTTTTGCTGAATAGGAATTATATTATAGTGCAACTTGATGCTGATTTTCGCGAATCCATAATGTTAAAGGAACAAAAACACTGTGATCATACCGAAACGCTATGCCTTCCTGATACCATATTCCTAGCTATTTTATATTATCTTTTGCAATAAGCATGCAATTTATATACCATTCTATTGTAATCGACCGCTTAATATGATTGCTGGTAATATCGATTCCCATAGGGCTGCAAACAGTACTTAATTTCTTAAAAGCATGTTATTGCTTCATTCGTTATGCGTAGCTTTGTAACAAACCCCCCCCTAAGCTCTATTTCTCCTGACCTAATAAGACCTAATTTGACCTAACCTAAATTTAGACCTATTAAGACCTAGGCTATTCTACTGCTATAGCTACGAAGCTATAGGTGAATCCTAAACTACTATAGATCTACAAGTATATAACTGGCTAGCGGCTTCTCTGATGGTAAGTAAATATCAAATACCAAGTCTAAAACTCATGTCCTATGTAATGTACGCCCTAATCTATACGTTTACTCATCCCTAGTACTATACTGACTGAATGGATATACATACGAATGATTTGGCCAAGTGATCATCTAGTTACCCTGCGTTGTGTCCTACGGTAGTAATCCAAGCTCTTTGAAATGTATGTAAGATCGGTCCACTCGCTATTCCCTAAACTTAAACCTATAATACGTGCTATCAAATACTAATAAATACCATGTCCTAATTGTCCTATTATTTAAAACTGAATCCTATTTTGTTGGATGCTGCTTCTAAAGAATGGCTACGCCGATTCTGATGAAGTATATAGCAAAATAATTAAATAGGTTCGACCTTTGTTCTGCTTCCTATTTAATATAAACTTAGGCCGAATAACTAGCTACGATTAGTATGCATACGGGGATAACTATGCATATCGTAATTATGTATGTTTGTCTACATGCTATGAAAATAAAGACATTTCGTAACTCATTCAAAGCCTTGTGGCTTTTAAACCTAAGTTATAAGTATACCAAAGTAAAAAACCTCCCAACTGACCTCCTACTCCACGCTCTAGCGGATATTGGACTCACGTTAATTACGATGGTAAGTAATAAGTAATGCCTCATTGGAACACTAATAATAATTAGATAAGCGCTCTGTTCTGTAAGAAATAACTGTAGGTACAGTGGAGACGTCAACTGGCTGTCGTACGAATACTACATAGTTATGTGAGAATTACTGAGTTGGATAATCATCCCTGGATAAACCGGAGTTCAATAGAACTCCGGGAGGTTCTCCTTCCACCCCTAAACCTCTGCCTTCGCCTCCTAAATACAATTCTCCGTAAAGAAATGTATTGTTAGAACTACGTTAAGCGCTAACCACGGCGCATCACAAAGAAAAGTTACGAGATTCTTATCACAACTCGTTAAAATAATAATATACATTATAAGTCAGCAGACACAGTAAAATTAGTAGTTTAATACATTTAGAGTGATTTCTCTCATAAAGCTTGACCCAGTCGTAACTAGATTTAACAAACTTTAAATAATCTACATAAAGGAGCATAAGGCTATGCCAACAAGGCAATGCTTTAATGAACAAATTACATAAGTTATCCAGCGCAGGCAAAGGTAAAAGCACGATACTTTCAGAGTGATTTCTCTCATAAATATTTGACCCAAGTCGTAACTAGGCTTCTTTTTCAGTCAGTGACTCGAAGAATGGACATATCCAAGCGAATTGAATGGACAGTGGCCCGTGCTACTTGTAGCACAACAGTATGACTGCGAGTACTTGTACTCGTAAATAATATTAACTTCATGAGCTAAATCAATCCTTAGATCGATAGTGTTTGTAGCCTTGGCTAGAAAACTTCACTTGAAGCAGTTTTAATAAAGACATAGTTAATTTGCCATAGCAATATGCTTGAGAGTACTTGTACTCATAAATCAGCGTTTTCATTGCTGTTAAATAATAATAGCTTTATGAACAAATCAATCCTTAGACCGATAATAATGATAATAGCCTCAGCTAGGAAAATGCCCTTAAAGTAATCTTAATGAAGGCATGATTAAATAGTTAAAACAATATAGTTACAAGTGGTAAAATAGGTGGTAAATAACCCGGAAATAATTTTAATGAAGACCTGTGGTTATATAGTCAAAACAATGGTTATAAGTCGAGAAATAAGGTAAATAAATCTTAAAGTAAACGTAGATAGAAATCAACCTTAGCTAAGCCTGTAAGAAGTATATCTAAATAATAAACTTGATACCAGAAACGTACTATATCCTACAAAACAGTGTATCTACCTATACCTATTCTAAAGCCCTATTCTCTGTTTTGCAAACTAGGAGATTTTCTCCACATTTAGTGTTAAACGTGTAATGTGTAATGTAGTTTTCCGAGGTGCAATGGAAAACTCCTAGCTAAACTAACTAAACGAAAGAAGGTGGCTGTGGCGTAACCATGTGTCTAATAAGCCATGTGTGCGTTGCTCTCAACACCATGTCGAAACTATGGATCGGCGCGAGAGCAGAATACCTAAGGGGTGTAATATATATATATAACCAATAAGACCGACTGCAATAAACCACATACGCAGATTTACGGGTGCCTAAGCATCGGTCCGTCCACTGGGTCCGCCCGTACCTTGTATATGTGTTTTAGGGAGCCGGGGCCTGGGCATGGCGAGGGTAATACCCCAATATAACGCCACGAAAAGGGTCCAGCCAGTACCCAATTTTAACCCGCCTACACAGACTCTAAAACCAGGAGCTTCGTTAACACCGCATGGTATCAACTCCTAGCCGGCACTTCGCCGCACAAGCTAAGTTCCGTGGATAGCTCGAAAACACCTCAATCCTTAACAAGTGCTTCTATTAACGCGATCCTAACCCCATTATTAAATAAAATAAATTAAACCCATAACACAAAATGAAATGCAAAACTTACGCGGGCCCAGTTACGTAATAGAACCAAACCTCTCTGAATTTAAAGAACACTTACAATAAAATAATAGAAATATAACGCAATCCTACCCCATTATTAAATTAAATAAATTAAACCCACAACACAAAATGAAATGCAAAACTTACGCGAGCCCAGTTACGTGATAGAACCAAAACTCACTGAATTTAAAGAACACTTACAATAAAATAATAGAAATATAACGCAATCCTACCCCATTATTAAATTAAATAAATTAAAGCCACAACACAAAATGAAATGCAAAGACTTACGCGAGCCCAGTTACGGGATAGATAGTTACAACCAAAACTCACTGAATTTAATGAACGCATACAAAAAAATAATAGAAATTTAACCCTTAACAAGTACTCTAAACCTTCGTACCCATCCCCAATACAATACACAATGAATTATACAAACAGCATAAAATAAAACGTTAAACTTACACAAATCCCCAAGAAATGACTGACGTTGAAAATAAACTTTAGTAGAGGAACACGTGAAGTATAACTACAAATTAACAGAGATTCGACGTATGAAAATAATTAAATACACTTGTTGAAGATCGAGAAGAGCTCTGATGACCGAAGAGTGAAGAATGGAAATGGAACCACGATGCTTGCAGCGCTCCCCTTTTATACCTTATTTCACGGACATTGCGGACTTTACGGAATTCACGGACAGCACGGAAATCGCGGAAAGCTCGGAAATCGCGGATTTTACGGATTCCACGGACATCACGGAAATTACGGAAAACACGGACTTTACGGATTTCACGGACATTGCGGACCAAGGTGTTTACTACCTTGCGTAATTTAACTTTATTGCCTTAGAATTAAGGTTGAATTTCTAATGTAGCCTGTCGCCACATAGTCCCTTTTAGAATGCATTTCAATCCCACAGGTACAGCTGCTTACTACCCTCTTTAGCTCCTAACATCTTAGGTTTAAGGTTGAATTCATAACTAAGTGGCCTGCTTGCATATAAGCTCTTTTAGAATGTATTGCCTGATATGTTCACACCGCTTGCCACCGTCATTTTATTTAACTTAGAGATCCTTAAGACTGTACTTTTAATAGTAAAGAAACCCTTTATTCTACAACATATTTCTAAAAGGTTCCGCCAACGTATTTGTAAATAATTATATTTTTTCCTTAAATAAATATAGCCCTATCTGAACCTACCTAGACCATTTATAAATAAATAAACAAATCCCATGAGTTTGTGAATTAAACGGCCAAGCAGTGGCTGGACCGTTACAGCTTCCAGAACTGTAATAATAGTATGTTATACAATTGTTGTATAATGAACAGTTTTAAAGTAGATTACCTAGTTTAGCCCAACAAATAAGGAACGTTCAGCAACAGAAGTAGCTGCTAAGCTTGCTAAATAATATCGATTCTAGCTCTTTTTCTCTTGACAATAGAGTCGTGTGTATAGATCTTCTTGACATCTGCAACTGTGTAGGTATATCTGTTGCTAATTGTACAAGATTTTAAGAGCTCGTAATAGAAGAATTTTAAACCTACAATACTTTTTTGTACAAGTTTAATAAAAGCCTTTAAATTGCAATGGTCCAACAAGAGCACCCATGTTCCAAGCCATTCGTCTCCGTCGCCTTTATTGTAAAGCTTGCTTTTACGAAGACATTTTGCTCGTAGATTAGATACAAAACAAGACACAAGATACTGAAATACTAAGGTGATATTAATATTATTACTGTCCCAAGAAGTCCATCTTCGCCCTCTGGGTTGGCAACGCATCTAAAATCTCCTTGGTGTTGCGAGTGTCTATGGGCGGTGGTGATCACTTACCATCAGGTGACCCACTTACTTGTTTGCCTTCCTATTTTATAAAAAAAAAAAAACTAGTAATTAACTCGTTGAATGTGTAGGTAATATACAACCTACCAGTGCCATCCGCATGATTGACCACGCCTGGCTCTGTCAAAACCATACGCCTAAGTAGAAGATGCCAAGAGTCAACGTCTACCCCCCTTTTAACCCCCTTACTGGTACAATTTTAAAAAATCCTATCGTAATATTCCTCTAAGGGACATATTTTCCACAAGTTCCTAGGTACAGAAATTCAGGCTGTGCATTATCTGTCATTCAGTCGCGGAAGCTAAAAATTATACTCTTAAACTTCTGCTACGGGCGTAACAACAATGTATTTCATTGCGGTAACGTTTCTTAACTTGTTATAGACATCATTATTACATACCTACTGTACAATTTGTCATAATCGACGTAAGAAACATAATATTATTGTGTCATAAAAGGCGATAGCAAAGAAGAATGCTCACGCTGATTATTTTGTCCGTTGTGTTTTCCTTCCGTTGTGTTGGTATCGCCCCTTATGGGAGATAACACTTTGTTTCCCGGATGCAACCGACAAGATGTTAAAATAAATAAAAGCACCGTACACAGCACTCGATTTCCGACGGCTGCCGCTTCCGTTCTACTCGGAGAAAATATTTCTCGCCTTATTTTATCAAAAGTAAGATATAATGACGAGAAGGATACAAGGATATGAGGCTGCTTTTTGTAAGAAAATATTGTTTGTTTTTTTGCAACTTCATCGGCTGCTGAATCAGTTTTCTTTTGACGGTACTCAATTAAATTATATAGAAAATAAAGCAAAATATAAAATGGCTTTGGTAGCCTAATGGTTTGACTTAGCATTTCTCGAGTAGTTTGTTAATATTTTAGAATTAATGTGCAAAAAATAATTAAAAATTACCGTGAACTATTCGATGAGGGAAGACATCGAACATCGAGAGGAAACCTACACACATCAGCGAAGCAATTTAATGTGAAGTTCACAACCCACACTGGGTACCCACACCCACACAACCACACTAACGCCCAAGCCTCATTGTGAGAGTGCCTCTGCCCTGTAGATAGATGACGGGGAACAAGCCGAAAACCTCTTTAAAGCCCCTTTTAAACACTCTGTTTCTTAACATTATAGTAAATTAAACTGAATTTTGGGCACTCTTCCACAAAAATGACATTATGACTTTACATAGTAAATATTACTGTTCCAGTGATTACTCAATGCAACAAAGTTCTTCAGTGGCCAATAGTTTAGTTTGGTATAATAGACGTTACTCATTGACTGTAGTTTCATCTAACTATTTTGTAAGTGATAAACGATGTATTCAAATGTAGTGGTAAGTTCTAGTAGTGACCGAAGCAGAACTTAGTAACTTTGGCGCTGGAGCCAAGAAAGTAAACACGGCCGTCTACTTAAACCCCCATTTGGTCTAAATTACAAGTGATGAACCAACACTGAACTTCTGCCTAGCTCGATGGACACGTTAAACTTGAAATTGCAAGCAGATTTTCAAAGCAATCAAAATTATTACCATCCTGATGCTATTTTTGGATACTTTTGCGGTTGTTCTACATTACGAATAAAATCAATTTACTAACACCCTGATCCATGGTCTTGGTAAAATAAAATTATTAATAATTAACGTACCACAACTGATACCAGAAGTAGGAACTTTTCGATGATAATAGAAATAGAAATAGAAATATTTATTGCATAACCGTGTAGTGAGTGTACAGAGTTGTCTTAAGTACTAAGTCTCCACAGATAATCGTAGCGGGCATACAATTATGTTTTATTATAAAGAATATATTCTAGAGGATGTAACCACAGTATTAAATACTAAATTATAACTTATATCACAAACATTGCCTATTTTAAAATTCATTTAAATTATAGAAAACCATATCCATCAACCAATTCTTAAGCCTAAATTTGAATGCTCTACCTTCAAGCATTTTAATATCAACGGGTAGATGGATAAATACTTTTATGGCAGTTATATACGAACTTTTTTTATACATTGAGTTGTTTACTTTAGGCAGAAAAAGGTTAAACTCATACCGAGGACGCAAATTACTTCGTTGAGCAGCTTTTCTCGTAAAGCAATCAGGATGGTTTTTCACAAATCACATCTATCCCCCATGTACCTAACCTTATGATAAAAAAAATGTGTAAATTTACTGTTCTATCAAAATCATCGCGTTTTTTTTCATGAAATTATTAAAATGAGTTTCATCGCAAATTCCTTAACCTACATAACAGACATGGTAATATTGAAAAATGACAATAGAGAGTCCAACCATAATCTAGGGGCAAGGCAGTGCTCCCGCCAAGTCGAGCAAAATAAATGTATCGCACGACATCAGGTTAATATTTTGTACGAGAATGTTAGAAAGTATAGCGCTATGCAGTAGAGTGCAGTTACCACTGATCAAATTAATAATTAATAAGTTCAGTTATTCTATTTATAAGCTAATTAAACGTAATTTCATCCGCAGTTAATAACGCTCGTCTCGTGTATAAAAAACACAATTTTGTAAAGCGAACCTTGAGCTACGAGTGTAAGAAGTAAACTCAATAACACGACGATCGAAAATGGATCAGTGATTTTCAATTACAACGGGTCCCATAAATTTTATTGGCAAATTGCCACAAGGTTAAGCGCGTGCCACTCTGTTAAACTTAGATTGCGTAGGCAGTGCTTAAGTGGGCGGACCGTTAGCTGAAAAACGGCCTATTAATGTTTTGCATGATTAGAATCACTTATTTTTAATCACTTATTATCTAATAAGACTTTCTTCTCCGGTATTTCTCCCGCAGTGGGGTTTTGGCCTTACTGACCTCGCAAGATATGTTATCTCTTGAATATACATCTGAAAGTCGGTTACGGAACATAAAGTATCTTTCTTATTTTATTACTCATGCAGATAAGTACAGTCATGTGGTGAGAATTAATACAAAATATTATATATGTTGTGCTAGGAGCACTGTTATTAAGTGATCACTACCGCCTATGAACGACCGCAACACCAAGGAGACTACGCGTTTGATAAATTGAAAGATGTGAAATTTTTAATGCCCACTTTATTCTAATCTTATTCATCATCATCATCATCAGCCTATGTTCGTCCACTGCTGGACATAGGCCTCTCCCATGGCACGCTACTGAGCACGATCCTCGGCCACTCGCATCCAGCTCTTGCCAGCCGCCTTGCGAAGATCATCGCTCCACCGAGTCTGAGGACGTCCCACGCTACGTTTGCCGATCCGTGGTCTCCACTCAAGAACTCGTCTACCCCAACGGTTATCGGTTCTTCGGGTTATGTGGCCGGCCCACTGCCACTTCAGCGTGCTAATGCGGTGGGCTATGTCGATAACTTTGGTTCTCAGAGAACCTAATCTTATTACTACATAATTATTATGCTTTAATATATCCTCCATAAGACGTTTTCATCTAATACACCTCTATTAGGTAGTGCCTGGAATCAAGTGAATGTACTAACTTGTGACATGTTTGTACGGGAACTGATTTGATCTTGTTCCCAGTCTACCAACGACGGTCTGAGAGTTGTATGTGTAATGCACTTGTGCTCCTTCCTACCGCAAAGTGGGTACTGGAGCAGTCTCAGAATGTAAAGCGATGTACACGAGTATGTGACATTACGGGGGCCAGAAGTCATGTCTTCACCCGAGAGAAGTTCTACGCCTAATTCATCAAAGTTAACTTAGTCCATCGCTAATTACTATAAAGAAATGACACCGATGGGTAAACAGCCTGGATTTTTTCAACAACCTTTCCATTAGACACTAGTTCAAAATGGAGCCATTTTCGAGGTATGCCCTTTCAAACTAACATATTGATATCCCATAGCAAAACGTTAAGTATTTATCTCTGAAAATGGATGAAAAATTAGGGAGTTCTTTTTTGAAGTAAGTGTTAAAAGGAACACGCCCTTTATTTATTATTTTCACTGATTTGTTTATTTCCTAAAAAACCTTGAACTGTTATTAGAACCGGTTAACAAAGAAAATATTTTCAGAATTCGTTAACAGAGATCCAGTAGCCACCTGTGGACTCCATAATCAGTCCCACTTGCATGGCCAATGGATACTACCATAGTGCAAATACCTTAGTTCTCTTCCTTTGTTTTTTTAGGTAAAGTAAAAAAGGTAATCGGGAGCATCAAAAATCTACCATTATAAACCTCACCAGAGGAGCATCTGCTGCAGTTACAATGAGTCAGTCTAGGATACTTCGAAGCAACTGTTTGAAGTTGCAGTATAAAATTATAATCAAATTAAGTATGACTAACTTGTGCCCATTAGTGGTCTTACTTAATTTCAATAGCTTATAAAAATATTTACTACGCATGAAAAACCCAGCGCCATGAAAGCCGAGTGCCAGTTAGAAGTTTATCTAATGAGGGGCTACAACCTGCACATTTGCTGACTCTGAGGCAAACCAAGTGACGCCTCGGAGGCAGCCTACCGCTAAGCCACCAATTATTCACTGTTAATTTAAGATGTTTACCTACTCACTCAGCCTAACATACGTGTTAGCGTGAAAATTCCAACAAACATCTGAACTTTAAGCTGATTTAAAACATCTTGAATGCGTGTTGTTACAATCGGTACTCCGAGTCAGCCTCAAAAGTTAAACATTTTTTTAGGGATCCGTACCCAAAGGCTAAAACGGGACCCTATTACTAAAACTCCGCAGTCCGTCTGGGACCAGGCTGTATCTTAAGAACCGTGATAGATAGACAGTTGAAATTTTCACAGATGCTGTATTTCTGTTGCCACTTTAACAACAAAGACTAAAAAACGGAATAAAATAAATATTTAAGGGGGCTCTCATACAACAAACGTGATTTTTTTGTCGTTTTTATAGATAATGTTACGGAACCCTTTGTGCGTCATTCCGACTCGCACTTGGCCGTTTTTTTTTATATTAGCATTAGCACTCATAAAATTAAAATAAAACACGTTTATCAAATTATCTATATTTCGTGGTTCAAACTAGATGTCCAACCACTTATTCCAACACTAAGTATTCATTTGATTAATTTAGATTGTATCTACATTGTTCTCACACATACTCGACCAAGTAATTGCTTGACCACTTTTGAACCTTATACGGTCGAAAAGTGTTCAAGCAATTTCTTGGTCGACTATACATTCATGACTGTTGCAATACGACCGAAACGTCCAGGTTAATACAATATTTATTTTGCGGAATAACGCCCCTTTTATAAGAATAAATTTAGAAGTGCAAACCGGATTCTCCACGGAAAAAGCGCAGATACGAAAAAATTACGCAGGTATTTTCTATTGCGATGAAATAGTCTATGTATATTTTGCCAGGCGCTTGCAAATAAGAGAATCCCACGGAAATCGTGTTTTCTGATTTCCGTGGGATTCTCTTATTTGCAAGCGCCTGGCAAAATATACATAGACTATTTCATCGCAATAGAAAATACCCGCGTAATTTTTTCGTATCTGCGCTTTACGCAGTGGCAACCATTTAAATCACTTCACTGTATTATTTTGCAGCAGCATTTTAGATTTGATATTGAACAAATGATTAGGTCAAATTATTTCGGCCATATCTGTCAAGAGCGGTCATAAATAATCAATCGGTTGCTGCAAAAGAAGGCAAAACGTATTACGGTTGAAGCCACACGCCGCAGCCCACTTTAACATGGTTCTATGTTTAATTTTTAGTATATTCTAAGTTAAACCCTGTTTTAGAGGAATAGGGAACGATTTTGCGTATCCTATAAGTTAGACAGAATCTTATAATCGACATCAAAGCCGTGGCTACGCTAGACCGTCCTCTCACGCACGAAATCAAAAAGATTTGTGGTGTGATCAAAGACATGTCATATACATACGAATGCTATAAGTATATGCTTGAATATTATTCCAATTCTAGTAACGAGTATTTCTATTAAACATCCTTTAAGGAAAAATAGGATGGTGAATTTGAAATGACCAAGGAACGGACAAGCAAGCTTCTTTTTGACTAAAATGACAGCAATGTATTCAGTTTACAGAATATTGCTGCTAATAAATTTAAAAAATCGTAAATGATAATTTGTTTTTTGTTGAAAGTATAGTCAGCCAGGAATTATGGGATCAATAGCCAAGATTAGAAGATGTATTTACCGATATTTGTTCCTGTCGAGCGAGACAGATAGCGAGGGGTGACAGAGAAATATTATCCCGCCTTGTTAAATTATATTATCAATTACTTTGGTTCAGCGACCTGGGCTTCCTATCTTGTTATCTTTCATACTGTTGTCTCAAACTAAATAAGGTAGATCCGCTTGCAACGTTTCTTATTTTATAAATTATAACTATTTGTAGTGAAGGTACCTACTCTTTGTAGCGTTTGTGTTCCTTTTTTAATTAGGAATGCCATTAGGTACGGATAAGGAACGTATTTTTGTAGATTTAATTTAAGTAGGTACTGAAAAGAATATGACATTAAATAAACCGGTTGACAAATTTACTTATTACGCTAGTATTTGTCAATAAAAGCTAACGTTAAAAAACTTTAATAAATACTTAAGTAGTGATTCAAAAGTATTTTGTATACCTACATATTTGAGCGCATCTAAGTACTTACGTACCTACTCAAAACGAGGAGTATGTCAATGGGCACGGTTAATATTTTTACCATATTTTTTGTTTCGTATCTTTCCTTATTTCTTTCCTACTTGCAATTTATTTCTAGTGGCTATGGGGGTGGACTCGTGATCGTGAGGTACCGAGTTCGATCGCCAGCGGTCGTTATGTATAGTCTACCAAGCAATTGCTTGACTACTTTTGAACTATATCCCTTCGTAATACGGTCTAAAGGTGGTCAAGCAATTTCTTGGTCGACTATACTAATCAGTTTCTAACTTATGTACATAACCTTATAAGTAGGTACTGTAGTAACAAACGGTGAGGGAAAACATCTTGAAGAAACCTGCACATTCATGTAAATGAATTTGTATTATGGATATAGTTTGTGGTATGGAGCGTTTAGTAGCTACATACTCTTGAGATATTAAATATACCCTCATTTTACACTTGACTATTCCTGCTTCAATTCGGTATATTACTTGTTGCCACCCAACATTACGTTGCACTGTTTTTAAAATAAATGTTTGCCTATTTTATGCTGCCGTAAACTTATATTTCTAAAATATGCTCGAAAATGTTCGTGTTATTTTCAAAAAATCGAGACACCTAGTTTGACATTTACGGACGATGCCGTTTCTTCCCAGACTTGGCCGGTAATGTAAGTTTGTGAATTTATTCCTGGCCGCTGCGTTATACTTTTAAATCTACATATTCAATTTAAAATGACCATAGAAAAACCCCATACACCTGATACAGCCAGCCGGCCACTGGTGTTATTAAAGTCCAACGGAAAAATAAAAAATAAATGCATGGTATGACTGTTTTTGCTTTTAATAATGATGCTCGAATATCTTCGCAGTAGACAATGCAAAAAAAGCAGCAGAATACACAAAACCAATAAGTTTCTGTTTGTTTCGTATTTTACAATTAATGAAATAGGTTATACTAAGAGTGTAAATGAAATAATGAGAAGAAGCGGAACTTGTTGTACATATTACTTTTTATATAATTAGTCGCATTATTTCCTCTTGGTTTCCTCTCGTATTATAATAAAAGGCCTCGCACGCACTCGGCCTTCTATCCCATACCCGTCCGGCAACTGCTTTTTTGCCATGGCCTCTGTAGTGTAGTGATTTTTCCGATACCTTCAAAGAACAAATAAACATAAATAATAAAATAATCAGTCCTTGCGTTGCTGTCATCACTTTTATCATCAGCGTGAAAATCATGACACGAGATCGTGGCCTACATCTACTATATTTATTTACAGGTTCTCAGTTATTACATTTATCTATAACTAAATTTTGTTACACAGAGACAAACATAATTATGTGTCGCTGTGCATACTCTCTCAAAATAATCTATGTATATATGAGAAGAAATGACTGATATATGATGGTATATCGCACCCTTAGAGTTAAACCGACTCAATTCTGAATATGATATTTCCCAAAATTAAACCCTATGTCTTTTAATTAAGGTGATATTTTGGGACGTGTATTATTCAGAAATGGGTCACTTTAATACTAAGCATGTGATATATACGTAAAACTCTTTATTGCACATAAGAATTAAAATAACAAATTACAAAAAAAAAGCATGCAAACTTGCCTAGAACAAGGCGGAGATGGCGGGATGATCTGGACGCATTCTAAACTGATTGGCTAGAAATTACTAAAGATAGAAGGAACTGGAAGTCCGAGGGAGAAACCTTTGCTCAACCGCGTGCATGCAGTAGATTGTATTTTATTTCAAGGTCTACAAAGTTGTAAAAACATAAGGAATAGTAACGTTACACCTAATTTGTAAACGCACAGCTTCAACCGCACCGCTGGGTCTAGAAACTTCCAATTTGAAACATAGGTTAAGTAAGGGTGTAGAACTCGAATCATATAGATATGTTCTGAGGTGTTGGAGATGCACTTAGAATGGATTTTGTGAAATTCGCTCCCTAGGGGGATAAAACAAGTCATTAGTTGGTGTGAAACTCTGGCATGTTTGAATTGATGCAATATTAACATTAGATTAAATATTATTGATTGATATCTAGAAATATTTCAACGGGTTGTGTAACTAATTACCTATAATAATAAATGTGACGATCACCAAATTTAGTTAGTGAATAAATTACACATTATTTCATAATTATCATCTATCTACATAGCACAGAGGTCCACGTGCTCAAACACGATTTGATGTGGCGCAATTAAACTATCAAACGCATGCGTTGATTGGTTACTGATTACTGAGCATGTATTGTGACCAATCAGCTGGACAGTTTGTTTATCATACATGAATCAGCATATTTATGAGGTGTCTAAACCGATATTAACAGGTCAGTAACAAGATACCGATTGTGAATCTCAAATAAAGTGATAATAATAATTAAATGGACCGTGTGGTTTCATAATGATTGGTAACAATTTGAAAAAGAAGCTGCATTCAATGCAAGTCTGGAATTTCATATCGTGTACCGTCTTTTTAATAAGTTCTAATACATAAATCTACTTATCCCTAATTCAAAGGCGATTTCAACATCAGTTAGAACAACATTTGGTAAATGACAAACAATCATTTTTGTTTGAACAATTGCCACTGTAATCATAATTGATAAACCTCTAGATTTTTAATCTTGGCAATCTTTCAAAAATTATATTGAAGAGGACCCTTGAAGGGATAGTTCACATTTGTACACATGTTTTGTATTGTAATTTGTTATTTTTATGTGTAACATACAATAAAGAGTCATATTCGTACATAATACACATACAAATATAAAAAAATACCTTATATTTAGTATAGCTTTTTAGACCGGCTGTCTAACGTTTACTACCGGTTAGTCTTCTTCTTATCAAGGACGTTCCATCTGGGTGTCATCGCACCACTTGAACTGAAAGTATTACAAAAATAATAACTCTCGCTCGCCCCTAAATGCTTTCTACATTCTCCTGACATTGTCCGTGTTCGAAAACACGCCTAAACTCTCGAGCTATGTAAGCAACGTAAAGTATCTTTACTCTGTAGAAAGGTGCCACAGCGTCAGGATTCTATTAAGAGGGGCTCAAGTTGTTTGCCTCCCGGGCTTTGTTTATGTTACCTTCTTCTTTACTGTGTGAGCCGTCATCCGCCAGGACCACGCGGAATGACATACGGTTACCAATTTTCTATCGGGTCGCGTGTGGTCGTGTTTTTATGTGCAAATATTACTATAAACATGGGTGTATGTGATTGCTGCGCTATTTTTGTGGTGCTTTCAGTCCTAATCATGGTATTAATAAAAGGAATTGTTTTATAATTTCTAAGCAAAGTTTCTGTGTCCATTTTGATACTAAGAAAAATGCTCGATCAACTGCTAGCAAATTTACATATATATTAAATAATTTCTTATGTTTTTGCGGTTTGTAGACATTGAAATAAAACAATTTAAACGGTTAGCGGTTATAACGGTTTTAGGCTTAATTCCGGATAATGATTTAAAATCAGGGTTTCAGTTTATGATGCGCGGTCCCTTACACCCTGTATGTTTTTGTACACTTTTTGGGATAAAGTATCCCGTACAAACAATCTACCATTATTCTATTTGAAAGTAATAAATACCAACCTAAAATAAGCTAACACGCGGGTGGTAGGACTTTGTGCAAGGTCCGTCTGGATCGCTACCACCATCTTGCTCGCTAATCCTGCCGCTAAGCAGCAGTGCTTGCACTGTTGTGTTCTGGCGTGGAGAGCAAGACAGTCGGTGTAATTACTGGCACAAGAGGTATTCCATCTTAGCCCTCTGGGTTGGCAACGCATCTGCACTCTCTTTGTTGTTGCAGGTGTCTATAGGCGGTGGTGATCACTTACCATCAGGTGACCCACTTGCTTGTTTTCCTCCCTATTAAAAAAAAACACTAGACGGACAAGACCATAGTATGTAAGGTTATCGGGTTTTGTTGACTACGAAATGGTCATCAAAAAGTGTAAACGTTCTGCAAACAGAACCATGAAATCGTTGTGTAACAGAATAAAATTATTTTTCGACGAAGGATCTTACATGTTCGCCCACATGTATCAGGCCGTTCGGGTTGGTGACGACGGTTGAGAAGTGGGAACTCACTTAAAGGGAATTACTAAATGCAGAACCCTCTTCAACTGTCGACTTTATATCACGAATACAGAAGAGCGAACGAGCCGTTTGGTTTCTTGGGCAGATTGTACGTCTGCACTTTTGATCTGTGATCTAATCGTGATATTTTACACGTTAGCATTTTTTGATATACATACCGCAGCCCTTCAGTAACACCTACATCGTCAGATAAACAAAAATATCTTGGGAAAATGTACACCAATTGAGCTAGTCCCAAATTATGCAAACCTAGTAATCGGTAGTTAGCAGTTGACCAAGAAATTGCTAAACCACTTTTCGATTGTATTACAAGGGAATAAGGTTTAAAAGTGAGTAAGCAATTACTTGACTGACTATACTATTAGTAGCAGACATCGAACTATCGTACTACCCATTCTTGTACCCAACATTGTTCCTCCTGGGCCAGATGGGGTACGAGTCTCTCGAGTTGAGAAGATCTCTAGCAATGTTGAAGTTGGGGCTAGGGATAGTTCACGGTAGGGTGGACTGCGTCGAGTTGGTAGGCGAAGTGGTGAGATTATTCGTACCCGACGCTCGCTCTCGGCTCCGCGGCCCGCGGCTCCTGGCCGTGCCCATCGCACGCACCGTCCATCGGCGGCACTCGCCGATCCCGCGCATTCTGCGCCTCATTAACTCCGTGCTCAAGGAGGCACCACACTGTGATGTGTTTGTCTCACGAGAGCGATTGGTGATGGATGAATGTGCGAGAATGCTTTAGATTAAAGGAACATAGTCCATGTAAATAGAATAAGTTTTTTAATTTTATTTTTATTAATTTCTTTAATTTAGATTAAGTTTGTAATGCGATGGCAATAGCTGTAAGTTGCAAATGTAATTTAGCACAATAAACAATAAACAATCGAATATACTCGTACCTGTTTATATAGATAAATACATACTTAAATAAAGTTTAACAGGCATGATTCACACAAACTTTTACCCCCCACGGGAATTGAGACTGGAATCTCTAGCTTGGAAGTCAGGGTCTCTATTCGCTAACTACTAGACAAGGTCAAGTCGACATATGTACAGCTACATACATACACTGGAAAAACATGACTCAGACACTCACTGGAGGCAGTCGGATAAAAAGAAACATACGCGTCGAAATGAAACTTCCTCCTTTTTTAAAAGTCGGTTAAAAACTATAAGATCAATTCATAAGATATCAAAAACTATTCTAAATGCTCTCACTTGGTGGTAACTTTGTATTGTTTGTTTCATTCTACACTTTTTTTACAAATTGATTTAACATTATTTTGAAATAAAACAACAGGTGAAATCCCACACAGAATTTATCTGCCGTTGTGCGTCGCTCATTTTACAAGATGTCCTAAAACTAGGTACCTATTGAAATGACCCTTGATATTAATCTATAACCTGTATTATAAGTTACAATTATAACACTGTTAAATTCCATCCAAATCCAATCAGACACGCTTAATAATTAAATCTAAATAAAAGTGTTATCACCACAAATCACTTTAACGTTTCACATGAACATAAATAGCAATTGTCAATAGATCGTTTTGATTACATTTTGTAAGTACCAATAATGCGCAAACGCACGAATTGACATAGTGTGATTTGTCATTGCCTATGAATAACGTTACCTATTTATTAACATCTGTGCACCTACTACAAACCTTCTCGACATACGTTAACTTGTTGCGTGACTCAGTGCATCTCATTCTAGCTAGCCCAGTAGGAGTAAGTCGCACTGAGTTACGTAGCGATTTAACGCTTGTCGAAAAGTTTCGTGCTAGGTGCACGGACAAGATGACTAGCGGGAAGCGGCGTTTTTAAATAACCCTTGTTTGTTTATTGTCGCACACAAGCACGGCGCACTCTCTCATCTGTCATCGTACGCGTCGCGTGTAGGTTTAAAATTCTATAAATATTTTAAAGTTTAATACGATGTAACTGGTTTGTAACACGTTTGAAGAAGCTGATTATGTTTTAGTGAGGAAATGTGATCATAGTGAGTTTGACATCGAACTTGAACCTGACCACTTGATCTTGGTGTCGTAATCGGAACGTTTTGGGAAGACGAGAAGGTAGGTATTCAATGTCACAATTTTGAATACGCAGTTAAAAGTGTGTGAAGATTTTCTAATATAATTTGGTACCTCTATATGTGTATTTGTTAATGTCACTGCACTATAATAACAATTACCTAATACTCTGTGAAACTAAACCTTACTTTCGCGAGATGTTCGGGTTATTTGTTCTAATTTATACGTATAATAAAACTTTAATCTCCCATCCACGAAAGATAAGAATTCTTTAACTAACTTATATGTGAAAACATGTATATTCTGAGTTGTAAAGCTTCTATTTGTGAATGCCAAATATAATATCGACAGTTTATTATTTTGTTGTTTTTTACCGGAATTTCCTTTTTTTAGACATAACAAGTCAGTTAAAAAAGACAACATTCTAGTTTTTTTTTAATCTACTCTAACCTGTGCGCAACATTTTAAACACGTTTCCCAATTATATAGGGAAAATGTTTTTTTCTCTATTTTAATTTATGGGGTATGTTTATGTGAGTGATTCTACAGTCGTTTATTAACTAGTAAAATGTATTTCTAAAATAGCTTTTTTGCGGAAATACCAGAGACATTCAAAGTGTAGGAAATAGCAAACGGATTGGGCTTGTTTTTAAACGATATTTTTGAAAGTCGGCACTAGTTTTTCGGAAGACATCGTTATTTTTTGATCGAATTGTAACTGTAACGAGGGTAAAATGCAATAGATAGTGTTGCGCAATCTGAGATTTGCTTTAATGTATGGAGATAAGCGGTCCATGTACTTATGTCGTCTTTGGTAAAACACGGTCCATAACTTTCTTGATATCCATCTAGTTTCATTAATTGATAATTTTGTGCACTCCTGACTTTTTTTTCAGGTCCTCGCTTACACCATGAAGTGCCACTACTTTGGAATAACTGTTTTAATTTTAAAACTGATGACTTGTGAATCGGCGAAAATTTTGTATGTTATGCCATTCACGGCAAAATCTCACTACATTGGAATGAAAAACTTGGCTGTAGAATTAGCAAGCAGAGGCCATGAAGTCTACGCTATCACGTCATTCAGAGAGGCTGAACACCCGCCATCATATCATGAACTGATGGTGTCAAATATATCAATATGGGAAAAATTATGTAAGTTGAGTTTTTACATTTATAACGTTGACAGAACTTTAACGCAATACAATCATTGTTAATTTACTACGACGTTTCGGTCATATTTCAACAGCCGTGGTCACTAGAAGACTCAACGTCTACGTTATAAATATGTGTGAAAATGGCGAAAGTTTAAAACAATTTAGTTGAATTTTTGTCATTAAATTTTGCTTATAGACATAATAATACTGTCTATTAATAACAAGCAAGTATATTATATGAATTATTATACCACACACATAGTGTATTAAAAGTAACTGGGTTTGGTAAGTAACAAAGTATTGCTTACAAGCAATACTCATCGCAATAAAAGAATATTGTGAATTAATATGACTATAAGAACGAAGGTAGAAGGAAGTTAGGGAATACATATTTCAAATTATTCCTCTTGAATACGTTATCGAAGATCAATCTGTAAGTTTGTTTTTATTCTGTTGTTTTTGTTGATGTAAGCTTTACGCGTGATTAATAAAAATCAAGTGTCAATGCACTTAATACAAGAAGAATAGTAGAAGGTAGGATAGGATGAATTTTTTTAAGTTAAAATTTTAAACATTGTCCTTAATATGTTTCCAGTTGACGTCCCACCACGGATATTTGAAATTATGGATATTTCATTTGCAAATTTTCAAATGTTATTATACAGATCGGGTTTTATGGTCAATGAACTGGTGTTCGAATCTGCAGACGTGCAAATGTTCCTAAAACAGAACCATAAAATCGATCTGGTAGTAACAGAAATCTTTTTCAATGAGGGCCTCTACATGTTCGCTCACAAGTACCAGGCTCCACTCGTGCTGGTGACGACGGTTGGGAACACACTCAAAGGGAATTACTATATGCGGAATCCTCTTCAACTGTCAACTTTGTTTCACGAATACGGAAGAGCGAGAGAGCCGCTTAGTTTTTTGGGGAGATTGTACAACTTGTATTTCAGTGCTTATGATTTGCTGATGCTCAAGTTTTGGTATTTCCCACGCCAGCAAGAATCTGCGTTACACTACTTTAAAGATCTACCACAACCAGTTCCTAGTTTGGAAGAGATTGCATCAAACGCAGCCCTCGTACTTCTGAATTCTCATTACAGTGTTGATAATCCTACTGCATACTTACCGAACATTATTGAAGTTGGTGGCTTACACATCAAAGAAACAAATGAAACTCTGCCAAAGGTGAGTAAACCGGAGTCTTGACTCTTGGCATCTTCTACTTAGGCGTATGGTTCTGACAGAGCCAGTCGTGGTCGATCATGCCTGATACTGGTAGGTTTTATACCATTTACTCCTATTCCTCCTGGCGTTATATTTGCGAACACATTCAACAAGGGAATTACTAGTTAGTGGTTTACCATAGTTTCGTTTAAATATTCTAGCCAAATTAATAATACATTTAAGAATCGAAAATTGAGCACAAAGTTGGCACTTTATCAGTTTCAAATTCTGTTGATAAGCTTGAGATCGTCGTAATCTACAGTAATATAATATATTATACTATATTTTGATAATAGCAATTAAACTTTATTTCAATTTCCAGGATCTCCAGAACATCCTAGACAACGCCAAAGACGGCGTAGTATTTTTGAGCTTCGGTTCCAACGTTCAAACCAGTGAAATGGATAAAGATAAATTGGATGCGTTTTTGAAAGTATTCGGTGAATTAAAGCAAACAGTTTTAATGAAATGGGAGGACGCTCCTATTAAAGAATTGCCGAATAATGTGATATTAAGGAAATGGTTCCCACAAAAAGCTATAGTAGGTAAGTAAATTACAATTATCAGTTTTTCATGTTTTTAGTGTAAAATTTAACATTCGCTCCTGACCTCCGATTTAATAATATGGTCATCATCGTTATAAAATACTATAACATATATTTCGGTAATTTTTAAACGTTTTCACCCATTGTAATTACCGTTCCTTAAATAATTGACGAAATACCTAACATTTATCATCAATTTCTATCAAAACTAGGTTTAACTTTTTGTTTTTCTGCCAGTGCTTTTGAGCCTTTTATGTAACGTCATAGGTCGGTTCATAAGAGCTGGCACCAAAAATGTATGAAACTGACATTAATTTCATAGACATACATTGAGTTGTTCCTTATAATGATCCAACAACGCTTCTTGCTTTTGCCTTTTATCAAGGTTGTTGTTATATCACATAACGTGCTCCAAATTTGTTTCCTTGTCTGTAAGTTCTCAATTGTCTCTAATACATTTAGAACCTCTCCCATCCTCTAATTATTATGATATTTGCATAATTCAAACTAACATTATAAATGCGAAGTCTGTCTGTCTATCCGGCTTTCACTCTTAAACGCCCGAACCGATTTGGGTGTTTGGTATAGGGACAGTTTGTTACCCGGGACCGACAGAGCTTACTTTTTCAAAACTGTATTCCTAAAGGGGTGAAATTAGTGATGAAACTTTGTGTGGGAAATACTAAACTGCTGAATTCCTTGGACGGTAGAAGTTGCAAGCAACAGAGAATCTTGATGGGTCAGGGAGGTGTTTACAAATTTTATTAAAATAGCTATGGCTATTTTAATAAAACTACTTTTACTTTTTTTAGCTACTTTTAATTCCGATAGACACAAAATTCTCGTGGGATAGCGAGCGATAAAAGAACTCTCGAAGTCGTAGGTACCTAATATAGCACATAAAGGTAAATTGTCCTTTGTTTAATATTTATTAATTATTTCAGGCCACCCCAATGTCAAATTGTTCATCGGCCATGGAGGACTGCTGGGACTCCAAGAGGCCATAACTGCTGGAGTACCAATTCTCGGTGTGCCAGTTTTCGGAGACCAATACTTAAATATTATTGGCACTGTCCAAAATGGACACGGTGAAATCCTTTATTACAAAGAGATTAACGAACAAATTTTAAGGGACAAAATAAATAAAATGTTGAATGACAAAAAATACACAGAGACTGCTAGAAAAGTAGCCACGAGATTTAAAGACAGACCAATGAAACCCATGGATACTGCGGTGTGGTGGACAGAGTACGTGTTAAGGCACAAAGGAGCTGATTTTATGAAACCGCCAAAAATGAGCTATATGGCATATCAAAATTTCGATGTTTATCTATTCTTGTTAAGTGTTGTAGGTGCAGTTATTTTGTTGATATTTAAATTAGTTTCTTTAGTTATTAAAGTTTTCAAAGGTAAAAATAGATCAGAAAAACAGAAAAGGAGTTAGTAAATGAAATGAAAAATTTGGCAGGAGGGAAAAATATGTGTCTCGCGCTAAATTTTCGTAATAAAATGTTAGTTAAATTGTTACTTTCATTTCATACCAGCAGACTAGATGTTTTATCATGATTTATTTTATTGTTACTGAATTATTATTTTTGTTTATCTTAAAAGTAAAGTCACTATTTATCATGGGATATTAAACGATGGGCACTAAGTATCTTGTTTGTTACCTTGCTAACTATACTCGTATGGCTTGTGTGAACCATATTATTCATCACTGCTTGTCTTAGGTAATAAACAATAATATTCTAACCTAAAGTTTCAGTTTTTGCCTTCAAAATATTGTTAATTTTTCAAATAAAACATTCTAGAGCAACAAATTTAAAATCATCTTTTCTATTGACAGCTCTGATTGGTATTATTTAGCCAATAAAACGTGGTTTAAGTGTCAAAAATTGAAATTTTAGGTTAGAATTTTGTTGACATAATAATACAAGTATGTATGAACGGACTTTAGTTAGGTTCTGGATGGTAGTATTTATATTGTCCTACTCGTATAGTACACAAGCAATATCCATAAATTATTAAGTTGATTTATCTGTTTTTAATCTCGTTTTAAAAACGGCTCTAACGATTTCAATGACATTTAATATTTGGGAAATGATGGGGGCGATAAGTCAATGTAGGTTTTATTTCTTAACATATTCGTTTTGTTCGTGGTTTTTTATACTTATAAGAAATAACTATTGTCGGTTAAAAATAAAAAGACAAAGGAGCAAGTAATAATAAGTAGCATCTAATAATAAAGTACCTTCCTAGGTGACCGAGCTCAGAACAGATGTTAAAAATAGTGGATGGTGAAGGACCTTGTGCGAGGTCCGCCCGGATCGCTACTACCATCAAGCTCGCTAATACAGCTGCTAAGCAGCAGTGTCTGCAGTGTTGTGTTCCGGCGGGAAATTACTACCGAGGTTCTCCATCTTGGCCCTCTGGCTTCGCAACGCATATCTGCGGTCTTCTTAGTGTTGCGGGTGTCTATGGGCGCCGGTGATCGCGACCCATCGCATGCTCGCTTGCTCGCTTTTTCCATTTCCTTAAAAAAGCAGATTTAAAACATTATAACATAAAGACTGTATTTACAGTCTTTATGTTATAATGTTTTAAATCTACCTATTTAGGTATATTGATAATTAGGGGTAGGTATGTTTATCTCTTAAGCGAGTTTTTATTGCGTAATTTTAAAACGTTACCAGTGTGCCTTTTTTGGGTTTGATTTTGTTCATATATAAGTGAAGAGTTCCCTCACTGGACATAATATAGGACGCCCAAACAAAATGAAATTTGCTTTACAGGGGTGTAAAGTTTCTTTCACGATGTTTTCAGTCACTGAAAAGTTAATGATGAATTTCAAAATCATAATTTAACACCTACATATGTTCAGAAAATTTCAATTGTGCAAACACCGTTTAAACTCGCAACTCTCTGCTTGAGACTTGAGTTATCGTGATCAATAATAAAAAAAAACATAAACAGTAGGTACCTTACTGTCTATCTTCAGATCTACATAATAAAATTTCGAGTCAACTTGACTGACGAGGGTCAAAATGGACTTTAAATTTATTTTGTCTTGCAAGATAAGAAGCATTTTTTGCGGGTGGTAGGATCTTGTGCAAGGTCCGTCCGAATCGCTACCACCACCTTGTTCGTTAATCCTGCCAAGCAGCAGTGCTTACACTGTTGTGTTCCAGAGTGGAGAGCAAGACAGCTGGTGCAATTACTGGCACAGAGGTATTCCATCTTAGCCCTGTGTGTTGGCAACGCTTCTGCAATCCCTTTGGTGTTGCGGGTGTCTATGGGCGGTGGTGATCACTTACCATCAGGTGATTCACCTGCTCTTTTGCCTTCCTATGATTTATATATAAAAAAACTACCATCGCAAATTAAACATAAAATATCACCCACACTAGACTTTTTTGATTAAAGTCCGACTTAATATTGTGTTGACCTAACATCATGTAAACTGGGTTCAAAATTTAATCGTAACACAAGTATTCCAGAGTATTCAAATTAAACATTACATAGGACCTTATTAGGGGAACTTTTTAATCGTGCGCTGTGATGCCATACCGTACAACAGGAATTAAAACATTATGTGACATTCTACGGGCAACAGATAATGGAAATAGCCCAGACAGCGGGAGAGCGCACGTGACGCGGCAATCTGAAATTACAAATAGATAATAATATACTTAGAATAACTATCGGGTTCAAACTAACTAACATTCACGCGAGTCACTACGAAACTCGCGCTTGCGTGTGATTCTTCGCTCATGTGATTTCCTTTCATCGTTCGAAATTTCAAAGTTCGATTAAAAGTTTTGGATAAGTAACCCAAAATCAAGTTTGATCGGAATGCCGTGCATATTTGTTGAGCTATTTATCAATTGGTAAGTATTTTCTGTACTATATTTCATTTCATATGATGAATAAGAAAGTTCACAATCGGCAGGTCATTGAAGTTTTACTGTATAGTGAGTTCGACCTTTAAATGCTCATTCCTATATTCAAATAACAGATCGTTTTACATAAAAAGCGTCAATTTTAGACAGATTACCAGCGAAAATGTATCAAATTGTAATTGCAATTAAAACGATTCGTTATTTGAACAAAGGAACCAGCCATAAAACAATTTATTTATTTTCTCGCTGTAAAACTTTTAATAACTTTAAATGACAGTGACAGTTGAACTTTAGAATGTTTTTTTGTTTTAGTTAGCTGAGACTATAATGAAGTTTCAATACCTGAGCATAGCAATACTAATTCTAAAATGCATGGGGTGTGATGGGGCGAAAATTTTATACGTTATGCCATTCACGGCAAGATCTCATTATATTGGTATGAAGAATTTGGCCATAGAGTTAGCAAGCAGGGGCCACGAAGTCTTCGCTATTACTCCATATAGAGAAAGTGAGCCTCCGCCGTCATACCATCAACTTATGATTTCAAATACTTCGTTTTGGACGAAGTTATGTAAGTTTAACCTGTTTGTATTATTTTATTTAACAGTTAATGGGATTTCGAGTCAATTACAAACTTGCTACTCCGCTTACGGCACCTAGATTACAAAGTAGGTAGGGTAAAATTTGGTTCGCGGAATACCAAGGTAATTTGTTCCAATTTCTTTACAAGGATTTTATTATACTATATATGTAATATTTTAGTAACAAAATTACCAAATACAAATAACAAGCTGACTTTAGGATTTTTTTTAGGTTTTTACAAAAATGAGAAATCTAATGAAAGCAGTTTTTTTAATTATGGTCTCTAGTAACGATGTGTGTTTTTTCTTTTCAGTTGATGTTAACCCAAATGTGTTCGATACAATAGATTATTCATTCGAGACATTTCATATTATCACAGCTAAATCAGGTTTTCTTATCAATGAACTCGTCTTCGAATCTCTGGATGTACAGAATTTTCTGGATCAAGATCACAAAATCGATCTTGTTATTACCGAAATATTTTTCAACGAAGGCCTGTATATGTTCGCTCACAAGTACCAGGCTCCGCTTGTGTTGGTGACAACGGTTGGGAACTCACTTAAAGGGAATTACTATATGCGGAACCCTCTTCAACTGTCGACTTTGTTTCACGAATACGGAAGAGCGAGCGACCCGCTTAGTTTCTTGGGGAGATTGTACAACTTGTACCTCTGCACTTTTGATCTGCTAATGCTCAAGTTCTGGTATTTCCCACGCCAGCAAGAATCCGCGCTGCGTTTTTTCAAAGACCTGCCGCAGCCGGTGCCTAGTTTAGAAGAGATTGCAGTGAACGCAGCTCTCGTACTTCTGAATTCTCATTTCAGTATTGACAATCCTAGCGCATACTTACCGAACATTATTGAAGTTGGCGGCTTCCATATCAAAGAAACGAACGAAACTTTGCCAGCGGTGAGTGTGTTTTAGAGTTCCAAGATCATGAAATGACTTTTCAGAGAATATGGGTAGTACCTCTGGAGTTTAATTACTTGGTTTTTTTTTGTGAAATAGTTATACCTGCAGTTATACCTACTACCTACTTCAGACCTTACCATTTATTTGTTCTAAACTTGAGACTTGACCTTATTTTTATGACAACTGCTGTAGTAGGATTATTCATGGTTTCTTGCAGATTTTTTCACAAAATAATAATGAAATAATGTTTTAAGTGATGGGATTTTGAGTCCGTAAAAGGCAGTAAGTTGTGTAAATATTTATCTACCGAGTGGGAACGCAGAGTGTACTCAACGTTCGTTTATTCCAGGATCTGCAAAAGGTCTTAGACAACGCTAAGAACGGCGTAGTGTTCTTAAGTTTCGGCTCCAACGTTCAATTAAGTGAACTCGATAAGGATAAGTTGGATGCCTTCTTGAAAGTGTTCGGGGAATTAAAGCAAACAGTCTTAATGAAATGGGAGGACGTTCCTATACAGAATATACCGAAGAATATCGTGCTGAGGAAATGGTTCCCGCAAAAGGCAGTGCTAGGTCAGTTTACATTTAATTTTGCTAAGTATATTGAGCGTAGAAATGAAGCTATTGAATGTTTTCATATTCAACGGAAAGTTTAATGCAAATAAAACTTTGCTTATTTAAAATTAATGAACTTGTAATTATGCCGTTATGTGCATGTAAAGTGGTAAATATAAATCAGCCTTGTGGAGCCTGTTATCTTGAATTATAGCAATGATAGTAGGTTTAAGTACTAATAACCTAGAGTGTATCAGTACTTTAACCTGTTATCATTGCTAATAGACAGTAAGTAGACAGTGAAGATAAAATTCCTTTTTAAACCCGCACCGTATGTCAAAAAGGCAAAAAGATTTCGATACTTTTAGCTCGCTTACGAGTCTTATAAGGCACTTACAGTAAATTTTTTTTCAGCTCATCCCCGTGTAAAATTGTTTATCGGTCATGGAGGGCTACTTGGCCTTCAGGAAACTATTATAGCCGGCGTACCTATACTGGGAGTACCAGTTTTTGGAGATCAGTACTTAAATATTATGGACACTGTCCGAAAAGGTCATGGAGAAATTTTAAACTATAAAGATATCAACGAAGAATCTCTTAGAACCAAAATCAATAAAATGTTAAGTGATAAAAGTTACATGGAAAATGCTAGAAAAATAGCTGATAGGTTCAAAGATAGACCCATGAAGCCTTTAGATACAGCAGTATGGTGGACTGAATATGTAATAAGACACAAAGGAGCAGATTTTATAAAATCGCCAAAAATGAGTTACACTGCTTATCTTATGCTCGATGTTTATATGTACTTGGTTAGCATCGTAGCCGTAACATCTTATGTCATATATAAGTTGATAAATTTAATTACAATAGCGTTGAACCGTAATAAGGTGACTAAGAAACAAAAGAAAAATTAGGCGATGACAATGCTGAGTTATTTTGTCATAAATTAAAAATAATAGTAGACACCCAGGCTAGGGAAGTAAGCAATAGCTGGCCTGTTTTAAAAACCCGAGCCGAAGGCGTGGGTGATTTGAATTAAATCTTATTTTTCGGGTTATTCCTAATCAAATGTAGATATGTTTATAAAAGTTTTATAAAAGAGTTTTAACTTAGTTATTTTTTTATTCCTTCTTCCCTTTATCTTCCATTTTACTCACCTTCTCATATATTCAAATTTATATTTCGATTTTTGCAACTAAAACTTTGTCACAGGACTTACGGGTTATTTTGCTTCGCGTTTAATTGCATAATTTCTTTATGTAATGTATGTACAATCAAGCATTGTTCATGTTTTACTCATTAGAACTCATTATTTTCATTTAATTTATCTTTATTATCACTAAAAATCTAAACTCGTTACGTAGGTATGTAAGGTCCGTCTGGATTGCACCACCATCTTGCTCGCTAACCCTGCCGCTAAGCAGCAGTGCTTGCACTGTTGTGTTCCGGCGTGGAGAGCAAGACAGCAGGTGCAATTACTGGCACAAGAGGTAAGTATTCCATCTTAGCGCTCTGGGTTTGGCAACGCATTTACAATCTCCTTGGTGTTGCGGTTGTTTACGGGTGGAGATGATCACTTACCATCAGGTGACCTACTTGCTCGTTTGTCTTCCTGTTGTATTTTTTTAAGTACAAGAAAAATTCTAATTTTAATTTATTACATTTGGAAAACGATCCCAGGTTTGAACCTCACGGCCGCCTACTTAAGAGGCGGTAGGTAAACTAAAGTTGTCTTTTAGGCTACGACAGTGATAAGTTGATCCTGAACAAAATTTATTATTAATATCATTCAACATACAGCGGTAGGTTCGAAAACCGCGGTCACAGTGAAACATATTTATAGCATTATCCCTAACATAAACACGACCCTTAAAGTGGCGATGCGTAAATCCAAATACAGAGCAAGGGACTATGTTGCGTGCATTGTTTTAAAATACTGTGTTATCAATTAAGAAACAACACTTTTTTACTTACAAATTAGAACCGAGTTCCTTCGTCATTACATAGTATAACGTCGCTTCTTTTTCCTGGCCATCCGAAATTTTTATAGTGTATCTTCGGCCGTCATCTCCTAAACCACTCAACGGATTTTGATGCGAATTTCACTGTCATTTAGAGATTTTTATAGAAAAGGTTTAATGTGCATTTTATAATGGGTTATGGTTATGAGGTTAAACATGAAAAATGCCTACACTGTAAAGTAATGATCAATTTCTTTCCAGTTAAAGATATACAATGACTCGTGATGTCTGACCTTTACTACTAGCAAAGCACTTTTCTGTGTAATTCGTGCGGATACCCCAAACTATCTCAATAATATCTGTAGCATACATATTGCATAGCAATTCTTTTCCCGCTAACCAAGTAGCGCGCAAGCGTTATATCAGAGAGATCACTTCTGTACAGCTACTATACAGGTTGTATAGCGCTTTGGGTGCTACTTGGGTATTAGCACTGGTAAAGAATGACCCCACACTGTTGTACCATAAATGTAGTCTGTAATAGATTGTATCTAAACTTATGAAGTGACTTTAAAAAAAAAAACTTATCCATTATTAACATAAATAAAAATATACGGGTCAAATTGAGAACCTACTCCTTTTCGTCGGTCAAAAAAAGGCCACTGGGGCAATTTCATGCTGTAAAGAGTAAGTGGTTTATATTCTTTTCCGCATATTTATTTTCCTGGTTCAATTTATCTACATACTTATTAAATTTAAATGATTAATATCACAAAATGTAGTAATTTTTGTCTACTAAACTTGGTAGTTATATAACCCTTTTTTAATCCTAATGACCTATTATCTCGTACCCCTTTAAAATAAAAGCGTTCAGTTACCAGTAACCCTGTATGTTATTTTTTGTTAATTTACGGTCTTACTATCTCGACATGAAAGGTGCATAACTTTTAAAGTAATGACAATCAGTTCTTAGTTTTTCATTGATAAGCACAGCATGTACATACAAAACACCCACTGAAAATCAGCGCAGCATATGTTGAGTGGGGTCCTTTTCAGCATCAACGGTGATTTTTTTAACTTTTATTTTTTACTAGCTGTTGCCCGCGACTTCGTCCACGTAGCATTCCTTGATGAAGCGTCTTTTTGTTACTAATCCAATATGGGTTAATAATCTACAGTAATCTACATGTTGCAGTATTTCCCCGTAAAAATCTTCAGGAGACACACATACATAGATTTACTATTTAGTTATAGTAAATAAAACGTTAAAATTTGGTAAGGTCGTTTATTACACCGAAATAACTTAAAATTAACCGTCGCGGACAATATACAATGAAAAAAAGAAGGTATTGTAGGTTAGTTAAGGTTGACAATTAAATATAAAAAAGACCCTATAGCCAAAACAAGTGTCCAAAAAGAAGGGCCTACCAAGGGCTTTTTAGAATTTGGAAAAATTAAATATTAAATTATTTGACATAGATCAGACAACTTAACACATTAAACATTATACCAAAATAAATCAGAAAATTAGAAAATCGTATATCCCCCAGTGCACTCAGGTATATAGTATCACAGTATGTTATTTATAACGTATTTAAAACTAAGGGATAATATGCGAGGTTTTATAAGCTATTACAACAATAATTCTCTAAGGAATAATATAAAAAATTAATATGAACGGATATATGACGAAGCTTCGCAGTATCTTCTTGCTGAGGCTAGTAAGACCTTCATGAACTCGCAAAAAAATATGAAAATTTTAGTTTTACCAGTAAATAGGATCGTAATAATGTTATTTTGACGGATTAACACTCGATGATAGGTTTGTCGGCTGGTGGCTCTTCCCAAATGGGAGAAACCGCAACAGTACGCGCTGTGTTGGCCCAGTGACTTGGAAGACGTCAGCTTTATGTATGACTGGGCTTTTAAAGCTTAACCCGTAAGGTGAAGCTGTAAAGGAACAAAAATACGCTCGATAAACTAGCTAAAGAATGATAGTTAAAATTTCATGTGGTCCAGATTAAAATAAGGCCAAAAATACATACCCGAATCCAAGGAAGGAATCCGGCTGATCAAAAAAATTACGCAGTGACAATCTCGGCTGCAATTTCCAATGTGAACTTTGAGACAAATCGCAAGCACGAACAATATTTTCAATTGCACTTCGTAAGAGAACACTGGAAGACTTAGCTTCTCAAATTTTCCAAATTACAAATTGATGTTTCACACACGAAAGACAGGAAAATAATAACAAATTTTCTTATGACATGTTGTCTGGAATCTGTTATTTTGAATTTTAAATTTGAAATAACTTCGTTGAAAGAAAATTCAACCAGTGCCAAAAAGAAATAATAAAAGTGGTCAGTAAAAAATACCAAAAAGATCAAACATGCTGCATCGTAATGCTGCAGACATCCCCTTTCCAAAAAAGACATCCCCTTTCCAAAAAAAAAATTGCACCAAAGGTTACTGACATGAGACAACCCTAACACATCAATATTTTTGTCAACCCTAACTGAACCAACTTTGTGTCAACCCTAATTGGACTAACTTTATGTCAACCCTAGCTGGACAACCCTATGATATAGTAACATCCCTATTGTACAACATTGTACCATATAAATTAAAAAGGTTCATAACCATTAATTAAAATTAAATGTTATTGACTACATATTCACATATTCACATTACGTAAGAAATTAATTAAACTTCCCACAGAATTCTATAATTCCCAAGAATTATATGCCTAAGCAACCCTAATAACTTGAGTTAAATAGTAATGACAAGTCCAGTTTCCGAGTATGCGGTTAAGTCTTGTATCAGTATGGTTAACAAATTTAACCATAATTATGTTGACCGTTTGGCAACCTGTGCCGAAGGTACGAAGTCAAAAATCTAAGTGTGTTCAGAAACAACTGAATGAATGGCCAATTCATCAGCGTTCCCGAAATAATTCGTTTAATAGCCTACGAGAGCTATTATTCGAGAAAATCCAAAATCCAATTTGTGCTGGTCTATGACGAGTGACGGCAAGTAGCGTTGACCCTTTACCAAAGCACATGTGTATTAACCGATAAAATAATACCCAAGAAGAGACCAACTAGCTGCCTACGACTTATGACTACGATCCCCGACTTACTACGCACGCATCACGTACAGTCAGACGGATTGTGTCGGGTAAGACGCGTTTGAATCGCGAAATTTTAAAAACTAACTAAATTAATTATAGCTAAAAGCGATAATAACTATCAATCCGCGGTACAGTCGAAATAATTGCAGTATTTCCCCGTAAAAATCTTTAGGTGACACACATACATAGATTTACTATTTAGTTATAGTAAATAAAACGTTAAAATTTGGTAAGGTCGTTTATTACACCGAAATAACTTAAAATTAACCATCGCGGACAAAATACAATGAAAAAAAGAAGGATATTGTAGGTTAGTTAGTTAAGGTTGACAATTAAATATAAATAAGACCCTATAGCCAAATCAAGTGTCCAAAAAAGAAGGGCCTACCAAGGGCTTTTTAGAATTTGGAAAAATTAAATATTAAATTATTTGACATAGATCAGACAACTTAACATATTAAACATTATACCAAAATAAATCAGAAAATTAGAAAATCGTATATCCCCCAGTGCACTCAGGTATATAGTATGTTATTTATAACGTATTTAAAACTAAGGGATAATATGCGAGGTTTTATAAGCTATTACAACAATAATTCTCTAAGGAATAATATAAAAAATTAATATGAACGGATATATGACGAAGCTTCGCAGTATCTTCTTGCTGAGGCTAGTGGTATTACAAATTGGCAAAAAAAATATGAAAATTCTAGTTTTACCAGTAAATAGGATCGTAATAATGTTATTTTGACGGATTAACACTCGATGATAGGTGTGTCGGCTGGTGGCTCTTCCCAAATGGGAGAAACTGCAACAGTACGCGTTGTGTTGGCCCAGTGACTTGGAAGACGTCAGCTTTATGTATGACTGGGCTTTTAAAGCTTAACCCGTAAGGTGAAGCTGTAAAGGAACAAAAATACGCTCGATAAACTAGCCAAATAATGATAGTTAAAATTTCATGTGGTCCAGATTAAAATAAGGCCAAAAATACATACCCGAATCCAAGGAAGGAATCCGGCTGATCAAAAAAATTACGCAGTGACAATCTCGGCTGCAATTTCTAATGTGAACTTTGAGACAAATCGCAAGCACGATCAATATTTTCAATTGCACTTCGTAAGAGAACACTGGAAGACTTAGCTTCTCAAATTTTCCAAATTACAAATTGATGTTTCACACACGAAAGACAGGAAAATAATAACAAATTTTCTTATGACATGTTGTCTGGAATCTGTTATTTTGAATTTTAAATTTGAAATAACTTCGTTGAAAGAAAATTCAACCAGTGCCAAAAAGAAATAATAAAAGTGGTCAGTAAAAAATACCAAAAAGATCAAACATGCTGCATCGTAATGCTGCAGGTATTTCACAATAAGAAATAATCCGTCCTCGTTAATGGGCGAAGACAGCTTGCTATTCAAATCCCTCGCTTGTATGACAAAATCCCTTACCGACTGATCTCCCCTTTGTTTCAAACCACGAAGTTCACGTTCTACTTTGAAATCAAAATCAATTACATCGAACGTCTTCAAAAATGCTTCCTTGAGGCATTCAAAAGATAAACCTGGATGTCTAATAGACCGAAAATATTTTAGCGCTGTATCGCTGAGTAATTCGTGAAAACGACGAACGATATACTTGGAAGAAATCCCGCGAGCTTCTGACTCTTCTTCAATGCGCAAGAAAAATTCGCGAACACAAGTACTACCGGAAAACTTAAGACCCCACTTTGTCAAGGACTCTTCTTTAGCATAAGTTCGCGTGGTGTAGCATGGAGGAGACTGCTCACCCATTAAAGAGTCGTGGAATTGTTCACCAGGCTCAGTATTCAAAATCTGCCGAGTCGGACGTAAAACAGGAGAAGGCTGGAAAGGTGTTTCAACAATAGGACGCTCAGCATTATCCCCATCCATGATTAAGCCGCTAAAGAAACAAACACGTTATCTAACGACAAAAAAGATACAGCGAAATTTTAAAAAACTAGATATTGGGTCTAGAATGACCTACCTTTATTTCCCTAGCACGCCGAATACGGGTTTTAACAACTGGGTAACCATCTACTAAATAAGTAACTCGGGTTAAAGAATCGGGGAATAAATAAAATGCACAAATTTGGGATGTTATACAGAGATTAATTAGTATAAGCAAAAACGCAGAGTAAATTGCAAATAAACACACACACTCGTCGTATTAGGCAACTATTCGGGTGGCTGATAAACGGCTCCAGCTGTACTCCGAAACTTAGTGAGACTCGTAGTATTAACTTGTCGCAGAGTATAAAAAGGTTCTGTAAATTAAGCAGAATTAAAAGCGATAGCGTAGTCGCAAGCGACTGCCATCCCATTACAACAAAAAAAAGGAAATAAGTAAAGCAATACTAACTTACTTTTTGTTCGGGCGCCAATTTTGCAGTATTTCCCCGTAAAAATCTTCAGGAGACACACATACATAGATTTACTATTTAGTTATAGTAAATAAAACGTTAAAATTTGGTAAGGTCGTTTATTACACCGAAATAACTTAAAATTAACCGTCGCGGACAATATACAATGAAAAAAAGAAGGTATTGTAGGTTAGTTAAGGTTGACAATTAAATATAAAAAAGACCCTATAGCCAAAACAAGTGTCCAAAAAGAAGGGCCTACCAAGGGCTTTTTAGAATTTGGAAAAATTAAATATTAAATTATTTGACATAGATCAGACAACTTAACACATTAAACATTATACCAAAATAAATCAGAAAATTAGAAAATCGTATATCCCCCAGTGCACTCAGGTATATAGTATCACAGTATGTTATTTATAACGTATTTAAAACTAAGGGATAATATGCGAGGTTTTATAAGCTATTACAACAATAATTCTCTAAGGAATAATATAAAAAATTAATATGAACGGATATATGACGAAGCTTCGCAGTATCTTCTTGCTGAGGCTAGTAAGACCTTCATGAACTCGCAAAAAAATATGAAAATTTTAGTTTTACCAGTAAATAGGATCGTAATAATGTTATTTTGACGGATTAACACTCGATGATAGGTTTGTCGGCTGGTGGCTCTTCCCAAATGGGAGAAACCGCAACAGTACGCGCTGTGTTGGCCCAGTGACTTGGAAGACGTCAGCTTTATGTATGACTGGGCTTTTAAAGCTTAACCCGTAAGGTGAAGCTGTAAAGGAACAAAAATACGCTCGATAAACTAGCTAAAGAATGATAGTTAAAATTTCATGTGGTCCAGATTAAAATAAGGCCAAAAATACATACCCGAATCCAAGGAAGGAATCCGGCTGATCAAAAAAATTACGCAGTGACAATCTCGGCTGCAATTTCCAATGTGAACTTTGAGACAAATCGCAAGCACGAACAATATTTTCAATTGCACTTCGTAAGAGAACACTGGAAGACTTAGCTTCTCAAATTTTCCAAATTACAAATTGATGTTTCACACACGAAAGACAGGAAAATAATAACAAATTTTCTTATGACATGTTGTCTGGAATCTGTTATTTTGAATTTTAAATTTGAAATAACTTCGTTGAAAGAAAATTCAACCAGTGCCAAAAAGAAATAATAAAAGTGGTCAGTAAAAAATACCAAAAAGATCAAACATGCTGCATCGTAATGCTGCAATGTACACTATCTACTCTACGCTAATGTAATAAAGAGGTAAACTTTGTTTGTTTGTATGTAGGGGGTCATCTCTGAAACTACCGAGCCGATTTCAAAAATTCTTTCACACATAGAAAGCTATACTATCCGTGACAGCGAACGAAGTCGCGATCGTCCGCTAGTCTGAAATAAATATAAAGAGGTATTTCATCTTAGCCCTCTGGGTTAGCAACGCATCTGCAATATCCTTGGTGTTGCGAATGTCTAAAAGCGGTGGTGATCACTTACCAACAGGTGACCCACTTGCTTCTTTTCCTTTCTATATGGTATAAAAAAATTATTGATGCAAAAAATCCTGACCATCTATCTTGCACACAACTCCTATACCCCCTCCAGCGGGCCTGTAGTGCGGGCTCCATGTAAGCGCGTGCGATGATACGTCCCGCTGATATAAATACTCTTGAGTAACTTGCGAGACCCGAGGGCGACCAGTATTATAACGTTAGCAAGCGTCCCCCTATCTTTGTTCCTGCTCAAGTGAGCCCAAGAAGCCTAAAGGAGCAAAATGCAACCTATCTTTTTGCCAAAATACATCAAGATTATTTGCTGCTCGTAACGCGTAGAAGTCGTTTAGCTTTGTCCCGTAGGAATTTCGCATCTTTGCGGAAAAATCCGATATTGGTCCAAGGTTTCATCTATCCCCATTCCATATTTCGTCTAAATCCACCCAGCCGTTTTAAGGTGAAGAAGAACCGCGCACAACTCATTAATCGTTATCCTGCAAGGACTATGCATATTTACGGAAAAAAGTATGCTATGTATTAATCCAGAGTAGAGGCTATCTCCGTTTCTCATCCAAATCCGTCAAATAATTAATGAACACTATTAAATAATTAATTATTTAATTATTAGACCAAAGTTAAATTACGGAATAAAAATGATCCTGTGTTAATACAGGATGATTAGACCGTACCATTATCGTGAGATAGTACTGCAAGTTCATGTACTGAGAAAAACTGTTTTTTCTGTTGCACTCTTTTGTTCAAAATCGCCATTTAAAGCATATTTCTAGAAAACTGAGAATTCGTATTCATCTTAGATGTTGATTATGTGTAGCAAGTTTCAAAAGTCACGCTTCATTTGTTTTTAAAATATAGTTGTATGAAGTTAAGTATTTTTAAATCCTTTTTCCACTTTTTTGCTTTTCTGAAAGCGATTTGGAAAAAATTCCGAAACATATATTTCTTTATTTTAAATAATAAGTATGAATTCTGAGTTTCATGATTCTAGAATAATCTTTAAATTTTTTTCCATACAAACTTCACACCCCCATTTTTCCCCCTTCTTCCCCTTTTTTTAAATTTTTTTATAGCCTAAAACCTATTCTGGACTTATTTAAACAGATCTGTGAAAATTCCATCTAAATCCGTTCAGCGGTTTTTACGTGATTGGCGTACAAACAAACAAACAAACAAAAAAATTTTAAATGGTCTTATCGTGTTCAGTTACTCATTTTAAGTCGCCCTGGGTGGTTCTTTTTTTTAATCTTCAATGTACAGACTTTTTTCTTAACGATTTTATTATATTTATAGATTTTTCTGTTTTTATTTTTACTGAATAAAAATATTTTCATCCTTTCTTTGTTTCTAAAAGAGACGGAAATACTCCTACCTATATTTGTATGTTATTTAAGGCTCTCGTGCAAATTCTAAAGCACTGTTTATTTTATCTGTATCTAACTCCACTGCAATCCACAAAGCAACCATCGGAAAGCTATGATTACGAGGGGGTAGGGTGGTGAAAAGAAGAAAAAGTATAATGAAGTCTCGACGGGTCCCACTTTCCCTGTCTCATTGTTGTCATTCTTCAAACGTAATCAAGGGTTAGAATGCAAAGCGATAGAAAATGAGAAACGCAAACTTTATACGTATGTAAACTCGCTGATTCCGCGTTCTTTCTTTGTTTGTTTTGTACCAGAAGCAGCCGTGCTAATTAAAGTTGAACAAAAGGTATTGTCGAAATGAATAAACATATAGAAATTATTATTAATGAAGTGCTTGTAAATATTCCAAAAAGAACTTCCACGAATTACAAATATGCTCTTAGTACATCATAAACTAAATGTGATAAATTAAATAAATGAATGAAATAAATATTTAAGGACTAACACCAATTTACGTAGACCCAAATAAAACAAAGCTTTTACTTGGTATTGAAATTTTATATACAGCTGTGAAAACTTAGGTGTTAGTTTTTTGAAATTTCTTCGCTAAACAGAACTACAATGTTTATCGGTATGATTACGTACCTAACAATAATCATTTCGTCAAAAAACAACTAAAATTTTTGTGTTTGATTTATAAATTCTCTTTTAAAACCCTCTTTTAAATTTTAATTGACTTCAAAAAGAGGATAGTCCTTCTCAATTCGTCTGGTGTATTTATTTCAGCGCAAGTGTTCATTAATACAATATCACATCCTGTATAAATAGCCTGTATAAAGCCTGTATATAGGCGATACACGTAGCATACAAAGGGTAGTTGGAGGTATCCAGCGGTTAATTACGGTACTTGACACCTGGTGTCGCGCTGGAGCTAATTGACACCGGGAAGGCTTCACCGGCTCCGAGAATTGCTCCTTGCTAGGCACCGTGCGTGCTTTGTAAAGGCAATTAATTAAAAATAAGCTTCCTGTTGTTTAATTTTTCTTTAACTTTAACTTCTGCTATTTTAGGTCTTATTTTGTCCTTTTTGGATGATATACTTTTGCAAACTTTGAAAACAGACGAACTAATTTTAAATAAAAATAATTGAAAACGCAGGAAGTTGTAACAGGTTATGTTTTCGTGTTTTTCCGTCAATTTCGTTTAGAAAACAAAATATGCGCAGATGTTTTATGTGGAAGAGTAATGCTTGGTTCAATTTTCATGATCCATTTTATTCGATGCACAGTGTGGTTAATTGGTAGAATTTTTATAAGCAACTGAACGTTTAGTCGATTGTTCAATTTGCAATAATTGTCGGAGTTAGCCAAGCAATGGTTGGTTAAAACACGATGACGTGATGTCATCATCTGGTATCATTATTGTTAAATAGAATCTGGGTGTGAATGAGCGTGTTAGGCATGATCCCTACTGGCACAGAGTCGAAGTAAAAAGAAGAGTCGAAGTACGAGTAAAATCTGTTTAGATTTTTATACCATTAATGACATATACTTCCACCACATAATTCACAATTTTTTACCAAAGTAAAAAAGCCGCATGCATTCCAGCGAGCGCCGCCAGCACTGTTATTCTCTAAGCGCATCAGCGTCGGCCTCGACGTCGAGACATCGCTTTGATTTGCTCACTCGAGCTAGCGCGCTAGAGCAAGACAGGGCGCTGCCTCATCGTTGAACTCGGCGCTGTTGCGCTTAAAACCATTCTCCAGTACGCGCTTCTTATATTTTATCTCAGTAGAGCGCATTATGCGGAGATAGAGGTCAAATGCTACGAGTGTATAAAGTTTTAGATTGTCGCTTTGCTTTGCTTCGATTCTGCGTAAGTGGCCATCGAGGCTTAAGGGCCGTTTAGACGATCAATATTTTTGTGTAGATACCAAAAAACAACAATGCTCGTCAACATTCGAAAATATTTGCAGTAACATTGCCGACTATGCTTGCCGGCAACACCATGCCGGAAAAATAAGGTTGATTGTCTGAACGGCTCTTTAGTTTGCAACAACAACTCGCCTTAAATGGGTATACTATCGAAACCTAAAGCGAAATACTATGGAAAATTGGTACGAGACTCAGAGAAGAGACTAGGGGCCCTATGTAGAAACCAAAAAGTGACTTTATGTAAGTAGATTTGGTTACACGCAGGCCCAGATTACTCAAAAATGGGAGCATCGCAAAAGCAAGGCTCCGTCGACTCTATCAAATCTTACATTTTTATGTACGCAAGGAATAGTTAATATGAAAATCGATTACTAATCCAACTATTTAATGAGGAAAGATTGTTCGGGTAAATATAGAAAATTTGCATTAATTAAAAAAAAGGCTAATCTCATTTTGTGCTAAAAGCGATTCCATTTATAAGCTTCAATAAATAGTATGCGTAACGTTGTCTAGAAACTGATAATCTGTGAATCGTTTGTCGATTAATCATTAAGGACCCCATGTAAACACTAGGTAACTGAATAGAAATTATATTACATAAGTACTCATATCAATCGATCAATCACAGTCCTGTCTCATTTTCGTCAAAAGTAAACATAGCCTTTGCTACCTTAAATAAAACTCTAAGATTCAAGCAAAATTTGCATCTTGCAAGCGCTAATGAATTAAATTTAACCCGTGCTACGTAACCTCATTTTCGTTCAAAGAGCTCGCTTTAATGTAAAAAGGTGCTTAGCTCATCATAATTTAATTGGTATTACTAAATAAAGATTAAAAATATGATTACTCGGACTACCTATTTTAGTAAAACTTAGAAAAGTGGGGCACGTTATGTCCTCGTTTAATAATTGTAAGGCACTTTCTCTCTTAATTTGAATTTATTAAGTTGACGCCCTATCTACTTATATTGCGTTAGTCTGTAAAAACTTCAAATATTTAAGTACCTCATAATAGTTATAATAGATGACGGCGTTAGGTACTTCATAGAGGTCCATATTAACAATTTAAAACATTGCTACTCCACAAAAACAACAACATGCTCGCATGTATTGTTCCAATTTATCGTAACAACTTGATTTACAATTGTAACAAAATCACTGTTCAAATTGATAGCACTTAATCTACAAACGAAGCAGAGACATGACTATGTAAACGGAACAAAACTATGCAATTCTGTCGATCGGACCGTAGCAACTGAATATATCACTGATACCTACCTGCAAATAATTTGCATGGACAGCGTAATAGATTCGGAAAAAGCGGAAGAGTCAGCCATAAATTCACGAACGAATGCATTGTCTTTTTAATATATCAGAATATGCGATGGAGCGTCGTATAAAAACGAACCAATGGAACGGTGACGAGACGGTCCAACCATTCTCTTGTTTCCATTTAATTAAACTGGAATTTTAGAGCTACGACTGAAAAAGGCGGCGAATGGAATGTTTTTGAGGATGAATACAGGTGTTTTGGGTACTCTACAGCATGTGGAGAAGTGGGAGATAAATTAACATTTTGTACCCTTACAGAAAATAGTTTTGCATCAACAATATTATCTAACTAAAGTATTCATCCTAAAACTTGGTCCGCGACTTTCAATAGAAGCCTAGATAGTTTATTCAAACGAATTACGTATTCATAAATGTCATTAAACAAACGGTGATAGTTTAATTACTTGGAGATGAGAATGAAAATGAAGATGTCATCGCGACTCTCTTGAACCAACAAAACGAGTTGGCCAAGCCAAGCTCGCTTGAAAAAGTTGGCTTAGCTTTGCAAATGAGATTAAGTCTTATGGCGGTGTTGCTCTTTATAGTATTTAGTCGCCAGCTCGAAACAGTTTATTATTATATTATTAACTAAACTGCTAGTATTTAAGTTAGACGGTGTGCTGTGTAAAATGTTTAGTATTACATAAGATCCTGCGCTATAATAAGAACATTTTACACATTTATATCAACACGTGCTGTGAATTCAGATGCTTCAAATTTGGTTGGTAAATATGGAATTATAAAAAATAGGTATCTCCAAAAGGTAGGTATAATTCAAAATTTGCAACAAGTAATACAATTTCTGAGGGGCCATTGTAAGTTGACATAACGACATACCCAAATGTAGAAATGGCTCATAAAATTAAAACTTTTTAGTTACAACCTACCAAAAAATATATTTTCTCATAAAAAACAAAAATGTCGCTATTTAATACTAGATGTCACCACTCATAGACTTTAAAACAAATAAATTAAGTTTCATGCCATCTACCGAGACAAGTAGGAAATTAATTTGCTTTTTTGGATTTGTCCTTGTTGTTATTATTTATTTTTTTATGTGATTGCGCAAAAACAATATATTGAAATGTAGAAAAGGCAGTTTTAATGTCTTAAAGGATCCAATTTATGTTCTGGCACAGAATAGATACTAGTACTTAGTTCTGGTAAGTTGGTACGGAACCCTCGGTGCGCGACTCCGACTCGCACTTGGCCGGTTTTAGAGCTGAATACGCTTAGATTTCTTAGTAAATTAGCACAGAAAATAAACTTCTAATAGATGTGTAATTATCTATTATTCATACAAAAATACATACTTTCATAAGTAAAATTGAGTTAAGTTACTTAAAAGTATAAGACATTGATACTTCGCCCGCAGATAAATGACTGCATTAGTGGATCCCCCAGTAGAAAAGTGATTCGTATTAACAGTTAACCCTGCTAATAAGTGCACCAAGCTCACTCCCGAGCTATTTAGGGAAAAATAATTCCCTACCAGCTGAAATCTTAAGAGAACTGGTGATGTGGAGGCGAGGGTTAAGATTAACGGGGAAGGTACAATTTTATTAGCATTTTTTCCTCTTTCCGGAGCGCTGCGCTCATTTCCCCCTTGTGTAATTTATTGTGGTGGCACGGTGTAGCTGTGAAATTAGTGATATAAAAATAATACTTAACAGCCTGAAGGAAATTAAGTCCAATGAACTATAGGCCGCTTTAAATTGCAGACAATAGCGCTGTCCATGTTAAAAGTTACTTTTCTTTTGTGGAAAAAAGAGACGAACAAGAGAGATTGAAGTGATCAGCGCCGTTCATGGAAACCAGCGATCCTAAGAGAATCAGTGAAACAGTCCGGGTGTCGCTTGAGGTACGGTACGAGGAAGCACGTCGGGAGGTATAGGTAACGCAACGAGAGGTGAGGTGAACGATAACACACACAAAAATAAACAATCCATGCAAAACAAAACAATAATATGAAAATGGGAACGAAACTCTCCTGTACACATGTCATGCTGGAGTGTGCGTGACCTCAACTCTGAAACCCATACATGGATGGCTGGCTAGTAGATTACGTGACAAACGGTTGTGCCAGACAGACAATGATAAAGTTTTTTTTTTCTGTAGAAATCAATCCCAAATAAGCTTCTACTGTTAGAGTTTATTTGAAATCATGTAATTATTGTCAGACTTTCATCTCTCAATTTTTTACGTAAAAATGGATGAATATGGAATAGAAACATGTAATTTAGATGACCATAATTGCTTGTTCCTTGTCCATCATTTCAACCCCCTCAAATTATTTGTCTTTACAAAACCTTAAGGCCGCGATCTATATATATTCTATGTACAAAAAGCAAAGAACGAATTTAAGTCTCCGGTGGTGAACTCATCTATTTCATTAGAAAAGAAGAAGCGGAAAGTGCACGAATGTGGAGACGACTCAGACGGCTTAAGCAATACAAATCAGTCTATCTAATTTTCCTATGTTACTTAAACCTAAGCACTAACTTTTCGGCCTTAATACTTCGGTAACTGTTACATAACAGTCCCATTTTAACGTCTTTCTATGAGCATCCCTTTCTTATGGCACAAGTAAGACAGAGCAATAGGGGGGGGGGGATGTAATAAAAGTTACCGGTCATGTTAGAGTCACTCACATTTCTGGATTACTTTCAGTGCAATACATTATTCCCTTTTAATTCGTATAAATTGATGAGATAAGCCGGACCCAAAGTAATTTGACGAACATCAGATGGAGGTGAACGAAAAACAGACGTTTCTCTTTATTTTTATCTGTTCCCTCAATCAAAATCTTGAATGTTATCCTTATTTGGCCAGCCAACTCGTGCATTACCGAAATTGCATGGAACCAATTCCTTTTATGTGATACATTTGGACGAGACGATTTATTTCGTTTTAGATCTTGTTACTTGGGGTAGATGGTAGCACGTTGATTTCGAGTTTTTTGTAAAATTGAAATCTAAAAGTAATTTGTTGATGTTCGATATAAAGTGCGATAAAGAAATTGAACTTTTGTCCATAGAATGGTACCTGTACCTATCAATAGAAATTCCATAAAGACGATGTTAATAAATAGATACCTAATGGCCAAGATAATAAAGATATACAAATTGATGATTATGAACAGAATGAATTAAGTAAAAAAATATATTAAAGTACTTACTCCAGAACATAATGGACTAAATGCTATTTAGTTAAGTTTAGGTTCATTGCCTAAATATAATAATTGAACCGGTTATTGTTTTAGACGAAAATATACACTGACGGAAATTTGCACACGATTTTAGCACCCATTTCATAAGTATTTTTTTTAAATACGACAGAAATTTTAACAACTTCCCAGCCACCAAGCACTGCAAAATGTATCTTCTGCTAAGGCTTTTGATAACTTTAAACTAACGTCCAAAGTTAATTTAAGCAAATTGAAAGTAGCCTTTAAAATATCCTTTACAAACAACAGAAACACGTAAGTTCCTAACGTAAAATTTGTTCAAATAAATAATCGACTTTATTAACCATAAAAGTAAATGCACGGTAAGTAATGGACTACCCGTACCCGTATAATAGCCGTGCTTTTCAGTGAAATTCAATAAATGAAAGAACGAGTCCCTCGCGGCGCTGGAGCTAATAGACACATTGATGTATCAGCCCGGGCCAACTCGAAAACTCAAAGAAAAACTTCTCTGATTTAATAAAGTCGGTTTACATTGGCGGGGCGCGGTTAATGGGAGCATATTTACGGATTCTATTAGGTTATGCTCACATCTGCGGTGCGTTGTTAAATTGGTATTAGAATTTGTGGGTAAGTTCCAAAAGTTTCCGGGTAAAAAGAATAGGATATCGTGATACGAAGCTTAATTAATTAATTAATCATTAAGCTTTATTTCAGGCAACTAGGCCCATACAATAAAACAAATATTAGAGTCAAACTATTTTAAAACTATTTTGACAGCCAGACGGCGTACCTCCGATGCGTCGTCACTTCTGATCTCGTACTCGTTATCTGCAAGGTGCCCCGGAATCACCGAAATACGACATCCTTCGGCCAGAAAGCTACGCACTCGACGGTTTCCAGCAACGGCCGCGGTACGTGCACCACAAACGAGCTGAAGTGCACATAATGTCTTGACTGCAGCTGGAATACCCTCAGCGTGTAACCGGTCTTCCGGCGGACATGTTCCATGGTTGCGGGGATGTAGTGCAGGCGTGACACGTAGAGCGCCGTGTTTATGTGGTTAAGAGATTTAGAAAAGGTTATGAATTCGAATAATCATTATAGGTAATAGAAAAAATGAGGTTTTAAATTTTGTTGGCAGTTGTCACAACGAATATCTCTAGAATCATAATCAGTAATATTGTAAAAAAAATAGGTAAAAAAACTACTGAAATATACAAAGATAGCACAACGACGCCATTTTAAAGGTTTATAGTTTTATTTCTTACACAATGCAGTGAAACAACCACGCAACGTTACTTTGCGATTGCAAGGGAAACTTTTGTGTCATAAAGAAAGTTTATAATCGAGGTTTTGGCTCGTATAATAGATTTATAATGCCAGTCCAGGAAACAAAACGGGAATACTTTCGGGGCCATGGTATCAGTCGGTGTTGGTTGCGTGAGGTCGCCACGCTGCGTGCACAAATGTGTACACGGGCTCTCTGAGAGGGATAGAATGTAAAATTTTTCCTACATTTTCTGCAGCTGCTGAACTGAATTAACCACAAAGTTCGCCCATTAATAATTCTGTTTTCGTGTAGCCGACGGCGGCTAATGTTTCAACGGACTTATTATTGGGAAATTTTGTAATGACTGTTAATATAACGACACGCCACGGTCGCGATCACGCGACTGGAGCCACGAATAAGGACTAGCATTACAGTTCAATGCACTTTAATAATTGTAAGCTAACTAATTATTTCTTGAAATAATCTTTGGATTATTGCTCAATTCATTACCAACCTTAAGGTACGCAATACAACGATACAATTTCAAGTGGAGCTGCATAATGTTTATTGAGTCAAAGTCAAAGTCAAAATATTTTATTCAGATTAGGCTTACAGGTAGCACTTATGAATGTCAAAAAATTTACCACCGGTTTCGGAAAAACCTCTGATGAGAAGATACCGGCAAGAAACTCAACGAGGTGTAATTTTTGAAATAAATCAAAATTACAATGTTATTTTACATCTCAAATATTTAAAAAATTTACAATTTAACACAGCAGGTGTACAATCTTTAGAGCCAGGGATAGCCAATACAAATCGGTATCATTTTTCCAAACATTCTTGTCCAAGATATAGTCATTGATTTTATAATACGTCCGAGAAATTAATGTCTTCTTGACAATAGATTTAAATTTTGTATAATTTAGTTCAGTTATGTTTTTTGGAATTTTGTTGTAAAGTCTTACGCAATTTCCCATGAACGACTTATTGGTTTTAGCCAGTCTGTAAGTTGGAACTTTAAGCTTTCCTGTATTTCTAGTAGCCTTTGGCTTATCGACGTTGGTAGGCAAATTGCATATATTTTCCTAACGTACATGATTATTTCAAAAATATATAGCGACGGTAGGGTTAAGATGTCTATTTCCTTGAAAAATTCCCTAAATGACTCACGAGTATCCATATTATAAATTGCTCTAACTGCCCTTTTTTGCAAAATGAAAACTGACTCAATATCTGCAGCAGATCCCCATAAAATAAGGCCGTACGAAATAATGCTATTAAAATAGGCGAAATAGACCAACCGTGCCGTCGCTACATTGCTTAGCTGCCGAATTTTTCTTACTGCAAAAGCAGCAGTTAATAGCTCTTAATTATTTATAGGGATCAAACATCGAGAAGACAAGACAAGACCCTACTCTTTACTGAAAATCACCCGGAAAATAATTTTTTAACATCCTATTTAAAAATAACTTAGGTACAAAGTAAGCAATTAGCGATCTCATCACTTACTAATAACCCCTAAATTACCGCCATTGGGATAAAGCTATGGATTTCCATTATTTTATTACCAAGTTTACCGAGTCCATCATTAGACAAGATCATTGACCATTATAATATAGTATTTTCATCAAAAATACATACATATATACCAAATTTTAAGTCACTTCTAAGGAAATGGATTAAAATTGACTTATAAAATTTGCCAACAACTTATATGTACCCTTAGGTATCAATGAGTTTAGTTAGGTTTTACGGTCCACAAGGTCAAATTTCGGTTAGTTAAATTGTACTGAGTTACAAGAACTTATACGAAACCAAGTCTAACAGATAAAATTTTATTTGTAAGCTCGTACAAATATAAATATACCTACCTAATAATTAATTCATTTGGAGTTCAGATGCTTAGAAAAACGAAACTGTTATAACAATCATCATCACAAAATCCTGTCATTCATCCTTGTCCTAGTTTTCATTTAATTTCTTCCCCGGAGTCTTGTAAATGATGAAAAGTATTAAAAAACCAACGCAAAGCACACGCTATCTGAAATGCATCAAAATATTACTGAAGATCTCAGATCAAAATCTCATACAAACATGAATACATAAACTAACCGCTGTATGTAAATAAAACATGGCCAGGCCTACCGCTCCCAGTCACAATTCCCTTAAAAAAGAGCTTTGGACGTGAATGCTCCGACACACGATGTTGAATCTTCCAACAGATAAGAGGTACCTTTATCCCTTTCACGGCTTCTCACTAGCGACCATTTTTCATGTCTTTGTTGGGAAGCAGTAGGTATTAGGGTGCGTCTGACGCTGACTAACCCTCCGTTTGTGAGCGATTTAATATATATTTTTTAAATTTTATAACGCTATTCAGATGCCATGCCATCTTGCTCCGTGATGCATGTAGGGGAATTTAATTTCACATGCGTTGAAATGTAAATACGGGTCCCTAAAGGCTTACGTGATTTAAAGAAACGTAATGTAGATGGAATACTAAGTAATACGAGTATGTGGTTTTGATGTCTTGGTGGTTATATTGATTATGTAGTTTCATCGAAGACGATCTAACTCACCATTAATGATGAAACTGAGAAAAATTATCTATGCTTTAAAGGGTAGGTAAATCAATGACTTCCTTTCAAAAAATTACACATTCCCTCATTAAATGGTCACTTGTGTGCGTTTTTGACTGAACTTACGTCTTAGTCTTTGATTTAAGTAATCTATGTATTGTTGAGTATTTCTTCTCAATTGCAGCGTAACTATAAAAAAGTGTTTCATACAATTATTGGCAGTCAAGAAGGTACTCTATGAAAACATTAAGTAAAATATGGAAATTTAAACATTATAAGCAATGCGTTTATAATAGACTTGACAACGATGAACACCGCCAGGCGCAGCTGTTTTTACTCAAGTGCAAATGCTTTTACGGGTATTATACAACCTCCGTAAAGTCGCCTCCGTAAACGCCTGGATTTGTTAATTATTAAGACATTATTACGCATGTGATGATTTAATGCACCTTAAATATTCAATGGCTCAGATAACCAAATGGAACTAGATTTCTATTAAACAAAAAATTCAGATATAAGGTACACAACCGATTGCAAATTTTGCTCAAAGCAGACGTAAACGAAAGATGAACGTGGCTTGACTTTTAATGTATACGTAGCATAGCGAGGTAACGAATTGTTAACTAGCCCGGAGCCCCATTAGCAGAGCTTTGAGTTCTTAAATCAAACAAAAAGGAAAACTTTCTTGTGGACGCCAAGCTAACCATACGAGCTGCTGCGGGCGTACTACGGATCTGGCACAGTACAGTGACGCAATATTCGTAGCGAGAGAAGTGGTGCGGTGACGTATAAAACATCCATATTATAAAAAAATCTTAAATGTTCAATAAAGAAACAAAATAGTTTTCAATTTTATGTTTTTATTCTCTGAATAGTTTACAATTGTGGAATCAAAAGTAACCGTAACATTGGAGATTCAAACTGATTCGCGTACCATAACATACATGTAAATAATTAGTTCAAAGTTTTGAAGTTTACAAAAAAAACAATGACAAACAATCAGGTAAAATCTGTATTTTATTTATAATATTAAGATGGCAAGAGCAAGAATGTCACGACAACAATACACTGAAAAATATAATTCACAAAAAAAAACAAATAAGTCGGAGTAAATCGACGTAAGTTAAATTACAGTCAGCACGCCTAGCACAGTAGGTACAGTCAAGGAATTAAATTTCCAACCCACCTAAGGTTCAATAGCATATAGCAAACTGTCACCATAAGAGCTATAGAGCAAGACGTTAGTTTGACATATCGACCTTAATGCATTGCGAATGTCAGACGACATTTCAACGAAATGGGTAGGGAATTAACTTCCTTGACTGTACAATGTTTGGTCCTTTCGTATGAAAGTTACAGCGAAAAACCGTCACAGTAACAATTTTTTTATAGACAAATTAGGAGACCAATATAGCATTTACACAGTGCGCAGCAGATCTACATATACATGATGTATACAATAAGTATGTCTGTACACTTGCTTAAATAGTTATAGTCCAAGATCCCATCGCAAAATTCTGTACCTATCTGAGATCGAAATGTGATGTAAATAAAAGGTTACACAATACACATGGGGTCATATAACGCCGTAGAGTTGCCCAGCAAAATCTTGCCGCAAGTACCTTCGCAATAATTATTTTTTATTTACTTAAAATCTGGCAACCACAATGGGTAGGTTTTACACTGGTAACCTTATTTCACAGTGTGAGGGAAGACAGTAGATTGAATTTGATGTAAAATTTAAGTTGACACGATCATTACATTCTATTTCTGGCAATCCAAGAGTTGCCGCAGACGATCGTTGCGGCCAAGTTGTGGGCTAAGGATTCCACCAAAATAACAACCATAATATGATTGTAAATCTACTAATAGTGTAAGCCCTTAACAATATCAATCATTATAACCCTACTGCAGTAATCTTTGTTGCGAAACGAGTCAGTGTAACTTCAGATTGCGATCAATGTATAAGGGAGATCGTACCAAACAAGGGAAAGGCATGTGAGATAAAAATATCCACGCATCTGTCAGTGTTTCCTTTGCTTTTGTTCTGTAAAATAAAATAAAATAAAAACGTGTGTAAGACTTCGATGGTAATGCAGCTCTGGCCATACAATAGCAAGTAAGTACACGTTTTATTGCATATTTATTTATAGTTTGGCGGTGCTAGATGTTTTCCTTTTAAAATCATTGTTTTACGGGTGGTAGGACCTTGTGCAAGGTCCGTTCGGATCGGTATCATCGTGTTGCTCGCTAATCCAGCCTCTAAGCAGCAGTGCTTGCACTGTTGTTTTCCGGCGCGGAAGGCAAGAAAGCCGGTGAAATTACTGGCACAAGAGATATTCCATATTAGCCCTCTGGGTTGGCAACACATCTGCAATATCCTTGGTACTGCGGGTGTCAAAGAGCGTTGGTGATCACTTACCATTAGGTGACTACTTGATCGTTTGCCTTCCAATGTGGTATTTAAAAAAAAAAAGTTGTTTCTTAATTTAAGGTAGAAAAAACAAGGCACTGAGTTTTATATTGTATAAATGAAAATAAATACCACAGGCATTCACTAAAAACGAATGTTTGAAATGCTGACAAACAATAAAAACGTTTTGAACTCAGAACTGAAGTGCACTTGCTTACACAGTACGTTATTTCCATTTTATTATAGTAAAGAGCTAATCTTTGAGATACTTAAAGATTATCGTATCGTATCGTAATAAAATATTTTATTATTTAACCTTAAATTAACCTTTACTATTTGAACTTTGGTCTAGGGTTTTTTCGAGAAAACTCGTATTGCAGCAACGATGTAAATAGAATCTATCCATTTGTTATATGAACGAGAAAGGCTGTCTCTTTAGTACGTAAGTAAGTACGTACTTGATTTTGTATAAATTAAGGTACTTTTACTTAGCGGTAAAAATATTTTTATACACTTAGAAAACGATGACGATTGTTTTATATATAAATAAAAAAAATAATTAAACTACACGAGTGAAGTCATGCCCTTTATCTGCTCTTAATACAATGCCCTGTTCATCCACTCAAAGGTTAACTGATATAGATCTCTGAAAAGAGATAAGTTCGTTCTTGTATATAACTGTATCACTTTTTTGTCATTTATATTTTTTGTAACATAAAGAATCTGAAGAATTATTCTAAAAAAATACATTAATATTACATATGAATCTGTCTTTTTTTTCAACGCATTAACAATAAACGGAACTTAACCGTGACAAGCGGACTGATCACGTCCTGAATTTAAAATAATTATGATAGCTACCACCATGCTCGCTAATCCTGCCGCAAAGCAGCAGTGCTTGCAGTGTTGTGTTCCGGCGTTGAGAGCCAGCAAGGTGCAATTACTGGCACACGAGATGTCCCATCTTAGCCCTCTAGGTTGGCAACGCATCTGCAATCTTCTTGGTTCGCCTTCCAATTTTATTAAAAAAAAACTCTCTGGTACACATGCCATGCAGTTGTGTGCGTGACCAGAAATCTCCTTGCGTTACCTATAGTGAAGTTAATCTCGCGACACTTGTGTACTAATCTGTTGGCAATATTATGAGCGTGTAACCTGTCTTAACATAAAACATAAAAAATTACATACCTTACTTACCTTTTCAGCCAGCGTGTCTGCATCGGAACGGCGATCAAAGTTCCACACAAATCACACCGGCACCAATTATTTATCGGTCGATCTTTTAAAGTTTTTTCCAACACGCCAAGGCAGCATTAAACTTTGTAGTGCATTTAGGTAGCGTGAATCGCGTGTTGTGGAAAGCCTTTTCTAAATGCAACGTCATTTAACCCTTCTTGGCTTATTATTAAAGTTTATTTCAAGCAAGAATACATAATCGATAGACTATCATACAATAAAAACTATTTTGGCGACAAAACAGCGTGGTCCCGAGGCGTATTCTAGTTATGCTATTTTACGAGCAAAATTGAAATATTTGTTTTTTTATATTTTTTTTTAAATCTTGTTGTCGAACACGGCTCTAATTCTTTCGATGAACTTTACGAGATCGACAGCGAGGCTAGTTAAACTTTAACGGTTTCATAAAAAGTAATTATTATCATCACTGTATTTATTTAATATCGGTGCATTTAATTTTTAATTTAAATTAATTTTTCATCGGACGCGTAAAGGTCCTTTGATATTGGTTTATGTATTTCATGTAAAACAACATAAGAATTCCAGGCTGAAAACTCAAAGCAATTGACAAATATGAGCCGAAATCCGTAACATTCTTTAAAATCACCGTAATCAAATCAATCTTTTGTTTCATAAATCGTACTTGGGTTACGTAGTTGTTAAGAAGTAGCACAACTACAAGGCACATTGTATGCTTTTTATTGTAACTAGAAAGAATAATAATAAATTATCCAATATCTTTAGACAATTTAAATATATTCTTGGTAAAATGAATAGGTATAAAAAAAATATTTACAAGCAGGCCACATTTTGTTGAGAAAAAGCGCCGCAAGATATTTTTCTCTTTAAAACAAGATTACAGGGCAATATACATTATGTCTCTAGTAATTAAAAAAAAAATATCTTGGGACAATTAACACCAATTGACCTAGTCCCAAAGTAAGCAACTGAAGCTGCTTGTGTTATGGGTACTAGACAACGGATATACATACTTATATAGATAAATATATACTTAAATACATATAACATCCACGACTCGGGCACAAACATTCGTATTCATCATACAAACATTTGCCCCTCCCGGGAATCGAACCCGGTATCTCAAGCGTCATAGTCAGGGTCACTAACCACTAGGCTATCCGGCCGTCAAATCCGGTAGTAATTACTTTACATAAATACCAAATAATTATGTAAAAATTCTTATTATTCGTAGTGCATTCGAAGTGCAAGAGTTGGCCCTTGGACTTCGAATGTTTTATACTTAGTAACTAAGGTCCTGATCTATGGATATAATCCCGTCTTTTATTGGTTTAAAGTTTATTACACCGCCAAATTTATATGTCTGTAGATAAAACAATACGATAAACCCCAGAAAAGACTGGACTCATAAAAGCTGGCAGGAACACGAACGTGACTGCGATATGCCGCTGTTTAATTCTAAAAAGGACGGACGAGATTTTAATGAGAGATCAGGTTTTTCAATTATCCTCATCTCACTTCTTTCGCCAAGTTTTACGTCAGATTTTTATCGACTGTGCATTTTTACGACCGGTTACAGCTTCCGAAAGTTGTTTAAAACACGAACTGAGAGATAAGTCGCATTTTCATCAATATTGTACGCATAGAAATAGGTTGTATCAAAATTCATTTTAGAAGAAAGACTCTTTATGACTTTTTTAAATTTTAATACTAAAAGTCGTACAATGAACGCTTTTTTACGATTTTAACTTTATTAAACCCTATGTCTTATTTCTGTATTCATAATAATATACACACCTAGTTAACATATTACAGGGATGCTAAATAATTAGTTTGTAATTAGATGGACATTGGTGCTAATGCCTTGGTGCGTTAAACAAAAATTAATCTGACTAAGGAGTTCGCATACGATATACACAATCTGGTAACTTGAGAGGACCTTTAATTTATTTCCTTCTCCATTTTCCAAGTCAAGAGGCTGAAGCGCTACGCACCTTGTGGTAATTCGCACAATGGTAACGCTACCTCTGCGAATGCTCAAAAAGCACTTAAAATGATAAACAGGAACAAAACCCAACATCAAAGTAACCTGACAACTCTGGTATTATTGGATTTATTTTATTTCCAAGTCTCCTCTCGAGTATAAGAGATAAAAAGCACTTTTATGTTATATTTCTTTCTTGCCCTTAAATTCACGTTATATTACCTTTGTTTGGCTTGAGGTCCCTTGAAAGCTGTTAGATATGTTATCATGTATTAAGCATTGTTAGAAAACGAAGTCTTTTTCTGCTATTTGAATTTGTTCGTTTGGTCTTAAGACTACTACTTTTACCTAAATAAGGTAAATAATTGGCACGCATTGACAGTACCAGTCATTGGCGCTTAGTTTACGCAGGGTTGTCACCCCTATTGCCTTCAAATAAGATTAACATGCACATCATTGGAGGAATGCCAACAAGTGGTGTGTTCACTTCACCCTTCATTAAACATTTGACTTTTCGGAATTCTAGTCACGTACCAAAAATGCTCTTAATATTGTGCTCTCTAGGAAAACTTCTACATATCAAGAGCTAAGCCGCACAAAACAAAACGACATAGGTAAATCCACCCAGTCTTACAATAAACGCTGGCCACTGGGCGTTAGCAGTTTTTGCCGGAACAATGAATGGCTCTTCTTCACACGAAGCACATTGTTTGTTGACCGGTCTCCGTGTTTATGGCCTAGAAACACCGACACCACGCCACTAAAAGAGATTTATTAACACTTTATTCCAGCCTTATACACGTTTAAGCCAAGTCAAATGCAAAAAACATGGCTCATGAAAACACGTATTTGCTTAGTTGATGTATTGACATATAAATTTGCAGGCAAATGGCTAGAACGTCACTACTTGAGCACATTGACTAGCATCACATAATTGTGGGCGTCTTTAAAATAGTAGTTGTAATCATATCATTTCGTGAAAAAGTAAATAATAAAATCGCTTAAGGAAATGTCTATCTATCTTGATGGCCTAAATTAATAGCCCTGATACCTAAAACCCTCTTCGAAATAAGGAAAATTTAAATTTCAAATTATAATGAATAACGAAAACAGTTCAAAAAGATTAATTTTCAGTAATCATTAAATACATTTCGTGAAAGAGTTTTTCATTAACTCAAGGGTGTTTTCCGTTGGTCTGCGTATTTTTTTTTTCTGTTCCGAATTCGCTTTAATTTGACGATATTTCAAACCTTTGAAACCTTAATTTAACCGGCCGTAAAGTGCTTTTCAGTGCTCGACTGTCTATCCTCTTTACCTCTTGCCAGTTTTTCAACGAAGACATAGTTTTAATTGGAGTCCTTCCGCTTTGCTTAAGGTCTCTTAATTGAATTTTTTGCATTTTAATTTGAATGGACTTAATTTGATGGCTGAAAGATTTTAAATTCAGCTCATTATTAAGTCATTGCGAATCTATTGAGGATAAACGTAATTCAAATGGGTATTCTTGGTTTGCCAATTTGTTTCGTGAAATTTTTAAATATTGTGAAATTAAATAAATTACCAAAAGTTGTAGCATTGGCATGTAGAGAAAAAATCGTTTAAACCAGACATTTTTCCTAGGCAGAATCAGTAGAAGAATGAAAATTATTTTCCGACGTCTATGAAAAACCGGGGGCTCCCAATAAATCTGTTTCTCAATGACAAGAGGAATTGCAAAGAGTAAATCACGCAAAACATAATAATGGCCGTTTGTATTCGAAGCTAAAATACGAATTCTCCGGCATAGAATTTAGTTCAAAAATGAATATTTATTTTTGCTCAGAGCAATTACTTGTATATTTACAAAAAAATGCTACACAAGCTTGTACTCCTACGTATATAATATCATATTAAAAATAATAATTCTGGAATTTGATGTTTTTTTTTACATATAACTTTAACATTATTTATTTCTTTCTTTTCTGAAAAGGTCCCGTGCGTAGGTATAAAAACACTAATAATACAAAACTGAAAGTTTGTGTGTGACTATAATTTTTGTTACTTCTTCACACTAAAGCAGCTGAGTGGATTTGGATGTTTTTTTCTTCCTTTAAAAAAAAGGGAGGAAAACTACCAAGTGAAGCACCTGATGGGAAGTTATTACCAACGCCCATATATATCCGAAAGACCAAGGGGATTGCAGAAACTTTTTTATCCCGTAAAAAACATGATTGCCGCAGGATAGCGCTTTCTAATTCTTAGTTCTTTTACATGCCTAAATAATCGGCAATAATTAAAATAAAAGATGACTATTAATTGTCACTTTCACCATTCTTTTCTTTGGTCTTCATATAACCCGTGCCATGCGTTTTAAATAGGTTTACCAAAACCCTTTACCGATTAAGATGCCACTGTTCATTTTATACCTAGCCGTAAACTTCACTATTTGTGTGTGACGACAACAATTGCAACGCATCCCCTTGAACGCGATCCTGCCAGTTCATTCCAATAAGGTTTCACTTCGATGAAGGTGTGCCTTTACGGTTTTTCAAAACCTATAACTAAAGTGGCCTATATCCAACAATTTGCATCATCAACATATACCACCAGTACCGCATCCCCTTGAACGCGATCCTGCCAGTTCATTCCAATAAGGTTTCACTTCGATGAAGGTGTGCCTTTACGGTTTTTCAGAACCTATAACTAAAGTGGCCTATATCCAACAATTTGCATCATCAACATAAAACCACCAGTACCGCATCCCCTTGAACGCGATCCTACCAGTTCATTCATATAATATGGTTTCACATCGGTGTACCTTTACACTTTCTCAGAGAACCTATAACTATAAGTGAGCTATATCCAAGTAAGTAGCTAGTATACTTAGCGCTATACTCGTATGTACAGGTTGGACCCTGTAACAGAAGCAAATCACTAAAATGAGGGTTTTGAGAGTATTTACAGTTATTACCAAGTGGCCTTAATGTTTCAAAGTCCTTAAGCTCGGAAAAATAGTAAATTAAAGTTAAAATCCATTAGCAATGGATTCACATTGCGGAATTGTCGTTTAACGGTCAAAAGATGTCTTGGTACCGAGCATCCTATGACAGTTAAAAGTATGCGACTAATAAATAGTGTATTTATAAAGAAATCGATCAAAAGTAGACCTTGTCCTAAAGTATTTAGAACTACTATAATACGCAAGAGACGTCATATGGTTTGCTGATGAGTAGTTTGACCTTTACTTTGACTAGACTGGTAGATTAAAATGACTATTTTTTTTTTGCTCCTGTTACAGGCCCCACCCTGTATAAGCTGTTTAGAAGTGACCGCCTCTGTACAGCAACTATGCTGCATTTATAACGTTTAAATGCTACTGGTGTAAAGACAGCATTTAATTAGGGAAATTCGTTGTACGTAACCGTCTCAAAGAAGGTATCTAGCGCGTGCCATCAAAAGTAAGAGAAGGGTGTTGCAAAAACTCAATTAAAAGTTTACCAACCTAATACGTACTCGTACGCGAAACGTAAGAAACTCAATCAGCTCTGTCACTTTGTTGCCTTTGTTTTGTTCATTAACTATTTACTTATGTCACTCCTTGTGCATAAGTATAAAAAAGCTATAGGTGTTTTTAAGCGTTTATTTAACTTTTGCTTCTAAATTTTAAATTCTTTGATTGAAATACAGGAAATAGGTCACCAGTCTCTAGCACATGGACATCATAAATTAGGCTAACGTCGCCTAATTGAATTAGTCGCAATCCGACTGGCAATTGTATCACACGTTTGATTTTAGACGGATTAAAGGTACAAATTATTAAAAGAAAAACAAGTAACACGGAATCACTTTTCACTCGTTAGTAAATAAAAATTTAAAATTTTATTTTCAGATGTCGCTTGAGGTGCGAGGCGGGAGATCGCGGCAAACTTATAGCGGACGGGTAGTCCAACCAAATTGTCGCAGACTAGACGGATCAAGATCATACAAGGTTTATACATTTATAATGCAGTGTTGCTTTTAATGTTCCTGCTAATTTTTCCCTAGACTTTTTAAGAACCAAACTACACAAACATTCTTATGTTGATAAAAATTTAAAGAAGTTCCAACTTTGACAGTAGCCTGTGAATTATCGCGGTCTCTTCGGTGTCATTTCTAAAGTTTAGGACAAGTTTGGTCTTGAGGGGTATTGTGGGAGATGCAAGTTTGCTTACTTCCTAGGAAAAGTAAGTTTCCCCACTGATGAAATTCTCGTGATGTAAATATGGTTTTAAAATGTTTGTGTAAATAATTTTAAGGAATATTGTTAATATTATTATGCAAGATATAAAAATAATTACTACCTATTATAGATATTCATGTCTCATTAAAACTTTTAGACAAGTTTTAATCTAGTAGAGACAAGAAACCAAATAAATAGAACATGTTGTTCTTCATTCCAATAGTCTTAAAACAAGATTTTTAAAGTAAATTTAGTTAATCAACTAGACGACCAATACACGTTCAGTTCAATGAAGCAAAAGAGGATGAAATGCATAGAAACGAATCTAGTAACGGAATTACTAGAGTTACTCCAGTTTAGATGAAATCGATTGGTCGTAAAAAAAACGTCCAGCTTTTTTATGGGCATGCAGTGACGTGTCGAGTGTGGAACGCGTTTTATGGACTTTATTTGCGAAAATCTGTATTTTTTTACAGGTTTACGTCGTGCAAAACCTAGCTTTTTAAAATTAACCTGAAATATGAACCATGATACTTATTCCATTGCCATTCATAACATACTTTGGTTTATAAAAAAACTTGAAAAAAGGACAATTATTTTCATACTGTTTAAGATCATTGTATTCACATTCATAATACCTATTTGACGATTTGGACGCGTATGATAGGTGCTGGCCAGATACTGCATCAGATAGGGAGTTGTGGAGGTCAAAAGAAGAGGCCTTTGCCCAGCAGTGGGACACATTAACAGGCTATTAAAAAAAAATATATTTAAGCTAGCGATTGATGACCCTGGCTAAGAAGTAATAAATAGAAAGAAGAGGTTGTGAGTTCCGTTCCCGCAAAGAAGAAAGTTTGTTATGTTATGGTGATCAATAATGAACATTAAAGGTTAAAGGTTTAATGTTTGTAAGTATCTAAGTTATGGATGCTTATGTATTTATTTAGTTAAGGTCTAATTTGGAATAAAGAAAACGATTCGAAATTAAAAATGACACCATGAACTACTATTATTAGAAAAACAAACATACGGGTCATCTAGAGAATCTCCTCCAATTTTTCGGTAAAATAATATTATAGGGAAATAAGGAAAAAGGGGGGCGAATGCTGAAAAATAGTTACTTGAATCAAATTCTGATAAAGCTAGACGTGTGGTCACTTTGAAAAGAAAACTAGTACTGGAGTTAGCCACTATGACGGACATTAATATACATACGTATAAGAGTCAAACTCTTAAATATTGACCGATGTATGAGGATACTATCAGGAGAGGGTTTAGTCACTTGGAAATTGCATGTCAGACAGACCTACCATTCTCTAGTAAACCTTGGCGCTACAATTTCATTAGTACAAACATATTGTATTCACTTGCAGAGCTGAATAATACATTCACTTCCGAGAGTTCCGAGTGACATGACACTTCTCCTTGTTTTCCATGATTCTCCGTAGCAGGAAAGATACACGTTAGATAGCCAAGTCCTTGGGTCGAGTGGCGACAAACACCTATGGCTTGGGCATTTGTCAACTTCACAGACAGGCACTCCAGTGAGATACAGGGGCTCTCAGACCGGACACGACACTGCAACTAACACGACAAACAAGCATGTATTTGAGGATACTCAGTATCAGGTGCAAGGGGATATTTGCGATGTAACGGTGGTTGGCAAGTTTTTTTTGCTCAGGTTACTTTTGTTTCTAATATGAACTATTACTCGTGTTGTTATCTTACTAGCTTCAAATTAAATAATAACCCTACTTAAATTATAAATGCAAAAGTATGAGTAATGGTGTTTGGATTTTTGGATTTTTCTTCCTCAATCACGCAATGACGGCTGGATGGGTTTCGATGAAATTTGGTACACATATAGATCATGTCTAGGATTAAAATATGGAATACTTTTTATTACTGGAAATTGTGAAGAATCCCTTTATATACGTAAATAATCTCGAACGAGCGAAGTCGCTGGTAAAAGCTCGTTTAATAATTGTATACTATTTTTCCTGATAAAAAAAGTTTTACACTATACAACATACTTCATAGATAAATACATATTTGTATAAGTACATAATAACATCCATAAATACAGCACAGGGTGGTAAAGTCAGCAGTACATATGTCTACACAGTCAAAGTGGTTAAAAAACCTGCACACGACTCCATTCTTAAGTAAAGTCTTAAAGCTTGTGTAGATCTTTTTATATCTTCAAGTGTTTAGCTACTTCATCTGCTGACTGTACAAACATTCGTATTCATATACACATACAAACGTTTGCCCTTGCGATTATAGAACCAGCAACCTGAAGCTTCGTAGTCAATATCATTAAATAATTACAGTCTATAACATCGTCTTGCCACATTAAACTTTGTGTAAATTTAAGGTACTTTTCTTTAATTTATTGAATGTTTTTGCATAAAAATACATTCCAATGTATAAAAGGTATCGCTTTTTATCTAGCCAGACACTATTATACCCTCCCGGGATTCTAATTTAGTGTCTTATTCATAAAAATAAGCAGGCAGTAAAGATTTAAGTTTTTTTAGTTTGTGATAAGCATTTCAGAAATATTAACAAAAGCAACTGGTTTTTACAAAGCCAGCGCTCACCAGAAAATAATCAGAAGAAAACTCAAGACGAAAGGGTCGCCTGATTTGTCAAAGGATTTACTAGCAATATTTTTTCGCCAGACCTTTACAAATTTGTTATGCAAATGCAAAGCCTTACACTTCCTTAATTATTTCACAGGCCTTTCCCCAGCTCAACGTCCTTGTAATATTTTACGAGATAATTTAAAACACCGTCTCCGCTAAGTTAATTGTGTGTTGTCAGGCCAGTGGCAAATCATTAGATCAAGTTGTCGACTGATGCTTATCGTTAAGAGGAAACACAAGGGCCGTTTTTCCATACAAACGTGTCCCCTGTTGTTAAGCTTCTGATGAGCCTCGTATGTAGATGGCGGTCATCCCTTAAAGAGATCCCTTAAAGAGGTGGAATATTTTCTTCAAATTACAATAAAACCAACCTAAAGGTAAAAATTTGGTTCGCAATGTCTTTGATGTGAACCTAGAATAACAAATTCTATTTAAAAAAGAATCATTGTAATCGGTTTACAATTAGCGGAAATAAAGCGTAACATATACTCAAAAATATTAGTTAACATAAGAAGCTCTTCTTTTTTGAAGACGGTTAAAAGTTAAGAAAACGGTTATTAAGACACCTAATTTAAAGTTTCACACGTGTTTTTAATAGAAACTATTTGGTTGAGTTACTTTTTGTATCAATCTTTTTATTTCGAATAAATAATAATTCGAACAGCTATCTGCTGTTGCAAAGCTACTTTTTGGGAGTTTAAAAGTTTTTCAGATGCATCAGAACTTCTGAACACTTTTCTTTTATCTCGCCGAAGACAAATCAAGCTGAATCTAAGGATTACTAGTACGCATACGAGACATTTTATCGAACAAAAAGTTTCCTTTCAAAGATATCTAAAGCCTCCAATCTTTGTACAAAGAAACTCGGCTTAAACTTTTACTTCCTAAGGCTTTAATAATAGGTCCCTTCCCTTTTTTCCGCACGAAATCGTGCCGCTAGACATTTTGACCAAAGCCTGTATTAATATTAATCTCGCTACTTACAGAACATCTTCGACTTGGACTAGATATAAGAAAAACAAGTGCAAAAATTACAGCAACTAAAGTTAGGACTTCACGACTTTTTATGCTGATGAATTTTTATTTTAACTACAAATTCAAAGTGCGAATTATTGAAGCAAAACAAGTTAAACTAAACGCGTGAAATTCGTCGTCATTTTGAAAAGTTTCTCTTCAAATATACAAACTAAATAAGGGCATTATACATTTGTAGAGTATTTTCAGGAACATAATAGTTCTCACGATTATTTTGACACCTAAAAGAAAATTCAAACCTTAAGAAAACTCAACTTCATGCAGTCCTGGCGTGACTAATAGTACAATAAACTTTAATAAGTAAATTAAAAAACCAGTGAAGTACATTTTGGACGTGCAAGCCGAGGGTTCCGAACCACCGCACATATCGACACTAGAAATCTGAAATGTCGTAAGGGACATGTCCCTTAACGTCCGTTACGAAATTTGAGATTTCCACTCGATATATTTGTGTCATTTATTTGTGACTTTAAAAAGTATATGTATATATGTTAACGTTTAACAATTTTAGAGATGATAAAAGGGACACCGCATGATGAAAAATAAGGTTTTTTTCCAACCCTCATTGCTTTGATAGTTTTTGGCTTATTCCGTTTAGTTTTTCTTTGTCATGTCTTATTAATCCTATGATTATTTAAATTTTCAGGTCGATAGGTTTAGCCGTCCCTAAAAAGATATAGTGCTGAATAAAACTAACAGTTAGACTGATGGACTTCAAATTTATTGTATAAGGGTCCCTTTTTAAAAATTTGGTACGGAACCCAAAAAAATACTGAGTTGTTTGTGAGATCGAGTCGCGCCCGGCTGCGCAGGCGGGTCGGGCAAGCGGAGTTGCCCTCTAATAAAAACTTCGCAAAGTGGCCACCGAGTTTTCCTATACTTTTTGTAGTAACAATGCCTTTCTTATTTTCTTTTTTAACATAAATTACACGATCATTTCCCATGTTCTGCTATCGCGTTCACTCTAATTATAAAAGAAAAGTTTTTCGGTAAAATCTTTGGTTATTATAAACGACCCCTTTTATGGGCTGTAATTTAGTAACCTTATTAATTTCCATACTTACATTTTTAATCGGCGTTTTAGTTTACTTTTTAATTCTATGCTTGGCAGAATATAAAAAAAGTAGAAGATAATGAAAAGGTTGATTTGTTAACAAGACTCGCACAGTTCGACACAAATCTTTAAAAATTCTGTCAACGTAATGGGAAGTGACTCAATCACTTTGAATATTAGTTACAGAAAGTTTTTAATGAAAGCAGGCTGAACCGAAAAATACTTCAAACCTCAAACACGCAAAGCTGCAGAACTACGAGACCGGAATAATGTTTGGGACAGAAAAAGTTTTACGCTTTGAACCCTAGCGGGGGTAAGTGTTTTGCATTTCGACCCACGTAGCCTGCATACCAATGCGTAAAAGGATTGATGTTTGCACGAAGTTTCACAAAAAATATCTGATGGCAACTATGTATTTAGCATTTAGCCCGGAGCGAGTGTGTTCCGCAGTTTGGCATAGACTCCGAGCTATTGTGAGGTTTTATTTCACCTCAGCATAGGAATGAGTAACCCTAGTTTTGTCACAATACAGCAGAGATGTGAGACAGTAAATATGAATAAACTAAAGCGCCAATAGGTAACCAACATATTTTACCTTTTCGCTGTTGGAATTGTATTGAAACGATTGTGTAGCACACCTCGTATTCATATTTGTATTTGATGCTGCGGGTTACGTTAAGGGCGAGAATGTACTATTTTTTCTTCTGTAGCGTTACATGATATTTTGTTAGAACATTCTTTATTTTAACAAATGAGCTGTTAGTTGACTTCGAGCAATTTGGCTGGAATGACAAGGTTTTTAAAATCAAACTTCTAAAGACATAACTTGGAGGCCTTAGCTTGGTCAAAGAAACAAACTAAGGCTCCCATAAGGTCACATCTGAAGCTTGATAATGGGTTGGCTCTTGTACATAAAAAAATCCGAATATAAATTTTTGTCCAAATTCGCAATAGGACGCTTAAATAATAAGAATGTATTTCCCTAAAGAAAAACAATAAGGCATCGCACAAAGTTTTAAAATGAAGCGTCAAAAAGTCTAATTAAGTTAACCGGGAGCGGCAAACATTGCTAATTTAGCTGCCGCCTGCCCAGGTAATGGCCCAAAGCAATAACGACACGAACTTGGCTTTCTAATATTACACGTTACCTTCATTGTTGCTAAAAGAAAAGTTTCTTTATGAAAATAATAAAAAATAAGCGAATATCGTTCGCTTTTCTAGACAAAGGTAATTACAACGCGAACGTCACGTTCGTCACTTTGCCGCCCAGTAGAAATACAGTAATATTATTTGATTATTTCTATTGTTTGAAACTTGATTGATTCTGTTGTTTGACTTGCTCGCCCCTTTTTTACGAATACAAAGTTTGGCAACTATTAACCGACTAAATAACGAAAGTAGGTAAATTTATAAAGCCCTGCTACAATTTTTTATTTATTATTATATTAAAGTTTTATTCGTGGTTTGTAGTACCCGTTTACAAGAAACAAAAGCATGTACACGTCGAGCAAATATGTCAAAACTTAAAAACACCCTTTTTTGTATAGAAGATATAAAAACTTTGTCCAATCATACTGAAAGTCGATTAGCACTTTACAGTCAAGGAAATGGAAACACGTACCACTGTAGAACCTAGTCGAAGAGACATATGCATGACATTCGTATGACATAGCCCGGTGTTTAACGCGTCGCGTCATTGCGATAGGGTTCTAAGGTGGTACGTGAATATATTTCCCCTGCTGTACATAATTATTATGCTATTTAAAGTTTACATCCATACTTTTTATGAATAAATTTGCATCTGGTGATATCCATGTCATTATTGACAGGGATATTTTCCTCCAGTTCAGTCGTATTCGATTTCATGCGAGCTGGCTAATTGGTCCCCTAGGCTACGAAGCAGCGACGTTGAATTCAAATAAGCCTTACTATGTATTAAATTTGCTTACATTAAACACAATTGTTAACATCGAATATACTGAATATACCACAGTACTTTTAATGATCATAATTCTAGCACTTTTTTCCGTTTCTTAATTCAAGGTGCGCTTTGACTATGATCACAAATTTAGCAGGTCAGAGAAGCGATTGCCATCTGGCCCCCAATTACCCATGTTACAGGGGAACCACACTGACAGGATACGCATTGAACAAACAGGAAATTCGTTGGTACATGGCGAACGCTGGGGATTGAACTCGGTTCCTCACGATCACAAGTCAACCCTCCTAGCCACTAAGCCACCAAGGCAAGACAAGGCAAGGTAATTCATCAATGTTGCTTATAAATACTTTTCCCGCGTCTAACTCTGTCGGCGACTCTGCCTATTGTTTGTGTCCGTTATAACCAAATCTAGTAAGAATAGGTTTATCCACAGCGGCCCTAACATGACAGCCCAGGTTTAGTTTAACCCCTCCCTGTGTCTCTGTCTAACCAGTGTCATAAGAAAGGGATGCAGATAGAGATAAACTAAACTTGGCAAGTCATGTTAGGGCCACAGTAGGTACCCTATTGTACAAAGTTATAGAAAATACCACTTTCATCGGTATGAATACATGACTATTTTTTAACATCAGTCGTTCTTGAAATAGGACGCGGTACCAAACAATTTATAGATTCAGGCGTTACTTTGTGGTTAAGATATAATTCGAACAAATTACCTTCCTACTCCGCAAACTCCTCCTAGTGAATCAGGCAAAATTGCAGCGCTCCTGTTGAACACTTATATTTATGCGATGTTAATTTCCTCACCCTTGACTTGTAACTAAAAGTTATCAATAAAATTATCTTATTTTATCCTTCCTCCACACAAAATAAAATAACAAACAAAAACGCTACTATCACCAGCCCGAGCGTCGATAAGTCAACAGCTGCTGATGATCCCCCGTAGAGGGTTTAAGCACGTGTCCTGTCGAGTGGTATTTTTGATAGTCATTTTGCATTATTTACTAGCACTGGGTTCTCGCAGAGTAGCAAGGTAATTTTTTCCGATTATAGCTTTAACAGACAGGCTGACAAACAATGGAACGGACGAAACCACATCATAAGGGTTCCCATTGTTACTAACTGGAAAATACATTTATTAATTTCTAAGCACTTTAATGTCATTGACTTAGCATCGAAATAGCATAACAAGGTTTAGTGGAACACTAAATTTAAACTTAAACAACCTTCAAAAGAGGTTCTATAACAGTTTTCCAACAAAGAGAATTCAATTAAACAAGATTCTTAGACACAGCTTAAAAAGCTTTTCAATTGGATTAGTTTATTTTGTTTTTAGTTTATTAAACCTTTGACTATTGTGATTAAGATAATGTTTTCAAATCTTATTGAAATATTTTTCTAACAAAATAAGAGGTGAATTTTGCGGGTGATAGGACCTTGTGCAAGGTCCGTCCGGATACCATCTTGCTCGCTAATCCAACCGCTAAGCAGCAGTGCTTTCACTGTTGTATTCCGACTTGGAGAGCAAGACTGCCGGTGAAATTACTGGCACAAGAGGTATTCCATCTTAGCCCTCACTTACCAACAGGTAAAAAAACTTCCAAAAAAAGAAATTGCATCCAAAATACGATCAAATACAATAGCAAATGAAAGAAAGTAAAGAGTGATTCTATTTTCTTGGATAAAAGATATGAAATAATTTATTTAATTTCATAACGTTTATCCAAGAAAATAGAATACAACCTTAATCCCTAAATTAAAATTTTACCTTCCCAATTTTGGCCAATGAGGAAAAAGTTTTGTACAGTAGGGGAAATATATTCACGTACCACCTTAGAACCCTATCGCAATGACGCGACGCGTTAAACGCCAGGCTATGTCATACAAATGTCATGCGTATGTCTCTTCGACTAGGTTCTACGGTGGTACGTGTTTCAATTTCCTTGACTGTACATGGCATATATCCGCTTCGCGTGTTATCTTGCTTGTTACTTTTGTTGTTGTTGTGAAGTCTATATTCTCGTAATTATCATTCAACGGTATCAGATGTTTAAACAAATATAATTACGTTTAAAAATAAAGAATGACTTTGATTGAGGATTTCCAGTTTTCTATGGTTTTCACTGTCAAATATTGTCATATTGGCTATTTTTAGGCATTTATCCCCATCACAATATTATTACGTAGAAACATTTTTACCTACCCTGAAAGGATGACGACTTCCATCATTCAGTTGTCGTGAGCGTCTCCATTACTTCCACCTATTCGAGTATACAAAATTTACAGTATATGGCAACTTTATCGATAAATACTACATAGGTACTTTAAATGTTTCAGCAATTAAATTACATTATCAGCGTTATAACGTTATCAGCGTCAGCGATATAAAATATCGCGTTAAAGCCCAATAACGTTATAAATATGAGTTAAAATCGCGAAATTTTAAACCAATTTACTATCAACTTTGTGATGCTCACGTTTAAGGAGTTTTAATTATCATCATTTCATTATTTTCTACTCGAATCATGGGAGCTTCTGACATCCTTATTATTTTAAATTATCAAAACACGATAGGACCAAATCATCAGATCCATGGGCTCCATCATTCACAACATAATTTGAAAACATGAAATCATTCCCAAAGGATGATAATAATATGTCCAAAAAAAAACAAGGAAATCAGTCGATATGGTCAAACATTATATTTAAACAAAGGCAAAGAGAAAGCCTCCTATTTGTAATCGTAAGTCCGTTAAATTTTTTTGCGTTGTTGTTGTAGTTTCGTTTGCGATAATGTTTCTTTATTGGTACGGTTTGATTATAATTTGTTTCGTAATGTACTATTTAGTTCGTCCATTCTTCCCAAAAAAACCTTATTCCGTATAATTTCCTTAAAACTCAGAGTAGGTGCCTGTTGCCCACCTCTTTATTCGATCCTCAGCAGGCCAGGGAAAAGTAAAAGGGAAGATTTATCGTAGTTTTTACAATTTTACGGCCAACGACTTCGGTAGAATGCCAGGGGACACATTACAGGAGATATCACAGATTTACTTGAAGCCCAATGCTTTCTCTAGAGGGAAATCTTAAAATGGATCTTCATGGCCGACTCGCATTAAGACAGACGGATTTAAGGTTGCTTTAAGAGGAGTTTATTTATTAATGCTTCTCCTTTTTTGGGGTATTAGTCATTATTTTCCAATCATTTGAAAGATGTTTTAATTATGTTAATGTTGCATTTAGAGCAAATGTAGTAAAATCTATTTGATGAGACACGTCACGTGATAGAGATATACATACGACAAGTACATCAATATACACATATAATACGAGTATCTTCTGTATTTTTTCACAATCTAGCTTTTATAAACCGGGACATAGAATATTATGTCCCGGTTAGAAATATCTAATTGTAGGCTTTTTAATTTTATCAGTCTTTTGGATATGCCTTGTTACAATTTTATTTGAAAGGTTTTCCCTAAACATAAGTAACCAAAGATTTCCCAGTGACTTCAAATCCCAAAACGAGCGTTTTAAAGGGAAACAGCAAATCATCCCTGAAAATCAATAATCGTACATTTTACCCCTCTAACCTTCGTTTTACGTGTTCAAATATATTGTTGGTATAGCTAAAGATATTAACGACCTCCTTGCACACAAACTGATATAGATTATCAACCCATGGACCTTCCCCTTATGGATAACATGACAGGATAGATAGCGAGTACACACTATTGTTCTTATTTAAACAAATATTTTATCGACACTTCTAGTTTTATACAAATTTTTATTTTCTTTTGATAGGTAACCAGTACGGATATGTGCCTACTTGGTTAAATTATAGACATCGGACCTTAATGTTAGTAAACGCTTAATACTTGACTTGTCAAAAATAATAACATCGGTGCTGCGAGAATACAGACGAGGCGTAAGCCTTGTAGCTTTTCAAAGCACGTAGATTTATAGAAGATTGGCAATCCTAATAGAAGACATATTATATCTATGCTCTCACTCACAAAGCCTTTATCAAGCCGATCCCTAGGAATACTTCAAAACAAAGAAAAGGACCGATAAGAAGATTACAGTGCCCGCACTGAGTTAGGGAATAAAGACTAAAAATAAAATACAATGTTACTAAGAGTTTAGATTCGCTTCAAACGAATTGTGGTCTCGAAGGAGAAATAAATTATTTACATCATAAATGTCAAAGGCTCACTTTGTTCCGATGCGAAACAAACGTAAATTAATGCAAACATGTTTATCGCAATTTTAAATAAGAATTATAATAATTTTACGTTTCTAATTTTTAAGGTGCATAAAGCCGGAATTAAGGTCTACGACGTAGTTATGCGTTTGATAACAATCTGTCCCTTATGAATTGATGGTTAAAACCCATATGTGACCTGATTTGAATTATAACAGTTATGCTGTATATGTGCTTAGAACTATCGCCATTTATCAATTACAGGAGAAATAAATAAAAAAGATAACGGTTCCAGTCGTTGACAATGACCCTATATTAACGAGGAGATTTGGACTGACTATGATGTCAACCACTGGTAAAAAGAAAGACCTGCGTGTCAAGCACTGGTATGCCGATGTTACGAGGTCTGTACCACAACATGTACGTTACTAAAGTACAATTAATTCTCAAAGGTTTTTTTGATATACGATGTCTTTTTGTCTGCTTTTGACCATTATAGTGCCAAAACAGATACTTTAATACCTAACACTTGCTAAGTACATAGCTAGTTAACATAAAATCATTTTTCTTTTGTTGGCATGATTCTATATTTTGCTTCGTGACAGACTGTAAGCTACAGTAGTTGAATTTAGGAGCATGCCGACGTTGTTTTCAATATATAAGACAAAACGTTTGAGCTCGTCAAAAATAATTTCATTTTCCATAAGGGCACAGCGATGGGGGGGGACCCCTGCTCGTTATTCCGACTACGCGCGACGTAACGTCTTTTCACGGGCTAAATATGTATTAAATTGTCATTCAAATTTACTATCACGACAATAACAACGCTGTTATTACTACCGAAATATTGGAACATAATAAATAATATTCGAAATATCCCTCTTGTAGCAGTCATTTCAAATTCCAATTTTATTAATGGCTTTATTCATTGAAATTATGTTTTAGTTTCTCTCAAATGACTGTGTAATGAGTTTAGGGCGTGCTGATTTCCATTTTCAAGATGAATATTTATTTGGGGTTTTATTACAGTTACGGAGACTGCTTCAGGAGTTTGCTCGAGAGCTTTGTGCTACTGAAGATAGAGCTTAGAGCTGTTAACATAATTTTGCAGGTCATTGTGCCAAATAAAGCGACAGCATTAGTTGAGTGATTAAGGCTTGCTTTGTATTTAAAACGGACGGTCTATTGCATTATAAAAAAGTCAGAGCTGCTAACAGCTCTTTCTAAAAATCAAGAAAGCATTTAGCAAGTAAGCTACACCGTTGCTTACTGGCTTACAGAAAGTTAAGGTTGTAGTTATTATGGACTAATGATGCTTAATGATGCTACATCTTCAAACATGGTTTCAGATAATTGTGCCTCTAATTGCGTAAGACAACGACAAGAGGCCCGACGGGGTTTCTTTGATATCTTGGAGGCTGGCGCGTACGCTGATGCGCTGGTGTGGTGTGCCATATGCGTCGACGCTCTAGCCGCGACATATCTCCCAGGGACCACTAAACAAGCGAGTGCGGAGGCCGAGGCTCGCGAGCGTGTCAAATATTTAAAGTTCAGGTATCTCGGTACCACACTTGGCCCGTAGGGAAGTGGTGCACATGGGTTTTCAATGAGCTCAGCGGGCGTCTGAGAGAGGCGAAAGGTGACCCCTGCAAAGGTGGGTTCCTCAGACAAAGACTCAACTTAGCCCACGCGGGCATTTCCGCCTGTATTTTGGCGGCTATACCGCGGGGGGCTTGTTTGTTGTAGCTGTGAGGTTGTAAGTATTTATGGGCTAGTCGGGGCAATTATAAGACAACTGATATATCGGCTAAAAATTACACTTTTTTTTATTTTCATTTCGCAAAAAAGCTCTAATTGGCAATTCCATCTAGTTAGACTTATTTTTATGGGTTGTGTGTTATGCTTTAATTAAAGGTTTTATTAAGATAGGTACGTATTATCTTATCATTGTCCAAAATATAGTTTTGTAAGTAGTTACCTCGACTAAACCCTTTTTTATTTGTTAATGTCAATATTTTGCTAAACAATAAAGCGATATTAAAGTAACATGTAAATTTAACATAAACATCACTTAAGTAAAGAAGATTTCAATAGCCATCAGATCGTGAAGAACATCCTAAAGGGTTATCTCGCGATGGTTACAAATTTGCACAATCTCCAAAACGATCAATTCTTAAACATAGTCGTAGCAAAATGGGACATTATTTACACCTGAGTTGCTTTCTAGGCCATTTAACTAAAGATAATCTTAGTGATGCGAGAAGCGCCCCCGGTTTATACTCGTAGTGAAACAAAGCCCGATTACTCGATGAATGGCACGAGACACCGCAACTCGATTTGTCGCTTAGTGCATCTCTTTCTTACTAGCGCAGTGGGGAAGAGGCGCACTAAGCGCCCAGAAATTAAATGAGCAACAAAAATATTAAGATGAAACAATGAATTGATTCAAATAGATTTTTTTATCCTGCAATTGCTGCGCTGTAGTTTGATTTTAAATCTAGGAAAGTGCAAGTTTGAAGGTGTTTAATGCTTTTTGTTAGGAAAGTACAAAAATGTTGATTGAAATGCCAGAAGCTCGTTTTTTTTGCGTATTTAAACGTTGTCGCCGATGTGGTAAAGGGCTAATTAAAACTATTAACACGCGCACAGACATTAAATACTTATGACGCAGAATTATTTTTAGTGCTAGTTAATCTAAAAGTTAAAAATAACACTGTTTTTTGCTTCATTACAAACACCATCTTTATTATACACGGTGATTCAATTTGTTCGTAAAACATCACTCCCACTCCTGTATTAGGATCTAATCCAACATTGCTACAACATCGGCCAACATATTAGCCTTGTTTGTTAGTTCGGCGCAACTTTTAGAGAAAACACAATAAATCCTGCACATAATAGTGTTAATAAACGGGCACGCCCGGGCTCCGACCTAGCCCTTTCATCTGGCTTCGGTTGTAAATCTAACGGAGACGAGTGGTGGAGCAGGGTTGCCAAAAACGTCGAAAAAAATATTTTTAAGCTCTCAAAGAGGTTTGATAAAGTTTTGCATCCTCTAGCTATCTTATTATCTGTCTGTAGCTTCGTAGCTATGTGATGAATCGATTTCCAGCCAGATTTTTGTTTGGTGGGTAATTTCTGAGCTATGTTTGGTGGCCAATGGGTGAGAGGTATTTGAGATATTTATTTAACTTTTAAAATATGCCGTGGTAAATTACAGACAGGCCGGAGGCGATTTGGTGGGTAAAGCAGAGAGCAGAGTTTTGTAGCGAGCCTTAGGAGAGGCCTACATCTAGAAGTGGACTGCTGTGGGCTGAGATGATGATGATGTGATAAATTTATAGTTATTAAATTGAGTAGGCATCATTTATATTACCATGAATGGATGTCACTTTGTTTTTACTCTTGTATCTAAACTGATAGGGTAGTGCAAATCCAAAGCGGTTAATAAATTGATATGATTTCATTCAGACGATGCGGACAAAACATTAATTATATTTAATGGAATTTTGGCTAACTACTTATATGTATTTTCTGTGTGTGGTGTTCAGACAAGACAAAGTGTTGTCTTGTCTTGTCTGTATTTAGCTAATTACTAGTAGCAGTAATGCCACACTCATAGAATACCGAAGTGCTTACGTAGCTTGCTACTTCGTTTCGTACGGTGGGTGGGAGATCTGGAGGCTCACGGGGGAGGGTATAAAAACTGGCAACAAATCAGTGACTCCCATTCAGAGGTCTCTGGTTCCGAAGGGCGGTGATTGAGAAATGTTTTTTGTTTATTTTTTTCAAAATTTTACGTCACGTACACAGAAAAAATGCAAATACCTTTAGTAAACACCAGTCCAGTGCCATGTTTTTTCTAAGAAGAGAGATTAGACCGACGTTGTACGGAAATTGGAGCTTCAGTAATTTGAAAGTAAAATTACGTAGAAGCCACGTGCACGTAAAAAAATTACGAACTCAAGCATAACATTGAATTCTCGTGTCTACGCAGCTACGTTCACCGCATAAAATACTGCTAAAGTTTAATAATACAGTAGAAATAATTCGAAAACGTAATAAAACTTTCGACCTTCTCCTGGTAGTGCTGCAAATGAAATCTAGTTCAGCAGTTTTGATATCATATCATAACGCGATTACGTAACCCGCCCAACTGTCATGATTTATACGAGAACACGTATGGATAGAACTAAGTTTAAACAGATCAATGTTTTATTGCTGGCAAATACTCCCCAATTATGCGACAACCCTGCTCACTAATGGCATTACCCGGGCGATACAAACCCGGTAGCACTTGAGTCTTTAAGGTACCATACCTCTGCAGATAGTTTGTACACTTAGTTTTAATAAAATGAGAATGAAAATGAAATAAATATTTTGCAATTAGGCCACATAGGCTCTTTTACATGTCTGAGTCTACGAGTGGATCTAACATGACCGGCTAAGTTTAGTTTATCTGAGTTTATCTCTATGTACTTTCTTATGACACTCGTTTGACAGAGACGCAGAGAGGGATAAATAAAACAACCGGTCATGTTAGAGCCACAGCACAATAAGTATATAATAAAGTGAATAAATCGGTAAGTTTTAAGATATCAAATCAACCAAAATCTTTTATTTGCAACAATCATCAAATTACATTAAATGTTAATTTTACTTAAGTAGAAGTTTAAAAATAAATACTTAGTTGGAATTTTGATTATGAGTAGGTACTTATCTTGTCCTAAATATAGTACCCATATAGACATTTACGGTGCCTTGTCGTCAGCCAGCGCATAAATCATATATGGCAATGATTCATATACCAACTGTCAAACCTAACGGCGAATATACGTTTGGTGTCTATGATTTGAAGTGCTTGCATCGTCGAATTAAGAAAACTATGAGTGTTACTACCGTAAAAAGAGACAGCCAATGGTCGAATACGTAATATGTAGATAAATAACTTAGACCAACTTTTTTTTTATCTGTCTGTCGTTTTTACTGTAATCAGGTGAGCTGTTGTTTATGGAGAAGCTGGAATGTGCCCAAGAAAGGTGTATAAAAAAGTCTTTAAAAAAACAATGCAACGCCATAGAGCTTTGGATTGATAATTACTGTGAACAAAAATTTAAACTGTCAGTTTAAGCTTGTATTTAAAATGAAACATTTACCGAAAACTAAAGTATGTTTCTTCACGTGTCATTTATGTTTTTAGCCAATTGCTTTTACCTCCTGCCATTACCCTAATTATTCTTTGTGTTGTCATTCATTATATAGCATTTTAAATTTAATTTGAATGTAAAAGAAAAATCGAAAAAATTTAGAAATAAATCATTTCGATTACAACAAGTGCTTTTGGCTAATCAAATGGGTAATCCTTGTTATTTCAGAAAAGGCCTGAAAACTTGTTCCCTTCCCTCTCTTTAACACAAAGTTTTTATGTCCACCTAGACTCTACCTTTCATAAATCACGCAAGTAACGTAAAAGTCCCGGTAGACGTACAGTTATTGGCGCGGTAGTTATATGATCCGAGTTAATCATACTTGAGAGACCCGCGTTGTTATAAAGGGGCCGAGGACAATTCTGTATTGGTGGTAACTAAATTAATAATTGGGCTCGATTGGTAACTTATAAATCCTATAAAAGGTAAGTAACTAATGCGCTCAGTAACTTTTTTAAATAAGATTAATTGGAAGAAAACAGAACATAGAATAGAAAAATAATAATTAATTAGGTATCTAGAACGGAAAACTTCGAATATACTTGACGTGGTAGAATTTCATTAGTGGTAGAGCCGCACTGTTGCTAGTTGCTGTTAGAGTAAAAAATAACAAACTGGAACAAATAACATCACTCCGCGAAACCAGTGCTGTGTATGTACAAGACAGCTGAATCTATACAACATAATATACCTATTATTCATACAAAAATCAACCAATCCACCGCTTTCACATTAAATAATAATAATAATAATAATAACTTAACCGAAGATTTTAAATAAATATACATGAATAATAATAAAACCATTTATTTCAGGCTGCATAGGCCCATAGAAAAAATACCTTAAAGACTAAGATACATATTTATAAAACAAAACATTAAAATTAGCACGTTACTTCGGCGCCGTGTGACCAAGTTTCAGGGTGCCCAACAACCGTCCGCAAAAACGACGGAAAGCGACTCCCTTCGGCCAGAATTCTTGCTTCATGAAGGTCGACAGATGATCGCCAGATGATGATCTGTATGAATAACATCACACAGACACAACTATAGATATACGCGCGTTCCGCCTCTATACCAAGCATCGACGGAATCATAAGTAGTACGACTGTTCGCTATTTGAACGAATGGCATACTAATACAAAAGAGCCAACTTATAAGGGACACAGAATATAGGGGTGAAGCAAAGGCTAGTTCTCGGTCGGGACTCGGAATCCCAAAAAGGAAGGAACCAAATGCCAGCAATGGAACTGCGAGTCTCTTGAAATGTCTTGTGCTGGACCAAATCCCAATTGCCGCTAGGAGACATGGATGCTTCACTGCTTCCATATTCCTTTAAAAACTTAGAATTTGCCTGCGATATACTTTAGAACTGCCAACCCATATGCCATCTATGGCTATCATGCAATCAGATAATAAATAAAAGAACCATATTGAAATCGGTTCATCGAATACGGAGCTACGACCCCACAAAGATTCAGACAAAGACTTCAAACGATTCTTATAAAACCCCTTTGCGTTAAATCTGGGGTTGAAAACTTAAGAAGTAGATTTAAATCGCAGTAAGGTTATAATTTAAAACGTACTAGAGCGAAAATTTGTTAGCAAGTCACAGCCACCTGCAGCAAAGGGTTTTAAATCTAGGTCTCGTTTTTAATCAGTTTACATGTATCCCAGTAATACCTGCACGGATACCGTAGATCCACAAAGCAGAGGATTCATTCCAGTGACACAACGTTCCCTTTGAGCGGTGCAAATGTTGCAATCGCATACAAAAAACATGAAACCTTTTGCGTCCCGAATAAAATTCAGAAAAAAACTTTAACGAACCACGACGCTTTTCATGGGACATATTTTATTCATACTTTATATTTTTCAAATATACACAGCGAGATCATTTTGGCTTTTGTTTGTAGTTGTTTTATGGATATAGAAATATGCCTACCCCCTTAATCATAAACGCTTCGTAAACGTTTGTTAGTTAACATGTTTTATGTCTTTATCTGTCATTGTGACGTTTGCCCTCAAATGAAAGGGACAAAACATTTGTTAGCTTAAAAAGATTGTTAACTTTTTATGAATAAGGGGGTTAGACTTTAACACAATGATCTATACATAATTCCTTACTCATTATGATGATAAATGTGGTACTCCTTTTACCCAGTCAAAGGTTAACAGAAAAATATCCCTTAAAGGGATAAGTTCGCCTTTGTACATCACTGTATTTCTTCTTGTCTTTTATGTTCTTTTTGTACAAGAAAGAATTTATATACATAGACAAAAATCAGAATCTCGAAAATTCTTTCAGATACCTATGTATTTTTAATAATGTTTTTATGGACTTTTTTGTGCAGTGTAAAAGAATAGTAGTTTATACCAGTGCTTTGTTTTTGCGCAAAAACGTGACTCTACGAAATTTTTAATATCCTTCGCGAGACAGGAACTCATGATCTCAGAAGGTTGAAGTTTAATATTTTATAAGCACTTTGAACTGAATTAAATTTTTTTCGTACCTGAATATAAAGTCTAGAATATTATGAGCGTGCATTTCTTGGTCATATTAAAATTTAACTATACTCGTCACAGTATTTATCCAACTTTTATAAAACATTGACTGTTGTATGAATTGGCAACCTTTGAGTGCAATAATTGGCCAAAAATACTGAACCTAATTTTTTTCATAATTTTTTTGTGAGGTTTGTGATTATGAAATAACAAAAGGAGCACGTCTGTCATAGTTTAGGACATTCGTTTATGGTATACAACATAAGACTGTAATAACACTTATAAGTGTACAAGTGATGTATGTCGGATATCCTCCTTAATTAGGTGTCAATAAACTGATTGGTAAAACCTTAATTAAATAAATACCATCAACATGATCAATTCGTACATGCTGTTTCAAATATTGTTAACATAATCAATTGGCACCCAGAAACTGTTAATTATACATTAAAAAATAGCTCTTACTCTCTTCCACAGTTAACTCGAATATATAAAGTAGGTACAATAAAAAGTTTCATAAAATACTTTAAAAAACGTAGTGAGTAGAATTCATCAAATACTAATATTAAACAATCATATTATTTTTTTTTCTAAATCGATATATTATCATATAATTAGCATTATTCGAATAACTTGGTTAAAATTGTTTTCCACAACAAAACTTCATAGTAAACCAATCACTCATATAACATTAATTAAGATCAAGTGAGCCGTGAAGCAACCACGTTTGTACGTGACGCACGGCCGGCTTACCCGGCTCTGTACACGGCTGGGTCGCGTCTAATCGTGGATACACGGTTATTCCATTTGCATGGCCTGTTACAATTTACGTATCCTGGGCCCAACGTTACATTTAACTATTGATCGTTTTAAAAATAAATTTGAATGTGGGCTTTGTTGTCTGTTGTCATTTCGGGTTTCGGGTCTGCTAGAGAATAATGTTATACTTACGTTATGTGCTTAATTTTTTGGAAATTTTTAAAATTCTTTTTTTTTTATTAAAAATTCGGCGTCACAGTTCTTTGTTCGAATTTCTATGTCTTAGAGTTTCGAATTTTCTCATACTAGCCAATTTAGATTCCTTTATGATCATTCTGTATCGTATGAGATTTGTAGCAATTTCATTAAACTTTTAGGGCAGTAGTTAAAAATCGCAGTCAAGTTCCAATTTTATACTGGAAACTGATCAAACTGGAATTTGAGCATGATCTTATAACTACCACCCTTATACTGGTAGACTGTAGGATTTTAAATTATTCAAAATGTATATTTAAAAAACCTTTTGTTTATCATTATTTTGCATTACTTTAATAAACTATGATTAAACGTCATGCTGGTTTTCTGGAGCATGTTGGTAAATAGTATTGCAAAATTTGACACTTTTAAAAATATTTTCTTCTTTGTGCGTAGCTGTAGCGCTGCTCCGCCATAGTAATAAGAGTAAATATCATAGAAACTACGACAACATTCCCTGCCATCATATTAAAATATTTAGATATAGTTATATAAGTCAAATAACATTCATTTCACAATATTACTGACCCGTGTCTCGGTATCTCCGGAACTTCCTACCTGAATTTATGTCTAATACATTTAATTTTATCGAGAGATGTTCGATCACGTTGGTATGCATGACCGATAGCGTGTACGTCCGGGGATCGGACGCTTCAGAGATACTACGTTGTCGGAATAAAAGGACAATACGGATAAACAACAGCTAATATTTAGATAAGGGTCCACATTCGCAAACCCCCATATGACCAACAAAGTTAGGACCCAACAGATAAGGGTAGCCGTAAAACAAACGCGTGCCTTCTTTGTCCTTAAACATCAAAATGACGGGATGGATCTCGCTTGCGGGCGTGTGTCGTTTGTAAAATTTGATTTAATTTAGTTCTAAAATTTAGCAGCATGTTTGTATTTCTTTTACTGGTCGCGACTAAACGGTATAACTAGGGGTTATTTAAAAAGTAGTAAGTAGAGGATCCTTTTAAAGACAATTAATTTAGTCGCAGAGATTTAAAAAGGCATTTGTGTTAGTTTAGTGAGATATATTATATTTATTTCAAAGAATTTGTGTTATCCTTGTTGTCTTTAGTTACTATCCTGCATGGATGACTTGCTGAGAATGCCTTAAGACATTAAGTCCACTTTCTTTTGCGTTATGCGATGAAGCCTAAACAAATAAATAAAAGACCACAGTGAATTGTAGGTGAGGGTTTGGCCACGTTTACGTGTTGGAAGTTCCTTTCCTAAAGCCTAAAACTAATAAGGTTGTCAAGCATATTGTAAAGTGCGTTTTGCTATTAGATTTAAAATCGAAAAACGCCAAATTACTGAAGTGAGAAACCGTGCTTTGAAAAAAACCGGCGAAGTGCGAGTCCGAATTCTTTACTCAATACTTTTGTGGTCGTACATTTATCAAAAAATTTATTTTCTTACATCAAGTTCGAAATCCTTAACGCGACCCTGAGGCACACTGGGCCTTTTAGGGTTCCGCACCAGAAAAAAAACCCTTGTGGTGTACTTCGTTTCCTCATGGTTGCAACAAATTGAGACAGCTGTTAAAAATGGCAGTTTAATTTGTTAAGAACATCAGGTACCTACATTTGTATAATGTTGGTTCCTAATAAATAATAATAAATAATAGACTCATTTTTGCGCTTTACATATATTTTATCGGTACACCTTTTTAAGATATTTACTCTTATACAGTCTTCAGTGATTGTAAATACTTATTGTTTAAGTTAAGTTGTTGTCGTTTAATTTAATGAGTTTCGCATAGTGCACTATGCACTCTGTGTCAACCTCTTATAGATAAATTGCCGAAGCATCTCATTTAACACCATGTAGCCAAACTTTAAGTAATTTTTATGTTTTCTGTTTAAAGATTCTTTATTTTTCTCCTAAGGAAGTATAATTTTCGCTTAAGTACATGAGAAAGTTATAAAACTAAGCATTAATAATAAGTTTTACTTACTCTCTTTATTAGGACATTAATGTCAGTATTACAGGTCAATGGTACTATAAGTAGTTCGCTGCTATTTTTAAATCTTAATTGTAGCATTTTTATGAATCAAAATTCCAGTTACTTACACTTGTCAAACACATCTTTTTATCATGTTTATAAACTGTTTATTTCACACACAGTCATTTTATAGATTTGCGTCAAGTTTTATTCCTATTTCTATATAATGACAGTTACTCTCCAATCCTATACTAATCGCGGTTTGATAATAACCTATTATTATCAAACCGCGATTAGTATAGGCCTCGCCCCTAGGCGAAGAATGTAAGCCAAAAAATTAATGTGTAATTAACAGTCACTTTCAAAGTTCCTTTGCTTATGGTATAACAACAAAAAGAAAGACATGACTACTGTAAAAAAACGCTCAAAGTGGGAGTTGAGTAACAATCTGTCCTCGAGCTCTGAAAATGAACGTCGGTGAACTGAAGAAGTAATTCAAAGGACAACAAAGGAATGTCTTTGGATTGTTATGAGTTGTAAGTATATGTACGACAATCAAAGATTGCGTACGAATTTAACTTTATACTTTCCAGTAATTGAAGAGGCTTGTGAACATCACAAAAATATTGGATAAAGACGCTACAACGTCTAAAAAACAAGCAATGTTTAAAAATTACATAATCTCACTCAAAAGCATCGCCGCACCCAATGCATAATACATTTAAAAGTATCAAAAAACTTAACAAAAGGTGACAATTTACATATTTAAATTAACGTGTCACAAATACACAATCCTAAGCGAGCAATTATACGCCGCCTTTTAGACCTCTCGACTCTTTTATGTTCCTTCCAACAGGCGAAGACATAGTTTTAATTGGAGTCGTTTCGGAGCACGCGAAGAGTCTTTTAATTAAAATTTCAACTTTTAATATTTTAAAAAGAGCACGGTGTCTCGGGATTCACCGCTATTGCTGTAACTTCCCTCTAGAATATTTTCTTGCATTAACCTCTCGGAGTTTGCATAAAAAGACTGATTTATTTACTTTTCCGCATTTAATCCTATTAGGAGCTTGACATAAAATATTGCAGTTTGATCTTTGCAGTTTTAAGAAACTAAACGATGCTATTTATGGTTGCAAAATGATTAATGGGAGAACAACTTTTAATAATAGTTATCAAGACTAAATAACACCAATGACATGCCAGTGTTTCGTAATAAACTTATAATTAGAATAAAACTGAACAAAACATCGACGTAATAAAATCGTTTGAGGGCATTGGCAAAACCAATTTTGGATAGACTAAAAATAAATGGTAATATGATTTAAAGACAGCCGGATTGTTTTCAGCTTTTCACAATTCAGTAACAAATCAATTTGACTACGTGCCCGTTTCTGTATGTTTCGTGGGTTCGCAGCAAGTTTAAACAAGTTCGTGATTTATTGACGTAGTAGAACTATCTGAGTACTTAGTGTGCAGTTTAAACGTCACTCTTATCAAGGGAAAACTTTGCTACTTTGCTAACTTTCGTCTTGAGGCATTAGGCACTGAGTTGCGTGAACAGAATTCCCAACTAAGTAAATATTTTGACACGTCTCATAAATTCTGAGGTGTTTTCATTTATGACTACTCGGAATTTTACTTTAAGACCTACGGATGGTAATAAAACGGAGGTATGTAAATTATGCTGAATACATTCCGGGTGATGCGCAAGTTTGTGGTTATTATCTTATGTTTCATAATATAACTAAGTTTTAGAACTATTTGAATATTTCCAAACTTAGCCTGCATTACCGGGCGACTTTAAATGCAAATTTCCTAGCATATTTTTGAGTCGTTTGCCATTGACATTTCAAATTTATAATCCGTTCAGAGGTACAAAATAGTTATGTTACGTACAAATACTGTGTTATGTACAAATACTTACCTGCTTACTAATTTTATTTTAATATTTGTGACTGTTTAATAAACTTTAACGATTTAATTACCACTTCGAATTTGATAGAATTTGAATGCTGCTTTTACGATAGCCTTGATCAAAACTGAACATGTCAGCCCTGAAGACAATTCAATTAAACAAACAATAACGATGTATGTGGGAGAAAGAAGTACATCGGGCAATATTTCAAAGTTTTCTTTCCATAAGAACTTAGACTATCAGGTACAAACATTTAAAAATAGCCAAATCGGTCCAACCGTTCTTAAGAGATACAATTATAAACGGACTGCATTTCATTTTTATTTATGTAGATGGCGTGTAGATGAAACAATACTTCCAAATGCTTATGTTCTGTGAGATTTTAAAAGGTTGGGTTTTGCAAACAAAAATTTGATAATAATATGCTAAAGATAAATAAGTACGATGTCCTAAAATAAGTAATATAACGATATTTTCCGATGAAAACCGAATGCCTTTTAAAGATATTACGCACTGTAACTTTGATTTACTGAAAGGAAGCAAAATGAAAATGCGTTACATTGTTCGCTTCGTTAATTGTAAAATTATTTGGAAGGTAAGCGTCATAACTGAATCATCTGAGTTTAATTAAGTACGCTATATAAACACGTTTGGAACTGAAGCTAAAGAGAGCCTTAGCGCCTTTATAACATAGTGACAAAGTGAGTTCCCCCTCTTTGAAGCTGTGAAATGGAGCTCATGAATTAAGGCGTTTTTCAAGGGAAATGTAAATGTTTTGCCGAAGGTACCAGTGCCAGGTATAATTTAATTTCATTTGGGGAAGGGGGGTTGATTATAAATTTATGTGAGGGCTGACGTCAACCGCGACCCTACTTGTTATTCGCTGAGCGAGCTACTTTATCGACTAGACTCTGATGAGCTGGGTGACATGTATCCGATTAACATTTTCGGGATGACGCAAGAGTTAAACACAATTTAATAATTTGAGAGTAAAATTAAATGTCACTATTTTTTAATTTTTTCCTACGACGATTTACACCGACACCGAGAAACACAATTTTAAAATATAGTCGACCAAATTGCTTGACCACTTTTCGCCCGTATTACAAAGGGATAGAGTACAAAAGTGGTCAAGCAATTACTTGGTTGACTATACATATAAATTTTAAGGAAATTTTTACACTTATCAAATGATTCGCATATAAAGGTGGTTTCGTAACTTTAATACACTGATAGATAAATAATGCACATATTTTCCAAAAGCACCTACATGCATTTTTCCGGGTTTAGTCTAAGGAAACTTAATTTAAACAGGTAACATTATCTCGAAACGTTGGTTTCCAAGAAAAAATTGCCTAAAAGTAACTGTACCTAATAAGCAAAAAGCTGTATTCTCAACCGTAATTTATTCACGTAGGTAAATCTCCTCAAGTTACAACGACCACAAGGATTTTTGTTCACTAAAATGCTTTACAGTCCGTAGTCAAATGACTCCTTTGAGAATTGTTCTACTAAACAAACATTGCCACTTAATGATCATTTAATTATACCCTCGGTTGGCTTAGTAAATTTATTACACGAAACTTATTTATTGCTAGGCCTATAAAATATGCTTGTAGTTAATTTATTGTTACAAGTGTAATGCAAAAAGATGTTTAAGGACCGAATTTTTATCACAACTTAGCTTAGATACACTTTTTTCAATGTCCTGTGACTGGATCCTAATCAGACTCCTTTGGGCACTTAGAAATTTCAGAGTTCACATTTTATTATCTGAATATATTCTGCTGTATGGCAATATGCATATTACTCTTCCCTACATGTAATACGCGTAGATAGTCAGTGGTTACAAGAATATAAACACAAAAGTAGTAGGAATCCTGTTTTTCGAATGGACTTGCACTGTTCGCACCAGACGTCTTTGGCAGCTTACCGGAGAGAGGGCGAGCGGGCAGAATTGTGCTCAGCAAGGAAAAGCTTACTTAACATGTCCGAGGGTGCTCGTATTGGGCCGACCGCGGACTTTTGACTCATTTGCAAGCATTTTCAACATTTTGCAAGCAATCGGAGTTTAATAGGATAGGAATTCTTTTGCGTTTTATTTGGTCAGTAAGCTGGGGTTCCTCGGATATTGCAGGTGTTAATGCACGATGGTGATTACCTGAAAATCTCCCTTTGGGCATCGCTCTTGTCATGCCGGACTTAGCGATAGTCATTAAAATACTGTAGTTTTAGTCCAACACCTAATTCGTAACTTTGTACGAAACTTAGCAACACTAAACCCTGAGAGTAGGGCAGTTGGAGTCCCGCGCTAACGTCAAGTTTACGTCTTTTGGGGTGTGGGTACATACCAACCGACCGTCTCTCGGCCTATAGAAGTAAGAATTCCGGCCGTAGGGTGTCGCGTTCCGCCGTTTTTGCGGACGGATATCACACACCCTAAAGTTCACATATCGCCGAAGTAATGAGTTTAATGAGTGATATTTATTGTATTGTTGTTTATGTATTTTATGGGACAGTGTATGTCCCGATTTAAATAAGCAAATGGATAAACATCGGTATTGAATATTTTAAAATACAGATTGTTTTCATTTTATATGGTTCCCATTTTAATCCAATCGCTTAGAGAAATCTTGGCACAAGTATAAACAGCAGCAGGGGGTTTAATCGCGATATTGCCGTCTCGATGGGCGATGCATTAGAAAAATTGCTTTAAATCAATAACTCTTAACCCCACGAGGCATGTGCTTTGGTACATTGCGGGTTGAAATGATGATTTGCGTTTGAAACAACTTATTTACTTTTAATTAAGTTGTAAATAAAAATATTTATTTCATGGAAAGTACAATTAAACACAGATTAAAACACAATAAATAGAAAACAATACACAATTAATCCTAAAACGAAAACTACAGTTAGTAAAATACAATTCTAATAATTGTGAATGGCGTGACATGTTAGATTGACTATAGATTTTTTGACTCCTTAAACTTTTAATATAGGTACTACATATTTTGCGTGTGCAAGTGAAAAAGTAATGTATTATATTTAACTGTAGCAAGTAAGAAAGAGATAACAAATACAATGACATTTTAACTGTATCGAATTGTTTATTTATTTATCATGTTATATTTAATAAAAATATCATCATTGGCATTAACCATCAGATACACATACGTGTTAATTAAACGAGAAAAGTATACATAGAATGGTATCGATATTTGTTAAATTATTTTTCAAAGTCTAAGTCCAATGTAAGTATTGTATTACAAAATATCATGTGTACTTCGATTTAAAAAAATAAGTTTAAATAATTACTCCATGGGTTCTAAAACTATGGCATGCTACCAAAAGTGCTAGCCCTACTTATGACAAATCAGGCTGATTAATCCCGTCTGATGAACGGCAGGTGTCCCTCTAGTATGAACATTCGCATTACTTGGAACCTTTGATAGTTCCAACAAATCTATGAGCTCTTTGTTCGTCTAGATGCAAGTATATACTTGAATCACAAAAAATATGGTACCTATAGCTAATTTCAATCAATAAACTTAATGAATATTTTGAGATTTGATTTTTACATTCGGACATACAGAACCCTAAAAACACTAGAAAACTAATTAAATATGACATTAAATTACAATTACACAAAGGGAAAACCATTGCACACAATTAAAACGAAGGAGCCTATATTTCCCGTAAAGCAGTTTTATCTAAATTAAGACGTGATTCAACTTCACAATTTCCAAAATTAAAATAATATTTTTAACTTGAAGGGTTTAAAATGAGATATAATTTCAACAAAGAGGTGTCATTATCCCGGCCGTAAGATAGTCATCTACAAATGGCGTTTCATTTGCAGGAACAAAGGGACAAATCAAAGTGAAGCGCTTCCCCAAAGTTCTTTTAACTTTGAAATCTCTTTTAAGTCAAACAGTTATCTAATCCGCAATTTATAATTCTGTCTAGCTTCTCTATTCGTACAAACGTTCAATTTTATTTAATGAAACAATACCGTATGACAATGGATAATTTTTGAGGTTTGTTAGCAACTCGCTCAGTTTTATGTATGTATGTGAACTCTTATTGTACATAAGCACTTACAAATACACAGAAAAATACAGGAAGTGGTACAAAGGCGAACTTATCCCTTAAAGGGATCTCTTCCAGCTAACCTTTGAGCAAAAGCGAGAGGATTTACTTATATTTAGAGTGAGAACACAAACAATACAACTACCTATGTACAAGGAAATATAAAATCAAATTCGGTTTTTTTTTTGAGGCAAATGTAATTCACTAATATAAATGTAATTAACACACGCTAAACATCAGTTAGACACACAAACTTGCTTTTGGTAAAATTATCTAAACATGATTCACCTGATAAGCCCGCAATGACTGCATGCTAGTTAGAGTACCTAAGTAACTGGAGCTTTGGTTTGACGTGCTTTTCATCCACTACAATTGGTTGAAGGCAAAGTTTCAAGTAGAAATAAAGCCTACTTAACACTACGTAGCCGTATTTGTCTGTACCGCTGCGTGTTTACTGTATGTATACTAAAAAGTGGCTTATCTGGACTTATTTTCAGGATCAGTTTGTTTCTTTACTATTTTTGTAATTCAGAATGTGTTATGTAATTTGTGTCTAACATATTATAGCTCACTGCACTTTAAGCAAACTGTTAAAAATGTTCAGATTCTCAAAAATATGATTTTAATCTGACTTATTATTCTAACTGAGCTACGCTCTAGCCAGTTGGTGGTATTACGAATGGGCCGGCTGGCCCGGGGTAGTATCTCACTGTCAGAGAATACCGGCGTTTGTCTCCCTATTAAATAGATGTAAAAAAATAACTGAAACTAAAAAAATATAAAAAATTAACGTTTAAAAACCTTGAGAAAATCGTTTTTATCGTTGTTACTAACGATTGTAAAGCCCTGTATTTGTTTTCATGTATTTACCCTTTTTTGATTTGGTACGTAAAATAGCAAATATCAATATTCGTTCCGTGAGTAAAAATTACGTACCTATGCAAAAAATAGTGTTATTCATTTCTTATGAAATATGTACATTTTAACATTTTACTGCGGTCACAACAAACACTAGCATTCATCATCATCAGCACCACGTGTTATGCAACAAATTTGTTAAATCAAATCTATCAGAATCTTGTTAAAACAGAGGCAGTTCGCCGCCAAATATAGGTAAGCGCACACAAAAATGTAAAGCCAATCACCAGTAAAATTCAGAATTTCATATATGCAAAGATTAAATCAATGAAAAACGTTTTAAACTCGAATAGCATACTCTCGCGGCTCATTCATCACCCGACAGACGCAGACTTGTAATCAATATGTGACACCGCCGATAATACAAGCGTTGCGAAAAATCCAACCAAACTCAATGTGGCCAATCCAGAGAGTGGCGAGGGCTTACCATAAATAACGTTTACTGCTCGGCGGAGAGGTGTTCAAATTGCTTCCACATGATATATCCCCCACCAAGTACGTTTAGCCATATTGAATTTTTAAGCGAAGATGGTTACCGATGTGTTACCATGTGAGCTTGTTTGTAGACGTTTAGTTTATTTTAGTTTCCATCTGATGTTACAGTTTTTCGACTTAGTTTTATACTGCTTGACTAGAACTCGACTCAGTATCGTTTCAATGCTAAAGCATATTCGAACGTTAGTAAAAACAAAACGCTGAATTATTAGAGGCATACGCTCATAAATTCAACCCTCCAATGGCCATTAAATTTTGATCTATTTCGAGTACTGGCCAATATTGCTCTTTTTGAAGGAATGCGCTGGCAACACAGATGGCCCAGTAACGCGACCCATATCGAAGCCAAAGCCGGTTTTTGCGACGGTCGTAAAGCAACCCGACTTCAAATTGAGATAGGTCGGGCCGTCAGGTGGTTTATGAAAATTTTACGTCCCTAACTGATGGCGGGACAGCATGTAGTACTTTATGGTGATTATAAAACATAACTTATATTACGCTAGTTTGATTTACATTCCCTTTCAGTTTAAAGCAACCATTTTCAAAAGCTTTAGACTAGTTCGCCTCCATGCAGAGGTTTCCCCTTCATGTTACTTTTGATTCCACTTCTGTAGAAACGCATTTTCATTTTGACAGTCTCGTCTTCAATGGCTATCTTGTAAGACCCAATCGATGTCCATTTTATACTACCGTGCCAGATACATGCGGCAACGTGTCCAGTCCAGACCCACTTAAGCTTAGTGGTCTATGGCACCCACATATTTTACGAAACTAGTTTTGGAGCGCAGTTTGGTGCTTTTGATAGGATTAGTTACTACGCTCCATTACTCGTAAACATACTTTGGGACTATACGTCTTCGTGCACTTAAAGCTCTTAAATAAAGAATATTATCGTTTTCAAAATCTAATAGAAGTCAGAATTTACCGATTTACTAAATATGTATAACTTAACGCAACCTTCGAAAGTTGAGTGAAGTAAGACAGCGTAACTTTAGTAACAACTGGCCAACTCTTCTATGAGCTTACGCGCCTCTAATATGCAAGTCATAAAGAAGAAAGTAATAAACCTCCGTACATCAGAACAGACTGACCTAAATAATTTATGTCCGCGTTCCTTCAAAAAATGCAATGAATAAGTAAAAAGAAGGCCACGGGCGTCGGGGTCACCAACAAAAGCGGGAATAACAAGCGAGTTTCACAACCCTTGAGACAAAAGGAAACTCTTCGGCTAACGATGTACCCGCTAGCTCTTGACAACAACGCGAAACGCCAGTGTTGCTACTTTCAGATATTAATTTACCTAAAAAAAATCTTGGTGACACCGAGAATACTTTTTAAAAAATACATCAAATTATTTTAGATTTTTTTTCGTTTGAAGTCAGTTAAAGTTCAGCTGACTAATTATCTGCTGGAAACCAGTAAGTTTAAACTATAATATGAAGCTTTAAAACATTATTAAACTTTTGGAAAAGGTTTACAACGACGCACAATGTCTAAGGTATGCATTGGCATACGAGGAGCGTCTGTCAGTTCTATATAAAATTTGAGTATCTTAAAAAAAAATTTGGTCCCGTGAAACTCTTCACTTTTGAGAGCGTTGTGTCATAACATAAAATAAAATATATAAATCGTATTTTAGTGCAAGGTATTATTTGTGATTTTTAATTTCCACTTACAAATTTTGGCCGCCCTGGTCAAGCTCATACAAGCACAATGTCGACTCACTAGTAGATTAAAATTGTACTTTTGACACTTTACGTGCTAAACTTCTTTCTTAATACAAAACAGCCTTTTACCGCTCTGAAAATAGAAGCTACAGAACTCCATCTTTAACAGATAGTACCTGTTTAAACATGTACGTTACTTTGCTAACAAGCTGGAAACTTCAGGTCATTGACGTCGCCAGGAACTGATGGTGGAACTTCACCGGCCACCGGAGGCTTCTCAGTTGGCGGTCTTCCAAAGCAATGTTTTTACACAAACTAACGTAGCGAGTCTGTCTATTACTTATACGAAGCTGCAACTTATGGGCTAAGTGGAGATTAACTAAGCTTAATGCTTAGCGGACTTATGAAATATTTAAAAATGTAAATATTAAATTGTTGAAGGTGTTTTTTTCCGAAGGTGGGCACCATAAATACTAGTTTATAGGTCAAATGGGAATTTTATATTTTACAATCAAATGCAATTTGATGTCTGTAGTGTTTTCTAAAAAAAAGATTTTATTTCTTTAGCGACTTTTATAAGCCAGTAAGTAAGTTATATTAATTAACATAAGTGCCCTAGGTATTAAAAATAGGTCATTTATTACATATTCGATAGGCAGTTATATCAACTTTTCAATCCTATTCGGTTACTTCTATTTCTAATTTGATAAAAAAATCTTGATTTTTATATGTGTAAAAATACATATAAAGACAAACGCCTGATAGGAACCAATTACTGTATGTAGCCTATAGACACTTTTAATACGAAAATTAACACTCGCACGTTGCCGACCTAGAAACTCTTTGCGTCCTTTTCTTAGAGCCGCAGGTAGGGATAAATAAAACTTGGGAGGTCATGTTAGGGCCATAGACGGCCATAACTCTTGCCTGCCATTGCTCTTGGTGTTACCCTTAGCCACACCGAGGGCGCATGAGCAAATACCCTACAGAGATACAGCACAGCTTGACACAAACGCGCTGACTGGCATAGGTAACGCAACGAGAGTTGAAGTGAACGATTACACCAAAAAAACAGACACAGCGTCATACAAAACATAAATTTGAAAATTCGAACGAAACTCCCCGGTACACTCATAACATGCAGCAGTGTGCATCAACTCTCGTTGCGTTCCCTTTACACAACTGCAAGACAAGGCGCTGTGTGCGTGATTCCCTGAGATTGTCCATTGGCTGAGCTAGCGTTAATTAGTTTTTTCTACAGGCGGCGTAGCGTATGCACTAGTCGGTGAAGGATTACGCATATTATATTATACTTTTTTTTTTTTTTTTTTTAAGACTTTTATTTTTGCTGGTCGTAGTCCTCGCGAAGGGTACGGGCGGCTACGATCGCTTAACAAATGACAATTTATTTCAACACAGATAGGTGATTTAACAATAGTCAAAAAACGCCTTTTAGTGAAGTACAGTCAATCAAACTGAATTCTGAGGAACTTTAAAACCTTATCCCGGTAAGCAATCGCTGTATTTTTATGACATTTGCTATGAAAAATTGTCATTAATTTTACTCTGCAAAGGTTGTACGGTGACCCAGAATTCAGTTTGGTTGACTGTACCTCACATCATATCGCACGATTGTATGAAACTTTGTCCCTGTGTGGTATTTACTCATATGTCAGCCGGAAGCACCCTCTCATTACTGCGACAATTTGTCACGGTGCAGCGAGCACCTAACTCTAGCTGTTGTTCTTACAATTTGTAATCAAAACTGTTTTAGTTTCAAACAAATACAAAACATCTGCAGCTAGTTCCTGGTTACGGAACAAACGGGCCGGCTCAATAGGGTAGTATATCTGCAAAACATCAATGTAGAATAAAACTACCTCTGTTGTGGTTAATTCTGTCAATAATAGTTCCAACCGTGTGAAAAGTGGTGAAGGAGGCCCGATTTCCTCCTTTACTATTATTTCCCTTTTTAGGGTTCGTACCTCAAAAGGAAAAACCGAACCCTTATAATATCACTTTGTTGTCCGTATGTCTGTCTGTTAAGTTTCTTTTGAAAGGCCTTAAGGCCCCACGATTCCTTAGATTAACTTTTCATTCATGTTTACCGCTGATCAGCGGTAAACATGACTGAAAACTACTGACCGGTGTTTCGTTAATCAGGTTAAATATTTTCAAAAAATACACAAAATAATATACATAACATTAAAAAATAAAGTGCTATTATTGCTGCACTAATACGGTTAAAGTATTTTGGCTCCAAGCTAAGCGGTATTAACTTGCACGACGTGTTTATTTTGTAATAAATTACACAATATAATCGCAGTTCAGTAACGATACTCGTAATTATTTTTGCAAATTTAAAATTTTTACTTTTCGTATATTTTTCTACATCACAATTGCCTATCCGAATCGTCATTACTTCAAGATGGATGGCTGTTAATATTTTCATTTCGCAACTTCGATAAAGCTCAGCCGGTATTGAATAAAACCAAAATTGTCTTTCAATTTTAATATTCATATTTCTTTTAAAATCATAATTAAAAATCTTTTAGGGTGAACTGAAAATGCGTTTATTTAAAAAATATGGTAATTGTTAAAATTAAACAAGCAATCTCAGTGTGTACTGAACGGCGGCCTGGAGTGGCGCCCTCTGAAAATGGGCTATTGCTTCTAAATGTAAGGAGTTTAAACAATGATTAAAATCAGGATTTACACTAATTTGCATTGTAAATGTTAATGGAATCGGTTAACGACTTTTGTCAAAGTATGACCGGTGCGATAAATAAACTAAATTAAGTAAATTTGATTAAATAACTTCGCTGCTTCAGTAATGCAACGTGAAACAGGTCGACAGGTTCAATAAACAGCAATCATTTAAACTTCGACTAACGAAAACGTAACATTTTTACCTCTTTGTGCCTCATCCTATTCTAGGTGTATTAAACCACGACTATAAGACCTGCATTTATAAGTAAATAAGCCAATTTAGGTCTCAGTACAACCGGGAAGAAAGTAACCGGGGAGTACTTGATTTTTTTTGTACTAACAAAACTTTCTTGACCGGCATTATCATTTTTAATGACGATCTACAGTAGTTTTTCTATTTTACGTCATTTTGCGGGTGGCAGGACCTTGTACAAGACATGTCCGGATCGCGAACAACATTCTGCTCGCTAATCCAGCCGCTAAGCAGCAGTGCTTGCACTATTGTGTTCAGGCGTAGAAAGCAAGACAGCAGGTGAAATTACTGATAAAAGAGATATGCCATTTTAGCCCTCTAGTTTGGCAACGCATCTGCAGTCTTCTTGGTATTTTGGATGTCTGTCACTTATCATCAGGTGACACACTTGCTAGCCTCTTAAAATTAATCAAAAATTGGTTCACGGTGTCATGTAAAGTAATTTATTATTGTTTTAAAAGTTGATGCTTACTTTCATGTCATTCGCAAATATCTTATGGATGGTGATGACAAGCGGTTGAAACGCCCTAATCACCCTTGTAATATCGCTAATTAAGCTTTCCGTTTATCTCTGAATCGGGTTCAAAGCCTCACCCGATAGCAATACCGAAAAGCTCAATCATTCACTTTAGGATGTACCTATTTCCATTTCCTACAAATCCAACTGAACTGGAGTGAACAATTTAAAAGAGTACTTAGTTCAAAACCGGAATCGAGGTACTCCAAGTATTAATTGCTTTTCGTGGCTCATTGTGATTCAGATCCGTGCGAGCGAGATGCAAATTGCGCGAAACTTTCCAACTGCTCCACTTTTCTAATAGGAATGCGAAAAGTTTCACGAAAAAACAAATGCTTGTGGAATAGGAATTTGTATTTAATGCAACGTGCGTCGCTCCCACTACATTAATTGTGTTAACTTTATTTCCTTTCTGGCTTTATATGCACTTTCTCCATGAAATAAGAATTATACTTTGTACAGTAGACTCTTTGTTTCACAAATTAACCTTGTCCGTAATTGTATCGTTTATGTGAGGTACCGGCGATATAAAATTATGTTTAGGCCCGAATACCGGCTTGAAGTAGTGCTTACTACTGTGTTTCATACGGTGACTGACGTGATTCGGAGGCCCATGAGGCCTAAAGGCCAGCAGCGGATTAGCGACTCTTTAAGGGTTACTGAATCCCAGGAGCCGCGGTTAACACTTACCATTATTTGCACCGCATGCTCCATTTCATTTCCTTTCTTAAAAAAGGTATCTATATGGTGTTTTTTTAAACAATTCTACCGACCATGTTTAACCAATTAATATAATTTAACTGTCCATGATTTTCAACAACAGCATATGTTTTTTTAAATGTTAATATCTCAAAGACAAAGTTCCTTCTTTTATGTCTGTCTTCTGGTTAAAATGTAGCCAATCAATTGGTAATGTACTTTCAGTAGTCAAATTGACTCGAAACAGGGTATACATATGTATGTACAGTCAAGGAAATTGAAACACGTACCACCGTAGAACCTAGTCGAAGAGACATACGCGTGACATTTGTATGACATAGCATGGCGTTTAACGCGTCGCGTCATTGCGATAGGGTTCTAAGGTGGTACGTGAATATATTTACCCTACTATAGCTACTCGTAGATACGATGACAATGCAATAATAAAATAAACCAGCAAAAAAAGCTTGGTTTATAAATGAAATGAATGAAACTTGTTTTAAATAAATAGAACACCAAAATATTCGTAGCACAAGTTTGTTTTTTGGGATGAAATAAACTGAACGACATATAGTGTAATTAAACAACAAACTATGGACTCTATTGTATGAGAATTACATGTTTTTTTTATATAACGTGTCCATGGTCTACACTAGTGTACATCTACACCAATCTACATGTACACTTATATAGGACAGTGGTAAACTTTGTTTTTCTTTTCTTTTTTGTTTGTTTGTATGTAGGGAGTAATATCGTGAACTACTGAACCGATTCCAAAAATTCTTTTACTAATAGAAAGCTACACTATCTCTAACGGAGATAGGCTACTAATTCTGTGCAAACGAAGTCGCTGGCGTGCGCTAGTAAATTTAAAAGTATATGAAAATGGCTGCATGTTTGTTTTTTAATCACGTTAAACCGATTTTAATGAAGTTTCTCCCACAGATGGCCTGGTTTGGTCTTATATTGAAACACTACATGATTACCGTCGGATCCATTCATTTTCCATAATTTTATTTATTATAACGCTTCTTTTGTCGTAATGCACTTTTGCTGTAGCTATAAACATAAATTATCAGCATTTCTTACTAAAAAGTACTTTGACAAAATACTTTGACTTTGCGCACAGAGCCGGGTCTCTTATTTTGTCTAACAATTATCACAAGATATGATATGCTGTCTGTTCAAGGCACATTTGGTTAATCCTAAGTAAAATGTTACATAACACATAAATAAATTTTTAAGGATGATATTCAATTTCATTTAAGTAATTGAAGAAAAAAATGCGAAGCTGCCGGCCCAGCTACAGTTTCTATAACCAGACCCCTGAAACAATTTTTAAGAATAAAACTGAACCTTGTTAACTTCGAATTGAAACAAATTGCACGTTTATTATTTTATTGTTTTGAATGATTTAAAAACCCTAAACGCTGTTGTGATGCTTGCGTCCAATCCTTTTTCACATCATTTTAAATCGTCCGCCGATTAAAATAAATACCAGAGCAAATTAATAACCTATTTAACAGAGGATGCACTCTGTAACTAGCGATGCAATGCACGTTCAGCCGAACGCAATGTTAATTAGCGAAATGCAACGCGTCGCGTCCAGAATTGGCTGTCAGCTGTTTTCAATACTGGCCCGCTAATGAGAACGTAAATATTTCAACGAACCCTACAAAACTTTATTGATAACTAACCATGCGTTAGATTAACGCCGTAAATAAGTAAGTATCAAAGCCTTCATCACCCTTGCTTTTAAACATTATCTTAACATGCTAGCAAAGTCTCGTAGTTTTTTGATCACATTACTGCTTCAGCATTGTTATTCTCTAAGCGCACCAGCGTCGAACTCGACGTCGAAGCATCGCCTGGTCTCGCTCACAAGAGCTAGCGCGCAAGAACAAGAAAGGGCGCTGTTCCAGCGTCGAGTTCGTCGCTTTGGCGCTTAAAGAATCACTCTCCTGGGCGATATTGTTTTTTTTTTAAGTTTACTACAGCAAATAGTCTCATATGTTAGGTGTAAAGAAGGTAGCTTTAAGCTCGAAGAAAATTTAATGATTTTTGTTTTACCCCCGCCTGCTGTTAACCATCGTTAATTTTCCCTCAGTATATTTATTTTGTTTTTTCTTGAGTGGTGTAAAAATAAAGAGTATTTGTGAAAAAAAAATGTCCTACTATTTATATATAAACAAATATTATATTTAAAAAAAATTTAGTATTTGGCAATAACTTAATTTGTAAGTTGGAGACTGAAAAGTCATTTCTAAGTAATACTTACGCAATGTACATTTTTTACTGGCAGTTTATTTATTTTTAATGTAGGCTGTTGTCCGCGATAGAAGGGTTGGATTCAGTAAGCAATCTATCATGGCGGTGCTCAGTCAGTAAAGCAGCAATAGTAAGAAAACCTCCTTAGTTAAATAAGAGATACAGCATTAAATCTAAATTTCGCTAAATCTCCCTTATGAAATAATAGCATTTCCGTCCCCTCAAGTGGATCTCCCACTAGCGTTTGTTATAACAAACCACAATCTCTCATCACGTTATTTCAAATATTAATTTTCATAATGCGATAAAATGGTGGAGAAGCGGTTCTTTGGGTCTCCGTGGTAGGTGTACGCGGCGGAAAAATTAACTATTACCTTGATGTTTTTTTAAATCATTTACTTTGTTGGGATTGTTATCTGTGTGCGTTATGATTTTTATGATAACGTTGGTTTCATATGAGTCTTAAGACGTCTAATAAAAACACTTATGATTGTTATTTACCTACTATCACTGTTATAGTACTTATCTACTATCACTCTTACACTATGTATATTTAAGTATCTATATCTGTTGTTTACGAGTTGGTACTCCCCATAGTCATAGAATAAATAAATAACGAATAAAATAGTACCTACAAACGAATAGAAACTTCTCTTTTCGTCGCAATTTAACGAATTCAAACTGTATTGACACGCACAAAACGTCCGTATTTCTTCATACACATTCGCCAGGCGGCTCGTGCCAAAAGGAACGCCCTGCGCCCGCCGTTTGGGTTGCACTGCATTCATTTTTAATCACACTGACACAGCGAGGGCGAGTGAGCGAGCGCGTGGCAAGTCAAAAACCTACTGCGATTTGCCTACGCTGTAGGCAAGGCGGCCGAGCGTACCTACAGTGCGGAGTGCAACTCCCATGCCCTACTACAAGCCTTGCTTAATATGGGAGTAGTTCAATTTGTGTGGATTGTTTTTAAACATTTATTTACTGTTTCTACAGAATTGTAACTCTTGTGGGGATAACGCAGGCTTCATTCTTAACTTCTGAGTAACAAAAAATTGGCACCAAAACGACACTCATGCTAAAGTTGTAAAGTCTTTTCCGTCTTAAATAATAATAATAATATCTTGGGACAATTTATACCAATTGCTCTAGACCCAAGCTAAAAAGACCTTGTGTTATGGGTACTAGCCAACGAATATACATACTTATATAGATAAATACATACTTAAATACAAATAACATCCATGACTCAGGTACAAACATTTGTATTCATCACACAAACATTTGCCCATACCAGGATTTGAACCCGGGACCTCTTGCACAGTAAGCAGACACATGTCCCACTGTGCCATACAGGTCGTCAATATTTGCCTTTGTTGATATCCGCAATTACTGTTATCTACGTGATAGTATTTTTTATGTTGCCTGTTGATACAACGTAATTCTCTTTTACAACGTTATCCTACGCAATAAAAAATCAGCCTTACTTGAAGTAGGTCCAGGAAAACAAAACTTACCACCTATTGATTTCGATGTAAAACTACAAAATCAGGCTTGTAAATGCGTGTTTCTTGAAGCCTTTCCATCGTTTTGAGGAGACCATTGCTCAAGTAATAAGCCGTAAGGGTGATCGTCACGAGTAAAGCGATACGTATACTCCAGTGGTTGTTATGCGAAGAAATTGCTCGTTATCACACCACTACGCTTATGTTTTGTTAGAGATATTCTCTGAAACAGAGAAGCACTGGAATAACACGGATAAGATCGTATTGTTTTTGGATTTTGCAGTTACTTTACTTTTATACACGTTTAAAATTTGCATTCGCATTTCAATCTTGTTGGCTTGTGGACAATTGAGGTGTCGGCTTTTTGTAGTAGAAATGAAGGAGTTTAAAATGAACAATGATAGTATCGATAATATGGAGATGAGGTCAGCTGTCTTGTTCGATGCAATAATGATAAATAAAGTTAATTTATCTCTTATTTACGGTCTTCATGATAAATTAATTTTGATAAATGTTTAGTAGATATAACTATGTAAGACGTTGTAACATTTTGAAAATCTGTAAATTACACTGTGAATCATAATAAAATAAGTTCCGTTTCAAATTTTAATTAGGTAGTGAACCACTGAGATAAATGTATCTCAGTGGCGTATTTGATATTTATGTATTCAAGCAATCTTTTTAGTTATCTAGTGGAGAAACTACTAGTGAGAAAAAAGAAAACATCACGTGTTTTTTTGTTACAAATTGAAGTTGTCGTTATTGCATAATTTGTGCCTGCTTATCATTTTTTATCTAAATACACCCGAGTGTTTAAAGAAGTTATTATCACTTATCGTATAATTTGTCAAAGTATTTGTTCTCAACGTTTTACACTGGTCTTTCAAATAAATATCGCAATAGGAAAGTGCTTTAAAAACACTCGATTATTGAAAGTGTGTGGTATGTATGTGTTTATTTTTTTTCTTTCCTCCTATTTTTTCGAGCATTGTTTACAATTCTTACGTACAATTCAAATCTTCCGTTGCGTTCTCCCCGTTCCGTTATCGTCTTATTAAAATAAATATTCTGCGGTGCTGTGATATTATACCGTCTAACTCCCCCCGACTTTGGAACAACACTAAATCGTATTTGAAAAGGAAAAGATTTCCCTCACGGCGTTTTCAAATTGGTGATTATGTTTCGTATATGAACAAAAGAGACCTCGGCAGAATGAATAAAATCAGTTGTAAGATAACAAAAAAAAGTCATTTACTCAATTGAGGTGATAAAAACACTAACAAGCTTTAATGATTGTAACACATAAATTGTAAATAAGCTTGCTTTTATAATAGTAATCAACAAGTTAAACAAAAATGCTTCAAAAATCTAATTATGGCGTGACGTAAAGTGAGTTCATTTTTAAATCGTAAAATGCAGTCTAAGAGAAAGCAGGTATTCCCGTGATACATCTACCCAATATAAGCGCATGAATATCATGAGTTCCTTCGTAGGTATTCACTGCTTCTAAGTTCATAACGTGCCGTATGATGTGATATTCATCAGACACACCATTGCCACCGAGCATGTCTCGTGCCATCCTCGCTATTTCCAACGCTTTCCCGCAGCTATTTCGCTTTATCAAAGAAATCATTTCAGGCGCAGCTTTATCCTGATCCTTGAGGCGGCCAACCTGCAGACAGGCCTGGTATCCGATGCTTATCTCCGTCAACATATCAGCCATCTTCTTCTGTATAAGCTGGTTGGCGGCGAGCGGTCTTCCAAATTGATTCCTATCTAATGTGTACTGTCGGGCGATCCGCAAACATGTTTCAGCCGCACCGAGAGCGCCCCAAGCGATCCCGTACCGCGCGTTATTGAGACATCCGAAAGGCCCCTTCAGGCCCTCTACGTTCGGTAATAAATTCTCCTCCGGTATAACCACTTCGTCTAGCAATATCATGCCCGTTGTCGACGCTCGCAAAGAAAATTTACCGTTGATTTTAGGCGTTTCTAGACCCTTTTTGACTTGCGATCGCTCGACAATAAAACCCTTGACTTTGCCGCTGTCGTTTTTGGCCCATATTATTAGAACATCGGCGATAGGTGCATTTGTTATCCAAGTTTTTGATCCGGATAGTGTATAAGTTTTAGTTTTAGCATCATACTTAGCCCTGGTTACCATTCCGCCGGCATCGCTTCCAAAGTTGGGTTCAGTCAATCCAAAGCAGCCTACTAATTCCCCTTTAGCCATTTTTGGTAAAAACTTTTGCTTTTGTTCTTCGGTTCCGTAGTTGTAAATGGCACCCATAGCTAAACTGCTCTGCACACTCAGCGCTGACCTATAAGCAGAATCAACAGCATCAAGTTCTCTCGTAATCAATCCGTAAGTAACGTAAGACACGCCGGCACAACCATAACCCTTAAGTGTGCAGCCAATCACACCTAAATCTCCCATTTCTTTGTAGATTTCTCTATGGAAGACTTCATTCCGGTTCGCTTCAACAACTCTTGGCAGTAGTTTTTCGTTACAATAGGCTTTGAACGAGTCCCGAACCGCTTTTTCATCGTCGAGTAATTGTGCATCTAAATTCAGCGGATCTTCCCAGTTAAAAACTGTTTTAGCACTGTTTGAGTGTGTCGTTGACAAAGCACGAACGTTTGCATTTTTACATAATATAGATAACAAGTTCGAAGTTCTCGTTAATGAGACGGCCATGTTAAATGATGTTGTTGTAAACAAGATACAGTACTTTGCTCAGCAATTAATGATAACACACAAAGATCGCTTACACAGAATAATATTACTAAGTTTCCGAAGTCTTTCACTTGTTTATTTCAGCATTTGTAATTTCACAATGATTTTATTATAAGCACATATGTAACCTCGCCACTGACCCAGTGACAGCGCAAGCACCGAACTGATCACCGGCTATATTCACACTAACCACTACATGTAAACATACGTGATTCTTGTTGACGCGAGATTCTACGTAATCGAGGCGCTCCAGTGTGCGTGAGTTATCATTACATACTCGACTCCTAATATTTTGTTTGTTTCAAGTGCTAAAGCAGCAGCGTAAAGTCCATATTGCTTTGTGGACGTTATTTGTTTTGTTTGACACAGAATTGACTTTTCTATATCATTCGCAAATACTGATAATAACACACGTAAGATATTTTTCATATTGTTTATGTTGCCATCACGACAAGCTTAACAAAGTTATGTTACGTACGCAGGTACTAACGTTAACATGGACTTCGGTTTGATTGTTTAAATATTATTTTATTTTTAATATTATCTACACTAGTTTCTCGTTTGCCAGTTAAGGTCGGCTCACATATGCATTTTATTATGCTTTCTTCTAAAAAGCAAAAAATGCTTACTTCCGTTAGATTTTTTATACTTATTTTGTCAAAATTGTCGCGAATCTGAAACGCGGCGAAAAAACTTAACAAAACAGACTCGGCATGTGAAATCCGTAGCAAGCGGACATATTCTCACGTCCCAGGCCAGAACACAGCTGTACGAACGTAGCTAAGCTGCCTAGATATTAAGTGTTACCAACATAACAAACTAAGGTTCAATATAGGATTTCTAGCCAGATATAAAATATGTAGGGTGCCTTTAAAAGAAGGTTAATTTTTAACTTGTCCTGGACGGCTTCTAGGAGTAACTATGTGTGTCCCTTTCTACTTAACCAAATAGGAAGGGGAAAGAAATTAACAATAAACTATCTATGCTCTTGCAGTAGCAAACCATTCTAAGGTTTCGTGACCTTTATATCACAGCTGGTAAATTGGTTTCGGCAATTTCTTCTCCCGATGTTTTCATTAAACTACTATGACGAGTTTTTCAGGCGCTATTTTATGGATACCGAACAACCACGTAATGCAGTCAAAATCTAATTATTTTATACAATTAGCGACTGCAATTTGGACAGGAAAAGATATCTTTTAACGTTTGCAAATTCGTCATGACACGTTAGAATTATTGTAAATGTTTTAGCGGTTAATTATAGTGACTGACAATAAATGCATCACTTAGGTATTTTTTCTCACATTTTAAAATAGTAATTAAAACATAGCATCCTGCCATTACCCTTATTTTTCTTTGTGTTGTCATTCATTATATAGCATTTTAAAACATAGCAACAAAATGTTTAACAAAGTTGAATAAATTCGTCTCAAATTTTGTGGTTGGCGCGAATACTTTAATAGAGCTAAAAAATTGGTAAGGTGGTCGCAGTTATTAGTCTAATTTCAATGTGAAATATTTAGAAAAAGTAAGTAAGTAACAAATAGAATTCTAACACGAACGTTTACAAGACCCATCTATACTGTATATATTTGGTGTCCATGTTACATAATGCGGCATGTTCTTTTGTTTCAGCACATCAATTTGCACGAAACAGATTTCATAGGGATTATGAATAATTCCCTACAGGAACTTATAAATAACAATCACTCCATTCTATTAACTGGGCTAAATGGGTTGGCTTCTATGTATGCTCAATTCCCGACAATGTAGATCCTCATAATAGAGGAGGGATGAATCTTCTATAAATTATTCACTCTCTATTTGCATGACAAACGACAAGCAGGAAAGGTCTAAGACCTTTAATGGTCCTCCTCGGCCTTAACTGTCGTACCCACTCCATCCTTTCACACTCCTAGGGCACGACACTCTTTAATGCGACCGTGATTTTTCCCAGTCATATGCAAATGGCAGATTAGCATACATTTTATTCGGCGCTCTCACTTAAACGACAACGTTCATGCTGTTATAAATTCGTTTTTTGTCTTTATATCGGGGTTTTATTGTCTGGGTTCCGTAATTAGGACGGTAACGAACTTTGAGGCTAATTATCAGACGCGCTTAATTATGTTAATGCTCACTGGCTATATTAAGCCCTTTGTTGTTCTAAGTTTAGAATTTGCAAGTCTCTATTTTAAGGTGGGAAGGGAAATTATTAATGTTACTATCGAGAACGAAATATGGGTTTTAAAATGATACTCGTTTTATTTGAGACTTATAGATGTATAAAATTATGTTTTCAAGTTTGTCTACATACAGTAATTATTAATACTCATATTTCATTACTAATTTTAACACTAAACCTGAAATATTGTAGCAATGATGAAAGATGAATTCAATTATAATGGTAATGATAACAAAGCATACTCCGGTGGAACAAGTGACTATCTCAAATTAGAATATTTAGTACGGGAAATGCGAGCGAAATATAAATGGAATAGTCGTGTAGCTTTTGGAGTTCTGAAATAGCAGATAATCCCGCTAGATACCTACGAAGATATTGCTTGTACCAAAAATGTTTAGCGCTACTGTCAGCGTACACAACGAAATAGTTTTTAGAATAGAATAGAATAGAAATCATTAATTTTGAAACAACATTACAGGTTTTTACATTATTCAAAGAAGGCTTAAATCTAAAGAAAAATTGTGAGATTTTATGTGTTTATATAAGTTTGTTTCTCAATAATTACATCCAAATTAGCGTAAGGTAGAGTACATTACGCTAACCATAACCCTGACACTTTAACCGTAGATTTCATAAATAAAAACAAAAACTCTTGCCGTGTACCTAATCCAAATCTCACAGTAATTGACTTAACGTTCCCCCATCCTTGTAAAGAAATCACGATGACATTTATTTTGGTTCCATAGAGGGCTTTATAAAACCTGATCGGGCCATTCATAATAATTATATATAAGACACTACAGCCGTTATAGCCATGTCCATCGGGGATAGTGTAGCTTTTCTATTACCTAGTGAAATATTTTTTGGGATTGGTTCAGTAGTTCCAAAGATTCTTCTTCTTCATCTTCTTCAGCCCAAATTCATCCACTGCTGAGTTTAGGCGTCCTCATTTGCACGCCATTCTATCCGGTCTTGGGCTATCTTCATCCAAAGATTATATATATAAACCCACATATATATAAACAAACAAAAACAAAGTTTCCCTCTTATACTAGTGTTGATTAGTGTAGACTAGTGTAGATTAGTGCAGATTTATCGCGATAACTCAGACCCCGCCAGACCAAAATCCAGCAACGTTAGAGCATAATGCAATCTGCTATAGTAATTAGACTGCACTTAGAATGAGCTTTGCCGAAGCTTGTCTGGTATTGATGAAATCCCAGCTCATGACAAACTACTGACTACATACATAGTCACTCTGTAATGTAATTAACCCTATTTGGATGCATTGGTTACTTCAAATACTCTTTTACTGCGCAACATATTTATAGTGATCCAGGCTTCTATGGGTTGCGATAATTGCTTACCATCAGGCGAGTTACTTCCTTGTTTTCCTTCGACGTTGTATTAGAAAATGCCATCAAGTATAACATAACTACGTTTCACCATGCATAACTATAGGCTATAATTCGAAGTTGGTCTCTTTTTATTTCATTCCTTTCACTGTCCTAAGGGCAGATTAAACCGACCAAATGCGCGTCGGACTCGCACACGAAGGATCCCATACCACCGTACAATATTTAACAATTGTTCTTTATTCTAGCTAACTACTTTATATTAAAGGTTTATAGAATAAAAACTACTTTAAACTTTGCATAGGACAGGTATCTACCTTAAAATAAATTCATCTTTAAAAATTAAGGGTTATTAACAGTTAATAATTTTAAGTGTTTGATTATAAAGATTTACGTATCAAAAGGACACTGAACTCTGCTATACTTGCAAAAGACCCTTTATTGGTTTAGTTGTTCTTGTGCTATAATTTTCTTGCAAACGAGTGGAAACTTCGAAGAAAATTAACGTCGGAACAAATTTCAATTGGAAACGTTATTAGAACTTTGTTTTAATACTTTATGGTCTCCCAAGTCTCCTTAATGTACTTAATTTCAAGATAATGGTCATTATTCAGTATAAGTTCAATGTAAATTTGTTCCCATATTTTCGTCTATGTAGGTAATCAATTATTTTGCTAATCCTAGAACCCAGTGTCAGCAATCGTGAACTACATATGGCTGCACTCGTGTTGAATACTTATATTCAAAAATAAAAAAAACGACAGAAACGCAACTATAACCCAACCACCACCACCAGAAATACCAATCGACGCGTGTTTCACCTCTCTACGAAGCATCATCAGGAGCTGTTGACTTCTCGACGCTTTGTCGACGAGTCGTCGACTGATTCATTCACCCATCATCATATTTTTCAATGATGTTTGATGAGTTCCATTAAAATCCGTTTTTAAGGTTCCGTACGCAAAGGGTCCAACAGAACTATTGCTCTCGCTCATCCGTCTGTCTGTTGCTGTGTCACAGTGCTGTATCGTTTGAACCATAATAGGTAAACGCTTGAAATTTTCAGTGTGTGTATAACACAGCCGCTATAACAATAAATAATAACATTAAAAATGTAGAAACAGACCGGTATACATTTTTTTACAGGGACTAATGATAAAACAAACTTCACGCGTTGGAAGCTGCGGTTAAAAGCTAGTGTTAAATAATATCCTATCTAATAATACAAATGTAAAAGTCTCTCTCTCTGTGTGTGTGTGTGTGTCACACCACTACACAGTGGTGTGACAGACACGGCACAAAAATATATCAACAGTGATTTCTTTCACAATTCATATTGTCCGTTGTTGTAATTAATTCTCTTCAGTCTCTGACTCCCTGTACACTATAAAAAAATAACAGACCTGTAGCCCTAACATGACAGGCCAAGTTTAGTTTATCTCTATCTGCGTCCCTTTGTGTTTCATACACTAATCATCATTTATCTTAACTTGCATATAAAAGGCTTCCCTTTCTGAACGACAGACTATACGCACCACCTAAACCCTGTTTTATCTAAAGACTTGAAATTTGGCAAAAAACCTCTATCTGTGTCCCTTTCTTATGACACTAGTTAGACAGAGACACAGGGAGGGGTTGGACTAAACCTGGGCTGTCATGTTAGGGCCGCTAAACACGATATCTGATATAGATGCTCTTAGTTTTTTCAGACTGTTCCCATTCCTCTATTTGCGCGTCGGAGCTCCATAATAAAAATATTTGAAACATTGCAAATCCATATTTTTATACTACTTCCATAATGCTCAAAGTTTATTTCTATAATATTTTGAGCACCAGCATCACGAATTTAACATAGGTAATGTAAAGTAGGCGCTAATTCCACACGAACGAAGTCGCGGGTAACAGCTAGTATATCCATAAAATGATCTTGAGAGCCCCATGCGAAGGCTGTTTATGCAGAATTCAGGGACCACTAAGCCGATCTTCAGAGTTCTTTTACTGATTTACACCCCGTTTTATGTATGTGCGAAGGTAATAAAATAGGCTACTGAGGACGAGAAAATTTGAAAGTCATGAGTTATTCGAGCGTGGTAAATATTTTATAGATTCACTTTTAGTAAATGTTAAAATAAAAAATATAATTAGCATATTTTGTTATTGACACCGTAGCGATGTACATGTATGCAAAGCAAATCCGACTAATAACTTACTTAATAATATGAACTTACTTGTTATCAATCTCGACTACTCTTATAAGGTACCTACATGTATTCTGTTTTCGCCTAAAACAGTTTTGCAGAATATGTCGTTCCACCAATTTTAACTTAACCGAAAATTAAGCTCTACCGCCGCTTTTACATATTGAATAGGTATTTAATAAATATTAATAAGATTAGATTTATGACCATGCCGAAAAGTTCAAGGTCTAATCTTTATAACCGAATTTTCAATGAAATTAAAATTCGGTGAAAAGCTTGTCGATACATCAAACCGTGTTGGTATACTCATTTAAACGACAGTGACACGCGACACATGCAGCACAAATCCCACTTCTGATTAAATGACTATCAATTTTGACCAATCAGAAAACATTTACATTGCGATTTTCATTGTGATTGCATTGCTGATAAATGCTATCCGTTTAATAAATTGACGGGACTAAATTACACAAGAAAATTATATTGCCAGTAAAAGTTATTAGGCGTTACCCAAAAACGCATACAAGTATACGACTTCTAAATCAGCTAATTCAATCACTATTGAAAAATCTATGAAAATTGAAGGCCAACAAGTATGCGGATCACCTATTCGAATGTGATCAAACGCGGGAACCAGAGACCCCAAAAAATTTAACTTCTAAGTACTTCTTGTAGGTAATATTCCAAATGCCATCCAAAACATTTCTAATTTCAGATCTACGTTTTTTTCCATAAGGAAACTACACCTTTGACGCTTAGGTTAAACAAAAGCAAACAGCTGTTTAATTATATCAAAAGCTCTTCACAGCGTTCTATTTAACTTTTTTCCACGCGACGCTATTATGACATACCGACCTATGGAAAGTTTTTGTCCACGCAAACCTTGTTGAGAACAAAAAGCAATGGTTCAATTCGAAACCGTCAGAGTGATCAAAAAGTGAAACTAAAACCGGATTCTGCATCTCGCTCTAACGCATCATTCATTACGCGTTAGAGTATTTACGAAAAACTTTTACAAGGGTAGACACACTCCAACCAGTTGCTATAGTTGCAGTATAAATGGACTGGCTTGTCGGACTTGACGTCTAACAGTTTGATTTGGTTTCCCCCACCGGGGTGGGGGAAGATAGGGCTCCCAAAAGATGAGCGATCCTATAGAGCAATGGTTCAAAATCGGTGCTCCATGGGCCACAGGTGGTTAGTGAGAGTGTTGGCAATGGTCCGCAAGAGGAACGTGCAATTAATTTAAAAGAATTGCCAATAAATGGCGACATTGTAAGCAGTGGGTTTTGAATGAGATGCGGGGAACACATCTACCTATGCCAATTCTGTTTGTTTTTAAATTAACACGATTCCTGATACCTTTTATTGATTATTGTGATACCTGATAGAAGTAGAACAATCAAAATGATCCCTAAATTGTAAATTGTTGCATAAGATGTCTGTTTTTTCATACATAAAATGAGGGATGTAGCTTGCATATGGTTTTTGCTCCTCTTTTATATCACTTAGGTGGTATCGAATAGAGTCACTGCATTTCATTGACCGTTGGCGCACTGCTTATTTACGTTGTATGGTACCTAGCTGCCGTCACGGAGTTGTAAACCTGGCTTTCATTACAAGGCAGCTAGCGTGCCGTGCTTTTCGCGATTGTCACTCGATGCGTTCTTTTTTAACTAGTTTTCTTGTTTCTCGCTTTGGGTACGCACTGAGAGGCTAACGTGGACTGCATTTTATAACTTGTTACGAGTATGTCGTGGATTTTATGTTAGAAGCTTTTATTTAAATGCACTCCGCTGCCAAAGAGTGCGTACTAAATCAAATCTTACCAGTTAAATGTAACGAAATATGTAGTGTTCCATTGAGCTACATTTTATCTCTACGTATCATGTCAATGATACCAATGTTCAGTAAGTAGGTTTAGCTTTTTGTACTTCTTCATTTTATTTACTTTTCTTTGCGTATACTCTAGATTGAAGGTCCTGTCAATCGCTCAAGTTCGACTTAGCAGATACTTTCTCCTGTAGTCTATTATTTTGGTAGGATAACCTCTAAATCAAAAGTCAAACTATTTTTAATTAGGTTAGGTCTACAAGAAGCACAGTAAATTGTAAACTTAGTTTCTCAAACATATTTAACCATTTGGTGCAAATCAGCCTAAAACACTGAACGTCTAAATTATTCCAATCCTAATTTTTATTTTAAGATTATCTGAATTTGATTGCCGATTGTCGAAAACTGAGGAAATTACGCCGCAGTCGTTTCGGCTGATTCTCATTCCGAGTGTTTCCCGTTGAATGCGGTCCGATTTCCAAGTTTTAATTGCAAACTCTTAATGAGGTAGGCAACAAGCTCAAAATAGTACATGTCGCCAATCCCCGCTCGTAGCAACTTTTCGGGTAGCTGTTATTTTAATCTTTTCATTCAACACACGTCGTTACGTATCTACAAAATTGACCCAAGCAATTGTAACATTTTAACAATTAGATACCTACTACGCCAGTAACTGATTAAGGCTGTGTTTTATAAAGGTTTGTTAGAAAAAAAATCTGTTGTCAAGATGGCCTGAGTTCGATTAAACTAAGACTAAAAGACTACTTTTTAGGTAGTTGCGTCTTTTCACCTGTCCAACGATGATAATTCCGCCAGCTTTAAAAAAAACCGCAAGACATAACACGACAAACACGCAGGCATACAATGTACAATCTGCAAAGCGTACGCAGCCGGTTCAAGGCATACTTAGTCTGGCGTTTTGAATTCATAAGTCTGCCGTACCCTCGCTGCAGCCAACACTCGATGAACAAAAGCGGCGCCGCGCTGAACAAACACCAATGTTTTGTGCAAATGTTTGCCTAATTATATCCAGTGGACACGAAAGCACTGGCACTGCCTCGTTTGATGGCTATTGTGCATCACGTTTCGGCTTCTGCCCTTGAAAGTTTAATAAAAAAACTAGAAATAAAAGGGAAAAAGACATTAAAAGAATACCAATTTATTATTTATAAAATAGGAAGCGACGAATAAGCAAGTGGGTCACCTGATGGTAAGTGATCACCACCTCCTATATAGACATCCGCAACACCAACAAGATTACAAATGCGTTGCCAACCAAGAGGGCTAAGATGGAATAAATATTGTGCCAGTAATTGCACCGAATTGTCAATTCTGGTGCTGAATAGGGCTAAAAGACAATAGTTTCGCTATTAACAGCATTATTTAAACTAACTGGACCAAATTACCTTGCTACTCCGCGAAAACGGTTGTAAGGGTTAGGTACCCTTAGCAAGGTAGTTTGCTTCAATTTGTTTACATGGACCTCCGCAAAGCAACGCCTGAATCTATAAATTATTATTGAAAAGAACGCTAATATCGCGTCTCTCGATGCGTTTATATTGATTTGAAAAGATTCCTTTTTTATTTAAGTAAGTACGGGAAAACCAAACCTACCGGTACTTACATAACTCCGAGTAAGATTTAAAAAAATAAGAAACATGATTAGAAATAAACAAAAAATAAACAATATACTAGCTTATTTCCCGTGACTACGTCAGCATAGATTTTGGATTACATTGTTAATTTCCACCCACCTTTGAACCCCTTATTGAGAAATTTCCACACATACGAAACGTCAATTCAACACCCAAGAATAGTTTGTATAGGTGAAAGCAAAAACAATACCCATTTTTTTCATATTCTGGGCAGTTTTCCAAATTTTATTTCCGTAAAACCCTACTCGAACTATATTACAAACAAGTAAAAAATCCACATCCGTCCAATCTTCCTCTAGTTTTCCACTTAGCGAATATTTCCTTTTTATTATTTGTATGATGGATATCAATTTCCAACGTTAGTTTATTCATTGGCTGTTAGCAGGAAGACCAATTGATATGGTTCAAAAATAACTTGACAAGATTTAATGGGAGTTTCTGTAAATATACCACCATTTAGGCATGCAGAGGTAATAAGCAATTACCTCTGTATGCCTAGCAGTGTGGGATACAATAAGAGACCACACGAAAATATAAATCTGTCTATGTGCTTCTTGAAATCCGAAAATTATTAAACTATGAATATTAATAACAATATCTGTAATCATTAACATTATAAATAAAACAAAACATCAAGATTATTGTGAATTGCTTCTTTAGCACAAGGCGGAAAATCCCTACAAGCCTAAGTTTGATTGATTTTGGTACTTAGTAATCTGCATATTGATGCATTCTAGATGTATTATGTAAATTAAATAATTGTGAGTGCATCGTTAACCTTTCGTATGCAACCTTCAAACCATACAAGCAAGTATCATTAGGAATCCCTACCTACCTATGCCTACTTTAGTATGATTTTCTAGCTATCTGTGTAACGAACTCTACAAAGGTATTGTAAAAAACCTGGGGATAATTTTAAAATTTAATAATTTGAGATACCTATCCAGAATACAAAACTAAATGATTTACGTTAAATTTAATTATTTTACTTTTTGAACTCACTCATAAAGTTTTAAAACACTGATTACAGGTTCAATGATCCCCATAATCTCCATTTACGGTACCGCTCTCTAATAAATATATAATTATCCCGACGTAATTATATTGACTTAAAAATAATTAATAACCAATAAAATAAATACATATTGTAAGATCTAGAGTAAGAAAACTTTATTACAACAAAATTCGATAAAAAATTCAACAATATAAAAATAAATTGTGTTAATAACTTTATAGTACTAAGTGCAACGCACAAAAAATAACTACAAAATCACGAAAAGTTCGACAAAAAATGAGGCGCAAGGCGCAAGGCTCCATCGAACGCTGGTTTTCGAACTGATGATGTTTAGTCTCCGAACGTGTATGGTGGATGGTTGTGGCATCCTAATTAGATTTCAATTTGTTGTTCGTTCTTATTTTTCGGACAAACAAATTACTAATTCGAACTACGATTACTGTGATTATAACAACAACTGCTAGAATGAAAGTAAAGGCATCAAGCATATAATAAGCAACCCAGCTAAGACGCATAGCGGGATTCTTCATAAAATCAGCGCCTTTATTTCTAATGACATACTCGATCCAGAATATCGCCGTGTCTAAAGCAGACATCGGCCTGTCTTGAAATCGCGCTGAAATTTCTTTTGCCTTGATAATATATGACTCATTTTCTAAAACAGCTCGAACGGCCGTTTCAAAGTTTTGTTCATTGATATCATGGTATTTCAAAATTCTACCCATTCCGGCTTCCTGAGTTTGCAGGAGGTTGTTGTATTGATCTGCGTAGATTGGAATACCAATAATAGGGACTCCATGGAATACTGCTTCTTGTGTTCCAATTAGACCACCATGGGATACAAACACTTTGATGTTTGGGTGAGCTGACGACAAACATTAAAACTGTTAATTGCTTTATCGGCATGATATTGAATTTCAGTCAAAATATTTGTTAAGAATACTTATAATTAGATTAAATTACTTTGCTTCCCATGAATCCAGTGTCAGCAAATCGTGTAAATTATGTAGCAGCGCTTGTGTTGAATATTTAAATGAATACACGCGCGCCAGATTCGCGAAGCAGTAGAGTAATTTATTCTCATTTTTGTATATCAATATGGACTTCAACAAAGCAATGACTGAATCTATTAATTAAAAATACTTACACAAAATCTCTTTTTGTGGTAGCCACTTCCTTATATGTAAATTATCTGGCTTGCCCTCTAAGTCTTTTTCCTCCCATTTCCATAATACTGTATACTTATTCAATCTCCTGAAGACGTTAAGGAATGCATTCTTTTTATCAAGCGGTAGTTCGCTGCTCTGAATGTTCGACCCAAAACTCACGTAGACAACTCCATTTTTTGAATTGTCCAAAATTCCTTGTATATCCTGGAACAAGAATAAGTATTCCTACATTACCAAGGTCCATACAATATCTTGTCACCACTCGTTTAACAAAAGATTGGCATTTTAAAAGTGAAATTTAATTATTCTTACCTCAGGTAGGGGGTCATAATTGTGTGTCAAATGTATTCCCCCAATCTCAACTTGATTAGGAATATATGCTGCAGGGGTATCAAAGCTGAAGTGGCTGTTCAAAAGAAACAACGAAGCATTTTTTTGTAACTCCTCAAGACTCGGGACCGGCTCAGGCAAATTCGGAATGTACTTCCTTACCAACTGTTCCTGTTTCTCTAAATACCAAAATTTCCACCAGAAGAATTCGTAGACGGTAAAGTATAAGTTTCGAAGTCTTCCTAGAAAACTATATGGTTGTTCTACGGTCAGAAATTCCGACATAACAGTAGCTAATTGTAATGGATTTCGCAGTAGAATGTTGTTCCTCATACAATTACCAAAAGTTGTCACTAGGACCAAAGGAGCGTTGTATTTGTGAGCCAGTGCCTGCCAAGCTTCCAGAAAAAACACCTCTGCGATTACTAAGTCAAATTTTTGTTCCTGTTTGAGGAAATCTTTAACCTCTGTGGAATTCAAACCCATTTCAGTAAGAGCTAAGTTCCCAGTCCAAAGAATTTTAGAAAAAAAATCTTCCGCAGATAGATCATTCATTTTAAAAATGTTGGGCCGGACACCTCCACCTGGAAAAAATACATTTCAATAAAAAACCGGCCATATGCGAGTCGGATTCGAGCATCTAGTTCCGTACAAACTTAATAAGCACCCAATTTTGCTCTAACAAAATGATAAACTGAATTGAGAGACAAACTTAACTTTGCCATTGGATAAGTGCTGGCCCTAAACATACCAAGTGAATAAGTTTGTAATCCAAAATATTTTTTTGTAATGTTACTACAAATTTACAGTTTTTGGATTTTTTCCTTTATTTGAGCTATAAAATCTTGTTATTTACCAATTTTAATGGTTCCAGGTCAACGGGAATTACCCTATAGGTTTCGCATTCCCTTGGGAGCGTATAAAATATGCGTCATGAACTGCCGTGTCTTTTCATTGCATTGACTTATAAAATTTGATTTTTTTACAGCTCCAAGGGACTAGAAACTAGAGTATTTGATATTAATTTGAACTTGATACCTCGACGCGTTCCTGAAAAAAAGGGTCTTGACCGAAGTATAGACGGCCAACAGAGTGATCTTATAATGGTTCTCTTTTTCCTTTCGGGTACGGAACCCTAAAAATCATTATAGGGTAACTCACATACTGATTTCTTCATTATTGTAATAAATGTTTTTTACGTGTAAAAAAATTGACGTATAAATAGTACAATCGTTACCTGTCAGATCCCAGATTTTCTTATCATCAGTCATAACCTGATGATAGGTGAGTGCATGGTCAGTTTCTCTGAAGGCTGTGATGACCGTTACATTGTGTCCTCTCCGAGCCAACTCCAGCCCGATCGGCCTTAGCATATTGTAATGTGACTTTTGTGTAAACGGTATCACGGACAAGATATTGGCACATTGGCAGCACCAAAGCATATTTACGAAGATCAATGTTAATTTTAAACTTTCCTGAAACAGGAATGGGAAAATGCTGGATTATTAAAATTATACTCTTTTGACGGTTCGTATTGAAAACACAGGACTCATTACAGTTACACTTATAATTTTAAGTTCATTTCATTGGATATTGTATAACTTATTCATGAATTTAACTAGGGATACCCTGCTTAATTTAAAAGCTTACTAATTTATATTATAATATCCAAAAATAAATAAATCACTTCACAAACCATTGTATAATTTCTTCTGTTTTTTCTTGTACGGCAGCTTATCTTTCACGAGCTATTCATAACTGAGTCCGAAAACAAGTGTTTCGGATATCGACTTTAGTGAGTAGGTAAGATAATATGGATAAAAGTATCATTACGCGTTTATTGCGGCTTGGGGTCAAAAAGGCCTCAAGCTAGACTTCACGTTGGTGTGGAGCGCAAAATTCTCTACATTGACCCACAAGACATACGAATGGCAAAGACTTGGTTTAGCTATATGCACCAACCTATTCATATTAAGTAGTACAGTCAGCCTGACAAGTAGCTTAATACTTAAGAACCTTGTCGTAGTATAGCGACTAGGTATTATCTTATCTTATCTTATTTATAAGGAGTCCTTTCGGATACACTTCGACCCAGCGGGATCTTTTGTGTATTTATCCCTCCTTCGCACTTAGTCCATCGCTTTTTCCACTTCCTCCATAAATTGGATGATGTGGTTTAGCGGTAGTGCCTTGAATTCTCCTGGTTTGGGGTATCCGTTACCGAGGAGTTTCATTCTTGTTCTGGCGAGGGCCTCACAATCACATATAATGTGTTCCATTGTTTCAGCCTCCTCTCCACACATTCTACAATCATCGTTGTCGTATAGTCCCATCTTAGCTAGTAGGCGTTTAGTTCCGAAGTGACCTATAAACACCCCGATTATGTACCGGAGTTGTCTTCTGCTGAGTTTCCAAAGTTTCTTGGTCCAGCCTGGGTCGACGTTTTCAATGAAACGTTTTGAATACCTTAGACCTGCCAAGCTTCTCCACTCTTTTTGGTGTTGCTTCTTGGTGTGGCGACAAGGTATTAAAATGTTCAGCTACTTCTGAGGCTGACCGTACGTAGACGACCGAGCCTTGCTCAAGATAATTGTACACAACACTGAGAATATGAATTTTCCCAATAAAGGGACGTAGCTAGCGTGCGGGTGGTCGGATCTTGTGCAAGGTTCGTCCAGATCGCTACCAACATCTTGCATGCTAATCCTGCGGCTAAGCAGCAGTGCTTGCGCTGTTGTGTTCCGGCGTGGAAAGCAAGACAGCCGAGACAATCCCCGGCACATGAGGTATTCCGTCTTGCTTAGCTCTCTGGGTTGGTAACGCATCTGCAATCTCCTTGGTGTTGCAGGTGTTTATGAGCGGTGGTGATCACTTACCATCAGGATACTCACTTTTTCGGTTCGGATCGGTTTTTAGCCCCCGTACACTCATATATTGAGAATGATATCAAAATCGTTAGAGCAGTGTTTGAGAACGGGATTAGAAGCAAATAAATGTACAAATACTGCTCAATAGTATAGCATTAATACGAGTATAATATGTTTGGTGGTCGTTCATTGATTAGCAAATTTGAAATGCAAGTTAAACAAATCCGTTCATTTGATTGTACGCCTTCAAATTTCAACCAAACAATCAGATGGACATACTATTATTTCAATTAAAAATTTAAGTACAGTATCGAGGCAATCAAAATTGTTTGTCCAACCGTTTTGGCTCATTGCGCGTTAAAAAAAAACTTTTCAGCGAAATCATATAAAAATGTTTTTCTTTACAAAACCTAAGTATTTTAAGTTTTGCTTACAGCTGTAGCTTGATAATACCTTGAAGATCTGTTTTTTCGGTATCTTTTCTAATTATGGAAAACAATTTTATCATTTTCAAACACAATTTGAAACTCTCTTCGTCGAAAGTTACTAATATAAGTAATTGGTTCAAATGAAACAACCGAAGTAGGTACGCGTAATGCTTTAATTACGTTTTGATTTTTGTTTGCTCGCATTTTTCTTACCCGAGATATATTTCACAAGTTCTACTAAAACAAATATAAACACGACCAAAATAGATAAAAAGAAAGCAAAAATATCTAGCATGTAATAAGCAGTCCAGCTTAAATTAATTGCTGGATTCTTCATAAAATTAGCTCCTTTGTTTCTGATCACATACTCGATCCAAAACATAGCAGTGTCAAGCGCAGGCATCGGTCTATCCTGAAATCTGATGGACATTTCCATAGCTTTGACTCTATAAGAATCATCCTCTAAAACATTACGAAGTACTTTTTCGAAATTCACTTCGTTGATCTCGTGATATTTTAGAATTTTGCCCATGCCCGCGTTTTGAATTATGAGGAGGTTGTTGTACTGATCGCCGTATATCGGAACGCCGATGACAGGGACACCATGAAAAACCGCCTCTTGCGTTCCGATAAGGCCACCATGAGAAATGAACACTTTGACGTTTGGATGAGCTGAAAAAAATGCGTTGGTTTTATTTTTGACTTGTAGAATAGTTTAAATAGTTTTATTGCTTTTGTTTTATATGTATGTTAGTCTATAAGGTATTTATTGTATGGGTCTTGTTACCTGAAATAAAAATTTAATAAACCGGTCACACCAATGTTGCCACCTCGTTGCCCCAAGTGGGCGACAGTTTGAGGAGCCCATTTAGTGAGCCGTCAAGTCACCTCCTGCCGACTTTTGATTTTAGAGATACTCAAATGGCAGGTGTCCGCTATCTCAATCCATAGCCCGGTAATCCTGTCCACAGCATCCCATCCCCATAGCCCACTCCATGCGCTTCCTACCTGGCAATAGTTTGGCAACTGGGGAGGACTGTCCGCTAGTATCCTCCATAGTGTATTAGGGGATAGACCTTCATAGTTGCGCCCATCTCATTTATATTATATGGTACCAAAAAGGCCTTTTCATGTTGGCTTCGGCCCCATGAACGCCTTTCAAATGACCTTGCCCCCATGGACCCGTGATCGGAAACCGTACCAACAATAATAATAATAAAGAACTATGATGCTTTGTCATAGTATCAACGTTAAAATCGTGACTTGACTTGATTTGAAAAATCTTTATTTACTAATTAGGTTTGGTTTATGCCGTTTAATCATGCTTTTAATATTTACTTACTATGATTACTTACACAAAATCTCCTTCTGAGGCAACCATTTCCTTATAATCAAATTATCTGGCTTGTCCTCCAAATTCTCTTCCTCCCACTTCCATAATACTGTACACTTTAGTTTCCTGAACACATTAAGAAAAGCGTTCTTTTTGTTGAGTGGTAGTTCGCTGCTGTGGACATTGGAACCAAAATTCATGTAGACCACTCCATTTGTAGATTTGTTCAAAATGCCATGTAAATCCTGTGATTCAAACAGTGTTGACGTTAATAAAATTAATGCCTAAAATGGTGTTTCACGTAAAACCACAGAATAGATAATATGATAAAATGGTAAAACACTGTCATTGCAGTCATTGGTTTTCAACAATAATTTGAACCACATTTGCAACACATCACACAGAAACTATTTATTATTTGTATTATTGTTTATTTTGGAAGTAAACTATAAGACGAGGTGACATTTAAAAAAGTTTCTTTTATAGTGTTAAAATCGACGTAAAATCAATACAACTCTTATTAAGCAAGTTTTGTCATATAGGTAACAACTCAACAATCCTTGAAGACATCAAAAATATATAATTAAATTTGATAGAACTGGATTTGAACTATTTTTTAAAGTCTCCTCTGTTGTTCAAAGTCATTCCATTTACCCGTACAGTTTATTTACAGCATGTGACTGAATGATTTGACACTTTTTTATCAGTATTCGGTAAATTGGCCTTTATCATTACTGAGTTCGTTACACTGATTTCAATAACAAATTATTATTACGTCATTTTAGCCGTGTTCATAATAATTTCAACTTGTTTGTTACTGAATTTAAATGATATTGTAATGACAATACAAAGAAAAAATCTAGGGTGTCTAGCAGAGGTCTCTGTAGTGTAATTGGTTAGCGCGTGGCACGGAATACCGAGGTTACCGAGGTACCCAAGATTTTACTTTGTGTTGTCAATACATATCATTTAAATTTAATAATTTAAATCTTCTACATTAACAATTAAAAATCAATCCACCCTGTCACTGCAGATTGAGACTGAGATTTTTTTAAGAAAGGTTTTTATGTACACGAGAGTGTATTCATTCATACTTGTCTTAAGCAGTGAACAACATTCTAAAGTAAAATATCACTTTTTGTCACCTAAACACCCTCTTTCGCCTAAATAAATCAAATCGAGTCTATCTATAGAAAAGATAATTTGTAATTTGGTGCTTTAGAATGTCTTATTTAAACAATTAACAATATTTTAATAACAAAAACTGAAATTTTAGGTTAGAATGTTGTTTACTGCTTAAGACAAGGAAGGGTGAATATGGATTACAAGCTAATTGTACCCATGCGAAGCCGAGGTGGGTCGCTAGTTTATAATATGTCATGGGTTTAATTTAAAAACATACACAATGTAGGTTTTCGACAGCTAGTAACGCAGTCAATATTTTATATTTATTAGATCACATATGTGCATATAGGTGGCAGTGAATGCTTCAATTTTAAAAGGAATCAGAGCATTAGAACGAACCTTCTCGACACACGTTAATTGGTAGACTATGTTTGATAACCTGAATAAAACTGTCTGTGCCAATTGTCAAGCAAACAGCTCTGCGTTTTGTACGTTTTAAATTGGAGTCATATCTTTAGTTCTGCTATCCGAATCCGACGCCTGTATCGCTGCTAGTTAGAAAACTTAGAAGTACTTTATTCACTTACAATAAGATTAAAAGTTGAACCAATGGCTAAATATTGAAAGCCCCTCTTCACCTGCTTCACCCCATCGCAAAGTGGTGACGCTAGTAACATTCTGAACAAGTAGGCAGATAGATCTAATTGTCTTCTTATATCGATGGTACAGTGCATCTAGCCGTATCCGTACTCGCTAGCGACAACGTAAACGATTTGTATGGGGAATTGTACAGCGCCTCTAACGCTCACTTAGAGAACTAAAAATCACTAGTATGAGTCCAACGGTAAATTACCTATCGTAATCTAAGCGCTAGTGACTAAAGTTTTGTAGCTGTTGCCGTACAACATCGGTACCACGAGTCACACATTTGACACATGTCATCGAAAAATAGCGTATCGACTATTGTTAACTCTTTCACTGACAAATAGGAGCGTAATTAACCGCTATCGACTGTAGTAACGTAATATGAATTTTCGATAGAAACTCACGGTAATGGTACAGTAGGAGGCACTGAGTTACGTAGCGAGTTTACGCGTGTCGAGAAGATTCGTGCTAGGTGCACAGGGATGTCATTCGCTGTTGTAACATTGCCGGCGTTCTGTCTAGCTCGCTCACAATCAAATCTCTGAATTAACATTGAAATTGGCTTAAACAGTAGATACAGAATGCACACTGAAAAAACAGTTTCATTACACGTAACCGAAGTTTTGTTTGCCTATTACACAAAAAAGTGACTACCGAACTATTGTAATACCTTACCTAACTCTTGGCTTGGAAATAAATCATTAAATGTTAATCACTGGCAAATATTTTTGCTAATTTAAATCAACTGTGATTGCCATTAACAAAAATCACAAGTAACTAAACTAGTTCGGTTATTCCTATTTTCAGTGGACTCTGAATTGTCGTTGTCGCCGACATATGTAAGTGTAATGACATAAGAGTCAGGAAGTTAGGGGTGCGTGTCGGGTTTCCTCCTCGTGTGCCCAATGCTGCGGTTCCCTTATGGACTTCTCCGGGGGGAAGAGCAGTGCTTGGGCCGGTGCACCCTGGGCATCGGTCAATGATTTCTTAGCGTATATGGTGGGATATCATTGGCCGATGCCTAATTTCCCGACGGGGGGAGGGGGGATCTTATGGCCCACACCGAACAATTTCGTTCAACACTGACATTGGCACAAGCCTCGTGGCCGCCATTAAAGAAAAAAGAAAAAAAAAATAAGTCAGGAAGTTATGTAGCATGGTGTTATTCACATATTAAACTCACCTCAGGAAGAGGTTCAAATGTATGGGTCAAGTGTACTCCTCCAATTTCAACTAAATTTGGTAAATATGCTGCGGGGGTGTCGAAACTAAAGTGACTGTTCATAAGGAACAAAGACGTGTTCCTTTGCAACTCCTCCAGACTGGGGACCGGCTCAGGTAAATTCGGAATGTACTTCTTTACCAACTGTTCCTGTTTCTCCAAATACCAAAACTTCCACCAAAAGTATTCATAGGCAGTGAAATATAAATTTCTTAACCTTCCTGAAAAACTATCTGGATTTTCAACCGCTATAAACTCTGGTAATACTGTCGCCAACTGTAGTGGATTCCTCATGATTATGTTGTTTCTCATGCAGTTACCATAGGTTGTGACTAATACCAGTGGAGCATTGTACTTATGTGCCAAGACATACATAGCTTCTTGAAAGAAGTTCTCGCTGATGACCAAATCGAATTTATTGTCGTTCCTGAGAAATTCTTGGACCATTTTGGATTCAAGGGCCACTTTAGTGGATGCTAAGCCACCGTACCATAGAATTTTTGCGTGAAATTCTTCTTCTGTTAAGTCCACCATTGTGAAAACGTTTGGCCGTCCTCCTTCTGAAAAAAGAAATCTAAGGTTAATCTTTAAGTAGCACTTAGTTAAAGTTAAACTAATTATAGGGGTCTTAGCTAGTTCTTGATCAATGAAAAAACAAAAAACTGTGTTGTTATTTTTATGTTATTTTACATTTTGACGATGCACGCACCGTGAAATATTACTGAATTGCAAGAGGGCGCGCGGGACGCTACCTCGCGGCCAAGACTGGAACTAAATATAATGTTGGTACATTTAATTATTCAAATTTTTAGATGTGTTTCATACACTAATCATCATTTATCTTAACTTACATATAAAAGGCTCCCCTTTCTGAACGACAGACTATACGCACAACCTAAACCCTGTTTTATCTAAAGACTTGAAATTTGGCAAAAAAATCTCTATCTGTGTCCCTTTCTAATGACACTAGTTAGACAGAGATACAGGGAGGGGTTAAACCAAACCTGGGCTGTCATGTTAGGGTCGCAGAGGGTGTAAAGACGAACTAAGAAAGGATTTTGAAAATTCTATCATTAAGGTAGGTTAAGGGAGGGGGGATAGAAGTTAGTATCTAATTCATCTCTGCGTACGAAGTTATGGGGCAAAACTCGTAATTTACAAGACTGCTGTTTAATACTAGTGTTGGAATCTTAATTTGCAACATTAATAATTTAATATTTTTATTGTATTGTGGCAACACTCTCTCTTGGCTTCCGACAATACAAGTGCATACACGTCACTCAGTGTTTTTTATTTACAATAAATAATATCACAGACCCAGTCCAAGTTTCGTTCATGGCCCTTCAGCGGAAGGTCTGTGCAATAAATACAAAGTGCGTCAAAGTGCATCGGGGCCAGGGCGCAAGAAATTCATTCGTCGGGTGGTGAGAATAACCTAGAAGCTGATCAAGGTGAAGTTGTGCCGCCATTACGCAGTGCAACCAACCATCATCGCAGCGCCGGCGTCGGTCAAGCTGCCAACATCAGCAGAAAAACGCGCAGACAGCGCCACCGCAAGTACACGACGACGAGCATCATTTTTCAAAAGTTCCAAACTTGTCTATGGTTTTTTGTTTGATGTGCAATAATTTAATGTGCTAGTGTTGGTACCATGGAATTCCTTCCAACTATTACTTCCATGGTTCGAGCTATTTAAGAAGAAAGTGGAACGCACTTTTGCCGTTAAGTTGGCTACGGGTGATTCTTCGCTTCGCAACTCGCAACTCACTTCGCATCGCATCACGCATGAACTGTTCTCAACAAAACTTTTCACGAACTTTACTTTCTGCGAATTCGGCCATTTTGGTTGCTATCTTTTCGTGTGAAACTAACAATTAAGATAAGTTTGCGGTTAATTAAGGTGCCTAAGTTAAGCTTTTTAACCGAGTGTTGTCGCTCATAAAAGCCAAAGCATTTTAGCAATAAGATTGCTCGACATTATCCGTAAGTACTTAACAACAAAATGTACAACTAAAACACGTGTTGGCATTATAATTTCGTAACAAATTTGTTAATTTAAGTGTACATATTACCATTAGCTATCCAATGGGGACTGAAGAAAAAGATCTGGGAATGGAAGGTGACAAAAACAAGAAAATGATCGCGCGACGTGGCGCGCTCAAAGGTGCTTTGACGAGGATGAAAAATAAAATAGATTCCGGTCTCGACGATGCGTCGCTCCAGATGCTTAAGTTAATGGAGGAAAAGGCTATAGCTACTTATGGTGAGTACGAAAACGTAACATTAGAAATTGGTGACAATGAAGATCCTAGTGCTACCGAGTCGTGTTTCTACTATTGTGTGGCCGCCATAAGGACGCTAATTAGTGTTCATTCTGACATTAACCTACCCGAGCCAATCCCTAAAGCCCTTTCAGTGTCAAAATTAAAATTGCCAGACATACAGCTCCAGCCTTTTGATGGCAAATACATGGAATACAAACCGTTTATTGAAATGTTCAATGCGTTAGTACACAATGACAAAGGAATCGACGATATTCAAAAGTTCTTTTACCTAAGGAGCTTTCTTAAAGGTGAAGCCTATGATTTAGTAAAAAATCTCCCGGTGATAGGGTCAAGCTATTATGAAGCGTTGCAAATCTTATCTGAGCGTTATGACAATAAGCACAAAATGGTTCATGAGCATATCTCTGGATTATTCGACTTACCTTGCATGAGCAAATGTAACGTCTCAGCACTTCGATCCTTGATCTCTATGACAAAACAGCACTTGGCTGCTTTAAAAAACTTAGGGGAGTCAATAGATAAGTGGGATAGCATTCTAGTCTGCCTGCTTACAAGAAAACTAGATCCTATTACAGCTAGGGCATATCACTTAGAGCGTGACAATTCTGTCCAACCAACATTTAATGAATTTATTAAATTCCTTCAAGACCGAGCTCTCGCTTTGGAAAACAGTGAGAACAAGGAAGTCTGCTATGCTGTCAGCAAACCATCAGCTTCATCTAAGGTGACCAACGTGGTGGTAAAGGAGCTGAAGTGTCTCTTCTGCAGTAAGTCAGATCACAAATTATTTGCATGCCCCAAGTTCGTGCTGGCCTCTATCAAGGAGCGCCTAGCCTTTGTCAAAGACAAAGACTTGTGCAACACATGCCTAAACCCTCATAGAGGTCGATGCAAGTTTCACTTTAAATGTCAACATTGCAAACAAGGTCACAATTCTCTTCTGCATTTAGATACTGACCAAGACACATCAAGTGAACCGAAGCAAGCAATTAAAAAATCTACTAATGTGTCATTAAACAATGTCACCAGTAAAAATCAAGTGTTGTTACCAACTGCGAAGGTAAAACTCATTACTAAAAATGGGAAGGAGGTTATAGTCAAAGCTTTGTTGGACTCAGGCAGCCAAACCTCTTTCATTACTGAAAAGGTGGCCAAAGAAATAGGTAAAAAGTTTTTGCCCAGTTCAACCGATATTATAGGCATTGCACATACAGAAAAATCTGTCAAATCTTCGGTGCAACTAGACATATTCTCATGTGTTTATCCATATAAAGTAAACACCAATCTCCTGGTAGTAGATCAAATAACTACAACTTTACCACAAACTCCCATTAATATGTCCAACATCAAAATACCCAAAAATGTCAAACTAGCCGATGACACATTTCACTCCACAAGCGAGATAGGTATTTTACTAGCTGCTGATATCTTTTTCCAGGCGCTGCTGCCCCAGCCTGAGCTCCAACGTCGTGATGCTGCACAACCAAGCCTGGTCCACACTCAGTTTGGTTACATTGTAGGAGGTAGTGTCCCGAGCTCACTTCAAAAAGATTCTGCTGTTGCTCTTTTCTGTCAAGAATGTCAAACTGACATTAATACGACCATTACTAACTTTTGGCAAACAGAAAAGGTACCAGAAATATATGCAGAGCATACGTCTGAGCAGCAATATTGTGAAAAGTATTTTGCAGATACGGTAGAATTAGAAAACAATAAATTCACAGTATCTTTGCCCTTAAAAATACCTATCTATGATGTAAACAATACATTAGGAGATTCATTCGGTCTAGCATTAAAAAGATTTCTCAATCTAGAAAAAAGGTTGCAGAAAGATCATCAATTGTATGAAGACTATAAAGATTTTATTCACGAATATGTTGAATTAGAGCATGGCTCTTACATAGACATTTCTTCATATGATCTTTCTACAGACCCAGTATACTTCTTACCTCATCACGCGGTGATCAGGCAAGATGCAATCACAACTAAATTGAGAACGGTATTTGATGGTTCAATGAAAACGAGTAATAAAATTTCATTAAATGATTTAATGTACAATGGGCCAATTGTTCAACAAGAGCTTTTTGATATTTTGCTGTCATTCAGACTGAACAAATATTTTTTTGCCTGTGACATCAGACGTATGTTTCGAAACATACTAATTCAAAAAGAACAGCGCTCATTGCAAAACATTCTCTGGCGAGACAATCCAGACGAGCCTATAAAATGCATTCAATTAAATACTGTCACGTATGGCTTGAAAAGTTCGTCATACTTGGCTACACGATGCCTCAAAGAGTTAGCTACAAGATACAAAAATGAATATCCTCTAGCTAGCTCAGTGCTATTAAACTCAACATATATAGATGATGCTATCCACACAGATAATAATTTGTCAAATATAATTGATACTAAAAATCAATTAATCGAATTACTTAAGAAAGGTAGCTTTCAATTACATAAATGGTCTGCCAATGACAAGTCAATCTTGGACAATATTCCTGAGCAACAGCAGAATTTTGGAGAAGTGGAGCTGAAAAAGGACGTCAAAACCTTAGGTATAAAATTTGATATTGACTCTGATTCATTCAAACTTTCATGTCCTGTTTCCAAACAAGTTCCCAAAACTAAGAGACAAATATTAAGTTTCATTTGTCAATTCTATGATCCATTAGGTATTGCTGGACCGATTTTTGTTCAGGCCAAGACTATAATGCAAAAGTTGTGGCAGTCAAATGTAAATTGGGATTCTGTTCCCCCACCTATTTTGCAAAAAGAATGGCTCCAATTCTACAATGAGTTGCAAGAAATGAAGCCAATCACAATAAAAAGAAATGTCTGTGTGGACAGTTGTCAATCAGCGCAAATCGTTGCTTTTGGGGATGCGTCAATTTTAGCATTCGGCGCGGCCGTATATTTGAGAGTTACTGACAAGCAAGGAAAAGTAACTATGTCACTTCTATGTTCTAAGTCGAGAATAGCACCGAAAGACAGTAAATTGTCCGTGCCGAGACTGGAACTAAACGCTGCATTACTCATGGCAAAGTTAACCATGAGAGTGTACAACACTTTAACAAACAAATTGTCAATTGAAAGTGTACATCTTTTCAGTGATTCTCAAGTAGTATTGGCGTGGCAGAAAACGGATCCAGCAAAACTTAATGCCTATGTAGCGAACAGGGTCAAATTAATAAATGAGTACACAAAGTCATTTCAATGGTCATATATAAAAACTGATCAGAACCCAGCTGATTGTTTAAGTAGAGGGCTTAACCCTAGTGACTTACAAGGTAACCAACTGTGGTGGTGTGGACCTTCGCACCTATTGGATCCCAATTTTAAGTTTAGTGATACCTCATTTGAGGTACCTAAAGACTTACCTGAGGTAAAGGGTCCCAAGCGCGACGAACTGGTATGTGCAGCATCACAGAGTAAACCGGTATTATTTTATAGCAATTTATTAGAAAAATACTCTAATATAAATAAAGCAACAAACATACTTGCTTATATACTAAGATTTTGCAAAAATGCATGGCCAGGGTCTACAAAAATAAAACATAATTTCGTTACTTACGCAGAATCTAACCAGGCATTGCATTTATTCATTAAAGATGAACAAGCAAAGTTCTTTGAAAAGGATCTAGCTTCCTTGCAGGCAGGCAGGCAGGTATCGACTTATTTACAGTCAAGAAATCCTTTTATAGATGCAAATGGCTTATTAAGAGTAGGCGGCAGGCTGCAACACTCTTCTTTACCTTATAGCCAGAAACATCAGATAATTTTGCCTAAAGAATCTAAATTAACATGTCTAATTATTGAAAATGAGCATTTGAAATTATTACATGCCGGTCAAAAGGAAGTATTGAGTAGCCTTCATCAACGCTATTGGATAGCTAATGGTATACGAATTGTAAAAAAGTTTGTTAACAAATGTCTCACATGTTTTAGATTAAAAGGTGTTACAGCGAAACAGCTGATGGGGTCATTGCCCGCTGGTAGAGTCAATGCTGATCGCCCCTTTCAAAAGGTTGGAGTAGACTTCGCTGGACCTATTATGGTCAAGCAATCAAGAGCAAGAAGTGTCCTAACAACGAAAGGATACATTGCTGTGTATGTATGTTTTGTGACTAAAGCCATACACTTGGAGCTAGTGTCAGATTTAACTACTGACACTTTCTTAGCCAGCTTCAAGCGATTTATTGCAAGGCGTAATGTTCCAACGGATGTCTACTGCGACAACGCAGCTACATTTAAGGCTGCAAGTAGCCAGTTGTCTGAGCTCTATAAATTACATAATTCTAAATGTCATCAAGTACAAGTACAACATGTAACTGCAAAGTTAGGAATAAAATTCCATTTTATTCCTAGTTATTCTCCGGTGTTCGGTTCTTTATGGGAATCGGCCGTAAAAAGTGTAAAATATCACCTGAAAAGAGTACTAGGAGCACATGTACTAACTTATGAAGAACTGTACACGGTTTTAGTTCAAATCGAGAGTATCTTAAATTCGAGGCCAATAACCCCATTGTCATCAGATATCGAAGATCTCTCCTTTCTAACACCTGGTCACTTCCTGACTGGTGCGCCCCTAACTTGTTATCCTGAGCAGGATATCACTAACTTACCTGATAATAGGCTTAAATTTTGGCGCAAATGTACTGCACTAAAGCAGCATTTCTGGAGGTATTGGTCAAAACAATATTTAAATGTATTGCAAAATCGTCCTAAATGGAAGGACACTTTACCGAATGTACAAGAAGGAGCTCTTGTCATCTTACGTGAGATGGACACTCCCCCAATGACCTGGCCCATGGCTAGAGTAACAAAAACCTTTCCTGGACATGACGGTAAAGTTAGAGCCTTAGAAGTAAAAAAGGCTAACGGTAAAGTGCATAAAACTTCCATAACCAAAATATGTTTACTACCTATAGATTAATAATGAGTATAGACTAACAATAAAAAGGTAATAATGTTTACATAACTAAGTGTACTTACCTTTCATGTGAAACTTACCTTACCTCTCATACTTAAATATAAAAATAGTGTTACTTACCAACTCAGCATGTCATACCATATGATAAAACTTAATTTAAACTAGATAAGACTAGAATGTTATTAAGTTCATGTTAATTATAATACAACGAAAACTATGCTATAGGTAATGTGTATGAGTATATTACCTATTATGTGATATTACCCAATAACTTAATTTAAGATTAATGGTAATCTCTAGCACGAAGTGCATTTATGTTTATTTTACTACTGAAGAATAGTAGTCGAGCCTTAAGGACACTTGTCTTACATAGCGCTTATGAAGTTATTCATAAGATATTATTTAGAAACTAAAATTACCTTAAAAGATTACAGTCCACTTTCCTAGCTATCTAAAGCTATGTAACACAAGTATACTAAAGCTAAAATTGTTTAATTTAGTCTTATAACAAGTATTATAAGATTGATTGTTAATTATGTCCTACATAATTATCTTTGTTTCCTAGTTGTGGAATATGTTGGAATCTTAATTTGCAACATTAATAATTTAATATTTTTATTGTATTGTGGCAACACTCTCTCTTGGCTTCCGACAATACAAGTGCATACACGTCACTCAGTGTTTTTTATTTACAATAAATAATATCACAGACCCAGTCCAAGTTTCGTTCAACTAGCTCGTTTAACAGTCACAAGGATTTCTTCAGTCTGTTGCCGTCTATTTTTGACTTATACATAATATCGTCATCTTATCTCATCGTATATAATTGGTTACTCAGACCTGTTGTAACTTGATATAGCTACTTCACTTACATTACATGTAATCATGGTAATGGTTGAATTGATTATAGTGTCTATAAAGGTCATATAGTGTACTTACATATAACACAGTCAAAGAATCCTAAGCACATGTAATAATATTTAATTTCATGTTATGGTGCATGTTTTGGTGCAATTACTGGCACAAGAGGGATTCTATTTTAGCCCTCTGAGTAGGCAACGCATCTGCAATCTCTTTGGTGTTGCGGGTGTCTATAGGTGGTGATTACTTACCATCAGGTGACCCACTTGCTTGTTTGCCTTCCTATTTCATTAAAAAAAAATGTTAATGTGCGAACACTTAAATGCGCCAATAAGTGTAACTCGAGTCAACCTGCTATTCATTTTTTAGGGTTAAACCAATGAACATTAAAACATATAAAATTAAGAGGACTGTTGCAAAACTTAGCTTTTTCATGTGTTTTATTATTAAGTGGAAATTAGAGAAACTAAAATTGCGTAAAAGCGCAAGATGCAAAATAAATGAAAACTATGGCAGGCAAAAGGAAAAAAAAACTGGCCCTAAAAGGTTTTGTATCAGCCTTAGTCATGTTGAATCTGGTCTTGTCACGTATAATGTCTGTTATTGTGATATTGCGTATCTTGACGTAACTAAAATACTATCAAAAGAAATACACAAAAGTTAAAAGTACTCAGAACTTTTAGTTTTAAACAGGCTTTAACTTAAAACATGTGACTTTGCTGTGTACTTGATCTTCGAAGTCAAAGTACTTTCATTATTTAAATCAAAACGTTCGTACCTGTAACATCCCATATTTTTTTATCATCGGCCATGACTTGATGATAGGTGGGTGCATGCTCAGTTTCTTTAAAGGCAGTGATGACCGTCACATTATATCCCCTTCGAGCCAATTCGAGCCCAATCGGCCTCAGCATGATATAATGGGATTTCGAAGTAAAATGTATCACATAAAGAATATTTGCACACTTGCAACAACACACTGCACTCGCGAAGAAAAAAATAAAGTGTAAAGTATCCTGAAATTAGAAAATAATTTGAGCAACTATGAAAATGAAAATAAAAAAAATTGTTACTAGGCCATTTACTCGTAGATTCTTTTACATGTCTAAATTTACTAGCGCTTCGGAAAATGGAAGATTCTGCTGAGAACAAATGCCGCAAGAAACTCAGAGTTAATCTTTTTTTTTCTCTTTTCAAAACAAGATTACAGAGCAATATACATAGTCATTACAATAGTAAGTGCTTAACATAAAAAAGATAACAAAAAATAGACAGCAAACAAAAGAATTTGATGTTAAACGAATATTAATTACCAGTTTTCGGATTAGGCAGTGCAATTTCCCGGGATTTCGAGTTCTTATAAAGAATCCCGTTACATTGTAAAGAATACATTTTATGACATTCTGTTTTATTCAATAGCAAACACACAGTACAGTCAACTAATTTGAGTCATAGGCCACAGCAGAACCTTTTTACAATAATTGCCATAATGACTTTTCAGTAAATGTCATAATATCTCAGCAATATGTCTGCGATAACCACGCGATAACGTTCTACAGTGGCCTGCGAATCAATTTGGTTGACTGTATATCTTTTTTTTATATTCAAAACCAGAGGCTTACCTATTTGTATTTTTTTTTGTATAATAAGTGTTTTTTTTATTATGGAAATATAACCCTGAACTTGAATTGATATCATGTAACAAAATAAGAAACACATCTTCCAAGAACAACACAAATCTCGGAATCCCGGAGCATATCCATATTATCATAATATTTAAGGTCAATCACCCCAAATTGCACTGCCTCATCCGATCACTGTTATTACCATTACTGTGGCTTCCTAGTTTTTAGTTACGGTAAATAAAATATATTTATCAACTCTGCGGTGTCACTGCAGCTAGCACGCCTATAGTCTAGCGCACTGAGTTATTGTATCTGATGCTTCGATCATTTTATAGTAGGTAAATCTAGTATAACACGTTTATTTTAATGGCTATTTATTATTATTAACTAGCTACTCTGCGGGTGGTAGGACCTTGTGCAAGGTCCGTCCGGATTGCTACCACCATCTTGCTCGCTAATCCTGCCGCTAAGCAGCAGTGCTTGTACTGTTGTGTTCCGGCGTGGAGAGCAAGACAGCCGGTGTTATTACTGGCACAAGAGGTATTCCATCTTAGCCCTCTGGGTTGGCAACGCATCTGCACTCTCTTTGTTGTTGGAAGCGGTTGTGATCACTTACCATCAGGTGACCCACTTGTTTGTTTGCCTTCCTATGTTGTATAAAAAAAATGCTACTCGCCTCGGCTTCGTACGGGTACAATTAGGATGTAATATACATAGAAACCTTCCGTAAAATATTCTCTAAATGACAGTGGAAACCGCATCAAAATCCATTGCGTGGTTTAGAAGGAGAAGACGCCCTTGGAAGGTAGGTAAGTACCTGGGCCAAAATCCTTTTTAGTGCCTAAAATAAAGATGAAAATGTATAAACACTTTTCCAAAATTGTAGATGTCTCGAAATATTTTCCTTGTAATATTACGTTAGTTCTCAACCGGGCCCCAATTTGTATCATGAATTTTCCCACCATCCTGGGTTTTTTATTACAGAAAAGTCTCATTTGGTACCCAAATTACCACTGCGTTACCAGTCCCCGTGACTCCTCAAAAATAGTGTCCACTGCGTTACCAAACAATAGTTTTTTTCTTATTCCGACCCCAAATATTTATTTAACATTCATCATTCGGGTACGCGTATGCCATTCTGAATTTAAAGATAAAATATTCTTCTAAGAATATCAGAATAAGTAAAAGATATGCGTTAAAATGTACAAGGGACGTTTTTATAGGCATCAAAAAGAATTTTGGCCCAACTACCTAAACGAGCAAGTGCTCGTTTGCCTTCCTATGTTGTATTTTGTTTGCCTTCCTATGTCGACGACCTGTATGGCACAGTGGCACATGTGTCGGCTTACTGTGCAAGAAGTCCCGGGTTCAAATCCTGGTATGGGCAAATATTTTGTCTGATGAATACAAATGTTTGTACTTGAGTCATGGATGTTATTTGTATTTAAGTATGTATTTATCTATATAAGTATGTATATCCGTTGTCTAGTACTCATAGTACAAGCTTTGCTTAGTTTGAAACTAGGTCAATCGGTGTAAATTGTCCCAAGATATTTATTTATTTATTTAAAAAAGGCTACTTCCAATTGGCCGAGAGTCATGAAACTCGGCAAGAATCAAGGTTTCAAAGCAGAAGTAGTGAAAAAATCTGAAAACCGTTAATTTGCAGTTCTATGACATAAAAAAATACGATTGCAAACGAGCGGGTGGTAGGACCTTGAGCAGGGTTCGTCCCGATTACTACCACCATCTTGCTCGCTAATCCTCACGCTAAGCAGCAGTGCTTGCGCTGTTGTGTTCCGGCACTGTCACAAGAGGTATCCATCTTAACCTTCTGGGTTGGCAACGCATCGGCAATCTCCTTGGTATTGCGGGTGTTTATGGGCGATGGTGATCACCTTTCAGTGAACCAATTGCTCGTTTGCCTTCGTATGTTGTAAATGAGCTTTAATCGTGACTTAGAGCAGACGACCCCTATAAAAGTCGCTATTTCCTACACAATACGTTTGATTTTGCTTTAGTCTAGGAGTCCTCTACTCACTCTTCAACTATACTCGTACGTGCAGAAAATCAGCTTTAACGACTCCACTAAGAGGCTAGCTAACATTGTCAATGAAAAAAATGGGTTTTTGTATTCTAACGATACCTCATGTCATATGACATTGAAATAATACGGGTTTTATGTCACCAATATTTAATAAACTTTTTATTTAAAAAAAAAACAAGTATTGGCCGAATACAGTACGTCGTCAACACTGGTCGTCAAACAGTGTGCGCATTGTTATGACGTCACTCTATTCGGCACATAACACTGTCGACTTGGCATAATATTACGATGCTATCAAAAACTGTTCTTTATTTTTTAAGTTTTGAGTAAAAAGAGACCGTTACATCAATTCCAATTTGGTTGTGAGTGTGTTTCTAACGTAAAAATACCCCACAAGATATTGATTGAGATTGACATCTATATTGTCAAGAAGACATTCATTTCTCAGACGTAATTTTAAATCAATGACTATATCTTGGACAGGCATTCTTTTTGGAGAGTTCTTACATGGCGATCCCTGCCTTCAAATAGTGTACAACCACTGTGTTAAACATTTAAATATTCAAACTTGCTAGCTTCGCATCCGTACATCGCTTTTTGAGCTTGGTACAATTTCTTTCCCTTAATAAGGACATAAAATCAAAATTTAAAAAACTTAGGTACTTGATTGCCAGAAGAAACAAAAATAAATGGGTACAATGCACTTTAATTACGCTTGGATTTTTGTTTACTTGCATTTTTCTGTCCAAAAGAATATTTTACAATTTTTACTAAACAGAATATAATTACGGCCAAAATTGATAACAGGAAGGCAAAAATATCTAACATGTAATAAGCAAACCAGCTTAAATTAATTGCTGGATTCTTCATAAAATTGGCTCCCTTATTTCTGATAACATACTCAATCCAAAACACTGCAGTATTGAGTGCAGTCATCGGCCTATCTTGGAATCTAACAGACATCTCTTTAGCTCTGACTTTATATGAATCGTCATCTAAAACAGTACGAAGAACTTTCTCGAAATTCTCTTCATTGATATCGTGGTATCTAAGAATTTTGCCCATGCCAGCATTTTGAGCTTGCAGAAGATTGTTGTATTGGTCGCAGTATATTGGAATGCCGACTATGGGGACACCGTGGAAAACTGCTTCTTGAGTTCCGATGAGACCGCCATGCGATATGAACACTTTGACGTTTGGATGTGCTGTAAAACAAGGAAAATAATAAGGAAAGAAGTGAAGTTGTGTCAAGCAATTGACTTCATTCAATTGAAAACCAATGTCTTTAAGAACGTAACGTTACACATAAGGAAAAACGTAATAACAATCTTTGAATTTTTCCAAAACAACGTGAGTAATTTTAATGTCGTTTTCCTACAACACTGACACTAAAATCAAAATAAAAAGTAATAATTTAAGGATGTATGTTGACTCTGCAAACAATCCTGTGGTACGATACTTAAAATAAGTGATAATTAAGATTCCCAACACCTCGCTAAGTTGTAGCACATTGAAACCATGTATACCCCGATTTAAAACATGAGACGCTGGCCCGCTAGAGCGGCGGCTCCTCTGCCTTTTAGAATAAAATAAATTACATGAATGTAAAATGTGACACACTAGTATACTAACATTTTTAATTAAATATTTGTGACACTACACCTTCACGTTACTCAAATCTTTTTAGAAATAAGTAAGCTGACACAATCCTGCGGAAACTGAAAAATGTATACACTAATAGGTAAATAAGCGAATCTCAATCTCAACTGTAGCACATTGACGTGCCCAAACTATTATTGCCTCCGTAGTGTTTAGTTTTCCGACTCGACATTATAAGACGTGAATCATACTTTTAACAATTATCTGCTCAAAAACTAGATGTTGCAATTTTTACTTACACAATATCTCCTTCTGCGGCAGCCACTTTCTTATAATCAAATTGTCTGGCTTGCCCTCCAAGTTCTCTTCCTCCCACTTCCATAAAACTGTATATTTTAATTTTCTGAAGACGTTAAGGAACGCATTCTTTTTCTCAAGTGGTAGTTCACTACTGTGAACGTTGGATCCAAAACTAACATACACCACTCCGCTTTTTGATTTGTTTAAAATGGTATGTAAATCCTGTAAAGGGAGATAAATATTGTTAAAGTGTATTATTTGAAAAATGCCTAAAATAAATGAGTAACGAGTATGTAACCTTAAAACAAAATGCAATATTTGATTTTTAATGACAATCTGTTTCGTTTAAAGCTAAGAGATGTATAATCATACAAAATTAACAAAACTCAAGGGTAACACAACTTTACTTGTAGGCCCTAGAGATAAGAACGATCTGTGCGTGGACCAATCGCCATATTTTCTAGTCCTGCTCTTTCTTGAACTTGGATCTTTGAAACTTAGAACTATTCTAAGTTTCAAAGATTATCCGCAAGTAATGTCTTGCAAGAGTAAAATGGTAAATATTGCCCCTACCTCAGGAAGTGAATCAAATTTATGGTTTAAATGTAATCCACCAATCTCAACCAAGTTAGGTAGATAAGCCGCAGGAGTGTCAAAACTGAAGTGTCCGTTCATAAAAAACAGTGACGTGTTTCTCTGCAATTCCTCCAGATTGGGGATGGGCTCAGGCAAATTAGGAATGTACTTCTTAGCCAACTGTAATTGCTGATCTAAATACCAATACTTCCACCAAAAGTATTCATAAACAGCAAAGTAAAAGTTCCTTAATCTCCCAACAAAACTGCCTGGGTCTTCGATCACTATAAATTCAGACACAACGGTCGCCAACTGCAGTGGATTCCTCATGACTATGTTGTTCCTCATGCAATTACCGTATGTCGTGACTAATACCAATGGAGCATTGTACTTATGTGCCAGGAGATACATAGCTTCTTGAAAGAAATTCTCACTGATAACTAAATCGAACTTGTTGTCCTTCTTCAGGAAGTCTTGAACCATTTTGGACTCAAGTGCCACTTTGGTGGAAGCCAAGCCACCGCCCCATAGAATTTTGGCATGGAACTCTTCTTCTGATATATCCACCATTGTGAAAACGTTTGGTCGTCCCCCTTCTGAAATTACAGAAATCGTAAATTATTATAAGGTATCAAAGAATTATACTGAAATCCGTCATTACACATACAACAAACATGCAAACGAGAATCACACATACAAACTTCACGATGTCGCAGAAAGTAAGATTGGTTTAGTTTTGTATTAAGTAGAGATAATCAATCAGTGGTACTTCCTACTGTATATTATGGGCTTAGTAGTTACTACTCATAAAATACACAGTAAAACAAGACTTTATCGGACAGAAAAAACAGAAATGATTTTATTTATCTCGACGTCGAAGTCGTGTGCTTTTGTGCGGTTAAGTTCATTTTAGGGTTCTGTATTCAAACGAGAAACACTTATAACGTTCGAGCGTTCGTCTTTCTACTGTCAAACGTGCAAAACGGTTTTTAAGACATGAAGAATCTTCGTTATACGTTACTTTGAGTGTAGAAAGCGCAGAAAAATCTTTGTTTATCATGGAAGTTATCATTTGGGTTAATCATCTTTGATACTATGAAACAAAAAACTTAGTACTGCCAGTAATGTAAATTATTTTTTTCATCACAATAGACTCTGCTTTTTATGGTTGTGAAACCCTATACAGGGGGTTTGGATATTACTGACACATGAATGCACATTTAGTCAAATTAATTTTCTGAGCAAGTTTGTATTTTTCACAGTAGCTCCTCTGGCTCTTACTAGTTAAACAAGAAGTCGCAATAGTTACTTCGAAGGCTCAAAGAAACTATTGCGAATAATCAGTATGTACCCCATTACTTAAGAGGAGTGTGAACCTGGCGCTCTCCATACAAACGGCGATAACGCTTTCCACCCTCTAAACCTTAACCTATAGCCATGATTTTTTTGTATGTTGTCACTATGCCCCAGAACTAGGGTAGTATATTAAAATTTTTTAAACATTCTTAATAGTTTCAAATGTATTGACGCTTTTTTGTTTCATATGAAACTGCTAAAATGCAAATATCATCAAATCTATGAAACATATTTAAAAAATCGAAACATACAAACCTAGTTCCAAGACATGATGACAACATACCAAAAAATCATTGCCATGGGTTAAGGTTTAGAAGGTAGAAAACGTTATCGCCGTTTGTATGGGGAGCGCTTTTTCAGGCTGGGTTCACACTCCTTGTAAATACAACATGAACGTAAAGTACAGTTATGCCTGGTAACCTGGTAACTTTAATCACCATCACCACCCACCTATAATGATATCCACCGCAAGAATTCGCATGTCATTAATGTATTTGAACTTTACAGCTAGGAGTGTTCCTTAAATCCTCTTAGCCCGAACGCCATTTTTTTCATCTTAGAATATCAATATCTTAACATTACGCGCGAATACACGAGGTAGATACCTGGCTCAACAGTAGTCATGCTATTCTTCAGTAGCTGTCAGTAATGACAATACAGATTAAAAATCAGTATTGTCACTACTGACAGCTCATTGCATTTAATTAGTTAATGATACCTACTTTATTGTGACTTAAAATTGCTTTGTAACTAATATAGACGTAATAGGCTGTTTGACTGCGTTGTACATAATTTTACCCATTGGTTGTCAGTCTAATAAATTGAAGCATACAAAAACATTTCTGTAATTATGACTCATCTCATAAGATTAATCTAGGAAAAATCAAATAAAGAATCGAAATGTTATTAGTTGTTGAATCTGTGACAGAAAACGCTTTGTGAATGAAAGCGATGTTACCGTAGAAGTAAATATTGACAGCTAAGGTGAATAACCAGTGGGTTTCACTGTATGGTGTTATTGAGTATATTGTATGTTCGAGATAAAAGATTTATAAAATTAAAAACATTGCTTGCATTAATATATAATTATTGCTTTTAAGTGTCACACTTAAAAGCAATGAATTAGCCTAAATTAGCCACAATACTCAACGGACGACTAAGCGCTGGTTTCAAACACTTTTTTTTCTTATTTCGGATTAGCTGGAATACAAATAAAAAATAGTTCCGGTGGACGTTTCGTTGTAGTTGTGCACTGTAACACTACACACATTTAATATATCGATTTTCCCAATAATATTGTCAATAAAACAGATATTTACTTTCGCGCTTAGGTTTACTTGTGTATGACCTTTATTATTGTAGACAAGTGACCATTTAAACGTTACATTTTAACACATTTAGAACATTCAAATTATTAAATCTCGAACAAAATTCTTGAGCATGTGGCAGAGTCCTGTCAGATGCTCGAGCTTTTTCATTGTATTTTCATTGCAATTAGTTTAAATAAAATTAGCAATCAAAAATGATGCGAAAGTCAAATGTAAGAAAGAAGTAAAGTTTTAAATATTTAGAAGTTTGTTTTTAATAGACTTCATAAACAATACTTGATGTACTTAACTCCTTTTTTTATTTATTATTTGTGCAATAAATACCTTATTATTCCTCTTTTTTTAACAGTTACATCCAAAGACCGCAAAAAGTGATTTACTTACCTATACTTGCATTTATTAGAAGGACATAAAATTTATTAAGAAAGAATATAAAATAAATCACACCATAGAAGTAGAACGCCTTATGTTGGTGCGACTGCGTGCGTTTTTATATTTTTCGTATGGAACCCTAAAAAATTGTTTTAAAAGTTGTATTTTTATAGCTTATGACGCCTCTTTGAAGACCATATACCAAATCAATCACAGATTCACAAAAAACTTCTGACGAAAAGCGTAGATATATGTTTTAGAATATAACTTTGCTACTAGATCTTTAAAGTCAATGTGAAAATAACGTAAGATTTTATCAAAATACTCGTACCTGTAACATCCCAAATCGCCTTATCATCAGCCATAACTTGGTGATAAGATGGCGGGTGATCTGTCTCTTTAAACGCAGTGATGACCGTCACATTGTGTCCCCTCCGAGCCAGCTCCAGTCCAATCGGCCTCAGCATAATATAATGCGATTTAGACGTAAAAGGAATCACATAAAGAATGTTTGCACACTGGCAGCAACACACCACACTTAAGAAAACAATCAAAAAGTAGGAGCCATCCTGAAAAAAAAAACCTTAACGCTAGTCAGAATTCGTACTGGATTCAATTCGTTGACAAAATTTGATTTTGCTAAAATAATACAAAACTTGTACAATAAACGTACAAAAAGTTGAATGCAAAAATGCTTACCATTTTTTTTTTTAGGTTACATGGATACTTTTTGGCTAAGAAGTATATCTCATGACGTCCTGACACTGACTGAGTGCTTACATCATTTATACCTCGTTCCGCCATCATTGTCAAATGGTATTAAAGTCAAGTGTAATTGATTTCTACCGTGCCGGGTTCCTATTGATAGTTCAAACATCAAGTAGGTAGTTGTTTAGAATACTCCAATCATAGATAAGTGTCTAGGTTGCCAAAGCTTTCATTTAATGAAAAAAAATCTCATGTATTTTTTAAGATAAATTTAGATATTCAGTGAGTCTTGTCTTTATTATTTTTGTCATTATTATTTATTTCTTTACACACCAGTGTTACATAGCAATGTCCCACAAAACTGATGCATCAGTTTGACTGTCTTTCTTTTATGTGGTTTATAAAATTCATTATGCTATTACACTCGTGATCTCTGGATCAATTTTATTGAACTGGTTGGCATGGTAATACCAGAATACATTACCTACTGGATACTTACTACTTAATTGAATTTTGTATTATCTCCTTACTGTCTCGAAACACTGTCAACACTTAATCATTATTGATCCTAGAATGGGGAAAATACGGGATTTTATGAAGGATACTTTTACGATTTGTTTATTGAATAAGATTTCTCTATAAATTTTACGATCCCCTTTCTTAGCCAAAAAATTATCTACAGGAATACTCTTAACGAAGTATATAAAAGTAAACACTAGTCATTAGATAGCGGATGGGTATGGTTTTAAAAAACGGAACCTCAACTATTTCAGGCTACAAAAACATTATGTAATTCGTGTAGTAGACGAAACAAAAAGTTTTTTTTTGTAATGTTTCTAGTCGCAGATGAATCTGATGCTAACTGATTTGCTCATTTATTTCAAGGTGGGCTGATAGGTGAATTGTCCAACTTGTAAATTAGGCGTTTATCTTATTGCTCTAGGTCTAGGTCAATTGAGCCAGTGTCAGAATAATCTTTTTTTTTCTTTACGCAGTAATGGATAGTTTCAGTAATTTTACAGTAAAATTTTACTATTACATTACTGAATTTAACAACTCACGAGGTAAATAAATGACAGACTCAAGAATAAAGTTTAGTTGTCTTGCCATAAAATACTACCAATAAAAAATAGTCCTATTTCAGAGAGGAACCCAAATAGATAGAAACTCCAAAATGTAATAAAATGATCGACTTCAATCTTGTAACAATTTGCCCGCGTCGACGATTTTTGTGACAAACCCATAAATTAACTGAAAAAATGTAACGCGAAGGATTTTCAAAGGACGCTATAATGTTTATGAGTAAATACATGAAACACATAATTTGTTAAAAATATTAAATTTAACAAAACATACACACTACTAGCGGCAATAAAAAAATAAACGCCTATCAAAATTTTACAGCAATTATTTTCCAATGCGCAATTAAATAATAATGATTTGTTTGTCTTCTGTTTATTATTGTCGGCTATAAGATAATTTAAACGTTTTGCGCAGTAATGTTTGTGCAGAATCTAACATTATTATTATAGCACGCTCAACTTCAATTGTATCTGACAAAGGTGCTCAAAAATATCTCATTGCGTTGCAACCCCTGCGCGTTCTTTGCAGTAATTTCCCAGTCACTTTACTCCAGCAATTAAGGTTATCTGAACTCTAAACCGACAATTTCGAAAATTGGTATACAATTGCATAGAGGTACCTACGTATTTAGGGCTAATTTAGGGCTTGTTTTTAATTTTCCAAAATATTACCTTACCTTAAATACAGATGGAAATTGAGACGGATCTTATCAATATGGAGAAATGTCTTTAGGACCTCATTACAAACTTTAAGATTGATACTATTGTGACAAAAACGAGCCAGGAGCGTCGAGCTTAGACCGAAACCAGTGGCCCAAACATGATTGATACAAGTAGAACTTATCCGTCGGTGCAGCTCTATCTAATTACTTTCGTAAAAAAACGAGATGTACTTAATGAAAATTAAATATTTTAAGGCCCCAGGCACTCAATGCTAGCAATGTACATCGTGGCGACATGTTGCTCCTTTGGCAACTTCACCTACTAATTCAAAAGAAATCGATCTCACCACGAAGAATGCTAGCTTCCTTTCGATTTACTGAGTTTCTCCATAATTTCAATGTACTGTGTGTAAGTACTTGTACTTAAGGAGGTATTTATATTACTGGTATACTTACACGTATAGGCTTTAAGCAGTAACTAAGTGTGAACTCCAAGTGAGAAGTGTCCAAATTTACCACTTAGATCTCGGTTTGTTACCGCAAGTTTGAGATGGGACTCTGCTAACTTGCGCTAAGTTATAAACTCACTTTGAGCCGTCGAGGTTGGTAGATGACACGTTATTAAATGGAATTTAACTATTTTTGCACCTATAATTCGTTTATCATAATAATATAGGTCACGATTTGATTTTTAACTTCAAGTTTAGACATTGCGGCTAAAAGTATCGTAAACCGGGGTGAAAAGAGAAACCGTACCTAAATTTCTCATAGACCGACGTTCAAAGGTTAGGTTAGTTGGGTTGGTTTATGATTTGTAGCATATTATATACCTTTAAACCAATCATATTAAGTACTTATAGTGGTCAATAAGTTCAGTTTGCAAAAAAACGGATGAAAAGAAAAAAATGTAATCCTTGACAAACCTGAGACATAACTTTATATTTGTTTAACAGTCTTAGTAGGGCATTTCTTGTCATGTTCAAACTGGAATCGGGGGCAAAAATATTAATAATCTTTTTAAATAATTCACGCATGTTTTGATGAGAACCGCAGGCAGACTGTTAGGCTACATCAATCAAGTAAAAAAAATTTTTTTCAATTGTGTCAACATTTTTAGTCACCGAATCAGAGCTGTTTGAACTATCAGAGAAATAACCCGTCGTAGCTGCGTTTAACTTTCTATTCGCCCTTTAGTCGTTTCTACTCGTTCGGGTTGGAACTGGGATGTGATCACAATTTGAATTTGAAATCTAATCACCCCGTTTTGACGTAGACGTAAATAATACATGCGTTTACGTGATCTGTTATTGCAGTCACACTCAGAAAGTATAACTTTAGCACTGCTGTAATTTTTTTCTGGTATTGTTTTTTTTTCTAAAGGCCATAAATAGCCAGACATCAACTTGAAAATACCAGACGCAACATGCTTATTGTTCTCTTTATTTCATCACATCATTATTTGATTAATTTTGTCAGAAATTTCAAGTACAACCCAAGGCTCGCTGTCTATAGTTTAAACTGAGTCACTCACCATTTGTTCAAATAATAAAACATCATGCTTTAGTGCGTATTATCACGTTATATTTTATTGATACATTTTATTACAAAATCCTAGATTATTTAAAAACTAAACATCAACTTCATTGTAAAGAAGCCAAAATTTGTTATAATAATTATATGAAAATATTTCTATACACAAGTCAACAAAGTTATAAACCTGTTATTAAAATGACATTACAAAATTCCATTCTATGAAAGGATTTTTGGCTAGGTGGGTTTGAGTAACAAGTATTGTAAAAACACAGATGTAATAGAAATCAGCACCCCAGCTGAGAAGGCATTCATTATTGTTATTATTACCTATAACACCACCTGACGCACACAATTCACACATTACGAGTATAATGTCCACAATTTACTTTGAAGCTTCAAGTCCGCTGTATTCCACAGGGAAATTGAAGAACTACATACATCTTCTTGTCAATATTATAAAATTCGTTACATCTGGACGGAATTAGACGACGTATAAAAGTAATATCATTAGTAAAGCTATATGACTTTTTACACGACACAGCTTACATAAAGTTAACAATTTAATATTATGCAGTTAACGTTTATGTAGATAAGAACTTAAAGAAAGCGTTTATAGTCTCAGTCTGCATATGACTCTTCAATTCGTATATATAAAATGGCATGCATGAATGTTTTAAAAGGGTTACTAATAATCTCTAATCTTCTCCATAACTCTGTAGTTGCTTCTTCTCCGCTCTGTCGTATAGCCGTTCTTAGATTCATATCCGGTCGGAGAGGATCGTATGCCATTTTCGATATACTTGACGTTAGACAAAGGCTCGCCTTTGTAGCCACGGCTCTTAGTTACCGAGTTCACTTCCCGTGATTCGATAATCTCTTTGGAGCGCCCGTCTCTAGAAGGCACGATTTTCTTACTTACGGTCTCTACTGTGTCCGTGATACTAGGTCGCTCAGGATCGCCTGACCGCGTTGTATACCTGTAGGTTTCAGAATAGTTGTCGCTGCTGTTGCTGCCGCGACGAATGGCTGGCGATTTTAGACGCGTTTCCAAGCGAGACACGAAAGGACTTGTCTCTCGGGCCAATGAGTCTGAGTTCGTTTTATACAAAGGAATTTTACGTTCTTCGGATATCCGCTCTTTGTAGTGCGGCGACGGAGTATACCGAGAAGACAATCTGCTGCCATTGGACTCATCTTCAGCATGCAATGTTTGGTACAAATCCGGAGCGCGTTCGCGAAGACCTTTGAGGAATATTTTCTTTTTATCGGTTTCATCGTATGATTTGTTATATCCGTTTGTATGTCCATTGGTCACTGGTGTAGTTTTGCCGTAGCGGGCTCCAAATAAGCCATCACGCCTACGCTCAGTTTCTCTAGAGACTGCATCAGCGAGATCTCGTTGGCTCCTGTTAATAATGGACACGATACCTGGACTCTTTAGTTGTTCGGGGGTTTCATCTAACCGGCTTAGGTGTGGGTTTGATTTATACATGGTTGAATAATTTCGGCTCATTCCTGATACGTAGCGAGGGTGTGTCTCCTGTTCAGGAGCGCCCATAGCAAAACTTTTGCTCCGATTTAGAGCTTTGTATGTTCGCGCTGGTTTTGCTGGCCCCGGCGGGTACCCGTTGATCTTTCCGTCCGGCGAGGTGGTCACGTTGGAGACGTTGACTGCACTGTTCGACCGTTTGCTTGGCGTCAGTCGGTGCCAGTACTTATTGGAACTGGGCTTTTCGGTTGGTTTCTCCTTGCGATCGTGTAGCTTGCGCGGTAGCGTCTGCGCGCTGCGCGTGTACTCCTCCTCGGGCTCGCTGTTCGGATTCAATCGACTTGTCGAATGACTGAATCGACCGAGAGTACTCGAGAATTGACCCCTGAAAAAAAAAACGGTTGCTCTATAAATCACTTGTTTTTTGCGTACATAAACCTTACAAAGAGTAAGCTGATTGTCGACAAGAAGATCTGGGCCCACGTACGACGTTTATTATCTCCCCTGTGTCACAAAAACTCGCATAATAATAATTGGATTTAATGGGGAATCTCCTCCTACACGGCTAACGACCATGCTTTGTTTAGATACCTGTTTGGCTTAACACCGGCGTCGTTAAGCGGCGATACCTATGCCCGTATCTGACCCAAAACAATTTACCATGCCGTCACGTACAGTGCCTTCAACTATACAACTTGATTGCAAATATTAGGGCCCATTAATGTAGTATACCTTAACCACTATTGTGTATGAAGCTGAGATAACCAAGTAATAAATACTCATCACGAAATTGAATAGCGCATATTATATCGTGATTATATCTAATTATTTATGTAATGTTAACCGCTGCGCGTTGTTTGATGCAAATCACGTGCAGTTTGAATAATTGCAGTGCAAACTGTGCGCAGTAGCGACTATAATAGGTATGATTGTTTCAAATCATTCCCTTTATACTTATTTCAAAAAGACTGCAATAAAACAGAATGAAAAGTTGTCTCAAATCAGTTCCAAATCTAAAAATAAACCAAAAAAATTTTTCGTGATCAAAAACAAGTCAGCGCGGGGACTTTTATAAATGGGCAAGGAATGTGCATAAAAAGTAGTCTGAATCTTTAATATTAAATAATGATCCGCGAACATAATTGTAGCAAACTAATTTGCATCACGCTACCCACACGGGTCCAGCTGTTGTTTATTGCGAACATTTCCTAGCAATGAATAAGATTGTCCCACTGCACTGATACACGTACTTCTTAAGAAACCGCCAGTGACGAGTGAGTCAGCGTTCGTCAACTAAATAAGGGTTTCTTGGTAAATAAAACGCTCATTTTACCCTTACTTGGTGGCCCATGGACGACTGCGGATCGTAAAGGCAAGATATGCCGGAACGCTGTGACTTGATTGAAACGGCGCCGCGCCGAGTTTTGATTGATTCATAAGGTTGCTGTGCTATTAAAATGGCGCTTGGAATAGTATTGTATTTATCATTATTACTTTAACTCCTAAAAATTACTTTGATGCCAAAAAATATTATTGTTGCGTAGTATGGTAGTTTCATTGCGCTTATTAAGGCTTCTGATGATTTTTCTCAAAATAGTTAGGATATTTCATAAAAGATAATACTTTATTATGGAACTCCTGTTCTTTGTTATTATACTTGTATTATTCGTTTTTTTGACTGCATCTTGAACATAAGCTGTTAGTTAGTATGTAACTTGGTCAGCCACTGTCGCACAATCTCTAAAAGGTCCTTTAGAAAGTTTGCTAATTCCCTATTTTGGTATCTACGCTCGTAACGTTTGACGGTGTAGGTAGTCGAGCTTACGTAAAGGGAGTTTATATTATTTAAGAAAATTTAGGTGCGCCACAAGTAAATTCCAAGTGGTGTAAGACAAGCAACCTTTACTAAAGCGTCCCCGGCAGAATCGCCCCCTTAATTCGGCTTTGAAAGGGGTTCTAGCATGGCTTTTGCCATTTTACGAGTGGACAAAATTGAGCTAAGATACTTTAAAGTCAAGTCAGTGTCGGAATATTTACGGAGAACTATTCAAAAGAGAATTTGTTTGCAAAATACGGAAACAATGGAAGCTCGTATAAAATTTATGTTGCACTCTCTGCAGTAGAAAGTAGTTTGATATACTTAGGTAAATTTATTTACCATAAAACAAAATTAAATAAAAGAAACTCAAAACATAAAATACTATATTGCGGTTTTGTTCAAGCTTCTAATGAAGTTCTAGTGGTATCAGCGTCAAACTAATTCATTTCGTATTTTCCGCGTCACAAACATTTTGAATAGTTAATTAAACCGATTTAGTCAGGTGATAATGTCTGATAGAATTGGAACTGGTTTTCGTTTTAGCCCACACGTTTTTGAGATATTTTAACATACGCCTTTTATTTGGATACAACTCAGGTTTTATAAACTGGGCCCTAGAAATTGCCATAATCCTATTCTAATGCTTATATGAAAGCATTATAATTAAAGTTTTCAGTGTGGGCGGCGATATCGATACGCGTCCAGACAAGATCCTATTTAAGATTTAATTGTTTTTTGTTGGAATGTTTATGAGTATGGGCTGGTGGTATCGCAAATAAAGATCTCTAACTGCGTAAGTATTATTATAAAACACATGGTTTATGTACAAGTGGGCGTGGACTTACCGTTCGCGGGTGTCGTTGTTGGCGGCGCGGCGAGGACTGCCCTCGTACTTGTGCTCGCGGCCGTAGATGCTGGGCGCGAAGGGGTCCTCCCCGAGGTAGTAGCGGTGCGGGGGCGCCGCGGGGGGCGCCAGCTCGCCGCCGTACTGCCGGTACGTGCGCGACGAGTGCTCCGGCGACGGCGATCGCGAGTTGCGCCAGCGCGCGCGCCTCTCTGCAGATGCCGACCGGATCTTCCCCACTAACTTCCGTATCGAGTTGCCGATCGCCGAGCCCACCGATTTACGCGCTGGCGACGGACGGCGGCTGCTCTCCGCGAAACGAGTCTTTTGATTCTGTTTGCGCTCGTCCCGTTCCCGTCGACGCGGTGGTGTGCGATCCCTGTCGGAACTCCCGCGCCGCTCTCTGGGAGGAGAGTAGTCCGGTGGCGGCTCCGTCGCTCCTTCTTCACGGCTGTCGCGTGACCGACCTGAATTTTCATTTCGCGACGAACTTCTGTAACCACTGTCGTAGCGATTCTCCTCAGAAAGTCGTTTTTGCTGTTTCAAATGTCGTTTTCTTTCAGGGGCTACCGGTGGTCGGTAGTCGTCTTCGACTGAGGGCTCGCGGAATGATCGATCGACTTCTAATGGTCGGAAAGGAGATCCGCGCGGCGGACTATGCATCGTTGACGATGATACGTAGGCGGAGTCGTCACGCGAGGGCGGGTGACGGCGGCCGATCGGCGATGTCCTTCCCTGGGGCGAGTCACGCTTCCCGTACACGTGTCTGGGGGAGGAGCCGTTTAATTGATCGTCACTTGTATAAGGAGAGCGCACTGCCGGTGGCGATGGAGACGAGCTGCGTGGTTCTGGCATTATGGGTTTATTGGCACGACGTTGGGACCAGTCAGCTACGCCTTTGAAGTAACCTCCAGTCCTGTTAACTGGAGGAGCTGGCCTTTCGTCTGATGGCGTTGACGATTTCGTTTTGCGTAAAACCCGATCACCGTAAACTGGAGGAGGAGGCACTGCTGTTTTTCCGTAATATTCCTCGTCCTCAGGTGTTTTCTTGGCGTAGTAGACGGGGTCAGGCCGTCGTCCTATCTCCTCGGCGATGGAGTCGTGTGATGAGCGCGATTCACTTCCAAAGTGGCTTTCGAGCCACTTGGATGTTTCTTTCTTCCGGGTTTCTTCTTCGACGTCGAAGTCCAGAGGACGTTTCGCGTAGTCCTTGTCGTGATCTGGAAGCAAAGGTCGCGGTGAGTGATCGAATCGAGTCGACGCGCGACGCGGGCGCGCGCGCAAAGTTTCACGGCAGAGTGGTCGCTTAACCGCATCCTCACACACATGCTAGCTATGGCGTAATCGTTCAGTCAATATATTTGCCAAACTTGTGAAGGTCAATGCGATGCAAAGACATCTTTACTTAACCGGTATGAGACAGTACTGTGGCAAATTATTCACTGAATACTAATTTCTAGGTCACAATTTTCTTGTTGTGTTTTCGGTGTTATGTAACAGAAGTCCGCTAACAAGAGAGTAAGTAGGTATTAGTGCGATGAAATGAAAAGTGACATGAACTCATGCATAATTGATAAGTTGACTTCGTTAATAGACAGTTAAACAAAACTAGAAAGAGGCCGGCGCATGTCATTGCGTTTGTTTTCGTTTCATTTTAAGAACGTCTTTACTTTAAAAGTTTGATATATAAGTACTAAAGCTTACAGATTTGCTAGCTCCCATTTTAATTTTCCCAGTAGTTAAACAATAGGCCTAGGTTAATGAATCACTAAATATTAAATAGATGGTGACAAACAAAAAGACAGTCAACATTCACTGATAACCGAACGTGACATGCGGACAATCTTACAACACTTGGACTAAGAGGCGATCTGTGCAATCGTGTTTGCATAGCCCACAAGTGTTTCTATTGACGGCAGTACATTACCACATATTAGCATTATTGCAATTCGCTAAAAACAACCTATTACCCTATTATTAGTACGCGGGATAAGTTTTTCCCGCGAGAATGGTCTGTTATCTAATTCGAGATTTCATTTTGTTTTTGTTTCCCCAAGTTCTACATTGTTTCAAACTGTTCAAAGTATGTTTAAGCACAATCAGTTATTTATGTTTTTTAGAATTAATAGAGCAGCTTTTCGCTTGATTAAGATAAAATTCTACTTAAGTTTAGTACCTGGAATTCACACCAGTTTTATTACGTGATGTATAACGACTCAATATCGCAAGTAATCACCTATAAAAATAAGTATTTTATGGTTGTGGACTAATAACTATGTAACCTCCTTGACATTTAAACCAATTTCATTGAATTTTGTTTATTTTTGAATATTAAAAAAATAAATACAAGGTTAGTAAACCTAAATATTTTTTCTCAAGTTGATCCCGATATTTAACCAGAGTAATAAAATAAAAAACAGGACAAGAACATGTCGGACCATGTACATTGTAGGGTCCGTGTAACAACTGATAAACAGATTTTGTCAAGGTTTAACCAGACTTTCCGAACGTAAAAATTTTTGTCGCCTATTAGTGAAGAATCAGTGAAGTGTACTTAGTCGAAATAATTTTCCTTTTAAATTTAATATAATTATTGAGTATTTTTCGAATTTTTAACGTCATAGTTTTGACGGTATCGTCATAGTTTTGACTCATAACTCTAACTAAAATATCTAATGGTCAAAGTTTCCTAAATTGGACCCCAAAGAAAAAAAAGTTATGTTTTTTAAAGAGCATTAATTGCTAATTTGAGGGAGTAGGTTAAAAAAAATATTTGGCCCTTGCTCTATTTGCATTTATATGGAAACCTGAAAAGTTTTTGTCTCGTTTCTCGATAGGTATATATGTAGAAATTTTCAGCTTGATGGCTTCGATTTCCGAAAAAAAAGTAACTGTGATATACAGACAGACATACAAATGAATACGATGAAACTATGAGGGTTCACTTTGATTACGGAGCTCTAAAAAGGCTCTTGGTCTTTATAAAAGCAAAAACATTTCAATTGAAGTCAAATTTATTTGTTTAATCAAAACATCGATACAAATAAAGTTAAATCTCGCGTTGGCTCGACCCAGTCGCAGGTGACCTCAGCGAAGCGTTGGAATCAATAGGTCTTAAGACGAATATTTTCCGTATGTTTATAGACCTTTTTTGTGCTAGAGGGTCTGCTGCGTAGGCCCAATGACTCTCCTTATGCGGCCAGCAGATGGACAAGTAGCATAAATGCCCACTTTGGAGCCGAGGCTGCTTTATGCGCAGTAATTATGTGAAACAATGTGATTTTCACAACTTGGCAAGGAGAAATCCTGTGACGAAGTGAAAGCGTGGCTTCTGTATAAAATATTATACACAAGTTTTTTCCGTTGTGACTTTTATACGTATATTGTAACGGTTTTTAAACCTTATTTTAAAATATTTTATTTTAACATTGACACTTTATCGATGCGTATATAAGCTATACTATAACTGCTTAACTATTTGGTAGCGTAGGATTATGCCATTTATGTGATTATTGCAAACTAAATATTTTAGCATGCCCATTAAGCATTCTAAAATTAAATTATTACTTAATATGCTTGTATATTGGTCGCAAAACGTCGGCTCAGTCCGATACACGCATAAAGCTATTTTTATTCATAATTATGGTTTCATCTATTTACAAATGTGACCCAATTTTCTTATTCGCGGCCACATCCAATCAATATAATTAATCAATTACACAATAATCACATTCTAATTAACTGAGCATCTCAATCAGAACCTGATTAACCGCTTGAGTTGAGTAAACAGACATTTTCAACTTATGCAACAATTAAACAGATTACGAGAACGAGCGTTAGCAGTCGAGATGTGTTAATACTTTACTAGCTTTTGCACGCAACTTTTCTTATTTAGTCTGTGTAAATCAAATCTCATAATGCCGTAGGTAAACAATCGGGTAGTGCCCCGTTTGATTACGTCCCGACCCGACCAAGTACATGTATTTCTTTATTCATATGGTTAAGGCTAGTTTTCACTTAATAAGGTATTAGATTATGATATGGATTATGATTCTGTGCCTCCTGTGATAAGTGATACAAGTGTAAAATCGTCATTTTACAGGAGAGCAAAAATAAGATTAAAAAAATTCTGGTTCGTGAGCCAGGGGGGCTAGCATTTACCGAAGCACTTTTTTTTATAGATAAAAATATATTCTATAAACTAGCATTTAGTGTTTTTCGGTAAAAATTGTAATTTCGAAGAAAATCGCGAAAAACCTGTGAGTTGTACCTATTGAAATGTCTAATATGAGTAAATAATATGTGTTAAATGATACAAGTTGAGTTATATCATGGTGCATCCCTGGAGCACCCATAATATCTCTTGGTGTAAACTGATATACATGAACTTGTAAAATCCTATAACTCGCGTTATAATGTTCCCAGCTCAATGTTGCTTGAACTAAAGTAAAACATAAAACCTTGGAAAATAGATTTTTTGACTTTGTACCCCGTTACAAATAAAATTTACCTAACTTATATCAGTGTGCCAAAATTATAGTCATGTGAAAGAAAGTGTTAAAAGATACAAGTCAAGTTATACCCCTCGCCAACATTCATATTTATTGTGTAAATAAATATAAGTATTTAGAAACATAATCAACGTTTATTAAACTTAACTAAAATGAATAATTAACTTACATTTAAGTCACATATTCATCAGAATTCTTAACAAAGGTAAGTTGAGATCTTATAATCATATTTTTTGGTAAATTGGGACAAGGATATAGCTGACTTCTGCCTCTATAGGAACTTATAAGTTTCAAAAAACTTGGATGAAAATTTAAGTAGGTTTCTTAAAAACTAAGAAATGGCTTGGTTCAATCATACAAGTAAGTATTATGATTAGACGTGTTAAAGTTATTAAATACAAAAAAAGTATCATAATCATTGTCAGACTCATAAAAATCTAGAAAAACTAACATACTTCACAAATAACAAACAAATAACACCACCACCACTTAATACTAAAACAAAACGATCGACGCGCGTTTCGCCTCTGTACGAGGCATCATCCGGATCAAATAGTACGACCGTTCGCTACTTGAACAAATCACGTAGTGACAAACTAAAACATTTTTCTTTAATCTCGCCTACCGCCAACATTTTTGCACAAGTACCCTTTAAAAACACAAAACTCGTTTAATGTACCCCCAAAATTGAAAAACAAAACAAAAGTACTCCCATACATTATTATGTCTCACAAACTACCCACATACTTTTTCTCAATCTAAACTACCCCCCCCCCCCCCCCCAATGACAATCCTTTTTATCCATTATGACAATGTTAATGATAGAATTTAAACACACCCGCAATAAAGGAGATGAAGGAAAATTAACCTGTTCATTGATAATGAACCCCGCGTTGTTGTACTTATTTCCAAATGCTGCAAAACATTCAGACGAAATCCCTTCCCGCAAAAGTGTAGCACAGCAGAGTACTGGAGAGTACCTTCTTATGAAATATCATAAGAAGGTACTCTCCAGTACTCTGCTGTACTTTGCGAGGAGTGACCGGACATTCGTTATGCTTTTCTGGCAGCGATTCTTCTATTAGTTCTCTCACATTGGATCCAGCGTCATCATCACATGCATTTTCTTCTGTTTCTGCAATTCCCGCTTCAATATTGCTTTGAGACGTCGTTTTTGCCATATTGAAAGTAGCTAGCTAAAGCAACGCGAGAATGGGGAAATGACACCTGGAATAAAAAACCGTTTGATGTGTTTTGATAAGTACATGATGCAATTTAGTATTTTTAGTTATTTAAGAAAGTAGTTTGTAATAAGGAGTAGATAATAAAGTAGTTTAAATAGTGCCTACCTAACAGTAAGTAGCATAATTAATAGCAAAGGTTGATAGTATTAGTCTGATAAAATCGTAATTGGCTTATTTTTTTATTAGCTAATAGATCTAAAAGGAATTTGTGCCAGCATAGGTATAGGTAAATAGTAATCAAAACAATCATAGCACGCACACAGTATCCAAGTATCTCTGAAAAGTTAGATTGACACTTATGATCAAATAAGTACATTAAGCAAAATACAAAAAAGAAAAAAGAGCTACCTTGGCTGTGACTGTACTGTTTACATAACATTATTTCGTGTCAATTGATATATTTCAATACTCAGACGAAAAATTAAAATATATGAAAATTCGTGTAAAATGATACAACTATTAACTTACGCGTCGATCCATAGTGAATTCCGACGTAACCACACGTTGTCACACCTAGGTCCCGCGCACCCCCGCTCCCACGTCACCTCGCCCCCGCGCACTCCCACCAAACTCTTCATGCTCGCACTTGTATTACTTAACACAACTGCTATTGCATAAATATTTTACCGGAATAGTTTGACTTTTAGATATAATTCAATTTGTATTCCTTTACACTTAAAAATTTATTTGTGAAAAGTGATTCATGACGAGATGTATCACTTATCACAAAAAAATGTATCAAATTGGTCTCGCATTGGTAGGTACATGTTGAGTTGTACTCTGGTCTGGTTTTAGAAAAGTTGGTCAAAAGTGATATAACTGTAGATATATCAATTTTCCTGAAAAAAATACCGAAAAATAAAATGTGAAAATAAATTCAATTTCACTTATACCACAAAGCACGAAAATAGCCTTAAGAGCAGTCACATAAAGGGGGTTACAACTTGATATATATCAATCTGCACCATTTTTTTGCCGAAATGCCGTGACTTGTATCACTTTTCACAAAATTATCTCCAAAACTATAGCTCCTAGAAGTACGTGACATAGACCAAAAAATTCGTAATTTTTTTCTGATTATTTCTAAATAAAAAAACACAAAAGGGTACAAGTCGAGTTACATCACTTATCACAGGAGGCACAGGATTATGGTATGGATTAAATAATTTTCATTTCAATTTTCATTTCATTAGTACAAACCCAATGTAATTGCCAATTACTGGGAAAACCACTTGATTTAATTCACTAGAAGGTAATATCGAAATTCTACATTAAAATTGTGGCGTAGATAAGGAAAACGTAAAACAATAAAGAAATACGAAACCTGTATTTGAACGTAGTATTTTACGACACAAATACTTATGCGGAATATGTTGAGAAACTGTTATTCTATAAATAACAATACTTGTTAACTGTCAACTTAAATAACAACACATGGTCCAAACTTGGAATTGGTCTCTGGATATATTTAAAACGTTTAAAATTTGCCACCAAAGAACCCATAATTGACCGAACAAAGAAAAAATAACCCTTTTGAAATAGTTGATCGGATCCGGAGTTACGTACATAGCCACAGATAGACAGTTTCAAATTTGTAATATTTCCCTTAACTTTATAACATATTGATCTTTATATCGATGTTACCCCTACTATAATTAATGTCATTTATTCATTCATTATTCAATTCATTAGGCAAGTTGCACAAAAATCTGTGACTGGCATTGCCACTGTCATGCACAAACACTAAATTCTAGCGCAGTCAAATTCTTCCGTACAACACGAGTGAAGCGACAGCTCTGCTCACTGAACAGACCTTAGATAAGCACAGGCCTATCAAATTCAGTTGGATAATTTACAATCAAAGTTGATTTTCACCGTTTACATACCTAAATCGGATGAATCGACTCTTAGTTGATCACCGGATGCAGTTGATTTTGGAAGGAAGGAATACCAATTCGCTAATAATTGCGAATGCCTATTATTACAGAGGAGAAAAATGAAACAACTAAAAGAAAAAAGTAAGGCTAATCCGTTATAGGTAGCTGCTTTTCTGTCTGTCGTAATAATTATCCTAGACAAGATTTTTGAGCGCAATCGTAATCAACAAATCATTAAAAATAACGCCGAAGTTACGTGCTAATATCCCTAAATTTGTACATTAGTCTTTAGTATTTTTATCTATAACTATAGCCCTAAATAAATGGTTTTATGTTATTAATCAATGCCAGTGCTTGACACACGTAGGGCATTGTTTTTGCCAATAGTTGACATCATTGTCTCTCTTTTTTCGTGTATAATTCCCTATCTTCTCGTTAATTATTGGGTCACGGTTAACAATTGCGACTGCAACCTTAAACAGTGTTTACTAAATGTATTCAACAATACAGTTCAGCAACGACGACATAAAATAAGTTGTTTGTATAAAGACTACATAAACAAATTATCACCACAACATTTCTTTTCTTAAAGTTTTTTTACCCATAGATGAACTTTCAACGCGTCTGGCTTAACAGGCAATCTGCATTTCTGACAGATATAATGCATAATAATGTTTACTAGGCATACGCTAGGATGTAAAGCATACAATGTATAAATCGTCGAGGCGGGTAATCGATCAGATCGCATAGACACATAATAGATAGATAGATAAATACAAATGCCTACAATGGTGCTTGGGGCGGAAACTGTAGCAGCAAAGTCCAAGGTTGGAATACGTAACATTGCCTTAGCGGGTGCGCTTGCGACGCTTGCATGCACAGAGGCGGTAACTGCTTTAACTGTATCTATTAATCGATTTTGCGAACATTTATATAGCAAAAGATATTGATCGAATAAAATGATCTCAAACTGAGAAAATTTGAATTTAAATAGAAAAACACAATTTTTCATGAGGTCATGAGAAGACTTGTAAAAGGTTTGAGACTGTGGGTTGAAAATGTTTCGTTCCAATATATAATGTACTTAATCGCAAGAACATCGGAACATTGACTGATGTACATTTTTATTCCAAATTCGGTAGCTGTTGGTTTTGTTGGTAGCCAAAACAAGTTAAGGTTTATCTCAAAGCACCCAGTTTAAGGCGATTTGGCACCCACAATATGCAAAAGCCCGTTCCTCAAACGCCCGACTGTGTCGCTACTTTGTCATTGGTCTTTGTTTGAAAATAGAATCGCGACTCAATTGCAACTTAGACTAGGTGTTCGATACGGATGGGACCTTATTTATAGCACACTATATGAAGGAGAACGAGTCATAGGATTGCAAGTGGAAAGAGGCTATGAACATTATAGGTTGTAGATATTGATCAATGACATCCTTTGACTCACGTTAATTTTCCTCGTAAAAAGATCAGTAGGAAAAATAAGGTCACTTTTATTTTAAAATAAACATGTACTTACCTAAGCCTAGCCCTTTTGAGTACCTAGTTAATTATTGATAACATATTATCTTACTTATGTATGTAGGTACAATATATTTCAATTAGCTAGTACTTTTAAGGTTCGTCCTTTGGCTGTATACAAGTATGTGTTGCAACTCAGCAATTTCCCCTTCATAATTAAGCATAAAAAATGTTTTATCTACACACATATCGTAAGTGCTCAATAACGCGTTCAAAAACCATAGAAAATGACCAGCATTATTACAACCAATGTTATTATAAGAATTTTCTTGTCTGTGGTAGTAGGTAAATCTGTTCTTTATTGGGTAGTATCTCTTAGTAGTCTGTGTTTATTGGTGATCACATTACCGATATCTCGTGACGTTATGAATTTAAATTTGGAACAGCTGTCAAAATTGAAGCTGGACTTGATTCTAGTATCCACAGATATTAAAACAGTTATCGATACGAAACGTCAACTCAGTATGTTTTTTTTTTTTAAAGCACGACATTTGATCTCGAGTGACATGACAATAGGGACTTCATTCGTTTGTCTAAGGTTTAAAAAACGTTCGTCTTGACGAATAGATCGAATGGCTGCTATTAGTTTTCATTCGTTTGTTGGTTTTTTGCTGTTACGGTTTTTTGCAGTTATGATATGTGTGTAGATAAAGTAATGTATGCAACGGTATATAATTAGGCCTTAAAACACTCGTGTGATCCTATAATAAAACTCGTTGGCGCTCGTTTCATAAAACCACACTCATGTTTTAAGGCCTCTCATCATATAGCAGTTACATAAAATACTATTATAACACTTGTAAAATAACTTTGACAGACCGTCTCGGAATTTAAATATGTTTTGTTTTTTTTTTTTTCATTTCATAATTAGTGACTTAGACTTTTTCTTTTCTAGAATTGCTTTAAATAGAATCAGTTATGCGAAATAATAGTTTGGATTATACTGGGCATTTAGCCAGTATTAATGTTTGTTTGTTAGTCACGTTATGCACTTGCGAGAAGCTCACCCAAGTAGTTAGAATTTTATCATTGACTTTCAGCTCGTGCTAATAAATTTATCGGTTACGTCGCAAAGAACATGCTTATAATTTTTTGCAGTAGAGATTTTAAAGTTATTTCTTTTTGGCTAATCATTTCTACAATCTAAGCTGAATAAAACTTAATTGCGAATTGGGGACTGATTTTCAAGTTTTCGTCACAAAATACATTCTAGGTGCTCCATAATTAAGAAAGGAATATTGAGCTTGTCGAGAGGATAACGAAATTATGTTGTTTAAGTGAGACAAGGTGTATTCTCAACTTGCTTTAACTTTAGCGTTAAACCAGTGCCGTAACTAAGGCGGTGCCAGCGGTGCAGGGCGCAGGCCTAAAGACGCAAGAATGTCCAGGACCAAGCTCTGGGTCATCCATGGCACCCCAAGTGACACATGTAGCGATAATAAGCTGTGTATGTAGCTAAGTTAGTAGTGTGTCTGTATACAGGTAATCGCCTCTATACCTCAACTATACAGCTTTTAAAGTGCTTGTGTGTTGCTTGGAATAGCTCAATTATAGAAGCTCATGACACTGAAGGCTAGACGACACAGCGTAAATCTGTCACATTTAAAAGTACCCTAACTATAATTATAATAATAAAACCATTTATTTCAAACTGTATAGGCGAAACGAACATTTTATAAAACATTAAAATTAGCACGTGATTTCGGCGGCGAATTATATAATCAATGTTTCTAATTGAATATTTAGTTAAGTTAAGCTCGCTCAAGCGTGTAAAGTATAACTGTGCTTAGACTTACCTTCAGTGCGAAGGTGATTTATTTGAACCAATTAGCCTTGTATGACAATACTGAGCGGACAATGGACGGACACGTCAAACCGAACGCAAGCGCAGTTGAAAGAGTAACTAATCGACGATGGATCGTAGGAGTACTTAGGAGCCCTTCACACACGCCGACAACACTTGCCGGGCGTCGGACGTCCGGGAAAAAACAACAAGCAAGTTGTTTTCTGCTAATTATTGTGTATTAATTGAATTGTAAAAAAACTTATGTAATGGCGGCGAATCGTTAAATTTCAGAAGTGATAGGTTTATAAATAATTTACTATTAATTACTCGGATATAATGAAATTCAATTATGAAACTGTTTTGATATAAGAAAGGAGAATATATGTATAGTAAGAAGAAGAGAACACCGTTAATCAATAGCATGATCAAAAATCACTTTATTCATATTTAATTTACAGTGTATTACCATTGAGGTACACTTTAATGTTGACTTTTATTGTTACTTTAAAAGTTGGAGAGACTTTAAGACCATTTTCATTACAGTTAATGGCTTCTGGTACAGAAGGAAAACTTTCAAAATAGCCTGCACTTTTGCAAAGTAACCCGTATTAACGAAACAAGCAAGACATTTGACATCCCACAGGACGGGACGACTATCACACTTGCAATTTCTTGTTTATCGTTTAATGCATTTTTAGAGTCCGTAGTCTTGACAGCCCTTATAGTTTCGCCATGTTCGTCCGTCCGTCCGCAGCTTAGCCCAGTGACTGTCAGTACTAAAAAGCTGTAATTTAGCATGAATTATTAGTCTCGCTTACAAAATGGAAGAATAAAGTTTTGAAAATATTTTAAGGGTTAGTACACCTCTACATGTAAAATGGTTTTTTTTTTCTTTACCCCATGGCGTGGGATGTCATTGGACAGGTTTTCGAAAATATTGCGACTTTGTGCAAACCATTTTTCGATTAAGGGAACCGTTTGTGAAATATTAAGTTTTAGCGCTAATTTTTGATAGAATCAAGTGTCCCGCTGTTGCTGGCTGTTTTTAGTGTTTTTGGATACGTGTTAAAATTCACAGAAGTAGTACCTATATAAATATAACGAGATTAGAAAGAAAACTATCACGGCTAAAAAGGCTTTACAAGTTTATTCTCTTTCTGTGCTAATTGGAGACGGACACATGCAGAGCGACAAACCGACGACAGGCTACTTGGTCTGGAGTGCTATTTTTGAATCTCACCGAGTAACTAAAGCTCACCAAAATGGCCGTTTGTCATAGAGATTTGGCGGTTTTGATAAGCTTTAGTCACCCGGTGAGATAAAAAATTAAACCTCTGGTTCTAAATAACGTTGCTCTGAGCTGCTAGCTTTATCGCTGAGCATAGGTATCCCTTTCTAACCAGCTAGTGTGCGAGAGAGTGACGGATGCTGTATGTCCTGGCTGGACATAGATTACCACGCACTAAAAACCTGACCGTGAGATTTTCCGATCGGAAGTTCACAATTACAGTGCGTACGGCTCCGTAACCGGATATCGGCCGGACACGGTTGACCGGCGGATATAAATACATACTTTAATTATACGCCTGTAATTACAGTAAATTGCTGGCAGAGAAACTCTCTGGATGTGAATGAATGTATCTGTTGTTAGGTTTTCTTGAAACCTGAACCTGACTGGTTGTCTGTCTTTTCGTCTATGGTGTCGTATGTAGCTTTGGATTTTTAAAATTCAACAAAGAATTAGCGTAACTAGTTTCCTAACGACTTGAACCTCAAAATGGGAGCATAATAGTTTTACTATATACTGTATTATACTGTATAAATTACACCCTGTCCTCCGTTTTTTTAATTTGCAGACACCATTTTAAATTACAGCCCATTATCACTTTCAAACAAGATGAAAGCCGTTGGGTTTCCTTGGTTGATTAGGTATCGTTAAACCTAAATCAATCAAGCCGTTTAGACTACAACCCAGCGTGCCAAAGAAATATACATACTTACATACATAGCACTCCCTTCTGATGGCTGTCGGGTAATAAAGTGGTTTCATATACATATTGAAAAATGCGATAATAAATATACAAGGTATTATTAACCGATATAACTGTTTTATTAATAAATTAATTAATGTTAAGTATTTCTTACATTAATACATATTTGAATTAATTTTGCGTCAACGTTCCTTCGAATATCAGTATATCGCATTTATTTCCTGATTAAAGTCGAAGAGTTCTCTTAAATTAACATTCTTGGGTACAAATGCTTTAGTCAAGGTCGACCGCTATAATGGTCACCACCACGACACAATATAGGCATATTAACATAATGGATGTAAGACGAGAACCGCTTAGCGTTTAGGCAAGTGCTTCGCGGATGAACTAATTTGGGCATAGTTCAGAAACGTCGATGAATAAAATTAACGATATAAATTTGATTCATACCTTTGCGAGATCTATAGCCTAAACTCAAAACAAGTTATTGGTTCGTTCATATATAATCGTTATTGCTAGCGATCACGAAAAGAGAGGGGTTTACAAATTTGAAGCATAGAATATGTGTGTCTGACTGTGTCATTCAAGTGTTATTCGTAGCTCACAAACGAGTGCCGATTTGAATGCGTTTTTTTCTATTTAACAGCAAGTTTAATTGCGACGGGTCGCAGGTATGTAATAATATGAAGCTGTTATCAATTTATTAAGTTATCAGAATGTATCCGGTGTTTAATGAAACTTTACTTTGGTTAGGTCATTATTCTATTTTTTTACACGTTTCCTGCCTTATTTCCCATACAATGACAATCTTCCTACTCACGTCAAGTTTAATTATTAACTTGTTGATTATAATGAGTACTTTAATACTATTTTCTACTCCCGACGAAAAAAGAGGTGTGTTATAAGTTTAATGTGTTTATTTGTCTGTCTTGGCACGGTAACTCTCAAAGGGATGAACAGATTTTGATTTCGTTTTTAATGCCAATCCAATTTACATTTGTAGGTAAGTATGTGTTTTTAAGAGCATTTTATTTTTTGATATCACCCTTAAATTTTTTAGGCTACCCCGAACGATGAACATGTTAAGTACTTAACTGATATTCAAACCGGAAATTGTTTTCTTAACCTTGTTTAACTTTTATTGTGTTGACAAAAATTAAATCGTTTCGATCGTCATCATGATCGTTATTGATTTTTTGGTCGCAATCACATTTTGACACCCCTCCTATTATGGACACGTTCAATCTTATTTCAAGGCCGTTGGTGTGACAAAAAGTAGGTGCCAATGGCTGACACTTTTGGTGGCCATGAAAAGTTACAAGTATTATAATTTGTTTCATAAAACATCTTTATGATGCGGACTTTAAAAGTAGAGAGACCTCAAGACAGACAACGGTTCCGTGGTTCTTTTGCAGTCGCTAAATGGTTTCCATGGAAAACAGTGATCAAAATCTTCCCATCCAATTTTCTTCCTTCACATTAAAAAACCCGTTGATGCCAGTAGGCAAAACAAATGAACAAAGGCATCACGTCCCACAAAACAACGTCCCCCTCGTCCCGTTAACTTTGTTACGATGAATTCGGGTAGGTTAAACGGTTAAATGTCGTATACCGCAATAGATTACGGACTTCCCGATCCTGGTAATCACTTGCAAAATTAACAGAGTGTGTTACAGGGTTGCCAATTCTGAAATAAGTTTTCCCTCAAAACCCAATCACCATTACAGACACTGATACTCGTGTCTAAGGGCCCTATTGTAGTAGGGACACCCATTGGAGTACTACTACGCTGCCAACAAAATGTACACAGCTCTATGGAAGGCGCCTCACCTGGTGTCCGCTTAGTTGCAACCAAGTGGACACTAAGGTGCCTTGCAGAGGCCCTAATACGACTGCCCAAGTTTAATCCATCTTTATGTGCATCTCATCCTTATCACACTATTTAGACTGCGCCGAAGGAAGGGGTAAATTAAACTTGTGTGGTCATGTTAGAGCCACAGGTAAACTACCCTGCTGTATACATTTTGTTGGATATGCAAGCGGTGACACGCCCGTGGTATCCCTACTGCGATAGGGTCCTAAGTGTAACTGTGACCCAATGTTTTTACCGGACTACGCGAACAAAGTTTTCCCATAATTGGGAAAATTTGAGCCGGTCTACATTTTTAATGGGTCCCGACTGTTATAGTTCATGAAACTATTGCAATGTTTATGTTATTTAACATCATTTAATAAAATTCTGGACTACTGGACTTGTTTTAGTCTTTTCAGTTTTTATTAACTTTTTATTATCTTATACGTCCGTTCAGTCCGCGCGCAAGCCCCGAGGTATCGGGTCTGAGACAGGGAACAGGTGCACGCCGAATCCGACTGTCGCTTCGCACCCGCACTCTCCCATTAAGTACACGTAAGGTCTTGACATAAAAGCACACCTTTGATGTCGTGTTAAGCAATTAAATTCAAATTAAATTAAATTTTCGATTCCAAGCGATTCCCTAGAGCTCGCGTGGGGACTATAATTGGGGAATGAGCAGAAGACCCCTGCGTTAAAGCAAAACCAAATATATTATACGTAGATAATAATGACTTTAACAGGATCTTCTGCTTGTTCCTCAAATGTAGTTACATGTACTACATTATAAGCCTCTTTAGACATAGGTATGTTAGTGAACATTGCTTAACATACTTTTGAAGAAACTGACAGCAAGTAGGATCCACATTTGATATACACCGAAGCATTGCCGGGAGCAGTAACTATTCCTTCATAATTCCGTCAATAAGTTATTGCTGACAATGACGGCGGTTAAAACGTCCAAAATTCGTCCATACCATACTCACAATGCTACCCGAATTACTTCTAAAAATACTTTTAGAAGTATTCGACTCGAGAAAAACTCCTGCTCCCTATTATTTACCCCTAAATCAAGCGGCAAAACCCCCAGTCGGCAACCCTGATAGCCGATACCCACGCCTAATGACTGCTAATCATGTTTTGTGCCATAAACCATTTAAGGAAGTCACCGCCTATGGTTTATTACGCAGAACAGTTACTGCGGTAATTAACCACGTTAGGTGTTGTCACGGTCAAGTTTGTTGATAAAACTTAAAACAAAAGACAAATTAAAAAACCGATCATAGACCTGAGGTGCAATTTTTGAATCTCACCAGGTGACTAAAGCTCACTGCCGAATCTCTATGAAAAACGGCCAATTTGATAAACTTTTAGTCACCCGGTGAGATTCAAAAATCGCACTCTGGAGTCACTTGGTGAGAGTCAAAAATTACACCTCTGTACTTATCTTCTCAAGCACGTATACAATAATACGTTTACATTATTTTAATATTGTAGTACCAAAATGTTAATGTTCTTAAAACTCTCAATTTCGGTTTTATCTTAAGGTTGGCCAGGGAAAAATGAGTTGATGCGTTAAGCAGGCACTTTATGCACAATGTTTTGAGCCTTAAAGAATACACTAGTTATTTTTGGATACCATAATTATAGGAAATGAGTAGTGGTGAGTAGGTATGAGTAGGTACATACAGAACACGGGAAGTAAAAATACTTGAAAACTGCGCCACCATACTCAAACAAAAGTTAAAAAAATTGTAAGTATTCAAAAAATTTGAAATACTAGTTTCATTTCAATCCTTGCGTTTTTCTTCTTCTCGAGTATTGTTAAGAACCTAATGTTCCTTTTTAATAGTAGCAAGAAGTTATTCAAAGTTATTGCTATTATAATAAAAAAATAACCCTTCTGACGGCACGCGGCATGTTCCAAATACATTTGAAAAACTTTTTTCTTTGGCAAATCCAAAATGTAATTTTGTAATAAAGCGCCATCTATGTATTCTACATCAAACTGCTTAAACTTTTGTTCACTGTACAGCGACATCTATTAACGAATAGATAAACTAAGTCATCTTTAAGTGCAGTGGCGCCATCTATCAATGAATAGCCATTTACAAACAAAACTTAGTTCTATATCTTACCGGCTTGTCGGAGGCGGCGCTGGCGACGCATTCGCACTGACAAACTGTCCCAGTCGTCGTCCATATTTGGCTGGCCTTCCCGCTCCACTGCGAAACCGAACGAAATTTTAAAACTTTTATTGGGGCAACTTTAAATAGAGATTTTGATTGTCCAACGAGAGCTGCTGTAAGTATATGGCAGGGTAAACTATGACCATTGTAGTTGTAATCGTTAGGTAATAGGTTTCCGAGGTTTCCAACCATGTAAAGATTTTGATGCCAAATTGATGACTTAAAAAACTCTGCATTATGTCAGGATGCCTATAAACAATGCCGGGACCTGCCTAGGGCACTAGGAAGTCGAAAATGCTTCCCAACCAACTAAAATGTTGTGACCCATTTTTGTATAGCGTCGCACATCATAAAATAACCCCAGACCTTGCTTGAACATTTTTTACAAGTAACTAAAAATGACCGGTGCATGACTAGACCGCTGTGATGGGTTTGGTACGTTTGTCTGTGGACGGCTTTAAGATTATCTTTGTTTATAGTCTTTGACTCTATGCTTGGATCGCGGAGACGCTGTTGTAATAGATTAAGTTACCTTCCTCGGTGCGCGTGCGCGAGTGCACGTGCGTGGCGACGCGCCGCCCGCCCGCCATGAAGTCGGTGCTCCGCTCGAGGTCCTCGCGTCTCCTCCGCTCCGTGCCCGCCTTCTCGTCCACCACGCTCGCGTCACTCGCTAGTGACCGCGCCTAGACAAACAATAACATACAGGATAATCATTTTCTATATTTACTTCATGACCTTATTGCGGGTGGTTTCATTCGCTAGTCCAGCCGCTAAGCAGCAGTGCGTGCACTGTTTTGTCCCAGCATGTAGAGCAAAATATAGCTGGTTGAATGTCTGGCAGAACAGGTCTTCCATCTTAGCCCTCTGGTTTGCCAAGGTCCTTGGCCTTGCGAGTGTCTATGGATGGTGGTGATCAGTTGTAACGAGGTAGCATACCTCGAATCGACCTCTTCGTTTTGTATTATTTTCTTATAAAAAAAGCATTTTCGTTTAGCTTCCTAAATTCAAAATTCAAAATTCTTTCTAGCTTCTACAATCCTTTCGATCTCGCAGTCTCGATCTTACCCTTCAAGAAGGAGCACGATTATTAACAGTGTCTTTGTGTGTGTAAAGAGTACTATTTGTTAAACCATTTCCTGTTATTCTGCTATTAACACCTGAAGGCACAAATTGTAAGTCATATCTGTTTTTGTACATTACTACTCTTTTTATATTTATTCTTGTTTTTTGATACTAACCTTTTGTATTTCTATTGTCCATCAGGTGCCTTTTAAAATTAACTCTTCAAATTCAATCTTCCAAATTTATCCTACAAACTTTTCCCTCATAGTATCTCTTTTCCTACTTCTAATATACCTGCAAATTAAATCATCCCCATCAACCCCTTGTTTCCTTAAAACAACACAACGTAACACAGTTATCATCAGGTGACCCTTCCTAAATATCTTAGACATATAAAAAAGGGGGTAGCCAGACTTGTTAAACGGAACATTATTTGGAACTTCAGGATCATAATCTTCGTTGACTATCTGCAGCGATGCAAACGTGCGATTGGTCTTAATCTTAGGGTTGTATCGCGACTGAGGTGTGACTGCAGTGCGTATTCGTATCACTATATGTAACTAACGTAGCAGGAAGCAAGACTACCACTGTCTCTTAAATTTTTGGACACAGCATATCAACGCGTTTAAGGTTGCTTGTACGCCTCCTGAAGAAATTATGCCACTAGAATATTTTCCTGATAGTTTGACTCAAAGCCTTCCTAATTAGGTATAATTGAAGAATGTTCTGCTTCTTACAAACTTGACCGAACAAATATTTATTTAAATATCTCGCCTGTCCGGCTTTTTGAGCTATTAGTACAGAATACGATAGCGATCAACTGCTTTACAGGGAGGAGGGAAACGCGACCAAACTCGCAGGAATAGAGCCCGCTTTGCTACCGCATTTCGAACGCATCTAAGTTAAAGCTAAGCAAGCTCGAGTTAGGGAGCATAACGCTGAGTCCGTTTTATATATTTTTGTATCTAGCAGTTTCTGGAATAAAGCGGACTCAGTATTTAAAAGTTACCTCCTTCTTAGATAACTCCTCGTCACACAGCCTTTCCTGTTCCTTGGTGTGACGCGTCTCCGTGACTATGGTGCCGTCGGCTCGTAAGGCTCGTAGCTCTTCCTGAAAAAACCATAAATTTAGCTATAGGTCCATTTATACCACCTTACATATATTCTAGCATTGCAAGAACCCCGTTCTCTATCATACTGTGCATACTGTGATCAGAACGTGCTCTTTTCTTTATCTTCATGATGCCATTATCCAACCTCGTCTCATTTTTAAAAGCATTTAAACTTGGCACACGATTTTGTGTTTTTAACGGTCAATGTGATCCATCAATCTGTTCCACTTGATTGAGCAAAAACAAGTACAGTCAACACCAAAGGTAGTTGAACACTCAGAGAGGTTAAAAATATCTACACAAGTTCCTATTCTCTTGACAATAAAACTGAGTGTAAATCTTTTGAACCGATCTCTTCTATAACTGCTGTAGGCTGTACAGTGCGTGAACATTCAGAATGATCGTGATTTGAAATGGAACCAACAATTTCCCACAAACATGTCATTTTAACGTAAATGTAGCGTCGATGATGTTTGCTAAAAGAATGCGAGTAACAGTTATTATATTACAAAAACTAGGTTAAAGACTGGTTAAAGTCACTTTTAATTGTGCTTTATTCAACAATTCTTGCGACCTCGCCATCTTGCACAAAAAGCGGCAAAATTTTACAGTTACTGTTGACATTTTGATGTCTTAAAATCCGAAGTACCGCTTACATCATCGATAGTTCACGTGAATCCCCGGTCAAGGCTACGAATTACATATGAATAAAGAGTCGTTACAAGTGGATGTGAATGTAAAGTTTAAAAAGCAGTTTTGACTTCCAGTAAAGCTTCTGTTTTAGTTAGAACTTAGTGCGTGTTGTTAGCTGGGCTATTCTTGTGTGTTAGCTTATGTGTTAGCTTATGTTTATACCATCACTAAATACATACAACGGTGACCCTAAAGTGACCGGCTCAGTTTTTATTTATCATTTTCTGCGTCTCTGTCAAACTAGCGTCATAAGGAAAGGACACATAGAGATAAATTTAGATAAACTAAACTTTCCTAGACTCGTGATGGTAATGCAAATAAACAACTATAAGTAAGCTCAATATTACATATGACAAAGATGGCGTTGATTGCTAAGATTCACTTTCAATTGTTCTGACCGTTTAAAGCCGTATAAAACCTTGGTCAGAAACTCTTGGTCCTCCTGTACGTACCGTATCATCGGTGTTGATGGTGGTATTGTACGCGACGGTGTCCCGCACCACCCGGGGTCCTCGCGGCACCACCGCCAGTTGATGCTCGGTCTGCGTCCTCAGAGCATCTCGGATGTCCTCCTCGGGAGTCTCTTGCACCGCTGTTATTAAAGCCTGTAACAACCGAAAGGTTCCTTTAGATATGCAGTCTACAACTAACAGTAGGTATTGCAGAAAAAATATGTGGACAATAATTTTTTGCTGTCTGATGTTGGCACTTTTCGAGGTATTTTGATTAAATGTAGAGCCTGTAGAAAAGGGTCGTTGTTAGATTATTTTAATTATTGAATGACTGGGAAATATTTCTTTATTTTATTACACATGTACTTAGAAATATTTTAGTTCAAATGATTTTTTACCATAATATATGTTTATGTAAATTGCTCAAAACAGCCTATATGAGTTATTTTCTTAATTATTGAACATCGTGTTTAAAAAATCTGACGATTTTCAGGAGAATGTACGACATCAATGGAGTCGGATCATTTTCTACTTATCGTATACTTTACGAATGAGTTTTGTCAAGGCAAGAGCAAGAACACGTAAATTATTAGCTACGCCAAATAATTGAAGGCAAGCAAAAAATACTTTTTGTAAAAGATTTGATAAATGGTGAAAAAAATGTTTAACATATGAAAGCTCTAAGATTTAACACGATTTCAGCTTAAAATTATAAACCAAAAAGTTTTTAATCCGTTGCAACTTTCTTTAAATTAATGACAAGCATGCCCGTCTGGCCTTGGCATTACTAATAAAAACCAAAACTGTCACAACAAACGACAAAGCCATGTCAAAAGTCGACTAATTGCATTATAATGACGGAATTTTACCAAAAAGCCGCAAAATACTGGGCTAATGTGCCCGCCACCGTAGACGGCGTTCTCGGAGGCTTCGGCCACATCTCGGACATTGACATCAACGGCTCCAGAGCGTTTCTTAATGAAATACTGTCTCTTGACAATGCCCCGGGCACATCGTTGGCCCTTGACTGTGGCGCCGGCATAGGGAGGATCGCTCAGCGGTTACTAATGCCTCGATTCGACAAAGTCGATTTAGTGGAGCAGGATGAAAAGTTCATTAACACCGCGAAACAATCACTAAACAAAACCGGCAAGTTAGGATCGCTGTACAATATGGGCCTGCAAAACTTCAAACCCGTAAAAAAGTATGATGTCATCTGGTGTCAATGGGTGCTAGGGCACCTAAATGATTACGATCTGATATCATTCCTGGAAAGGTGCAAAAAAGCGCTAAGTAAGAACGGTGTGATAGTTATCAAAGAAAATATCACTTCGAGCCAAGAAGTAGAATACGATGAAGAGGATTCATCCGTAACCCGTCCGTACAAACTGATGAAATTAGTATTCGAAGAAACAAATTTGTCTGTTGTTAAAGAGCGTATTCAAGAAGGATTTCCAGAAGACATTTACACTGTTTATTCGTTTGCACTCGTTCCGAATACATATTGAATATTTTTTACCGAAGACAATAACAAAAAAAAGCTAATGTTAAAAATTTGTATACAAAAAAATTGTAAATTTAATAAACGCGCAGATGCATGATTTGGTTTCCGCGTAAAAACGATTGAAATAGCATTTCATTTGCCTGATAGATATTTCATGTCACAGAATAACGTTCGTAAAATTACTTTTTGCCCAAAGAAATAGTATAGTTCTTAAGAATACCACGGAAAAGAAATTTTACGTGCACGAAGACGCGACTAAAAGCTAATACTTGAAAACGCTTCATCCAATCCTGTGAAGGTATTAGTATAACAGCCATAGCATTTATACTGTTTGCCAAGGCTTATCACTGATGAAGCGGGGAATCGTGGGCAGAATTCGTGATTGTGACGTTTAATAAAGTAGGTTCGCAGACGCGCCGACGTGACGTTCGCAAGTGCATTCGCTGTTTTGGTACTAAGTAACGAAATTCTTGCGTCACAAACTGCAGGTTCCAAAGAAATTCCAATCTTAACGTCGAAGAGTTCAATTTCCGAAATAAGACTATGCGGTTACAGAAAACTGGCCATTCGCTGAGTCATTAGAACGTGCCAAGTGCTCATTCTTGAACTAAGGACTGAATAGCGGAAAGTTTCTTGTTTAGAAAACTATCAACACATCATGTTTTAAACACGTCTTTAAAGTCGTAAACATTAGTAACTAACGTAAACGTACTAAAAGCTGCGTCTGATCCATTGTTCACGTCCATAACCTGTCATGAATTCAGAGGTTCCAGTTGATTTGTGCGTCCCATCAACTCGAAGAATTCTGATTGAATCAACCTACGATAATGGCGTATCGTTGATAATTAGCCGTTCAGCGATTGATGTTCCATCTAAGAACAGTTAGCGATGGATATCGCACCACGCTCTATTATTAGGGCCGCCAATCATGGAATAGAGACGGTATAGCCATGCGAATTGACGTTTACAGTTACCTCTTCGTGCTTGATGGTGACCTGGTATTCATTTGGAAAATGATGGTGTTGGTGCAAATTTTGATAGCTTCGACGATCCTCAGTACTTAAATCTTCCTTTACATTACTTGATTATAAATGCAACAGTAAAATCGGTTCAGTGCGAGTAGAACTCGCGTATTAAAGGTTCCTTATTGTTTTTATCAAAAAATGTGTAAGTTTTCATTATAATCACATCAAGTTAACCATTTGTGACTCTTACCGTTTTTACATTACAGCAAAACTAAAACCTATTGAAAAATCAAGTTCTGGTTTTCACTGTTATTTTTTTACTACATCTATTTTTATTGTTTTTTTGGTTATTCAACATTTTCTGTTTAAATTTCAACTGGTTACGGCTGACTATTATAGTAGCCGTAATAGACCACCGTATTAAAAAAATAGAAGCCTTTGAAGGTCGGATAGATGTAGACCTTTGGGTACGGAAGCCTTAAACATGATCTGAGCTAAACTTTCGAAGTGGGTGTGGTTTATTATAACTGAAATAGTTGTGAAGTTGTGAACACAGTTTATTTATAGTTTGGTATTGATCAATTGAAATAAGTATTTGAAATATTCTAAGTTTTCCACGGCTGGGACCATAGATAGCAGTTTTCAGATTAATAACGCCAATAAAGAAGGTGGAACAAGAGTTATTATATCGTACAGGTCGGTCAGGTTCCATCCAAACGAAAGTTCACTGACTTCCTAAGTTATTCTAAATTATGAGATTCGGCTGTTTTTTCTGTGCGACGAAACTAGTTTAGCCAGCGACGGAAATAATGACTTGGAAACAGGCGAAAAGGTTCGTGCGTCCAGAGCTGACCTGAATAATGATCTCGGCATGAATTCGAGACGCTTTAATAACATGCCCAAAACCTGATCAAAGCTTTGAAAAAGCTCCCGTGCCTGGTGTCTACAAGATTTTAGGGTTGACCGTAGAAGAAGATAAATATACCAAAAACCATTATTACAATGAAATCAATAAAATATAATCCATCGTTCAGTCCAAGTACAGTACCTATTTTTGCAGCGAAGGTTTCGTTCCCATCCAAATTAACTTTAATTACAGCAGAGTTATTACTTTCGTCGAAGGCATTATTGTTGTCAGCAAATGCCAATCAAAAATAACTGTACACGTTTTTCCACTTCACATAAAAAATATAATTGATACGATTAGTTTATTAACAGCAACGTGTAAAAACTTGAATCCTTTAACTTATTATGATTGTAAATATACTGAGGTTACCTGCTACGAAGTCATTGCCCTACGAATACGAAATCGTAGGCTTTGCCTAGAGGTCAGATAGAATTCATAAAAACGTAATAACCGTTATGTAACTTAACGCCGTCTATAGAACATTATACATTAATCATTTTCATTGCTCTGATTTGCAATAGTGTTTTGGAAACATCATCCAAGCAATTAACTAATCGATAACATTTCAATTAGGAATACAATTTTATTTTTGTGAAGCCATTAAAGCAAATTCACGCATGTTTTCTTTCTTGCATAAGTGTTAAAGACTCATTACAACACCTTAGACTTTTTGGCATGAAATAGTTAAAGTTTAGAAAACTGACACAAGGCAGAACAAACCAACTAAGGAGAGTAAGGGAAACGAACGACAGTACATGCAATTCATAATTACTTTTATACTATCCAATTTCCAGAGGCATAGAGGATATGAAGTTACAATACATAATAATTTCGCTGCGAAAATGAAGATAAGATAACGAAACTAATATAACGTGAAAATTATAGTGCAAATATAAACTCTTTGAAAGTAGAATGTGTATCGCGTATGATACGATGTGGAGCAATGAAACGCAACTTCAATTTTATATTTGATTACCTTTAATGCCTACGTGTTCATTTAAGCATGATATAGGCCATTAAATACGTCGGTCAGCGTGTGTGTGTGTGTGTGTGTGTGTGTGTGTGTGTGTGTGTGTGTGTGTGTGTGTGTATGTGTTTTGACCAGCAATTTTGAAACAGGTCACTTAGTTACAACTTACTTACGATCACTGCAAGTTAAATAAAACCTTGTAAAAATGACATAAATCAATGAGCACATGCACTGTAGGATATTAATAAAATTTTAAAGCCACTTTTTCAGGTCATTCTTGAGACGACTGTCTGCACTTAAATCATCGAAACCCGCCATGTTATCTTAATTAATACGATTATTTACATCCTTAATTACGCATGAATGTTACGAATAATGGATGTTACGAAAGTTCAATTTTATTCTTATCTCGTCAATCACCTGTCACTTTGGACATAACCTCTTTATTTAGGCTTCAGATAAAGTAAAAGTACCGTCTGTCGGTAGGAACCAGTTAGCGACTTTGCCCCTTCACTGGGCTTGCATATTTTGACAAATTCCTTGTAAACTGTGCGCATGCGAACGTAGAGATGAATATCTTAATGGTTGACAACAGTTTTTGTAGATTAATCAAATTATTCGTGTTAATGTTTTGTGTAAATATCATTTGCTGAGTCTCTTATGATATAGATGTTATACTTTATAATCATAAACTCTTAGAGAGTTTTACTTTTGCAGTGGTGCTAACATAACCGACCAAGTTTAGTTTATCTGGAGTTTATCTATATGTGCGTCACTTTCTTATGACACTAGTTTGACAGAGACGGAGGGAGAGACAAATTAAACCTGGTCTGGTCAAGTTAGGATTATCATTATTTTATTGATTGTAACTTTGGACGCACTAAGAAGTCGAATATGCGAGATATCCGAGGGTGGATATCTCGCAATGGGCAAGGTGGAGTACAAGAAGGTACCAGCCAACCTTCAGGTTTGCTGATCTACGAGAAGAAGACGAATATTTTCTTGAAACAGTGCGTTAATGTTAAGGGAAGTAAAAGAAGAGGTCGCAAATTGTAGAACAGGGCTCTAAACGTTGTGAATTAAATTCATTGCAATATACGCGATATAAATCGTCTAAATGGTTTCATTTCAAACTACTCACTCTAGTAGAATCCTACTAAGATCATTTCTCATCTTAGGATATATATAATAACCTTAGTTTAATGTAAAGTCTCTCTGTACATATGTTTACTTTCCAAAATAATTAAGGCATCACTCATTTTAAGCAGCTTAAATCGAACCTAAAGGTTTAAAAAAAAATGCTGACTGTCGCGATTTGAAAATGACTGCGAAACAATTGGACCTAAAACACTTCGCAGAAAAACGAGAGTTGAAACCGTGGTACAGTAGGTCCCATAAGAAAATATTAAATACGAGTTTTTACCCGTAGATTCGTCCGCATTTCATTTATGCATGTTGCGGAATAAAAAGTATCCTATGTTTAATCCATTATCTGTCTGTTTACCCATCTAAATTCAATCCAACCGTTAATGCGTGATTTAGGAACAAACATCCAAACATCCGAATATCATTACAGTCACATTTATAATGTAAGAGATATTAGTAAAATACTGATAAATAGCATTTCCCTCTTCCTTGCCATACATGCAATAACTCTTCTGTCACTTGGTACAAGTTCACGACCTCACGTTTGATCAGCAACCTCCTTACACCATTCTGAACTTTCATGTGCGCTATCAAGGCCACTGAGGCCTCGTCAGGTTCTACTCGTAACTAGGAACCGAGTATAAAGGTTATCTGGCAATTTATAATGAAACTTTACTATTTTATGTCGTAAGGTTCGAACATACTGTCAGGGACATTAACTGATTAGATGAGGCACCATTGAATTGCCTCCCTTTTTCTTAAAAAGAGACAATAGTTTAAAGCCGTGACAGTAGGTACATGTAATTAAATGCAATTATTTTTAGTTAAGTTAGTCCCGACAGTTTAGTTAACGTTTCAAATTAAAAATACTCTCGACTCGGCAAAAAAAATTCTAACTAATACTCGACTTCTAAATAGGTGAGTGAGTTAAGTTAACGTGTTGGTAATTTCAATATTTTTTAAGACATAGGCCATAGCCATAATATAGCCTGATACCCTGCATGCGATCGCTTAAAACTAAAATGACTTATAGCTCTGAAATTCTGAATAAATATAAGAGGATTAAAGTTTAAAAGGTGTTTAATTAAATTTCGTATGCGACTAAGATACGAGCTATTTACTACAGCGTGTAATTGGTATACGAGTAAATCTTTTAAACCAACACACATGATAATCATATAAACAGATTGTTCGTGAGTTACTTTAATTAACAACCAACGCGCAATTAACTTTTTAAGGCGCTTTTGCACGAGGCGAAAATTTTCGTGCAGCCGTCACGCGTGTTGACTGCACAAATCGGTTATTTGACACTTCTATGATAGATATGGCATCTTAAGCTTTATGAGTTTTGATAAATTAACGTATGACAATTAATATACTTTTAACAAACAGAATAACGTTAAAAATATTATTAAAAACCAACTTAACCAAAACCCCAACGACCAACCTTAAAAAAGCTGTTCAACAAATATTTAACCGAAAAGAGACAAACGTAACCCTCACTTCTTGCGGCCGTCGGGTAAATATTGCATACATAGTCGATACTTCGGTATCAATGCCGAGAATGTACTCTATCCCCATAAAAGGATTCCGATAAAGACTAAAGTTCAAGGTACCTATTTGTAATTTGTGAACGTACAGCATCCGCGTTTGGATCAAAATACCAATAAGCAAAATAACATTACGTATCATTTATTTATAACATTGGAAGGCAGACGAACAGGTGGGTACCTGACGGTAACTGATCACTACCGCTCATAGAGACCCGCAACACCAAGGAGACTGCAGGCACGTTGCCAACCCAGAGGGCTAAGATGGAATATCTCTTGTGCCAGTTATTTCACCGGCTGTCTTGCTCTCTACGCCAGAGTACAGCAGTGCACGCTCTGCTGTTTAGCGGCTGGATTTTATTAACAAAGTAAAAACGTTTTTTTATAATGTTTCGTTCGTTGACGGTCGTCATCTGATAGGTCGAAGTGGTGTATAGGTACTCAGTAAAAATCTAAACACGTCCTAACTTTTCTATTAGGTTGCGTTTACATACTTATGGGCACCTTTAATAAACTAGCCTGTACCTTTCTTTAAGGTACGCAACGCGCGTCCGATTCCTATGATACGAGAGGGAACGTTTATATGAGTGGCGGTGATTACTTACCATTACGTAACCCGTTTGTCCGTTTGCCCACTTTAATGTATAAAAACCCTTCACTGCTCCGATTTGTTTGACGACTACTGTACTTGAACTCAAAGACTAAATAGAGTTGAAAAAAGTAACATTTAAAACTATTTTTTTTAAGCCATCACGCCATAAAATTACTAATAGCAAAATTGTTTTTAATGATTACCTTTAATAAGTTAAATGTGTTGCGGGACTATTATGTATTGTGGTATTATTAGCACGAGCATACTAAAACTCTAGAATCAACTCGCGCATGCTCTGTATATGATTAACTTATATCTAACTAAAATTTTGCCATATCATCCTCACCGATTGTGTGGAATATTAAACAGTATCCAATAGCAAGAGACAATACAACTTTTATTTTCACGTCAAACATTATTACGTTTTGTTATATTGGATATTTAAATTTGCAAACGTAATGATTACTAACTAAAAGCTCGTTGAAAGTCCAACAGCGCCGGCGCAGCTCTCTCCTGTCATAGAGAACCACTTGTTACGTATTACGATTTGATTTTACTATGCAACTATATTCATTTTACTAGTTCGTATTAATAATTGAATATTGTTGTTGGAAATTAATGTATACAGTCAGGTATGTACTTAATCTTCTTTCTTCTTCTCTTCTTTGTTGTGTCTTCTTTGTTGTTATTTATTGCTGTTCTAATCTTTAGTGTCCGAAATAAATTATTTATTTTTCTTGAAATATCCTTACAGACCAATAAAAATAAAAAGTAGAATCGAGTTTTTTTAAGAGGGACAGGGGTAAGGTAAAATACATTCATAAACAATATGGGTGAAATAAGCTGTTTCAACTATAAGATTGTGACAATAGTTGCAGAAACCATATTGACGATTAAAAAAGTAGTTTTGACGATTTCGGTGAAGTTTTCCGCATCAATAATTGTATAGAATATTTATCGTAACAATTTGTTTTATTATCATATCTTAAAATGAAAGAACTGGCTGAAAATTCTTTAATAAAGCTTTAAGGACGATGGGGACGCATTTCTAAAAAGCATTTAAGGATGCGTCTCTCGATCTCAATTATTCTGAAATGAAAAAGAAACTAAACTTTCCCACGTAGGTAATAGAACACCGCATTCTACAAAATAAGAGTAACATTAAATTAAAATTAAAACGATAAATAACCCAGTGCGAGAAGACACGACAAACCACTTAGCTGCTGGTTACTTGTGACAACCTCACTGAATTAAGATCTTCGCGTGAACCATGCTAACTTTGTAAAGTACTATAGTTGATGTTTAATTAACTTAGATTTATCTCCAACTACATATGTGGTTTAAACAAACCATCAACGGATAGACACTATTAGCTTTTGTCCCCGTTTTTTTTTGTACTATAAAGACACTAAATTACGACCCCTTTTACTCACTGAACTTTTTAAATCCTTTCTTAATGCAACTCTCCCTCCCTCTTAGGAAGAATTCGCGTGGAATTATTAGCCTATATCCGTCAGGGATAGTGTAGCTTTCTATTAGTAAAATATTTTTTGGAATCGGTTCAGCAGTTTCAGAGATTACCCCCTACATACAAATAAAGAACAAAGTTTACCTCTTTATTATATTAGTCTAGAATAGATAAATGAATTACATATTTTAGTTACAAGGGCCAAACACGGCTATCCAGTATCCATAGATCAGTATATTTTTATCGACATAGTGAAAATGTCCAAACCAGGCTTTTAAATAAATAATATAATAAATAAATAAATAAATATCTCGGGACAATTTACACCAATTGACCTAGTCCCAAACTAAGCAAAGCTTGTACTATGGATACTAGACAACGGATAAACATACATATATAGATAAATACATACTTAAATACAAATAACATCCATGACTCAGGTACAAACATTCATATTCGTCACACAAATATTTGCCCATACCAGGATTTGAACCCGGGACCTCTTGCACAGTAGGCAGACACATGTGCCACTGTGCCATACAGGTCGTCAATAGAACCATCACTTTTGTTATCGGCAAAATAAACGACAGGAACTAACTTAAATCCTGACAGGAACATGAAGGAGTAGATTTGTAAAATTTGTTTCTATATGTAGACTTTGTGTCTTGGTATAATAATGTATAGGAGCAATTGAAATAGGAAAGAATCACCATTTCCAAATACGTTAACAACGTATTAGAAAATTTAGATTCAAATGATACTATAGTACAAGCGACCTCCAAGGAAATTACCATTTGATAAAACAACAAATTGCTAAATAGTTAAAAATATCAACGTTGAATGAGATAGAATAAAACACACACATAAGGTGTTTCCAGCAAGCGATGACTCACGATACATTTGTTGAGACAGTAATCCAGTTGGGAGAACCAGCAATTAAATGACAATCGTACAGTAATAAATAACTAACTACACTTTACTAGTGAAGTACAGTCAGCAGCAAATAGTGTTATGTAGGCCTCCCTCAGTAGGGAGAGCTCGAAAAATCTGCACCTAAGTCATTGTCAAAGGACTAACGCTTCGTAAACTTATGTTAGTTAACATGTCTTATGTCTTCATCTGTCAACGTGACTTTTGCCCTCGAATAACAGGAACAAAACATTTGTTAGTAATAAGATTGTTATTTTTTTTATGATTACTCGTCCTTTTAGACATATAATCTGTATATTATTTATTCGGAATTAGCTAATTCCGAATAAATCATCAAATTTACAATTTCCCGAAAGCCATTTTCTGCTGCAAGATAACTTTGGTCGTTTGAATTGATTAGGTTCAGATTATGTAGATTCATTTCACTTTCATGTATAGAAAAGAAGATGTGGTTAGGTTGAATTTGTTTTATTTCTTTTTCAAAAAATGGTGTTAGTAAAAAATTTCATTTAGACAAATAATGCATTCAGACCGTATTTAGACCAATGGATCTTCAGAGTTCTTTGGTGTACTCCTGCTGCCGACTGTACTAGGACGAGCGAGCGTTCGGAGGCGAGATGCGACGGAACTTATAGTCGTCTTTATTGGATTTATCACTCCAGACCTGTTGAGGTAAAATGTGGGAACACTGCCTCGCTAGGGATACATTGTTGCTCTTTCTTGTTATTTTACTGTGACAAGGCTTTGAAGCCGTACGTTTGGATTGGAGATTATGTTTCTTTGTCACGTTCGGATGGGATTAAAAGCTACTTCATAACATCGGAAATGGTTTTGACATGAAAATAGTAAACGGTTTTTTTATCGCGTACATCTAGACATATAGGTAAAGTGCTGGTTAAATAACACAACAATGTATATCATTTATGAATCCAAGTAAGTTGTGAATTCGCTATGAAGGATGCTCTTAATGTTCCTACACGTGATTATACCAATAATTCCAATAAAGACCTCCAAATGGCTTGAAACGTCTGATCTTAAATAAAGCATATTATACGTAGAAATTGCAAAAAAGTTTTATGCTGCGTGAACAGAGGTAGAATGTCATTAGGGATAAGAGTGTATATTTACAACAAAACATAAATATTTAAATATTTTTGCATACTAGCAGCGGTCGTAATATACATGTCATACGTCTAATAGCAAGTGTTCAAGCCCGAAAACATTAGGAGATATTAATCCTTATCTTTAAAAGCCATTTTCTAACGCGACTGTATAATAAATCTAATATGAATGAAACAAAGTAAACATCTCGCAATCATGCTTAATAAGTCCCTTCCGTCTGAATTTCTGCGAAACGTTTATCGCAAAGCTATACAATTTCACAATCAAAATATTATTCCTTAGCAAACCATTAGGAAAGTGGCGGGAGATATTAACAAGGGCCATCGCATTTATCCAGCCCACGCGCCGGGGTCCGTAGGTAGGATTTCATTCACATCCGCTAAAGAAGCGGCCCATTAGACATCGCTAAATTGACCACCTGCTAAAGTCGATTGCATACGGACGATCGGTGAAGGAATTGTAAAAACAATCAATTTTAGAAATTGATGAAGACATTCTTCGTAATTACGAGTATGAGGGTTCAATTTTTAGAACAAATAGTACACTGCAGATTAATTAGTATAGTTTTTACGTTCGGAATTTGGTTGACTATGAATTAAAACATGATTATTTAAAAAATGAATTTTAGTATTTTATCAATATAGTTCCTTTGCATCTGCAACTATTCCTGAAACTAACAAAGGCTGTAACTAAAAAAAACTCAGAACTATTATAACTCTAATAGGCAATCCAATAGTTTCGCATAAAGATTACTGCCACCTCACATTCCGGAGGAAGTACGCATTTGTTCACTCACGATCACGAAGACGCCACTCCATCGAAAACTATTACCCAGATTTGTTTTAAAAATGGGAAGAGACGCGACTTCGTGAGTGAACAGATCGATACCTTCAAAAGCTCAACTAGTTCTTAAATGAGACGATAATGAGAATATTCTGGTAGACTAGAAGGTTACTAAATGTAAGAGTGCTAAAGTGACTGACTTGTTACACGCACGGGTGATGTTTACAGATTCAATCTCACACTTTAACAAAATGTGCAGAGACAAACTGAAGTAAAAGAAACAACAGTATTAAAGGCATCTCTTAGACACAACATGCAACATGAAATACAATACAAACATCCTATTAAAACATCACACAAAATAAATCGGAAAATATACAAATACATAGAAAATTAACAAGGAATAAAATTAAACTATTTGCTTTTATTCCGCCGATTGTTACTTCGCCAAAACTATGGAGGCATATATCCAAAGGGCAAAAGAATTGATTTTTGTCATCTTATACCTGTTATATGTATGGACATATTGGACATCAGAGTTGAGGCCACGCACACTGCAGCATGTCACATGTGTACAGGAGAGTTTCGTTCCAATTTTCAAATTGTTGTCATGTTTTGAATGGACTGTGTAGTTGTGCTTATCGTTCACCTCAACTGTCCTATGTTCTGCTCTGTCCTGTTACCTATACCTTATGAGGTGTCAGTGGACATACCCTAACCACAAACAAATTCGCAATTAATGGCAGTAGACAGTCGCAGTTTATCTCACAGATCACGGAGGCTTTCTCGCGACATCTGCCGTCCCCTGCAGTCAGATCGCGCAGATACACCGCTCAAGCGTGAAGTACGAGGAAATTATTTCACAATCATTACGACTAAGAGGTTTTGTGATGACTATCCTTTACTTTCAAATGATGATATTGCTATTTTTTGGCTAGAAACTTCAACTTTTGCATGGAGTTTTCTGGAAGCGGATGTTTTTGTTTCCACAGTATATAACGATATAGACTTACGTATTTGATAAGTAGGTGTATACATCTACGTTTCCACACTAGAGTAGCTCTTATCATGATTAAAATTGTTTTACAAATGTACGGCAGGGAAGACTCTGATGAGTAAAGTGGATTTACCCTATTTGATTACTAGAACTAGATTAGGTGTCGCAACCAGATACATGCTTAGAATTTATTTTAAAATATTTTTTAAACTTTTTTCTTTTTGTCTGTCATGCTATCGTCACGGACACTGAATGAGAAAAGTAAGAAAAACAGTTTAATTTAAAACGACTAAACCGCTGTAGATAAATAGCTTCGTGCGCCAAAAAAACGATACGATGCATGCGCTTGCACATCAATGACCGACCTTCGCGCGACCGCTGCAAGGCAACGACTGGTTTTTTATCGATTACTTGCGGGTAAATTTAAATAGAATAATGTTTATTTTACTTTTTAGTACATATTTATACAGTTATGCATACCCGGCGACCCGCGATGAAAAATATGCCCGTTTTAGTACTGTGTAGACTAAGATCCCGAGATACCCTGGGCACTTTGGCGTTTGGTAGTATTTCTTGTCGTAGGCTTTTGATTCCATTATCCAAGTATTGACTGAAATACCAACTGGAGTATCAGCTATTGTCACTGTTGTAACTGGAGGTTGCTGGGAAGCAACTAACAGTGATTAGTTACCATCCCATCAACATCATCTTCGGCCTATATTGTATTGTTGGTTCTCCGAAAAAATATAAATAAATAAATAAAATAAATAAATAAGTGGCTCTATACACCGGCCCAGCTCGATTTGGGAACTTCACACACGCATTAAAATACTTTGCAGTTCTGTGCAATTTAACAGTTTTCTAATAATAATTAATATTTTTAAATATATAACACAAACAATTGAAACACTAAAAACTCGATAACCGAATTCCACTTAGCCCGCGCAGCGTACACGTTGTCTTACAAACATCAAAACAAAAATTAAGGTCATAGGCACATGATGTAATCTCTCACACTCAACATCCGTTATTGTGTTAAATCATGCATCGCAAACAAAGCTGCAGGTGGGGCCGAACCTGCAACGAATTCCAAGATATCTAACCTGTGCATCGGCCTTGAGAAAACAGCCCGCTGTTCGCTGCTGACCTTTTCCTCTCTAGCTTATTTACAGCGACCGAACCAGTATAAATCTTCTGCCGCGGTGTATATCCGCGTTGTATTGTCTCGAAAACTGTTCCTCTTTACTCTAATTGCATAACATTGGATTTTGTATCGATGCCCGATGATTTGTGTATTGGTGATGCTCAAGAAAATAAAAAGGAGATTGCCATTCTTTTCTTTTATTTATGAATGTGAATGAAAATCAAAGATAACTCTTAATGTTACTTTAAACTTATACGTTTGATCAATGCGCTATGAACTTAAACTTTGTGACTTACTTGAAAGCTTTCTTCCTATTTAAGTGATTGATTCAAGCACAGTCAGCTTATAATCGTACTCTGTAGCATAGCACTAGCACGAGACCACGGACTATTCTAAAGTATAATTTTAACGCTTTCTTATTGGCTTATGGTTGATCCCAATATTAGAACAACATTTTAGGTTAAAAACCTGTAAAAATGCCTCTACTACTACTAACAAAGACACGATATGAGCGAGCAAAATTAACCAATCGAAAATGCTTAATTTGCTTGTTCACGCTCTCGTCGAACTGTGTATAGCTAGACTGCTAGCTACTATAATACCATCAAAGTAGTTTGACTAAAGTTCATGAATTCCTCTACGGCCGAGTCGGCCAACACCCACAGATTAGAGCACGTTACACATTGGTTCAGCCATTTGCCTGCTATGAAATGCAAAACGCGTTAATGTATACCAAATAGTCGCTTTGTTTTGTAAGACTTGTTTACTATACTGATCTGTATCGCCAGTTCTCCTCGCGGCAAATGATACGGATTACTAACATTCTTTAGCAATCGAATCGTGTTTTAACTTGTATAATGTCCTAAAAAGGATAGCACCAAAACGGGGCAGTTCATTTTCTAGTTACGATACATATTATTTGTCAGTCCTTAAGTAAAGAATAGTTTTCCAATATCATGTTCACTCATTAAATCATCAAAACTCCACTCCCTCCACTCCACTGCCAAGAATATCCTGTTATATTACAAAAAAGGCAGATTAATTACTAGCTCATTATTATCTAGCTGCTAACTCAAATTCCCTTTTAGAAATCTCTAAGGAAAGACCACTACTGACAATAAGTGGTGTTATAAGTAGTTGGTTCCACCTACTTCAGAGCGACACTGTCTTGATAAAGTCTATTATTATAACACGAACCGCCTCTAGATTCTCTTGTACACGATATAGCCCGGGATAAACGCTTCATGCACTACATTGTTGCGGGTATTGAAACCAGCCGGCGGGCTTGTCCCGCCTTGTCCTGGCTTCTCAAGATCCACTATCAACTTTCAACTTTGTACCGCTCGCGACAGCACCGGCTGTTATCAATGGGCTAACATTATTTATAAGGGGCCACATTGGCAGCTACAGGATTTATAAGGGCTGAAAGGGATAAGAGTTATGGGATGCGCTGAGTGTTTACTTGATTTTCCATCTGCTCAACCGGTTCTTAGATGGCTTTGCTCAATACGTATTCGGACAACTTCCTAGACAAATGAAATTGGAAAGCAACAGCCATTCAACGCTTTGAAAACAATTCCATTGCCAATAACATTTCCACGACCAAATGGAATTTCCAGTTAGTAACATAAACATAACAACTTTGCGAATAAGCACTATACGAAACTGGTTAACTCAATCTAGAACCTAATGCCATAAGTCAAGTCTGAGTTCTTTCGCGGCGTACAATTTAATCGGGAGAAACCTCTCATTACGAGTAACCTACATAAGTTACGAAGAAATGAAAATGCATCGGATGGAGTGGACAAACTTGAGAGAAATTACCTGATCGAGAACTAGCGAGGTGCGCGAGCCCCGTCTGTGAAAGTTATTGGCTCTGACTGACAATACAAGCGTTATGGACGCAAATAACCCTGCTCTTACGGCGACCAGTGATTAACGGACCGTACTGTGGAAACAGACCATCGAGGTTTGTACGTATGTTTCATTTCTGTTCTGTATAAATTGATAGTTTTTTGCAAGGCTTTCGTGGCAGTAATGTGGCCATTGACTAAATCATGGTTGTTTTGGTGTATATACCGGAGAATACTGTTGAACCTCATCGCAATGAGTAATATCTGTATTATTTTATCATTTGCTTTGAAGTCATTACAACATTTACTGTGCAGAGGTACTACAATGACCCAGAATTCAGGCTGGTTGACTGTGTGTCATCTACCTGTATACTCGTCAGGAAGCGGAATGACATACAATAGGAATATTCCTGGTCTTCACTTAAAATATATCATAGAATACACTGACCGTATCGGTAGAGCGGTTTTGTTTTCGCCCCACTGCCCATCGAAAATGCACCTTTAAGAGGACTGTGTACCAAGTCTTAAAAAGCGCTCTAAGTACAAACGGCGATGACGTTATCCTCCCTGTAAAACCCTCTAAATCTAAACCTATAGTTATGATTTTTTATATACATATACACTTCAAGAGTTTTATACAAAACGAATACCATACCATATTGTAAGAAATTAATCATTTCTATTCTATTTAATTCTATCCTGAAAAACAAAACCTACAAACCTAGTTTAAAGGAAAAAAAACAGCGTATTAAAAAGTCATCCGGATAAGTTTACCGCCGTTGGTATGGAGAGCGCTTGCTACGCAATAGTTTTTGTTCCACGTGAACAAAAAAGAAACAGAAACAGAAGTTTCACAGAGAATTCAAAACGCCTTATGCCAAAATGATGATGGAGAATCTAATCAACATGGTTCTGCAACAAAAAGAGACCCGCGACTTGTCAACCTTCACAAGTGCCCAGTAAATAAGATAAAAAACAATGCAATTACGAGTTCTTGACAGTTGTATTGAACTATTGACGCTGTTCCGTCCAGATCAAGTTTTTTTTATAGTGGAAATGTCTGAATGTTTTTGTTCTAATGGAACTCCATTCAAGCGTTTTATTATCTAATTTAATGACATAAAAACTACCGCAGTGCTACGTGCAGTCCGTGAGACGTCCCGCAGTTTTTAGGATTCAGGAACCAAATGGTAACAACCGAGCTCTTACTCGTATGGTTTTACCATTAACACCCTCTCTCTATCACAGTCATTTTACTTTTTTACTTGCTATCGATAAGCAATTAAAATTTCCCATAGATGATAGATATACTAATTGTGATTTTCAAAGACTTAGTACCTTACTCAGTGATTCAGGTTAAAACAAATACCCCAGCTTTATATTTAGGGAAGTACCTACCCTAAAAATGTATACCAAATTTATTCTTGGTGAGTGTAAAATTTTAGCTTTGTAACTTTTACCTATACCGAAACTATAAGGTGTAACTATTTAGTTTGAATTTGACTACGGTATTCTAATAATGGCCCCTTGAACCCTTTTTGTGCCTGAAATATTTTTTCCGCTGTCGAATATTAACATCCCCTTCAGCGAAGGCAGCAGGTTTATTTGTTTACATAACATTTATTACATCATTTAGTTTTACTTTTTACTGCCAATTTCTAATTATATTTAGTTAATTTCGGAACCAGAAATATATGCCATTATCATAGTACAAATTAAGTTACTCAAATTAAAATTAAAATCAGAATTAGCAACAATAAGCTTACAGTAAAGTAATATTATTACATAGTTGTAAATATAAGCATGTAGTATTTTGACAGACACTTCTGAAGTTTAGTAACTCAAATAACACTTTGAGACTCAAACATTATTCTGCAGCGAAAGAAATTATCGTAGGCTGTGCTATTTTCTGTCTTCAAGTATAAGTTCTATATAAAAAATATATTAAACAATTCCGTTACTGACCGCCTGAAGATATAAACAGGAAATTTGAAACATAAGTTTTGTTTCAAATTTCCTGTTTCTATCTAAAACATAACAGGGTGTAGAGGTGAAATATGAACCAATTTTTAACCAATTGTAATCCTTTCGCATCTATGTAAGTTAAAATTAATGAATAAGATTTTTATGGTGCTGAGTATGTACTCTCAACCAATTAGCTTTGTAGGCCACTGTAGAACCTTTCCTGAATAAATACCATAGGTAATGACTTCTCAATAAATGACATACTATTCCAGCTATGACATATTGCGCATACGTTCTACTGAATCAAATTGGTTGACTGTACGAGTAACTAACAACAAAAAAAACTTCTTATTCATTTCTCATAACCTCGCAATGTTTTAGTATTCATGACATATAACTTAGTGCCAGAGTCTCACGTACGTTCTTCCATGAATCGCGGCGCTATATCCTATGGGCCCATAAACTGGCGCTCTGTGTGCCCGCCGAAGCATTCCGGCGCTCGCCGATTGTCCGGGCAAATATTAATGGCGTACATTCTTTGTAAATACACTGAATGTTACCGTTTATTTGTGCATTGTCTTCCAATACGCAAGTTTTAATCGTGTGTTAGAAATAAGTTGGTTGATTTTGTAAGAGTCTTTGTATGCTAATATGTCATCATAAATACTTATCGAGCTATATCACAGAATAAATAATAGTACCTGCACGTATAGTCGACCAAGTAATTGCTTGCCCACTTTTACACCTTATCCGTTTGTAATACGGTCGAAAAGTGGTCAAGCAATTTTTTGGTCGACTATACAAAAGTTTGACTTCGAACAGTAACGGCGTTTAGGTAAATGAAGCGTCCTTATGTATCTCTGTCTATAGTATAATTTGTATTCATTCTCATGTGTGGTCACTCAATATTGCCGGCCCCAGTACAGTGGTACGCCGATGTTCTTGTAGCTCCGCGAAGTAAGACGCGCCTGGCTATACTTTGTTTTTACCCGACTATTTTTAAAAGTGAGGGTTTTTTAATTTTCAGTTAGTGGTAGAGCAGTGGTAGCTTTATTAAAGGTAGCGCCACACTGTACTGGTTGCAGTAGGTTTGGACCAGCTCGACCGGGGCAATACCACGCTCTTACAGAATACTGGCGTGAAATATTAGCTTGCTGCTGCGTTACGTATGATGAGTAAGCGATCCGGAGACCCATGGGCGGGCAACGGCGGGTTAAGGCGGGCAACGGATCAGCGATTTTCTTAGGGTCGCTGGTTCTCACGGGCGACGGGGAACACTTCATCCTTCATCTTCACCTACCTGCTCATTTGCCTCATTCTGCCATAAAAAAGTACAAAGAAAAAAAGGTGTCCAATGCATCTTGGTTGTAATAATTAAGTAATATTAGGTAAGTAAGAAACAAAAGTGAACAAAATTACACATACTAAGGACAGTAATAGACTATTCTGTGCTACAATTATCACGTATGAAAACTTAAAGGGAGGGTTGTTTGTGCAACTAATAAGGCCCAATTAAAACTTTAAAGAACAAGTGAGACAAAATTATGAAACAGCTAATAATTTGTCCTTAACAATATGGCCATACTTAACTAGTTTACTATAATGAATGCGAAATAAATTAAAAATAAAGTGTTGTTCCTGTTCTTATTTTTATAATTCTGTCAACGAATGAACAATTGAAACTGACACAGCTCCAGTACAATTCAAAGGTCATGTTAACATTACTGAAATGACATTATAGCAACAACAACTTTGTTGTTTAATTAAAACAGCACTTTGATAGCCGCTAATTACCCTCATCTCCATCATTAGCGCAGCCATTCCTTGCTTCCATTCAGCTCCAGGCGCCTTCGGACCTAATTAGATTAAATGCCTCTCCATCACCACATACTCAAACGTAAAGTACTTAAGTACTTTGTTAGAGGCAAAGAGATCGCATTTAACTGGTAAATAATCTATCAGCAATTACAGAAGGTCTCAACGGAACGAATTATAGCATTCGCAGACGAAGCCTGAGGGAATGCAGATCGCTTTTGCGTACTGCTCCCCAAATACACAAAAAACTTAGAAGCAAGACTTTAATTGCGTTTGAATAGGTACTTCTTAGAAGTCTGGAGTGTAAACATATCGGGATTTTTTGTTCTCACTGTGTAACGTTCGGTTGAACCAATGTATGCTTGTGAAATTGCTTTTATTGAAATGTGTATATTTGTGAAAAGATGATTCGTTTTCAATGCGGGAAAAACTAACTCTCCCGTGAGGTAAAGGTGAAATCGCCGGCATCGTGTATGTATAGTAAATTCAAATTTCTAAAAACAATGTCTACTTCCACAATACTGCAAGTAACCGTATTATTAAATAATATATGTATGTTTACTCGCATCGAACCAGCTGTGCTAAGCGCACCACCATGCATTCATTACTTTCCATTAATCGATTTTACGCTCTATTATAATGCAACAAAGTGCAAGAAATTACGGTTCACTGCGTAGTAAAGCAAATCGTAACGGTATAGGGCGAGTTCACACGAATATTGCGCTCATTAATAAACAATGAAGTAGTGGGAATTCGTGAGCAGTCATGATCACTGTACTGGCTTAAGGAAGGTGCAATTATATGATGCCCCGTTACGCGTAAACTGTTCGTCATTCTTGAGGTAACTGTCGCGTTTTAAAGAATCCTAGTTGTATGAGTAATTAGACGTGGTTAGTGTTGCTCTACGGAAACATTACTAAAGGAAACTTTTAAGCATGTTAACTATTTAACACTTTTTATTAAAACAAGTATGAAGCTCAGGAAACTTACCAAGTTACATTGGTTTACGTTGAATAGCTCGTAAAACTTACACACGTTTATACTGACCCTATTTGGCTTGCGATCAGTAAGCTGCAAGCACGTCTTACACATTTGTATTCAATAAGTATGATATACCTGCAGGCTTTTGGAATGTATTACCAGACCATCCAACTAACATCGTTAAAACTTGGATACCTATACTTACTCATTTCATATCTGAAGGACTGAAAGCACTTTTTTGCAGTAGGTACCCATTAATCTATAATTTTCCCTGTGGCCGTAACATGACCGGCCGAGTTTAGTTTATCTGACTTTATCTCTATGTTTGTCACTTACTTATGACAATAGTCTGACAAAGAACCAGAGGAGGATAAATTAACCCAGTCACGTAAACATCAGTTATTTTCGCACAGTATGTAACAAAAAATTATCTAAATTAGTTTAACAACTAAATCAGTTATCGCTCTTATTTAACAGTCAGAAATACTAAATCTTTTAGTACTAGTACTAAAGGTCACTTTTGTCACATTTATACATTACTGCCGTTATAGTAAGATGGCCGCCTAGTTTAACAAGATTTTTCCCAAAAGTCACGCCAACGTAATTCGAGCCACTAAGTTCATATAAAACTTATGAATGGGAAATTCACAGGGAACTTCACTGTTGAGCACGATATTATTCAACGGAACGCTTCCGATCTTTTTCTAGTAGATAATTATCTTCTCGTGTTAACATATTAGCTAGATGCTACAGTTAATTTGAAAGAAAGTGCAACGATGCACGCGCCAAGAGTTCAACGATACGGAAACCTAAATGTGAAATTTTTGAGTCAGTTACTGAATACGAACGTTTATTATAAGGCGGTAAAATTATGTACATAACAATGATAATTTTGTTACCTGTTACCATTTCATGAAAAACGAATATTATTATCGATCGTAACTACAACGCTCTGCCCACCCTAGAAACCTCATTGCCCTCTTGAATCCCGATATCATTGGATTTATCGAAATCGAAAGCTTCCTAGGCAAGATACTTTGCGAAACCAAAGTGCAACTATGCATTCAAAGCATTGTATAATTAATGCCGAATCAATGGATGCAGATTGAATGCAAACTTAAATTTATCTAAAAAAAAATAATCATCGCCTAAGTACGCTCAGAAACAGTACAGGTACAAAAACCATACACGCTAACTAATTTTTCATTTATAACAAGCAACGCGTGTTTTTCCTCGTATGCCAACGCCAATGCAGATTTATAGCACATCAGTGTTAAATACAGCAAAACCCACGCAAATTAGTTTTTTCAAAGCGCGGTACTAGGGTGATTATTCAATACCATGCATAAGTGTTAGCAGCAGCACAGAGTAAGGAAAAAAAAACTTCTTACTAGTCTCTGGCAGCAGCGAGTATTCAAAACTATGTACCCGCAATATGTAATGGCTTAGTAAGGTGAGACATCTGGCTCATGCATCACTGCGATATCACTTGGATAGTGGCGAATACATACACTGTTGTTTTTACAATCCCATGACAGCGACAATGGGATGCGAGGTTGCTCACCTCGCGTACGGTCTGCGCGTGAGTCGTCACAGTACGCAGATTACATGCAGATCAATCGATTTGTACCTTGCTGCGAGGTTGTCCCCCTAACTGTATTAACTTGGTTGTTTTGCGTTTGTTCTCTTAATGTCTTAAGACCTATGAGGCAAAATTGTGGTAGTCACAACGAAATGCATTAATAGCATTGTGAAGTTGTCATCCCGACATGGAAAGTTTACAAACATATTGTGTTGATTTGGTTTGCTGCATAACGGCTAGCACGACTATATTTTTTTTTATCTCCCATAGTGTCCAAATTCCCCACACTATGGCCGATTTAGATTGCTCAACCTTTGTAGACATTGAGACACATCAGGCTCCACTAGAGCGGCATATGTAGTATGTATATTTATATTTAATCCGATATTATGGCAATTAGAAAACATCTAGTACTTGTTAGAGAGTAAGGTCACAAACATGACACGTTTTGACCTTGAGTGCGTATTAGTCACTTGTAAATGGTATGTGTGATGCCTGCCTAACAAGGGCGGAAAGTTATACAAGGTGAAATCTGAGACGTGATCAGAACTTACTTTACCTAACTCAGTCAATGAAAGAATCCCTAAAATGACTTTTACGTGAGATGGCGAAACATTTAATATTTTTCTTTTTAATTTACATAAAATAGCTAGTATTTGCCCGCAACTTCGTTCGCGTAGTATTCGTTTGTCGCTATCACGCTGGAACTATGCATTTTTCGAAATAAAAAGTATCCTATATGTTAATCCAGGGTAAAAGCTATCTCCATTTCAAATTTCATCTAAATCCGTTGAGCCGTTTTAGCGTGAAAAAGTAACAAACATCTATGTCACACACAAACTTTCAGATTTATAATATTAGCAGGTATTTATGTTTATAAAGCCTGGAGTAGAGTAGAGTTTTAGGTACCATAAAAATTACAAGTGCTATAATTTAACATATTTGCCACATTTTTAAAAAACTGAAAAACTTTAAAATTATGTCAAATTGGAGTGCTTGTGAGTTTTGTGGTATAAAGGGCTAGCCTCGTATACTGTGTTTATTCTGCTCACTGTGTCAGAGTAATGCAGTGACGTCGCATAATTAGACGAGAACCGATTGTGCGATACTGGTCGCCTGTCATCTCTGCGTCTACGGTCGCAACTGCGGTTACGATCAGTGGTTACAGGGTTATGACTTTAACATAACATCTTTGGATTCAACGATGCGCCGCTCACGCTCTAATCTTTGCACAAGGATTCAGTCTTCATTGCTGGTGCATCGCTGGACGGAGCGATGTTATCATAGAGCATCACACTACAGCTTTAATTAACATGTTGAAGCATCGATAGATTGTTTTACAAGAGTTGCCGCCGAATGTGTATAAAATTAATATCAGTTTCATTTCTTTTCGGTGGCAGATCTTACCAATCGACCGATCGATCGATGTTTTCCATATTTGTTGTTTTTACTTTTCAAAACTTATTACTGTGGTTCTAGTTTTTAAAAGCTAACCAATGGATAAGAAATAATATTAGAGAGTTTTTGTTCCAAACTAGAATCCAAGTTATTATAGTTCCAAGTAATTATAGTCATAGACTCAACCCATTATAGTCGTAGATCAGATCTTCCTTGCAACACGTTTGAGATGGCTTGATAGTATCTCTTAGTGATATACACTGAACATGTTCCGACATGCAGCCCAATTGTTTCCATAACAATATATAAGCAATAATTTCAAGTGGTTAACCCCAAATAAAACACTAATTAAAGTATCTATCGATGGCTCGTGCTTGAAATCTTAAATGCCATTATTTGTTATAAATTTTAAAGATAGGCCAAATTAGAAATATCCGAAACCGCCGAACAAGTATGAAGAAAGAAATGTGCGGAGGAAGCGAGAGACGTATGCTGGGACCGGAGCAAATGACGGTTCTGTGCTCTCTGCCTACCCCAAAGGGAAACAGGCGTGAGCATATAATAATGATAATATTATTTATAACCTATCTCTGCATCCGTGCTCTAGCCTACAAAGCAATATCTGTTGTATACTGTGACATCGTGCATCGAAGCGTCGCGGGTGGGATCCTATATTGTATGAGTGATTGAATGACAATGAATGAGCATTCAAACGTGCTCTCTACGCGAACTGATTAATTGGTTCATTATTAAGCCCCGTGTAGTAATTATTAATTAACTAAAATTACTTTTGACTAAGAAATAAAAGACAAAATTAAAACGAAATGTAGAGATTTGCATCGTAATTATAACTACAGCCCCGGTTAAGATAAGATAATAAGTTGACTAGTTGATTAAGTATCGTATAACGATTTATATTTGACGACTCACTGCCGAGAATAAATAAAACATTGTTTAATGTCAAAAACAAGCAAGTGAATCGGCGAGTAAAAGCTCGTTCGGAAATAATAAAACAAATCGAAACAAAAATAAAGTTGTTTAGCCAAGTCTTCAAACACGCCGCAGCTCTAATTGAACAATTAAAAATCAGCATATCACATGTCCGTGCAAACAGCGTAACTAATGTCCGCACTATCTGTGCATCGGGCTGAACACGAGACGCGGGCGATTTTCCAGTGAGTAGCGCCGCGTGTGGCCGTCGCCGTGACGAACGAAAGTCGCGATAATTATTATCAAATTAGCATGAACGGTGTGAATAGGGAGTGTTGAAGGGCTTTGCTGCCACCTGGACTGTCAAATCCGTACAAAACGTAGTCCTCGTATTCCTCCCTGAATTGAGGCACTAGAGGAATGGTTTTTGGATATGATGGAGATGTCCATCGTACGTGTGCTTCTGTGTTTTGATGTTTGTGATATCTTACATGATTTAATTAATTAAATCCTAAATTGAAACTTTTTTCTTTACAAATATGTTTGGTGTGTAGAATTCGCGTACATTTTAGAAGTAATATAAACTTGCAGGTATAGATGATTTCCTAGTCCTTCTTTTATTCTAAAGCAATGATCAAAATTTTATAAAGGTAAAAAAAAATGTTATTTTAATGTATAAGCAATACCAGATCAGGTAAAATGGCAATAAATTACAATGAAACACTTAAGATTGTCTCTTTTGTACGTATAGGCACTAACGGTGCTTACGAGTATGTACTAAGTAAATGACATGGGAAACTCATAAATATATCCCATATCCCACATACTTAAATACATATAACATCCAAGACTCAGGTACAAACATCCATATTCATCATACTAACATTTGCCCTTCCTGGGTATCGAACCCGGAACCTCTAGCTTCATAGTCAGGCTAACCACTAGGCTATCCGGCCATCGTTATATGTCATTGTATGCTTATAGATTAACGATGTACGCCTTCTTTGAATTATAATGCAGTTTTATGCTACTTGGGTTAGTTCCGAAAATAAGCTAAGATTTAAAAAGGTGTATGTTTATGAAAATACTTTCAAAAACGATAAGCAAAACCTTTTCAAGTTACTTGAGAATCCTCGTTCTGTGGTTCTACAATAAATTAAGTATGTCTTCTAACGCAATACCTATTAGAGTTTGCGGTGTGTTAAATGCGATATATATTTACAACTTGATGTTCCCGCTAGCCGCTAGATGTTATAGTATATTCCACTAAATTTAATACTATGCAAATATGAATTTGCATCCAAATGGCTTCCTGTGGTAGCGAAGATGTTATTTTGAACGGTATCATAATCAAAATATGTAAGTTTTCATACAAAACTTGGGACATCATAGACAAAGTAAGAAGTAATAAGGTGGAAGTAGCGGCAGTATGACAGACGAGAGTACCGAGTGTTGGTAACTTTCAACATATTAATAAAACGGATCCCCCCACATATTTTTAAGTCGAGAATGTGATCCGTTTTATTAATATGTTCGAGTCTCACGGTAGTTTTATGTTAAAAACTTTAATCATAATATAAATGTTAGAAACATAAACTACTTAAAACAAAATAGTTCCCAGGACTTTGCTTTTCTCTGTAAAAGGAAAACATGAAAATAATTAAGTATGTGTTTCTAACAATGCACGTTTTAAAAGAAGGGCTTTACGTTATAAAGATGTGAAAACAAACAGTCAATAAAACCCTGCTGTATAAATATGCTTTGGCACATGCATATTTTTATACTTTTTTTTATAGAAAAGTCGAGTGGGCCCTATTTTATTTCGAGTAGTATATTTACGTCAGTGGCCCTAACATGACTGGCCAAGTTTAGTTTATCTCTATCTGCGTCCCTGTCTTTGACACTAGTTAGACAGAGACACAGCGAGGGGTTAAACTAAACCTGGTCTGTCATGTTAGGGCCGCTGGATACTAACATATTAAATAAAACTGGCCTAATTCATTAATATGTGAGTATGTATGAATGAAGGAGCATTTGTAAAATAAATTCTAAAATGCGGCAATAAATTCTAAAGTGCTTACCTGCAATACAATACAAATACTCTCTTTATTGTGCATCATACAAAAATAAACAAAAGAAATATAGAAAGGAGAAAATTAACATAAACAGACAACCTCTGACTAGAATCCATGAAACGCATTCTTCAGATGTATTCAGTGTCAATGACGAGTTATTCAATATAATATAATATAATATAATACAATAGTAATAGTTATTCAATATAATTTCACAGTATGAAGACCACAAATGTAGCTCACCAGTCTAGGTACCAGTCCGGGTAAAATATATCGGAGCGGGCACTGTGGTCAAAAATATTTGAACACGTATTTGACAATAGAGTCGAGTTTAGATATTTTAGAGCACCCTTCCTGCTCCGATATACTTAATGCTGACTGTACCAGTGGCCCTAACATAACCAGTCAAGTTTAATTTATCTCTATCTGCGTCCTATTCTTTTGGCACGTCAGACAGAGACGCAGGGAGGGATAAACTAGACAGAGTCATGTAATGGCCGCAGTAGTACCACTCTGTTCATCGTAGCAATGGTTTTTTAACTAAATATGAAACTCTTCTGGGGTGCTCTTTGCAATGGTATTTTCCATGTTTGTTGTACATATATTGGAAAGAAACATACCTATAGACATTTATTATATAGTAATTGTATATAAAACATCAAGGCAGGTGCTCAAAAATTACTAAGGTAACTAGCAAGGTAATTTGTTCCAGTTGGTTGTTGGGGGTAATATTTGGAACTACAGAACCGATTCCCAAAAATTCACTGATAGAAAGATACACTAGGCCTAGGGTAAAGTGACTAGACTAATTATGTTAAATCCTTATTCACTGTTTATTGCAAAACCATAATCAGCTTTGTGTATTTCATATTACATTTAAATGACATTATCCGTACTTACCTACTTTGCATAACAAGATCGCGTTCAACCTCAAGAAGATTGCATCGGTAGATGGCATTACGATAGCGTACGGTATGGTAAAGCTTCAAAAGTGTCTCAATATACACAGATTTGAATAAAATTTAGTATCGTTTGTGATCTTATCACATATCGCTAATCCCTTGGTCCGTGATATACTCTAAGTGTAACAGCGACAAGCTCATAGAAATAGTAGAGCATAGAAAGAGTTCTAAAATTGGAAGCGATATTTTAATATCTCTTTACTTTTAATGGCAATACAATGTGCCTAAAAGACACGACTACATACTCAAACCACACTCAAACCTACTCTTCAATTGTCACCCTGTGCACACATGAAACGTCAAAATTAATTAGATAACCATTTTGACAGTTTTCGGTGGGCACGCTTGACATATATAGTCGACCAAGCAATTGCTTGACCACTTTTGAACCTTATCCCTTTATAATACGGTTGAAAAGTGGTCAAGCAATTTCTTGGTCGACTATACTAAGGATACATCCATGCTTTTGTTCTTCTTCCAAGGACAAGCTCGAGGGCGAAACCTGTCACTGTCACCCTAACATGACCGGAATCAGGTTATTTAACTAATTATTATGTTTGTCTGGCGTACACTTCATTGAACGAAGAATACTGTGGGTATAGAACTTTTTTTATTAAGGTAAGTTATCTACTGAAAGTGAAAACTTTGCTCCATTCAAGCAATTTGTGTGACTTTGTTCTTTTCAAGTTATTTAAGTGATCAATGAACAGACGCTCAGATGATGAGATGATAGACGCTCTTTAAAATAACATCCATACTGTAGCCTAGAGGTGGTCCAATAATGTTTTTATAAAAAACCTTGGAGATATGATATCCAGGTTAAACTAATTCAATCAGTCATCAATCGATATAGCTTAGCGTCAACTTTAAACCAATTTGTCCCTTTCATTAATATTGGAAAGCACTCTGCAAACGGTAATTTGTCAGTATCATTAGAATACGGGTATCTCATGTAAAGCGCCTCGGTTCACAGACTGGTGCTCGTAATTGCATGGAACAATGCCCTGCCTGACACTACAGTGAGAAATTGTGATGCTTTCCCCAGATCTGTAGCCGGTTATCTAATTTTATTATATATTCTATTATAAGATAGTTGATTTATTAACTTATAACATAATCAATGTTAATCAATAGGGAAGCCGGTAGCTACTGTGAGACTAGACTTCCTGAATGCACCGAATGAAAATGAAAATATAAAGAATTCATATGTTACAAAGAAGTAATAAACTAATTTTAGACCTTAGTTATTAAGTGTTTGTATTGTTTTTGTTCATATTTATATTTTGTTGAATAACTTATTAAAATAAATCGTTTTTTAATAGCCAAGCACTTCATAAACGTTATGTTTGACACCTATAAGTGCGGAAAGCATGTTAAAATGATATTCAAGTTTATCTTTATCTTTCTTTACAAAGGTGGCACAAAACAAAGTAACTATCTGTTCGCCTGTCTTCAATTCTCATCGTGTCCGTTTCGTTCCGTGTCACGGGTTTTCTGTCATTTAGAAAATAATACAGACGGTTTTTATGTAAAATACATTCTAGTTAAATAAAAAAAAAACACCGTGCGAAGCCAGGACGGGTTGCTAGTAACTTATAAAATGAGAATATTAAACTAGACTAAGAAAGCATTTTGTCATCGGGCTGTGCTCGAACTTGTGGTTTGAGGCCCTTAAACCACGAAACTTTAAAAGTGCTACAATTTGACATAATTTTAAAGTTTTTACACGAAAATGTGACAAATATGTTAATCTGTATTTTTATGGTACAGGCCCCAGGTTGCCGTGCCTCGGTCTCTGAACCTCGCTCGCTATCATATTATTATGTATATTAATTAGGCTAAAAATAAATGAATTCTCCCATTCTATTTGGCTCGCGTCATAGCTTCGTTATGTGATTATATACACACTTGTAGTCTATAGTGTAAAGGATGTAGCATCCGATCGGACGCCATTTAAAAAATCCTTTTTATACTTAAATGCAGTTTATAATCACACCTCGTATAGTCCCGAGAATAGAAGACGTTCAGCAAAGGGCTCGAAACGTTTATATCATTTATTTATCCACATTAGAACAATACAGTTTCCTATATAATCAAGTAATAAAAACAAATTAGAAACGTTCGAAGAAAATTAGTAGCTCAATGGAAGACGCAATCAAACTAAATTTGATGTATGCACATCAAACTCTGTTTAATGTACACGCTAATAAACACGTTTATTAGTGCAAAGCACTGGCATATCCTTAGGTACCAGTCTCACTTGATAGCTCGTAATTGTACCTTTCTTGATACAAGCGCGTATACCGAAGCAAGAAATATTCCTAAACGTGTTTTTAAACCGATAGAAAATAGTAATAAAGTTTAATCTCACTTACAGGTTCTTCTATTTTGTTAGTTTCAAGATTTTCACACTTTATTCCATCGTAAAATTCATGGAATTAAGTTTAGAATCATATATACATAAATTCATGTGACTGTAGTTCAAAAAATACCATTCAAGACTCATTTGCTTGTTGACATTGACAATTCACCTATGAGTCACTGACAAGTCCAAATTTTCATTTAAATTAAATTAGTATAGTCTGAACTTTATCATCCAAGGCTTCAATCCACTAACATTTATTCCAACTCTGCATAAAATTTAAACTTATAATTAAATTCTCATCAAAACTTGATGTAAATACGCTATGTTTCAATCAATTTACACTCCGCAAGAACATATTACAGTTCATTCATAATAACAGCGTGTAAAATTTGATTGATTCATAATAAACAACTAATACCACCACTTCCTGTCCGCTTGTTGGAATTCAAATTAGCTAGCGACATATAATATCCGCTACTGACTATGTTCTTTTGCAACTCAGTGTAGGTTTGTAAATGCAAGGCTCGGACAATAAAATGGCTAGAGTTCTCGTAAGATTACATCTAAATTATGACCCTATTGCTTAGGAGTAAGGTTGATTTATAAAAGTCAGAAATGCGTCATCGTGGATACTTATTATGAGGCATCATTGTACTGCAATCGAATAGGATTGTAGTAGTATGGTGCGTCCAGAATTTGCATTCATGACCACGTAACAGGTGGGTGGTCATTTAAAATTATCAAGAATATTATGTTATCTTATCTTATCTATTAGGGGTCGTTATCTTATCTATTAGTTTATCCGTAACACTTCGACCCAATGGGATCTTTTGTGTATTTACCCCTCCTTCGCACTTATTCCATCGCTTTTTCCACTTCCTCCATAAAGTGGATGATGTGGAGCAGTGGTAGTGCCTTGATTTCTCATGGTTCGGGGGTATCAAGAATATTAAGAAAAATTAAGCATCCAATTTTTTTAATGAAAATTAATAAAATTAAAACTTTTGTATTAATAATAACGCTAGCGAAAGTGTAATAAATTCGAAGATGTAGGCAGAAAGCAATAAAGTATCAAAATAATCATTTACGTTTAGAATTTCTAAACTATTCACTCCGTTATTATTTTCCAAGTCATTAAGCTACACATTAATTCACTAAACATTGACATAAATGGGTATATTTAAAACTTCACTTAAATTCTTCGAGGGCCGGACCGTGAGTTTAGGGGGCCCAAGACTAACAATACTTAGGGGCCCACCTAATTACTAAAAGTAAATAAAATTATGAATTTTTCGCATTATCGTCTATTTTTGACTTTGACATGACTTAGCTGGGGACCCCTTGAATCCACAACACCCTGGGCTGAAGCCCAAAAAGCCATATGGTAGATCCGGCCCTAAGTTCTTCCTAGTTCACGTTTTTTCTTTAATAATAATGACCCAAGTAGCACATTAAGTGCTACATAAGCTGTAAAGTAGCTATATAGAGGCGATCACTTTTATACAGCTACTACTAGAAAATAGAACTTATTATAAGACCTAACCCTGGTGTATCAATTTCTCGTACCCCGGGGCAACAGGGTAAAACTAATATAACGGTGCAGCGCAAAATGTGGGCGTAACTAACCTGATACTGTTTATTTTGCCTGTTAGAGAGGATTTCTTGACTTAGCACAAAAATCCGCTCACGATTTAAACCAGGTCAGTTTGTAATTTGAGATATTTGACGTGGAAGGAAATTTGGCTAGCGCTATACCTCGTTTTTTGTAAAATGAGAAAAGTAGTACACAATTTTAGTAACTTTTGCCAAAGTGCCAAAATAAAATATAGTATGACAAGTAGCCTTTGTCAAATAATATTATACTGATATAGTTAATATAATTTATTTTAATATCATTATTAGCAGTTCTAATTTATTTTAAAATAGCACTTTTGCACAAAAATCTCACCAAGATTGTTTACCACATTTCTCATCTTAAAAAAAACTGCGTAATCAAGATTTATTTGACGTTTGATTCTTATAGAAACGAAATGTCAAATGCGAACTTAATTCGCTGCTGTACTTCAGAACAACCTATAACTACGAGTACAACAGGCCGATGTAGGTATGTGTGTATGTTTTTTTCTGATATAGTTTATTTTTCCAAATAAAATCTATGTTTGAAGACCAATATTGCATCGAATGCGTTGTAAACCGTTTGCTAACGGAAGAAACACAAATACCACTCTAATATTAATACAAACGCAAGTCACCGCTCAACAGGTGACGCGTCAAATCTACGTGGCCATTACTTACAACTTTACAGTATTAAAATAGGAGCCACAATTGCATGACTCCAATGCCCTGTCAACTTGTCGCAGGTACTCTCACAAGTCATAAACGCCGTGGACCATGGAAGTATGGCTCGAATTCGTACGTGTTAATTGAAGTTTGGAGAAAAAATTAAATATTTGATTACAGTTAGTTTTACAGTTTTATACTAGCAGGTCAATAGCTTGATAACGGTGTTTTTGAAGTCATAATAAAAACATACTAGTAATGTATTGTAATAATCATATCAATATTAGAGTATATTATGAAATACATACACATAACTTACGATCACATGTTTCATTTGACACTTTAGATTTTCACATAATTATTGTCATAATACTCTACACCGGAATTTTAATACGCAAAAAGCATGTTTGTTATCCTCGACGTTTAGATCGCGTTTCAACTAAACGTTCCGATTTCGATATACTTATGTATAAGTAATCGTAAGTATCGTCAACCAAACTGAATTCTACGCCATTGTAGAACCCTGTAACAATGAATATCATAATGACTTTCCATGACCCAAACTGATACAACAAGTGATAAAACAGCTAAGTGATTCACTAAGTGACAGGTATTAACACCTGTCACTTATTGCGACAAGATTCTAATATAGTCGAGAATTCAGTTTGGTTTAGGTACATTAGTAAAATCGTATCTTTTATCAGACAGGCTAAATTGACAAGTGTCATGTGGTTATTTTAAACAATACTTTTACAAACAAACAAAGACAAAGACATAGAGATAAATTACGGCTAAACTTGCGGCGTTCATTTTTAATATGTAGAGTCATTTTCAACAGCTTTATGTGTATATAAAACAAAAAGGAGTCCGCCTTATTTACAAATATAAAATTTGCATTTTCCCTTTTGTTATCATTTGCACTGTTAGTTTAGTCCGGCTAATAGAAAATAAGATTGAAAAACGTTTTTATTAAAGATAATAAAACTAAACAATGGCACTTGAACTTTACCTTTTACAGTATCCAATATTGTCCATGACCTTTCCAATTGAAGTTTTAGTTGTTATCTTAATATTGTAATGGTCTCTAATGGATTTCGCTACAGTATTTTATGATGTCGAAAGATTTTACTATCATCTATCACGCAAAACTGTAAGTAAATAGGTTCTATTGTGCCGGTATTAAAAGAGCCCGTGTGACTTGACCTCCGTAAAATGTATTTATAATCAATTTGTACAGGTCAAATACTAAAAAAATGCAAATACAGAACAGAATTGTTACTTACTATATACTGAAGGAATACATCTTTGTAGAATCATTAGAAAGCAAATACTACCATGTTATATTAAACTAGTGACTCGCCTCGGCTTTGGGTACAATTAGGATTTAATGTGTAAAAAATAGTATTTTATCTACACATATATCATAAATGCTCTATAATGCGTTCAGAAACCGTAGGCAATGACCAGCATTATAACAACCAATATTATTATGAGATTTTTTCTGATTTGTTTCTATATTTGTTCAAATTCATTTTTTATTACATTATTTTTATGTGTACAGTCTACATATAGATATTTATTAGGTACCTAGTAGCTAGTAGCAATGCAGGCCATTGCCCTATGGCTTCTGAACCCATCATAGAGTACTTATGATATGTGTGTAGATAAAGTAATGTATGCAACTGTACATAATTAGCTCTTAAAACACTCGTGTGATCCTATTATGAAACTCGCTAACGCTCGTTTCATAAAACCACACTCGTATTTTAAGACCCCTCATTATGCAACAGTTACATAAAATACTATTATGCAACTGCTATATAATGAGAGGCCTTAAAACACGAGTGTGGTTTTATGAAACGAGCGTCAGCGAGTTTCATAATAGGATCACACGAGTGTTTTAAGGCCTCACATTATACAGACAAGAAAATTCTTAGAATAACATTGGTTGTAATAATGCTGGTCATTTTCTATGGTTTTTAAATATGTATGTAGATAAAAACTATAAATGACAGTGAAAACTGTATCAAAATCCGTGTGGATTAAAAGAAGTAAGCGGCCGAAGATACAAGGACAGTCAGGAACGGATAGCTACTTTGTTCTGTACTATGTATTAAATTTGCTGTGAAAACTTAAACAAAAGCTGCCTAAGGCTGTCTAAGGGCGGTGATCACATACCATCAGATGACCCACTTGTTCGTTTGCCTTCCTATGTTGTATAAAAACATTTAAGCGAGATTTAGTACAAGACACAATCAGGTGCTTTATATAAAAATAATTGTGATAGCGCAAGTAATAAAACATACGTTTTTATGTAAATATATTAACTAATACAAAAAGTTCAAATAGGCAATCTATATTACGTACAATGTTTGACCAAACATAATGCTGTCATTACGTATTTGGTTGAAAAATTATAATCAGATCGAATACAATTTTATTTAACGTGTGATCAGTCCACCTCCGCACATTGAATTGCGCAATAAACTTTCACTGGCGAACTATTCTTTGCTCAAACTTCAATTAGCATCCGAAACGTTTTCTGTTTTAGTCCAACATTACTGTATGTAAAGATAACTGGGTCGTGTTATGCAAGGATTGGAGAACATTTTGTCTACGACCGATCGTGTGTGAAGTCAAGAATAAACTTAACGCAATGTTGTGATAACACAAATTATGTCTTCTTTTGTTTCATTATAAAATGTGATCTCAAAACTATGGCGGTAACATTGCATTTAAATATAGCTACGAATATTAAGTAGTTCCTTAAAAATAGTTAAACAATTCTACTTTCTGCATTTGCTCGTAATCATCATTCTTGCATTCGTCAATCAACATTCCTCTCTCCAGTCACAAAGGCCCAAAACTGATCTGATACGCAAACTATATCTAAAATCGGAAACCGAACACGGCCAGATACTATTACCGCAAATAATACGAAAGTCAATGCCATTCACCGTCCGAAAGCATTGATATCGCAGCGAGGAACAGTCTAGTTCAATCTGCGATCTGCTTCAATCATTCGTTCATTCTTTTTTTCTTCTATTATTTTTTGCGCCTGTGGTTACCTCCCGCGTAGCTTTTTAAATTACCACGTAGATTACTTGGCACGTAAATAACTAATTGTAACGATCTGTGAGCGGATGGCATGTTTTTGCGGTAAATAGGTGTAGTTAATGATGTATTTATTGGAATTTAAATTGATTATTTTTGTACGTGGAATCCATTATGCACTTTGGTTTTACTTAGTTTTATTTTACTTAATGTACCTGAATTATTCGCGTGGTATTCGATTAAGGCTGGTTAAGCTATGTATATACTTATTTTTTCGTTAGTATAAAGGCAAATATATCTACGCTATTGAACGTGTGAAAAACATCCTTACAAGACTCTATTGTGAAGAAAATAAGAGCTTATATAGATATTTTACTCCTTCGAGTGTCCAGCTACTTCGGACGCAGGCTGTACAATCAAGTCACTGTGTACAATGCTATAGTTTAAACATCTTTGTAACTACCGTACGATATTTACCAGTCAAGCTGGAGGCGAGCTAGCTACAAACAAAGGCAATAAATAGCAGAGGAAGCATTCTTTGCTGAACGCTCGGGGGCCTAATCAAGCGTGCCGATTCGCGGTCGCAACTTTTTATTTTGATGAAACTAGCTAACAAATGGAATAGATACAATAAGATAGTTCACTGCATGAACAATAGAAATAATGTGTAACAATTGTTACACTTAAGTCTTAGTTTATACGTAGGTTTTAAAGAAAGTATTTAAAAAAAAAAAAAACTGAGGCATGTAGAATCGATTCGTTTCCAAAAGTTTTCAGCTTGAAGTTGCGGTACCTGCACCACAATTGACGGAAAGTAACATTGAAATCGAAGGGGAGAATATCAGTTTTGGTATATGGTAATCATAAACACTTTTGCAACAGATTAGAATGCATACTACCTATATTGAACTTTAAATGTACAAGAATTTGAAACTATTTTCTCCACAGTTTGTTTTGTATAGATTGAAACATCTATAATCGTTAGTTTAGACAATTCTCAGTAGCGTTAGCTTAACCGCGACACGAAAACTACGTTCCTAACGCTGCACCCACCGCCAGCGCCTGCGCAGCCGAGAACAGGTAAAAGACCCTTAATGGGATCACCTAGACTTAGAAATAAAACGCAAAATTTTAACCACGCAACCTTTCACACCGTAAAATTTGATTGACAACCAAATTGGGAGTTAAAAAATACCGACTATTTAATTTTATGAAATCAAGTTAAATTGATCATGCAATTAGTTATATCGTGTAAAAGGGGTTAAAAATAACTATAATAAACTAAAGTCAATCATCATCTGTTATGTAAACTGTGTAAAATTTAAAAACTAACTTATTTCAAGGCTGAATGTATACAAAATAATGTAAAATAGTACATTATTGTAGAGGCTGGAAAGTGAGCAATTAACTAATTAAGTAGCAAGTCAGTTTTGGCCGAGACATAACATGGTGCTTTTCACGACTACTGCAAGGAAATAAAAATCAATTCTTATAATAATTCTAATTTCAATTAAACGTGATATTAATATGAGCGTTAGGACAATTATTAAAGGATAACGAAATATTCTTGCCTTTGCTATTCATTGTTTTGGGGCCTCATCACAGACTATCTTTCGCCACATTTTCGAGCAGTGGCGTGAAAAAATAAATATCTCCCTGTCTCACTCTGCCTCCTACCCCACTCCTCTAAAGCTCTTTTTTCAGTGCCTTTAGTATAAGTTTTATGACAATAAACGTTACGAACGCATTCGCGTCAACTTCTTAATTACTATGAAATATTGTCAGCGCCTCTAGCGGCGCATATCCACAACAATGTTTCTACAATAATTGAGAAGTCAACGCTTACGCGTTCCGAACTTGGAAATTTAATCCAAGATCAAAAGTAAGGGTCTGCAGATGACGGGATCTGATGAATATTATGGTCAGACCAGCGGGTCGAATTTTACTTTCATGCGCTCGACATTAGCCAGCCGCGGGCCAATCAAATACGCGAGCGTTGATTTTACCCGGCATTGATAGGCGCGCAACCGGCGAGTGTCGAGAGCTCGTAAGTCAAAAATTGGTCAAAATGGTTTGTCATTTGATAAATTTATCGGACAAGACGATTAAGGTTCGACCACATAAGGGATCAAATAGCGTCATCTGTAAACCCCAATTTTTGATCTCGCATTTCATTTCTGAATATAGACGTTTATTGTGATAAAAAAACTTACATTTAAGATTCTGAATGCATCAATTTGAAAAATAAACTAAATATAGTATCGTGTCCTATTTTGTAAGTATTATCGAAAGATAATCTTCAATGACGGACTTTATTGATCGATCATCGTTTTGATTTTTACAAGTGCGCTTCAATTAGTCAGAACTCTACTAAGCGCAATTATTAACTTTAAAATGATAATACTATAAAATCTTCTAAGTCGGAAATACTAACGGACTCCACGATCTTTAAGAGCAAATCGTGATAAGATGATAAATGTAATTGCCTAAATTCACATAATTACGAGTGATCTTAGGCAATTAAGCAACATGTATCCACATAAAAATTCAATCGATGAAAGCTGCAGAACTAGTTCCATAACTTTTACTATTATCAAAATTTATCATCTGCCGAAAGGTTATGTAAGTGGATAATTAACGTAGGTGTATCAGTTAGCGATGAACCGACTGTAGTCAGTTAAACGACTATTAAACCTTTGTTATGTAACTAAATGATGGCTCTGTGAGTGAGTGGCAACGCCTACGGTACACTTAAAATCAAAATTAGTGCATACATGTAAAATTTTAAAAGTAACAATGGAAGTTCTCTAAATCTTTTGAAATGTAGACTTTTAGCTCTTGAAGAATCGCTTCTCTTTGGCTGCCAGCACCTGCAGGGTCGGAAACGGACGACGGATATTTTTAATTTAACAGGCTTTATTGGGTACGGTAATTGGTTACCATCAGGCGAGCTGCATGCTTGTTTGCTAACAGTCATTGTAAAGAAAAAAGAAGCTTAAAAAAATCTCACATACGAGTAATTTCACAGTCACGCTAAAAATTAACTTTGACCCATTTTAGTCGTACAAGTTGATAAAAAACAACGTTACTCTTTGTGCGTTTTAATCACGTCCGCCAAATTTAAATTGGCTGTCTATTAAAATAAACCTCCATTATCTACATAGTTAACTTTGCACGTACCTATTAATTGTAACATGAGTTATCGACAAAGTTAAAAGACCTACTATATTTTCGAAAGTAGCCGCAAGTATTTGTGAACTTAAGTGTACCTACAACATACAATATCATTCGAGGCACCTCTGACACCCACCGAGATAACATCTTAACTTTCGTAACGTTGGACAAAGAATGTGCTTATCTTGTTACTTAATACTAGTCAGGGACATTTAAACGGGATGCCGCTGACAATGTTAAGGAATACCAATAAGGATCAGGTAGCCAAGAGTTTAGGAAATAAATTACTGAAGTTTCAAATTTATATTATAGTGGAATATTTAATTTAATCAATACAACGTTTTGACAACTATAGAACTTACAGCTTAGATTTATCTTGCCGACGTGGCGCCGGTTGGAATATATACCGGCTTTTATTATTAAAGTTTGCATTTATTTCATATAAGGTTAAGGTAACGATCCCAGTCTTTTACGGGAAGATACAGAAATATTATATTAAAAACGAGAGACATGAAAATAATGTCGAATACTTGTACAAACAATGTCCTACACGTTTCACGGTACGGTTAACTTAGGTCGGGTTTGGTAATATAATCTGTTATTAAGCCTAAAGATACAAGAAAACTAAGGCCGTTCGATGAGTATAACATACTATCATCAAATCGGTGCTAAGTATTCGATGACATAAATAAAGCTTTTATAAGGTACCTACCAGTATTCGGTTTTTCAAAGGTAACTCCGTATATTTATAGTTTTTGCTTTGTTACCTTGATTGCCCGTGCGCATAACAAGCGACATTATTATGAATACCGATAATGCGTTACGCTTTATCGATAGCTTCGCGGGCAACTCCGAGGCAGCCCATCAATATCCCGGCCGGAGGGTGTATCGGCCGATATATCAACCGATAGTATCGGCCAGTGTCGCCTGCAACTAAATGCGGCAATTACCCAGTATTATACACAAGAATGCTCTGTGCGAATTAAAAATACTGGAATTGTAATACGAATAATACGCATTTATGTTTATGTGAAAAACTTGGATCGTCCTTGAATTGTGTCCTCCGATAAGAGAATCATTAAATATAATAAAAATAATAAATAATAAATATTTTTGGGACAATTAACACTAATTGACCTAGTCCCAAAGTAAGCAACTGAAGCTGCTTGTGTTTTGGGTACTGGACAACGGATATACATACTTATATAGATAAATACATAATTAAATACATATAACATCCAAGACTCGGGTACAAACATTCGTATTCATCATCCAAACATTTGCCCCTCCCGGGGATCGAACCTGGAACCTCTAGCTTCATAGTCAGGGTCACTAACCACTAGGCTATCCGGTCGTCAAAAAATATATCACTTTACAGAATTTCCATTTTACTGAACGCTTTATTTTGCTGAAACCGACATAGTCGCAAATCTAATGTAACCTAACTTACATATCCACGGTTTAGATATCCTAAATATTTAAAATGTACTCTGAAACTCGGTAAACTTACAAAATTGCGAAATGAACGTCGGCACTCGGATGTGCGCTGGAAAACATAAATTCTTCTCTATAATTATAAAAAATATTTTAGAGATATGCGTGAATTGACAACTTATTGGACTAATTATTAAGCCTCTCAAATTTTTATAAGCGATCTAATTGGTTATTTGTTACAACAAATGACCACTTTGATTCCAGTAGGTAGTGGCTTTAATGAACCATTTGATAATTAAATGAATTGTACCATTAAATTAAACGTAACAGTAAAAATCATTGAAGGATTATTAACAATGATCTTCTGCTGAGTCATTCACCTCACTCTTCTACGCACCGACTGATAGTTGGTAGAAAATCATTACTATAAATATAAGCGCAAGATTCAGTTTTTTCGAGCCATTCAAATTATATCTCAATATTAGACACGTACGAACGCAATAAGATTCATAATAGGAACCGGGTGTAGAAACTTTTTATCGCTCCGTTCGGAATTACTCTATCGAAATAGTAATAATCATAAGCGAGTTCCGAAGTTGTGTTTACATAATCTTATTAGCTGCCTTTCTCCGGACATTGACCGCGAACCAAGGCCACTTGACGGCCAATTAAGAAATAAATTTCCTCCAATTTACCTAAACATTTTTAATTAAACTGAGGCTTTAGTTGTAAGTTAAGGTCAATGTTTAGCGTGACGTTTTAGCTACATAAACAAATGACTTCATTTTGTTATGAGAGAAACGGCGTACAGTATGAGAAGTGAATAGAATATGTCGGTCCTTTAAAGCATTGGTAGCCCAGAGTGATTCTCAGGGACGGATCGTAAATTGCGAAGTTTAAGAAAGATTTAACATTTAATTACAGAAAAAAATGTGTTTCACCTGTATCCAACCGGAATACAACTTTAAAATGTATTAAAGCATTATAAAGGCTCATTCGTCTATAAGTTGTACAATAAAACTGCCTTAGCCCTAATGCAGTTCTAAAGCAGCTATTTCAGAAACCTGTACTGTACAGCCTTTAACCAGTCATTAAAATGCACAAAGGAGTTTCATTTGTGGCCTATTTTATCATTACAAGTGCTGTATAGCTGGCTAGTTGACCTTTGCACAATTGGGTTAAGCAGCTTTAAGTTTTGATTGATTTTCTAACTTATTTACATTACCTACCTAAATGAAGTATTGCCGTAACCAAAACAATTGTGGGAAAATATCGCGAAACCGACACGTTATTTATCGCTCTAGATTCCCTGTCGCAGGGGTTACGTATGTCAGATGGCAGTCGCTCCAATGTTCGAACCTGATCTGCCAACTCTAAGGTCACGGTCAAAAGCATACCCCAAATATAGAAAAAGAAAAAAAGAGTTAGGAAAATGGTAAGCTCTGGGACCTAGTTCAGGCAGCAACTTCGAAAATAACAGTGCTTACCTTTAGTACTCACGTTGTAACAACTGGTCTGTTACGAAAAACTTCTCTTTTTAATACGTTCGATTTGAAATACTAATGTCAGTGATTTAAAGAGTTAATTATCAAATACTCATAACCAATAAAAACTTATAGTACTTTGTGAGCCACTCTACATTACATGTTCCTAACTTTATTACACGAATGAAATTCTCCTATTAATTCTGTCATTACTTCAGCCAAATCACTAGTTCTAAGTGCCGATGTTCCGATTGCCTTGGAGGCAGTTTTCTATGTGATAATGACCGGTGATGCGGCATGACGGCATTACGTAAGTGAGCAAAAAGCAGCCGGCGTAAACACGGTCGCGGTTACTCGATTGAATTGCTTCACTGACTCTGAAGTGTTTGGAGAAATGACGTTGACATTTTGAATTAGGAACTAGAAGGTTCAGAGAACAACTGGCAGTCGCTTGTTGGAGTTTAAAGTGTGAAATCAGGCATTTTCGGCCTGGTGGTCGTCCAATATAAGGTGTGCGAATTACTCGCGTCAAGGTAGTAGATAGAGTTGAAATGCTCAAACTCAAAACGCTTTTATACCTCGGACCGTTTTATTAGTTCCATCTCAAACTATGCATAAGTGTGAAAGCAACAGAATAGTCAACAGGGAAGCTAGTCAAATTAATTTTGCATTGGTAATTAACATGATGGGTAAAATACAAAAAGCTACAGACAGGTGACTAATGAAGAAGTAAAATATGCTTTCTAGCGTCCTGATTCTTATCATTAATTAAATTTTAAAAGAAACTCCAAGAAACACTTTTAAAATATGGACCAAACTGATTTAATTAATTAAATCGTGCATGAATTTAAAGATTTGATGCATTAATACGTATAGCTAACTAATACTTTAAATAACGATATAGCCAACTATTACGCTTATTGCGTGAAGCTTTCTTCTCGTAACATTTGTTAAACAGTAAAGATTTAACATAGCTTTTCTACAAATACATGTAGGTGAAATCGCCAGCCGCTCAACACGCGTCATGCAGTGTCTTTGTAAGATTTCTAAGCTATAGTTGCATTATGCACCTGTCCTGTTCGAATTTTCAAAAACAGCGAATTAAGAGCATGATTCACTTTTACGTTGAAAACTTTAGTCTCATAAGTATAACCTTCCAAAAATCGAGCATCGATGTTATCAACAGAACATTTTGTTTTGCTCGTTGACCATTTTTCCATTTCTAACCTGTAACCATAATAAAAGGACCTCTTGCGCTTCATTCAAATAACTCCATTCCACCTTTTCTCAAACCACTTAGAGGGGTACAAGAGTTCACTTTACAGTGGTCAGTATTCATCCCTGCCGCGCATCTCCTAACTGATTCTGAGGCAGTAAAAAGATACTCTAAGTTGCTATCCTTTGCGTTAACTTGTGATATGAGTGGGATAGCGAAGTGAAAAGATCACAATTCGTTCGCGACTGGGCCTGAATCAAAATGCTGTTCCCGGCCGGTCCAACGAGCTCCAAGATGCAAGAATGCAGGGCCCTGCAAGTGGTTCGCTTTCGAAATGGCTCGCAAACGTATGGTGTTTTGTTGGTTGCTTTAAACCACTCATTAATATCGGCATACAATCTACATTATAACGTCAACTGGAAATCGATAGGTGGGACGCTGTAGTAACGTTGTATGTTATCTTTTTGACGGATTGCTAATCAAATACAGCTTATAGGTAGTCAATAATAATAAATACTGTGTCGTTTGTTTGCATAGTCAACTATTGACATTACCTTTAAATACACGTCCAATATAGAAATAACGTAAAAACCTATACATAAGTGTATATAAACGATTAAAAGTGTGCAGTGGCTGCATTAACCTTCCACGCGTATGCAATGCGGAAGCCAAGTAAAAAACAAAATTTTAATTGGTCCAGACCGATTTTCATGCAATGCATATTAAATAAATACGACTATAGTCTAACAAAGAAAACAAACATAAGAAGACATTAGCAAGAAGCATAGATGTACCTAATATAAACCCAAGTCAAACTATTTTGCGCCCTTTAATATTTTTTGTTGGTTTTTGTGTCTTAACCAAAGCAAGTTAAAAACCAGTCGCATTTATTATTAAATTATGCAGAACCTTTAAGGTATTTTTGAGCGCATTTGTAAATTTACTCGGAAATGGGTTATTTAATGAAACCCATCCTTATTTCTGTAACTTCCTAGAAACCGAGCAATTTAACCTAATGAGCAGATATTTATGAGCCCATCCTGCCGACGCACTCGGATCCTTGCCAATTATATATTTATTATCTATTTTTACAAACAAACCTGTTTAAGTACTTTTATTAGTATACTTAGAATAGGTAATAAATATTCAGTATGATTTATGCAAACTATTATAGAGCAGTCGCATGTCGCGTCTGCAATTATAATAAAAAAAATAGAACAAAACCCTAAATAAAGACGAAAACCAATTAAAAAAAACTGGAATCTTAATTAAAAATACGATGAATTACGACACTTTTTTAAATTATTGTTATTAACTTACCCACAAAACCGATGACACTAAAATTCTGTTAAAAAGTCACACTGGTAAATATCCGAAAATAACACAAAAACTGGCACAACACAATAAGTTCTTGTTTCTAATATTTAACGTAGAAATTGTGTTAAATAGAGAAAAAAGTTCGTTTAAATTTCGAACGTTCGAACAGTAGATTTGAACGTGCGCTCAAACGCTCTCTCCCGACGCTCGCTCGCCGAGAACTGAACCCACGAGGCCGTGCACTATCTCTTTCCACAACTTAAGGTCTATGATAAGACTCAAAACATCCTTTTAGTCCTTTTACATTAAACTATGAAGCTGCGTCGAGAAAAGAATGCGATTTTAAGATAAAAGACAATATAGATTGATATAATTAAACTTGGGTAGAGTCAATATTCCATTTGAGATTTTTTCAAGCATTTTTTTTGGTTATTTTAGATCTTTAAGACACTTGCTCATGTTCACACTTTTATCTTCAGATGTTTGTACTTTCAATCTTTTCATGCATTATTTTTATAAAATAAAGGCATAAACCTGTGTTTTTATGGACATAAACGCGTTCTTTCGACAAACAGGTTGCTCAGGACCTCTGATTCTGTTTTCGACACAACTCGAGAATCTTGTGTCCCACAATTTACAAGTAAAAGTGACAGCGGTATACTTATATCAGGCATAAACACTTATGTTTTTACGGACATAAATATACTAAACCATATTTTGTTGCATTAAAAATCTGTTTGACGTAAAGACCCTAGAGTCACGGGAGAAAATACAATAGCTCTGTAAAAAATATTTGGATAAGATATTAACAATAGTAACATATTATATTTAAAGAAGCAAATACAACATGGTTCTCTATGAATAATGTTCAAACCGCGGCTGCGTATTTTTAAGAGAAGCTTTTGTTTTGCGGTTTACAAATAACAGAAAACTTCACAAGTCTCCGGCGTCATATAGCTTTTGCAGAACATTTCATAATGAGCATTTATAAGTAATATCGTATTTAATGTATGCGGCGACCGCGACCCTTATGACAGCGGCCACTCGGGCGATTGATACAATCATGGCGAAAACTAAATGGTGCTTAATAAACGACGCACCGCAAAAGCTCTAACTTAAACTTTTTATCGGGAGCTTTAAGCTCGGCGGTGAGTTATAAAGTGGTTTCTAAATATAAACCCTATCTCGAACCCGACACGCCATTGGCAGGTGCAGGCCTACGCATTTTGTACTAGGGTTCGCTTAAAAATTCCTAGGATATATCACTCATAACACTGACCCTTTGTTACTTGTATAAATACTACGAGCTTATAAGAGGGCATAATTTCGTATACTTTTTGCTTTTGACAACTGTTTCGCTTTCTTAGCATGCTTTTTTAAATATCCTGTGACCTTCATGCCTTTTGTTTGTGTATAATTTTAATTATCCGCCACAACCCTATCCAGTTAGGTCACCGTGAGCGATTCTTTCATTCCTACATTTATATGCTTCAGCTCGCTCTTTGCACACATTTAAGCGCTGACCATCAGCTTTTAAAAAGGTTACTGCAATAAATCCTTGTTAAACTCTGTGGTTACAAATAGAATATTTAAATAAAGAGCGTTTAGTAAAAAATCTTCTAACAAACACTACCAAAATGTCAACCACTAACCGCGAAGTGTGAAGACCAAACATTATAGCGTCGTAAGGTTATGTTTAGACCTTGTTCTAAAGCCAACATTACACAGAACCCTTGTAAAAAACAAACCTTTCCCCTTAGACAATCTTCGTGCGGAGTATGTCCATTTTTATGTCGTTTTCTTAAAGACAATTTTATAATTAAAGCCTACGTTTATCGCGCTTCGCAGGTATTCGCCAACCGCTGATATCTGTATCGCGAGTATCGCGATGTTTTGAGCCTGGATTATTATGTATAAAACGGAGGTGTTTTAACGAACTGAGATTATCAACTTAATACTTTGTTTACGGCGTTGAAAGCTTATAAGTTGGTTGTGTTACCATCGATGATGAGAACAGTTGGCTTCGTCTGGAAGAGACGACTTAAGTGAGATTTGTACATTTTTTTTACTATTGAATGACTTAGAACTTTTCATGTATGTTAAAAGTCAATGTCAAAAAAAAGACAATACAAATAAATCAATCAATCAATCATGAAATGAATGAATGAATGATGTTACGAATGGATTAGTTGCTGATATTGCTCAGGGCTGATGTGGTACATTTTAACAACAATCACACTAATTATGAACTCCTAAATTAGAACCTAATCACCCCTTTACTTGCGGTACCTGGGAAACAAAACGTGATTCGAGACTTGATAAAAGATATTCTGTTTCCTAAACTCAGTCAAACATAGATTATATTAACATTCCTTCTAACTGACCAAATCACCAGACAAATTAATGCCAATGAAATAACTTCAACTTAACTTAAACGTAAGATCTGTATATCACGCAATATTACTATTACTGTGAATAACAAAGCACTTTAAAGTAAGGAAACCACGGATAAAATGGAAAAGTAAAAATTGCTAAGGTTACGGCTATAGGGTTATAAAGGTAAACGGCGCTTATGTCATAATGTCTTATGCTTTTGACAATCGCAATCATACTATTTCCATTACATTTTGGACGTGAATTTGATCTGAATGGACACGTTAGGTTAACACGGTTATCCAGGAAAAGTTGCGTCACGAAAAATGCGTAGCTTCGTGTCGCTAAAGTTTAAAAGTTTTAATAATAGTAGTAGTTATAAGATAGCCGACTACAAAAAAACACCTAGTGCTGCTAGAGGTAGTCAGGTAGGTCCTCGTTATTGTAAGGTAGAGATTTCCATCTTCAGCAATCGCCACCTACCAATGAGTTTTTATAAAGTACGGTAATGACCAACGCTCTTACGGAGAGAGAAAACATCGACAGTACAAATATTCATGTTACTAAAAATATCCTATAGGTCTGATTTCCATGTAAAAGGAGTACCTAAGAGAGGTCAAGTGGCATTCGCTTTCATTTAATAATCTAGACGGCTAGCACGCGAGCTTATTTTCCCGCTTATCGCTCAGTGCGTCTCTCTCCTACTGGGCTAGATAGAAAGAGATAGGCTAAGAGTCAAAGCCAGTCGGGATGTGTCGAGCTAAGCAGCCTGTTCTGCCAAAACTGGGATCATAGTTAAAAGCGTATCCCGAATAAAAGGGGAGAAGCGGAAGGAGGATGATGATATTTAACAAGTGAAATATCCCGGAAGCCCCCATTTTCGTTTGCCACTAAACATGGCTAAGTAAGAACCATCTAGTTCCAGCTTAATTCAGCTATACCAAACAAAGATCAAGATTTTTTATCTGCCCGACGCTGTAACTTAAAAAGTAATTTTAATAACAACCAACAAAAACCTATTTTACAAACAAATCCGCCCTCCGTTTTTCTTCATACGTTATGGCACTAGGACGTGGTATTTTGATATCAATGAATATTTGAATGAAACTTTTAGTTTTGTCGACCGTACGAACTGGCCTAACCATGTCTAACGCCATGCATGCAAAGGAGCCAAAATTATTCCGTTTTTAAAGTTCTCAGCATGTGTATACAGGAAACATAAAAATCTGGTTTTAGCTCCGTCTACGACCCAGTCATAAGCTAATTGAATCACGCAAGTTAACTTTAGTATAGAAATGAATAAAGAAAGGCTGTATCAAAGGAAAGCAGCGTGACAGTTTCCACGACACATCGGGGTCGGCCATTGTTGGCTTTGTCTGCATTTAATTGTATACTATGAGTTAAATTGGCGCTAACTCTGGAAGTGGTGAATAGAATTAAGATATTGTGGGAATAATTTTGGATAAGTTTACAAAGCTGGAGTAAGAGGAGATGGCGGGATAGAGTTTAAATCTACTTTTTAAAACCGGTAAAAATCGAACACTACAAGCGGTGGACTTAATGGCTTAAGGCATTATCTACCAGTCAACTTCAAGGCAAAATAGATTGTTTTTGTCTTATAATGCGACCACTATTAATGCAATTCGATATGAATTTTGGAAAAGTTGGTTTTTAATATAACTCGTATACTAATAATAATATGATTCGTCGTACCTACTTAAACAGCCTTACCTATTGCAAATGAAAAAAAAACTTTGTAAAAGCCCAAGAGGAATGAAAGAGGCTCGAAGTTTTGAAGTGAGTCTGAATGGCTCGAGTGGGGTTTTATATATATGTATATATATGTATCACTCCGAATTAAAACAATATAGATGTACAATAAGAACAAAAATTTACCTTTCCCCGAAACCCAAAACATAGTAATTGTAGTGTATCTATTCGAATGTTTGTACGTCTGTTACATAGCTAATGAACTATATGGATGATTGAAGTCCAAGGCCTGTGTGATCGTTGTTTTAATTATATTTGAAACAATGAAATTAATAACTGCCTGGTGTTTTTTGATGATTACAACAGCGTAGCTGGCTAATTCTAGACGTCAGGTTATGGACGTGTAGACAATCAAAGATTATAATGAAAAAAGCCGGCACAGTTCGTGTCGGGCACAAAAAGACTCAGGGTTCTGTATAATACCCAGATAAGTTGGTTGGTAACCGAAAAATCTCGAATATCAAAAAAAATTAAACCTATTTTAATCGAAATAATTTGGGTTGGATGTAAAGATAAACAAAGTTTTCTTAGAATTTTCCAATGCATAGTGAAAAGTTAGAGGGTATTCTGAAATAAATAGCGTAAAATAAACAATAAATTGTACAAAACATGGACTTCCTAAGGCAATATCTACCAGTCAACCTTCAGGCAAAATATAAATAGTTGTGAAAGCAACATGATACAAATACTCAGTATATAATAGCTACATAACGTAACAGTTTTTGAAGGCCTCTCAAAAAATATTTCACACTGCATTTCTTTGTGATCCTTCAATTACAAACAGCAACAAATTTAGCCGAAAATTCAAGAGGGAACTGAGAGAAATTTCTCTCAGTTCCCTATGTCTGTCTAGTCTGTGTTCGAAAGGGATAGATATATCAACTTCAAAGTCTATATGCCTCTCTTTCGGAAAATGACACCTTCTCGCGGTTCCGTCTTTAATGGTGTTTTATATGTGGCTTCGACTGTACACCGTGGTTTTTCAATATTTTGTTTTTGATCGATTTTTTATTGCCGTTTCATATGTAACCAATTGCTCATCCATGGTAATCTAGATACCAAGTACTAACAATGATTGCAATGACGCTGATCGACCATTCCCCTACGATAAATAACTGAGCTAATGACTGCTACCCGGCGAGCTATCGATCGCTATGAAACAAGATTTATACTCGTTTATGATAGTAAATTATGTTGCTACCTTGCTGTGGGTGTTAGATAGCAGAACTGAACTAACTGGAAGGATTTTGTTTTTTTTTTTACTTGGAAATAAGTGCAGTGCATTTTTGCACTCGAATTTCAATTAATTCTCTGTTATTTCTGCTGACGCAATGCAATGAAATGTCTAACAGGTGCGAAGCTTCTGTCTATTTGTCTATCGGTGTGTGGTCTCGTAGCTCTGAAACTAATTAAAACAAATTCGTCGTGTTTTTTGTTTGGTAGTTGAACTAAGCGAGATGGTTCTTGCTTGGTGGAAAATTAGTAGTTTATAAGATATTTAACTTAAAATATCGAATCGGGGTATATTTAACGTTTTACTTAGTGTAGTTATTTTGTTACACTAGTACCTACACTCACAGCTTTTTTTAGAGTTTATGAGGAATCTTCTTATAAGTGAGACAATTGCTTGCTATTTTTACAAAGTACTAGGGATTGCAATGTTAATAAACATGCTAATCTCTAGTAATGATTTTGTAAAAACCACAAGGATTTGTATGACTATTGACAAGACAAGCTTCTATAAGTGGTTCAACGAATGGTCTCCGCCGCTGTGCAAGTGAGAGTGTCATAAATGCACGTACAACTGAGTACAGTAATTGTTGGTAGACACAAATATGCCTTCTGTTTTGTACATTTACATGCTATAATTATATAACACAGTTTACAACTCGGGAAAACTGGGTTAGAGTCAAAACAATGAGATTATTTTACACAGAGACGCGTAAATTTCTCTTAGCTTTTATATAATTATAGTGTTCTCTGGTTGGCCGGAATGCTCGGCACGGATCGTTAGAGTAATAAAAACTTAAATTTATGAGAATTTGCTTCACAGGGAAGTTACGGGCCGCCCTTTAAACGACACAATTGTTGAGGCATTTGAAAATAAACCAAGAGTTGAATGGGTATCGTAATTTATTAGTTGAAATTAACATTTACCGTGTATTTATGTTGCCTAAAATATTAAATTGCTGTCTTTCATTTTCACACACATAATACTTGAATTACTGTACAAATAAATATTGCCCATCGTTCGTGTCTCATAAATTACGTCATTCGTCGAAATGCCAAGGAAGCGGTTAATCTAACAATCACAAACAAGAGCTTCGGGATTTTGCGAATTGTATCTAATAGGAAGAAAACACGCAACGATGGGTAACGAGGCAGTATCAAACGGCGTTACTAAGAACGTACCTAACTAACACGTTATCTCTGTTACACGAAATTGCAGTTTTGTATCTATCTTGAAAATGGGAAGGGCGGTGCGTACACGTTATAAGATCAAAGGAACATCGGCACACTCCTATGCAGGACTATAGCTATAAGTATGCTACAAGCTGTTATAGTGTTAGTGAAGACATTTAATTTAAATTATAAGTAATAAATTAACAACTTCTACGTATCCTCATTTCTCTGAGTATTTTTCTAGGTCAAAAAATCTCCAGCCGAAAAAAAAATGCTCTTGGCAATTTAACTTAAGATAAAATCAAGAACATGCGTTTATATTGGGCAATTACGTGACGAAATTGGTAATCCCCAAATCCTTGACACTTGCCTAGTAAAACATACTTAAACAATACTATTATCTATTCTGTGCTTAAACTTTTTAAACATTAGACGTATATATATCCACCAAAATAATATTAGAATAAACATACCTGATGATTATCATTTAGAAGCGTCATTTCTATAGATTACAAACTGGTACATTTGGGATAATGTATTTACTCGTATATTCGTAAAAATATCTATGTATTGCACATAGAAATTAAAGATAACAATTACGAATATTTTGCAGAGTTATTAGAAAAAAAAATGATCATGCCAGTAACTGACTAATTGGGAATACATTCATGTAACACATATATGTTACGTAACAACAGTTTAAAAAAGTACTTATAACTTAATACTTTTTTTATCTTAATAAGTCGGAGGCTCGATAGGTGGGCGCACAAAGGAGCGACGCGCGCGCAGCCTATTGTGCATCTTCGCAGTGTTTTATGGCCGACGTACGCTTAGAAATAGGCGTGGTGCTACTTCCACCTGTGCAGGTGGGCATTCTACACATTCTAAAAGTTTGACCACCAGCAAAAACCGAGCTCAGAAGAAAACGCGAAAATTGTTGGTGAAAAAATATAACTGCAATCAACAGTTCAGCCATCGATTGAGACTTAAAACTTATCAGATAGCACATAAACAAACAAAAACACGCAAGCGACTACACCTCTGTGATAAATGTATGCATTTATGACATCACAAAGATCGATTAAACCGCCACCAATACCACCATTGAAGAAACCGTTTTACCGTATGAGATAGAGTTAACACTCCTTCTATTGGCACTCAAAGCAGCCAGACGTTAGCTCTCAGTGCACCTAGCACGAACCTTCTTGACATCCTATAACTCGCTACGTAACTGAAAGCGTTTCTTTCCTATCGGTGTAGTTCGAACGAGACGCACTGAGTTAGGTAGCGAGTTAACGCGTATCGATAAGGTTCGTGCTAGGTAGGTTTTGCAGGTAGTTTTGCAGGATTTCCACCTTGAAATAAAATTAAAAATACCCATGAATGGAAATGTTGAAGTACTAACAATTAAACTGTTTAGTCCTAAAACCATTTTAAAGGTTAATAAAGGTTAACAAACCTGTCTATTTCTTCCCAACGAAATGCTACAAAAATTTTAAAAATTGCCAGTATATACAATGCTACAGCAAGTGGTGCGAAGATGAACCTCACCCCACACAGCTTAAGCGCATCTCAGGTTCATTACCACATGTTCCTAACTTAAAACGTAATATTACACGTACCTAATACGGGACTGCGTTTGTAAGTCGGTGCCTATATTATTAAATAGACCATATCTTGCAATCTGTCGGCTCTGAATGGATAATAACGCAGGTACCAGCCGGCTCGTCTATTGCGAATACCTCACTCCCGCCCCGTGCCGGGCAACAAGGAATTGAAGCCAGTACTTAACTCTAATTGCCAAGATGTTTTTGCAATTCGCCTGAATTTACCCTTTAATGGGCCTGTTAAAGCTCGACTCTGCGTATCGTATGGTGCTAGCGTTGAATAAAAACTGTTTATTATTACCGTCCTATAGCATTAGGTTTTATAGAAATAAGCGTTTCAGTTTACATTTATTTTGCTGTCTAACGCGTCGCTTTATTTAGTTTGGTACCAACATGGAGTTGTTGAAAGTTGTAAGGGCGCGAGCTGGGGTAATGAACCATTTGATTCAATGGAGGTTGCCTTCTTGGTAAAAATAACGAGCATCGAATGCTGCTTACATAACCGAGCAACTATTATACAATTCAAAGCAAGCAATTGAAAAAAAACATTAAGGAAATAAAAGTAGCCATTTTAATGGTTTATAACGGGTATTTCTGTTTCACATAATTGCGTTTCGAGCCCTTTGCGGTGTCACGGTCACGGGTAGATTGAGATAACATTATTTATACATTCTGAACAGAATTTTTCAACAGCATTTTTCTAAAAAATATCGATATTTTACTCTTCTTTGTATAGAAAACTAAACCGATCCATCTTTAGATATAGCCTCCTGAGCGAGACTAAGTTATTTAAAGATACGCTAGTCGGTGCAGTATTTTTTTATCTTGTTTTCATCGTTCATTCATAACAGCGATATCGTGTATCGCTTTTTGAATGTATTAGTACCAATTAGCGAAACATACGGCTTCCTTATTTCCAATGATTTCTAATTAAGTGATATAACAATAAAGATAAGTTTAATAAGGATTAGATTTTTATCAGGTAAATTTGTTATCTCGATTGTATTAAGTGTTGTTATTAATTGTGAAAAGCTTTTTATTTAACAGTATAAAATAAACATACTACATAAACATCGTAATTTTCGTGATTTTTCCATACTAAACTAACTATTTCCATACTGATATTCCATAATAATAAAGAGTTAAATTGTGTTTTGTTGTTTGTTTGTATGTATGTGGAGGGTAATCGTTGGAACTACTGAACCGATTCCGAAAATTATTTCACCAATAGAAAGCTGAACTATCTCTGACGGACATAGGCTACTCATTCGATGCAAACGAATTCGCGGGCGTCGCCTAGTACTATAATATGTATAAAGCGGTAATGTTTGTATGATTGCACGTATGTAGGAGGAGGTATTGTTAAAAACTACTCATTCGATTCCAAAAAAACCTTTAACCAATATTTAGTACTTACAAGAATTAGTAGCTTTTGCCCGAAAGGGATAGTGTAGCTTTTTATTTCTAAATAATGTTGGCATCGGTTCGGTGCTTTTAATTGGTTTTTGGATAATAGGCGACTGAAATTGTACCTTGAATAGATACCAGGTAAAGCTTCTAAAAACTTGAAAAAATAGTTTGTATCAGTTGTAGTAATGGCTACGGAGTCTTACACGGATCATGGCCCGACATGCTCCTGTTCGGTTTTTTTTTATAGCTACGGAACCACAGACAAAGCATGCTCCGATAGGCTCTTGTGGGTTCTACGAGTATGTTTGCCATCAAATGGCAGGGCGCAAAGTAAATGTTTTCGTACCTCTCATAAAAGGAAGCAATTAACAACTCAAACTACGAAGTCCTAATGTTCGGTGACAAATTAATAATGGCTGGGTGAAGACAGTCACGCTAAAATTTGTAATTAACTTTTTTTTAACAACGCGGCAATCACATGCCACTTTTTACTAAGCGTTTTACGATTGTTTTGTTTTCAAGTTAAAGTCTAGCAAAAAATAAGGAAGTTTGTAAAGTACAATTTTATAACATCTATTTCATTAAGTGTAGAATATGTTACTCTTGCACATTTGTTGACTTTAGGTTTTGTACATTTTTAAATCTTTATAAATATACAGTTTGACAAGTTAGTATGTATATTATTTTTCTCTAACACAAATAAAGTATTACTAATTGAAAAGTGCAACGAAAACTCTGTGCTTGGAATTGAGAAAGGTTTAATTCTTCCGGAGTGAAACAAATTTGTCCTTGCCAACTTTATTGAATGATCAAAACACGGATTTTTGATTAAATTTAATTATAACAATGCGTGAGTTTAATAAAACGAGGCAATAAATACGAGAAAGTGGTCTAAGTTACAAGCGCTATAGGTCAATTCTCAAAGTCTGTAGCAGAATTCTGTGCTTGTACTACAGGCTTGTTATGGGAAAAAACACTAGGTAGACAAAGTTTTTTTATAATGCTTAGCCACTGGGAACACAGAAAGTCAAAAGTTAATGCCCACATAACCATGTGTTGTGTTTTTTGCTCTGTTGCATTAGAGTAAAGTAAAACAGTGTATTGATATAATTATAACATTGATTCGCGTATGTACGTCGATAGCCAAAGTATCCGGTTAAAACTAGATAGTATTTTTCGAGGCTCACGGACTGTACCTACCTGCTAGTACAAGTAAGGCTGCAGCTCACACCTTGCAGCATTGTAAGCGCAGCGTGCGCGCAGATGTAATTAACTTTAACGATTCATTGTAAAGGACTATCGCCACAATTTTGATTTATCTGTAAGACAACCATAAAACATACCCTTTTGTTCGCTGGAGTCAAGGTAACGCAGTTCATTTCGTTCAATGCTTTATATAAATCAGAACATCCAAGCAGCGATCTACTAAATTAGAACTCTATACATTTCTAAAGCAAAATCTATTGAAATCTCGACAATGTCGTATCAAATCAGAACGCGTACTAGCCAATATAAATAAACTACTTCTGAGATATAAAGCAGCTGTCATAGTAATGATAGAAACCACTTCCTCTAAGCATTAACAACACAAACCCGGTCTCGATTCAAATAAAATAATACCACAAATGATCTCTTTATGCTTATTCCCAAAGGCTTTACAGCGACGCACGCTTATAAATATTAATGTACAAATACGGGACGCGCTTACACGCTACCCGGCTATGGGGATTCATAATCTTTGACAATAAACAGGGCCTATAGTAGGAGATAATTTTTCGTAACATCACCTCGGCGAGGCTATATCTGAGATTGGATCTTAAGGTGATCACATGAATTCTTGGGCACACCGCGCAGCCTTGTAGATGTTATCTAAACATCTTAAATTATTGTCCTGAGAGGCTACCCGACTCATCTGGAGGCTAGCAAATGGCCGGTGCTGGATGAGGCACACAGCGGGTATAAGTGCGAAGAAGGTACGATCGACACACCTAATCACGCGTGCGCCGTAAGCCCTTCTCACCCCAATCAAGGAAACGCTATATTATCGGCGATAGGAGAACGGTTTATTTATAAATGTTTGTTTAGATCTTCCGTGCGATAAATACCCATTAAGGAAGATTGACTTACGGAGAAAGTTTTGATAAGAGATGATATTTCATTAATCGTCGTTTTTAAAATTAGTCTACACCTGTAGCCAAGAGTGATGCAACAATTTTAAAAAAAATTAAAGCCGTTGGAATATACTTAAATCTCAGTATCGCGAGTTAAAGGAGACTGTTATGTCTAACGTGTGAAATGTATCGCCCAACTGAGGCCGTAATACATTTAATTCACGCTTGCACACGCAACTGCAATCTTCGGGCGCGAAACTACACGGAAATAACTTATGCTGTCAATTGAGTTGAAACATCTAAAATAATGACATTATATTACGTATACAAAAAGGTCATATCCACGTAAATCGAGTTGCTTGTAGATGTGAAACTTGGTTTTATTATTGCGCGTTGAAAGCACGACGTACTAATGCTTGGTAAGGTCAAATTACTAGCCGGTGAGCATACGGAGTGCTTAGATAGCCTGTGCTCAAATTGGTTGGAACAAAAAAGCCATAGTGGGATTGCAAGTGTTTCCAATTGACTAACACCGCAACCTATTACAGAGAACGAAATAGGTGAGCTTTGGTTTTAACTGATTTCAAAAGTGACTTGGTTTATGCGTTGAGGATAGGCGTAACGTGTGTTACATTGTGCTTTAAGTGCAACGGGGTATTGCACGTATATTTAACAGAATAGAAAAGAATAAGTTTATTTCAGGCCGCATAGGACAAATAAATACCTTATAGACTAACATAAATATAATGTATTTAATGTTTGTGGCAAGTTTTAATATACTGCATTATAATGCTGCTGCTTCTTGCTACTCGTAAATGCAATAATGACGCTTTCAGCTCAAGTTTCACAAATTATATTATTAACCGATAAAATAAAAAAATAGTAAGTTTAATATGATGAGATTTGGAGTCATGGTTAATGAAACCTTCTCGAGTGACAAATCAAAAAAAAATTAAGCTAGATACGCCACGGGACTAGTGCTGTATACCGTAGACAAGTGCGAAAACATTCCAATTTTCATTTTGTCTTAGTTTTAGTGTTTAATACTTTTAATTTTAAATTATGCCAATGTTAATTTAGCTTCAGTGTTTAATAGTTTATATTTTTTAATATGCTCACATTCCAATCCTAATTTTGTTTGTGTTGAATATTTTTTTTGTAATTTTGACGATCTCAGTATAATTTGAGAATTCTACGTGTAAATTGACATTCTATGTAATTTACAATGTAATTTTATATTGGCTGAATAAGTAAACTAAACTAACTAAATACACATTAATCTTAGAACTATATAAATTCAAAACTCTTGGTACAAGTATAGTACGATATAACGTCACTACCTAACCGCAAAATACTATAAAACTGTTTCGTAAAGCTAAACCCCTAAGGACGCCTTCGAGCGCGGGCGCAAAGGTCATAAAGAGTCAACTTTGCTGAGACAATCACTTTCGATGACCACTCGTTTTTCTCGCAACCTCGCACTCAGATTTTCCGCAGAAAGTGCGAAAGCAGCCTGTAATAGACAACCATCTGACAGCACGACCAAGTAGTGTAAAATGTAAATACAGTACTCGGCAGTAAATATTGCACATTGGCTAGTTTCGGATTTGTATTTACTCACCCGCGTGCGACAGGGACGATGCTATACGAAGCCGAACTAGCCGATGTGCAATATTTATTGCCGGGTATTATAGCTGATTTTACATAACAATTGAATATTTACCTACAAATTACCATTTCGTTCACGAAAATGATCCAAATATTGTTTAGTTACAAAGTCTACACAAAACCAGAAATTACTGATGAAACAAAAAGGAATAGCTACTATCAATAATATATCACGAGGAAACAGATCGATTGAAATATACGCCTGTCAAGTTGCTTGCAAATTTTCATAATCGCTAGTGGAGTCAAAATTTCAAAGAACTTTTATTCTAAAATATCCTAATTATAAAATATGATCATCATTTCCATCAAGCAATCATTTAACGTGGGTATAGAAATAGTCGTTATAGTTGTATTAAAATTAAAAGTGTTAGATTACCTTTACAGGAGATTTTGTACGAATTAATGTTATTCGATCTGTTATGTCAATCAAACTCATATTCAATGCGTTGTTAGCTGTCTGGGGTAACCGTATAGTAATGCTATCCATTAACTAGTAGAACCTGCAAAACTAGTATGGAGCTGTATAATTTCTATATTCAGTTTGATACCGCCAGCAAAGCTGCATCTAACCGCAACTGATGAAAAAAATCGCACATTTTGTAAATAAATAAATATCTTTGGACTATTAACATCAATTGATGCAGTCCCAAACTAAGCAGGGCTTGTACTATGGGTAGATTTTAGGCGACGGATAAATATACAAATATAGGATAATATATACTTAAATGCATATTATAACATCCACGGCTCAGGTTGTGACACCAATTAACGTATTATTCAGAGGCAGACGATACATAATTGTATAATGTACCATTATTTCTGTAATCTAATCTGTTTCTATATATTTTTGTTACTCTATTACTATTCAATTTATCTCTTTTAATATCTAATTATTGTATTAGGTACATCAGCATCATCATCATCATCATTTCAGCCGAAAGACGTCCACTGCTGGACGCTAGGCCTCACCCAAGGATCAGGTACATGGATTGGGATACATGGTTTGTTACAACTAGTAACTTATAATTTTTAAAAACAAAACACAAACTTAAACCCTCAATACGTGCACAATATGCAACCTGCCGTTCAAATTACCGAATCTAAAAATTAACAAACTTCACAAACAAGCTAAGCATTTATTATATCTAAATTGGATAATTATTCACAAATGATACGAATAATTATTCAATTTATTTGATTATTGTAACAACGCGGCCGGTGCGAGCGCTCCAGGCATTTGCATTATTTCATTCTGTGAACTAAAATGTTGTAAGTGTGTTTGAAAACGGCACGGACATAAGCCGTTTTAGTTTCGCTCCACGCTATTGTCGGTTGCAAGCAATTGCGAACGATTTACTAAACATCGGGACTTGGCTGCAGCCGTGAAGCCGCTGACTTTACGAGGTAGTCGGACACTCGTAAACTTTAAAATATTATTAAGTACTTAAAACTTTATGTTACCATCTATATAAAATTGCAATCTTAATTTTCAGGGTTTCTCAATAAAAATGGGGAAAAACGAGCGTACAAGTCACCTGATGGAAAGTGATTACCAAACTGGAACAAATGACCTTGCATTTAATTAGTTTGTTGATATGGACCTCCGCAAAGTAACGCCTGATCTATTATATTAATTATTGGAAGTGATTACCGCCGTTCAAAGGAACCAGCGACCTTAAGGATTATCTTTACTCTGAATGATAATTACAGCACACCATATAAACATAATTTGTAAATAAACATTAAACTAAGCTACAATTTTTGAGTCTTGAACTTGTAAACATAGGCACTGCAATTGACAAATCCCGCCCGGTAATCTAGGATATACGAGGCCTCACCTAAACATGTATAGTATTCATTTTGATATGTACGTTGTATACGCACAGTACAGGTTAAAAGCAGTATCCTTTTGTTTCACAAAAAGCTGTAAAGCGCTGCGCACGGGCATAGGCGGCGTGGGCGATGCGCCCGCGGCGCACTATCTCGGTGAACAAATTATAATTTCGAAATCCCCATCGATTTATGTGAACACTCATCTGAATAAACTGCTGCTCCATTTTGCATTTGAGGTTTACCTTTGGTTCTCGAATGCTTTACAAAATACGCAGTAATTTTTATCGTATGTTATATACAATCAATCCTTTATGATACGTCAGTAAGATAAACTGAGATTTTTTGCGCTTTCTCACAATCAGTCCTTGTATTAGTTGGCAGCATATTAAACTTTAATTTACTATTACATTCTTCAAGTTATTTACTCTTTCTATTAAAGTAACACTATAATTTTAGCACTACAGACTTGATTGACTCGATTTCGTTTTTAATTTAGACATACGTTGTTATAAGCAAAATATATAATATGTACAAACAAAACCAAAGAGTAAATCTTAAGCGACTATATCATTCTAAGACTTACTATATTACATTACTGGATGCCAGAAAGAGCTATTTGCAATATTACACTAATACAACCCAAACCACAAAACTCATACGGAAACAGTGAAGAAAACTCGTAAACAAAACACTCATAAAGGAAAGCATATACGTAGTAATAAAACGGAAAGTTAAACGACACGTTCTAACCCCTGTTTACACCGACAATGAAATGAAACACAAAACCGCGCAATGAAAAGCAAATAATTCTGTCTAATCAAGATTTAGAAATGGGTAGAGTTTTGTAACGTAAGTAATTACAAAATCACATTGGCTCTGAAATCCCTATAAAGATTTGAAGTCACCTACTATAACCACAGACAGAATCATAGTAAGATCGATTAAAATACAGAGAAATTGGATAAAAATCAGAAACTATTCTCAGTTCGATACATCATACAAATCTTGTTCTCATTATAAATTAAAATACTTATTACAAATGTACCAACGCCTTTAAGGTTGGTGCGGATTTTGCTAATCAATTTACCGTCATTTGAATCCTAAAAACTCCTCCTCTTCCCACCACCCCAGATCAAAGAGTGATCTGTCTCAATTACGAGAATCTGAATAAATATGTCTGATATTCAAACCAATCACACAATAGAGATTGATTTCGATGCCACCGAGAATCGGCCTACAGTTAGCTTGTGAGTTTTCACCTGTGTCTGTAACGCAATCTTGAACCATTAGTAGCACAGCTCTCGTTATTGGAAAAAGTCGAGACAAGGCGCCATTTGCAACTTCAGTGAGAGATTTAAAACTATGGTGAAAAGTGTGTCTGTTATTGGCTAGTAGCTTGCGGTGACCTTTAGAAGGAAATATTGCAGCGGAGAAAAATAAATTAAAAACACATCTGACACTTAATTGGCAGTTATATCGTCCACAGTTCTTAATTATGTCTCTGCTGTACGCCGATGTATTGTGTATGAAATATCGTTAATTAATTCAAGCAATTACCTAACAGAACTTTCTTGCGTCGTACATTTAAATATTAGTTTTAAAAAAAGGTTAAGTTAGTAATACTAGAAACTAAACCTAAAAACACTTGAGTATTTAACACTTATCGTTAATAATGAAAAGAATGAATAACAACAGTAAGTATAAAACAAAACACCATCTTAATTACTTATTATAAATTACTGAGTGACCATTAAATCTACATCCGAATGACATTAAACGCAACGTGATTTTACTTTCATCCGATACGAAATGCTTTGAACCAACGTTTGCTTACCTTTAAGGTTCGACTGAATTAGGAGGAAATATACTGCAACGACAGCATAACAACTCAAAAAATATTTTTTTTATGAAATTGTATGGGACAAAACCAAACTTACTTCACGGAGTGCCGTGCGATTTAGTTCCACTGCCTCGTTTAGGTACTGGTCTCACTGTCCGCTCGCGATACGTGACTAACGACATTTTTAGTTAATTGCTTAGTTACGTTCTGTTTAATGCGTTATGTTCCTTAGAATCTCATAGGAAGAATATAGCAATGAATAGTACTGTCGAACCCTTTGCTAGCACGTGTTCTAACCCTTACATTAATGGTTCGCTAAAACAAGGTCTTTTTATGCATATTAGTGTATTGAAAAGTAAGCCTTGTTAAAGTAAGAAAGGTCTAAATTTTGATTACTCTTTAATCCAGCCGTATAAATGCCAAAGAATGCTCACCTCATTCGAGTGCGGAAATCACGCAATAAGTACGAAGCAAAATGATTGGCCCACATTAGCAAACATTTAGTTTAATTAATGTTATCTATCATTAACTTGTTGAGATTAAATCGATCAGTTATATTGACAGCTGCTGAGCTATTAACTGACGAATAAATTACTAGATGTAAATTTGCAATCATCACGCACGTAAATTAAACGACACTTAATAGACGGTCAAATTGTACAATTTGTACAATTTGACCGTGGAGGCGTTTTACACCTCTGCTAAGCATAGATTAAGGTAATTAATTTGTTTTGACCCTTAGAGACTATACATCTCTAAGTTATTTAGACTAAGTATTTGATCAGGGACCACATACATCCCGATTCTAATTTCTTTGACCTGGGGACCCTATACATCTCTTGGTCAATCTGTACTAGTGCCAGTTCGTTCAATATGCTTAAAGCTTGCTGTGCTATTTATTATCTTTTTTTTTTTCACACTTTATGTGAACTATTGTTATGATTGTGTATATTGCTCTGTAATCTTGTTTTCAAAAGAGAAGAAAAAAAAAAGATAAACTGCTGAGTTTCTTGCGGCGTTTCTTCTCAGCAGATTCTTCCATTTTCCGAAGCGCTAGTAGATTCAGACATGTAAAAGAGCCTATATGGCCTACTTGCAAAATAAATTTTTCATTTTCATTTTCATTTTTCACGATTTCATTATCAGCTTATTGTATACGAGGGCAGATCCAAATATTTCAACCCAATCTAAAAGCCCAAACAGGCACAACAGCGTTTAACTGTATTTGCATTGTAATTTTACATATCGTCGGTATTAAAGTTATTGTAAAAGACCGATAAAATCTGTGAGAATTTTCGAGTCTGGCATTGCAAAGAGTGTTCTCACAAAAATAAACTACGAGCATTGGTGGCAGCCCCTATTCCCAGGGCTCCATTAGCGTCTATCAAATGATATCTGTTCACTAGGCTGAACAGAATCGAACCCCGACACCCCTGTCAATGTCCCCCGCATCTTATGGGCCCGATAAGGTCCGTCATCCAGCAGTAATGGAACTAAAAGCATTTGTAAATTGCAATCAAGTTTAGGACGAGGGTTGAATTTCATATTTTATTTTTCTCCTAGATTAGCTGGGAAGAAATAAATTTTAAACTATGTAACGATATCGTGGTTTATGCGAGTGTTTAATAGACAGAAAGCTTTAGTGTCGTGAGGAAATCTGCACATAGCCGCAAGTGTTTGGTGTAAGTGAGCAAAATCAGAACATGATTGTGAAATGAGAATTGTAATCAAAGTTATCCCAAATAAAGACCAGTTATTCAAAACATCGAGTACGCGTCATTACGTCAGTGTTACGTTAAGAGGCATTAAAATAACGTTCTAATATTTCATCAGCAAACAAATTAATGTAACAACTATAACAGCCAGATTAGTGATTACGTTTTAACAAATCTATTTGATGTTGGTATACCCTTGTATGATATTGGAAGGCATCTACATGGTATCCTTGTTGAATAGTCTGCATACGATCCATTAAATGATATCCTACAGGCTTATCATACATGACCTCAGCATCCTTATAACAGCTCACTCCTAAAGCTCATAAAGATGCAGATAAGTGCTGATGCCTACAAATGAAAATTACAAGTTAGTACTTACGTCATGCGTAGTATCTCCTCTGTGGAACTTCTCTTCGGTTTCCTTGACTCGCTCTGTAACGTTTCTGGTGAGCACTTTGCGGTCCTTGCTCTCGCGGACTTTGCCGTCGGGATTCGCAACCACACGTGATGACACCAGCACTTTGGCGTCCGCTGGGGCAACCTCGTTTGACGGGAAACCCGCCAGTTCTAGAGAACGGGATTGACATCAGTAACGTTGGTGACTGTCTGACGGAAGTGACGGATACTCGTAAATTGCATAATTGCTTTAATGAAGGGAGTTAGTATTAAACGAGGAAAATTATAGTTCTTGTAGAGATCCTGGTGGCATAATTAGTAATGAGGTTTTATTGATCCCAGACAACCTAGGGGGATTCAAAATGAACTTGACAACACTTATATTATGAACACCCCTAACTTCTTTTCAAAAGGTTTAATCTTATATCAAGGATACAGCGGTGACAATCTTGCAAAATTAGTCGCCAATGACTGGTACGTAAGGTGCCAATAGAAGGAGCGTTTACCTTAAATTAATTTATAAGCCTAATGCGCTTAATTTATAAGGGGTGCAATGACTTATTCATTTGAATGGGAAGTTTAATCTTTCGACATTATTTTGTTATATAATTATTAATTGACATTCCAAATAAGATGTTAAATCAAATAAAGTTAAAACAACAAGTATCATCTTACCATTTGGTACTGCCCCAATGACGCCATCTACGTAGTCACCAATTGCTGCTTTTTCATGTTCTGCCTTTTGATCTTCGGGTACGCGATGCTGTAATTAATTTGTTACAGGTATCAGGGTATCAGCAACAATGCTTCTGACGTCGTCTATTTTCTTTTAATTAAGGACTCGACTTAATATACTTTGAAGATGGTCAGTATTTCCAAATGTCGATGCAACAGATAAAGTCGTTTTTATTTTCACATGCAGTCTGGCTACGAAATTTGTGGAACTCTCTGAGGACCCTGAGAGGCAAACTAAATACACACATATATATATATATATATATATATTTATATTAATACTAGGTTTTTGTTTAATAAGTAATGCAGCCTACGATATTCTCGGCAAAGGAAGATGTTGCTGTGAGCTAGGGCTAGGTATTCTTATAAACACCTATTTCCATATTTTTAACTTCAATAATGTCGAGCTTCCTTACCAACTGTCATCCCCTCCACTTGGGCTGTTACTAACTGTTAACTGTTAAAATGAATGTTATGACTATGAGCCTCCTAAAGTTACCAACTACAATTAATTATTATTGGTAATGGACACGGTCCAAATACTCGATTGAGCAACGTCCGAGTGGACGGGAATTTCTGCATGAAAAATTTGTTCCGCCAGGCAGGGGGTAGAGAGAAAGGTGTAGAGGTAATGGTAAACTTAAAAACTATAGCGGTGACTCCCAATCAACTGCCAAGGAGTCCACGACCGCAAAAAATTGTTTGTGGGTCTACGAGTTGTAATTGGCATTATACACTTTTTCCGATTAAATATTCCAATGACTTGTGATCTTGATTGATAGTAATCGAATGGATAATAATTATACATAGATTAAGCATTTTCCTTTAATTTCACACGTTTTAATTTCCGAATTTTACGGAAAGTGGCAGGTAAGAGCGTGTATCTTAAAAGTAAATAAAGTTGAAAGTCCGGTAAATAACCGATACATAACCACAAACTCTTTAGGCTTTTGCTTACATCATGAAGTATGTATAGCTTAATATAAACAAAGAACATTTTTATAACTGGCCAGTTACCTCAGTCTGCTGGTAGTTGGTAGTATGCGTATCCTCGTTGACGGAAGTGGATATCTTAGGGCCGGTGTCCTTCAGGATGCGTCCGTCTTCTAACAGCACCTCGCGTTTGACCCTCGTCGCGATCTGGCGAGTTGTGGTCACCTCGCTCTTCTTGCGGGTCACCCATTCTTCTGCAGCATCAGACAGTTGGAGTTAATGTGGGAACAATTGTTAACATCACAACTGTCGTTGTTTTAACACTTAATTATGGTCAAAAACAATTGGTAAACAGAGTCGCGCAGTGGGATGAATTTAAATTTGGTCATTATTCGTATTAGAGTCACTGGACTTAATAACGACTAATTTATCCAAACTCTTTTAGAGTTCCGACGTTTTAAGCGCGTTGCGACGGTCGTGGTCACGGATAATGTCGGGTTAAAAAGAGATAAATTAATCGCTGTTAAATTATGATATTGACAATAATAAAATTCTTGCTTAATTATTATACTAACACTTCACTTCGGGTTTCGTGTTCGTGTACGATTCGCAAAAACGAAACAGATGCATATCGTTTCTCTCGTGAGCGACGGAGATGCGAAAACGAAATGAAATGCTACGATTACGTGAAAAAATGAAAAACAAATGACAGCGGGTCTCTCTGCGTGAATTATTCTTGTTTGTGTTGTCATAGCGTATAACATTTTAGCGCTGTTTTGCTTCATGCTTTTTCATTTTCTCGCGTAGACATTGTCCAGAGGTGAATCTCACCAGGTGACTAAAGCTCACCAAAATGGCCGCATTACTATGAAAAACGGTTGTTTTAGCGAGCTTTAGTCACCCGGTGAGATTCAAAAATTCCACTTCAGAGCCCTCTATTTTCTAATAGGATAGTTTCACTAAATTAGATATAAATTAATATTCTAACCTTCTTTTGTTGTTGCTATAGTATCCCCCGGCTCGGTCTGAAAGTAAAGCAAACACTCATAAGAAAAAAAAGGTAAAATATGTTTTAAACAAACCATACAGATGAACAACCTACTAAGTCCCCCTAGTTTACATTTTATTACCTAGACTTCAAAAGTACGGTAGTCTGCCTACTAAACTCCTCACGTTTTGTTGCGATTATTTTTATCGTTTATACAACAAAAATCATTTCACAAGTAAATTAAACTTATTTTTTACAAGCTAACTTTTACAAATATACCGCCAAATGAATTGACAGTATTCAACCACCGAAGGTCCCAATATGTTAGGGAACTTACACATTCCTATTCTGTTATAGATATCCATACATTACTTATTTTACATTTAAGGTCTTGAGGAAATTCGATTGTAGGGAAATGTCTGAAATTCAAATAAAACTGATTTCTTTTTTTTTCTAAAATTAGAAAAAAAAAGAAATCAGTTTTATTTGAATTTTACTTTACCTACAACAAAAATAAAATTTACTGTCTGCCTCAATCTATAACTTTCTGACCACAACATCAATTGACATTTGAGAGTCGAAGGATAGTAGTTAGGTAGGAAAGAATAAAACCGAATATCGGTTTAATTAATTTAGTGCTCTGAAAATGTTTGTAAGCTTCGAAAGTCAAAACCTAGTGGAGTAATTGCCACATAAGATCCAATTACATTCTAACAACATTTGTAATGATGTCAAAAGTTAAAATGAAGATATCGTGTAATATTAAGTTTCAACCCGTTAGATATCCCCAAGAGCACATTAAAAATCATAACAGTACAGTTGGTTTTAGGTTGTTAAAAAGATAAGGCTTATAGCGCCATCTCTTACCGAGTAGCTGAACTCTCTAAACCGAGGTCCAGCGCGCTCAGGCGATCTTGCCATGAATTGCAAAAGTACGCGTGGTCGCCGCTTGATGGCGCCATGATCGTTTAGTGAAAAAACTGTCACCATGAAACTACATACACTGATGACACTTTTAGTGGGATTTTAAGTTTTGCTACATTTATTCACTCGCACAACTCCATAATCCTTTTATTTTTACTAAATAATATACACATTTTCTGTATAATAATAGTTATTAAAGCCACGCGCTACTTATTATTTTGCAAGAATTTTAAACGCAAAAGTACTTAGTACCTAAATTAAATAGGTAATTCGCACGAGCGTATTCGTGTTAGTTAATGGTTAATCGACAGCCGACTGAAGGAAAATCAAGGCTTTGGTTATTTAATTAGACAACGAATGGATTAACATTTTCATTTGGTACACAATGCGTATTGCACGTAATGATGTATTGGTATGCTGGCTGAGCATCGCGGCTTCCGCTGAGCCAGTCGAACACTGCGGTTCATACAACGGGGAGTTATTGGCAAGCCTTTTAAATATTTTATACGTTAGTTCTGACATTTCCAAGAACAAACGGAACATAAGCAAGTACCTAAATAACAAGCCAGTGTGTGGAACGCGTTCCTTTATAAATATTTTATTGCCCTTATTATGCCGATGAAAGTTATTTTACGAAAGCGCCATGGCTGGAGTGATGAGGAAATACTTTATTGGAGACCATAGACGTCAGTGATAACCATAGTTAATTTCCATAATAACTCATCAGAGTTTCACTGCATGGGTTTTTGGGCGCGGATACCTATGTATTTTTTATTGATGAATAAAATTATTCGAAAAATACGGGTAATTGTTTAAATAGACATCGTTCACTTGAATATTTTCCTATATAATAATATAAGATTGTATTTGGTGACTACAATATGATTATGCACATGATTGGTGAACATGAATTTATATAAAACATTAATACAAGTTGGTACCTAACGCGGCCACTCATTGTAATGGAATCGATTTAATTAAAAGTATATAATGTCTGATGGTAACTGGTAGCTATTGTGTGTGTAAGAAATATGACTGACTAAGTAAAACATAAAACCAGAAAAATCATAAATAAGGCTAAGAAGCAATAAACTAAAAGAATAAAGTGTCTATTCTATTTTCGCGCTAAAACGCTTAATCCCAGTTGCAAACCAAATAGAGTACCTACTGTTTGTGCATTTATGTAAAACTATGACCTTCAAAATCCCAATAAATTGTTCAAGAAACATTTTTAAGCGCTCGCTTGACGTCACACATGCTCGCACAATGGCCTTTCAGTTCTGAATTTAAATACCTAAAGAAAAAAAATGTTAAAGAATACAAAAAAATTATAAACATTAATCTTTGGACCTAAAAATCCTTTCATAACAATTCTTGTAATTTTTAAGTTTATCAAGACACTGAAATTTCACAAAATAAATTTCTTTACAATTGGCAAATAAATACTTAAGTACTAGCAACATATTTTATCGCGTGAACTTTATTTTGATCCTGATAACCATATAAACGAAAATTAAAGACACGGCTGCAGAAAAAAATAAAACTACCTAATAGCTAAATTTAATATCCTATCATTTCATACAAATAAAATACCAGCAATGGTTCAATAATTTAATAAATAAAAAATATATACGTACATAAATTGCTACAGACTTGTAATAAGGGATCGTACCTCCTTACTTTATTTCTATGTATTCAAATCGCATGAGTATAAATTATTTGCTTAGGCTAGGTTATAAAACTTCGTAAGTTTAGGACAAGGCAAAATTGTATTATGAAAGACCTAACCACCGTTTATGAAACCGGCCAAAGACTCCAGTCACTTACATTGATAAACGATGCGGAAAGTTTTTCCATTTACGGAGCTCCTAAAGGAAATGAAGAAAATATTATACGTGACTCGCAAACTTATTAGTAACCATAGGTTGGTTAAATTAAAATTATAATTAATTTGTGCTGTTAGGCATTTTAATTGGTGCGTTGTGTATTTGTATTTATTGAATTAGGTAGGTATCGTTGAAAGTTAAAGAAAATGCAGAAATTATCTTTTAAGAAGGCTTTCCTATACCTAAGGCCTTAGAATCCCTCCTCGCCGAATCTCTCAAGCCTCTCCTAATACCCTCTTCGGCAAACCACCCGTTGCTGGTATACTTTGCCGGTTATTGTACTGTAAAGGAGTTTATAAATTTCAACATTATTTAGACTTTCGATTTTTAAAAAATAAATCAAATTACAAAGTTGATATGCTACATTTTTAAGATTGTAAGATGGTAAATTTCATGTTATTCATAAGCGCTTCCCGTAAGCCTAATCTGAATAATGATTGATGGGATATTTGTTCCTCTTTCGGCTCTTCCAGCTTTATTCAAGAAATCAAGATATAAGTTAGATTTGTAAATAACGTTAAAAATCATTTGCAGCTATAAAAATGCTTTTTTGGCAGATTATGACAGGAAAGGATATATTAAGTACTTTAATCTTCATTTCATTTCAAATCCTCTGCCGTGCCGTGCCGCTGGTGAGTGCCGATCATATGTGACAGAACATGTGTCACTGTGCGCATGCGCTTAAGGCCGCGCCCTTGTGAGGCTGCACTGCAGCGAGGCCGGCTGCATTGTGATGCACTGGCCAGGCTTTGTAACGGTCACGGCTGATGCCTGACGATGCACTGGATTTTTTTATTGTTTCCCGGTACTTATCTATTAATATTAATTATATTTTTCATGTCGACACAAAACACATGCATGATCTTCAAACAAGTGGCCAAGTAAGTCGGTATACACCCATGTGAATTAGTCTAATATTTTTTTTATGTCAGAAAAAACTATACATATATGCAGTTCTTCAGATAATTAGACTTGACAAAAATTCGTTTGCAAATTGGCGTACTTTTGCTTAGTCAACATTATTGACAAAGAAATAAAGCCAATTTGCGAAATGGACGAACTAGAATTTGACTAAGTATGAAGTTGTTGAATTACGTTTATGACGGATCAAGAAGCTGAATTTTATAAATATGATTGGCGAGAGCATGACAGTGACAGAGAAGGGTGGAAGAAAGCAGAAGAAGCCATTGCCTACCATAAGACACCATTTAATCTGCAAAAAAAAACTTCCATCGCTGACATCCAAAATTAATTTCCCGTCATTCTAAAATGCCATCATATACATGTATTAATTAAAAAGGTATTTTAACATCGAATCTCGCTGGGATTTGTTAAGACGGAGCCGTGTGTAAAGCAAACGTAAATAAGTCAATGTAACGAACAACGAAACTGGCCCTCGGACCTTGCATTCATGCATTAAATACTCTGCGCCCGCGGCTATCGGGAACTATCTCCACCGGCCATCAATATCGGAAACCATTAGGGTCGTCAGAGCTTTTAAAACGCCAAAGTTTTTGATTATAAGTATTTAATAATTAAATTATTGTCAAGTTAAGTAAAAATATCGGGAACAAACGACGTCACAAGCAATGAGTGACACATACTCGTAAATGGGCTAGTTACTTTTTCTAATAAACTCTCATTTGATTTACTTTTGTACTTTATTGGTTTGAAGGCTTGACTAAAAAAAGGAATTACTAAAGATTTACCCCCTTATTCATAAAAAGTTAACTATCTTTTTAAGCTAACAAAAGTTTTGTCCCTTTCATTTGGGGGTAAACGTCACAATGACAGAAAAAGACATAAAACATGTTAACTAACAAACGTTTACGAAGCGCTTATGAATAAGGGGGTTAATATACATTCATTGAACATAACAACTGGGTAACAAAACCTTGTATAACCTAACAATATGAAGAAGCCAATAAAGTCTCGCGCTAATATTTTAATTACGGTCTTCAACTACTTATATCAAACAAGTGGCAACCCTATTGAGCCTGCGTTTGAAACAATGAAGTGTTTTAGGACGGAGTTCGCGTACAATACAATATTTAGAGCAGAGGTTCTCAACCAGAGGTCCGTGAAACTTAAATACATTTCAGCGTTTGTTAATGACACTGCGAGATTAACCTATTCTTCAAATCAAATTAGACGCAGCCATTTTAAGACCGAATCGTCTCTGCTAATAATTCGAACAATCACAGTGGGTCATAGCCGAAAAGGGTTGGCCTCCACTGATTTAGATGGCCGCTAATGGGGAGTATCGCCTTGTGGGCCACACAATCCTATCGCTGCCATCTCAATGTTTTAGCCATGTCGCCGTGTAATGGAGCGAGGCCCTAATAGATCACAAGTTTGACAACACACGTAAACTTCCTTTTTGTAGTCTTATCTAAGTTCAACAAGAGACGATCGAGGGAAACGGATGTATCGAGTCCTGTGCTGTCGTTTGCCGTAGCTAGCTTGTTGACAGTTGACTATTGCCAAATCAGATAAGAGATTTGTCTATAAATTACGATTAATGTTCTACAGACCTATGTCCGTTCTGTTGTTATGTCTATTCAAAAGGAGTTTTTAAGTTTTTAAGACATTGTAGTAATCAAACTTAAAATTACCTGATTTTTGTTTTATTATTTAAAGAGTTCTTGCACTGATGCAACCATGGCGTTTACTTGATGATTCGATTCTTATATCTTTAGTAAAGAACTTAAACCAATAGGTAGGTCGGTAGGTATTATCTTGCTTCCGCTTTTAACGAAACAGTAAATTAAACATCAGCAAATCATTGTTATTCTGAAGTCGCTGAAGTTGCTAGGTCGACACGATTTATGTTCATTTACAAAACTGGCTGGAAAGGTCGCACCAAATAAAGACACTGCCAAAAGCATGGAGGCAAAGTACAAAATTAAAATTATGGTCCCACCTTGACTCTACTAAAATGTCGATGCCCGAACTTTTATTCAATTATGTTTAATGACACTGGGAGTGCCAACAGAAAATCTGACGTATTGCATCATCATTTTAAATTAAGTTTGATAATAGTATAAAGTTATAAAGCATCGCGGCAAAAGTTTGACAAATTCGAAATAAATACACGTCCAGAAAAAAATAAAGCGATGAATGCACCTTAACAGATTTGAAAGATTTAGAAATAGTCCAAAAATAATTAATTAAAAATAAAAATAAAATATTGACATAATTTCACTCATCCGAACCCTGCCATAAATGTACAGGCACACGTAAACACACACAAACAAATAGAAAATAATAATAATATAGAACACCCCTCTCTTCCCGACTGAAGTAAAATAACAATGATATGTACGAGTATTATGACACAACTTGGCAACAAACACAAAAACTACCGAACAACTCAACAAGTTAGAAAAAACGCGACAAAAACACTACACAAAAACTGTTACTTTAATTATTTATCCATCATAAATTACCTTACGTTCCCATAAACCCCTGTGGTTGCGTACAAACCAATAATCTAATAATAGCTGTTCATAAAACCCTATTGTGGGAGAGCAGAGTGAACCATTTGTGGCGTTAGAAACCGAAAGTAGCGTAGCATTGTGCGCCGAGTGGCCCGCTGACCGAACACCTGACCCTATAGTAGGCAAGGCCGTTCACTTTGCTGAGCCGGGATGCTTTGTTGAAGATTGTAAACAATACACTGACGTTTTAGGTCGATTCATAAGAGCTGACACCGAAAATGTATGAAGCTGTCATTAATTTAATAGATATTCGGTGCCAGCTTTTATGAATCGACCTATACTGATTCGGAAGATTCGGATGTTCATGTTTTGCATAAGCAAAGGTCTATTGTGAATTGTACACGCGTAGAGCTCTGCATGCAGATCATGTAAAGATTCGGGACTAAAAATTTAGTAAACTACTAACGACCCACCCCGGCTTTGCACGTACAATCAGGATGTAATAGTACATAAAAACCTTGCTTAAAAAAATATCTAAATGAGTGCGTAGTTCAGAAAGTGTAAGCGGCCGGAGATGTGAGAACAGACAGGAACGCATAGCGACTTTGTTTTATACTATGTAAAGAAGATAAAGATAAAGATTAGAAAAATAACTCTTTGCATGATCCCCATCCTGAAGTCTATGAAGGAAGTTTCGTTGTAGTTTAAATGGTAAATGTACTAGCAACTACGAGTAGTTACTGTGAAACGCAATCATCGAATACAAAATCATTGTAGGACATGGTTACGAATTATGAATGACTGTTTGCGCAGATTTAAGCAACAATATGGACCTTATAGCAATGCATTAAGGTCACAAATATTTATTCTCATAATGGAACGGTCCGTCAACATAATGCATCGCTGAATAATTTAACGTATTGACGTTACGTGACCATTATTAAAGCATGCTTTGTTTAACGTTCGACGTAACCAATACGAGTGAATGATTTTAAACATGCGTGCGTTATTATTGCGTACGCAGTTCTATTTATTGTTTTTCGTCGCTTGTCTAACATAAACAATGCAGTAAGTGGACACATAATACACAAGGACCGTTGCGGTAAACCAATGGACCTACATTTTATGGCGTCTGACATACATAATTATGTTAAGAACAATCAGAAGACTGAACTTGATCTAGTTGGGCCACCTTTCTTCTCAAACAAATCTACTCTCTTCGCAATATTTTAAAATCAAATACAGATTGTTTATACTTACAAATAAACATAAGTATATGTACAAATAAATAAAAAGAAAATTATGGCGGTCATCGTAAAAAAGGTCTCCTGAGTATTATACTAGCAGGCAATAGCTGCAACGCTGTTGTAGTGGGCCCACTACAACACACATTAGCTAAAAAAATTTAGACACTGCGATAAAACGAACGACAGCGGAAAATAGCATACTTAATTGGAGAATAAAATATGCAATTGCATGGCAACACTTGAGTAATTTGACCGTATTGAACGATAAAGCTGTATAAGTCAAATAAATTATAAAATTATTAGACACCAAAATGCCTTTTTGGAAACACTTTTTAGTGGTAATGCAGGAGACAATTTTAGTTGCTCAAGAGACATGCCAAGTGTTAACCAACCTTTATAAGATGGAGAGACATTTTAAGAAGAAGAAGCAACAAAAAATTTCATATTTGTACTTATTGTTTTTATTGTATAAACTGTTAAGTAAACAAGTTAGACGGTTACAATCCTTGTCACATAAATCAGTTAAGGCGGCAGTCCACAGGGCATGATATTGAAACAGAGCCACAGGGCCGTCACTCGAGACCTGCTTAAGCGATATGCTGAAGTTTCTTTCAATGTTTTATCTCACCCCTACGTATAACAGTCAATACGCAAGAGAAAGACACAATATCCAAAGCGATATCGCTTTAGCTCGTCTAAAACAGAGGCCCAGGACATGTTATTGAAACAACGCAAGTGCCGGTCGAGTGGATGCGTATCGCGTATCAGCGTGAGTCAGAGCAAGGCGATCCCGAGAGCAAGGTGACTGCACTGTATAATGTACTGTTAGCTTCAAAATTTACTAAAACAAAGTAGAATCAACTTCGTTTTGTGTCTGAAGAAGTATAGTCAGATGGAGATTCTATCAAACAACGAATCCTTAGTAATATAAAAAGCGAAAGTGAGTCTCTCAGTTCTGTAAGTGTTTATTGTAAAGTTAAATGAAACTGTATACCAATAGCTGGATATCCGTAAACAAGTTAAAGGCTACTTTTAGCTATTCCGACCAATTTACATTTGAATGTCGATATAGTGGCAAAGCCGCGAGCAAACGCAACTAAAATAACCAATTTGAAAAAGGCATTAGGTAAAACTTGACCTGTATATTTTTATACATTTTCCTTATTGGAAACATCAATACCCGTGGTCAACATTAGCCCTTGGCCTACTAAAAAGTAACAAAGTGGAGTCCTAGTAAATAAGAAAATGTTGTTCGTTTGAATAGTCCTGTAGGTATTATGTCTACTTTTCTACATACTCTCCCTTTAGTGTTTAAGATTTTGAGTATGATAAAATATTATGTAGCTAATGTATAGGTTCTTTATGACAAATACTTCTTTAATTTGTTTTAGTTTTGTTTGAACCAATGTGTATTATTTTATAAAATAGAACTTAATGATTAAATTGTTTAAGATTAAACTTGTATATAATTAAATTGTTACAGTAGGTACGTTTAACTGAAATTCTATGAATTAACAATATGTAAAAATGAAAATATTTCAAAGTATGTTTGGTGAATTTACGGGTTTCCATCGACAACGTAACACAGCCTCCAATGGTGACCTAAATCTTTGAAAAACCAGTAAAGCATTGCTAAAATGATGGTTTAGAAATGCGGTAGTTGTATGGTATTTACATTAAATGGCGCTCCCACGGCGAGGCAAGGTGAACTGGCTATTCTTAAATTGTCGCTCGAACATGCCCTGCGAACGGTTGCGCAACAGCTCATTTATACTGTTTTATTATCAGGTGTTTACTATTACATCCTTTAACTGTTAAAGTTTAACCAATAGAGAAGATTCGTTTTAATTGTGCTCTGTTTACACTTGCGATTCAACTCATTTATAGTAATGGTATACATTTTTACATCTGATATGCACATCCTTTATTGATATTCAATAGACGTAAAAACAAGATACTAGCTAGCTTATAATACGGAGGGACATTAAATATCATTTATCAGAATATTAATGATTTTATTAAGGTAAACGAATCGCAATTCCTGTGTTTATTTTAAGCGATGATAAACCTTGTATGGAGTTTTGTAAGTCTGGTTCTGCGTCAATTTCAAATGTTGGACATAAAAAGCATACGATTTTTATATCCTGTGATACGACTTGAAATATAAATTTACAAAGATATGCGATCGTAGTAATGTTGTTGTTTCTTATTACGATCTGAGATCATCTAACAAACTTAGAAGGCATAATCATTAGATACATCCGTCATCAACCTCACGTTGACCTAAGAATTGTTATTAAAATAGATTTTCCTCCGTCAACGGCGAGTGTACAATTAGCAGCAGAAATATCTGAACGAATAAAAAGATAATTAGGGCTCTTATTCTCTTCACAATTTATTTGATTTTTTTTATAGTTTTAATAATATTGTCACTTTTTTGTTTTGCATAAAACTCGTAAAATACAAATGTTGTCTAATCTATAAAGAACATTTAAAAAATCAAAACATTCTAACCTAGTTCTAAGGCATAATGTAAACGTTCTAAAAAACCATGGCTATAGGTAGGTTAAGGTTTAGAGGGTGGAAAACGTAGGTATGCCTTGCCTTGCTTTGGCCTTTTGTATGGAGAGTGCTTTTGAGGCTGAGTACACAGTCCTCTTAAACAATGAAATATAATGACCAGGTTAGATTTTTGCGCGCCGTGAGAAAATCTCACCTCTAGTAGAATCATGTAGTTAAGGTAATTTTATTAATTAATCGAGTCGATCGATAGCTGGTTTGAAGGCTTTTTTGTAACCATCGAGTTTTTTATAGAATAATTTTCCTTTACCGGCTGACGATTGTCCTAAACGTATAGGTATTTACCGATACTATTTTAATAAGACTTGTTCCTATTGAAAATATTTTCAGTCAAGAGTAAGTGCATTATATGAAAAAAGTAGCTACAGTCCTTAGGCCTAAAAAATATCAGTTTTTGAATGCGAATCTAAATAAAATGCTGAACAAGACTAATTATCGATTGACTTAATATGATATTATGCTGTTTAGGTAAAGATGTCCGAAACACTCAAGATGATTTCGTCATACTTTAAAATCACTTAAAACCACACACTCTGTTACACACGCACTGCGCTTCCAAAACACTAGTTGTCACTGTATCACAATTTAGTTTTTCTTTTTTTTTTGTTCGAAATAGTCGTTTATTAGCGCGAGAAGGCCACACGTCGGATGCTGGGAGCTGCACTAAGCCACTAAACCATTGTATGCAGGTGGATAGTACGTCCGTTTGCCTTACTATGGACGGCTACCATTCACACAGCAGCCAATCACTGATACGTGATACTACTGAGGGGCAACACAAAATCGGCAATACTTATACAAGCATCACATGCCAAGGTGATAAGTTGATTAGCATTACAAATTTATGTAAACTTTGGAACTAGTATTTTGGTTGACATTTTGGTATTGGTAAGTACTATGTATGCTCATCACCACTTAGCGTTGCATATCGAGTGTACCAATACTAAAGTAATCAATAGGTACCATACTCGTACTTGCTTTGTTTGGGTAAATTTTGACAGAATCTATTTTTATCTTCTCACTACTACTTGCTACTTATGAGATCCTGTAATTGGCTTTGTTAATGCTATTGAAGATGTTTATGTGTATCTGTAAGCTGTTGGTTCTCCGAAAATATATAAATACATAAATAAATAAATAACCTTGCACTCTGAACAGTTTTTCTCGATATTTTTATTATTATTATAAGCTCACGCCTGTTTCCCTTTGGGGTAGGCAGAGACCACAGAACGCCATTTGCTCCGGTCCTGGCATACTTCCCTCGCTTCCTCCACACGCATTCCTCTCTTCATACATGCTCGGCAGTTACGGGTACTTCGCATTCTCTTCTTTATCTAAGTACTTTTAATAGGAACTTAAGTATAATTTTGACGATTTATGTGAGGAGAACGTTTAATTGTAATGTTTGAAATTCAATTCATAGATTTGACATAAAAAAGTTAAGTTGTTTTCGTGACAAAAAAAGAGATATTGAAGAGTAGCTATAAAGTATAACGCTGACTTTATCATTTGAAATTGGCTAATTGCCTCGCATAAAGCCATTAAGTATAACAATAGTAAATTTATTTGTTCTTCGTTAATACATAACTATTTCTGACAAGAGCAAGTCTACGCTATGATAGCATGGACCTTTACGCCGGCGCCTTACGGGCACTCTTGCGCAGAGGGCGGCGCGGTCTTCGTTGCACAATGCGTCCGCCACAATAGCCTTAACAAGTGCTTTACCGAGATGGCGTGAACGGTTAACTTATAACTGTCATACAAATCTAAGCAAGTCATAGAAAACAATATTTCCATTGGTCGAAGACGTTTGGTTTTGCCGTTTTAGGGTTCCGCACCAAAATGGTAAAATTAGTATATGTGCATAATCATTTTCCAAATCTGGTTAAGAAAAATATACGTCGCAAAAAATTTTTTAATTGTTTCTACCTAGTTTCACTATGACGGATAAAGACATAACATAGGGTGAGACGTTAACTGGGCCAAAATACTTTTTAGTGCCTAAAATAAAGATGAAAATGTATGAACACATTTACAAAATTGTATATGTCTCGAAATATTTTCCTATAGTAATGTTACGTTAGTTCTCAACCGGGTCTCAATGTTTATATAAATCTCCCCATCATCCTGGGTTCTTTATTACAAAAATGTCTCATTTGGTACTCAAATCACTGCGTTACCAAACAATCGTTTATATTTTATTTGGAGCTCAAATATTTCGATAAAAGTCATCATTCGGGTAGGCATATGTCATTCTCAATTAGAAAATAATATGTATTATGAAGGTTATCCGAAGAATAAATCAAAAATTACGCGTTAAAATGTACAATGAACGTTTTTTTAGGCCTCAAAAAGTATTTTGGCCCAACTATCAAATCAAATATATAAATATATAACCGTAGTATAAAATTTACTTTATTAATAATTATATCCGAGCATACATAGTTGTTGACACTTACTGTAGCTAACACCTCCTCATAGGTGGCGGGGTGAAGGGGCGACGCGGGGGGCGTCTCGTGAGACAACGCGGCTATCGGCATGTCAGTACATCACTCCACACCTGAAACATGAAGATTTATGTATTAATTTACATATAGGTAAGTCATAAAAAAATTCATAACATGACAAGGCATTTTAGGTGAAATATATTCTTTTGCCTTTTGTTTGAAGGTACAAGTAAACCTCACAATAACAGGTAAGACACATGCGTTAAATAGGTAATTGTTATTGAGCATCTATAAATAACGGGAGCATGGTACGAAAAGGAAAGTTCTCAAACTGTGGAACTTTCCTGTGAGAAGTTATCGGTAACTTCTAAAAATATTGTTATTTTTTTTGTATGGACTCAATTTCTGATTCTCTCTTCATTTCTCTCTGATTTCTCTCTTCAACTCAATTTATGATTTCAAATATTCTCAAGAATGTACTTGGTATTTTCGTGAGAAGATTTCTTAATTTAAAGGAGCGATCTGCAACTTGCACAGTGCAAGCTTTGAGCTGATGCAGGGTTAATGCGAACTCAGCCCGCATACCAAATAAACTTAATAAAGTGAAATACATTTTTTTTTATAACCTATATTTGTGTCCCACTGCTGGGCAAAGGCCTCTCCACAAGACTTCCACAACTGCCGATTTGACGCAATGTCAAATACATAATAGATAATTTAAAATAAATAAATGTAAAAATAATATTATCAAATATGTAGCTTGCTCCATCAAACCACAAGTCCTGAGTTCGACTCCAACCTTAAGCAGTATTTATTTTTGTGTGTATTTTTCTTTGTGGTTGATCATTAAAGACTGCGCTTCGATAAGTACCTACACCATTTTTTCGAATGGACTAGCCATGTTTGCCTCGACCCCTTTGACAGCTTTCCGAAAAGAGGGCGAACAAGCAGAAGGGCGCTCATCAAGCGGAGGTTCTGACGTTTCGTACTTCTATAATATAATCTGTGGCCCTGTACCCCTCCTTCTGCCCATTTTTAAATCTTGTTATTAATGGACCCCCTTCCCCACGGTCTGTCTCAGACAGCCAAGCACACATTGCTTCACCCAGCAGTAGTGTACACTAATTACACTGTCGTAGCTCGCATGAGTGTCTTTTTGAGGTATTTATTCATGTGCTATGTACACTTGAAAAAAAAAATAACATCAATACATTGTCGTGTGACCTTGCGAGGTGGCGTCGGGAGGACGACTGTTTAAACACATTACCATACGTGGGGACGGCATGACTAACCCGAGCCGACACGGTAAGCCATGCTCTTGAATATTTTCAGTTCGCATTAGACGCTCTGTCAATTAATCGGAGACCTTCGATTTATACCGAAGACTAAGTGTGACCGCGGCTCCGGTCACGTTTACTACAATTACAGTTTCATTTGTTTTACTACACGGTGGATATTGATTCTTCTTTAACGGTTTAGTTAAAGGATATTCAATAGTGCTACAAGGACGCAAGCACACACAAATACACCCACAATAGGTGTCGGAGATGGTACAGTTTTTCTGGCTTGATGTACTTATAATTACTGTTGACTATTGTCACTGATTTCCCATCATGTTTACCCATCGTAAATTATGCTATCTAAAGCTGGCTGAAGAATGCATTTATGAATTTTCAACAGTATGTAGGGAAATCGGGAATGTTCTCGAGCTGTGAATAGGGCAGACAGACAAACAGAGAGACTGCGTTCCATCATAATAATTATATAAAGATGTCATGTTGAATAGATTTGGTAGAGCGGAATTCGATGAGGTTTGAATAATTAGTTTTACATTTTAAGAGTTAACTAACAGGAGCTTCTGTTGTTAGTTATTTGTTTTGTTATAAAAACAGGGTAACGCTTACTTAAATATGTTTTTTTTTTCCTTATATTGTAAATTTTAAGTACAAATTGGGTCTGGCAATGGAACCAGCACCGCATTTGTTAATAACCCTCCCTTCTGGCGGCTGTCGGGTAAAAACACTACCTACTTTCGTTCTACTATCTCATAGGTATAATATTAGACGTATAAATTCTAGCTCTAAGCGTAGAATTTGAATAATTATAATAGCTAGTTCCGAAGCATATAATTGCTTGGGACTAACGTCTAAAACGTTGAAACTGATAGTCTTCCAATTATATCTAGAAAGTAGGAATGAATCGTTTCCAAATTATCCATGAAAATAGACTTTCGACAATAATTGAGCATAGATCAGAATTTATTATTTTACAGCTTTCGTTTAATTTCCCTTTAAGACCGAAACAAGTTTAGCCCAGTTGTTTACAAATCAACCGCTAACGTTACAATCTACACGTTGCAGTGAGGCTTTGCCTTTAGAGCTGCAAAGGACTCCAGATTTCTTCACTTAAATATAATAACTACACTTAAATATAGTAATAACTCTAAAATATTTTTTTAACCCATAACCGAGTGTTTTAGCATCCGCCAGCAGATACCCTAACACAACTTTAACTCCAAACTACGAGTATATCCAACAGAAATGAAAAAAAGCTAAAGTGGTTCGGCCATCTACCAAATGACATATAAATTAAATTATAACTATGTGTACATATGTGTTACGTGTATTTATATCTATAAATAAGATATACAAGCGCTTTATGTTTTTTGAAGTCGGTTAATATAGCCTGTAGTAAATTTAAAAAACCATTATCAGTAGGTATCACTAACATAAACCTGTAAAGTTAAGCTGTAAGTGTTAAATGTTGCTAAATAAATAGTAAAATAATACCGATAATAAGCTATGATTCAAATATTAAGGTTTTTAATTATTCCTAAAAACGTGTATGCGGTAGGTGCGAAATATTCTGACGTCAAAACTGAATAAATATGACTAGAAAATATTAACGCTACATCATACGGTACTTAAGTGGAGATATCTGACCTCGGGTGAGGATCAAAAGGATGGTAATAATAAAACGAAGAATTTTATTGCACTTAATATTAACATGCAAATACCTTTTACAGTTTACTTTCTATTTCGACCTATTCTATTACTTTGCATCTCCTGGTGCGAAGCACTTCGGTATACAACCTTATTTGACTTATATGTAAACTTGTATTCAGGCCAGGTTTCGTCATTGTTTGTATGTAATCTCCATGTTCACCTTTGATACCAACATTGTATTGATTGTTTCCTAGAAGACATGTAATGATGTAATGATGAAATTAACAGCCGAAGTTCGCTTTTAACGTCCGAGGCACAGGCAGCGGTAAGTGTTGACGTTTCACAATGAATACCATGACCCATACATGATGGTCCAAGTTTAATTTATCATTAGAAGAAATATTAGTAAGAAAAACAAAACTTGGCCGCTTATGCTAGGACCACAGTAATACAAATGAGATGTAATCGGAGTTCATTATGACAGCTGTAATCCTCAGTATAAGCTAAGCTTGCGAAAGAAATCGAAAGAAAAGCTTAATATTTTCTCAATTGACAGCACCCTAATAGGAGGATCCAAAGATCGGGCTCAGTGGTGTGCATTCGTTGAGATTTGCGGCCAACAGTGTACTAATAATAATAATAGGCTGATTATGATGACGATGATGACTACTTAAGGGTTATCTGAGAGCACTTTAAAGCTGTTAAAAATCCTTTAGTTTTTTCTGTGTTTATAAGCATAGAAACGTAAAATTGTTACTTAGATGACTGATGTCAATTGTCAAGCCACGATAATTTTAAATGCTCAGGCCACGAGCCGCAGCTTACTTTGCTCTCTTTAATCTCAATTTTTATTGGTTCGTACATAAATAATTTATGTACGAAGGACGCATACCTTGTTTGCTTCCGCAAACATTAACTACCTACTTACCTACTTATATACAGATTAAAGCTTATTAAACATATCTTATGCACGCCAAGGTTCACTGGCACCAGATAACTGGGTGCATGCGCAGATCAATAATCCTTTGTTAATCATTAGCGTACGTATGCGATAAATTATTTCGTGATTTTAAAGTAGGCTCAAGGTTAAGTAGTTGTAAATAGGTAGTTCATTTGTGATTCAGGTGTTATAAAGGAGCTCCTACGAATCCGTCTGAAGGCGCAGAATAGAGAATACGACGACGAAGACGATGCGGGGGAATAAATTCCGTACGGAGGCAAACCCTGCGGTTGTAGCTATACTAGGGTAAAAGTCGCGCCGCGTGTCACTTTGCACGGAAAAATGACCGTAAAGATTTACTGAGATGCGAAGCTACGTAAATCATGCTACATCCTCACGGTTGGTAAGTACTATGTAACGATGTGGAAAAAAATTGCAAATTCCTATAGTTAATAATTTAAGGAACCGACATGGAACTTGACTCCTGTTCAAATCTTAACTTTTCATCGGCGATGCCGACAACCCTAAATATCGCTTCTACCCATGCTCTTATTTATATTTTGATGGGACATAATTAAAATAACTAAACAATATACATTCCATTGCTGGCCTTAGACTGTGCTGTACTGTTGTTTTACTGACAACATATGGACTCCCCACTTTGATGAGTATAAGTATGTAGGTATATTGGACTTACACGACCAAACATGGTCTTTCGATAGCAAGTAAACAAGCCAACAGGCACACCGCTTTCCCACAAGAGCACAAAAACATATTTTTGTTTGGTAGGCCGAACCCAATTTGCAGTTCTCATGTCCATATCAACTTCGGAACAACGCGATGAGTCAATGCTCAGTCGGCCTCCGTCGTCGAGAAAGGAAACTCGTCGCTTACACTTTCTTCGTGAGATCACACAACTTTACATTTACCGCTCAACATGGCAAGGCAGCTCTTAAAACGTCTGAATAAGGATTTTTATCACAACTTTACAGTTGTAATGTTCTTCATAAATTGGCGGCGCCTGTCAACAGTTCTCGAGACAATGAAAAGAAAAACCTCGCGCAAACAGTCAGGAATTATAATTGAACTTCAGTGACCTGTTTGCATCATTTCTTGTTTTGGAATAAGAGTATTTATTCAACATAACACGAAATCAATCATGTCGAGTGTTTTGGCTGATACGTGCTGCCGTTATAGAGACTATGCGACTTTAATTAAATACCTATATGTTAGTTTGAAATAGTGTTACACTATGCTGAGCAAAGGCCTTTGCCTCGGACTTCTAATTCCCCTAAATCTTTAGCGATTAAATACCTATTTACTGTAAATATTCTTCTAGTTTAACTTTAAATGAACAAAATAGTGAAACATGCGTAAGTAATAAGTACTTACTAATGGTGGTTCTCAATTTTCAATGTTCTCAATTTTTAAACCAAGGATAGGTTTGCCTACCATTGATTAAGTTTTTAAACATTTCCTATGGGAAATGTGTCCAAATAGAACTATTGATAGGCAAATCTCTCCGTAGTTTAAATATTGGGACCGCCCAACTAGTTATGTAAAATGGAAGAATATTTTTCAGACCTATGAGAAAGTCGCTTGATTCGTTTTTGTACGTTTTTTTTTAATTCAATTCGTTCCTTAATTATTTCGATGGCTCGAATGGGAACTGATTCGATTAATACAAAAAATCTGGCTGTATATGGAAAAAAATAATTTACTCAAAACCCGATGCGGCGAATAAGTATAATTTTGACAAATTGTACACCTGTAATACTTAACGCAAGTGGAAATATCTTATGTATGAGGTTCCAGTGATTAAAGGAACTGTTCATAATTAGATTAATGAGTACAGCTACCAAAAAGAAAGTTATTCGTGAAAGTGGTCGTCCTACCTTTGCCTATTATTTGTTCCGGGCTTTTGCAACCTGGCTAGGCAAACATACTACCTAATTTAATAATAACTGGAACTTGCACGCTGCAGCTATCACAACACACTTAAATGGATGGTAATTTAAACGGTTGTTCACACATGGCTACTAGCATGGTAATCCACGTTTCGCAACAAATGTTCAGGTGTTGCATCTGTGCTGTTACACAAATTCGTCCGTCCAGGCGTGTCCCTATTACCGCTGTTGTCGGCGTTCTCACCGCGCATGCGTAGGTGAACCTAGCTTGCGCAAGTGACTCCTCCGCCGATACGTCAAACGCTATCCTACGGTGAAACAACGTTAATTGTACGATTCAACGAACAAATTAACCGTGAAGGCTAAATGCTTGTGTTAATTACGAAGCGATTTCATAGTAAGCTCTCTCAATTATTTTCAAACCCAAAGCAGGCTGAGAAAATCTCCAGGCCTAACAAACCTAAAAAACGTGATCTGTGCAATATTTAGCAATAATTACACGCATTAAACACATCAATTTGAGTCAACACATCAGTCAATGATATTTATCGATGGATCTTGATAATAAATCGACAACTTACACACCTTTAATTATGTATGCCGACCGAACATTTGTAAGAGCACAAATCGATTTACGAAATCGCGCCAAAATCGGCGATATGAGATTTTTTATTCGATTAATAATTCATGAATATCGATCGCACAATAGGCTCGAAGTTTATGGACGGACGGTGATAAATACCGAGACATAAAACACAATATGAAGTTATTCGTTATTCGGACTTCCAATCCGATTGCCAAACAAAAAAATGCAAACAAAATTGATTGAATTTTGAAAAGATTTATAGCGTCGTTTTGATTTCAAAGTACAAAGAGACTGCGCTGAAGGCAATTGATATTTTTAACTGGGTAAACATAGGATGGTCACTAATTAGGGGCTTTTTGGATTTTTTATTACTTAGCAGGCTCAGATTACATTTTCTTAATATAAACAATCCGCGCTGCGCGGTTGATGCACTTCAAAATATTTGCATGCACGATTGAGTTAAAATAAACGACTTGCCAATCGCATCATCAGTTATAAAATTTAACGCCCTTCTGTTTTTCTTTGTTAGCAATCATCTTATTACAGCTCGTTACATCTCCACGACTTCCATTGTGTACAAAACTGTTCCACTTGCGTGTTCTGTGTGTGGTCTTGGCTTTTATTTAAACTTTCAAACAAAAGTGAATTCTTTCAATTTTGTTTGTATTCTACTTAATGTGTGCCAGTTCGTCTGCCTAGATCGTTGTTAGTCACATAGTATAGGCAGTGAACGTCAAAATAAATATGTTACACCAGTAGACTAAGGTCGAACAAATTTTTCGCCAATTATACCCTTAGCACTTAAATATAGTTACTAGCTTTTTTCCGTGACTTCGTTCATATAGATTTTGGATTACATAGTTAATTTTCACCCACCTTTGAACCCCTTTAACTGTGGCATTTTCTTAGTATATGTATATATGTTCCAATTTGCATGTTTCCATCCACCTTCTGCGCGTTGTCTAACAGTTAGTAACGGAACTCTTTTATCAGACTGTGTAGATAGTTTTTATCTACCTAAACCACAATAATAAAATATGTATGGGGCCATTGGTCACTAGAACTACTTCTGTGGCCCTAACATGACTGGCCAAGGTTAGTTTATCTCTATCTGCGTCCCATTCGTATGACAATAGTTAGACAGAGACACAGGGAAGGGTTAAACTAAACCTGGGCTGTCATGTTAGGGCCGCTGTATGTATTTACGTTCACTCGCTATAGGGATTAAAAATGTCATCGATCGAATTTTCCCACATAATAAGAATAAGAATAAATGTATTTAAACTTAAAAGGTACCTACAGTTAATAAGTACATACAGTAAAGTCATCAGCTTAAAGTAGTTGAGTAGACAACAGCAGTTTTAAAAAAGATATTCGTGCAAGATTCCGTGATTTGAAGTCAAACAAACACATTAGCGCTTAGCTTATGTTGATTCAAATTATTAGACAAAAAGCTATTGTGTTCCTTCTAGCAAGTACCTAAGTAGGTATGTAATAGTTCCAAAAACCGTACGACGAATGCCTTGCTAGAAGATTATTATTGATCGTTTACCGTTAAGTCAGTTGGCTAATCAGTAAACATTTTATAATATTGTATGTATTGTAAAAAAAACAGTAGTAAAATACAAAGCAGTAATTAATTTTGAAAAATTTCCAAATCACTAGATAGTCAATAATCTTGAATTTTTTACCCGACTTTACCCGACTGTTGTCAGAAGGGAGGGTTACGTTTTTAATTTTAAGTTTGGGTTTTTCAATATTGGGTAGTTTGGATTATAATTAAGTGTTCTCTCATAGGTTGTTGTTATCTCAATCTGAAATAAAACGTGTTTTTTTTTTATGAAATAGGAAGGCAAACAAGCAAGTGGGTCACCTGATGGTAAGTGATCACCACCGCCTATAGACACCCGCAACACCAAAGAGATTGCAGATACGTTGCCAACCCAGAGGGCTAAGATGGAATACCTCTAGTGCCAGTAATTACACCGGCTGTCTTGCTCTCCACGCCGGAACACAACAGCGCAAGCACTGCTGCTTAGCGGCAGGATTAGCGAGCAAGATGGTGGTAGCAATCCGGACGGACCTTGCACAAGGTTCTACCACCCGCAAATTGTTCGAATCGCTACAATTATTATTTTCGTCAATCTAAGATAAGGGTTTAAGAATTCTATGAAGGACTGCGCGTGGCCATTTATATCAACACCTTCAATACGTTACTGGTCTGTTGGAAAAATTAAAAAATCTAAGATACTTACACTCTACTGTCACCCAAAACTCTACGAGTACCACTCTTACTCTTCTCGTTCTCTTGGCCGAAAAGATCACTTTATAGTCTGTAGCCTTAAAAACACCAAGATGTCTTTGGAAACACTAATTCACTAAGCGCAATCGTAGGTATCCTTAGCAAGTGTAAGTAATCACAAGTTGAGTGTTACTGCAATAGGCAGCGAATTCCGAGATCCCCACAGTTAGGGTTACCAGACGTGACGTGATGACTTGTTATGTTGGGACTCAAGATTTTTGGAGGACTATTAAGATTCTTGCCGGACTTTAGAAACACAGTCTTTTTGACTAACGTAAAGTTAAAGAACATCGTATGATAGTCATCATTTTAAAGTAACCTTTTTCCCATCCGCGATCACATTTAATAGTCTTACAGCAGAACTTTTAACAAAAATCTGGCTTTTTGTGAGGACTTTTCAATTTTTCGTCTAAATTGGTAGCACATTTTCATTTATGGTGCACATAAAGTATGCATCCTTTTCACATGCGCTAACTGGTTAGAAAGGGATTAAATGCTACATGTTTGCAACAAAAGCAAGCACGCTAGGGCCTCTGGTAACCCTACCCGCGGTTCCCTCGCTCTCTGGGCGCGGTGCGGTGAGGGGTCCTCACTTGACATTTGCACCCCGCGTTACATAATCGTCGTGACTTGCCCATCCGGCTGTTATTAACCCGTCTTCTGCTGCACTACTTCATTGCTGAGTTTGAATAATTATGATGCAAATTGGCTAACTCATCAAATAGGTTGAAACTTCCGGAACATTCTTATTTCTTATAATAGTTATAATGGTAGAAATATTTACAATGTAGCTAGTTGTTTATTGTAGTACAAAAAACGACTCGACATTGGTATAACCACACTCTCACTGAATAAAAGCCTGAATGGCAGCAATTTGATTAAAATATTTTTGCCAGTTTTCGTTGATTTGGTTATACTATTATCACAAGCAGTATTTGATTTCATCTATGAACTTCGACTACTGAATTTAAACGTACAGTTGGCTTGACCCTACGAACTTAAGATTTCTTTAATGATCATTCGTCAATACGACAGCTATAGAAATCTAGATACTTAACACAGATTGCAAGACGCCATTTGTTTTATGCCAAGTATAATCATTCTTGGATCGATAAGAATAAACATGACCCCGTTTAGTCAATAACACACATCAGTTAGGATGTTACTAAACAAAACATACAATTGACATTGCGGTACGTCATTGCGTAATAAATACAAGCAGGTATTCACCATATACTACTATCTATTATACATGATTAGTAGCAAGGCAAGGCATCTGTGATTGCAAACTTAAGTTACGTCACTATTACATAAACATTTTGACAAACCATTTTGTCCTCGTCTTGGTTTATGCGATCCTATAAACCAGTAAGAATAGAGCCTTTGATATGCACTACAGTGAAGCTATACTTAATAGAGTAAAGATCATCTTACACTGGGCATGTGAAGTATCTTCCAGTTAAACCTGATCCTGCGTTGTAGGAAGACTCACTACCTTATTTGTTGAAATAGGAGAGGTCATGTTATAATGGACGTCATATCACTATGTTTATGTGGGAAACACATGTCAACTACAACAATTTGTATTTGATTCAGCTACTGATATGATTTCGTGGTTAAATCACGTATTTGTACTCAAGAGTATCTATTTCATACTTTAAACCTGTATTTCGTTTAAGAAACTTATTATGTCATCACAAAAACATATTTTTTGTGAAGCCATAAAAATAAATAGTCAGCATAATGAGGATATTTTTAATGATAACGCAGATTAAGAAGGAAATACTACTCCACAGACTAAATTCATTCTGTCGTGTAAAGAAACTAGTTCAGAATTTTTTGCGCAACATTAAGATCTAAAATTTAAGTCGAAAATATTAAGAACCGGTGTCATGCGGTAGATCAAGGTAAAATAAATTATGCTTCCTTAACGTATTGCTCAGTTTAGATCGTGATTTTCAGTTTTTGATCAGTTTACGCAATTTCCAAAGTTCCTTATTTCCATTATGATCATGCGTCAGCCTCGACACTGCACCTGCGCCTGGGCTTCCCATGCCAAGTCGTGAGCGTGATGTGTGTACGAACATACGAGCAAGACACGAATTCGAATAAAATTAACTTCAATGTCGCTAATGTTTAAGCAAATTCCTATTACGTTTGTCCTACGGAGAAGTATGCGTGGAAGAATGTATAGCTGAATAAATGTTTTAGAAATGGGATTGTTGGAATCAAACTTTGAAGGTGGTATTTTATCAGTTACAACTCTGAATTAATTCTTTCTTTAAGTAGACAAAAGATCATAAAACTCAAAGGAGACATTTTTATTTGTTTAAAGTAAATAACTAAATAAAATCTAAAAATTGTATACCTGCATCATCGGCTGAGTTCAGTTGCAGAATTAAGGTGTTAAAATCAAAGTAATCAACAAATGCTAATCTTGGTGGCAACTTTTTGTTCGTCCGTTAACGTTCGATGATAACCTCATGGTTACACTTAATTTGACTTAACCTCGATGAAAAGTTCAACATTCAGACGACAGTCCGTCGCGGTTGAACTGGGAATCAGCAAAAAGTCGGCAAGGCTGCCATGCGGTCACTTGCTAGTCCGCACGCTGAAGGTAAGATGCTATCTAGCGTACAAAGGACGTAATGTGGCACGTGACGAGTTACTTAGTGTTTACCTAAAGAAAGATGCTACAAGGGTAATGCCTCTTATCATGTTGGAAATGCGAGAAATTGGAGAAAAGTTAGTAAAACTGCCATGCGGCCAATTGCTAGTCCACACTCTTCCGGTAGTATTGTATCTAGGGAGTTAAGGACGTAATGTGGCACGTGACGAGTTATTATCTAAACAAATATATGAACATGTCGGGCATTTCCCGACGCAAAAATACGTGAGTGATCCGTTTTATTAATATGTCCGAGTCTCACGGTAGTTTTATGTTAGAAATATGTGACTATGGAAAATCGACATAATAAAAAAAAGGCATAATTACAGAGATTAACGATTCTACAAAGTCAAGTGGTAGTGTTTCGCCGTACCTTCACATCTGTTAGATACGTTTGTAAATAAATTGTTTTAAACTTTCACCATTTTCACACATATTTTTAACGTTATCGGGACTTTAACGCGATAAAAGTGTATTGTAGTCTACTCGAGACCACGGCCTTTGAAACATGGCCGAAACGTCGAGGTAAGTTAACAATATACTTTTATCGCGTTAAAGTCCCGATAAAGTTATAAATACGTTTGAAAATATTATAACTACCTATTCAGCTACCTATAGTATTGCTACTCCTTACCTTAACGATCATAATAACCCCAATTACATAAATCTGTTTTATAACGTAACTTTAGTTATTTTATGGCGTTCACAACAACCATTATGTCCTTGTAGGTGTTTATAAACAAGCGTATGCCCATTCTAAGTCTGCTGAAACATAATTAATGAACCTAGTATTTATTATTTTCAGGGCTCCGCACCTAATTTTGAAAATAGATCCCTTATTCAATCACTTTGTTGTCTGTCAATCAACACTAGAGCTGAAATTTGGCGAAGCTGTAGCAGTTAAAAGAAGAACCCTCGGTGCGCGACGACTCGCACTTGTCCGGATTTTTGGCAACATGTAACACAAATATTATTTGTGTGGTGGTTCGAAAACTTAAGTCCACAACTCCCAGTTGATAGGCTTCGACGTAGGACATCCCTATTAAAATATGATTAAATGACGGGGCGTGATAATAATTAAAATACTTGGCTTAATAGGTAAAAATAACTGTAATAATTTATAAAAACACCATCACCGTGTAGGTACAGGCCCAAATAAGGATTCTTATACCTCATACCAAATTGATGACGAAACCACAAGCAAACCGGTTCTTTAAAATAAATACAAGCAAACCACGATACGGATAATATATTATAGTTGGACATGAATCCGTAGGTAACGATATATTATTCTTCCCAAAAAAGCTTAAGAGACATTAAGGTATAAAACTGCTTCCCTTTTACTTATTATGCTTGACGGGACTTTAACGCAATGATATATTGTTTATTTATAGTATATTATCGTGTTAAAGTCCCGTCAAACGTAATAAGTATGTGTGAAAATCGCGAAAGTTTAAAACAATTGCTTACTTTTTGTTTATTATTATTTACACGTATGTATCTCAAATTACATTATCTGGCAAAAAACAAAAAAAAGATTTAAATCAAAATCTGTTAACATAGAATGAATTGAATCTCAACTCTTTTGTTATTTTACTATGTTTTTATTTATCTAACGGACTCAGTAAATCACCTGACCTGCCAAATCTGGGATCATAGTTCATGGTCAATTATTACTCAGTAAATACAAATTGAGAAACGATAGTTGGTGCTGTTGCCATCAAGTTCACAACTGAGATTATACTAACACAAACACTAATAGGTCATTTGAAAGGAAATATAATAATACTATAAGAGATTTACGGTAGCAATTACATTCTATGACCACAACAACCCATCGTTTCGCCAATAATTACGGCCATTATTTAAGTTGAAGTTGCCTACCACAAACACGCCAATTATACTAAATCTACAGACAGTATTATAAGTATTATACCGGCGTAATCTTTATTGAGAAACAAATGGTCGTAACAAATGTCATTATCATTGCATGATTATATCTTGAAAATCCTTCAAGAAAAGATCTTCATAAAGTAGGCATTTCAATGTCCCACTTTGCAGCCGTCTGGCCCACAAGGAATCTTTTTGTAAAAATAATCCTTTTGAACTTTTTCTTTTAATTTTCTTTTTGTTATTTATTTTACAAACACTACTGTATAACTAACGATGAATGGATAATTTGTGTAATAAACGATTTTATTTATTTGTATTTGACTCTCATTACTTGAGCCTAATCTTTGTAAATATTAAGTGCAGTTTATAAATCAGCTGGTTCAAAATTGTTGCTCTTCTTGTATAATCATCAAAACTCCCGCGCCCTCTCCGTAATATTACAAAGCAGACGCATATGGTGTTAATCCTTGATCCAAAACAGTGTTACCACATTCAAAAGCGCAGAATACCGTTGCTTACCTTGAAAGATGCCATATCCTTACACAAAATTACCGTAAGCGACAAGAAAGTTCCGGAAATCTATGGTTGTTATTATTATTATAGTGCATTTTACATTTGGCAACACTGATTCGAAATGGAATGTTATCTAAAGCTTCATTACTTTGTCTATAGTTAGGGAATGCTGTACAGGTACTAATGGTCACCTGGCTGCGACCGTTGCAGGAATGCGATCAAAGCCCGCAGCTAACTAGCTCGATTACTACCAATCACCACATAAACTGTGCATACTATGTGAAATGATATACTACTCATTGTAGACTATTTACTGAATACCAATGAACATACTGACGTGTTTTCGTCATTGGTTCTGCGCATTCTTTAGAAAAATAATTAGTTACGGTAATTTTCGGGAAGTTTCTGCTCTCAAAGAAGGCCAAACAAGATTGACGCTGACGACAGATGGTCGCTGTTATTCACACATTATGAAAAACTATTGATTGTTTATATTAACAACAACACAGACTGCAGTGTTACCTACACTACAGTTCAAAAGTTCTACGAAAAGTCAAAGAACGAACGAACTAGAATTCTATTTCTATAGTTGATGTGCTGATGTATTTGGGCACAGCTATTTGGCGTGTTTGCTGTAATGATTAGGAAAACGTAAGAATGAGGTAAACATAACGTTGCGGTACTGTTTTGGAACATGGACAGTTCAAGCAACTATTGCTGTTAGTATGTGACTTCTGTTTGCATTATTAAGCTAGAGGCAGGCCTATGGACGATTGGATATATGCGACCTAAGCTGCGACTTTGGTCGTATAAGGAGCTTCTACACTTACATACTTAAATTAGCAAAACAAGTCATCCAAGAAAAAATGGATCCGAAAACTTAGTTTGTTTGTGACCCATATTTGATAATTCCTAAAAAACTGTGCTAATTAGAAAGATCTTTCTACTGTTCCTGTAATATTTACACAAACCTTTATCAACTGTAATTATTTCAGTTTTAATACTTTACAAGTAAGGATATTTGGTTATTGTTTTTTGTCATTTTAAATTTTATTCAAAAACTCTGCGGCAATAAAAAACTGTTTTCGGATATTTGGATTGTGTAAATCAAGCCTTTTCATATGACACCCCACTTGACCTAGTAGACTGACTCGGTCATTTTCACCTCCCTCCTCGTCGTAAGGGATTATGATTGTTTTTCCAAGGGAACATTTTTTTTTAAATACATATATGGGCAAAAGCAGTCACTACGATGTCCCGCACCGCGTTCGCTCTCTAATGGGTTTTTGCGATTTCCCACAAGGATCTTGCACAAATAATTCTGGTATCGATTATCATGGCGCCCTCTATCTATTTTCTAGTTAAAAAAATTAAGGGGACAAGAAAACCTTATCTCCTATGTTGACCAGCGAAATATGACAAGGTAAAAAACCCGAGACAAATTCCGCTTTGAGCGTGTTTGAATGATTATACAAGCACAACCCAGAACGACATGTTCTGAGAACGATGTCTTATCATGCAGGATGTGACTAACTTCAATCTTGCTTAAGTTTTTTACCTTGTAAATTAGGCTTAAAACAGCGGGTAGGAAACAAAAAGTTGTCTAGTACAGTATGGATAAAAAAAAATTGGTGTCAAAATTAATTGCTGTAAGATCGGCATAGATTAATTAAGTAGGGGCAACTGGCCGAATACCTACGTGGGCATCTTTTACTTAAACTTAAAGCAACATTTCCTAGTATTTAAAGAAATCGCCAAGTGCCTTTATTCTATTATTCCCTGCCTGCTCTTGGACATCTTAAAGGCAGAGTGTAGAGAAGCATTGCTATATTATGTTGACGAGAGATTCTATACTCCGTCATTCGCTGGTCAGGTTCTAAGTTAAAGTGACTATTCACGGGTACAACAGTCGCCCCTACCTTTAACCATATGGAATTGTATGTATGTATGTATGTAAATTCTTTATTGTACAAAAAACATAAATTACAAAAAGAGATACAGTGATGTACAAAGGCGAACTTATCTCTTATGGGATCTCTTCCAGGTAGCCTTTGAGCGTGTGAAAGGGATTGTAACATGAAGTTCAATAAAACCATTCTTGTATATTCAGTGCAACACTCAAGCAAGTGGTCGATGGAAAGAAGCTTCATTACCTACACGTACACGCTAGGGGTAAAATAAAACAGATTTATGTTGAAAGATAAATGTCTTTACGTATGTGTAAATGGTCACGAAAAAATCCAAAACATTATGTGATGCAATTTAACGATTACGTATTACGGTACTCGCCTGGACCCTCTGCTTTACACATCACATCAGCAAATCCTATTAATTAAAATTGGTTTTGCTAAGTTATGTTTTTCTTGGTCAGTAAGCCTCCAGAGCCCGAGAGTAATCTCTTTGGCACCTAGACAATCTTGTCCTGCTGGATCAGTTCTGCCGTATTGTATTACTTCTGCTGTTGCAAGCGTAAAGGCTTTAAACTTAATTCATTCAAGTATAAGGAGAGCTTCACCATGGATGGTGTAAAAAAGATAAGCATGAAGTCCCGATTAAGAACAGGTCCCTTTAGTAATAATTTATACAGATGGCATTATAAATCAGTGCAGAAATCCTTGCAAATTGCAGAAACTCAGTAATATCCTAAAGAAATAAATCAATATGTTAACAACACTTCCTAACAACCCACATTAAGTTTAAAAATTATCTCCACATGTAAATAATAATGTTCCAACATAATAATCAAAGAGCCGGTTATGTAAGTAAGTACGTCCGTGACATTCCTCGTTGGAGACTCATCAATTCAGCCACGTAGCGTAGGTGCATTTGGAACAGTTGGTTGTACATGATCTAGCAAGGTCACCGAGGCATTGCACTACATAACAGCTATTCTTATTATGTTGGTACACAAGGTAAGACATTTTTTAAGTTTTCCTTTGCATTGATGTCTTTTAATAAACAGAGCTTTTATATTTCTTCTGCTCCTTAAAGTACTTAAAGTACTTAATCGACTTTCTAAGCATCATGTCGTTTGTTAAAATTAAAAAAAATATATCGGCTAGTAGCAACTTAATGTTATGGTATCCATACAAAGTTCAATTTTGTTCGGTTTTAACCTCTCACTTTCTAACTATTGGGTAAACACCCCTTTGATTGGCACCTAAACTTCCCGACTTTCGCACCCAGTGTTTGAAAGATTGTTTTCAATATTGCCTTGAAATAAATTTTAATGTGCCCTTAATTGGAGAGGTGGCGACAATAGGAGTGTTTACCCTATGCTTAAGTGCACAGGCATTGATTGCAGTTAAATATTACATTACAATGACATTAATTGATATGACATGACAATGAAAGCCAACACGCTACTAATTTAGTATACTAAGCAAAGCTTAAGTAACTAAGCTATCATCTAGATCCTCCGTCATCTAATTGGATATAGCTATTATTGTCATAACAAAAAATGTTATTGTACATGATTCGGCATTCTAACAATTATGTCAAACAAAAAATGTAAAGCAAAACATTCCGTGTAGGCGTCATTATATTCGATTAAAGAATAATGACAGTTCGTCAGTGCCCACGCAAGTTTAATGATCAGTGTTTTGAAGTCGGTTATTGAAATGCTTTGATGCATCTGCAGGTCAAAGACCTTAAGTAACTGCACGTCCCTTTAAGAATAAAATTAATCAACTGATCAATCAAAATGCCAATTTTCACCGTTTTATATTATGCTGAAAGTAATCTTTTTGGAGGCGTAACACAAAGGCGCACAAGTTTTTTTTTTAATTTTAAGTAAAAACGTGCACACTTTTTTTGTCGCTTTAATTTTATTTGAACAATCAGCATTATTTTAACAGGTGTCTTGTAAGTCAAACTAACTATTGTGCAATGAGCCCTAAGTACCATAAATAGTTGAAGCATCCTATAGACAATGGGCAGTAATTATGCAAGTATTTCCAGCTGATCGGTTAGTTTCGGACGTTGCGGGACTCGACTTCCTGCGTGCACGCTGCAGCAAAACAAACGCAATATCATTGTTTGGTTGTTTTTACAATTGTCAATCAGTAGTGAATCATTATGTTACGCGTTATCTTGTTCTTTTGCCAGAGCACGTGAAATCAAAGACGAAATCATAGTTTTCCCGTTTTATACAGGCAGAAGAATGGAACCGTTCATTCGCTGTATCTTTTCTTATGAAAGCTCTCTTTGATCTTCTGAAGGCACAGAAAAAAGAATCGTGGTAATGACTGCACTAACAAGAACGCTGCTCTGTTTTCGAATCACTGTATATAAGTGAACCTGCTTATATGGTTTCGATTTGTCCCTACGAGTATAAGCCTATGTACAATAGTGTTCTCCGTACGTCCAAAATTTAAAAAAAAATTATCTACTTTTCACATAACCAAGCAATCTTTAAACCTAATTCTGATGGCATAAAATTAAGCTACTAATTTATTTGACGCTGAAATTAATATATTAATTTTGTGTCTGCCATTGTATGTTCCAATGCGCAGATTATGTGCGACTCACACTTGTAACATCGTCACTAACATACCCTTATCCTACAATAAAGACTATTTCTATTTCGTTTTTTTACTCCTCGTAGTTCGTAATGTGATTTGTGTCTATGTGAACATTGGTTTTTTGTGCTCGAGCTGGTGATTCAAAGAAATCTTTAGTGAATCATAAGCAGACGAAGCACAAGGGTACAAAAATAGACCCAAATGTAACCACTGATTAGTTTTCGAATAGTTGTCCCTTACTAGAGTCAAGTGTTACGATTATGCAGAATTTAAAATAATAAGCATAACCCAGTAAGCAATATATGGTCAGGCACCTACGGTAAGAACCTATATATGGGGTATGAACTGAAGGTCCCCGGTCCAAAGCAAAATATGACGTATTGTGCAGGCTTTAGTGTACAAGAGGGGCTTAGCTAGTTCCCCAACTATAGCTGCGCGTGCGTCAGTCAGCACAGTGCCATTCGCATTTCCATTTATGGTAGACGTTGACGTTCGTAGCCCATGTTTATCCTAATAACTTTATCCTCTTAATGCAAATTGTAACAAGGTTATGTTTTGCAGTTATGTTAGTACCAGTGAGGAGTTTAAGTAAATCATTTTGTGTGGAAACCACCCATTATCAGATCTTGACTAAAGCTATGTTATGCGCCTCAAAGATGTCTTACATAAAAAAATGTATTTTCCTTTTACCGATTTACCGATGTGCTTACGCAGCAAACTGATTTCAGTGACACGGGAAATACTGTATTAAATTATCTACGTTCCTATAACGACGTTGTTGGTTTGGTTGCCTGAACATGGTATGAACTTACGGCGGTCATATGTAAATTTTCTAAGATTCCGCAGTTTTTATAAAAAAATATATATCGACACTTTAGCTGTATTAACATTGGATATAAGTAAAATAATGTATAAAAGCTAAATTATCAACTTGTATCACAGTGATGAAGACGAGCGAAATATTATGTCAGTATTTACGAAGAACAATAATTTAAACTAATGCAGCGGGTTGTGATTAAAAGTCATTTAAAAAATAAACATTAAGGGACGCTTTTATGTTATTTTAAGCATTTCTATTTACTTGAAATCTAACCTGTTTCCGGTCGAAATCAGAGTATTGATTCAAATAAATAATGCCGATAGAAAACTCTAACGAATACCGGATTTGTCCATCACATATTATTATTTTTAGGTACGAACATAAAACATCAAGTGGGCGTGACCGTTTTCTGTTATAACAACAACACAATAAATTCTTAACACAAATCCAATATAGCACCAGTATGTTAATTGTTAAAAACTATTGCCAAGGGGTTAATAAGATGCTGTCATGTCATTCACTCCTAAATGAGCGAAAGAGTTAGTGACAGATGATGAGATGATATACAGAGAAGCGTAAAGATACATTAGTAAAAATATTTGAGAGAATTATGCATAAGTAGTGGTACCGTAGTTTGTACACACTTTTACAGTCAGTACAGAATTACCACAGAATTATCTATTTTTGAAAAATCTATCTCCTAAGTTTCTCATTTAGAGTATTAAGTTGAATTTCATTTAATTTTTATTTTGTTCCTCCTTTTCCTGTAATTAAATGACTAGTATTGTCATAAGTTCCAGATTTTTGACAATGTAGTCAACCTTCAAGATGTCAATGGTATAGCTCTAGTCTAACTAGATAACTACCTTGGGACAATTTTAGGTTGTATTTTTACACATTTTAAGCATTTCTACATTGGTAATGATCTGGTTACCAAAAATTAAGGAAACATTGAGGAAATTAAGGAATCTGCATGCAAAATACCAGCATTGTCAAGACCTAATCTGAATTACTAGAGTTTAAAATTTTTGGAAACCGCAGTAGAATAATTAAGAAAAAGTTGAATTTAAACTGTATGTAAGTCTGTTGAAGTGTTGAGAGCATTCGTCGCGGTAACTTCGAACAATATGGCCGTAACTTAGTTATGTCATAAACCTTTTCTTCGATGAAGGAAAACTATATTTGAACACTTGCGTCATTTAAAATGCCACATGTCTTAACTTCGTAAATAACGTGGGTGTTAACGAGTAAGCGCTACTTTGCTATGTCATAGTAACAAAACATTGGTGCAAAAAAACTAATTACGCACTTATTAAGCTTTTTGCAGCTTGATTACACCTAATATGCCTATAATGATGAATTTGATTTAAGTAATAATGGTGAACTACAGACTGCTATCGTATTTTTTTGTAAAAATCTATTTAAGTAGTCTACGTAAGTACAAAAAATTACACGTTTTCATTAAAAAAGGATGCATGAAAAAATTCGTAAAATAGAGGGAAAAATAATTACACACTTATTAATTTAACTTAAACTGACCTTTTAAAAATGAATAAATAAGCCCAAAAGGCTTCAAATTTCGTTGATTTATAAACACAGTCAAATTGTCATGAACACTTCTGAATTTTCGCCACTGAAACACTGAAGTAATCACAAAGAAAAAAATAACACTGACACTGCACAGCACTACTACCAGCTTTAAAGGACTTTTCATTCAGAAGAGTTCGTGAAGTAATTCGTAAATCGAAGGGACGGATTGATCGAGCGGTCGAGTGAGACGGAGAGACTCGTATGACACGGGCGCGCGGAAACCGACCGCGCTGCGCCGGAGTGGGGCGAGGATCGTGGAAATACGCGCGCGCAGCCTTAACCGTCAACTAGCAGAGTTCGCGGCTGAAATTCATACCAAGGATGCGCTTGAGTAAAAAAGGTAATTAATTGGACGTTTACTTTACTGTCATAACTCAGTGTTTCAGAATAATGAATGTTAATATCTTGTTATTAATGCTACAGGTGATATACTATAGTATTATAATTGTAAACGTGTGCTACGAGTAGTTTAAGCAATCTATCAGGGATTAAATCGGCTGTGCTCGGTTCTATATAATCTTCGAAAAGACTACTTCCAATCGTATATTCTCGGATTCGGATTGGATGTAACATACAGCCGTATTCAAAAATGCTAAAAGTCCACCATTTATCCTAGTCGCCTAAATTCCTACCAACTCGAGATAAAGTTTTTAAAAGCCATCCGTAATTTGCATACTTGTTCTTAACATCACAGGAAAATGGTTACAAATCCTAAACAAATCCACGCACACTTTTATAACTGCTAAATCTTAAGACATCGGACAGTTCGTTTCTTAAAATTGACCGTATTATGTTTTATTGGTCCTCTGGCTTTGACCTCGGGTGTATTTCAAAAATAATTCTTATCTATCAGTTTAATAGCATTAGGATCACGTCAGGATGGACCGACGTGTTTTACGACGTTGCTTCGTGACTGGAATTTATGTGTTGGGTCGTGTCCCCGGTTTTCGGATATCTTGTTTACCTACAATCAGCGTTAGATAATTTATTCCGGCTATTACTCTCGTCGACAGCGTATTTTGCAACATTAGATCATACTCGTAGATTTCTTGATCGATACTTGGTCATTTTTAATTTTATATCTCTATCTGCATGAAAATTTTACTCATTTGTCACGTACAGTCAGCCTCAGAAGTAGCTAAATACTTAATAACCTTGACGTAGGCAACGTATGATATGAGAGTTGCTCGAATTTGTCACATTACTGACAGCGACTATTTATAACGTTATCGAGACTTTAACGCGATAAAAGTATATTGTTGATCTACCTCGACGTTTCGGCCATGTTACAATGGCCGTGGTCACGAGTAGACCACGGCCATTGTAACATGGCCGAAACGTCGAGGTAGATCAACAATATACTTTTATCGCGTTAAAGTCCCGATAACGTTATAAATATGTATGAAAATCGCGAAAGTTTAAAACAATTGACAGCGACTAGTACTAAAATGTTCAGTTACTTCTGAGAATGACCAATAGTCAGCTTTATAAATATCTCAACAATTTCGTTCATCGTCGCTTATGTTCTTTTAATATTTTTATACAGCAAGACTAATTAATGACGGTAGAGCGACTTTTGGTTTGGTTTGTATAAATAGCGTATATTTTAGGAGACACCTACGAGCGCATAATTAGAAATATTTTGCCGTTCTTATCCTGAAATAACGATCAAAATCGATTAAGTTTTGGAGGAAGAAAAAGCAGAGTACCAGGCTAAACCTTGATTTGGAACATTTTAAATAGTTTTCCCAATAACATTAATTACCGCTTGAGGTGCCTAAAGGCCCCTTCCACCTTTTGTTCCCCTAGTTTTTTTTCGCAATAAAATTAAATAAACAAATTAATAACCATCCTTTTCATGCTTAGCTTCAGTGATCAAGTGCGCGATGGCGATGATTATCAAAAGAAACAACCAATACCAACCAATACCAAGTTACTATAACTTTAATGGAAAAAGAAGGCAAACAAGCGCGAGAAGCACCAATTGGGAAGTGATAACCGCCGCCTACGGTGACCAGTAACCCCCAAGAGAATCGCTGATCCGTTATCGACCTATCGTTCATCTATGCTTTTAGGTATCACTTAGGTCTTTCATAATCTGTACACCCTACACCTAATCTTGACTCTACCGTATAGCAGCTAAAGTAGCTTATGCATATTAAAGTACAGATTACAGATCAATTATTTATAGTGACTGGCTGCTTTACCTGCTTACCATACGCTAAGAAAACAGATATACATACTAGATTTACTTGAAGCTAGAAATATTTTATTCCAAATAGAGATACATAACTTGGCTATATTCATACAGCTATAAGGTCTGATAGTCACCATTAATGACAAGTCGAGTCATACATTTTCATCACATAGTATTATGAATGACGCGGAAACTGGTGTTAATGAAAAAGGGTCTGACTCAGCTATGTCACGATAAAACGATGATGCCTTTTGTCTTTGTCATGAAGACTAGACCACATTTCGCACGCTTAGTATTAAAGTGACCCATTTCTGAATAATACACGTCCCAAAATATCACCTTAATGAAAAGACATAGGGTTTAATTTTGGGAAAAATCAAATTCAGAATTGAGTCACTTTAATACTAAGCGTGCGATTTGTGCACGCAGTAGTGTAAACATGTATATACATCGAATTATTTTTGCAACAAAATTCAACATTATTTGGACTTTAAGATTCTATTGCTTCGCCGCGACACCAGTGCCGGGCTCGTGCAAAATAGCTGCGTCTGTACGACTTATATATATATGAGTCAAAAACCCACCCTCCTCCGCTTCCACACGAATCAACATATATCACACAGACTCAACTACACACCACCACCACTAAACACTAAAACTACACGATCGACGCGCGTTTCGTTTCTATACGAGGCATCATCAAGATGAAACAGTACGACCGTTCGCTACTTGAACGAATGGCGTACTGTACGGTTCTGTGTTTTTTTTTAGTGACCTCTAGGCTCTGGTGCAAATTTTCTAGCTAAGGTTCTGATACCGGCAATGATGGGTTTTGCAGTTTTTCATTCTGTGGAATATAGTTGACTACCATAAATTTATAAAATTCTACATGTGGCGTGGGTCAGTGAGTAAGTAATGTTTTACGGCACTTGCAGAAACGAAAGGAAATGATATTGTAAACTGTTTTAGTGACAGGTAAACCCAAGTAGACCTAGTTTAGTATGAACTTTGCCATTTTTTAAACCTTGTTGCACACTTTAATGTCATTGACACGTCTATGAGGTCTTTGTTCGTCTATCTATATGCTAGTATACAATCAGTTTATGGCTCATATCATGATGATTCAATGATTACTGATGATTGTCGTCTTAATTAATCCATTGTGCTTTTGATGCATATTGAACTTTAACACGATGGTGAATAAAGTATAAAGCAATCAAAGAGTAAGGTATGAAACAAAATTAAGGTTGTGACAATTGTAGATCTTACCTACCACACCCTTACAGATTTGCGTGAAGCACTCATGTACGGAAAATAACAGTGAATAGTGGAAACGATGTTGCAATTTCCTATGAAAAGCTATTCGACACTTGAGTGTGGCGGGACCATAACGTGTGTAAGAGACCATAAGTGTCTCCCAGGTTCTCGTTTTTCATTCAAAATAGTTATTTACAGTATTTTTTATTCAAATGTTTAATTAAACCATAATTATATGAATTACACTAAACACAAATATTAAGGGTAATTATAAAATACCTAAAAACTTACTTTGCCTTATCAATCTAATGAAATGTAATGCAAAGTAACAAAGTCATTCATTAATTACTAACCAGTATTCGATGTTCTAGATCAAGACTGAACTACCTTCAACTCAAATAAGCTCGATGGCAGGCGCTCAGTCGAAAAGGTAACGAACAAAAAAAACTTGTCTAGCTTTGTTTTTAGGGTGCCACGTGCCTATTACAAAGCCTCCGCTGCCTGTCCGTCCGTTCGTCTATCACAGAGCTGTATCTTTTGAACCGTAATAGGTAGACACGTGAAATTTTCACAGAAAATTCATGGCCGTTATCGCTATGACTACCTACCATAAGAACAAATAATTAAAGAGCCCAGATACGTGTAACGCGTTCTTTTCGACGTTTTTTGTATGAAAATGACATCCCAGTAGTCTATGGACACCAAATGAATGGGTAGTGAGAAAAATGAGCACTAAAAGTATTTAAAAGCAGTAGGAAATAATAAAAAAATTCAAAAATAATTAATAAATTGGCATGACCCTTTAAGGTTTTTTTTAGTTTTACATGCCAAATAATAAAATTTACGAATGGAATCCTACCTGAAATTGTTCCAGTGGGAGGACCGGCTGCTGTGCAGATCTTATTTATCACTCCAGCCCTAGATGCATGCCAATGAAGCGTGGGCGCATTTGCATAAACATCACCTCGGATGGCATAACACGAGAGGTACAAAGTGTCAACAAAATCGATACAATGAAAAATATGTCGTCCCACATGAGCTTATTGAATATATTCAAAATGAATGAGAATTCAAGTTTGTTTGTTTGCAACTTAACAAAAAATTACGTCATAATTGAATTAAGTAGTGCTCTCTCATCAAAATTTGCTGTGCCCAACAGAGTCAACGATGACCACATAGCTTAAGATAACATCTGTAACATACATTGTAGAAAAGCAATAAAGTATTGAGTATTGAGTCAGTCAATCGTTTTACATATTAAACATCACTATATATTCCCTTTTCCTGTAGTTCTAACATGACCGGCCAAGTTTAGTTTATCTGAGTTTATCTGTATCTGCGTCCTTGTCTTATGTCACTAGTTTGACAGAGACACGGGGAGGGATAAATTAAACCTGTAGGTCGATTTTTACTAACAATTGAATGTAACTACCGCAACCACCACAGAACCCGAATAATGCAATAAAAGAATGAAGCAAGGAAAGCATAAAGCATAATGTACTATTGCAGGCGAGGAACAAAAACATTTGAAAACCACCAAACATATTTTATCATGGTTATTGGTTTGTCCCCGCCTATACCTATCTCAAGATAAAGAGCAGAGTATCGAATATTAATTTCTAAAATTAAATAAATACTCTTCATTTCACAGATCTGCAAATGGCGGACTGGTTTGAATAACGATAGATAAGCTTCAGAAAACATCTGTTGGTCGTTTAGCTAGCTTGTATAGTAAAATAAGTACGAAATGTTAGCATACTACGTCGTTAGGTAAGTGTTGATGTCGGAGCCAGTTCTCTGCACAGCTTAAATAAAATTCCTAGATTTCAATGCGAATAAAATAAACATGAAATTTTATTTGCAAAACTGTTTGTGTATCGGTGACTGTACAAGTGTACGTGTACGAACATATTGCTTGTATATGCTCATACATAGTACATTATAGTACATAGTGTACAGTATGTTATATGGTTTAACATTGTGAAAAGTACTAGTATTGATTAATTAGTGAAATCTATTTTACAAGCTTTTATTTTCTTAATTTGTATGTTATACATTAAATAAGTGAACAAATCTAAGAAGTCGACTTTGAGCCACTTTATGTTAAGTATCACATTGACTGACAATACTAAAGTATAATCAGTAAATACGCTTTTCCAATAGTTTTATTTTTATTCTTTTCTGTTTCATGTTACTGTGTAAGAACATTGTAATCTCAGAGAATAATTATCTCTGAAACAGTTTACTTTATTCCAATTCAGCATTAAGTAGGAATGAAGCAACATTGTAGGATAAATTTATCTACCGATTACCGACGTGTTCCCGCCGCGCTTGTAATCAACAGGTACACTGATTACCACATGGCGAGCTATTCAAGTGGGCTCTTCCCAACTGTAACCAGGCAAACTTGAAAGCAGTTACGTACATGAGCGTAAGTATGATCCTGAGAGTGGGTAATTCTTAAAATGGTAGAGCCACACTGTTGGCAGTTGCTGGTTGCAATACGAAGGGGCAGGCTCGGGCAGTATCACACTCTTATGGAGCATGCACCGGCGTGAAGTAGTAACTTGCTACTGCGCTTCGTACTGTGAGTTAGAGATGCGGAGGCCCACAGGAGAGGGGACCATAGGGCGGCAACGGATCAGCGATTCTCTTGGGACGCTAGTTCCTATGAGCATTCGGTAATCACTTGCACGACGCCCAAGCTCCCCCACAAGCAAGGCGCAAAGTGACCCGCAAGCTTATTTTCCATAAAAAACAAAGTGTTAAAAACCCTAACAAGAGCGCCTCTCTTGCATGTAGACCACGTAGTTGTGTACTGTTTACAAAAATGTTTAAGAAAAAGTATATTACATTAAATATTATTTAGGGCTTTTATTTGTCACTAATAATTTACAAAATATTCTTCGCCCTAAATCATTCTCATCGTCCTCAGTTTCATCCGCGGAGTATACAGAAACAACTTTATCGTCACTATAACCCTTATTGAATATTACTGGGAATGGCGCAGAGTACGCAAAAAAAAATTACGTGACTATGACTGCTATTTATGCTTAATCATATAACTATCAATTAAATTTTAAGTTAACAGGATTCACCAATCTTTATCTCTAAATAATGGATTTGTGACCCGTACATTAGATTCCAAGTTGCAAGTATTGAATGTTTATTCAAACAGTTCATAACTATAGTTTTTTTAATAACCAGGTGGCATAGATGAACGCGAAACGATAATATTTTCTCTGTAATGAAAGTTTTACGTGCGGCTGCCTCTTGAACAGATTTATAATAATGGATTGTCAGTCGAGTCTGAACCGACCTGTTCGCCGATGCAGCATCGATACGGAGCAGCCTGCGGGCAGCCGCGTTCTTTTGGTAACCCACCTGTGTCAAACCACTTTGTAACGTTAATGTAATCTTACATTGTTTTAATTTAATTCCAACTAGCTTTCGCCCTCAACTTAACTCGCAATGTTACGACACAGTTTAGTTAAATACTTCAACAAAGTATTGTGTCGGGATAAAAAGTTCTCAGGTGGGAGTAATGAAGAGGATGCCTTAAGTACTTTAAACTGCTATTTACACATAGCTATAGGTACCTATCCCAAAATGGTATTGTTATCTTTCAGTAGTGTTTTATTTTTTGTCCATTACATATTTTCACAATCCTGTAAGTAATTTTACTGTAGAACAGCATACAGTTACACCCAATCATATATGTATACTATACTGCAGGTATTATATCCTACCTAGTGGGTTGACAAATCAATTCACTCATAAAAATCAACACAAACTATTTCAACCTTGCTATCCTTTTTGCTAGCTCTAAATAACGAAGGCCAATTAACTTTATTAGGGCATGTTTGGCAACATTAGGTTTGCCTCGATCTTCTACTGGTATTAAGCTACTGTAGATTGCAAATCAAGTTCTCATTATAAGTGTTTTATTAATGTCATCTGATCACATACCAATCATCATCCACATCCTCGATGCCACAACACAGTATTATTTGTCTTGTATTTATTTACCTACTAAAAACTACCTGTTTATGAATGGGTTTTGATGGCGTTATTCGTTGTTAAAATCTGTCGTAACGAGAGCGGAATTCGATTCTTTAAAGAGAGTTCGAACCCTTTGCCAGTATCTACTTAGGCATCAGTCTTATTTACAGGCATAAAATTCAAAGCCAAATGCTTTTGTAGGATTAAAGGAAAAACAATTTCTTAATAAGTATTTTGGCTTTAGAATTTTTTGCTCAAATTATACCTAATTAAATTTAGAGAAGCGGAAAAAACCGCTTAATCATAGTAGTAATTTACACAGAAGTCAGCGTTCAAAGAAAGACCTAGGCATTAAGACAACACTCTCGTCGGTTATGTATGTGTTGTTAGTTAAATTTCCTTTTTAACATTTTTCTTTGGCTCATTAAAGTCATTTGCACCTTAATTATTATATATTGCAATCTGATTAATTCTGCTCCTAATTGTAATTTTGACTCAAATATCACCATTTAGTTTTAAACGTATTAAAAAAGTATTTTGTTATTTTAACTAATTTTAAACTGAATTTTAAATTAAGATAAAGCCTGACTAACGTTCAATTGAGTATCGCTGTAACTAACATTCTCTGAATTGATGAATCTGAAATAAATAAGTTATAATTATATTACATAATATATGTAATCATAAATGGAAATCTAATCTTTCTTTCATCAGCAAAATGATTACATTACTCCTAAAGATGAATGTATAATCGATATAATGCACAATATCTGTATAATCAAGGAAAATGAATACTAATGTTACATCCTATCATGCGTGTGATGACTATAATTTGTATGTGCCTAAACTAAACGTAATAATGTAATTAGCTTAGGTACACCGGTTATTTAACACGATATTATGTGATTTTATTAACTCTTCTGCAACAGCTCTCATCTATGTAACATTTGAATGAGCGTGAAAAATCAAATGAAACCGAAGGGGATTGAATGCACTTTAAATTGGCCGTGTTATGACAGTGGTCTTATAATGGACAATTAGGTAGGTATTCAGTATTTTAATTTTAGTTTGAACAACTTTCGTGAAATTAAATAAGAGTTCCCTTTCAGTTTTTTTACTGAGTATATCTCAACAAATTAAACTGTACCTAAAATAAAATAAAATAAATAAGTATCTACCCATTTGATGCAGTCAGTTAATTATTAATTAATTAATTATTAATTTTTACACTTGACTCATAGGTACCTCACTTTCGTTGCTGCTGTTTTAAAATAAATAAGAAAGAATGATAAAAATGTGTGTCTTACAAATGGCTCTACCAAATTTGATGACACGTCTAAAAACTCTCTAAAGGAAACGAATACAATTTCATATTGTTATAGTTGCAGGCAAACAACTTGAGTATAAATCGAGTGGGGGTATGTTTGCTCATACACATTTGTCCTAGAAACGGCTACTGCGCAGTCAAGATCAGTGCTCAAGTTGTCTGCCGGGAGCTGTAATTAAAGTTTAGAAAAACATCGATATTGGAATCCAGGGGCCCTAGCACGCTAGCTTTTATCACTGACAGAAAGCATATATCCCTTTCTAACAAGTAAGCGTGTGCGTTAGAGACGGAAGCGTTTATGTGCGCGATAAACGCTAACGTATTATTTAAATGGTCACTAAATATTTATGCTCCAATAGCACCTTCAGCCAATAACCAAACTCGCTGCAAAATTCCGATCGGCCTACTTAATTCTGGTCGCCCACTGCATTAAATGTCATTTCTATAGCTACATAGTGTCTTTAGTATCTTTACCATGCCAAAAGGGCGTAGAAATCAAATAATTATATGACGTGCTATTCAATAATATTAAACATTGCCTCTTAGTAGAATACTAAGCTTTGTTTTCGTAATAAGATATTTATGTAGGTATTCGTATAATTTGGACGTAATGAAACACGAAGATCATGTCTGTGATCTTTCCACAAAACTCATTTGATATAAGAAAATAGTTATAAAAGATGCCACTTAAAAATGGCAAAATGATGCTACTTTGGACCTCTAGAATTTGTGCGATGCTCCTTAAAAAAGAGCCCTTTATTATTTCAAAGGACAAACGTAGAGCGGCGAACTTAGAGAAACTGAAAAAAAAGTGTTAAAACGACTTGATTTTTACCTAGTTTTTCTAAGTTGGCCGGTCTAAGGTCATAGTTCAGTTTACATGGCACCTGTCTAATTTTGATTCTGTTAATAGTAAGTGGAACACAGTACTTTTTTTAAACTATACCAGTTCCTGTGTTTTAAGACTAGCGAAGGCAAATTTTATAGCTTCATATGTATTTGTTAAATCGTGACTCAAAAATAAACACGCACCAATAATCTGAACCCTGGAAATATGTTTAAGAACCATTTTATTCTATGACGACGAACAGAACAGGGACAAAAACTTCGACAGTGATCTCATTACCGCCCACACTATTAACAATACACTTCAAATTATAACAGAGATATTGTTACACGACATTTGCCATTGAAATATTATTATTGTTCCAAAACTTTAATAATGGGAGACTGGCAGCTCTCAAGCTAGAGTGACGCCTCCGAACAAGTAATAAGTGACCGAAGCCTCTCGACGCGGTTCCATACAATTGTAGCTGCGTTTTAATTAACTTATGAATGTCTTACTGAAATCTAACTTTACAAATATAATGGTTCATTAAACAACGAAATAAATTCATAAATTTTGAATACCTAACAAAAGATTAAACAGAAACAAATACTGTGCATTGAAGTTTTGATTGAAGAAAATAAAGACTGAACTAATTACGTTTATAATCGCTTGATCTTCATTTTATTTAATAAGCTTAAAAGTATTGTTTGCAAGAGAGTCAAAATACCTTATAAGATTGAAACGTCGGGTACACCTAAGTAGAATCATTTTTTTCTTGTATCCAAGTGGAACTATTATAAGTATTATAACTTACGCTACCACTCAATGCTTAAACCAAAACCTCAAGACGTTAAAGGTCAATGGCGCGTGTCGTGCCACCAAAATGCTACTTTCGGCGTAGGCGCAGCGTCAGGGCGTGGGCTCGCGAATTTGGCTAAAGGCTGAAACGGACCAAACCACCGACTTGCTAAATACCATGACTCATTGATTAAGCCAGTATCGACTATATTTGGCGGAAACTTTAGAAGCATTAGCAAATTCAATGATCGTAAAGAACACCAGTACGATTTGTGTTTTAAAGTTCGTGAATAATAAAATTTATGTTTATAGTATGTATGTAGTATACATGCAGCTGAATACTTTTATTAATAAGTCTTTATTTAGCAATGGACATCTAAATAATGATAAATAATCTGGAATACCAACGTAAATTGATGGGTACTTCTGGGAAAGACTAATTTTATTAAGAGATAATTTGATTATAGTGCTCAGCAAAGGAACCCAAATCGGTGAGAAAATTGGCCTCGTGTTCGTGTGGGAAATTATTTTACCCGTTTTTCTTGGAAGTAGTGAAGGGTGATTTCATGCTGACAAATCTACCTCTTTAATTTTATACACAACGGATTACTCACGTATTTATATCAAGAATACTAACTATGTAAGTCTTTCCTATAACTAGTGCAATGCAAAAGTAGTAGTTAAACGCTATTTTACAATCTCTTATTCTAATTATCATAATTATTCGTCTTTAAACAGGCCGTTCTTTAAGAGTTAAAACTACAACTATTTACAGAAAGCTAGACACTGCCGAAGATGGAAATATTAAACAAACATGTTTCAAGGTACGGCCTCCATGAAATCGAGTAATAATAATATTAAAACGAATTTGACAAGATATTCTGCAACAAACCTTGGCTCAGTATTTATTCTTACAGCAAACGAAAACCCCAGTAGGTATTGCTATTCATATCATCCTCAGATTCATGGCAATGCAAAACGTGCATATTTCTTAGTGACTTCCGGACATTTGCAGTGATTTACCGTAGGGACCTTACTTGACACTGACGATGGCTCTTCTCGTTTTTTTACTTATGTATATAAAATAGAAAGAAATGAACTTGAGTCGCCTTATGGAAAGCAGCAATCCTAAAAGAGTCGCTGATCCGTTAACGATCCTTGTTCGGTGTAAACTTAGGTCGACAGTTACGTAGATACTTACTCGAATATTTTTTTATTTCTCCTAACCAACTGTAAAATCAAATCTGTAGAATCAATACAACTTTAGCACCTGCTCAAATCATAAGAATAAGATAGGCATGGTATGTAGACATAGCATGTCGCAAATTCGACAAAGGTCAAGTTTACCATAACTTACCTACTTAGTTCATCGTAAAAGGCCGCATCAGCAGATCAGTTCGCTAGGCATTGTGTAAAGCACCAATAAAGCCAATGCCAGACAAGTTAAGGATTACAATGACTTCATTTGTTCATGACATGCGAGCGAGCATGAACTTGATCTAAAGGCCAAGTTTCTCTATGTGTTCTAACAGTGGCACTTGTATGCCAGTGCCGATGCCGGTCTCTAATGTGTGTACACAGTGCGCGCTACTGCACGGCGATATTTCTACTGTTTAGCTACTTCTAGAAATGAGCTACTTACCTACTGTGGTACTTTGACGGGCCTAGACTGAATTTATCCCTCCCTTTGTCTCTGTCGAACTAAGTTGAGATAAAATAGACGCACATAGAGATAACCTCAGATAAACTAAACTTGGCCGGTTATGTAAGGGCCACTGGGCTATGTTGTACCAAAGTGCTAAAGAAAAAGTAAGTAAATGAAAAAAAGTTGACTGCTTAAACTTATGTTAATAATGCAGCAGTTCCTGATCACGAGATCGCAAGATGCTGCAAATTTTGCATCTTTAACTGCATGGCCGGTAGCTTCAACGGTGTAGGCCAGTTCTGGCCTTAATTGCTGTAATCTCAAATAGGTAGTATACTTGAAGGCACTCGACATGTAAATAACGACATGATGTCACAGTTGCATAATTAATGTCGTGAGATCATTAGGCGTCCTCGGTGTCGCCAGAAGGTATTGTGATCGGCTCCCACACTGTCAAGTTTACGGTCGAAAGTTATGTTCAGTTCACACGTGGTTTTCATTTCAAATTGATGCGTGATTTATTACGTTCTTGATGATTAATTTGTTTCTTATAAAAATGGGTTTGAATGAGCGGGCGCGCGATCTTATCACAATTTAAAAAAATTCAGTACTAATTTCAGTGGGGTGAACAGGGACCAATCATATTTAGTGTAACATCATGCTTAAAAAATTGCCATTTCTATTTAACTGCGCAATACTCAATTATCCAGTATCTAACCACAAAACCACTCAGCATAATAAATATAATAGTACCTATAGCAAAAATTAAAACTTAAGACAGAGGAAGCAGGAGCGCACAATTTGTTTGAAGCTAGAACCAAACCCGTTATATACAAAAATACCATTTTTAATTTAATTGCGCAGTGGCGTCGTTTTGCGAGCCCACACAGCATAATAAATGGCATACCTGTGGCAGTGGGTAATGACCTCCCTTATCTTCCGGGCGATTTGTCTCGTTTGCGCAAACGTATCAGATACTGTCACACGACGAATGCGTTTAGTTGAGCTTCTTTTAAAACCTGACTGACTGCTTAGGTCAGCGAATGTGCTAAATATACGGATAAATTAAATACATTAAGAATTTAATATTCAGTATTCAGTATTCATTCATTTATTGCTTTAAAGAATATCCATGCAATACATTTTAATACACAATTATCAATGAACAATTAAACATAAATAATCCTCCAGTCACACCTAAATAATTAAATTAATAAATAATAACAATAATAAGAATTATAAAAACATGTTTCATTCATTTGATGTCATATCTATTCTAAATAAAATTATAACTAAATGACTAAAAGTCAATTTCGTATAATAAATGTCAATGACTTTAAATTCAGTTACAAGTACCTACATTCTAAGCAATAATATCAATTAATCTGGTAAATCTCACTCTCGTAATTTTTTTGTTCCTTTCAAACAGAATAATTTACTTTAATTTACTTATTAAACAAAGATACAAAAAAATGATCTTTAAACGTACGTAACTTTACAGATTCTTGGTTGTTGAAAAACATTATCTAAAATAAAGGCTCTACTTAATTTCGAAATGAAAAAATCCCTTAAGATTAACTGGTAACGAATGCCCTAAGGTGTCAAGGCCACCTACGTGGCTTTTATTCGTGAAATAAAGGATAAATAATTAAAAAGTAGGTAGTATCTAACATAATGCGTTTTAATTATGTTAAATCTCAAGGAGCCCTGTGTTATGGTATAAATATGAAACTTCATGCCGCGAAAAAAATAATAGCTAAGCAAATCATGAATCTAAAATATATGAACCAAAACGATCGTGACCACTAAAAGTCATCCCGAAAAAAGTTATCTCTTTTAATTTCTAATTTTCAAAGTCATAATATCATAAACATGTTATGTACCTTTTGCTTCGCGTAGCCTTACCTCGTGTCACGTCGGCCTTCCATTCATCATACTCCGCAGCATCAAGGCACGTTGACAGCAGAGATGCAAGATTAGGTTGGTTCTTGACTGGATCCTTGAGCTTGATAATCAACGCTCGCGACACACGTTCGCTGGCGATCGTGCGACGGATCGCACAAAGGTTTGTCAAGTAGGGAGTAGAATATCAAAACAATAATTCGCAAGTTAATTAAACTTTGTAGTAGTTAAGTTAATAGGAGTACCGACATACGAGGAGACTGTGGTAACTCCGGTTTTGGATGTACCTAATACGGTTATAGATAGATAGATTCATCAAACTAGAACAAATTACCTTGCTACTCCGCGAAACCAGTGCCGGGCTCGTGCAAATCTTCTGTTGTTTCTGGTTTAGCGGAGTAGCAAGGTAATTTGTTCCAGTTTGTTGATATGGACCTCCGCAGGGTAACGCCTGAATCTATTAATTAGATAGATTCATTTATTTCTTATTGAAAATTACATTAAATTTAGAATGTCAAACTTAATAAATTCACAATAAGATCATCAAAAAGGTAAACAAAATAATAATAATAAAAAAAATCTAGAAATTAGTCTAGAAAATGTCATAATGTCACAATAAAGTAAAATAAAAATAAAACAAAAACAATTGGGTACACAATAATAAATCATATACTTGGATCTCGTCGCGTTATAACAATTAGCTTAAATTTTATTAAAACTGAATGAATTAAGTGTTGTGGTTGATAATCGTTGCTGGTATGTTTGTGATAAGTAAGTGGTGTGTTACATATGAAAAACACAATAACCCTATAATTAAGTTAGGTGAAGGAGCTTGACGCATCGTTCGTCTTTTATCCACTTACGTATTTTGGACTAATATTATAGGCAGATGAATCCAAAATCATAAAAAATTACTAGTAAGTAACTCTTCCTATGATAGGTAGAGCAGAATACTTGAGCGATTAGTGTAAATTTTCTGACAAAAAAACGTCTCAACCGCGTTAGCGTTAACTTCTAAATTGTATGGAAACATTTTGATGCAAATACGCGCCGCAAGAAGCGTTGTCTTTGCTTCCATAGTAATTAAAAAGTTATCTTTAACGCGTTAACTAGACGCTCTGCTCGTATCACAAAGTTTCATGAACGGATGTACATTATCGTCAGGAGTGCGATTTTTGAATCTCACCGGGTGACTAAAGCTCGCTAAAATGGCCGTTTTTCATAGAAATGCGGCCATTTTGGTGAGCTTTACTCACCTGGTGAGATTGAAAAATTGCATTTGAATGCCATCGGGTAACTAAAGCTCACCAAAATAGCCGTTTTTCATAGAGATTCGGCCATTTTGGTGAGCTCTAGTCACCTGGTGAGATTCAAAAATTGCACCCCAGGTGTCCAAACAAGATACAACTTGTTCAAAGTCAAAGTCAAAGTCAAAATATTTTATTCAGATTAGGCTTACAGGTAGCACTTATGAATGTCAAAAAATTTACCACAGGTTCGGAAAAACCTCTGATGAGAAGATACCGGCAAGAAACTCAACGAGGTGTAATTTTTTAAATAAATCAAAATTACAATGTTATTTTACATCTCAAATATTCAAAATTTTTACAATTTAACAATTTAACACAGCAGGTGTACAATCTTTGGAGCCAGGGATCGCCAATACAGATCGGGATCATTTCCAAACATCCTTGTCCAAGATATAGTCATTGATTTTATAATACGCCCGAGAAATTAATGTCTTCTTGACAATAGATTTAAATTTTGTATCATTTAGTTCAGTTATGTTTTTTGGAATTTTGTTGTAAAATCTTACACAATTTCCCATGAACGACTTATTGGTTTTAGCCAGTCTGTAAGTTGGAACTTTAAGCTTTCCTGTGTTTCTAGTAGCCTTTGGCTTATCGACGTTGGTAGGGAAATTGCATATATTTTTCCTAACGTACATGATTATTTCAAAAATATATGGCGACGGTAGGGTTAAGATGTCTATTTCCTTGAAAAATTCCCTTAATGACTCACGAGTATCCATATTATAAATTGCTCTAACTGCCCTTTTTTGCAAAATGAAAACTGACTCAATATCTGCAGCAGATCCCCATAAAATAAGGCCGTACGAAATAATGCTATTAAAATAGGCAAAATAGACCAACCGTGCCGTCGCTACATTGGTTAGCTGCCGAATTTTTCTTACTGCAAAAGCAGCTGAACTCAACCTACTTGCTATCGCTGTGACGTGGGAACCCCACTGCAGTTTAGAATCGAGTGTTATTCCTAAAAACACAGTTGATTTTATGAATTCAATCGTTTGGCCATCTAATTTGATATTTGAGACTGAAACTATATTAGTTGAATTTAACAATGAAAATTTAATACATTTAGTTTTATTAGGATTTAATACTAAGTTGTTGGCAGCAAACCATTCAGATACCTTGGACAGGGTGTCGTTGGGTTCAATGAATTCAGTATCTTTCCTATTAACCTTGAAGAGTAAAGAAGTGTCGTCAGCAAACATGACGATGCCTGATCTTCGGCTCACCATATATGTAAGGTCATTTACATAAACAAGGTACAGGAATGGAGCAAGAATTGATCCTTGAGGCACTCCCATCTCGACCACAGATCCCGATGATATTGCTCCATTTATCGCTACCTTCTGATTTCTCTGCACTAGGTAAGACTTGACTAGATCTAAAGAGATGCCACGAATGCCATAGAAATTTAATTTACAAATTAAGGTGTCATGGTCTACACAATCAAATGCTTTGGAAAGGTCGCAAAAGACACCTATGGCGTCATGCGACTCTTCCCAAGCTTGCAAAATAAATTTAATCAAACTGTGACCTGCATCTGTAGTAGATCTACCCTTAGTGAATCCAAATTGCTGCGAATGTAAGATTTTATTTGTATTGAAATGAGAAATCATTTGCGTTAGCATTATTTTTTCGAATATTTTGCTAAACGCTGGTAGAATGGACACTGGGCGATAATCAGAAGGATTATCCTTATTTACTTGTTGATTGGACTAAGGGTGTTTGACTGATATTGCGATCACGAGTCTCGGCAACAGGTTGTTTTTATTAACGGTAGCATCATGAGCTGGCGCCCTTTATTGATTTTATTAGCTGTTATGAAAGAACGTGTAGGTATTAAGAAGACAAAAAAATTACCGATATGTGCCTGTAGGTCCTGATACCAACAGACAGGTTAAAGAGCCCTTAGAAACAAAACATTTTTGTCTTAAGTCTATGTAGAACATAGGACCATAACACGGTGTTAAACACAGGTTTCTTAATCTAAGGTGTTCCGTGTTATATTAAGAGTGGTCGTTCCTTTCTTGCACAGTGTCGCTAATAATACTGACACCGTAGAGACCGGACTGGTAGCACCGCACCTCACCACATTCGACGAATATTCGCGTGAGCGAAAGCAATGCACTGTTACATTCCTTTTACGAAACACGAAGTGAAGTGCCACTACATATAGGTACATAAAATATCTACTTATAGGTAGGTAATAAAAAAAATGTGAAAAAATCAGAAACCCCAAGAAAACCCCCTGTGCCAAAAAAAATCACTTTGGCAGGGCCCTTCTGCTCGTACCTCCAACTGTAGATAGCTATTGCTTAAATGAAACAACCTGCCTTGGCTTCGACTTCGACGTACAATCAGCGTCAAATATACCTACCAGAGCGGGCAAGGTGTCAAAAATGTCTGAACTCGACTCTATTGTCAAATACGCTCGGGCGTGTTCAGATATTTTTGACCACCTTGCCCGCTCTGGTATATTTGACGCTGACTGTACCTAGTCAGATCATAATAATGGCCTTTACGTGTCAGAGGATTAAACCAAACCATTATGAATTATCATACGTGTTTTGATCTCTAAACACCAATTAAATGTCTGGTATAATATTGCTTCCTACAATCATTTCTCTCTCGAATACATCTTCTGTTTATGTGATTCCGAAGAATGTTCGTTAAACGTTACGCTACTTTTAGTACTTTTACTTGTCAACAGATGTCGGAACACTAGTTCCATTACTACGTCTATCATTCACCAGGTTGCAGTACATTCGTAATAGATGGCGCTAAAATCAATACAAACAAAACGTGTGGTAAACCTAACTACTCAAGCTTTCCGATTAGTACTGCTATTGAGCAACAGATGGCACTACAAGATACAATAAAACTAAATTATTACAGTTGATTACAAAATATAATATAATCATAAATAAATTACAGCCACAATTAAACACATTGCATAGAGAGAAGGTACTTTAGATTTAGCATTGTTTTTTAGCTAGGTAATTCATTTTTTTATAAATCAACGCGAACAAGACAGCATTAACAACATAAGTTGTAACACAAACTAGACAGAGATCGCTCAAAACAAATATTAAAAGATAAGCCAAGTAAACACAGGACAAAACAGCAGCCAGGGATGCCGCGAACTGGATTTTTACTAGACGTAAGTCGTCGTAAGTCGCTGAAACAAAATAGAATACCTAAGTTAGATAAATAAAATGAAGTAAACGTGTTGTACCAATCAGAGACAACTATTAGTTACGGTAATCGAAATAATTAAAAACACAGTCATGACATCCAAAATAATTTAGACTTTCCGACAGAAACGTGTGCCGACACGGACAAAGGCCCACCATAATAATGTGTTTCATCATCTCGCGTAGTGCGTGTAAATTTTAGTTTTGTCTCTCGTATCCAAAACTCAAAACTAAGAGAATTATTACTTTTATTGTCTTGATTTTCATGACTTTATTTATATTTTAAAGAGTGGGTTAAAGATTATCACGGTTTCCGTATTAGGGAAATTATCGCGCCTATTACAAATTGCTTTACCAAACCTAATTGGATATTATATTACTTTCCTACACAATGTTAACTTCACTCAGACATTTTTAAAATAAACTCCGAAATACCAATATAAACAATTTTCAGGACCATGATACAACACCAATAATAAGCGTTTTGGCGGCAAAACAGACTCAAAAACGAATAATACTGACATTTGACCGATTTATTTTTTTTATGCACAAAGTCAAAGGGATTTAATGGTCAATATCTACATACGTACGCAGGTCTGTCGCTATTCACGATGAATCATAATAATAACGTAGTCTTATTATATTGTAAAAGCTCAGTGTAAAAGAGATCGAATTCTGATACTGTCACAAACCGAACACTGATACTATCGCATACTAAATTGAATAACTCCCAACAAAACTGAAGCCTAAAACATACCGAACACAACAGCTTCCGCAATCGAGCCGTAGCATCGGCGAGGCAATAAATCATTATTTGCAAACGTAAGCTTTCATTCTCACTTCCCAGACGTTAAGGTGCAAATTGCGGCCAATTACGTTAACAGTTATTCGCTCGTGAGCTACCAAACAAGCGTAAAGTAAGCAGCTTTCGCAATACTTTTCTCAGGGAACAGAAGCGGGCAGTCACGACTAACCGCGGGGCTAGATTTACTTAGCTTAGCGTGTACGCATTGCCAATGCTTACTTATGGTGATTATAGTAATATAGTAAAACTGAGCAGATGTATAAAGACGATCATTTTTTTATTTACTATCTTACAAACAATCGCCATCCTTGTCATCTGTATCCCTAAAGGTGACCTTCCAAGTTTATCTTATGCCTTGCTTACGTCGCTAGTTAGAGCACTGACGGAATTAAACTTGGGCAGTCATGTTAAATGTTGGGGGCTCTGCAGTTCTCAAGTTTGAATTGAATGATTGTTTAATATGAAACCATCAACCAAATCCAAAGGAATTTAACCTACTAAGATAGGTATGTAAGATAAGTTACAATAATACACAATATAAACAGACGATATGGTATAACGTAATTTGAAGGAGGGGGTTCATGACCCCTATGATCCCCCCCCCTTGGGGACCGCGCCTGCAATGCCCCTTTTAAGGCCCAGCCATACCGCTACACGTTGCGCATGCAACTCGCCTCCAGCCAGCTTCGTAGAGCTGCGTTACGCATGCGTAATACGTATGCAGCTCTACGAAGCTTAATATTTCTCCTCGTTTAGCAATATCTAGCATGAATTACACTAATACCGCAATATAAACTATAGCAAGAGTTAAAGTAAGGTTAAAATCATAAATAATGTCCTAAGATAGTCGTAGAAACACATTAAACCGTATACCGTTCATTGTAGTTTTGAATTTAAAGCTCCCATAAAAATTAAAAAACTTCACATCGACATTTAATTACTTACCCAAAAGTACCATTAGGCAATAAAAAAATATTCCATAAATGCAGTTAGGAATGTCCCACAGCGATCCTTTGGCCACCAACCCGAACCCTGTGGCGTACCTGCAATAAACATTATTATTGTCAACTAGTTTTGACTCGTGGCTTCTCCCGCACGGGATTATTTGTAGATAAGAATATTCTATGTTTTATTCCAGGACATGATCACATTTCATTCATTCATTTCATTTCAACAAAATATCATTACATTCGCATTTATAATATTAGTATGATTACCTTGTACTTTGTACTGTTACCTATTCTGAGCCATTTATAAAAAAATAACAACGAGATAAAGAATGTAAACAAACTTGTAGAGTCGATATTAATATTCTTACTAAAAAAAAGGTGTTCGTACCATCTTTTTCTCGCCTTGCTAACCTTTCGCATTATCTACGACCATCTAACAGATTAACTTTGCTGTTATCTACACTAATCTACACTGATATAATAAAGAGTTAAACATGTTTTTTTTGTTTTTTTGTACGTAGGGGGTACTTAATCTTTAGACCTACTGAACCGAAGCCATAAAATTATTTCACTAATAGAAAGCTACAGCCTACACTATCTCTGATGGACATATGCTACTAATTATTCCACGCGAACGAATTCGCGGACGTCCGCTAGTGTTTAATAAAACATTTGGTCAGTGTGATGACCGTTCAAGTTACATTTATCTCTATATGCGTCTCTTTCTTAGAACATTTGTTAGACGCAGCCAAAGATCAATTAAACTGGGGCTGTCATGTCAGGGCCACTTGAGGGTTGTACGAATTTTGTAATTCTTGACAGATTACTATGACTATTAAATTTTCCGCACCGAAACTACAGAACCTCATTCATCATTTTGTCAGTCTGTCAGATCTTACCGCATATTGAAATGAAAATAGACAAATACCCATTATAATCACGATAAGTGATGATAGACATAAAGGGGGATGTAAATTGGTGACGAAAATTGTGCGCACCCCATCCATTGAGTCATGCTTCATTGAAAGTGCTTTCAAAAATCTCTCCCCTTGCAACTGTTTGATGATCCGCGACTAAGGAAATTATTTACGAAAACAGCGTTTCAGTTCCCCGGGCGAGGAATGCTTTTCAAAATGTTAATGATTCTCAAATTAAATATAGGAACTCAAAGTATAGGATGGATCACTGGCTTAAAGAGGAGACGGTCACTTTGTGGACACTTCTCTAGTGTTGGAGATGACCTATTAAGACGACCTGCGAAAGCTTAAATGAGAATCATACAGAACCGTGGTTACTGCAACAGAAGGGATATCTGTTATGTCATAGAAATGGATAGATGTTAAGTACCTTCTCATTCCCATATTAGTTCTTATATTCTTCCTGCCTAACTTTACGATCAACTTAAATGTAAATAAACTAGCGACTCGTCGTACCAGCTTCGCTTCAAACTAAGCAAAGCTTACTAGCCAACGGATACACGTACATCCAAGACTCATGTACTTTATTCACCGCATCCGATATCATTCCTAAGAAATAATGTCATTTCAAAAGTGCCGCGTGGTATTTATTATGTAGGTACCTGTGTATACCACTGGATAGAGAACTAAATCATAGTTTGTGTTGCATATGATATTTTTAGCAAAGTATGACGAATAAGTGTTAGATTCATGATAAAATATTATAAAAGCATTATGTTGTATTTCTAGAAAAGGCATATTATTATAACAATTGCAATGCTAAGTTATTAATCGACCACTTAAACCTCAATCCGAGATAGAAGCTTGTGGAACAAGATCCTAGTTATGTCTTAGTCCCACGTCTTAAAGCTATGTACAAAACATACGTCCCTCCGCGATATTCACGCTTCCAGATTAACCCCCTTATTTATAAACGTTGCATAAACCTATGTTAGTTAACATGTGTTATGTATTTATCTGTCATTGTGACGTTTACCCTTAAATGAAAGGGACAAAACATTGATTATGACAAAGATTGTTAACTTGAATATAACGCTCGTTTTTCTGAAGCTGAAATATTTAATGTGTCCCTTATTAAATATGAAGCTTCTCTTCTATCCATTGTTAATGGTTAGTATACTTGTTAGCTTGACAGTTTTTGAATTATCCTTTATTAACTACTTATCTTTTTGTTTTTTTTTTACACTCTTGACGTTTGTAAATGTTAGTAGATATACGGTTTAGCCATTTTTAAACACTAACTCACAAAAAGTTGTTTGAGTACGAGTAAACGGTGGCATCTTTATTGATTAATGTTTTATATAAGATAATTATTTCTAAGACAATTGTACCGTTTGTGCCCAAGTAAACATGAAAACATGAAAAAATATCGGCGCACCACTGCACTGGGGCCAGCGCAAATAAGTTGCCGCGCGGGCGAATGAATACGAGCTATACGATAGACAGAGAGGCATACGGTAGCAACATTTTTATATTTAAACGCCGTTTTGGTTCGAAGTTCCGTACGTACATGTACTATTTATTCTGAGACTTAACTTACCTACCAGCCTATTTCAAAACTTACTCGGACGTCAAAACTTTCGAGCAGCTAATTTTTTCTCCCAAATCACAGTAGGCCTTGTAATCTGGCTGAGTTGCAAATGACATCTCCACGTGCAAGGAATAAGTGGAGACCACAACTCCCAGGATGCTTGTTGCTATGATAGCACGGTCCAGGTCTTTCATCTTCATAGTTAAAGTTTAGTCTGAAACATACATTTTAAAACAATGGTTTAATATTTTTCTTGACCTACAAGCTCCGACATAGAGATGGGTACAGTCACTATCAGACAGGAGCGCCTGATAGCTAGCACGACACACCGCGACTCGCTTTGTGGCTCAGGACGTCCATTTCTAACTAGGCGAGTAGAACGACAAGCGAGAATGCGAAGCGAGGTGGTGGTTAACACAAACTTAACACAAGAGGGCACATTGACCGCTTCGAAAGGCCCTTGTTCGTTCCTAGGCAGGTGATCGAGTGACGGGTGAACAGAAATCACCAAGGCTGGATTGAAACTTCAATCTGTACTTCACAATAGTATTTTGGCAAACTTTAAAATGGTTTTGAATAGGTTTTAAAAGACGTCAAGAGCTTATTTTTTTATTCAACATCGGCGAAAAACAAATATGTGGCTGGACCGACGGTAAGCAATTATCGCAGCCTGTAGCTCGCTATAAATATAGTGCTCTATAGGCTGGACGAGCTATTTTGTTAGCACCAAAAGAAAAAGAGAGTCTTCCTCATAGACTATGGTCTTCCTAAATGTCAATACAACATTACAATGTGCTCTGGAAACCCCATTTACCAACAGGAACACTGGAACACATCATGCAAAAACCGCTTTACGTGGGTCGTATTTTCTATGCCTATTTAGTTAGGCACATACTAGACTCGCATACTGTCCTTTATTTAATTTGACATTGTAGTTGTTATGCAACAGAGCACCGTAATGTGACCGATAATTACGATATAAATATGCTCTCAACGACGATGATAAAATTTTGCAGCGAAATGTTTAACCGTCATGATGATAGGAATCATAATGATAACAACATCAATAAAGTGTTGTTTTTTCTTCCAATTATTTCAGCCGGGGCAAAGACAAAGGTTAAAGCCATACAGCCAAGTTTTCGACGCTGTAAATCCCAGTGTAAGCCACTGAAAAGACACTTTGATGTTTTTTTTAATAATAGCAAAGTAGGTTAGAAAAAGAGGGAAAGTTTGACTGGGGCGACTAGTAAAGTAGTTTTAACAGTAATAAAAAAACTTTCTTTTACAAGAATTATCAACAATAACCATTTTCCAGTTGACATTAATTTATTTATATTTTTCAGTAGACGCCACTGCGCTAGCTGAGCTGTTGACGCCTTTACGTCTGGACACTCATAAGGATTAAAGCTATACCCTTTCATTGATAAAGCAATCGCTATGTTTTTCCATTCTCTGCCTTAGAGGCATAAGAGAAGGCAGGAAATAGAGAAATTTGGCGAACACCCGTACAACGAGTTAGATTTAAATAATCGCCCACGGGTAGAGCATTGGGGCATATATTAATGTCGTTGTTAATGTCTTCCCAGATTCTAAAAGCGCTTAGAATGCTTAGCTAAGAATGACAAATACACTGATTTTATGATCAACCAAATACTATCATAGCTTTACAGCATTTGTAAATGAAAAGCCTAATGTTCTGGCAAAGATATCCGGTTTTACTTCCTATAAAAGAACATAATTTACTTAAACGTTTACTAATGATTAAAGACGATTAAGGCGTCAATAATTGTTGTAATAATTACTCAGTTTATCGAAAAGCATTCATTAATTGACAAAGGTAAATTAAATACAAAAGGAAACTTGCCGAACCTTTACGCTAACATTAATGACGGCTTACATGTGTTGCGGTTAATTTAGCAGCTTTATCGACGTTAAATTTCGCTACGAATTTATTTAACATTAAGTCTGATATGAACATAATTTCGATACCAATTCATGCGAATTTCTTGCCATGTAAAGCTTTACGTATCGGAGGGGGAACACCGTATGAAATGAAATAAAAAAGTCGTTTAGTCAGAAGATTTAGCCCTACTTCGTATACGACCCCTGCGTGTATGCGAAGCATTATGTTTGCCGGCGGTATTAAAATTAATAAAGAAAACAATCTGCCGCCGATTGGCTGTTCACCGTATTGTAAGTTAAAGAAGAATTACAATTACAGTTATTAAGCCACCAAGAACCATTTGGGCTGTTTTTTTATTAACAACAAATATGTACAGCCAGCAAGGCAGTCGCCGATACATCTACGCAGTCGAAGAGGAAAGAAATCCATCCATACATGCCCTTAGTATCGTATTAATTCATTGACATAGGTTTGTAAGATGTACTAAGTAGGTATATACATGTATTTTGTTTTTCTGTCTTGATTATTTTCAAAAATTTATCAAAATAAATGAGAATGTATTTATTTATTATAAAAAACAGTACACTAGTTCATTGTGATTGTGTAGATCTTTAAACATCTACGAGTGTTCGGTGAGTGTTCGATCTGCTTATGTCGCTGACTGTACGTTGAATGTTCACACCGAAACACGACATCTGTTACGCGGATATCTATGGCACATAACACCTGATTAAATGAAATATTTTGATTGGCAAACCTTTTCTAATATCTATTAATCACGGTATATTTGATAAATATTATCGAGGCCACGAATGTAACTAAGAAGATTTCTTATATTAAAAATCACAGGTCTTATGCATTTTATCGGGAATTATGTCATTTACACCAATTGGTATAATTTACGTTTCATATAATTCGATGTTCTCAGAAACGATTATCTCTAAGTGCATGATTTCTAAAATTGATATTACCCGAAAATTTGGTTAAGCTACGACTAAGTTAAATTAAAAAATAATTTCTAACAATCCTGTAATATTAACATTTTCAGCGAAAATTACAATGTGATAGTTAAATCATATGAGCATTATACTAGAAATGTCAAAATTATACTCTTCGGGCTATTTCCTCCTCGAATGGACCACACAGTGACAAAATGAATCGCAGCCACTTTGGCTAACCGGTTCCAGCGATTAAAAATGTTCATACCAAGAAGAGATTGCCAAGGATGTAAGTACCAGTTTTAGATTTTCAAAAACAGCTTGGTTTAACTGAGATGTTCGTCGACCACAAGGCATGGTAGGTAGGTACCTAAATAAATAAGTACCTATGGCAAAACTTCCTAAAACTTTACCTCGTGGTTATAATTAAAAATGTTTTGTTCTATATCACACAGGTTGTCATCCGCTTGTTTTTTCGTAAATGTTTTATAAATTTGAACAAATTAACCCCAGAACTCGTGTTATTACTAAATGAAGCAAGACACGCTACCACGGCGGTAACACGCGTTAAACTGAGCCGATCTTATCTGTGGAGGCGTGTCATACGAGAATAGCCAACTTTATTCCATTGATTTTATTATGATTATGAATAGCAGGCCTTAAGTATTATGCGTGGGTGGGACATGCATGCGAGTTAAAAAACAACATAAAATCAGAATGTCTCTACGTTTAAAGTTTTAAAACGTTCTTTCTCATTCTATTCTTAAAAGTGAAAAATAATATACCTAACTAATAATTCTGTTTTTTTTAAGACCCTTTATTTTTTGCCTCCAAAATTATATAATTTTAGCTATTTCTTTCAGAATCAGAGAAAAAAGAAAATAATGTGTCTTTATGATTTTTTTTAAACACCTACGCCAATCCAACACACACCAAACTTTTTATTCCGAGGTAAATTAAATTTTTCAATTTTGAATTTCAGAAGAGTCTTACCCCTTATTCATAAAAAGTTAACAATCCTTTTAAGCTAACAAATGTTTTGTCCCTTTCCTTTGAGGGTAAACGTCACAATGACAGATAAAGACAGAAAACTTGTTGAGAAAAAGGGCAGAATGTATCTGCTCCATTCACTCTTACGATGTAACAACGTGAAGGAGTGAACAAACATAGCCATTTCACACCATCTCTAAATTTACTAGCGTACACACTCAGTGCTGATATTTGGTCATCTAAGTCATTTTATTATACAACAGTTTAAAAAAGTTTCTTTCGTGTATTGAATATGCTGTCGAATAGCAGCCATTCTTTTTAGTCGCATAATATTCATATCGAATTTTGATGACAGTTCGTAGAGCTCTCGGTGCAATTTAATAAAATTCTTATAGTTATCGTTAGATTTTTGAGACAAGCAAGTGATATTTATTGTGCGAAATGGCATATTTCGTGCATGATTGCAGTTCGCATTCATCACGGTGTCCTAAAGAAAGCAATCAAATACTATTATTAAAAAATCTGCTATAATAATGATAAATTTTTCGCTATTCATAGTTAAGTAATACTCGTAAGTGTAGTTTTCTTATAAAACCATAATTAATATGAGCGGTCTCAATTGGTTTTAATAGATTTACATTCTTATATAATATAGCCTTGTACGTAATCATTAGCGCATACCTAAGCTCTGCAATAAACTCGCGCGGGCTAGGTAGGTACAGTAGGTACTTCACGGTGTTTTTTAGGGTTTCGTACCCAAGGGGTAAAACGGAACCCAATTACTAAGACTCCGCTGTCCGTCCGTCCGTCCGTCCGTGGTATCTACCACTGGTGACCGACGGACGGACGGACGGACAGCGGTGTGAAAATTTCGTCTGTCTATCTAGACAGACGAAATTTTCACAGATGATGTATTTCTGTTGCTGCTATAACAACAAATACTAAAAAAACAAAATAAAATAAATATTTAAGGGGCTCCCATACAACAAACGTAATTTTTTGCGTTTTTATAGATAACGGTACGGAACCCTTTGTGCACGAGACCGACTCGCACTTGACCGGTTTTTTAATTGGGTCAGTTTGGTGAAATCTGAAACCTTATGAGATACAGGTAAACTGTCTTAGGAACTGTTAGGTCATTTTCGTAAAATGAACTTTGCCATACCCAGGTGTCTCTCAATCCTGTGGCCCTAGCATCTTTTATCGCTGACATAACGCATATATCCCTTTCTAACCATTAAACGTGTGCGATAAAAGCTATCGTGCTACTAGAGCAGTTTATCTTTTCGTTAGAGCAATATTCGGTGCTTTGCTTATTAACTAGATTTTGGCCTTTTAGCTTTTGGTTTTTAGAATGCCCTAATTGCCCCCCTACTCATTACCTAACACCCTGTATGTATACAATACATACGTATATGTATATTCATTTAGAAAAAAATAGTTTTTAACCTATAATATATCCACCACAACTAAAATTATACAATGCACTTAATTATAAGAAATAATAATACCTATGCAAAAATATATATTGGCTCAAAGGGCGTAATTCATTTATTTATAAAGTACATTCACATCCAAGGGCCGATCCAGCCTTTTAGTCAGGGTAGGGGGCACTTTAGTCGAGGTCCAATCAGGATAGGATCATCAATGGAGTAGAAAAATTATCATTAGTCGATCTAGACCCAGCCCAAGGAGTACATGACTTGCTCCTTCCCCCACAGATCCACTTTTGTTCACATCATCAAGAACTGGTTATAGGTACTATTAGTCTAATACATACGATAACTACGGTATATAGCACTGTAGTATATAGCACTGACCATTCACCGAGTTAATACATTTCTATTGCAAATTCATTTAAGAACTAAGGTATTAAAAGTTACGTACGGTCAGCCTCAGCAGTACCTAGCTGAACATTTTATTACCTACCCTACCTTGTCGCTGTCAGTGATGTGATAAATTCAAGCAACTCGCATTTTATCCGTTACTACGACAAGGTTCTTAAGTATTAAGCTACTTCTGAGGCTGATTGTATAACAGAATAACTAATAACTAAAATTAAAAAATATAAATAAATTATCTATCTACAGTCCTTGTACAATAAGGTATAACTAGGTAAGAGCATTACATTGGTAGTTTTGACTTTCATCCATCTCACTTTTTCTTTAAAAACATAACCCTTCCGTTTGGCTTTGTCGTAGTCGAGTATTAAAAACAACCATACCTACAATAGTTCTAACTTCACATCACATCTCTTAGTAATGCAAACCACAGTGCAAACTTACAAACCTGTTTAAGAGCGCTCCGTGGCGAAATTTTGCACTAACAAGTAACACGAATTCACAAAATGATTTATCATATTTTTACAGGTATTAAATTGCTTCCTCCATCTATTAAATTACACTTCAATATTTATTTATTTATTTTGAAACAAATTTTACTTATTATTAACACAGGGGCAGTGTTACTAGATACAAATAAAAGTAGAACGTTTACTGATTGCGCTAGTGTTTCTACTCGGTGTGAAGTATAGTCCTTATTCATATTATGGTAAGGCCTACGCAACAATATATTTACTTACGAGTCTTGGCGCGATTAGCATCTACTCGAACGCGGCACCAGCAGTTTGTATTTTGTGCGACAGAAGATACGAGAGCGCGCGCGAGAGAGAAAAGTATATCCGAACGGACCGCCACATTGCCATAGCCGCTCCATTGTGTTGTTACTTATCAAGTTGGTATCCCTGCTTTAGTTCACCATCGCGACCGCGACGTAGCGTTGGCGTCGTGCAACACCTTTCATTGTATTGACTATTGACTGATTCTCAACATAGAGAATAATGTATAAACTTAATTTAACGTATTATTACCTTAGTTCTTGTTAAATTATATTGTAGTATGTCTTAGTTTAAGTGTAACAATGTCTCCATTTACGTGAATGTGAAAGAAGACAGCCCGTCGAGTGCTACGCGGCCATTTTACTTGCAATGCGGCAACGGTGTACAATCCGCCATTGGAAACGGCCAGTGTCTTTCTCTGAGTGCAAGATTTGTATTTTGTTGAATACAGCGTAATAACCACGGATAACCATGAGTGATACAAGTGTAGTGCGGATTTTAGTGTAGTGAAACACGGTGGTCGGGTGATTCGAATAATGTGCGAACGATGGAAAACGAAGTGAAGCAGCGCAATCAGAGAAATAGGCGCAGGGAACGGGCACAGCGCATGCAAGCACAGCGAGAGAGTAAAGCTAAGGATGGGGACAGCGGGGAGGACGAGTCTCCGGCGAGAGAGAAGCCGCCTCGTCCTCCTACCAGGAGGAAAAAGTCGCGGGAGCCGCTTGGAGAGGAGGACATCATCGATGGTTTCGCCATAATGGCATTTCGCACCTACGAAGATCTTGAGGTGAGTACACAAAACCGTCTTTTATCACAATGCACGGTACCATCAGGTAAAACCTTATTGACGAGTTATTGTTACCTGCTGATTGCCTTGTCAATATGGCTTGGCCTTTCTTTCTAAACCTGCGAATACTTATTAGAACGTGGTTCAATAGCTTACACTTTACCAGAGTTACGGTCGCTGAGCGGTCAATTTTATTGTTTGTGGTACATAACAAATTACATTGTTGGGCCCGCTAACATTGTAAGCTGTAAGCTGCTAACTTTATCACCATTGAAACTGATTTCTATAGTGGCAGTGTACAGTTCAACCCAACAATTATCACTAACGTTTATTATAACAGTACTCGCAAATTGGTCGTTTAATTTCATCTTTATTTCGTATTCTCATTATAAAAACAGCGCCTCGTAATCGCTTTGGACGTCGTCGCCTCGGAAGTGCATTGACCTATTGAATGAACCCTAGTGTAAAAGAAAGATCACTCGTACGTAAAGTGAAATTTGTAGGAACCTAGTGATGATTGGCATTGCATTTTTGCAATGCTTTGTTTTTTATATACATATCTGCATGTATAATGTCGGAATATAGGTGGGCATGTAATGTTACATGTATAGGTGTAACGAGTAGATTGAGCAGCTGACGGGCGTGTAGTCGCGAGCACCGATCTCCGCGACGAGTTGCATCGCGGACTCCCACAAAGTGTAAATTTGGTCTAAGTGGCTTTCGCTCGTTTGTGCCCATTTATCGCGCCGTCCTCAAATGGCAATATGTTGAGTAGGTATGTAAGTTGTATGTGCACAATAAAACTACATTCCGCGCTATCGTTCTAAATTACGGCGACAGGCTCGCCGTTTGTGGCTCGTTGGAGCGCTGCACGCGTATGTTAAAGGCCCGAACAGGTTCTTTGCTCCTATTTAATTCGCCACATGTGGTGTTCTGGGCTTATGCAATTTTTACTTACAATGGTTGTTATTCGTAAGGCTCGTAAGTTAATAGTTTACGTAAAACGGGTTTCATACAAATTACTGCGGCAATTCGGCCGACATATGGTCAACAAAGGTAAATGGCCCAGTTTCCTGTTTATGGTAAAAGTAAAAGCTCCTAAGTAAAAGAATGATAATAAATTATACCTATCGTTAAATTTCGTCATGATCTGATACTTGAGATAACACATGGTTCAAGGAAACTCATTACATTACCTACCTATCTAGTTAGATAATTGTAAATCATTGTGTAGCTTTGCCTTCAAAAATTAAGTGTAAATAATTACCTACCTGTAGATAAAATAAGCGAATTAGTTTACGAAAATACTTAACTACCTACCTTTGTTTGCCTACTTGGTGTTGGTAGGTGTATTGGGTATGGTTTAATCCGGCAAAATAGAATAGTCTCTCTAAAATGATTGACCAGACCAGGCAGGTAGACCAACCTAACTACTTGCCTAGGTGTTATCATTAAAATCAACGCTGGTTTTGTTAGGTTAGGTTAGTTCAGTTTAATCTATACTTACGTATTTACGTATTCTAAAGTACTGTAGTAACAAATAGTAATAAAAAGCAAATGTGTCGCTTTATTGCATTATTTATAAGAATAAGTAGTAAGCAGACAGGTTAGAATAATTTCTACTTGCTTACTGTCTGGTCAATAGGTGCCGGTTCAGTTAGGACTTCGAGAACGGAAAATCAATTTATCTGGTAATTTTTTACGTGTCGTAATCTTAGTGTTGTTTTTTTGGAGAACTTAAATAGGTATTTATCTACGGAGTTCACCTATTTGGATCTTTTAAGTATGTACTTTTTTGGCGGGAGGTTTTTTTTTTCGAGTGTCATATTAAATGTCGAGAGCATCAAACGAATCTCGACCATCTGACGACTTTAGGTCCGGTCATTGTATTGGGTATTTACAACACATTCACTCTTACGCATTTATTCGTACTTTTTAGCTATACGAGAGACACTAGATATTAATTTTTATTTATACCATTTCCAATTATGCCGGCTTCAAATAATTAAGAAGGTGTAGTCGATCGAGAAATTGATTTGGGTATCATTTTTCGATCCTATTGAAAGGTAATACGGTTCGAAAGTGGCAAGGCAAATTAGGTAGGTACTCAGTTTAATGAATACTGACGTAAAAAAAATAGACTGTCGCTTTATTTTGTCATTTCAATTGTTTTTCTTTAATTTATTTTATTGCTGTTTACCTACGTATAGTTTAATTTTTTATCGTTTTTGTTTTTAATATTTAAGCCTGTGTCTTGATGGTATGTATAATTTTATTACGCAATTATAAACGAAATCTTTCAATTTAGTATCGTAAATTAAATTGGTCTATTCTACATATTACTTAGTCGCCAATACATCGATCAATGATCTTTTTAAACTATTTAATTTTTGAGACAGGTTTTTTTTTTTGCTGACTGCACTGCACCTTAATACGGCTTTGTCTTTGGAATTAAGCATGCGAAATTTCTGAAAAATGTCTCCTTTTGATGTACTGATATAGGTAGGTACCAATCTGCCGCTGACCATTTTACCTACGAAAAAGACGCACCGAGAATCAAACGAAAAAAATGACAACCGTGCAAGCAAGCCGCTCAAGTGGAACCAATGGAAAGAACAAAGAATTAGACATTTATTGATAGGTAAACTTCAAATAAATACAATTACCTTGGTACATTACAGTCTAAACAATTTACTTAAACGAAAAATTAACATATTTGTGACATCTTACTTTTGTTAATTGACGGTCTGATCGCCTAATGATTTCCTCCCACTTTACCGCAAGGTCCACGTGTTATTTCTTATTATTAACCTATATTGCCTATGTATTAAGCCATTCAAAAATATTGTAGACTTGCAATTAAATTTGAAAAAGTCTATTTTATGGAGTTATACTTACTTAGTTTAGCGTTTCTTAAGACTTTTATTTTGACAGCTATTAGACACTTGAGGCAGTAAGCAGCGCCGGCTTACTTCGTGGAGTTTCACGAATATCGGCGCACCACTGCCCTGGGGCCGGCGTAATTAAATTTCCGCGCTTGCAAATAAATATAAGTCACAACATAGACAGACAGTAGGACGCTTGTTTTTGTTCGAAGTAAAACTTCTTTATTTGTAGGTAGGTACTATTATTTATTATGTGCTTGAGGTACAAATTGTAACAGACAAACGTTACTCGAATGTGAAATCACAAAACAGTGTTGAGACAACATCATTACTTGACTTTAATTATTATATCTTTAGGGCAGCCTGCTACTCAACAATTTCAACCTTACAGTACATTTTCAATACACCTAGGTGCCTACTTAGATCGGAGGGCACGTTATTGGTATGATTACGTATTGAAGTAACGTTGCACAACGACCAGCCCAGATGTCCGCAGGTGGGGATATTTGGGTGTGTAAGTAGGTATGGGTAATGTTATGTTGACCTAAATATTTACGTATTTCAGGACAACGTACCGAACGTACCCAACTAACTACACGTACAGACCAAGTCTGGAGTGTCGATCTTTCTTTTTTACTCGCAAAGTTTACACTATACATGCTGTCCTTTAGTGATCAACAACATCTGTATTTTAAACATATTTTTGCAAGTTTTTAACGATAATACTACCGCTACACGCTTATGGAAAGTACTTGGAAGGAAAACTTTAACGAGTAATAAATATTCCTTCATTGGTTCTTGAGTTATAGGCGACTAACGACCACTTTTGAACCTTATTCCTTTATAATACGATCGCAAGGTGGTCAAGCACTTTCTTGGTCGACTATACAAAATTACAAACAGAAACTCTACGTAAATCTTAAACAAGCGTGAGAAAATCGTTTTAGTCGGGTGTAGTAGGTACCTAATGACTACGGAACCCTACACTGAGCGTGGTCCAAGCTGCTCTTGGCCGGTTTTATATTATTCAGTAGAAGCGTACCTACCTATCCTATAGTTTCGTTGTTTACGAACCAAATTAAAATATATTTTTTTAGGCTTGTTGCGAATTTCTAGTCAAAACTAACGGTACCTAAAGAAAAACCTTGCAAAATCAAGAAAATAACCAAAATTTTGTTTAGCGTTCCTGCGCAGTTACTTGATTGATAAAACCGATTTCGTTACATTAAATCAGGTGTTTGGTATTCATTTGTCATATATATAGGTTGGTATATACATATTCTATTGCTTTGCTATGCAAAAATAAACGTATATTTAATTAGAATCTGAAAGGGTCAATCATGCGGTTGAGGCTAAGGTTAAATAAAACGCAAATTATTTAGGCAAGTAACAATAGATATTATTATAAACTTCCATTCAATATTATAGGACGTGTAGGTACTAAGTTTATTCGTCCGTTTCAATGCTTCAACGATTTTACAATACCTAAAACTGTGTCGAATGTGTATCCCGTTACACACCGTCTACTATATTGCGATATAATAATGTAATCATAATTACTTTAACGAATGTACAGTCGCCTTCAAATTAGTGCTCAAAAATATGTAGATGAACAATGACTATTGCCAATTACTTAAATTCGAATTCACATAATTTTTGAGCACCTCGACCTCTTCTATACATTTGAAGGCGACTGTCAGCTACAGGCAGTGAAAATATAAAATGAATGAATTAATTAATTGCTTATCTAGTCCCACGCTGTCAGCGATCTTGTTATGTCACTTAGAGTGAGTGATTTGATCAGGTACTCTATCTATATTGGATCAAGGTCCGTTTATATATTATTTGTCCAATTAGGTAACCATCGGATGTTTTGTATAACTTTTTACTGACTATTTATTATATTGCTTCGCCAGCTTCGTTATTGATAATTTCATCATGCATGCTATATCCATCGTCCATTGAGTTTTTAGTCGCAAATAATATAGCTTGAGTGATTGGTTTAATCTATTCCGCACGATTAATGATAGCAGAAGGCGTAGGGGATCCAGCGTGTGGGAACAACATGGCAAAATAAAAACAAGAAAGAGATGTTCAGAACTAATTTGTAAAGTTTGGCACGGCCCGTCTAACCTACCTGATAGCGGTCGGGGAAGTTTGAACGTGGCATGAAGAAGTTACGCGAGCGTGAAATATTGTAGACATCGGGTTTTGGCGAGCCCACGATCCATTTCCTCCTCCTTAAGGTGTTATTATTGTGTTAAGAGCGCCGATTTTTTATTTATATAAGATAAACAATTTATTTTTGTTTTAAATTAAATTAAAATAAATGCTTTTATTGTTTCATTTGAAATGTGAGTTTTTGTACTTATTGACTTATTTTTGAAGATGTTTTAACTGTAGCGACAGTAATAAATAAATTGGACCAGTTGCAACTCTTTATTATGATTGAATTTTACTTATGAATCATGATTTGGTATGGTTTAACTTTTAACCGCTATTGTCTGAATTTAAGACGCGCGATATCCAGCTCATTTCGCCGCAGTCTTATATATTTAAGACAAATGTCATATAGTTTTTGTATAGATGGCGACACGGACATGTCCGATAAAAATGTCAAAGGAATGAATTTCTAATCTCTATCTCTAAATAGTATACAAATATGTATAAAGCAAAGTCGCCTTTCTGTTGGTCTGAGCGCGCAATACATTTTGATGTGGTTTTAGCTATCTTAAGATTAGAAATGTTTAAAATTACTATCTTCCGAACGCCCGCAGTAACCATTTTTTCTTTAAACATTTATTAAAAACAAAAGATTATTTGCAAAGCCGTTTGACTATTATAATATATCCTGATCAGATGTTAGTTTATCACACTAACCACGTTACTACAAAAGCATTTAGTGAAGATAAAAGTTCATTGTTGTGTTTTTTAGTTTAAAAGTTGCCCACAATGAAATAAGTACAGTACTAGCACCAACAACCTTACATATATTTTCCACGCTTACCTCTTGTGAAGCCAGGGCGGGTCGGTGGTATTATTCTCATCGTATGCTTGTCAATTTAACCATTCGATTTACTCATTCTCTCCTAAAACACTTCATAAGTAATATACCTACCTAATACCTGTTTGATGCTACAGCAATGCACTCGATGGAACACGTGTGCACTCGGCCCTGCGTGTGGTTATACAAAATCAATATCAGACGCTTTAGAAGACTAGCCGCGGCGGTTGGTTGGGAGCAGGGACCGAGCGTCTCCGCGCCCGAGACACGTACCCCTATGACCTGTCCCCTTCTAGTTATTCCCAGGAGTTCGATGTTAGCACTTTTTGATATAATACTTACCTGGGTAAAGTTTAAACCGCTTCGTTTCTCTTTTATTACCACTCGTGTTGCTGCTTGAAATTTCTGCGCTCCTGTCTACTTTCGACGCCGAGTTAACTTATGTTATTTAAAGTTTAATACCGCTGTGTGTTGTCTCATGAGAAGGAAACACGATGACCGCGCGAGCGCACGGCTTTAGTGCCTGCGGAACTTTTTAAGCAGTTATCCGAACGGTTCTTTTTTTATATTTTAACTTTTAGTTAAAATCTCACGTAGTCAAGTAACCTAATTTCTTATCTTTCAGGAAAAATAAGTAATACGCTGACCCCTTTTTTTAGAAGATCGTAATTATACGATCAAATTTTACATTCAAGTCCCTAAAAGAGGGGTATCAATCGCTTGCAGATCAAACGCGGTTCCTGTAAGCCACCTTTTAATGGTAAATGTATTACCTACTTGAGATACTCTTTTTAAGATGTGCCAAGTGGCAAAAATCGCGATGCTGTTCGAGTGCGCTGCCTACGTCAGGGATGTAGAGGGGCATCGGTGGGGCGCGGTGTATCACGACGATCTGGCCGCCAACGATAAGTCTGTACAGCCTCTCGCCCATCGCGATCTAATAGTCCGACGAGAGCTCACTAGAGCCAATGTGAACTTGTCCGCACTCCTTCACGTCGAGTGCGCACTCGACACCCTCTTATCGTGCTCGACGTTTAATACGTAACTAACTCAAACTCAAGAATTAATTACAACACTGACTGTGCTATCAGTCCTCACGTATCAGTTAATCAAGCATAAAAAAACATAAAAATACTTTATTTGAACTTAAGCGGGGCGATGTCTGTGTTTTATACAGGGTGTCCCAAAACCCTTCAAAAAAACATATACAGCGAGATAGAGTGAGTGATTACGAACAACCCTGTATTTTTCTTTTTTGATTATTTTAATTTTTGACGACGTGGGATCAAAAAAACGAATGCACTGAAACACGTTTGCTCCCTGTGCCTCCCAGCTTTACAAGGGATTACCTCTAACGTCATTTCTACAGTTCTTCGAAGTCGGCCACAATTTTAGACCTTCAGCTTTCAACACTAATGATATTGAAATAGGATTCTAAAATGAATGTTAGGAAATCTAAATCATTCGTTCGTTCAAACGTCAATAACCATAAACAAACGTGCTAACGTTTAAAAACTACTTGCTGCTCACTTGTCTCAAACTGCATGATTAGCACTCATACTCGTAGCTACGATGAGCTTGCGTCTCGTTCTAACTAAGCCGAGGTGAAAGAGGCGCATGACTGATGGGGGACAAATTTTGAGGCGCATATTAGCCTTTCTGATACATTTCACCATTTTGCTATCCCTTTTTAACTTCTAACTTAAGTTCCTTCTTCCTTAACTTTCCCTTCCTTTCCCGATAATCAAAACGGAAAAGTACGTTCAATATGAATATTGCAAGGGAGGTTAAAAGTTCAACAAGCTATTAAAAAGATTGTGTACGCAATTTGTTGTTTAAAGCGGACATCAAGTAAGATCTAGCCTCCTTTGCATACGCTAAACAGTTATAGACAAGGATATACGCTGGATGTCCACGATAAAAACTAGCGCGTTTAACGCGTACAGCTGCATACTTACCGGAAATATTCGCGCGCATTGTAACATGTAGAGGTAATACAGCAATCAGCTGTTACTAAAATTGATTATGTGGCTTACCCCAAACTTAATTGTGCGTTTCAAGGCACTGGCCCAGGTTTGACTGCAAAGAGTGCCAACAAACGAACACGCTTCCAATGCAGTAAGCATGCAAGCACGAAAAATGCACTTATGCGTGTGTTGACCAGAACACCAAAAACATTTTTAAAATTGTTTATTCATACTCTCAAACGGTAGTCTAAGGTTGAATAAAATTGTTTTATTTTACAAACGTGTCAATGTTGAGTTCACAGCGACACGTTCCGAACTTATTACGCACTGCACTGTACGGCTAATTACGGTTATTTGTTAAAAAAGTGCAGCGCATTAGGACCCTCTACAAGACGAGCAGGGCCTCGACGACGTTAGTACTGTTGATGCATTTAAGGGTGCAGAACTAGGATGCTTTGTGCTAGCATGTTTTTTGCCGTGCGTTCGGCGCTGCAGTAAGCGCAGGCTCGTTGCAAAGATGCAAGTTTTTGTAGGCGACGCAGTCCTACCCACAAATGCGCAGGCAATTGCCCCGTGTCAGTTTTAGGAAGAATGCCATCAGCGGCGACATTGGGTGGGGCCATGGGGCCTCGTATGCCCCACTAAGTAACAATTGTGACCTACGGCACGTAGAGAAATTCTTTTAGATGGGCAGCTGCGTCTTGCTTGAGCGGAAAAGATATAAAATATGCACCCAGGTTGCCCTGATGGCTACGCACTAGGGTAGGGTGGGGCTTATAGGTCCGTGGGTAAGAAGGTCCACCACAGCTGCAATCAAAACTAAGCGCTTCTTAAAATGTGGAGTTATTGCAGTAGGATAGGGCTGCATAGTCAGTACGCATGCCACTTCGAGAAGTTTGCTATCTTGCACCAGTGCGAGTGTACGCAGTCGCGGTGCCAAAAACACACGAAAGTAACTTTTTACACGGAACTGATTTCCTGTCAGGTAATTTTATTTGTAACATTACTAAGTGAAACTTCTTTTAGAGTACGGTTTAAAGTACTTATACAGTTTTACATACAAAAGTCTGATTTTGGATAAATTGTTTTATTTTTTTTGCATGATTTAATATCTATTCGACCTACCTCTGGGGCAAAAAGGATCACAGAAGGTGGGACAAAAAGGATGGGATTTTAACAATCAGAAAAAGAAGATTGAGTTCCAGTGAGGAATTTTGGTATTTAATTTACTGCGAAACATATGCAGATAATGTTCCACCTAGGACATGAGTAGATACAATGTTCCTATTGGAAATAATGGCCACATGAAAGATGCTCTCGTCACAGCTCATCAACTTCAATCGTCTTCAGCTCCTATGTCGTAATTAGATTTTGTTAGTCTTCATAGATTTGTCAATTTTTACATTTTATGAGTTTTGTTTTCAATAAACCGTGAATATTTTTGAAACTATTAAGAATATTTTAAAAATCAAAACATACAAACCAAGTTACAGGGCATAATGAATGACATTATATCAAAAAATCGTGGCTATAAGTTAAGTTTTAAAGGGTGGAAAACGTTATCACTGTTTGTATGGAGAGCGCTGGGTTCACACTCCACTTAAAGTAAAGTAGCCCGACGGGCGACGCATACTAGAATTGCCTTCAGTGATGAATATAAGCGCAGCGGTGTTGTAGGCCGTAGACCGGCTGCAGCAACTTTTATCGGCGCACAGTTTTATGATGTAGCCAGTGAGTAAAGGCAGTACATGGGCACGGGAGCACCCAAAATAAGCGTGAACGACTCGTGAGGCTCAGCCGACCTGCGGGCAACAACGTCTACAACGTTGGGTCTGGTTTAAAACGTCGCGCGACTGGTGACCGCGATAGCTCTCTAGCCACCGCGGCCACCAGTCGCCGAGCCTCCGCCCGATGTCGATGGCGAGGGCCAAGGTTGCACAAACGCCTCCGCAACGCTATATGTTAGTAAAAGAACTATCACACAATACTAAACTCTGCTTTTACCATTAAACCTGTGGCATTTTTTTGCCACTGCACCTGATTGGTAATATTGGCTAAGCACGAAAAGAACAGTTGCCCTTAAGCAGTAAATTATGTTAAATAAATGGTGCAGAACAGTGTTTTATCGCCCCCTTTCACCTCCTCTTAAACTTAACCAATTTTGAGAATACTTTCAGAATCAAAAACAAGGATATGATTTGTGTCCGTATGTTTTAATATTTCACGGGATATACACCGATTCTAACCAATAAATGTGTTTTCCGGAAAATTAAAGATATTATAATAATATTTCTGTATTTTGAAAAGTCATTAAAAACAAAGATAGAGGGCCAGCTTTTGATAAACATCTCTAGCATATCTAATACTTATTGCCCTTGCACAAAATGCTGTGACAAAATTGAAATTTTAAGAGAGTTATGGCAGACATATTATGATCACGAGAGTTTTTAAACTTTGTTAGTTAGCTAGCGTTATATTATTATAACGGCATTAAAACTGACTTATTTAATTGGGCCTAGGCTGCCTTTCGACCAGAGATATACTATGCAGCTATGCTGCGAAGACGTGAAAGCTACGCTACGAAACTGTGTGACCGTTTCCACCAATACTAAGCTGTGCGAGGAAGATGTGCAGCTCGAGCTATGCGATGTATCGACAGGGGCTCGCGGAGCGGTAGCGCGGTGAGGGGGAGACGCTGGCATCACTTCATGACTCGCGACCATCCATAGCACGCATCCTTAGCACGCATCCATAGCACGCATCCGTAGGACGCATCCATAGCACGCATCTTTCCATATAAAAGTCATAGCTTATTTGAACCCGTTTCCACCAGTGCTATGCTATGTGGACCAATGAACATGATTGGTGGATATCAGACGCATCCATAACAACGTAGCGTAGCACATTTCTGGTGGAAAGGCAGCCTCACGAAGCTACAAACTCAAAAGCATACTTACAAAAACACAGCAAACGTGTTCTTTTCTTACAATACTCTACTTCAGATTGCATGTGAATAAAATTGAAACTTAGACTTTATTCATTTAATTATACATACAAATATTTTCGTTTACAATAAAATGCACATATAACGCTCAGCTAATACTGGTAATGCGGTTAAATAGTTCCTGATAATTACAACTTTGTAGCCATCTTCCCATGGTGGCATCTGTCTTTGGGATGAAGTTACGGGAGATGTGCACCGGACCCAGTTGCTCGAGGCTTCCACCATGCGCACTTTCTTCACTCCCTACAATAGGACCACGAACTGGTTCGAAACATGTCGGGCATTTCTCGACGTAAAAATACGTGAGTGATCCGTTTTATTAATATTTCCCTACAATGTCTAATTAATCCCTTCCAACAGTGTCTGCAAGTATGATAAGGCGTTCTTAGCTTTGGTTTCTATGTAGTCACTATTTAAAGGCTTATTAGCTTTTCGTTCTTGTCTACCAGCCGCCCTTTTACTCTCATCTTCGTTTCGAAATATCCCTGAACAAAAAAACGTCTAGATCGCCAGGTTCTCTCATCGACAGGTAAGCTCTGTGGTGCTCGCACCTCGGTATGGTTTTCGTAGCAGTATGATTATGATACGGCAGCCCCTGTCTGAGACCTCAGAAGGGTATGGGTAGGGACGAGACATCTTTTCGACACCGTTTAATGATAACTTATGGAGTACTGTAACAACCATTGGCCAATGTATAATAGGTACTCAAAATCCTTAAGGACAAGAGAAACTGAAAATTAAAGCACCGCCAATTCTACCGATTTAATCTACATAAAACTTGCTTATTTTAGGTATTGTAAGTGACTTCCATGTTCCATGCAAAGCAAATAAAAACACTTAAGTTATTTTGTTTTTAACAAAGTCACCAATTCGTAAAGTAGCAATATTCACGCAAAATTTAAACCAACAATAATAGCAAAATATTTTGATGTGAATCCGCTTGACAGCGCCTTGACAATAGACGATAAGAGTTTGTCTTTGTTAGGTCTTTGTTCATTCGTTCACTCTATGTTTAATTTTTTTGCTCCGAATGACACTATGCTTGCTGTTGCAAGGAGGTACGTAATACAATGATGACATTTTACATGCATCTGTTATATTTAGGTGGAGAGGCACTAAGAGCAAGTAAAATTTATTAATTTTAATCGAAATTTTCAAACACAACGAAACAGAAAACAAAATACATAGGGTTGTTCGCAATCGCTCACTCTATCACGCTGTATATGTTTTTTTGAAGGGTTTTGGGACACCCTGTATACGAGAGAAACATTGTTGACGTATGTACAAGGTAGAAACGTTGACATATCTGACGGACGGCCCCGTGCAGCGGCATGAGTTACGGAGTACCTAGCCAGTTAGTTTCATAATGTACTTAATACTGGCACTTGACTGCCACTCTGGCTGAACAGCTTGTTTTCATTGTTCATGGTGACCGACTTCGTGATTTCGACTATATTTAAAAATTACATTATAAGTACATTAACACGTGTTATTCTTTGGTCATTTGCACGCGACATTGTGAGTTTTCCTGATAGAAATAAATTAACCATTGCTTTTAGGCTTTATTCCTGGTTTATACATAGGCAATTAGATGTAGCGAAATATTTTGTATATGACAATACCAAAGTTTAAAAAACATTCAACGTTAATACGTACCTACCCGTACAGCAAAGAGAAGTCAGTTTAAAGTAATTTTTTATTTATTTAGATTATGCTTAAATACAAGAAAAACTTATTTATAAATGTTAGAAAATTTACCACCGTTCTAATATGTAGTAAAAAAAAACTTGGCTCAAAATCTCAAGTAGGTAGGTCTATTAGCACATTCTTTATTATATTAGCATTTATTATGCTACTGCTTATAAACATTTGGAGAGCCGTAGTCCGTTACCTACTCTATTATCGCTCAACTCACGGCCAGTCAGAGCAAATGTTTACTAAGAAATTAGAAGTTAAATAGCTTGGTCGGACGAGCGGCCAGACCGCGTTTCAGCCGCGTTTGATTCTGTTGTCAACATGATATAACCTACATCAAAGCAGATTAATGAGCGCCTTTGAATAAACGGAGTTACGTCACACCAACAATGGAGTAAAAGCGTCTATTCGGTTGGTTATCTTAACGTGTTTATAATAAGTATAGCAATAGATAACTTTTTTTAAAGAATAAATAATAAAGGCGTCATAATTATAAAGAATAGCCGTCTGTAATCTTAATAGTAAATAATCCTGTCACTTGTGACGTACTTTCATTTGTTGCCGCTAACCTGTTTTTACCAGATACATGATAACATTTATAACTAAATATATGCATTCGTCAAAGGTGTTCAATTACCGTGTCATAAGAACTGTTAAGTGTCTCGATGAATCAACAAAATAGTTCTTAATGTATGACTGATACTGATACCACCAATTTTAAGATACGCGGGTATCTTCTACCTACCGAAGGTCGACAGTCCCGTTTAGAACAGTCAACGCTTAGGTGTTCCCACATTTCCCACCAGCTGTGAAAATGTATACGTTGTAACAAAAATGTTAACGTCATGTTAAGAGATAAGATTCCTTATATTTTCTACGTTACCTCCGCATGACGTGTGGCAGCGTCACGCAAACTTGGTTATTTGTTGAGCTAGCAAATCTTGTCTTTTCAAAACATTGGTGGCTATCGGTTTTTAGAATCTTTAAAATTTGTACAGATAGATGTTACAGTCAATTGTTACTCTGGCTTACCACAAATAAATTTACTAGATATCTAAACTAAAGACAAACTGATATCAGAGCTAATTAGCTAGCAATAAAGATTACTAGTGTTAATTAGTATTCCCGCTGCGAAACCCGCCCTAGAGACGGGAATAGGAATTTTAAATAGCGACCTCATTTTACGACCGTTGCAAGCAAAGTAGTTAATTCTCGGTTCTAGTTATTGCCACTACTTATGCGTTTATTAGTCACGATTATTCAAATGCGTTGGTAATTAAATTTTCACCATGAGCCAAACAGAAATAGGACACTCCTGTCCGGAAATAAAATGAATTTAAAGCTGATTTGTTCCATTAAATTGAATACCCCACTGTCTATAAGAAATAAAAAAAGCGGATCGAATGCCGTGGGCGTTTTTCGAGCAACGAACCATTAAGCAGTGAATTTTGAGATCCGACGTTTTTTAGATTGAAGTTTAAAAGAAACTCAAATTTATAGATGTGTAAAACAACCCTTGCAACAAATATTATTGATAGATATTAATTATGAAAAATATACGATGTTCAGATCGATCAGGTTGCGGGAAGGTTTCCGATATATCGATCTAGGTATATACCTACAACCTCAACATTCTTAATAAGGTTTTCCTAAAAAGATAAAAGAATATATAGTCGACTGTGCTATATTATTGTATTGCGACGGAGCTACATACACTACATTACATACACAACTAAAAAGTTTGAAATAAACGAAATTATTAATAAAACAACAAACCGCCTGCGTAAAAAATAAACTTAAAAGAGAAAAACAAGCCCTATAATCCAAAAAACTATACCGCCTTTTCAATATTGTCTTAAATGTTATGATAAGGTTTTGCAGGCCTCTGGCTAATCAATATGCTTGTTTTTTGGTTCCTAGTCAAATATGTTTTGTAATTTTTGTTTGTCCTCATAATTCTTATGGATTAAGGGCTTGTTTTCTCTTTTCAGTTATTTATTTTTTACACAGCCGCGTTGTTTTGTTTTTATTACAAATATACGTACATTTAGATTTTTAGACAATCTTAAGATTCTACATTATTATTCTTATAAAATACCAAATTGAACCTGCACTTAATGCAAATGCAAACTTTTCTCTAAAATGAAATTAAAAATGCAGATGAATATCAATTTATTTAAGTGTTCACGTCCACAAACTCGGTCTGCACGGAGTTATATCGCTGTCTTTGCGCCAAGGGGGCGGCGTGGCGTGAGGGTTGTAGGGGGCGATCGGCCGCGGTGACACGGCGACGAGGCCACGACAGCCGTTTACAAACATTTCGATACGTCCCTCATATTTGTTTCCACGCGCCACTACTTTCCCTCCCTCAATTACCTATATCGCTGTTCAGATTTATCGTGGGAAATTTTATTTAATTGTTTAACTTGTTACGAATACAACACAACATTACCAAAGTGGAGTTTACCGACTATTGTATTTACGTTAGCGTTTTTTCAGTAAATAGCGAAACAAGACGGCTATTGTTTCGTTAACCGTCAATTTCTTTACCGAATTTGATATACCTGACTTATTATTGTATCCAGTTTCTTTTAAATGTATTTACGTTTTGCTTTTGTAAAAGTTTTTTCTAATAGTTTTTGTTGAATGTCGACAGCGCCCGACTTGTGGTTTTTTGTTATACTTTTTTTGTCCCTGTTTGTAAAAAAAAGCCAACAGTAGTTTATCTTGTTTGTAGATTGAACCTTATAGCAAGGTAATATTTAAAAATATACAAGAATTTACGCATTACTTTATCCTAACCAAATCGACGAGCAACTCAATCGGGCGAGGAAAGTCACCCGAGAGGAAAATTTACTTTTGCTCGTCATAATGGGTTATTACTCCGTAGTCGGTCCCCCGTGACGGAAGGTCGTGATCATCACGGTGATATTTTAGTCTTCACCGCGCCGCTATCATTAGCTTACTGAAACGCTGTTAATGTATTTAGTTAACTCTACCTACAGGCATTCACATTGTTTATGTATTCTTTACTGTAATCATCAAAATGTAACAGAAGTTAGTTTGTCCATTTTGAAAACATTTATAAACGTTATAAAAAGTTATTTATTAGTTGTTTCAGTTTGTTTTTTATTTGCAAATATTTTTTGTTGGGAATCGGAAACTACCTAATAGGTATTTAGGTGTTGTTGCCCGCGACTTCGTACGGTGAGAATTTATCTATCGCTATGCCGCGGGCGGGGGAACTATGTTTAATTTATACAGAAATAGCACCATTTCATGGGACCTACTGCCCCTATTTATAAACCTCTTAAGGCCCCAATTTAAAAAAAATCCTCGTGCACTCCTTTCCTCCTTTACCTTTCCTTCTCGCACACCTTTTAATGAAGCTACATTCCAAATTTCAAGTTTCTACACCTAACAGTTTAGACTGTGCGTTAATTTTTAAGTCAGTCAGGTTCTTTTACATATATGTAGGTACATATATGGTTAGTAAAATTGACAAACACAGTAAATTAATACCAACTCACGAATTTACTAGTGATCATTTCCTATTTATACAAGCAAGTTGCTAGCAAAAAGTAGAAAATGTATAAAGATTTATCAATATTTCTTATAACTTGTTTAGTGAGGCTTAAACAATTACAATGCAGGTCGGTTGTAATTAGCTTTAAACTAGTTAAGTTGAGCATAATCGTTGATTAGCACGTGATTTACATTATCCAAACCCCGCGCAAGCTCGCTGCTTGTCTGAACTCTTAATTAATGATCCGCCAGTCTGCTATTAATCACACAGCTTTGGCAAATTGAAGTTCACGTCTGCGCCCGCGCTTAACGAAACACTCAATTAAAATTATTATAAGCTTATTTATTTATAAATAATACAGTGTGAAATAATGTGTCGCGTAATTTAAAAAAATAAATGTCTTCATTGATTTATTGGAGATTTAAGCTTAACATTAAACTATTAACTGTTATAAATTAAGCAATTATGGAAATATGATAATTTAATACCGTAATTGATAGAACATCTTTAAATGAATTCATATTAGAAAGGCGATTATTACATGGAGACTTGATATGCACCTGTAAACCTGCCACGGAAATCTGTTTCTCACATCATAACGGGAAACAGAAAAAAAATAGGTCGAAGTTATAGAACGCTTGACCGCACCGTAGTTGTCACCAAAATTCGTCGCGCGCCTTACAACTGGAACCGTAACGCTTTTCGTATTAACGTACCTCGCTGAGACATTTCTGTGTAATGACCGTGCAATGCTGTAAAGCTGTATAACGTTTATTTAAATACAATCATTTTCAAGTTATTCACACTCTGGTTTATTTACGCCCGTACTCGTAGCACTGTTTTCACAATTTCGTGCCTAAATTATATTAATAAATCAGCCAGTCGTTTCTTAACACTTTCATTTACAATGCAAAATATTCAAGAACTATATGTTCACATATTAATTAAACTGCTTTAATTCAGGTTAATTCACTGTGAAGAATTATGAGCTGTCGCATAAATACAAACATACGATACTAATGGCATAAATTTATGTCAGTTAAGCTTTACATTATAAACGACTTGAACAAGCCATTATGAATTTATCTTCTTTGAATTGGTGGTATCGGAGCTGTCGTATTAGTGATTAATACGTTGGCGGGAAGCAATTACAGCAAATGACCACTGCCGGCGAGGTGTAACCGCGTGGCGCGCGCAGGTGATTACAATACGGCCCACTAACTTATTGGCCGATCTTAATTATTTGATAGCATCTTGTAAACAGCCGCGAAATTTTACCGTAAAAGACCTCACTATCTAGCTAATTACAACGATTAAACAATACTTTTATCATAAAAGACCCTTTTTGTACAAGATACGAACAGATAATAACTTACATAATAGACCCAAAATACGAGTAATGTTATGGTTCGAGGCATCTGGAATTAAGCTGCCTTTCCCACGGGGAACGCCGCCGCCGGCAGAAAAATAGCTCCGCCCGATTTCTGCGAATCCGTGATAACTTTTTTATGAGACTGAAATGAATTGTATAAAAATCTTTTGAGGAAGTCACATAAATTTCTCGAGAGAATTTTGCTTTCATCGCAATTCTGAAGAGATTTATTCCCTGTTAAATTAACTCCTGTGTTTTCTTTTCATAATTTTTATTGTATAGGCGAGATTATTATTGGGTGTAACTTGGTAATTTTGTTATTCGTCATTCCTTTTACCCTGTTTATAAAGCTTGATGAAATGAGGTCGCAATTTCTTGATAAATATCAGAAGTGAAATAATTATTTAATTACTTGTATCTATTAACTGTAATTAAGGAACACTATTTTCACCATCTCACGTAGAAGAGACAAATAATGAAAGAAAGTAAAGAGCTAGCAATGTATGCAAAAATAATAGGAGATGCTTAGGTATTATTTTGAACTTTCCAATAGACCACCCCGTAGAGAATGTGGCTTATTAATACATCCAGGACTATTTAATTATAAACTATCATAACATAACAGTACCTTACGCATGATACGTGTTGTCAATAAATATTTAACGAAGTTCGTGTGATATTCCGTTTTGTGTGAAACGTTGTTGATTGTGATTATTTATTTATTCCCATTAGGCCGCGTCGCGCCGGCACGTGTCGAGCCATTCGCGGCACGAGCCACTTTTACACAAGACGAGCCTTTCCCTACCTAATTCGAATTCGTGACATTACCATCACATCATTCAAACGGAGGGTTAAGGTTTACGCGTTCACTTTGTTCCCAGTTGTCACATTTTTTGACGTGGGTCCTCACTTGTTTTGGCTCTCACTAACTCTGTAAAACACCCTTTTTGTGCTGAAAAGCTCCATAAACCTTCTTAGAAGTCTCAGCGGATTTAAATCTCGCTTGGGAAAAAAGCTGTGTACTAGTAATCCTCTAAACAATTTGCAAACGCTCCAGACGGCGGCGTTAAAAATTATGTGCTGTTTATTGCGAAAATTCCTCAGACATTTAGAATCAGTTACTGTTTTTATTACTCACGTAATATCGCGAGCGGTAACATCTGCCGTCGAGCTCAGTTGCCGTGTCAATGGCAGGGATGTATCTTTTAATTGTTATGGTAATATCCCTACTCGTTTATCCCTGGCCCTCGGCGCTCCGCCCGGCGCCCGGTGCCCCGTCGATCTGAAAGCCGGACATTTTTTTTGTGTTCATTAATGCAAAAGCGTGTCAGTAGGCACCCTCTCTCGTTTGTTGCACTCCCACGAAGATTGTTTATTTGATGCATATACTGTTGTCAAGTTGATTCTCAGTGATTTCGGTCTCATTTTATGTTTTTCTGATTCGCTGATTTAAATAAAAAGGGTTGTGCAATATTTTGAACCACGTTAAATTTGATTTTTGTTTCTTGTCTAATTATGATGGCTTGTCAACCAAACACTGTTGTACGTTTAGGTACTAATATTGTATGGTAATTTTACGAAACAAAAATCTATTGTCGATCAGTATGGACAGGTACTTGAATAATATACTTTGACATTATTGCAACGTTCGACTACATTACGTACGTACTCCATTCTTAAATATGCTTTTATCTGGAAATAGTTTCTCCAAATGGTTACAGAAATGCACTAGGTACTGTTGATGTGAGTTTGGCGAAAGGTTTCGATATCATAGCAGGACCATTGTATATTTACGTCATTATTTGCTTACAGGCTGCTGTAAAATGTGCTTCCTCACCCCGTACCAACTTGCTGTCGACCAAACCGCGCTTGCCGCTGGCTGCGCTGCCCGGAGACGCGGCCCGGAATCACCCGCCCAACAACGTTAATTCGCACGTAAGTAAACAAAACAATCATGTATTGTGTCGCATGCTGTTAAGAGCGAAACCCCACTGCGGCGCAAGCTAAGCACGCTCCATACAAAAAAGTAGCTGGCGGTGGTTGGTTTGTGTGCAGCGTGCTTAGCGTGCGCCGCAGTGGGGTTTTGCCCTAATTGTGTTGCTTGATATAATCCTTAAATATTTGTCAGTTGAATGTTAATGTAAAGACTTCGCATAACAGTTAAATCTAAAATCTGCCCGGAAGCGTAAACCTGCAAAGGTTTTTGTTACATTTTTATTTTTAATACAACCTTTTTTGTTGACGGTACTTGATTATTGCGGTGCAATCGGAACTACATAAACATACGGGAAGTGAGTCAAAAGTTGAAACGGTCAATTTAATTAGATACGAACATGGCAAAATAAATAAAAGTTTATAAAACACACATATTTTCCCTTTTCTCGATCAACTACTTAAATCGCCCTTCTGATAACATTTAACTAAAATTCTAGGGTCATATTCCTCTCATTGTATCCAGTAAGCCCCGCTATTGATTATGTATGAAGTCGCAAGTCTCTGTGAGAGAAACATGCATATTTATAGCGGCATGTAATGTTGTAATGATAGATTGCGTTGTATTAGGGCAGCCGTCAGGCGAGATCGGCTTACTAGCATGTGTAAATTTGCTTTCCATTAATTAAGTTAAACGCTAGTTGTCACGTCTCGTACAAAGTTTTCATTTACGTTACGGAGTTGAGCGGGGAATGTAAACAAAACTGTTGCTGCGTGCTTTTCGGTGTCCATACCTAAAGTAAATGCGCTGGATGATCTCACACATCTAAATGCAGCGAGGCTAAATCTGTACCCATCACCGCGCCTCTTCCGGGCTATGCTTTCTCGCCAAACGCATAAAATGTATGCAAACTGCCACTCCACTTGTCAACGCGTCTCGCCTCATCTCCGAGCACGCTGCTAAACCAACACGCGTGAAATGCGCACACTGTTTACTTATCTTTAACAGTTTACCAAACCATTAACCACAATATTGAATTAAGACGAGAATAAACCTAACCCTTTATTTGAACGACAAATTAACTTTGCATTGGCGTTTAGTTGAGCGTGTTAAGTACGTGAACGATGTCGAAAAGTATTTTGACATGTATTTCCTTTTTTTCTGTCTTCATTTGAAATTGTTACAATATGGTCTTGATTACTGACTAAAATGGCTTGTCAATTATTGATTCTCACGACTCGCAGTGATTATTATTAGCGTCGTGCTCTTGAGGTTATTGTTTTCAATAACAAATACGAGTAGCACAAAATTTTTATGTTTATTTCTAACCTTGTCTCGCTCGGATACACCCAGCTTTTAATGTATGCATGGACAAAGACAAACATGCTCTCTTAGAAGACACTTACGTCACGTATTGTTCTATAGAGATAGAGACACTTGGATTGTGGCGAAAGTACTTAGCGATGCGGAAGTAAATCACAATGCACTTGATTCTCGCAGAGGATGAAAGCTGGATGGGGCGGGACGCGGCGCGGGTAGTCGGAGCGTGCAGTGACTCGATATTAAAATGCAGGAGCGTGGCTCGGCTCGGCGTCGAATGGCAGGGCCATTTGAAATACTCTATCTGCCTATTTTGTCTGCTAGACGGTTCAGTCGATCAATTATCTACCCAAGCGCCACAATAATCTCTGACAGAAGAAAGCTTAGAATTCGGCCATTATATTTGTTACGGTAACTATAATTTAATTTCACTAAATAGTTTAAAGTCTTGGAACAGTAATGAGTGCCAACATGTATACGCTAATGTTTTCCAACGCTTGAAGACCATGTAAATTCAACCTTACTTTAAGGGGCGTAACGTAAGGCTGTGTAAACATGTTTTTGGAAGATTGGCTGTACCTATTGACGTTCGTGCTCATGACTACCTACTTCCGCCTGCTAGGCAACACAAGGGACATTTGTATATAATAAAAAATCTATTAGAGTCCGTCTAAAAATAATACAATTTATAGAAAAACCTAACGAACGGGAAAATCTCGCTTGGCACCTCTTTGTTGGAAATGCTCTCTAGCATACAAGTTAATAATTATGGGAACAATAGAAACTATACTGTTTGAACAGAGCAACATTGGCACAACTCTGACTGATTCCCAAGTGGGTGGTCATGTAGTTCGTTATTCAACGTTACGGCTAATTGCAAGAAGTATTTATTAAACCGTGTAAGCTGGTATGAAATTAAACAGATAATAAAATATAACCTATGAATCAAATTGGAGGACATAGAGATCGGATAGTGTGAACGGTCGTCTAGTCAGGTCGCAAATTGTTATTAGAACTGTCTGGGTGCCCATCAGCGGTTAGCACGTTAAGTTAACACGTCACGGTCTGCAGCAGCCGCACTCGCCTCACTGACGAACGCAATTTTTAATTCATGATGAAGTCTGATCTTTATATAGCTATTGGAATTTAAATGTCTTTATTTACGTAAAATTCCCCTCTTTACATGCTTACGGTTTCATTACAAAAAGTTCAAGGGGAGTTCAGAGAATGTCTTTACCACATTAAAAATAGGTACAGTGAAACCCTAGTCATTCGTCATTCACCGTCGCAACTTTTTATTAATTGCTAAGCTCTCTTTTCTTGTATTAAAATAATGCCTTTTGTTAATGCTATTGTTGTTTTGTGTTTAATGAAATGTTTTATATCCACTTAAAATCAATCGATCAATGAAATATTGAAGGAAACAAAGCTAGCATTGTACTAACTAAACAGAATCGTGAGGGATTACGTTCAAACAAATAAAACCTGACGCTTAAAAATCGTAATCACTACTCTGCCTCGAGCTTTCAGGTACTTCACCTCTAAATAGGTTGTATACTCTAAAGCAGACGGGAAAATGCGAGCAGTTTACCCTCTGCGCTCCCCCGCGCATTTCGACAGTCCTCCGCCTGATATGTCGCAATCCCATCCAATTTGCCTCCTGCCGCCCGCGCTGTTGCTCCAATAAAGTGGAAAATCTTGCTCAGCCGCCGAAAGAATACATTTTCCTCGACTTCAATAAAAGCCACACAGGGCTTCATGCGTTTGTAACTGCAAACAAACAACCGCAATACTTACGTACTTTCTTCGCGAACGATACTTACGTATTCTTTGTCTTTTTGTTTTATATTATTTTATTTTCCAGTTAGTATTCGCCTGTAACTTAAACTGCAAATAGTTGTTCAAAGTTACACACGGAATTACTATATTTGACTTTGAGGATTTTGACAAATTTCTAAGTAAGTAATTCTTCTCTTGAATATATTTTAATTTGTAATAAAAAGATCTCTACTCTAAACGAAGCCATAAAGTAAGGATAAATTCGTCAGCTTTACATAGTATAAAGTCGGTTTTTTCCTCCTATCTTTCCCAAATTTTTTTAACGTATCTTCGGCCATCTTTTTTTAAACCACGTAACGGATTGTGATACGGTTTTCACTGAATGCACACATTTAAAAACCTTCCCTAAAATCTCTAAATTTAAAGATTAAATTTTAAATTTAAAGATTTTTTTTTATATTTTTTAATTTAAGAGTTTTTTTTTAAGGAAGGTTTTTATATGTGTTTATATTATATATTTAGGTGTTTATATTTTTTTTAGAAAAGTTTTTATATGTGTACATTACATCCCGATTGTATCCGTACGAAGCCGGGGCGGGTCGCTAGTAACTTATAATCTACGTTTTATTTTCAAACCTTCAATCTAGGCTGTAGGCAGCGTCTTACTATTGTACTTACTCAATGAGATAACCTAATAACGTAGAGGATTAACACGAGCACTAAGTACTTGCTTTAATGACAAGGTGCTAATCCTATGAATAGACACTGTGCCTAAGATAATCTAAAAAGTAAACAATCACAATGGCCCTGCGGAAAGAGCTTTTAAACATACCTAAACGTTTTATCTGCGCTGAAACTTCTCAACATAAACGTGTTGTGAGGCGATGTCGTTTCGTTTTATTTGCTGGCCGCATGCTTGCAGTTTACGAAGTGTATCGCGTCTAACAACACGAGGCGAGCGAGTAGCGTCGGGCAGGAAAAGAGCGCGGCGATGGTTTGGCACGCTCGGAGCGCGCAGCGGCAGCGTCGGCTAATAGCTCTTCGCAGATTCAATTTGCCGTAGAATAGATAGTCTCCTGGTGCGCCGTACGCAATCATTAAGTTACGCCCTCAACTCAAACGAGCCAAGCCAGTAAAGATTCATTTCAAACACCTCACAAACCGAGTGGTAACTAAATTCGTTCCTCAATTAGTAACATGAAACTTTTTAAACACTTGTGCAAGGCTAACCGTCTAAGCGTTGTACAAATAAAAAATTGAAAAGGCAATGGCATACCTACCTCAGCTTATTCCAGATGCCAGTACAGTATATCAACGCGAGTTGGTAGGAGTAAACATGAACTTATTGATCTTTCCACCAGCTGCGCGACCTTCTTGTGCTGTCGTGGAGAGGTCTGGCGTCTCGCCACGGCTCGCTTGACCTCACTCTTATGAAAATGTTTTGCTGCACTTTCTGCACGATATATTCAACTCGGATCACCTGTTAGCTTTCACTATATAAAAAGCATTAGAAACTACACAAATATTAAAGCGAAGCTTTTGATGTAGAAGAAATTATTCTTCCGCGTCCCTTCTTTCTTTTGCCGACCTTATGCATAACGGAGGGTATATTAAAGTGTGCTGCTTTACATAAATTTCAATCACAAAGCAAAAACGAATTGATATGTGTGCCATGTGCGGCAAAAAGTTGCCTTTATGGTATATTGAAAATGGCAATGGGTATTCATTGAACTTTAATTAGTCGGTAATGGTTTGCTAATGACCAAACAAGGATGCGTCAATTGTTTTGTTCCTCGTTGTTCAATGCGTTCGGTAAGCCTTTAATTACCTTCTGTTTCCACGTTCCGTGTTAGCTTTAATTGAGTTTTGCTCCGTTTTTCAAAGAAACTCATCTAATTTGTCCAGTAAGTCACCAAATAATTTACCTATATATACCCAGTAAATTTGCATTACTTGTAAATAAATCGACAGTGCCTGTTGACTCAAGAGAGCTTAGTATCGCGTTGTCACTAGATAAACAGCTCGTTCGCCGGGATTTCTTTTCCCATTTTACGATGTAATGTATTTTTGCCAACACAATGTTGGGACGGCTTTGTGTTGCGGAGATGAGCTTGGCAGTAAACTTTATTTAAAATTGTCTAAGCACGTTACTTTTAGCTCAACGAGGGGCTTTAATTTTAAATTATGCATTGTGTTCTGCTACTTGTGCTTAGATTGCTCTAATTCTGTTATACTGTGAAAGATACCGCCCTCGGTTTTTTTTTCGTTGTAAATTATTTACCGGAATCTTAATACGTGTAATAAAACGGATAATATGCTACAACAGTAATAAGGATAGCAAAGAACAGCAAGTAAAACACAGTTAAAAACTTTCCCATAGTGTAGTAGTAAACGAAACAACTCAGTGAATATGTTAATTCAATCACAGTACCATTCGTTCGGCTCGCCACAGTATATTAATCCGAGAGCGGTCTGTCGCAAAATTCCATTTGAAAGCGCTGCAAGCTAACGCCGCGCTGCTCGATGTCGACGCCGGATCTGATTGATCCTCTGTGACGGCTCGCTAGGCTTACGGGCGCAGACTCGCATCTACTATTTTGATATCTATCTTTGAACTCGCATGCATCGATATGTTGCCCCAATATTTTTGTTTAATGTTATTTTATCATATAGTTTTACGGTCAACCAGTATAAATTAGGGGCCACTGTAGAAACCCGTTGTAATGTATGCCTAATGTAGCATCGCTGTAACATCATGCCGTTTGTTATGAAAAATTATTATGGCATTTATTGTAAAAAGCTACTACAGTGGCCCAGAAATTATTTTAGTCGACTGTACGTAAAGGTATAAAATTAAATATGTTATGGACAAAACTTTATAGAAATGCTCCTTTACGTTTTTTTTCCGGAAAATTAGTACCTCAGTGGTAGTGTAAGACTTCCTCTAATCGTGGTTTAATTGATGTCCAATCCGTAAATGAAAAGTGGGGAATCCTCTTCGAGGAATTAACTTTCATCTCTAGTTGTTCCGTATTATACGGCGGTTGTTGACTAAACTAATTCTGTGCATAGTAAGTAGAATAAGGCTCCAACATAGCCGACAACTTCCAACAAGGGAGTAACGTGCCGCGACATAAATAAATTATGCAACACGCCACTGCTCCCTGGCCGCCTCGTCGCTAGACGTATTACCTGATCTGTGCCTAACTCCGCCTCCGATGTACTCTCACTCGAAATAACACTTACACTTTATGCAGAACCTCTTACGATAGCTTTTCATTCCAACAGATAAACTATCAATATTTTCACGAATTAAGGTAGATTGATCAATCTCTTGATAATTTGGTATTCATAAATACTTTCCACAGATTGAAAAATCAGGAATGATAAACAAAGGAACCAACTATTATACATTGGATATATTATGGATTGGACTCTTTTGAAATTGAAAATGACAATGATCTATTTAAAGGAACCACAAACTTATCCTCAGCCCAATTGATAATGTGATTTATCAAGGGTCACGGGATTACACAGTTCCTGCTGCACTGATTGTGATGAGGATTTAGATGCTTGCGCTGCTGAACGTAATTACAGGGAAGAAAAGGGCAATCCTTACATTGTGTATCGTGCAGTGATTTTCTGGAGTATTTATGTCTAATGTAAATAAATAGATTAATGATTGTGGTCTGCAAATTGATAGTTTTGTCTATTCGCGGTCGGTAGCTAGCTGGTTGCATTTCGCATGGCCGGGCAGCCATACTGCACAATTCAAAATCAGCTATTGTTTATGGTGTAATAAGAGATGGCCAAGTGGTCAATACGCGGTTTACTCCCCCCCTCCGACCCATTCTACCCGGTGTATTTGAATATTTATATTTATTTAAATACTAGGCATTTATCCAGAGATGTTCGGCCATATCTAATAGATATGGCCCCTACTTTTATAAAGGTAGGGGTATGTTATCGATGCAGTTAGGCGGGAACTATCTCCAGTGAGTACGTAGGGCTGGTTCGAGTGCATGCCTACCTGCACAGGGCATCTATTCATGAAAAATGTAATTGAATGATTTATCTCATTGGTCACGTTCTGCCGCCATATGGACTTCTCATGAATAAGTAATGTTCGGCCGCGGTCGTTGTTTCAATTAGCGGTTGTGTCGCCGGTCGAGCACGACTGCCTCCTGCCGGCCGCCGGCCGCCACCCACCGCCTCTCGACCGAAATCCGACCCAGCTCCATTGTCATAAAGAAGCAATCGAGTGGGCCGCGCAATTGACCACATTTACTCGGGTGTATTTTGCCTGAGGAAATTCGATATTGCTCACCGATACTGAAAACAGTAACTTCATTCTTATTGTGTCTCAATGGATAGGTTTATTGTTTGCAAGGAGGTTCAGTTATTCGCCCCGGTATTTTAATGTGATTTGTTACTACATTCGAAGATTCTGTAATTTGAGTAGAAATTATGGTTTGCTTTATTGATGTCAAATTTGAACAGATTGATAAAATACTCGATAAACCGACTAACTTAACCCTTTACCGGATTATAAACACATTTTTAGTTTAACTTTTTTTTATTTGGCATTCAATTGATTTTTGTTTAACTTAACGTATGACGGCAAATAACTGGTCACTAACCACTAAATGCTCAAATTACGTTTTAGCGTAGCTGGGATGAATAATAAGATATACATTGGGAGGAGAAAATGGTACAGAAGTCAATTATAATTAGAGCAGAGTTTAACGAGCGGGAGTAATTATGTGGTAACATCCGGCGAACATCCCCGCGCGACCCGGCAGGATTAGAGGGATCTCGCTCGCCTCCACGCCCCGGATTAAATTGATATGTGCGACTCTGCTTGACTCGTTTATCTATGTAAAGGGTCGGAAAGCAATCCCTTTTATTAGAAATGGGGTATAATCGCATGCGTAAGGTATGTTTTATTATTGTCTGTTATGGGCACTCGTAGACGTATCCGAGCCTTTATTGCGTTCTTGTCGAATAGCTCCTTAACATGAGATATTATTCTCATATTTCGCTAATGCGCTTAGTGAAACCGCTCGGACCCGAACGCGCAGCAGAGGTAAATAAAACGTAGATAAATTCATTTTGACGGAGGTTCAATCTCGGCTGGATAAATCCGCAGCGTAAGTGCGACGGATTCCGGCGCTTTTTGAGTTTTTGTTCCGGTCGGCGCCCGCTCCCGGAACCGACACCATTTATACGGAGCTAAACCAGCCGTGAGTAATGGCATCTACGCCATATAACTCGCGGGTTTGAGCGGAATTTTAAATCTCGAATAGAATACACTGCGGAGTACAAATGGCCAAATGGAATTACTGTCATGTTTTGCTATTTATTTAGGTAGGTGGATCAGTTTATTTTTTGTTAATATGTTCTCTCTTCTGAATGTAAATTACAACACATTTTTTAAAATAAAAACCTTATTATAATTCTTGTTGAATGGTACGTAATTATTTAAAAACAAACCTACTGCATTATTAAACAACATGTATATCGATCGTGTAGCTTAAAAGCATTTAAACAAATAGGTATGTAAAGAGTAAAATAATGACTGTAATAAATATTCTATTTAGATAACTTGGCTTGCAACAAGAACTTGATATCTATGTATATCTATAATTAAAAGAACACTGGTAGCTAGTAGCTCGTAGATCTGCTCAGGACAGATGTAAAAAAAAAATTTTTTCTTGCGTATTTTTACATAACTTGTAAAAATATATAATAAGGTTCAAATTTCAATTTCATAACACAGCATTAGCACTTGCTGAAATATGTCGCTGTGACAGACGCGTCCATCCGTCTGCCCGGACGGATAGAGTCACACCATAGGGTTTTTTCACCTTTTTGGTATACAATCCTAAAAACTGAACTTATAAATACAAGATGCCAATCGTAATAATTGAAATCGGTTAACAAGAGCAAATGCGCCTTAAAGGATTTTACGCTGTTTAAATAGGTATTAACGATAAACCTGGTGTGAAATCCGATTTGGCATGAACTATTCAAAGTTATAATAATGTAGAATTCCATTGTGCGAGGGCGGGCGGGGAGTTATCCGTTTAAGGGGAGGTTACTCGACGTTTTATTATCCTTTAGTCGTCCCGCAGAGCGCTCGTCGCTGAGCATCGACTCGCTTCCCCGCTCGAGCGGACGCCTTCGAACCCTACCGTAAAATACACGCGAAATGTGATAAATGGAAAACTCTTTTTACTGTCAGCCCCGGGCACGTTGCGTTATGGGTCGTCTCCTCAGACCGTGCCCTCGCTTACTTGCTTCCTCGACCCGTCTTATCAACTTTTCTTATATCCTAGTTACCGCTCAATTTTGCGATCCCATATAAAAAGCTTTTCCTCTCGCTCCCCTCTTGGTAACAGAATTGGAACTTAAAGTATCAGTAACACGAGTTGCCGTCGCTTTAATATAACGATCTTAGTCTATTGGGAAATTCCGTTTTCCCTTCCCTGAACAACAAGCAAACATACCCGAAACTATGATTTATGCTTATAACGAAAATGTCTTCTCTTTATTCAAATGTAGATTTTTTTATGTACTTTGGGGAATTGTATAATTTACATTCTTATTAGGTATCATATCTTTACTTACAAGGCTTGTTTTTGTATTGATTCAACATATTAACAAGTAAATAATATTAGACTCAACAGTTACTTAATTGATTTAAATAGTTATTTATGTACACTTCTGGCCCATAGTATAGGCTGTTAAAAGCAAGTGCCGCTGTTAATATGTTAATTTTATTTTCTCCTTATTCCACACAACACTTATTGACCGACTTTAAAAACTGTATGTGGAGATTTTAAATTGACGCTTATATTTGTGGATTTATTTGTAAGTTCACTTATTACTCAAAGATGGCTGAACCGACTTGGACGGTTATTATTTTAGTCGATAGGAAATACTCTCAAGTTGATCCATTTTAATCAAAACCTTGTGATCTGATCATGGGACCCATGACAAAGCAACGGAATTCTTTGAATATTGTTACAAACTATACAGCGAATTGGCAATTGTCGTTATTGGTGGAATTTGCATAATGGCTGGTTGAGGTTGACTGGTAGAGAATGCCTTAAGGCATTAAGTCCGCCTTTTGTACAATTTATAGTTAGGTTTGTGCAATAAAGATTAAATAAATAGGGCTGCGTCATTTTCATGATGGAGTCCTCGGATGGCTACTGGGACTCTCTATAATGGTTGGCCCTTCACGAATTATGATCCGATTTATTTGTCAACGTTGCTAAACAACTTAATTTCATTAGAACGCGTCTCGTAAACGAAATTAGTAGTGGAGTTTGCATGAATAGGTACTCCTTAAGCGACGGTTAGCAATTCTTGCATTCTGGTAGCAACATTTTATAAAGGTTTATGCGTAATGCACATACAACTAACGTCATCTGGGGCATATACATTATATTCGTTAAAATGTTTTTTTAAAAGAATGCCACCTTTATATTTTTTTCGAAAAGAAAAATAATTCATGGCATTTTATAGATAAATAAGTAGATAAGAAACACCAAGTATTTAGTTAACTATAATAGTTTGACAATATAATTCATCTTTATCTTCACTTAGTATTAAACAATGTTGCTATCCGTGTCTGTCTGTCTTCGACCGCTTACTCCTTCTAAACCACGCTACGGATTTTGATACGGTTTTCCCTGTCATTTAGATATTTTTTACAGAAGGTTTTTATGTATTACATTTTAATTGTACCCGTGCGAAGGCGGGGGGAGGGCTCGCTAGTTTATTATAATACTCATGACATATCGTATGCGGCACGTATACCGTATGGCTCATGACATGACCTTTCAATTGTAAAATTTAGGTACAGGAGTAGAACAAAGTGGGATCAAGGCCGAATTGCTCGTGTCTGTGTTGTATTTTATCAAATAGATAAATTACGCCACTTAAGCGGTGACGAGAAAATAATGATTACTGTTAGTACAAGCTACGGTTGTTGCAGGGTATTACGCTGCTTCAAGACGCTGGCACGTCGGATGACAGTGGGCGGGCATCAGAGCGGCTCACGGGCAGTTCGGTAGCACCTCGCGACCCCGACTCTTCTCGCGACAGGCTTAGTGACGTAAGTGATCAATCGCCCGTCGAGCCTTGCAGCCCGCTTTGTACTATGAGCGGAGACGATGAGATCAACTAGCAGGAAGTAACTAGACCTAGTCAGCTGCGAGAGCCGTAAAAGGCTTCTTACGTTAGGTCTTGAATGCTCACTTAGCCGCCTTTCGCTTGAGTCCAAAAGCATAGTGCTTTTAGAATAATTTTGAAAACGACAAACTCGCAGATTTTTGTCCAATATAGCGATTTATCCCGTATACGGAATCAAGTTAAACCTAACTCACTTTTTCTACTCTAAGCTGCTTGGGAATCGTTGATTTGATAGAATGGTTAAAATAATACTCAAACGGCGAATAGCGTAAGAACAATATTTTTAACAAAACGCACAATTCTGAGAAACTCATATAAATGGTGTTTAAAACAGTTTATTTCATATCTTTAATTCTTTAATTTCCATGTGTAATTCTGATGCGGTAATAGAGATCTGTTTCAATAAGATCGCGATGAATCTAACACGAGTCATAATGAGAATACAAAAGAGTAGGGCTAGCAATTTGCCATCCCCGTCGACTCGAGGACAGGTAAAATGCTTGCGGCGCGCTTTCTCGAAATATCCATCAATTTATTTTATTACCCTGGCTCTTAATTATCGTCTCCGCTTAAGTTTGTTGCCAACTTTATAACGAATAACGAGTCAACTCTACACCGTCGCGCATGCACAAATAATTCACTTAATGTCTGCTGTACTTGACTGTTAGAATGTGTAACAATATGTCGTCTTCTATTTCGTTTGCTATTTTTCTCGTCTCTCTCTCTTAATGCTTAAAGCTGTCTGAATTAAATATACCTACAGCACCATGTTTACAATTTAAATGGCAGAAAAGTCAAATGCAAACCGCGTCACCTCGCCTTGATTGAAAACAAATAGCGCTGTGGCGTGTAGTCTAGGGAGAGACGAGACAAACTTTACCTCCCCCAGTCACTCCAGTCCACTCATATGTTCGCTTTCTCTCTCCTGCCTACAGGCCAGTAGCCGCTGTAGTTCCGGAAAAGGCTATATCGTGAGTATAATCATTGTTGTCCATGTTTAGTGTACACTGCGCCTCCTCTCTCGCATGTCTCACAACTGTTCTTATCGCGTAACAATCTTTTGCAGCGCGCTACTTTATTTCGTTTTTTGCCCAACCAAATGACACATTGCATGATTCGTTGGTTTTATCTAGTATTTTATACAAGTGGTCTATATATTGTTTAAGCTTGAACTAACTCATAGAAGAGCCGTGTAACACGGTAAAAGCTATAATTCTCGATCAGAGCGTGCAAATATACTCTGATCACGCAACGCACACATCCCCTGCTCGATATTCGGCGCGTATCGTAGCTAAATCACGAGATTTGTCGAGGCGGTGGCGCTCCACACTACATAACATTACCTGCGCCCGCCCTGAATACTTCATGCTGTGTATTTATTTGAAATTGTAATATCTCAGCCTGATCCTTGCTTGTTTCCCTCGGCGCGAACTTGCCTCGTAAATATCGTGTAACGTTCTCGTCGATTTATGATACGATAATATCTTCTTCACCTGTTTATTGATATTCTACCTACTCCCCCCAATTTAGGACGTGAAGGAATGTGTACTTTTACTTACAAATACTTTAGTCGTATATCATCATTGCTGAATAAGATCTAGAGGTTTATTTGCGGAAAAGGGTGGGGTGCTGATACGGATTACATTTATGTTTAATAATTATTTTGATGGTTATCCAAACCGATAAAATACAAACATTCTATTAACTCAACGCTTCTGAAGTATTTAAATATTACATTAACACTCAGTGCAAATGTGATTAACGATCATTATGTAGACTGCATGAAACCCTCGCACGTTTATTTTGACTTGTCCGCTTTTCAGATACTTGAACTAATTGACGTTTTTCTCCCTTTGCAGTGTGATAGTGAAGGCGACGATGACAAGGCAAGTGATTTATTTTGTCTTTTAAACTTTGAACAAATGTCGGAGCTATATTTACGAATCCCGCGAATTAATTAAACTGGTGTCTGGCTCCCTGCGAGTTGGAAAAGTTGAAACAGAGCGTAGGAAATAAATGTCCATGTAATGTAAGTGGCGAAGTTGCTCGTTCTCGGTTTATTATCGGCCGGACTCGCTTTGTGCTGTGATTAATCTCGCGGGGCGAGACTCCCATCCTCTGCACCTGTTTACAAATTGTTTACCTACTCTATATTAACGTATTGTTCCTACACAAAAGACGGTTTAATGTTTTATTCACATTTTAGCCATTAATATACATTTCGTGGGGGGCGAAGAAAAGAGGGAGCAATAGACTTGGAGTGTGTCGCCGTTCATTTATGTTTGAGACTGCTTTAATTAGGTAACATCAATTTTTGTACAACCATCCTCGTCTCTCGCCATCTAATCTAAGTGATACCTGATATATTACATCATTCTGCCCCAAGTGGATATTCATATCCAAGATTACATTAATGTCCCAAAGTGCATTCTATCAGCTAAGCTATAGGTAAGTTAGACTAGAAATGTCAGGCACAGCAGAGGCGTGTAGCTGAAGGGTTATACCGGAGTTCGCTTTGTGCTGCACTGGTACGCGCTCTAGGGGCTTAACTAACTCGTCAACAGGTTGTGAAATGCGAATCAAAAGCGCTGGAGTTTGAGCTTAGAGCGCTCTCTGGCGCGTGGCGTGTCGGCTCGGGGTTGCAAAGGGCGCTGATTACGCGCCGCCGCTATGTTCCGTAATTACTAGATTGGTGCAGTATCGGAGTGCCTGTAATTAAATACATTACCCCCGCCTTTGCCGTTAGTTGCTCACGGTACACACCACACTAAACGTCTCCCCGCGCTTAATTTACTTAACTACTGCTATGCGGCGTTTCGCTTTTATTGCTAGCTGTGACAATCCATTTAAGTCTACGAGTATTTAATCTAGTTTGATGTTCTTTATTGTCATTTAAGCATCTTCTAGAATATTATAGTTATTGCTAATACTTCATCGTCGTTGTAATGATCGGTGACACTCAACTTTAATTGAGAATTACGTCTAACGTGATTGCAAGAAGAAACTGCTAAGAGTGATATAAATAGTGCGAACGAGAATAGAAAGAATAAAGGGAAGTTGCAAGCACAATCAGTGTCGGCAGCCGAGCGGATCCGAAAGCTTTAAAGACTGATAGGTAGTATTGTTCAGGAGCACCGCGGTGCCGTCCGCGCTCCCCTTAATCTAATTATCTGGCCGCTTCGCCGGCAGCCGCCGCGCCGGCCCCATCCGAAACCCTCCCCCACCCTCTATCTCTCTCAATTTTCTTCACGGCGAAAACGTTTAAATATGAAAGTATTTAAGGCAATCCATCCCCCGCCACATTGAATGGAATCTTCAGATTTTAAATGAGTATTAGACGGTAAACTTTCGTTCATTCCTTGATGCTTATAAATTATTTTAGAAAATGTCTTTTGCTGCCTTCAAATTAACATCTTATGTTTTCAGTCTAAACTTGTTTCTAAAATAAGAAGATAATGTTTTATTTCGACATTTTTGTGAAGCGAAAGTTATAAAAGTTATTTGTGTTACAAGGGGTCAAAATAAATTTTTGTTCCTCGAGGGCGCTATTTTGAATCCAGAGCGTAGCGAGGAATTCAATATACGCCGCCCAAGGACAAAGTATTTTGTCCCCGAGTAACACACACTATTTTTCATCACTACCTATGAAAAAAACAAAGAACTACGCCTTGAAACTCGTATGTATAAACATTGGATTGAAAGTGTACATATATAAAACACAATTAATTGTGAAAAATTAAAATCGAAAATCTAACCGCCCATTCAGTTCTTCACAATTATATATTTGAGCTCAACCTCTTTGATTGACTTCCCATACTAATCAATAAAGAGTTAGTACTTATTATAATACAAACTACTTGCTAACTTATTACAAAAATGACTTCATCACCACAGAGAACAGTCAGTTAGTAATATTTATATTTTTTTACATTCAACCTTCACGCGAGCCACTTCAACCTGACTACAGACATAAGACATGGCTGTATGGCTGTGTGAACCTTTTCCTTTAAGTGGGCAAGTCTCCAAAAATACTAACTTAACTACGCTAACCAATCAGAAGCCAGAACGCGGACCAATCAGAGGACTCAAACTAAAACTCCCTAGGGGACAAAATAGAATTTTGCCTCCGCTATCCCCTAAAGCCAATTGTTATTTTTCGAATAGGTGTGATGAAAAATTAATTACAAGAGGTTTTTCGAGATCAACATTTGTTTACTGTAATTAAAACGATAAGTGTGCAATTATAGTCATGTATATTAGATAAAAAATTACATTTCATCGCTTTACGTTAAGCCCTCTTAGGTCTTTACATGTTACAAGAGGCTTAATTAATTTAAATGACGATCTACTGTATAGCTATTTTCATTGCATTCATGTTACGAAAAGTTCATAGCATTAACATTGCTTGACTTTACCTGTTACAGCTGTTGTATTCTAATAATAATAACATTCATCAATAAACATTTTGAACATCTGTTCTTAACATTAAACCTAATCGAATTGGAAATTTAGTAGCATTATAATGCTGGTAAATGGATATCTGAGGAGGAAATCAGTCTCGGCTCCGCTGTTGTAGCGTAGTCGATTAATTAAATTATCCCTAGCGAGGCGGAGAGAACAAGTTCTTGGAGGACGAGCGAAGAGGTGCGAAACGCTTGTGGTGAGCGGAGAGTAGCGAAACGCTCGTATTCTAGTGAGCGATAGGGAAATGCACAGAATGAGCGAAAGCGGATGCGCGTTAACTGGTGTCGGTCGTTGGCCGACGGTGGCGTTACTCTGAGAGAGCACCTCTAACTCAATCCGATTCCACTCATGCTATTTGCACTCCGGCTTCAATTATGCCCCGCACTGATATGCAAATCCGGTTGCTTTTGACTTATTATGTTACACGCTTCCGTAGAGCCACTGCAATTCATGCTGCCAAAGTTATGCACTTCTGTTGTATACTTCTTTATTTTATTATATAAGTAGGTTGCTAAAAAACGTATAAGTATTTGATTGTCTTCTGTCTCCTTTTTACTCGACAGTCTCCAGAAGGGAGGGATGGTTTTGTTGTCTTTATTATAATTTTACATTGTATTTATATCCCTTTATAAATAAGTACACAATTAAAATCTCTGAATTAACCCACGACTTATTTTAAAGGTTAAACTTTGAAGACCGCTGACCTGTTTATCACCAAACATAGCTCAGGATCATCTTACTTGATTCTGCTATCAAACAAAGGAAGTCCCGTTAAAATAGATCCGTAAATTGGATCCGGAGCTACTAGATCACAGACAGACGGATAGAGTCTTCAAACTTACATCAACCTGCTTTGCTTTGCGTCGGGGGGTTCAAACTCAAGACCTAACAAAAGATACCTTAATCTTGGAATAAACACACGATCAATATTTAGGATTGCCAAAAGTTTTGTCGTCTCGATTACTTCTTCGTACGACACCTACATAAAAACTTTTCCTCGCGCTTTCCCCTGCGGCATTAAACTTCGAACCGCTGTTCATGATTTTTTATGTAGGAACGTATTGATGCTTTACGTTCATAACAATCCACAATTAACTTCAAAGTGAGATTTACACAATATTGTTATTTTATACATAACGCAACAATGCCGACAGAAACTAACCAGTTTAACAAATTTCACAGAGCTGGTACGCCTTTTGAATTAAACTTGTACTTTGAAAGCAAGTGGAAGTTATGAACAGCTCGAGCACGAATCTATGCAAACTCTGTTATTAGCTTAGCAGTAACGGGAGTCAGCAACTGGCATTATGCAGGCAGCGTACCGGACCGCCCAGCTCTAACCGCAACCCGGGTCCGTCGAGACTAGGGTCACCAGACGTCGGGAATGGTTACGACATGTCAGGAGATATTTAGGCGTTTGTCAGTATTCCGAGTATGACCGGATTTTTTTAATTGATTAGGATTTGTTTAATAAACAAATGAAGTTTTGTGTCATTTAAATATCATATTGAAGTTTAACACTGGTTTAACTAGTATACTAGAAAGGCGGCCTCTGCGGTAAAATGTCAGAACTGTATAAAATAAAACAGACTTTTTGTCGGGTCTAGTCACTTCTAGATCTGGTAACCCTAGTTGGACGCGCACTCGGTTAGTTCACCCACCGCTCGCAGCTAATGCAACTACTTGCTCGCCGCCATTATTTATTAATCTCCCCGCAATCACACGAGGTCCTAATAACCCTGCCTTTTGACGTCGTGTCACATTTGGCAAATACAAATAGAATCTTGCAGGCTTTATTTAACATAAATAAACATCACGTTTGCTGGGTCGTAAATCTTCATTCGTATACTAGAGGTACGAGTACAACCAATAAATATTATGAAGACAAGAATGGTTTTGTGAAACGCAATAGGTAGGTACTTTATCCTGTTTTTTGTTTTCAGTTAGAAGAACGTCAAATTCTAAGAATCTAGTCAACGTAATCCTTTTATGTAAACAAACAGACAGATATAAATGCTCCAATTACAAAAAAATACTTGCTAAACGGAGCCGGCTAACAATAGCTTAATTATTAATTAATAAATGCGTCCGATTAAAATATCTCACTTCATCAGTAAATAATTACAGTCATAAAGCTTTATGATGTTATCGGGTCGACGAGGAAAGTAAATTATCGGCTCACCAAATTAACACAATAATAACTTAATTCGTGTTCAAATTAAAAATAAATTTCGTTATTTGCATACGAATTCGCCGGATGTAATTTAACCGCGTCGTAGTGGACGTGCACACAATATTGTCCTTTGTACGCGGTCATTCTCTGACAATATTACTGCCATCGCTAATGGAATTTTCGTTTCATGTCCATTTCAAAATGAACGCGTAATTTACCGTAAAATTCTTTATATAATTAATGAAACAATCCTGGAGCTGTCATAGACATTCTGAGGACAGAGATTTTTACCTCTCAATGCATATCGAGCATGGTATGCAGCATTATTCGGAATACCTTCTAAATTATTGATATCACATTTCGAACACATCCTTTATGTACATATTGATGATGACACAAATATTGTTTAGACTTCTGAGGGTTCTTGGCTCTTACCGACTTTCTAAATAGAGGTATGCATTTCTTTCATCAAGGCTTTTTTTTACTCAATAAATCAGAGCAGAGCATGAGCCGGGTACAAAGCTCATCATCATTCATCAGGTGGCATATCACTTCTGGTCGATTAGACCGGTTGGCTCGGCTCGGTGTGCGCAATCTGTGCGAACACGCCGGCAAGGGTGCGACGCGCCGCATTAATAAGCTCATGAATACTTATCGGATGGCGGTAACCTCCGAACGATGGCTTCTCACATAGGTACACACGACGTACATACATAACGTCCATTGTGATCATGTTCAATCTGTTATATAATAGAAAAGAGAAAGTACGCCGCTGTTAAAATAACTTCAGCAGCAAAGGCCATAAAGTTTTATTTTATTGAAGACGACTCTCATAATAAATGATGAGTTAATGTAGTCCTACGAGGAATAATGACAAACTTGTTGCGTGGAGACACGGACAATTAGTGTCATGCATGTTACGTTATTTACAGTCATTTTATACACATGTTAATTTACTAAATGTCAGTTGAATGTTACTCAAGTTTATGGCACTGCTTGGAGAATTGTCACGATCTCGTTTAATCTTAACACCTGAAGAATCTTAAAAATAATTCGAAAGTGAAATCGCGCCAGATGAAATGTTTCCGTTCCAAAGCTGCATTAGCGCGCACCTCCCGGTATAACGCAAACCAGCCTCGGTTAATTGAAAGAGCTTCTTTCGTCAGGTGTATTAATTTATGGCGCGGCGCCAGTGAGCTACTGGTCCCGCTTCAGCACCAGCTTTTTATGATAAAACCCTCTCGACATGGCCGGTTCATAAGAAAACTCTTATTTGAAAAACAAAAGAATTTAAATTAATCTACTTGGCAGAATGAAGAGTATAAATTCGTTTCAACATTATCACCGTAATCGCTTCTTCTTTATTTTTCACCATATTTCAGCTAGAACAATTTTTCTTTGTTCTTTGTCCTATTTACGGAAACGAATGTTTTAGCAGATTTAATTGCAGTCAGCTACTTTTACTAGCGTTTAATAAATTAAATTCCAAATATTTTTTGTATTTTAATTAGCACGCGGTAGAATCACGAGCTTATAATATAAACTTATTATACAAGATAAGAACGTGTAACAATTAGTGTTAGAGTTGGATGTAGGTTCGCGGGAACATGAGCGGCAATAAATAACCCGCGCCCGCGACGGTGGCGCGGCACGCGAGATTAAGGGTCACCGCGACACCATTAAGTACTGCCTACAGTGTCACAGTTCCGCTGATCAACTTGTAAGGGACCCCTCACCGCCCACGACACGCTTTACGATTCCTCGCTTCTACTAAGCCCCGCTAAATCCTCTGTTTAGTACACCCTACATCCACGCTTGTTTATGCCTCATAAGCTTTATGTAGGTATCTACGTAGTGCCAAGTCCTTACACCTATATGGCAATAATCGTGTAAACTCTATAACTACGTGATTAACATAATGTTTCCAGAATGTTCCACTTTTGTCTTGTAAACGAGCATAAAGTGAAAGAACAAATTGCGAGTTTCCCCAGTATTTTCCTCGCTCGGAAAAATATATGTTTTATTAAAGCTCGGCGTTTCCGAGAGCGAAGCAACCCTCGGGCGGGGGTGGCGGGCGAGGGTGGTGCCGGCGCGCCAGTGTATAACAGACAGTAGAGGGATATAAAACATATTTACGCGCCTATAAAGTACTCTCGTACGCTCGCGCTCCACCATTTTCTTTTGTTCCTCACTCGCAGCCAATGATAATGCTTTCTCCCGTTCGGTTAAACTTATTTCTCTTCCGTCTTATCTGGCTTTTCTTCGGCACTTTTATTTATAACCGAAGTGGTGTAACGTAACAACGTGAAATAAACGATTCCGGTCGCTGCTCATATTTTAACATCTTGTCGCTTTCAATTCTGCAGCTGTTTCGCACTATGATTTATGGTATGCACCATATATAAGAATATACGTAGCACATACATTGAAAATATATAGAAAAATATACTATAAAACAACCCAATAGTACACACGTATAATTTTAAAATAAGCGTCATTTAATTTTATAGTTTCCTTTAGTTTATAGAATCCCGTTCATTTAGTTCGTCCATTGCTTATATTAACTATAAATGTGTTGGTTATAAATTACCTTTGTGGGGTAATTAATTTGTATATCTTGTTTTTAAAAAAATATTTAACTCTTATACTACAGATGAGAAAACTTGAATGATTTAATAATAGTTACTTAGTTAAGTACATAAACTGCTGCCAGTGCTGCCACATATGTAATGACAGCTATTTATTTATAAATCCACAGGCGTTCGAAATGTCGTCAGTCTCTTGTGCAAAATACTGACAGAAATTTTAACATAAGAACACGCATGTCCTCGACCTCCACCAGCAACAAGTTTTTTTTTTTCAAAGTATCCTAAATCGACAACTATTTTAGCAATATTTCGTAAAAGGGACATGACCATTTTTTATGCCTGTGGAAATACTCTTACTTAGACGGATGTTTATACAGTTTATTAAATGAATCGTGTAAACAAAAGGAATGAGCTTTTAAAGCTAATAAGTCCTTAGAATACCAAAGATAAAGCCGTCGTAAAATATATCGTAAAATTTCCTGTAAATTCGTTAAAAGACTTGCTACTCCTTAGGAGAAAGCGCACTTAGATGTGATCGCGTTTTATTAAACTCGACGAGCAGAAAGTGGAGAACACACTTGATGCTATTCAGAACGAGTAGAACGGAAGCCAGAGCGTTAACAGCAAAGCGAGGAGCGTCTTAATCTTGCGCGACAGAACGGCTCAGAGCAGAAACCCCTTGCGTAGGTGAGAGGGTGTAATAACAAGTATTTCCCCCCTCCAACCCACCACTCGCCCGTACCTCGCCCGCTTGCAAACTTCCACAGAGATCCATACTACTTCCTCTTGACTCTAACTGCCCGACTTGGATAGAACTTAACTCGCGACGATGCAAACAAAACCTTAAACACAGCCGGCTTACAGCTCTCACATTTCCGGCTCTACAGCTTTGTTTTTGAAACCGACTATCTCGGTTACCGTGAGCTTTTTCACTTAGCCAATTTTCAGTTTGTTTTATTTAACAGAATTCGAAAAATCGTGCCGGGTTTACTTTAGCAGAACAACTGTGTTGTTACACTTAGGTATCTACTGTACTTGACCTTTTGTTGGTTTTGGTAGACTAAAACTTTTAACTGGTTAATCCTATTCTATTATAGTATATTACCCGCGTTGCTAATTATTATAATAGGATTCTAGGAGCCATTTACGACTTTATTTTTGAAGTAAATATCACATCACGAGCATTATTCAAACAACGTAAACACGGTTGCCACTTTGTAGCGTGTAGGAGAAAGACTTTTCGTCAAAGGGCCGTAATTATCTGTAGGCGGGCGAGTGTCAGCACTCGACGCCGAGGTCGAGAATATCTCTCGACGGATCGGCAGCTCAGTCGCGATGCACTCCGCGATTCCGTTTGTCACTGCACCCGACTGCGGTCTAAGCCGCTCGCTCGCTCTGATAAACACAGTCATGTCAACGTTCTTTGAACATAAGCGGCATTCAGCCTCTGTACGTACGACTCTGCCAGTTCTGTGCTTGCAGCAAGTCCTGGAAAAGAACATTGAGCTCTCTCAATTTGTTAAATCATTTTTCGTACTTGACTGACGAAACCATTAGTTTTATTTGAAAACACCGTTGGTTGAAATTACAGCCAATCGTGATCATAAACGAGAAAGGTAACAATGTTAATGCTGTTGTAGTGGGCATACGATGCGAATGCGCGACACGTAGCTGGCCGCCCAGCTATTTGCACATCGTCGTGTGTGCGGCTCGGGACCAGCCGTAATTAGCCGACCGCAAAGTTCACCGGAATGCTTCACACACGAACACACCCTCACCATTTTGCCGACCTACATATTGCATAGGGTTGCCGAATGTTTGCAATTCTGGTGTCCATTTAACTGGCCGGCGTTTTGGAGATTCTCCTAACCGTTGTGGTATATTAGTTTTAAATGTAGAACTTACTTGACTTTTTACAATGAAATCGTAAAATTTTATGTACGTAGATATTTTCAATATTGAAGTGATTTCTCGAAAATAAAATGCAATCCAAGTTTCGGCAACCCTAAAATGATAACCCAATTTGAAATACAACTCCCAGAGAACCAGAGGCTCACTACAGTTTATTTAGCCACTTTATCGTATCGCTGCCCATAAATTCAAGCAGGTGTTGAGTGCTAACTTGTCCACGGGCGTGCAGTCGCTCACCAATTGCTTCTCGGTTTCCGATTGCCTCTTTCTTAGTTCAATTGCTTCTGTTCTAGTATCAACGGACTTTTTCCTGTTACAATAAACGTTTTTTTCCCTCGGTGAATTGTGTTTGCTAACTTATGAGCTTCGGCATGTTCTTACAATGGATATTATTGTTTATTTACTCGTGTCTTTTGCTTTTGCGACAATAAACTTAGTTAGCTTACGTGATTCAAATCTGAAAATCTTTCTTTATTTAAGATTGCCTATGATTTACGATTCGATATTTCATGGTTTAGGGTTAAAAAAAAAAACTTCAATGTTTGTTTTGTAATGTGCCGTAAAGTTTCGATTAGGTATTTTTATCGAAATATTTCAGCCTTTGAAGAATCTCATGTTTAAATTATCTTCGAGAGAAAAACTTTAAGTTCATTATTTAGCTATTCGTTCACAGTGAAATCTTTACAAGCCTTAAATAATGTTTAAAGTATGTCTGCTGCCAACGAGCGAGCGGCCGTCTCCGCTGGAGAAAGATAAAGACTTTTAACGGTTCAAGTTTCAGCGGTCGTTATTTATGTCGTAAATTGCTGTAGACCGTTAGTGGCACGAGAAAATAAGAAAAACAAGCGTACGACGACATGATAAAGTAGTCGAATACACTCCACGACTCCCCTCGTCCTTCGAGCATTAATAATTAGTTAACTTCACGACATCGTCTAAAGATGTAGACGCATAGTTAACGTCTGGGGTGAGTTTTCGTGGAATTATTATAAAGTAATCTAAGTTAGTCGACCCGTAGAGAGACGAGGGGGTTGACAGGTGTTTAAATACACTCGCAGCCACTCCTCCCACGCTGCTTTACTGATTCACTGTTTTACATGGCACGAGACACTCACCCGAGTGTGTGGGGCTTGCAGGAGCTTTCTCAACTCTACCCATTAATTGCTCGTTCCGCCGCTCACTGAATACTCACATTTTGCTCTCAAACTCTCGCTAAAGTACTTGTCAGCGCGTTTTCTACTGGATTGGGAGCATTTCGCTTAATAATTATTTATTCTTGTTGTGATAAAGTAATTATAGAAGAAACAGATCATTTATGTACCTATGTAAACTCTTTATTCTATATAATTAATAATCGATTACAAATACACAAAACAAATACAGATAATGATACAAAGATCAACTTATCCCTTAACGGAAGGAGGTTATTTATTTTTATCAATTCGCAGTCATCAAATTCTCACGTTTTAGTGTCGAGTCGAATCGTAATTAAGCCTCGTTAAAGCCTTTGTTAAGCGTGAATTTCGAACTGTATTATGAAATGTGGTGTAAATGTACTGTATTAGTCGCCACAACCGCAACTCGTCGCTAGGCAGCTCACTGACACGTCCAAAAGCTATGGCTCGCTTGCAGTTAAGACAAATTATTGCGTAGGAATTTTAACTCGTATGTTTTGTTACCAAACTGAAGATCCCCTTTAATTGATTATGAGATAAACTCTAGAATTGTGTGTGCGATTGTACACGTTGCTTACAAACCCGTAACAGTAATCAAATTTACAGCAATCGAATTAGTTTCTATCCAATAGTAGAAATAAAAATTAGCTCTTATTGGGTCGATACAGAAAACCCGTCTGGCGCCAACGCGGGTATGGGCTGGCTCGTATAATATCGCAAGTAAACATTTCTCGCTGGACCCGCGATTCAGTGCCGTTTGAAAACGAATTTATTGCAAGTTCGTGCTATCCTTTACGAGCAATACCAGGGCGAATGAGAAAGATAGAGGACTTGAATGATACGAATCTGTGAATCGCGAACTGGTTGAAGTCTTTTTTTTGTTCTGGCCTTATGTTTATCTTATTACTTTGCTGCTATCGAGCCGAGCCCGATCACTTACGCCTCCGCGTCTTGTGGCACGCTTTCTTTTACATGCCCTCATCTTAATTTACATAATCGTATGTTCAGCTCAGCTCGGGCGCGAGTCTGCGTTCCTTCTACAGCGGCTGAACATTTGTTGACGAATTATTGTGTATTTACAGATACGTTATCTGTCAACATTCAATGGATTTGCATGCATGCTTATGGAATATATGTCTTTATGTTATGTGACTTTAATCTTCTGGTTTTACTCTATGTATTCTTTATATGCAATACAGAATCTTAGGTAATTTTAAATAAAAAGGCGAAAATAAGACAAAAACCATGATATACGTTGAGTCTTAGTATAGTGTAACTTTGAAAGTTGTATCCGAATGTTTAAAAGATCCTTCGCTTCACAGATCTCGTCTTTTACTCAAATTTCAATCTATCCTCTGGCCATATCTCACATATTTCACAGATAGCTTAAAACAAATTGCGTTTGTCTGCAGAACATCCGATATAGTCTTTAAACTCGTTTTAACATCTGGTCGTAAACCGGTAGAATAATGTGCTAGGAAGACACATCATTATTTTATATGGACCCTAAAGTACTATTCTACCGCCCGAACCTTGATCGTTGTCGGATTACTCCCCTCTTTATGCTGGCGATATGCGTCTACCACTTTGTTGTTTTATACTTCGTCTCGTAGCGACTTTATGCATCGCCTCATTGCTCTTCGCCGTTTCGCTTAGTTTCCCCTTTATTCTCAACTCTCAGCTCATGTTGCTTTGTAAATTTTAGGAGCAAACAATGTTATCGTAAATTGTTTATGACATAGCATATCAAAATATTTATTTCACAACTATAGCTAACGTAAAGATACATACGTTTATTGAAAACTATTATTTAAACTCAACAGTCGACCAGTTTGTAATTGGAATACCTTCATACTGTTAGCATTTTGCAAACCGCTTCATTGACAAAGTAACGTAAAAAGGAAATAATTTAAATGTTTCGACAAATAAGCAGCCGTAGCGGGGAGCACTGTAATAACGCGTCGCCACACGCCACCAGGCGACCCTCGACAGACGCTCAGAAACAAACTACATTTTTATACGGAGAGCAAACAAAATGAGTTAGTGGTGCCATTGCGTCGCTTTTTCCCGCATTCCTTGCGAGCGAGCTTCAAAATTCGCTTTAATGCCTTTGTTCCACAGCTCTTTCCAGCATTCACACTGCGCATATTTTTACCGGTGAGGTTTATTTTACACAGAAGAGATTTTATACTCTACTTCGTACCATTCAATTTACATTTTTATTTAGTAATTTATTATCTCATTTAAAATCTGTATTTTCGCATTTTGTTCATCCGCTACACGTTACTACTAAAGCCTTATCAAAATTATTATATCATTAGTCATCCATTCATTTACTTCAGTTTTAGATTGAACACAATAGACAAATCAGTTTGCTTGTTAAAGGATGGTAATCACTTTCAATGTAAAATTAAATAAAATAGGTGGAATCTCCCGGGTGAGTTTATTCATTACTTTCCGCCGCGAGCGACGGGAGATGGGGGCCCGCCCGGCCCACCCTCACTTCGCTCAGTTTATGGATATAACCTCGACAAAATACCCCTAAAATTGCACTGTTTTTATTACGTTCTCTTTATCTCTTTCGGTTTGTTGCTCCATTTTTTACGACGTTATTATTTTATTAACGAACTTGATATAATAATAGCACATACTTTTCTTAACGTTTAAAATTATTGCTGTTCACTTTCTAGTGAACGTATTCGTTTATTGTATCTTAGTTACACACTGAAACAACACTTGATGGCGTAGTGAAGGGGCTGACATGCTCGAGGGCCCGATAAAATATGACGGCGGGAAAATAAAATATACGTTCAGCTTTGCGGTAACCACGGCGGCACTGGCTGCGGCGCTCGCGCACCGGCATTAACTTGTAATTAATTACCGTGGATTGTTATGACGCGAGCCGACCCATTGTTTGTTTATGTAGTATAAATTGTTTTTATCCGTGGCTGTCACTTTATTTAACTGCTTCATTTTAATCGTAAGTGGCAACGGCTAGAGGGAGGATTTAATTTATCTATCCGCTTTGTAGATGGTTGCCAATAGTCTTGTAATACGTAGGCGTGGGTTGGAACGCCACTTTTAAACATTAATCTTTATTATGTAATCCGATAAATACATGACATTACCTGCATAACAAAATGGAAACGAGTCGTTACTGTTGACAGATGGAGAAATCTTATATGAATTTTCTGTATCATTAAATAAAAACATTGTTTAGACGCCAAATAGTTCGCGTTCGCGATAAAACAAAGCGGCTGGCAAGCGACCAAGTCGCGGGATGCGAGCGCGAGCGCGGCACGAGTGGATGAGCGCGCGATTTGCGACGAGCACACTGCACTCTGACGACCGAAATATCCACTGAAATTAATCTTAGAATTACGTGCCCAGAATAGTCAATAAATTATCTAACAGCGCTGCGTTGATACCTTCCTTGAAAATGAAATAGTCAATGTAATTTGACTACAGTTGCTTATTTTTGGTTCGCGTAAACCTGCAATCCGGTCGGTCGTTTATGCTGCAATCCCTGTGCAGTCTCTTGTTTCGCATCGCTTAGCAGGGATTTGCAAGGATACATTTTAAATGGAGCCGCCAGATCGCAATTACACTCCCTTTGAGCTAGCGGTATGCGTTATGTATGACATTCGATTCAATTTCACTCACAAAGCTCGCATCAAATTGTCATTCTCTTTGCTGTTACTAAATCTGTTTTATGTAACTTTTTTTTATAAAATAGCGATAGTGTAATCGCTTTTAGCTAAAAGTTATAAATATATAACACTTTAAAATGTTTTTATGCCGAATAAGTTTTTCGGTATTGCTCTTGGAGTGTTGTTGAGCCTTATTAATAAATTGGAACAAATTAAATTTACCTTGCTATGCTACTAAACGCAAACAAGCAAGGGCGAATTAGCAAGGCAATTTGTTCCAATTTACTAATATGGACCTCTGAATCAATTAATAATTTTTACCCTGTGTATTTTGAAGAAATTATTTTTTTTCAGTTCTTTTATGTCGTGTGTTGGGTATTGACTACCGGCGTTTTAGTACAGTGGGGTTCGATCCAAATAAGGTTATCTACCTTATTGGGATCTAACCCGGTTAGTTAAATAATTATTTCCATAATAATATTTATAATCATACTCTACAATCTACATTAACACGTTGCACCGCAGCGAATCTTACCTTTAAAGACGACACCGTGTAAGTTTGTCACTAGCCGCGTGTGATTCAGCGTGACATGTGACAGATAAGACGCGTGCCAGTGAGCGGTTCGGTCGGGGCTGTCGAATGCGCTCGCGCCGGTCCGTGTTGGCACGGGACGCGTACATTCCGCACGTCGGACATGTCCACCTGGCCGTGGGCGGGTGCGGGTGCACATCCCAACAACGCTTTGATGTCACGCGAACAAAACGAACCAAATTAAATATTTGGAACACAATTAACTTAGCTTAGGTTAACATGATATTTTGAACGACGACCGACGTTTTGTAATTTAGATGGAAATTATCTTTGTACAAAAATAAAGTGCACAATATTATAATATTAGGCTTTAATGCCGTAATATAAAGTATGCGCTAACATAACAAATAAAAATATTTTATAGTGTCGTTTGCACTAGCCCCTGTCGATTTTCAAATCAAGGTTTTCCATAATAAACACGATTTACACACCTAGCATATTTCATATCTTGATCGAATTAACCCTACTCCATTACGTAAATAAAAAATTAAAACTATGTTCAAGATCCTTACCAATTTGTAGGTGTATGCTGAGGTTAAGTCGAAGTTAATTAATTTACGGCGAGCGAGGTGAGCTCGATTAGCGGAATAAATTGGGCTTGCGGCGGGCGCAATCCCTGGCGCAGTAAACACCGCCGACAACAAAGGCAACTCGGCAATCGCCCCCTCCACGCGAGAGGCGAGCTTAATGCTAACTCATTATTTATTCACATCTATAACGAGATTGTCGGTGCCCCCCGTCTCTACAGCCGCTTATTTGTCTCGCCACTCGCTCCCGTCGCCATATTTACTCTCACTCGCTCTTTTTGCTCGTTTAATTCTCTTTTTGTGACGGAGTTATAAAGCTATTACGTTTTCCTTTTACATTTTCTCCCTCTAAAATTGCAAACGCGCCCTTGCAGCGCACTGGTACCTCTCGATATTGCAGTAACGCCGCTATTGAAAATGTTTTCGCTCGCCGAACGTCTGTTTTATTTACATATTTCCAATGGAGGTTCGAAATGTGACTGTTGTTCTTAACGTTAGTTGGATTCATTAATATGTTTGGTAAACATTACAAGCTTTACTTTTTAACTAACGTAATTTATTTGTTTTAAAGATTACGAGTATGTAACACAAGAACCTTTGAAAACAAAAGAGGGGTTTATTATTGTACATATCAATTGCGTATGCTTAAGTTGCAGATTCAATTCAATGAAAACACTATAGTAGTTACATTACTATCAGGCTAAGGGCAAGATTCTACAACTTTGTAATTAGAATCTGCAATGTAATACAATCTCGATGTGCTTGTTTGGGGTCTTGTCAGCCGAAAATAATTATACTTGTGAGCTTTCTTTAATGAAAAACGGTACAGCACTTGCAATCCCCCAGAGAATGCCGACAAGAACTCTGCCCACTGGTTGAATATTATGACTATGACCATTCTCAAAGAATCGTCGAATGCCCTCCCCATGTATCAACATTCTCCCCCTTTCCCTTCATAGTTTCCCTTCACGATTCTTTTATAGTTTTTGTTTTACTTTGTTCCCTCCAACTCGCGCAACATAATTTTTGAATCGTTTTTTTCTTGAAACAGAATATGAAAAATATATAAAATACAAACACACCACCGCAAGGAAATTTCGTAGACAGGAAGGGCTTGAATCTGTATTCTATTCTGGATATATTATAGCTTGTTCATACAAACATTTATTTATATAGACCAAAAAACAATACAGCGAAAAAGCGACATGTTAAAGTATACACAAAAATGTAAGTGGAGTTTTCGCGTAGAGGGGCGTGGGTGGAGATACAGGGGTTTTATTGTAGTCGGTGCGATACGTTGTGCGAGATTACTCCAGCTTTGGAGGAATCCGGAGCAGCGGGCATCCCCTTTGTACTGTTGACGCTCCACCGTTTTTCCGCCTTCACTCGCTTCTTTACCGCAAATACCAATTGCAACTCCTTTACGCATGATAGTACGCTGTTTCTTTTTATAAAAGGACTTTGACGCTCTTTGTCTTCATTTGAAATTTTTGCACTGAATTTTGGAGTCAAATTAAAAAGGTATATTGTAAGTTTGTAGGTGTTATGATAGGGTCCCAACTCATACAAAATATAATAAGCATCACATAAAGTATCAACAGTTGGAATCACAGGTAGCATCTTTAGATGGAAAAGAATTACAACAGCATTCTTTGAGAAAACGTAAAAATAAAAAATAAACATTGCATATTTTATGTGCAGAAATGACTAATTACTCGTATGTTATGAAATTATTATTACGAATAATTATCAGATGCCTAAGCTCTAGTAGGTGGTATTTACAAATGTCAATAGACAGAGCGCTTCGCGTTAAAGACACTATTCATAATTGCAGAATGAATAGTCGTCAAGCTTGTGTTAGCAGTATGTATATTTTTATTGACGAAGTCAGTATTAGTAGTATTTTGAATTATAAAAGTCAGTTATAGAATAATATAGGTGTATATTAATTTTATGTTTTCTAGTGGTCAACTAGAAAACATAAAATTAATATCAAGTATTACCGTCCGCAAAGTAACCGATAGCACGCTGTTTAGAAAGGTGCCGTTTTTTGTATGAGATCGTGATCTGTACTCGTGTAATATTATATGTATATAACTTATGTGGTATTATTTTCAATACAGTTAAAACGTGTCTGCCCCCTATTTGTTGTTAATCGCATGTGATCACATAATTTTGAATGAATGGCCGATGATTGATATTTGGCACGATTTGTAACACTACGGTATCAAGATTCAATCGTCCAATCTAAATAAACATAGTTTATACCCGTGTGGAATATATTGCCTCACGAAGCTTCAGCTTATCCTCATTGCAATTCTAAGTATGAGGCCTGCCATTGCCACTCTCTGAATATGTTTGTATGTGTCATGTGCTGCCTTGTTCACTGTGACCTCGTTTGTTTTCAAGTACCAGTTACGCTTTAAGTTTTTTTGTTCGCCTTCCGTTTCTATGTTTCCATTTGAAAATGCTTACCAACACCAACATAATACTTCTAGTTCTTTGTCAAAGGGATATAAACTGTATCTAAAATAAATTAATACAATTTTGTAAAAGGAAACGTTTTTGATTCAATATCTACGTACGTAAATAAAAATCTCTTTATAAGTGAGCGATAAAAAAACGCTATTCAACAATACGTTCACCACAAATTGAATGAGTCTCGAAATAAATCCTGCGGTCGCTGTCTGACTCCCAATACCGCGTGCGTATTTCACCCCTGTTTGTTGTTGGCAATTCATATGGGAAAATGATCGCATCGCACCTGTAAAACAAGCAAACTTGTATTACTTTTGTTTAAAGTAAACTGATTCCAGCTAGTTTTTATCGAATAAATATTCAAAACTTAAAAATCATTTATGTTTGTGGGTAGAAAATATAATATTCCCATGATGTAACGTTCTGGATAAAACGAAACACAAAACAACAAGCGTCAAATCAGTGCTAAATACCTAGCTGCGATCGTTATCGGGGGAGCCATTTTCTCTCCCTCATTAGAGATCGCGGCCTCGAGGGTCGAGCGCCGTAAACCAGCACTTGAGTGTATCGTAAGTGTTAATTACTTTTGTCACTCCACAGGCGGGCGGTTAACAAATCTCGACGTTACATAATTCCACCGCGGAGTACTGTAATTTACATGAGCTGACGCAACATTGTTTGGATAATAAATTATTATGCCTTGAAGCGTTCTTAACGGGCGGCTAAATCGATAAGCGTCGTTTTTATTGCATCATTAACAAGCTGCGAGGGGCGAAACGATTTCAATCTGCGTAATCAACGCCGGGAGCCGCCACGTCGCTCACCGCTGGACTCATGCTAGCCTAATGACGGGGTTGAGATAGGTACAAGTCTACAGGTGTTGACTGCCTTACACCCATATTTCTCCCAGCTTAGCTACCTAATACTACATAAAATAGTAGACAAAGTTAGTAGGCTGATTTCACACGTGAAGGTATTAAAATTGTATACCGCTATGTGACTTAACTGTAAATTCAAAATTAAAATATACAAACCTATTTTATTGCGTTGAAAGGTAAAAAAATATATATAACAGCACGCCGTCGCTCGCTAGCGAATTTCCGGCACTCCGCCATCCCAGGAATATCAATTTTACAAAATATTTTATCACCGCTCGGTTATTTCAAATTGTTTACGTTACATACACGTTGCAAATAAAATAAAATATCTAAAACCTAATTATTATGGTTCGAACAGTTGCCATAATTCAAGAGATTATTTGTTACGGCTTCAAAGAAAGTTATTACAGTGAATAAAGTTTTAACGTTTTATTATTTAAGTCTCAGCTGTCTCGCAATCCGCAACGATTCTATCTTGTAGATTTTATATTCCATTTACATTTTCAAGAGAAATATATCGCGTTTAACCCTTTTTCTTTGCTTGCGATGTTTATCTTAGAATACGTTTAATGGTTGTTTTATTGTGTACTATGCAATTTCTTTGAACTCAATACAACGAGACTGTAATTCCGTTCATTTCTAAAGCATGCAGAGAAAAGTTCACAAACAAGGCTTTAACAGAATTAAATCATAATATTTTATTGTGACAAGAAGATATGACATTTACGAGAAATAATATTTTTTAATGAAATAAAACGAACAATGGATAAAGTAGACAAATAAAATATTATCGACCGTTCCATTGTGTCTGAAACTAGCCAAACCAATCTATGTACTACAACTCATTACGCGTGCAGCACATTTAAAATGGCTCTTTCAGGATTATTAAATTCGACCAACCTGTCGGAAACATTTTCCAATTCATATTTGGCATATCGTATAAATTAATCATATTACTATGTATGTACCTGGTAATGTCACTTATGCAATCATCGTCATCATCATGATCATTATCTTTAACTTATAATATACATTCCCACTGCTGGGCACAATTTCCTCTTACAATGCAATGAGAAGGCCACTATGGATTAAAATTTCATAACGCATGCGGGTCTATCCTAATCACTTGTATTTGTGCTAATATATTAAATTATATTAAAACATTAAATTCTTATTACTTTACCAAAGGGACTGTCAAGCGACTTTCTTTTTATCATCAATTTATCCATCACCCTTGTATTTTGTGTGGACAAAGATAGTCTCGTCGCTTTTAATTTCCCCTCGGTATTATAACTTATTCTTACTTCATATCACGATTCAATTTACTTTAAGAGATTTAGACTTACACAAAGTTATACCTAATTACGTTAAACTCTTCAAAAGCCTCATCAAAGTGTTATTAAGACAAACTAAATTAGAAGTTTAAGCTGATTAAACTTCAATAACCTAAAAACTTTTGTAATGTGTCTATGAGGATATGTATACAAGTACGCCACGTTTTCTTTTTCCAGTAACTAAAAGTTTCACATTCAAAGGCATTAAGCGTTAAATGTACAGGTGCTGTCGTTTTGACACTTTGTGGAAGGTAGCAGCAGAGAGGATAAATAAAATGTCATTGAAATTCATCGCGCTCCTTATAAGCCGCTTTGATTACTCAGCCGCGGGCTGTGGCCGCATTAATTGTGTTTAATTTATTTTATTAAGAAAGCGAACAGTCGCACAATCACAAATAATGAGGTCCATTATATAATAAAACGAACAATAAAACGTTGTTTATGCTCCGTTTACAGCTTCTCTGCGAATGTTTTAGTGCCGGCTGAACATCAGCACAAATTTGAAATCGTAATCTAGCGCAATAGTTTTACACTACTCGCTGACAAATTTGATGGTGACTGTATATACTATATACCTACTTAAAGTTGTGTCATATTAATAAAAAGATAGTTAAGTTGACAGCAATGCGTACAAAACAAGTTTAAAATTGGCATAACTGAACAACTTATTTCCCGTACAGGTATAACGTTCGCTACTTGTAATTATCGTTAATTAATAATGACTTAATAGCAGGTGGAGTGGCGGGCGTTCCACAGCAGGGTTGAATTACCAACATACTGCGGGTAAAATCCGCTATCAATCTTGTAATTACTTGCGCGGTTAATTGTTTCTAACCGCTACTAATTCATGCTGGAATAAAATTAATTTTGTTTGTCAACTTCCTCGGCGATATTATGAAAATATTAATGATTGTGTTTTCTGAAATACACTACGTTGATGATCCTGCGACGAAAGATTGATTAATTACGTTTTCTCCTTAAATTATAGCAACACGCATTCTACATATATTAGGTATTTATTTTATTAGCTTATTTGCCTAACAAAGGTTTCGCACTGTTCATACCTAGCCAGGAAATTGATTTAGAACGTAAGTTTACTTTCAAACGGTATCTTTTATCGGCATGTACATAGGTGGGGTATTAGCTTCCGAAAGCCGTTTACATGTGTTGTGTGAAATGCTCAACGCGACCGCGGCAGTTTGTAGGGCGGGCGGGCGGCCGCATGCGCGTGGAGGGGCGCGGGCGACGACCGGCGCGCCGCACTCCCGTCCCGGCCGGCAGGCCGACCACATGTCTCATTGTGTACACACATCGTCTTTGTCTGCGCTCGTACCGCGGTCTATCTTTATTTTTGTTCGACATCGTATGAAACCGAATCGAATACACCAACCTTTGGATTGCAGTGTGCACGGATTGCAGTGATTTACGAGACCATTTTCGTAACTATACAGTTTGTTTTGATAGTGACAAGTGTATAAACAAAGTTTGATTCTACCGGCAAACTTGCAAAGTGATCCGAAAGTGAAGAAACGTGTGAATAGTTTAGCGATATCACTGAATAACGATGAAGTGTTTTTATTAATGTTGTTTCTAAATAATAAAAGTGCACTGGTCATTATTGCGAATTAGCAGTCTCACCAGTTACCATAGTGAGGATCAAAGATTCGCTCAAAAGCAATGTTGAGAGTGGTCGCAAGAAAGAAAACAAGAAAAAGAGTGGCAGACAGAAAACAGAGCGCAACAGCGGAACGGTGACGGCAAGAAAAAAAGAGAAGGCCATTGCTGTCTTCTCCAGGACGGAAAAGGAGGGCAAAGAACGTTCCCCAACTAAGAATGATATCGAATATCAGGTATCAACAAAAACACATTCTATAAATTTAGCAAATCCCGCGTGTACTTTTGGTTATATGATAATGTTCAAAATTAAAATAACTTGAACCATATATTTTCCTACAAGGGTAAACTAGAGAGAATCACATTAAACCTAATTCCTTATAAACAAGAATTACGTATTTCTCACCGACATCATTAATTTACAAAGCTATTATCATTTGAGGATCTGGAAACATGTCATTAATGAATGTTAATAACGTGTTTCCAGATCCTAGACACTCGTCTGTAATTGCACTTATTTACATAGAAAAACTAATAGAATCGTTATTGCTCCCGGTCACGACACATTCGAAACGCAAACACGCGTAGCATTACTACTATTACACTACAATTCCGGTTGGATGTTTATAGCGGGACTGCGAGCGACGTAATTATCCTCGCGGCCACTACCTTGTTATTATCCATGTAGGCTAATAAATGCTTTTATACTCAAAATGCTGCTGCCGACTGCGGCACTACTCAATGGGCACGTATAATGCAGCGATTTATGGGATTCCTTTATTATGAACGTTTGTTTTTGATTTAGTAACTTTTTGTGGGGGAGTTTAAATTGATATTTAAATGGTATGTCCTCATGCTGAAGAAGTTGTAAAGTCGGCAGCGGATATATCTACAAAGTCCAAGGGATCAGAAAAGGTCTATACACGACTATTGTCAGGAGAGTTCTTACTCTCACGTTCTTACGAGTGTTTCATCTATTCTATGCAAATAAAATATTATATTATCTTCGTGTGTTGAGCTACTTCTTGCTATTGTCTAAGTATAGGACTACTTTTACAAGTCTTCATGTATATTTCATTTTATTCTTAATTTCACATCATTAGGTAGGTACTCTACTCAACGTAAGTCAGTCAAAGACAAAATATGTTTATTCATATGAGGATTACAGGAAGCACTTTTGAATGTCAGAAAATTTACTAAGTACCTACCGTGATCTTACCAAAGTAATGAGATCTAGGAGTTTGCTGCTTAAACACTTCCTTCGTACATTTTGCTTTGTTAAGAAGAATCTTGCACTAATAAATACTAAACAAGAACGAAACAAAGAACCGGATTTTTATCTGAAGTCGGTTAATTAAAACATATTGGTATTGAACCCATGGAATCAATCTGTTAAAGCCATGCGTTCTCATAACAGTCAATCATCAGTTACCTACACGATTACATGCTCTATAATCAGAATCAATTACTGCCCGCAATCCCTTCATTTACGAGCGTTTTCACAAAGTACACCCAATAGTAGTTTCTGCAAAATTCGCAGAATTCACAGGTGGAATTACTAGTATTTTCTGTGGTATTTCTCGTATTTTATAATCATCAAGTATGGATAATCAAGTCTAGCTGCCTAGTCGTACGCAAACTCAACCACTTATTATGCGCGGACGGCTCGACCAAATTCAGTATGCTGAATGAATTCGGGTCATGAACATTCAATCCTTACAATAAATAATTCATGAACGATTAGTACTTTAATATACTGCAAATCTGAGTACAAACTGACGTAATGAATATTTTAATATTTGATTTACGTTCTTTACACTACTTTCGTAATCTAAACGATATAGCATAATGTCAAAACAAATGTTTTATACAGCACTTGTGCAAACATTTACCATCAACATTTCAATGATTTGTTTGTTTTCCTTATTTCTTTAAGTTACTCGACAAACGAAATGTGAGGAAAGCAAACAGACCAAGAGCCAAATGCAGTAGTGGGACTTAACAATAAGTTACCGAAGCGTTGTGAATTATTCATAGAGCAAGGCGAGCTCATTGTACACGTTACGAATGGTGCGGAACTCTTTCTCTTTTTATGCGATTCCTTTGAAATCCTCGCAGTCCGGACGCGCGGTTATGTCAAGCGCAATTGCCATTTATCTGTTCATCGTCTATTCGCAAAATATATTAGTATTTTCGTGGCAAAAGTAGCATACTGTGTAAATGTGATTTATGTGTAAATTGTAGTCTAACATGTAAGCGAAAAATTAAATTAAATCAAGTCACTTCGCCCCATCCAAGCTCCTACTAGTACTATTTACCACCTCTAATATTATACCTTCCAGTCTACTGACTTTATACTTAAAGGAATATCAGGTAAAATAAATAATCCCTTATGTCTAGTTTATTAGACTAGTTTTTATAAATAGTCTATCTAGGAAAGTTGATTTATTGGTTAAATTGATTAGACGTTGAACGGGAAAGCTCGTAATATAAAAAAAGAAAACTTGCTGCCGACGATCGCGACGCGAACCGCTGTTCGAAATTTGCTGCGAAACGGAATTCTCCTTGAATTTCAAGTTCTATCCTATTAAAAGTTTGTCAAAGTATTAGAAATTCGAACGAGGGGCGAGCGAGAAGCTATCACGCCATTTTTCCGGCTCTCCCCACTTCGGAATAACGGGCGTGGAGGCAAGCAAAACGGCCCCCGGGGCTGGGATCGCAAGATTATGTTTCGCTATCTGTTTTGAATTCGTAATTTGAATATAATTAATTCAGAAATTCCGACGTTTAATTTATTTTGAAAGTTATTCTCTTAACTGCTTTTTGTAGCCATCCCATCTACCTACGCTCCCGATAAAAGTCGACAAATAATTTTCGCTCAACCGAACCATTAAAATCGTGTTTTTACAAATGAGCGTCCGAATTTATTTTCAAAACATAAACTGTCTCGACAGCGGAGACAATCTTCAATGTTCGGCTCGTGTTAATATTCTAACTTTTATTTTGACACCGTTGACTAATGCTGTCGTTTATTTTTATTGCTGGTTTATTTTAGTGCCGCGTTTGTTTCGACTCGGAGGTGGGCTCGCCTCGGCCGCGACTCGCTATTATTGCTCGTCGACGTGACATCAGTCATCGCGCTAATACCTCGGTGGATATCTATTTTAACCTGAGACAGTTTTGACAGGCCGCCAACGCTGCGCCACAAGCCGCAGCGCAGCAGCAGTCCGCGGCACCTTTGAATATCTTATTGCGTGGACCGGACGCGGAGCCGCCGCGCCGCCCGCCGGCACGCGCGGCCCATACTTGATTTATCACTCCATTGTTGCGGAGCGTCGACCCACCCTCTCCGGATAAGGCTAAACATTCAATTGCCGGAACGTTCCCGAGAAGATTTTATTCCCTTCAAACGATCGATTGACTACTTTACCTACATTACATTTAGCTCGTTCCGTTCGCAATCCGGCGCCAATTCACAGAAGATTTATTTGTCTTTTGTGCGAGGGCATACTAGTTATATTATATTATTTTTTACGATGACAATTACTTGTTTTTTTTGCGTCGCGACTTCTAAAAACTACTGACTTGAGAGTAATCCGGTCCGTCTCTGTCCATACATTGCTGCGCCCCTCAGGGTTTCATATGTTTTGATGTACTTATATATATGTATAGGTTAAGAATACTGACATGTGAATTGCAATTAATCAACAATAAACAATAGCCTGAATTGCCAACAATTCTTACGTAAAATTTCAAACTGACACTATACAGAAAGTATTTGCTAGAATTTTATTTATTCACCGATGCATTAACTTACCCGCGACAGTTTTTTATTGTGAAAATATAGCATACAATAATTAACCTTGAAATTCTTTCTGTTAACACACTTAATATGTCTGTTAACCTTTTTACATTTATTTTGTTTTGTTAACTGTTTTATCATGTTTTACGTGCAATAAAGAGGCACAAACACAAAGTTCACTGGACCGCGCTAACAACATATTTGAGCGAACAATTTAGCACTATCATGAGATGTCCTATAAAACGTGTTAACTCTATGTTTCAACACTTGCAACATCGCGAATCTGCCTAACAGCTACACCGCTAACCATCAGTGTTTCGTTGTTAACTTCGGTTTCCTCACCCAGACGTTGCTCAACGCTTAGAACGTGTCCGTAAATAAGATAGCCATTGTTCAATCAGGTGTACTAGGGTCTGTAAAACAAATTGAAGAAACACTGCTACTTAAATTACGCCAGTCGTAAACGCTACGGCCGGCGGTTACCCAGCTAGTTTTATTGAGCCTTGCTCTGACTGGCTCGTAAATATCCCCAAGTAATTACTTTCCATTCCCCCTTAAATTTGCAGTCTATTCGAATAAAACACATAAACGCTTCGCCTCTTTGAATTTACCTCCGTATTCGCTTTCTATTTCTGTTTTATGTTATGCTGTTATAATAATAAAATGAAATGTTGAAAGAAAGATTTACTGTCTGCATTTAGAATCTGTTATTTATCGTCTGCTTACATTTAAGCCAATTAACTTTAGGGAATGTTCTCAACCGAAATTGCTCTCCCAAATGTTAACCTGTGCTGGAACATTCCTTATTATTTTATTCTACATTGAAAAACCCGTTACAAATCTTCGTTAATTTTTCTGACGCCTTATTTTTTACAATATTTATGTGATGCTAATTCTGATGATGTAGGATCTGTTACCGTAGCTCCGGTTCGTTTAAATTACCATACAATTTTGCTTGTAATTCCTATTAACATTGTTTTATGTGTCAGACGTGATTGTATTCGTTTGACAGATACAAAAACCCTGTGGGCGGCGATTGTTTTAGAGCAACAGGCATAGGAGGAATACTAATAGCCACTCACGCGCCGATCGGTGTCTGCATACTAAACTAACGTACGCAGCGTGTACAATACAATGCGCTAGTGCTAATTTCTAGCTTTCACTGCTGCGTCGTAGGTTATGTCGATTGTAATGTGACTTTTTCTTGTTACAGGCGAGCCCAGACAATAGTAGAAATGTCTCACCAAGATATCACGATGCATCAATGGAAGACGTAAGTCAAAAATATGCTGTACCTACTAGATCTTGGGGACGGTCTCACTCGCCTAGAAAGTTTTTTAAAATTATATATGTACTATTCCGATTATTATGCTTACCGTATACCTGCAGATTTTTATCAAGCCCCGTTTAGAAATAAAATACGTACTTTACCGACCCTTACGCGGAGCTGACTACCAACCTCCAGTGGAGTGGAAATCAAAGAAGAAAAACTACCTAATAAAATCATACCAATTACCGGACGTATAGACAGGCCGATAGATTCATCTTCTCATTTATGACATTTGAATGGCTAACCAACTCTCAAGTAACTCGGTTGGATAATCGGAGGGCGATATTCAAATTCTTAATTTTCAGGTATCAGATGCTGGCTCTCTATTCCGGGTAGCGGGCGCGGGTGCGGGTGCTGGTGGGGGGGCGGGCGGCGCGGCCGGCGTCGGCGCCAAGAACGAGCTGGTCGCGCGCGGCGGGAGCGGCGGCGCGCTCGCGCTGTCGCGGGCCCCCGTCGGCGGCAGCGCGAGCCCCGCGCCCGCGCCGCTGCCGCAGCCCGCGCCCTCGCCCGCGCCCGCCGCGCTGCCCCCGCCCGCGCTGCCGCCGCCGCCGTTCCGCGCCGACACTCCGCACCGCTCCAACGGCGCACACATTCCCGCGATCGACGGACACGCCGCCACGCAGATTCCCGCGCGGCCGGTCGGCGCCGCCGGGCCCGACACGCCCGAGCGGCCCGCCAGCAACAACAAACTGCAACCGGGCGCGCGCGCAGCCGCCGACAGCCCTACGCCGGCGCCGCCCGCACCGCCGGCGCCCTCGCCGCTCTTCCCCTCGCACACCGCGTACCAGGCGCACGCGACGGCAGCGCTGCCCGACTTCCGGCACACCAATCACGAGACGCGGACCGAGCCCGCGGAGCCGCCCGCCGCGCCGCTCGACCTGCACGCGCACCACGCGCCGCACGCGCCGCGCGCGCCGCACCTGGCGCCGGCCGCCGCTCCGCAGCCGCCGCATCCTAGTCTACCCAACCGCGTGCCACACTCGCAACCGCACCCTGTGATGCCCGGCCACGACGTTCGGAACGCCCCTACCGCTACCCCAGTCCACCCCTCCGTTCCTACCTCGTTTCCTAGCCGCGTCAACGGCGTGCCGCCGCTGGCCGCTCCGCACTCGACGCCCTCCTCCATCCCGAGCTGTCTTCCGAGTAGTCAAACCCTGGCCGGGCGGCCGCTCTCTCCGGCCGCGCCGGCCTCTCGCCCCTACCCCGCCCCGTCTATCGGGTCTAGTCATATGAACTCCAGTTTAAGTTCCAGTATTCACGGCCATTCGATACCGTATCAGAGTCAATCGAGTTTACAGAAACATTCCGTTCAATCGGTATATACGAGTCGGCCTCCGCATCTCGCCCCCTTCAGCGTGCCCAACCACATCTCGTCGAACCACATCCCGTCGTCTCTGGCGAACCAACCGACTGCCACACATTTAAGTCATCCATTAAATAGTCATTCCATTGTCAATCATGTGAATCATCTTCCTTTGAGTAATTCTAATTCCTTAGCGACGTCTACTCCGAATCACATCGGGCCTCCATTATCACTTCCTTCTACTACCAGTACATTATCCAGTTTTACGCCAAATTTAAAACATCCCAGTCTCGGTCTACCTCCCCACCCTACGCCCACGCCTATAATTCCCCCTGTGACGCTTCACCAGCCGCAGCATAATCATGTGGACGCGGCGCTCACGTCGAGCGCGCCAGCCGTGGTCACGTCAAACAGCAGCAGCAACTGCCTCGCGCCGCCGGTCGCGGATTCGCGGCCGCCGGCGCCGAGCGAGGCGCAGGCGCCGGCCCGGAGCGAGGTGTCCATCGTGAGCTCCACGCTCTCGTCCAACGGCTTCCCGCCGCCGGCCGTGTACTCCGGCGCGACCTTCCCGCCGCTCTACGCGCCCTACGCGACCACCCTGCAGCACAGCCCCTACCTGCCACCTGCTGCTGCGTCGCCCAGGAACACTGCCGACACGGTCAGTATTTCGACTTGCGACTCTCACGCTTTCAAAATATTGTATTGAAAACCGAATAACCTTCCCTTGAAATTTCAGCGAACGAGCCTTTCGGCATCACCACTAGTCGCGCCGAAGACGCCTAAAGGCGTGCGGCCGCACACGCCGGGCACGACGGGTGCCGCGGGCTCGATACCGCCACACGCCCCGCATTCCTATTCGCCGAGAGGACATAGCCCTAGCAGGGAACGGGAAAGCTTTAGGTATACTCATTTACCACGCTTGTTTCACTGATCAGCTAGGTCATTGATGCCACGGCCTATTGATATTTCGCAAAGATTTTGCTATCTTTTTTATTAAACGTGACCTGACTGTAATAGTATCGTCGACTCACGTAGCATGTTTCAGTTTTAACGTTAATTTTCCGAAGTCGGATTGCTTGCAGCTTTCTGTTAAACTAGTGAGAATATTCATATATCCCGCAGCGTCATCCTAACACATTTATTAACGGGCGCCTCGTTTTATTTCAGCAGCAACATCAGCAGTCTCTCGCGCAGCACGCCGTCCGTGAGCAGCACGCCGGCCGCGGCAGTGGCGCCGGCGCCCGCTATCGGCGCGCCGCTGCCCGGCCCGCTAGCCGCCCCGCTCGCGGTCAGTTACTCTTTCACTAGCTTACATCGTTGCTGGACAAGATACCCAGTGTTAATGAGACCAAGGTACTTGGCAAAATTGTACAGATATATAAAATAGAAGTAATTGGAAATTAGGACTCTACTTTATTTAAAATGCTGTAAAGGCGGTTTTGTTAGAATATGTAAAGGCTTAGATAGATATGTATGAATGCTGCTGAAGCGATTTCGATAGTGATTCATCATGAGTTTTTCTTTGCTATTTCTTTCGTACGGGTATTCTATATACATACTTTATTCTAAATAAAAGTTTGAACAATTCCAAAAGAAACAAGTAGTTTTGCAACTGAGAATACTAGCTGGAGTTGCTGTGATTCTCTTTATCGCTATAATCAGTACAGATCTTAGCTTGCGTATTAACAATAACTTTCTAGATTGTAATATAATATAATAAATTCCTTTTGCGGCTTTTTTTTAGTATAAGAGTTTCAGTTACAGTATTAAAGTCCAAATCATGGGGGAGCTAGCGAAAGTTCATGTAAAAAGTTGGGTATATTCTGCGCTAGTACCGAGTAATGAACAGGCTGTGTGCATTGCCGCAGGCGCCGCTGGCCCCGCTGCCGTCGCTGGCGGCGCCGCTCACGGCCCCGCTGGCCGCGCCGACGCCGACGCCGGCCGCGCCCGCCGCGCACCTCGCGCACTCGCTGGCTCCCGTGCCCACCGTGCCCAGCATCAGCTCCAGTGCCAAACCGCCCGCCCACTGGGGGGTAACGTGAGTACACCCTCCCGCCCTTGTGCCTTATGTTTTATTGGGATTCAAACACGACTGGGAATGAGTTTCATCAGCCTTCAGAAACGTAAGGGCTAAGTAGGATGCTTGATTCAGAATTCGCAAACACAACAGAAACATTTGATCTCAGATTAAAAATGTAAGTCTCCGTCATCCAGCTGACGTCACACATTAACGTCACTTTGAGGCCGGGCCACACCGGGTGTGTATGCGACGCAGCTCCAAAGACGCGCGTGCACACGCCGGTTGCAATGTATGGAATTATATGTTGAGATGCCACATCGCTTGCGATGCGTGCACGTATCACAGCTCTACGAAGCGAGCTGAAGCCGTGCTGCATACGTATCCGATGTGGCCCGGCGTTCAATGCGGGTGGATTTTGAGCATTCGGCCATTAGTCACGCGACTGGGAACCGTGTAACAAAGCAGCTCAGCTGCAGCGTAGCCAGTGCTGAACTGCAATGACCGTATGCAGCGTAATGTAGCGTGAGAGCACAGTACTAAGCGGTCTAAGTGAAGAGAATTCTTCACTGTTTAGTGGAATACAACATCTTATTTAAAAAATAGACAGGAACGAAAAGTGACCAGTCTACGAGTACAATTTTACGTTTTCACTCGCTGCTTGTGTACATAACATACAAATATATTATCTTCAACAAAAAATAATAAAGTTAATAGAATATCAGATATCAAAATAGCAACAGGTGGAAACAAACCTTTGCCAGTGTCGTGTTTTAATAGTTTTTGCTTCCAATGCACAGAATGAAAGTTGGCAAGTGACCGATATCCTATTTAGTCTACGTCTCGTGTAGGTTATGAGCCAGTTTGTGAGGGGAGGAAAACGTTGTCTATAAATACAGCTATTTAGGACCATACATAGGATAATGCAACACCTAATTAAGAATACTCTGTCACTTGTAAAATATGAATACTAAGATATAACTAACATAGACATAAGTAATTTACTAACAAATTGTGGATCTAGTTGTCTGAATAAATAAATAAATATATATTGGACCCCATTAGACCCCATATACATATAGTGGTTAGTGTCCCATCGTGTCCGTCGTAGTGATCGCCCGTGCTGTTTCCAGCAGGCCCGCAGGCGCCGAGCGGGGCTTCGCGCCCGCGCCGCCGCTGTTCGGCGCGCCGCTGCCGCCGCCGAACCCCAACCCCTTCTCTGCGGAGTCGCTCTTTCAAACCAGTGAGTACCCCTCCAACACTGATCATATTAAGTTAAGAATTTGGCAACGTTTGTAACCAGAACATGAAAATACTGACGATGATGGCTATTCTGTCGAGCATTACGTACAGTCAGCGTCAAATACCAGAGCGGGCAAGGTGTCAAAAATATCCGAACTCGACTCTATTGTCAAATACGCTCGGGCGTGTTCAGATATTTTTGACCACCTTGCCCGCTCTGGTATATTTGACGCTGACTGTACATACGAGTACGTAATATGTCAATTCAATGCTTTTTTTTTCAATGATTAATAGACTAAAAGACGGTTTAAACGAAATAAGGATCAAAAATTAAAAACGCTTAGCCACTACAACAACTTTAAAAAAAGTAGCGGCAGCAGTTGCTGATTTGCCTCTGAATGTCGATGACGTACTCCCGTATCACAATATGCTGTTAAAGTTATTCACATTTTATCTTATTGGAATCACCTACAAAGGTTCAAACATAAATCTACATCCTGAAACAGGTCAGTCTCCATAACTGCTGTGTTAAAGTGACGATAAAGTGAAAGAACATCTGTACCGCTAACATCAACGTGTAACGCCCGATTCAACCAGGCTCGGCTTACTTCGCGGAGCTACAAGAATATAAAACCAGGACTGGGACCAGTGCATTTGAGTTGCTGCGCGTGCGAATGAATACGAAGTATACGATAGACCAGCCAGCCATACTCAAAGTGTGCTCCGCGGAGTCCTAGGGTTCCACAATGCCTCTGTGAGGGCACCGGGGGCTCTGAGGGGGGTTATAAGGTGAAATAAAATCTGAAACCCACTCCACCTCTCTGGACGATAGTTCAACACTGTTTTTAAGGGTTCCGTGAAATACTCTTCATTCCAAAAGGGTTCTGTTTTAAAAAAAGTTTGAGAACTGCTGCAATAGACAAAGAGGCATACAGTGGGACTTTTTAAACTTAAACTGTGTTTGTTCGAAGTGAAACTGCTGTACTTGTACATACTATCATAGATTAAGAACATGATCATCTCTCGATTGCAGGTCCGAGCGCGGACCTGCTCCGACGCGAGCTGGACAGCCGGTTCCTGGCGGCGGCGGGCGCGGCGGGCCGCACGGAGATGCACCACCACCAGCACCAGCACACGCACGTGCATCAGCACCCGCACGCCGCGCCCGCGCACCCGCACCCCGCGCACCCGCCGCACGCGCCGCCGCACCCGCACCAGCTGCTGCATCCGCACTCGCCACTCGTACGTACCGATGCTGCACTTTTTCTGAGGCCTGTTGACCCTTAAAATTCGAATACCGATTGTTGTTGGTGCAAAATAATAAAAACTCCCTTGAGAGTCTTGATTTCTTTTGAAATGCTGTGAGTCGTCCTCGTCACACAGCGCTCGCAGTAGGGAGCGAGCCTACCGCCGTTCTGTTAGTGCACACTAGTCAGCGGAAATAAAAGGGCTAGCATCTGAAAAGGCTAATAGCTGCGGGCGGCTGGCTATGTCACTCTCAATTTATATTTACAGGCTTTTATTTAACTTCACATGTTTGTATGTCTAGTTCAAACCTTGCAAGCCAAATTTTAACCACTTTCAGTGGTAGCATTGTTTGAGATTTTGATATATACGTGTGTGTAGACACGGTAACAGTGCATTAATAATGAACCGTCAACTAAAAGCTTGTATTAAAAATGGCAAAATATTTAGAAGTTTATAATTAAAATTAAAACTGGCCGTCACCCTCGTACTTACAACGCCATGCGTTAAAAATGTTAACATAAAACTACCGTGAGATTCAGCCATGTTGAAATAAACTGATCACTCGCGTATTTAAAGCCGAGTTATCGCTCGACCTGTTTCGGACCACATATACGCTGATCCGTTTATTGCGAATGTTCAAGCAATCCTTTCTTAAGCGAACGTGTTACAAATTCCAGTTCAAAGACGTGGGCAAGATGAGCTCGCTGTACCGCTCGGGGCTGGGGCTCGGCTACCCGTACTCGTCGTCGCTGCTGCACCCCGCCGCGCCGTACGTGCCGCCCGCGCCGCTCACCGCCTACGCACCCAAGGTAACCACACAGCCACGCCGCCAAGGCACACTTCTTCCACTTCTCTTAGACGTGTTTCTCCCACCCAATATTTTAATCCAATACACACACATCAAAAATATCTATTTTGCATTGTCAACTTTGATTAAAATAAAATACGGAAGATAGGTGACCGGCCTATGGCGCATGGACGTCATAAATTAGGATCTCGGCGCCTAATTGAATTCGCTATGGATGAACTCCAGCAAAGTGCTTGGATAGTTTTTTATTACAAAGCAATAAGCTTTTTAAGTAACCCCAAATAATATCAGATTTTTTGGTTGCCTCATTTAATTATAAAAAATAAAAACATTTTATGACAGTTGGGATGATGTAAATACCCTTAGTCCATCACATGTTTTTAAAAAAAACTGACATTTGCCCAAGAAGTTTATATGTCTGGAGATTGCACGCGTAACTCGTATTAAAGACGAGCTCATCCGCATTTGCTTATGTTTTTTATGTCTTTCCTCTTTTGGCGTTAGTTGCTATATTCAGAAAGCAATACCCCTGAAATTGAATTAAATCTGTGAGACTATTCAGTGGTAATGATATTTTGTTGCGAATTTATTTATAGTAAATTTATAATTCCTTTGTGAATAAACTCGTCTTCAAATACAAGTTCAGCGTGCAATCTCCAGATATTATAAACTTCTTAGGCATATCTTTCATTGTTTTTTAAATATGTGTTGGACTAAGGGTAATCAGTATTTGCACCATCCCAGCTTTCATAAAATGTTTTTATTTTTTATAACTAAATGAGGCAACCAAAAACTCTGATATTATTTGGGGTTACTTAGGAAGCTTATTGCTTTGTAATTAAAAAATATCCAAGCACTTTGCTGGAGTTACACTCATAGCGAATTATTCGCAATCCGACTGGCAATCGCATCACACGGTTTGCGTGATTGAAATGATTTTAGGCGACATAAAAGTACTACAATGCCTTCATGTGCTTTTACTCGTTGTTCAAATCAATAAAAAAAAAACAAATCACACGGAATCACTTTTCACTCGTTTGTACAGTCAAAGAATTTAATTTCCTACCCATTTCGTTGAAATGTCGTCAGACATTCGCAATACATTAAGGTCGATATGTCAAACTAACGTCTTGTCTAGTTACCTCTTATGGTGACAGTTTGCTATACAATACTGAACCTTAGGCGGGTTGGAAATTAAATTCCTTGACTTGAAATTTAAAATTTCTTATTAAATATGTCTCGATTCGCCATTTTGCAAAACGGACAGACATATACGATACGTACACGTAAACGAATATATACGAACGGGAATACTTCTGTGAGTAAATATATCTGTGGTAGTACCACGTTACTGTTCGAGGACGTAATGTTAGGATGTCACCTATCTTTAGCTATTTTTGATTGATCAAATTATTGTATGATCAAACCCTGTTTGGTAAAGTCTTAGCAAAATATATTGGATGAATGGAACACCTGTCACACCTTGACTTGCAACTGTTAACGGCCATATAGCTCACGGCAGCTGTTCACAGAGTCGCAAACAAGAATACATTTTCCTATTCAAAGATTAAGTTAATAATAATCGCAGTGAATAATCAACATTTGCTTTATTCTGAGGCAAGATTCAGAACTGTCTAATGCGTGATATCCTTAAGACACGAAGAAGAAGAATTCTGGTTCCAGTAGATTCTTTTTGCTAGAAGTTGATACTAGCAGTCTCCCTATTTTTTTGTCAATATAATCTTATTTAGACGTCAGCCACTTGTGAACTACTTTTGTTAATACTTCACTTTAATATTTTACGTATTAACAGCTGTAGGCAGTATAAGTTAAATGATTTTCGTATTAGGTAGTCAGGTTATCCTTTCTTGGTAGGTACTCTTCAGTATTAAGTTTGTATGTATACCTTTTTGTTTTTTATTATAAAGTAAGACTATGATAAGGGTAATTTTACGTTATCAAAATCCCGCATTCGTTATTTAATACTTTCTTTGTCTACCTCTCTTTCTTAGTGCTTACGTTGTTTATGTTGCTTTATGATCATTAACCCTGCCTCGCCTCATTTTAACAGCCCGTAGTGTCGGCCGCAAGCGACCCCGCAACTAAACCACCGCCACGCGCTGCTGTCGCGGTAGGTCGCCACTTTAGCACTTCATTCTACTTTTACAGCATGCACAGTCTCACTATTGCCATTCTTGATTTATTTATTTAACTATTCGCTCGCATCAGTGTTGAATTTGTGTAAAATCAACTCTCAATCATCAGTCGTGATGTCAAATTTCAGAAAACCGGAAAGTGGAACGCGATGCACGTCCGCATCGCGTGGGAGATCTACAACCACCAGCAGAAAGAGAAGTCGGGCGGTGCGGGCGCGGCGGGCGCCGGCGCGGGCGGCGCGGGCGGCGCGGGCCCCGACAAGGACAAGCTGCGCGCCTTCCCCGCGCCCGCGCCGCCGCCCGCCGCCTACCGCTCGCCCTACGAGCTGCCGCCCGCGCCCTACCTGCCGCACCACCCGCACCTAGGTAGCGTCCGCTGGGAGCCCTCGCGCGCCGCGCTCGCGCTCGCCTCCGCCCCGCACACTGATCGAGGTTTGCGCGTTTCAGGGATATCGCCGTTCGGACGCTACGGCGCCGGCGCGTTTCCCGGGGCGCCGACCGCGTTCGGTCTGTCGGCGTACGGCCGCGAGCTGGCTCTCTCCTCGCAGCTGCACGGCGTGCACCACGCCGGACCGCTCGGCGCGCCGCTGCACGACGCCTGGCGCCAGGCGCGCCCGCCCGCCGGCGGCGTGCCGCTCGGCGTCGCCGCCGCCGCCGCCGAGGCGCGCCGCGACCACGACGAGCGCGAGCGGGCGCGCCGCGAGAGGGACGAGCGCGAGCGTCGCGAGCGGGACGAGCGCGAGCGCCGAAAGCAGCGCGAACAGCGCGAGCACCGCGACCACCGCGATCACCGCGAGCGCGAACTGGAGCGCGCGCGCGTGCGCTCGCCGCTACGCAACGGACTCCCAGAGCGCGACGAGCGCGTCAAAGAAGAGCGCAAGGAGCCGCCGAGGCCGCCGCCGCCCACGCTGGCCGCGTACCCGCCGCCGCCGCCCTGGGACCCGTACCGCGCCTTCGACCCGCTGCAGCACATGCGGTTCGCGCCCATGGTGGAGGCCGCGCTGCGCGCCGAGGAGGACCGCCACAAGATGCTGAGCGCGTACGCGCACCACCAGCAGCTCAAGTCCAGCCCGCTGCTGCACCGCGGCCTGCCGCACCACGCGCCGCTGGCGCCGCTGCCGCCGCACGCGCACCCGCACGCGCACCACGTGCCGCTGCCGCCGCTGGCCCCGCCCCTCGCCCCGCTGGCGCCGCTCGACCTGCTCAAGAAGGAGGAACCGCGATGATAGCGACGCGGCGACACCGCCGTCTCTCCCCGTGTACATACGCTAGCGTAAACGACGTCGCCAGTGAGAATACGACTAATTTTAATGTATATCGTTTCGTATTATCGGTTTAGACAAATATTTATTGTACGTTGCTTGCTAACGACGGTCGCTCTACTCGCGAGCCACCCGTCGCGACGCGTTCTTAGTGTAATGTTGACCGGTACCGTAGTCGTGGCGTGGAGCATGGAGGAGCGGAGAGCGGAGAGATGAGTCAGCCACAGCAGTGCTAGAGCCGGCCGAGGCGCGACAGGCGGACAGCGGGCAAAGCGCCCGGCAAGTGCAATACGACGAGGACCCAGGGCGCTCGTCGCCGCCGGCCTGTACACTACTGCTTGTTTATTTACATGGAAATATCTATAGAGTTGTTATTGTGACCATTATTAGTTAATTATACATCAAATTGCTGATTATGTGAGGGATAGGATTATCGGAATCGCTATCAATATAATTATACATATTTATATATACATATAAATAAATGTAAATATTAGTGTGTAAATTAGTGTTAAAATATAGAATTGGTTTATTTAACTTCAAACAAAGGAAAAATCCCATAAATTATTGTCCCGGGAGTTTAATTTATGCTTCCGTTAAAAATCTCATAATGGTTTTTCAATTGTACCAGTGGAGTAAATTTATTTATTGACCGAACCCCCCTTTACTAGTTATCCGACGAAATATAATTACACTCAGTAATAGTGAAGGAATTTTTGTTTAAATGCATTTAAAAGTATGTGATATTATTATATGTATGTATTGTGGAAAACATTTTGTCTGACTTCAAGTAGTGTCTATTCTCAGGTTTATAGATCTAATGAGTATATGCAGTAATGTTCAAATTTGTATAAAAGTATTCCATAGATCATTACATTTTAATTTAATTAAAAGTACTCGGATTGGACATTAGTGAGCAATATCAAGAGTTCATTTCGTAGCTATGTTTAACCACAGCAACTGTGAACGCGTTAATGTGCCATTCATCAGTATAAAGAGCATTGAGTCAGACAAAATTGCAATTGAAACCTGTCTTATGGCACATTAAAATATTTGTGTTCTTATCTCGCGAAGAACGATGAAGTGTATTATAGTTTATACAAAATCATTCTGTATACTAAAAAGTAAATGAAAGCTTGGTGCGATTCAGAAAATACCATTAAAACTTTTGATTTTTATACCAATAAGATTTTTTATACCTTCCCACCGCCAAGTGGCATGGACTAATTGAATGCATTTTACCATTTACCTTGACTAGACGCCTAACGTAAAAATGTGCGCATCTACAAGATCAAACCGAACGGCAAGCAGTCGGGTTGTTCAATTGCAAAAAACAACATGCTTCCCTTTTCGCAGTTAGCCTGTAAGGTATTACTGTCAGAAGCCTTTTGAAATAAAGTATGAAACTCAAAACCTAATAAATAAATATAGTTTGCATCAGATACGTCAGAATGGACAAGACTCGAGGCATTCAAAAATAAGTGAACTAAACCCTGTTGAAAAGAGTCGGATCCGTGCTGATACATTTTTGGCCGCCTTGTCTGCCACTACTTCGCCATATTCGTGTTTAAAGAGATCCAAACATGCGTTTTCTCAAACAAGATAGATATATCCGCACCGATACAGTATTTGAAAGCCTGGTGCTATCTCTTGAAGGGGATATAGAGGAGCCCATTTGCAATAAAAAAAAGGTCATGGAGTACCCTACCCGAAAATTATAAGTTTCCAAGATATCATTTTAGTTCTAATTTTGGAGCATTACTATGGAAACTACTCCTGTTCATGAATAATTTTAAACGTTTTTTTAATAAAATTTGACGTTTTGCAATCTCTGTCAAGTTGCAATCCTCGTGAAGATTTTATTATACCCGCTTCGTACGGGCAGGACATAATGTATATGAAAACCGTATCAAAATCAGTTGCGTGGTTGAGATGGAGAGGGCGGCCGAGGATATGAGGATAGACTGGAACGTATATCTAGTGACTACACTATGTAGTGATGTTATTTTGTTTCTTTCATACGACAATACGTATAGGCTTACCCCCTTATTTATAAACGCTTCGTAAACGTTTGTTAGTTAACATTTTTTGTCTTTACCTGTCATTGTGACGTTTGCCCTCAAATGAAATGGACAAAACATTTGTTAGCTTAAAAATATTGTTAAGTTTTTATGAATAAGGGGGTTACACGATAAAGCAAGGCACCTATATTATTTAAGCTCTTACAGAAATTACTATGAAATATTATACAATAAAAAATTACTTTACTAAAATACGTTGAAATATTTAAAGACAGAATAAAAACGCTGTACCTTAGTCATAAATGTATGCCAGCCATCTACGAACGCGTTGGCATCCAGGAGCCCTAGCACGCTAGCTTTTATCACAATTATCACTGACAGCATATATCCCGCCCTAACCAGTAAGCGTGTGCGAGAGGGACAGATGCGTTTATGTACGCGATTAACGCTACCGTGGTAGTAAAGCTAGACCCATAGAGCCGTGAGCTCAAACACAGAATACATAACGTACAGAAACTTCTCTTTAAGACCGCTATTAAACGAATTCCAACTGTATTCACACGCTCAAAAAGTTCGTATTACTTCATACATCATGCGCCAGGCGGTGCGATTCAAAAGGAACGCGCCGCCTGCGCCCACCTTCCCCCCACTACTCCCGGCGACACGCTAGGGTTGCGCGGTTTTCGTTTTCAATTATACTAACACGGCGAAGGCGCGCGAGCGAGCGCGCAGCATGCCGACAGCCTACTGCGATTTACCTATGCCATAGGCAAGCCGGTCGAACGTACCTACAGTGCGGAGTGGAACCCCCTGCCTCAACGAAGCAATACTTTGCACACAAGCACCTATCTATTGGTAGCGTGACCCCATAGCATGTGAAGCTGTATACACTTCTGCCTTTATCTAGGATACCAGATATAGATAAATGAAGGCATAGCTCAGGACAGATACATGGAAATATTTCTCTGTGGACAAGAGAAGAAACATGAACGCTTAGCGGTCAGAGACACGCTAAACCCTAATGGTACTACTGCAAGTTGAAATTCAAAGTAAGGCGACGTAATAGGAGCAGGTAATTTCATACTTAAAATTCAGTGAATTTCTTTCAAACCTCTAATCCTGATTATAGTCAATAAATTTTCCAAAGTTATAAATGCTTGCTACACCGAGTTCTAGATGTACAGTAGGGGAAATATATCCACGTACCTCCTAAGAACCCTATCGCAATGACGCGACGCGTTAAACGCCAGGCTATGTCATGCATTTGTCTCTTCGACTAGGTTCTACGGTGGGACGCGTTTCGATTTCCTTGACTGTATACAAGTTCCCTTTTCTTATCCATATAAATATATCCGTAGAAGTTGTCTAGTACCCATAATACACGACCTTTGTTTAGTTTAGAACTGATCAATTAATGTAAATCGCCCTAAAATATTTCTTATTATTTTTAAACAAGTTTTTTCGCGTTATCATAAGAACTACGCATGCTTACCAAATTTCAAGGCAATCAGACCGCTCGAAGTTAGCCAATATCGACTTGCAAGATTAATGCAAAGGGAAGCTAATAGAATTCCCGTAAACATATTTTGATAAAAATATTTAATTCTTATTTAGAAAGCAAAAATGATGGTATCAGTCTCATTGTTATTTACCTACGTCAATTGGCGCCAAATAGTTATACCCAACCCATTTACAGGGTGTAAATAAAACAGTGTTACTGCTGCAACTACCAGATGTATTTACTGCGAGAAGAGATTATATGTACATATAAATAAAAATGTCTACTTATCAAACCACATGTATTTAAAATAATTATTCACTTCCTGTACCAGATTTGGATTGTCTTCATCCTTTTAACTTTCTTTTGCAATTGAAGTACGCCATAGAGTAAGGCTTCAGCCGATGGTGGGCAGCCAGGTACATAGATGTCAACTGGAACAATTCTATCACAGCCCCTGCAAAAAGGAAGAAAACCCTGAATTAAAAACTAAGCAAGAGCATCTAGGATTACCGTTAGCGTTACGAAAAACTAGCGATTCGCCCCGGCTTCGCATGGCTGCAATCGGGATGTAATGTACATTAAAACCTTCCATAAAAAACTAAATGACAGTAAAAACCGTATCAAAATCCATTGCGTGGTTTATTTAGAAGGCGGCCGAACATACACTATAATAATTTAGAACAGACAGGAACGGATAGCTACTTTACTGTAAACTATTTAAAGAAAATAAAGATATGGCATTGATATTAGCCACCGGTTACGAACTTTCTCTAGATTTTGTCAAGGTTTAGCTACTTTTCTATTCAAAGTTATTAGATGCTACCGATTTTCAGTACCTAGGTAGTGTAAACATCCCATCTATTGACACCCAAAGTAACCAGAACATTGGCATGGCACCTAGTTTTTACAGAATTGTCACCTCTATGGGCGATTGTGCACTACAAGGGAAAAATAAAATGTCGGACGTTACAGTTACGTATAGTGCATAAACTAGTATATGCTCGACTTGGCGGGGGCACTGCCGTGCCCCCAGATAAATTTATAGCGTGCCATACCGGACGGTAAAAAGTCGGACTGCCAGACAGTGGAATTCCTTGTAGTGCACAATAGCCCATAGGGAACCCTAATAAGCCATCGGTATTAAAGTTGAAATCTTAAATATCCTGTAGTAAGATGGAGGCCCAGAGATAGTTTTAGCAAGGCATAAGAACATGAGGAGGTTGACTCGGCCGTTCGACGGAGCGACGAGAGTAGGGACGCCCGCGATGGCCAGACAAGCGCTTAATGCTGCCTTACGTGACAACTGCTGTGTTTTTCTTTCCTGCCAACTAGCTATAGGCATTTTGCACCGCGACAAGGGAAAATGCTCATAATGAGTCAGTACGAAATTAAATCTATCTAAATCGGAAAAGGTAAATCAAAAAAGTTCTAACGAAACTTATCATAATGTAAAGGCTGTTAATCCTCACCGGGGCTCAAATTACGCCGCCGGTACGTAAATTGAGCTGTATCAAACTGGACAGGAAGTAATTTCATAGAGTTTTATGAATTGCATCATACTGGATGGCTAGCACGGCACGACTCTAAAGGACTGCGCTACAAGCGTTACAGTGTAACACTCTGTCTGCATACAAAATTTGCATTACATTACACCCATCCATTGAGACCTGGCTAAAATGGCCCAAAAGGAGTGAGATGCACTAAACTGAGCGACAAGCAAGATAATGAGCACACATGCTAGCTGATTTGGCGGCGCATCCGACGCATCACAATTAATGTATCGTCACCATATTTTGAGCTCTAGCAAATGAGACCTTTTCAGTGTTGTGATACTTTTGAGTACCATGTTCATTCCAATATACCTGAGTGGCTAGCACACATGCTCATTTTCTTACTTTCAGTGCCTTTCCTACTGTGCTAATTAAGGAGAGACGACTATGCGAAAAGCGAGTTGCAGTATATCATGCTAACCATCCTAGTCTGTCTCTTGTTTTTTGCTCCAATTGGTTATATTACCTAACAACAGAGTATGAGTAGTGGTAATAGCCACCACCATTAGCACAACTTCCCATTGAGATGACCCATCTCGGATCGGGCATTTGATCGTAAACTTTTCTAAGAGCAGGAGCCATTTTGTTTGTCAAGGTGCCAGCAACAATCATGACATCTGACTGACGAGGTGATGCACGGAAGACCACACCATATCTGAAACCACACACTATCATCATTAACATTCTCAACAAGAGGGATAGCAAGATAAAAAAAATATATCAATTGGCTTACCTGTCCATGTCATAACGAGGAGCAGCAATGTGCATCATCTCTACGGCACAGCACGCCAAACCGAAAGTCATGGGCCACATAGAGCCCTTTCTTCCCCAGTTCAGAAGATCATCCAATCTAGCCACTGCAATCTCTGCAAGATTACTGGCATCTTGGAAAGGAGAATACGGGCGTTTTTCGTTTGGCTTCGGGGCAGGTAAATGAGTTTGACGGACCTGGTCTACTATAGGAGCAAAGACACCTTTCTTCACCACTGAGAGAGCCTTGGGAGTCGCAGCTCCCAGTGCCTTGATAGCCTGCATGATTACCTGAAAATTACTTTGGTTATATTTTAATAGGCACAACAGATATCTTAAATGAGGTATGATAAAACATTACACAAATAAATAAATAGGAAACAAATACTGAAACTTACAAACTCGATTACACGAACTATTACTGTACACTTATAAAATAAAAATTTATACACAAAATTTACGTAAGAACATAAACGCGTTTGCGAAGTCTAAGTCTACAAGCAAATTTATGTCAATTGCGCGTAAATTAAACCATAGTGTTCCAATAAATTTGACATTACTTCCTAATCGGTGAAACTAAATAAATAAATAATAGATATTGTTAAAGTTTCTTTAAAATATGTACACATAAAAATTATATTTTAAGTATCTTGGTTTAAGTTAAAATCACTCTTAACTCTTACTGTATCATTCTTTGTAAACACGTCTATGAAAATAAAGTGTTTTTTTCTGTACAAAATTCGTAAAATGATAATGGATTTTAAATGGTATCAAATAATTCATAAACATAGAATTAACCAGAAACCGCCAGCGCGCCTAAAACTGAGGCAACTAAAACCACTCTTAAATGGAGTGGTTGCGCTTTATTGCGCTTAGTCGCTCTTTTGCAAGTAGCGCGTCATGACGTATTGTACTAATGCCAATTTTAATTGTAAAATGTCGTCTTGTGTCGTTCCTTCAAGCAAAAATGCTGCTGGACATACAAAAAAACAGGATAGGACCACATTTCATCTGCTAGTAGCTCTTTTAAAAGTGAATTTATTTAATTATTTAATTTATTTTACTTATTGTGATTGACTTGGAAAAGAGGGCGTCCATTTTGTAAGTGTTGCCAGTGTAGTCAAAAATGGGATCAACCGTGTAAGTATGGGGAATCGGCCCCAGACGTCAATTGATTGGCCAGATTTATTGGCCCAGATATAAGATGCTGATTCACCAAATATTAACCCTTAAATGCCACAGGTACACGAGAAAAAAAAATATTTTTATTTTATTTTATCTAAACTACAGAACCGATTTTTATGAAACTTGGATAGAATATGTAAGTAACTTAGGTTTAACAAACTGGAACAAATTACCTTGCTACTCCGCGAAACCAGTGCCGGGCTCGTGCAAAATAGCTGCGTCTGTGCGACACTTATATGTTCATGCAAAAACCCACCCTCCTCCGCTTCCACGCGAAACAACATATATCACACAGACTCAACTACACACCACCACCACTAAACACTAAAACTACACTATCGACGCGCGTTTCGCCTCTATACGAGGCATCATCAAGACCAAAAAAAAAATTTTGCTTGGGTGCTTTTGTTTTTTTGCAAAAATGTTGGCGGTAGGCGGGATTAAAGAAAAATGTTTTAGTTTGTCAGTACGCCATTCGTTCAAGTACCGAACGGTCGTACTGTTCGATCTTGATGATGCCTCGTATAGAGGCGAAACGCGCGTCGATCGTGTAGTTTTAGTGTTTAGTGGTGGTGGTGTGTAGTTGAGTCTGTGTGTTGTTTCGTGTGGAAGCGGAGGAGGGTGGGTTTTCGCATGAACATATATATATGTCGCACAGACGCTGCTATTTTGCACGAGTCCGGCACTGGTTTCGCGGAGTATTATTATTATTATATTATAGGCGAGCAGCATCATTGCTGATATGCCTATCTCAAAGTTCCACAAGTTATTTTAAAGTCTTGAGTAGCAAAGTAATTTGCTCCAGTTTGTTTATTTTGTTATTAATAATACCGATTTTTCTTTAAAAATGCCGTAGAGTTCTTGCCACTTCTTCTCACGGAGCTTTTAAAGTGGCAGATAAAAAATAAAATATTTGTATTTTTGGAAAGAATAATTAAAAAGATTTAGGCTTAGACTTTGAATGATGTTTTATTATTTGTATGACTAACTAAACTTAACTAAACGACTTTAAAGCAACTGGGTAAAATGATTGAATACTGGTTGTATACAACGTTAGTTAGTACCCTATGCCTTAATAGTTATATTTGTTAAATATTTTTAACAAGTGTCCTGGGTGGGTGCAATGTTTCCACAAAAAGTGTGGAACTGGTCACGAGCTGGCAACATTACGCGGGCGGGGGGCGGGGCTTGCGCGGGACGTGCGCTTTGTTTTTGGACACAGCGCCGGGTATGACGTTTTAGTTGAACGCGCCTTCTAGTTAATTCTATGTTCATAAATAAACCAAACAAAACAAAACAAGTCGTTTGTTAGTAAAAACTTCTCTAAAATGGCTGCAACTTATTTGTAGTCGTTGAGATGTAGCCGAGAGCCTAACATGCGGCTTTGCGTAACATGCGTGAAACAGACCATAGTTCCCAGCTGATAGTCATTGTTCTTGTCCTAGAATAAACTGTCAGAGTAGTGTCACGTCAACGTTCTATTCAAAATGTGCGACGCGAAAGCAAAGCAAAGGAATCGTTTCTAGTTTAAACTTAAACTGTTTGTAACAATAAAAATAAAATGTCTATACGTAAGGTAAGTTACAAAGTAAACTGACTATATTGATTTTATTTATTACATTTTCTGTATATCTTTTGTGATGTACAATAAAGATCTATTGTTGTTGTGGAAGTAGATTCGATTTTTGTTTACTACTGTATAAATAATGAGAATTTTTACAGGAAAAGAAGTGGTTTAAGCCAGTGTTCGATTTTGATGAGGCTGAACCCCCAAAAAAGACCAAGAAAAATAAAGATGACACCCTACCACACTCTAAGACACCGGTCAAAGTTGTAAGAATCTTTGTCTCGTCATACCTAATGTATATATCATGTGTTACTACATCATACTAGTTGATAAAACTGTCTGATTCTTACCAACTGCTCCAAATCTTTTTAAACATTTTCAGAACATGTCTGTCAAATCTTCTGAATCTACTCAAATCATGCCAATCAATCACAAAAATTGGATGAAGAACTTTGATCCGGTGACAGTGGAAGACTTGGCTGTTAATAATAAAAAGGTTCAAGAAATTGATGATTGGTTGAAGTCAAATATCAGTAGCAACAATAGTGAGATATTGCTTCTTACTGGTCCTGTAGGGTGTGGGAAAACCATCACAGTTCGGACAATAGCTGCGAAATATAATATTAAAGTAACAGAATGGATCACTCCCTTAGACATTGAAATACCTACAGAGTTTGGTATGACATCTGTGATTTTCTTTCTTGCTTCAATGAATCATAAATAAATGGTATATGTGCTGTTTTAAGGAAAATTTATATCAGTAATAATCATCAAGGGCTTTCACTTCAGGAGACTATGAATACAAAGAGAAACAATCTACAAAATTCCTTGATTTCATATTGAATGCTGCTAATTTTACATCCCTACTTGACAATAATAGCAGTAAATTAGTTTTAGTAGAGGATTTACCAAACACATTTATAAGAACTCCTTCAGAATTCACAGATGTATTACAGTAAGTAGTGTCTGATTGACTAGTGCTAAATTTATTTCAAAATATTAAAAAAAAATTTAACCTTTTTGTAATTTCAGCCAATACAAACAAAGAGCAAAATCACCAATAGTTTTCATTTGTTCAGAAAGTCATACTGATAGCAAAAACACTGCTGCACATCTTTTTACACCAAGCTTAAAAGAACAGTTCAAAATAAATCACATAACGTAAGTCTCTATTTTCCATTTCTTAACACTTTAACCTTCCAACTACATTTTTATCAGACGTGTTTGTATTGCCACCTATACCAAAACAAGCAGGTGGTAGGACCTTGTGTAAGGTCCGTCTGGATCGCTACTACCATCTTGCATGTGGAACCTGCCGATAAGCAGCAGTGCTTGCACTGTTGTTCCGAAATAGAGAGCAAGACAAACAATGCAATTAATGGCACAAGAGATATTCCATCTTAGCCCTCTGGGTTGGCAACACATCTGCAATCTCCTTGTGTTGCAGATGTTTATTGGCAGTGGTGATCACTTACCATCAGGTGACTCACTTGCTTGTTTGCCTTTCCATGTTGTATAAAAAACATTGTTTTAAACTGTTTTTTTGGTTTCTTTAAGATTAAATGCAGTCTCAGTAACAGGGTTAAAGGGAGCACTAAAACGGGTTTCAGAAATAATTAGTAAAAAGCATACTACAATGTACAACAAACCAACGGCTGAATTAGTAGACTGTGTTGTTAACTCATCAGCAGGTGATGTAAGATCAGCAGTGTTGAACTTACATTTTGCATGTTTAAAAGGTAATTATATACTCACTTCTTGTAATTACTTTTACTGGTGTCCTTCATTTGCTTATGACCTCTATACAGGCATTTTACAAAAGACTAAAATGATTCTTTGTAAATTGCAAATGCAGATGAGCGGAATGTATGCCCAAGGTTGTTGACGAGTATGGGCGCCTTAATAGCTTTCTCAATTTGCAGGATCATACCAAAGTATGGAGACAGATGTAGTAATAGAAAAAGAATCAAAAGGCAAGAAAACTGCAAATAGTAAAAAGAAACCACCATCTAGTAGATTTGTATCTTTAGGCAAGGACCAAACTGTCAGTATTTTACATGGGGTAGGCAGAGTTCTTAACCCAAAAGGTATAATTTTTTCTTGATATTTTTCTATCTGTATGTTGAAATTTTCTTTTAAATCATCAGTTTGTATGTTATTTTCAGTAATCATTAGTGAAAATGGAAGCAAACAGTTAAGTCATCCTCCAAAAGATATAATTGACCAATTTTTAAGCCAGCCCAGTTCATTTATCAATTTCCTCGAGGAGAACTACTTGAGCCACTTCTCGTCGATAGAATACGTAGCAGACGCTGCTCTAGGCTTAAGCGACGCTGATTTCATGCTAGCAGAGTGGCGGGTAAGACTTGTGAACCTTAAACTTTTCCGATAGGCGGCAATGATTTCTTCCAATCAGGTTACCGGTATACCGGTTTGCCTCGCTTACCTGTAAAAAAGTAACTCGACAGGCTAGTGGCGTAGCGTGGGTTTCAGCGGCCCGGAGCGGCAAAAAAAATTGCCGCCCTCTTATTTTGGCATTTCTATTTAAAAAACAATTTATAACATACAGTAATTCTAAAGAAATTTTCGGCAACTTTTTAAAAGGTATTATTATTTATTGTGAAATTTTGCCGCCCTCACTAGGCTACGCTACTGACAGGCGAACGAAAATGTTGATGGCCTGTGTGTTTTTCAGGAAAAGATGTGCCAGGAATATGGATTGTATACTTCAGTAGCTGGACTAATGTTAGCCAACAAAGCTCCTGTTTCTGCATGGAATCCTGTCAGAGGTCCAAAGACTATGAAGATTCAATATCCGTAAGTGTCAATCGGTACTGCCTATTGAGGGCTACTTATATGGTAGTTCTCGCATGAGAGTTACATTACGTCGCCGGCGACTGCGATTGATCTTACCGCGCAATGTGACGCGCATACGAGAACTCGCTCCATGTAAATGGCCCCCTACTTTGCACAGTTCATGATGATGGTTTTATCCGTGATAAAATCTAATAGCCTTCTGGCCAGCATTCTCCTACTTCCTACCTTGTTCTTTTCTGGTTTCAATGACAATTTTCTGCTTTCTGGCTTCAAAAAACGCGTAACGCTCGCCGGGAGAAGGGAACCTTTCTCTAGCACACCATAGTTTCTCTGTTGAGCCTGCATTATTTGTTTTTCGAAAACTGTAATCTTTTAATTTATGGTATATTGTTTCAGGTTGCCAAAAGAGATGCTCTTATTAGAACAGAACTATTTGTACAAAGGAAAAACACTAGTCGCTGATTATCAAACATACTGCAAAATAATCAGTAAAACTTAGGATAATTTGTATAATTATTGCAATAAAATAAAACTGTCCAAATTTAAATCAACATTTTATTTAGCCTACTTTCTAACAAAATTGGATTAAGGAATTGAAGCTAAGGCATTCTTTATTACTTGGTAACGGAACTAACGGACACGGGATCTTTGGATCTGGGGAAAGTAAAAAAGTTATTAGAGTCACAATTTATTTGAGTCAATCGTCTTTGATTATACAAATTAAAATTGGTTCTGAAATACAGAGCACTTCACCAATACTGTGTTCTTCTAGAGTCGCACTGATCACTCACTGTTCAGTTCCCATTTTGCAAGCTTTTACAACGAGAAATTTTAAGTTAATGTTGTGATAAGATATCCATTGCGTTCATGACACTATACTTACCTTCTGTAGAGCCTCTACACTCCGACGTACAAAAAGAATGGGAATCGGGTTAATACTTACCTTGCGAGACGCTTCTGGAATGTGTTGTGAAGAGATTGGATAAAATCATGGTAAATTCTTCACCTGAGGTCACCAATGACAAGAATTTTACTATTTCATTATTTGGTCCTCGATGGCCTCATGAATCTATGACACCTCTGAACAAGCAAAATATTGTAGGACACGGGAGAAAAATGTACCATGGTCTACGAAACCAATCCTGCAATGTGTAATTTGTATCGTTGAATGACGAAGGCGTATGAGCGCTATGTGCATGTGAGGAGTGAGAGCGAGTGTTGGCGGGGCGGGGATTATCGGGAGGAGGAGGACGAGGACCTGGAGCGGCGGCGGCGCGGCGCGGGGCGCGGCGAGCGCGAGCGCGTGCGCCGGCGCCGCGGCGGCGAGCGGCGGCGCGGCGGCGGGCTGCGCCGGCGGTACCTGCGATCAACGTCCATTATCAAAACTCTTGTTGCCGTTTCCGTTCGTAACCTTTTCAACGCTAAATTAAATAGAAACGCCGTCATACACGTCAAGCATGGTTGGTTAGGAACGCAAATTTGAATTTTACGCCAAGTTGTGTTTCTTTCGTTTTGTACAGTACGGACTGACAGATATGTCAGTCATTGGCATAGCAGTTGTGGTGTTGATAAATATTCTTAGCATAGAAAAGGTTGAAACTACAAATGTGGACTACATAATAAAAAATAGGTATCACAACTCAGACTAAGTTCTACAGTACAGTTGTGGTCACTTATTGCTGAGCCACTTTCTCCCTTTATTGGAATGTCTTCTATATTAGGCCTTATCCCATTTCTATTTGGAATATTCTCTCCTAATAATACGCATGAAAGAAATGTAGGTAATGTGCATTAACATGGATATTAAAGCATAAGAACGAATGCTGATCTAAGAAAATAAAAACAGAAATAAATTCAATATATTATGAAAAAGCTATTTAAATAAGTATGCGCCGGCGCCTGCCAAAAACCTGCAAAAATAGTTACACTTCCTAAAGACAGTATACCATAAATAACATGACGTCACTCTGGTCACTTTTTCGACAGTGTCAATCAGTTACAGTTTTAATGATACAAATAGTCTAAAAACAATCTGATTTAAGTTTCTGTATGTTCATTATTGTAGTACTTGGTGAAAATTGCAGTTCATAATTTCAGAGTTGTTATTAGGTTAGGTTAGACGGCCATATAAAACACAGGTTTTATATGGCCGTCGGATACTCCCCTAAAGCTAAATTGACAGAACGTTAGTAATATCATTTCGCTTACGTCTTCATTCTTTTATGCAATCATCATGCGTAATCTCAAGTGAAGTGAGTGAAGCGTTTTAGAAAACCTACCCGAAACCTCCCTCGAACCGGTAAAACCTACCTACCGTACAATAGTCTCCCGGCGTGTCTAATGTCAAAGCCATCATTGGCAAAATCCATTTCAACCTAGAGATGGGAAAGCCATACAAAAAAAAAGTGAACAAACCGTGGCGGCGAGTGTCTGCGCATGGGGGCGTGCCGCGGCGGCGGCGGGCGCGGGGAGGGGCGGCGCGGGCGCGACGGTATCAGCACCGGCGCTGCCGTTATCTCCTGCCCGTCGATCTGCCCTGCAAATGTTCATAGAAAGCTGTTTTAAGACCATATATTGCTTGAAAAAAGAAATCGCTACTCTATGCGGTGGCCCGCCTAATGACAGTGAAACTGTATTAAAATCCGTAGCATGGTTTTGACGGAGGAAGCGGTCGAAAATATGCAAACAGACAGGAATGGATAGCAACTTTATTCTATGTAAAGATAACCTTCCCCACCAGTGATGGCAACAAGAAATCAATATCATCAAACTTCATGTCCTGAGACAATGTTTTTCAAAATTTGAATCGCAAGCAGTCGGTGGGCAGCGAAAGTTTCAGTGTTTTAATTTTAACATAGTCTTCCTTCTCTTGTATCACTAATAACATATGATAAAATATTAAATGAACAATATTCAGAGTCTAAGGAGGTCTAGATATTTTGAATCGTGTGAGGGTTGCAAGGTTGCAAGATAAGTATAGTGAGGCACTTAAACTAAATACTGGAACTATAACAGAGCAGTTCTTGAAAAAGGATAATTAATTGATCTTGTTGACATTAAATTTAAGCCTACCTTCATGCAATACTGTTTTAAAGTTCTTAACACAGTTGATAATTACATGCAGCAGAAACATTTGTTAATTACCTCCATCCATGTGCTTCATGGCGTTCTCAGCTTCGTCAGCGTTGGTGAACTCCACATAAGCGTACCCGCGGCCATTATGTGGGTGTAGGCGGTCCATGGGGAACTCAACTGTCTTCACAGTGCCATACGTCGCGAATATCTCTTGGATGTGGTCCTTTGTAACGTTCATTGTCAAACGTCCGATGTGGATACGAGTGGGGCGCGGGGGCGGTGAACGCTCTCTCTTTTTCCTAGCTGGAGACCTAGGAAATATTTTTTTTTTTATAGAATTTTTGGGGCTATAGCTATAAGTGTGCAAAATATTGCAATTCTTTTTAAACATTTGTATTTTCTATGCAAAAAAAGTCTCCCTTTATCTCTTTTAAGTTTACCAGGCTAATAGTATGAAATAATGGAAGTTTATGTAAATATAACAATATGTCACTCAACTAATCCAATTACAGTCGTGAAACTAATTGTGGATTTAAAAAAAATTAAAGGAATAAAAAAAATTACAAGCTTAGTTTTCCGATCTGATATCTTTCTTTTCCCCATAAGGTTGTTTTGATAAATACATAACCACAAACAGTGTGTGGAGGTATAACATAACATACTTGGCACACATGTCATATTTGCACTTGCCCGGTTTTTATTACCTGTCATGCTTATCCTTGCTTTTCGACTTATCATTGGCAGAAGGTGCAGATATCTTCTTTTTGTCCCCGATTGGAGACCTGTCTCTGATTTTCTCCCTGTCTGGTTCCCGACGATCCTTCACTGGACTCTTCTGTGGTGATGTCCTTCATTTAACATTTTAAGTGACATTTAATACTTTTGTAATACAAAATATACTTTAAATAGTGTTGCTTTTGCTCTAAATTTTTAATGATGGTTCAAATATTCTCTCCTTTCACAAAACAACGCCAAAATTAATTCATTATACTATTGTATCAATTAACATCTCAAATTACAAACATAATTAGTAATATAATCGTTATCTATCAATGAGATATCTAATGCAAGCCCTCAATAATATTAGTAAAATTCTTGATTCCCAGGTTCAGGGATGTACTGTGTGTATGTTTTGAGTGTCGTCTGGTCATAAGTCATTAAATAAGTTTTTTATGAGAATCATTCTATTGCCAAGGTGTACAAAGTGCAATAGAACAGAAAATGCCCACTTTTAAATGATATTTGACTAGACAAAAGGCCACCATCAGAAATATTTGGCTCATTTATGCCTTATTAATGATGCAGTTAGTGCATTGTTAAGTTCTCCCTTATCTGAAAGTTTGATGCAGATAGATTTGTCAAACACTACTTTTACACCAGGAAACCCGCCAGTGTTTAGGGAAGTATTTCATGAATTCTCTCTCTCCTCATTAGGGTGGCATAGTCACACAAGTGGACTAGAGACTCAATAAATTTAAAAAAAAAGATGTAAATGAACTAGGCTATAAGTAGCTGGATACTCACTTCTTCTTGGCCCTGGAACGGTCATTGCTGCTGCTGCTGGAAGAGCTGGATGAAGAGGACGAACGCGAGGAACTACCAGAGCTACTGGACGATGAGCGAGACGATGAACGGGATGAGCTGCTGCCTGAGGAACTGTAGATGTAAATATTAGTGTCAATTTAGCTTCATGTGGTTAAAATTCAAATCAGTATTGAACATCAAAGAGTAGGAACATGTCTCATTTAGTTCAATGATTTTTGTTGTTCATAAAAGTACCCATACACAAATGATATCCACTTAATACTCTGCGAGTGTGCCAGAACGACTGAAAGATCTGATTCTTAGACGTGAAAGAAAGAAATATTAGTCATAAATACTATATCTACAATTTGTTTGTAGGCAGGTTTAATAATTATAATGGTTTAATTGGTATTTTTTCTATACGCTTATGAAGCCTTAAAATGAATGGTTTTATTAAATTATTATTACTACTGCAAGAATGGATAGTATTACTGGCACCGGTGCTAATCGGAATATAGTATAGCTAGTCTACATGCAGCTACAGTTAGACATGTTTGTAGCAATTTTGCAAATATGACAGTTTAAGTCGTTCCTAACCTAAAAGCATCTCTGACTGTTATCCGAAGTTATTTTTCATTAGAACGTGCGTATTAACAACTCGTACCTGCCGCTGCTATCGCTACTGCTGGATCCCGATTCATTTTTCTTCTTTTTATCCTTTGGTTTCTTCTTTTCTTTATCTGATGCGGCTGAGGGAGATTTATTCCGAGCCCTAAAAATACATTTTCATTTATTTAACTTCTCACTGTATAACACAGAAATAACATCTATTGTTTTAAATACTTACATTGTCTTGCAAAAATCAACAAATTAGCAAATTACTTAGGTTAGATAAAAACACTATACTCGCGTCCTAAACTCAAGCATCCACCATCTTTATTTTTATTCCCTACCGACCGGTGGCGGGCAGTGTCCTTATTGGCCAACGTTTTGTAATTTTAAAATTTCGGATTCTAGCTAATTTGCACACTTTGAAAAGCGCACACTCACAAGCGGGTCCATCAATGCCGGCTGACATGTATAGTCATTAAGGTGGATTTACAATGCAAAGTAGCAAGCGTTAAAACGCATATATCGCCTAAACGATCTAATTGATCGAAACGAAAAAATCGCTGCGTTTTTATTGTTTGTAACTTGCATTGTGAATCCACCTTTGCGTTGGCTATTTAAGAAAGAGATAACTTAAGTATGAAATAAAGAAAACTTAAGAGAAAGTATACCATGAACTCGGTCCAGTGCACCTTCCGATTGTACTATTTCTTCCATGCAAGTCATCTAAATAATAGGACAGTAGATAGCACGAAGATAGCGCTGCAAACAATTTAAAAACAGATAGTAAATTGGGTAAGCATAGATTTTATAAAATGTATGGGGAAAGCATTCAAATGCGTACATTACTTTCAAAAATTATAGATGACGCTGTTTTTATCGTAGCTACGTCTCAAGAGATGGCGACAGCTACCCCAAGAAACACGCATTGCAACATCGAGCAGTGTTTATCAAATTGTACAAAGATGGCGCTATTCAGCAGAAAGTAGAGTCAAAATTCTACGAGAAAACCATGAAACACAAGCAACTATAATAAATATGGTAGAAGTAAATGCAAAGTTTTGTAGAAGACGTTTACGTCCGTTGACGTCCTTTTTACATAATATACTAGTGTAATAACGACGTAAATGCAATGTTTTCTGGCTGTCATAAAGCGTCTTTATCTACACATATATCATAAATGCTCTATAATGCGTTCAGAAACCGTAGGTAATGACCAGCATTAAAACAACCAATATTATTATAAGAATTTTTCTAATTTGTTTCTATATTTGTTCGAATTCATTTTTTATTACATTATTTTAATGTGTACAGTCTATAGATATTTAATAGGGACCTAGCACTAGTAGCTAGTAGCAATGCAGGTCATTGCCCTATGGCTTCTGAACCCATCATAGAGTACTTATGATATGTGTGTAGATAAAGTAATGTACGCAACTGTACATAATTAGGTCTTAAAACACTCGTGTGATCCTATTATGAAACTCGCTGACGCTCGTTTCATAAAACCACACTCGTGTTTTAAGACACCTCATTATGCAACAGTTGCATAAAATACTATTGTTGTAATAGAGCTGAGAATCATGTCATGTTACATGTATAACGACAACAAGTGATACGACGTGGTGGGTAAATGCCGGTAATATTAAGTTGTAGTAGCACAAGTTACTTAAACGATCATTTAAAAGTAACGGTGCTTCGTTATGCCTATTCCTACATAATATACCTACCCAGTAAATTTAACATAAGAATTATGGCGAATAATGGCTAAGTCTAGTTAATACGTTCGTCTATTTCATTCGAAATTAAGAGGATTGTATATCAAGCGCTCTTTAAACAAACTCCTCTAAACCCCTTACTTGGGTACCTAGTTATAGCCATTATTTTCTAGTATTTTGTAGGGATGCCTTAGAACGGATTTGAAGGTAAAATTTTTTATTCTATTTTCTGAACTTACATTTAAAAATATCAACAGCAAAATACTTATACAAATGTATTGTGCCATGTCACACAAATTCCTGCGTTTGGTGCTCAAATATACGGAAACCGAATTCGGAAATTGAATCAGCAAACCGAACTTTGTTTACGATAAATGTTAGTAGTAAGTACTTAAACGCCATAAATGGACAACATTTCATATTTTCTAAGACTATAATTTGATTCGTTCTCTGCATTCTGCTTGGAAAGAGAAAGACGCTGATAGTTTAAAATTTTCACTAGGATTAATAATTAATTTATTACAAATTTTTAAAGATGTGCTTATTCTAAAAGGGCATAACTCCAAATATAAGCAACAATAGATCCATAACTACGCATCTCGTACACAAAGCTTTTCAGTCCCTGTCAAACTAGGAAGGATGCGTAAAACGGCTAGTTAAGTCTGCGGGTCAGTTTAATAGTAATAAGTTATCAAATTGGACGCCAAAAGGCTAGTTGTAACGCCTGTTAATATTGTCTTTTTTTATTATATTGAGGCTTTAGTGCATTTGTGTCCATATGCTAGCCTATTATCAATGATAAAATATTTTTTATATTGAAACAATAGCTTTATTAATACCAAGCAAGCGGCTCTATACGTTTCTTCGGCTCCACGCACGCAAAGCACGCACTCGTCCCAAAAGTCCAAGACGCGATCCAAACAATAATAATTACTGCCTCTGCGCTATTTATATAGATACTTACCTCTATAAGTGATTTTGACAGTTTTTAGTGAGAATCTTACCCTATTTGTAGGTATAGTTATTAAACGCCATCTTATCCGTTGAAGTTATTTACATCGTCTATATTCGATACCGATCTTTCAGGATATTTTTTTTATTGTACTAGGAAACCTGCAGCATAAATAATTCACCTTATTTATCTTACAGAGTAAACACATAAGCTAAATCTTCTACTAGTAGTTTATACAATTGTTTGTTCGGAAGTAGGTACATACTTAGCACATGGAAGTACTACGGATAGACTACGTATGTATATGGAAGTATTATATTTTGTTGTCGCCTAAACACCTCGTTTAAGATATGCCAGCACACATTAATCACTCGTTTAATACTAGCACCAGTTGAGTGGCCGAAATGATTAGCTATAGGCCCCATGCCGGGCTACATGGCCTATACATTAGCGCTACTGAGCAACCCTTGTTGCATTATGGCCTCCCGACCCCCTCTCGACTATTCTACGGCCTTTCATTGCTTCCTGCCTATAACATCTCATTACGATCGTCCCCTAATATTTTTATAGCTAAAGCATTTACCCACGACTTTGTAAAAAACTTATTTTTATAGCTCAAGTTATATTTTATTGGAACTTGAAAGGATGTTTGTTGTCGCTTTGTCTCGTCGTACCGGAGATTGCTCAAGTTGAAACATATTTATTAACATACTATGAAAGTATCTAAAATACTTTATTGTATGACCTTTGCCTGAGTTTCTACGTTTGTATTATCTTACTGCGGTGTTTGTAGTATCTTGCGGTAACTGCGGGCTTTGCGGGTGGTAGGACCTTGTGCAAGGTCCTTCCGGATAGCTACCACCATCTTGCTCGTTAATTCTGCCGCTAAGCAGCAGTGCTTGCCCTGTTGTGTTCCAGCATGGAGAGCACGGCAGCCGGTGTAATTACTGGCATTAGATAAATAATTCCATCTTAGCCCTCTAGGTTGGCAACGCATCTGCAATCTCCTTGGTGTTGCGGGCGTCTATAGGCGGTGGTGATCACTTACTTATTAATGTAGATATATATTTTTACATAAAACGTACACATTACGTACTATCAAAATCTTATACTTAATTGTAAATTCAGTTAAGTACAATCAAAATTCTAAATCGGAACTTGACAAAAAAACAAGTTCGTAAGCAATTAAAGGAGTCTGTTCGTACTCAATGCCATTACAATACGGATGAAACTTTAATGTTAAAATAGTTAGATAAATAAAAAAGTGTTTGTTTTATTATTTAAATGTGGTTTTTTTTAGGATTATGATTTGTCATCACATTTCCAGCGACCGACCTTTCGCAAGTACGTACTTATTCGTAATCCTATGAGTACCATATACCTGACCGAGCCCCAAAATAACAAATTTATAATTGCTTGATCTTTATTATTAACTAATTAAAATGAACCATCTAATAATTGCCATTCTCTAGAATGACTAAATAAACCTACGCAACGGGAAGCCTACGCTAATCTAAAATCTTACCTACTTACTATTACACTTTTTAGCGAAAAGAGGGATTGTATTTAATAGATTCAGGCGTTACTTTGCGGAGGTCCATTTCAACAAACCGGGAACAAAAACCCTTGCGGAGTAGCAAGGTAATTTATTCCAGATGGACTTGTATCTATTTTGCTGAGGTTTTACGGCCTGTATTTAGTTATTATCAAACCGCGATTAGAACAGCATAGGAGAGAAACGTCAGCATACTGTCATTTCATTGTTCATTCCTGCTGGCAAGTCAATAGTATCCTAACGTTACTCTCCAATGCGATTGTAATCGCGGTTTGATAATAAGGTTTTTCCGGACTAGTGTGGTATGTTTTATGGGTTCCATAAGAGCTTGAGAAACCAAATAAATGGATAGTTTATGACGCACCCTGCATTATATTTTTAGCAACAAGTATTGTTTACTATGTGTCTCTACGTAAATCTATCACGATAACTGGAACTGAAAACATGTCAGTTCACACGAGTCGTATTACTTCCAGCTTAGTTTTCCGATAGCGGGCCTTTATGGATTTAGAGAGCTTACAACTCCCGGGGGCGATATTTAATTCGAGTTTTATCTTCGTAATAATAATGTAGCACCATAAAAATACTCGATCATGATGTTAATTTTATAAATATTATATTGTAAAGTCAGCAGCCTCAATAATATTCCCGGAAGGGTAATAGATTGTTCCAAATATAGGTGTACAGTGTGTATAAGGTGAAATTCCGTCTTACCAGGTTATGTGTGTTGACTGACAAAGCTTGGACCTCGACGTAACGAAAATGTTGAATGAGAAGCAAAATCTTAACTCTTTCACTCCCTAACAATCACAGGCCTAACGAAATGCAACAGGGGTACTACGTAGACTTTGCAGTTTTTTAAAATCCATCGATGGATCTAAATATATGGTGATTTAAAAAGGCACTAATTTTGTATAAAAAAACGTGACGCTTTTGCATCGGCATTGGCGCCGATTTCACGTGTTTTCGATATCCTGGGAACCTGTTCAAACACGTACAGGTAGCTTTCTAAAATTAATTTAATAACAAATTATTTAAGAACATTAATAGCATCCTTAAACTTGGACTAGGTTGGTCACAGTGCTTTAATTTCCATTATTTGCGGGTGGTAAGACCTTGTGCAAGGTCCATTCCGAATCTCTACCACCATCATCGCTAAGCAGCAGTGCTTGCACTGTTGTGTTCTGACATGCAGAGCAAGACGGTTACTGGCACAAGAGGTATTCCATCTTAGCCCTCTGGGTTGGCAACGCATCTGCAATATCCTTGGTGTTGCGGGCGGTGGTGATCACTTTACCATCAGGTGGCCCACTCGCTCGTTTTCCTTCCTATGTTTTATATAAAAAAAGACTTGAATGCAAGTGTACATATGTATATGTGTCCTAGAATCATTGATGGGCGAATGTATATGATGTTTGTATAAGATGGATCCTAGCGGAAGGGGGAGGACGAAACTCATAGAACGACTGTCGTAATACTTCCTGCTCGTGGTTGTTTTCCACATAGCTGCTTAGGTACCTACTATCTACTGTACAGTAAACTTTTCGTAGCTACCTATAAAATTAAGTATATATCTACGTTCACTGCCAAGTTACCTTTATGACTGTTTGCAAGTTATCTTATTAATCTTCACATTTCCCACTATCGTCATTACGCCGTCGACTGAGCAATGAAGGCTGTGAGTATACTAGTAAATGTATATACCTTTAATTTCAAGGGACACAACCAAGAGTGTCGCTAGCCAACTAGCCCGGCATTTGCAAGCTTGCTTGGCACGTTGGAACTCGCTGCAATAAGTGTTTTGACTGACAGTGGCCCCCTCTGTACCCCCTTCTGCGACGCCTAAATGATATGATAACTGCTAGGAAAAGACCTCGGAATGAAATCCCCAAGAGCGGTCTTTTCTTGGTACAAATTACCTTCGTTCTTTAATTTTGTAATATACATACTCTCCGCTGAGCAACTGACAATGAGCTCTCAATTAGAAACTAAAAATACCAAACCAAGCTGTATAGACAAGACCAATTAATCTATAGCTTTTGTACAACTTTTGCAGGTAAGAATTAAATTCTCCTTATTGTTTCTGTGTATTCTTGGATGGAAGATCTCGTACACCAATATAGAATAATTACTTGTCTGGTTATTATTTTACAACATGAGCTAATGAACACTGGAGCGAAGCGGTGCAACGTTATATTTATTTTCTATTTCGCTGCCAATATTGTGTAGGATTGGTGGAAAGTCTTGAGCATTGGCTTAGGTAACTCTACTTCATTTAGAAAACCCTTATTTATGTTTTTCGGTGTTTACTCAATAAACGAGTATCTCATACATTGGCTCGTAATTCATTGCGACCACGCTCCCACGTAAGAGCGTCGCCCCGGCGACAATTGTGGACATTAAAATGTCATCCCTTATCCCTTCAATAAAAGTAGATACACCAAAAGAATCATGTAGGAGGCGCATTTTGCAATGCTGAAAGTTATTTTAGGCTACTTTGTATACACTAGGTACTCGCTAGGTTACCATTATATGTAAGTAGAATGAGAATTATAGTGTTAGGGTCTGGAACTGAACAAAGGTCTTTCGCCCTGAGGGTGCTCGAGCGGCGGTCGTTGCCCGGACACGGATCCTGAGATCCTGAGGTATTCGCCTCTTTTGGCGAAATCCGTCAATGGATTATCCTCACTTAAAAAAAAAAGGGTCTGGAACTGAACTGAATTGTACATTTATTTGCTATTTAATTACATGCTCTAATGGTGGTCTCCGTAACATTGTAATAATTGTAACTTGTTAAACGTTTTTTTAAGTATGAATTACGCGAACCATTCATACAATTTTGTTTTACGACAATTCATATTACGGGTCGCTAACTATTCCCTGAGCGATGGGTAATTTTGACCGAAGAGTCTTCCAAAGACATTGAAATTGTTTTTATTTCCTCGCAGTAGTTGTGAAAAGCACTAACTATGTAATGTCTCAAGTAAATGTAACTACAATAAATAGATAGACTCCTTTCTCCGAGTGCCTCTTCTCCTTTGGCAGACAGAAATGAAATTAAAAACCGAAGATAAAGATGTTTTGCATTATTCTAATTTAAATGTTTTAGTATTTCTCGAAAAATTATACTAGACATTTACTCTCCGCTTTTTTAAGGTATATTTCTCCGAAATGTGGACACTACAACTTTTTAATATTCTAAATAATATCTAGAAATATATTGGATTATATTTTTACAAAGCGCAAAAAGCGCTAAAGTAGTTCATTAATTAAGGTTGATGATTATGTTGTTATTAAACTAGGATCTGATGAGCTATAATCGCCCGTACTAGCCGATAACTCTACAGTCTATTTTAACATTACATTAAAAACTTTTGAAATGAATCGTTTGGCTTCTGTTTTATTTTTCCCTGCGCTATACAAATGAGCAATGCATAATTTAATTAAAAAAATTATCGTATCATAGCTATATTATATTAAGTAAAACTATATTATACAAATATATAATACATACTACCTATTGTTTATTGTTTATTGTTGTTTCGTTTTAATCTCATCAGGTGACCCACTTGCTTGTTTGCCTTCCTATTACTTAAAAAAAACTATTTAAACACACAAAGGGCTGCCACTTACGCAGGCACGTGTTTTGTTTATACTACTTCTATTTTTTCTTATTTATTGTATATATGTAATGTGAAACGGAATTCAAGTTTCATTTAGTTATTACTGGCATAAATGGTATAGCGAGACTTGGTAAAGCAAGCAATCGTTAAGCAGGATAATGGTTCTAGTCCTTTCTGATCCGGTTCCCTGCCTGTATCATCTTCTCTTCGGCCTTCCCTCACCACTTTTCTGCCTCAGAAAAAACCTCCGGTGGGGACTTAATCGCTTTAGAAGCTCCGAAGTCTCCTGAATTACAAGGCCCTGCCTTCAAACTTATCTACAGGATTTTATTTTAAAATATATATTTAAAATATTATACTATATATTAATAATATTATATTTTATCTTAAAATATATTAATAGGCATTTTAAGATAATTATCTGATTGAAACAAATTTTACATGTATATTTAGTTGTCGTATCACCTGGGCGGCAAGAGCTGATGTGAAGCATTGTCAGTAAATGTTGACCCTTCACTGTCTAGCAAACCGTTGCTATATACCAAAGCTAACGCGACAGAGTTTATTTTGATGAGCATTTTTTTCAGACTACTCCAGTGAGATGGATGAGACATATGAGACCCATAAAGCGACAGGGAAAAAAAAGTTTATTTTGCCTAAGTAGCAATCCTGACAAATAAACACAACGTCGATATGCCATAACGAACAGTTTTTATACGTATTTCCACATGCGGAAAATGCGTGAAAGAAAAAATACACCTATTTAGTTTCCCGGAAAACCAATATCTAACTTCTGCAAGGGACATATTGCTTTCACATAAATGAATGCATTGTGACATTTGGAATAAATCTATCTTACCACTAAGCTCTACTGATATTACAACAATTATCTACAAATATAATTTAGAAAAGTCTGAACAGGCATAAACTTAATAGAATATATTAAATAAAATCGATGCTTTTTAATTTTCAGCTGGTTTAGCCCATAAAACGATTTGTTTTGCAATAATATAAGTAATTGCGGTTTTATTAACAAAATAAAAATAAACTAACGTTTATAAAAAAATGGGCCCCCGCGGTAAGCTTTCAGAAAATAGATTTAAATATTAAATTGCTCCTTATCTGCGCCGCTCCTTTGGGACAAAATCAAGCAGTAAGATTCACAATGCGGATACCTACTTACATACAAAGAATTAAAAAGTTTCTGTTTAGTACACAAAGCCACAAAGTACACAAAGTAGAGAAGATTTAATTGTAATTGATAATTGACGTAAAACTTAGAACTCGTCGTCATTAAATGTGAACAAAACAAACAAATTCAGGTAGTACAGAAATGTTAGTACCAAAACAACAATAATAATAAGGTATTATTGCTATAAGCATTTACTTTCATGCAAAAGTTCCGTATCTTTAGTTTTTGCACTTAGAACTTATTAAAAGAGAATTCAAAAGTTTAGCACCAAACAAGCAGAAACCTTATCAGTTGAAAACTTCATGTACGATGATTGCACGTTATAAATTATTGATGATGTCAATGGGTAAGTACCTGGGATTATCCGAGTAGTTATTATACATTGTTAGTAGACACGACGTTATAAAATTAGTCTTGTAAGAGAGGCTATTTTACATTTTAATTTTAGTCTAATTCCTTCTGAAAATCAGCATCTGGTTTTACCGAGGCAATATGCTGACTGGGTTTTTGGGTTTTGGGTCTATTTAATACAATACCAAACCATCTTTATGATATTTTATTCAGCCCATGATATGTATATTTATGTACACTGTGTTGAGTTGTAAACAAATCTTCTAAATAGCATTTCTGAATGGAGGTCATTTCAGCTTCACAATGTTTTCAAATATACTTAGTATGTTGTAATGTGTTGTTTTCTCTGTGTCTTTTTCAAGTGTTTTAAGCTGAATAAGCAATTTTTTTATTGTTTTCCTTCTTTTTTTCTTTAAAAGGTAAAGCCAAGCAGTCGGAGCCGCGGGCGTGTCCTCGTCTCGAGCAACGCTAACGTTGCTGAACTCCGCGCCCTTATAAAGGCTTGGGCGGTACACTTCGCCCTAAATAGTCCGGAGAGCTTACGCGCGCCGCTACTATCCACCGTACGTACAATATTAACAAATAACCTTATAAAAGTTGTCAAAATTCTCGCTGGTTAGTTAACTCTCGAATAGTTCGAATATAATGGGTAATCGTAAGTATTTTTTATCAATTTGTTTTTGTTTGTTTTTCATGCAGTTATTAAAGTTAGGGGTACAAAAAAGTTCTGTGAAAGTGTGTACTTGCTCAAAGTCTTAGTTTTGTGTTGTACAAATAAATATTTGTGCTAGTGTGTGTGAATCTGTTGGGTGTTAAAATGTATTATTTTATTGACGTAAACAATGTTTGTACTCTCCGGAACACGCAAAACAGAGAAAAGGTTTCGTTAAGTACCTATTTAAAAAGTCATTAAATTCATCTGAAAATCGTTTCCGATATTCGATATTTTCAAGTAATTGTGGAAATAACCCTTCCTTCTGGCAGCAGTTGGGTAAAATAAATCGAATATAAAGAACCGTGGTAATCGCATTCATAGAATGTAAAATATATTTATATAAGTAAAAAAATGAGCATAATAAAAAATACTTTAATAAAAAACAAAAAACAGTGCAGTCTCATATCTGCTGTGATAAATAAATAAAAATCAAATTAAAAAGAGGAATTGAGAATATCCTCTTTTTTGGAGTCAGTAAAGCATTGAAACAAAAAAGTAGACTAAAGTTGTCCACAACTATGAATATAGTAGTGATCTGATTAACAAAAATTCTGAAAATTGAAGAACCCTGTCGCAATAATGATAGCAAAATATTAATTACCTTGTTCTATCTCTTAACAATACGTACTATATAGATTAATACATTTAGCATATATAAATTATTCCTGTAACAGTATGCATTGGTTGTGAAGAGTCATATTGTCATTTATTTTGTAAAGGTTCTACAGTGGACCTGGATTAAATTTAGTTGAACGTTTCTAGTATTTAGTGTATTTTTATGTATAATATATATTTTTTAATTTTTATTTTGTCCTATCGTAGCGGAAGATATTTATTCACTGTCCTTGCGATAGGTACAACGAAAAATTCTAAAACACGTGCTTTGCGCCGTCTAGCCCTGTTTTACTAAATAAATTTGAGTAATAATCGCGACATTTATATATCAACTCAGTTTTCAAATCGTGTTGGCGTAACGAATTCGTAAATTTTGACGTGAGCTAAATTTTTGTGCATTTGCGTCGTGTAGGTTGAGGTCATCGACCAATAAGTTTTTATTTAGATAGAACATACATCGGTACTATAAAAATCTCATATTTAATTAAAAAATCCCCCCATTCCCCCGCATATCCCCGCATTTCCCCCGCTCGAGGCTGCACGGCCAGTATAAGTATTTTGTTAACTTTGTAGACGTGAAATATGTACTTATAAGTAGTACCTACCGACTCGTGTAATGATCAAACATTCTGACACAAAGGTGGGCGCTCATTATACGTTATGTATGAACTTTCAAAACAAATCGATCATAAAATAATATGATGCATTATATTAAATGTTTGTAGGGTTTCGTCGCCAAAAAGCAAGAACCGGTATCCTTGTAATTTCGTCCTGTACGTCGGTTTGTCCGTGTGTTCGTTTGTTCACAGCCATTTTACTCTGTGATTTTTGGGACTTTAATTTGTTTTTGCCATTATAAAGATAGTGTGTCTTTTATGTAATGCAACAGTACAATGAAGGAAGTAGTCCGTTTTTAATTAAGGGTGGCACTCCATACACGTAACTGTGGGACCAATGATCTTACTGCACACATCCATACGAATTGTTCTTAAAAATAAGAATAAATATTATATGTGTTTAGTAGTACGTATAGTTTACAAAAAGTCATAAAATGGTACTTAAGTAAATAAGTTGACTGTGACATACAGACGGAAGGATAGCTGCACAGACGGACAAAATGAAATAAAGACCTTTATTGTGTTAAGTTTGGGCCCGGGAGTTAAAAACTAGACTGAATCACATAGCAGGATACGTTATTTATCGCTTCAACATTATACTTTTTTGTTTGATTTTTACCTCTATATATAGCGATTGGGCGCCTTTTGTGTAATAACTCTACGGCACCATAATTCTGATGAAGCTGAATTGATGATGAAAATCAGGGATAGCTACTGAGTGAGAAGTCAAAGTGAAAATATCTTTATTCAGATTATATCTTCATTAAGATTAGACTTGCAGAAAGCACTTTGAATGTCAGAAAATTTACTAATAGTTTGGAAAAACCTCGGATTAGAAGATACGGCACGAAATAAAACATATTTACAACTACCTTTTACCCGTTGTTCGTTTCAAATATGTAGAGCGACGGTAGCGTTACGAGTAGGATATCTATTTCCTTGAATAAAAAACGAATGACTCACAAGAGCCCATATTATTAATAAAATTGCTCTACTTTCCCTTTTCAAAGCTTCTAGCAAAATTTGCAATTAGCAATCTTGCAATTTTATGGAGCAGATCTCCATTAAATGAGGCCGTACGAAACAATGGTACCTATTAAATTAAGCGGAATAGACCAACGTACCGTCGCTAAAAATATGGCAACTAACTAGCAGACTGTCTTATTTCTATGACTGCAAAAGCAGCAGATCTCAACCTACTAGCTATTGCTGTGACGTGAGATTCTTTAACTGAAACTGAAATTCGCTTTAATGGGTATAGTAGGTGTAAGGTGTAACAATGAGGCTCGTGAGGAGATCGTTAATGTTTTTTAATACCACCATGACAGCAAACGTCTGATGGTATACAATTATCGCTTTCTACTTATCATACCAGGGGGCCAGCACCCAAACTTTTTCGATGACATAAAGCATTTATTCCGGTCTAACCAGTATGCGTGTGCGAGACGGACCAAAGAGTTTATGTGCGCGATAAACGCTAGCGTGCTATAGCAGAAGTACTTATCACTCGCTCGTTGAATTTCTTTACCATGATGGTGGCAACAGCCATGAGGCTTACGCGATGGGATCAAATTACTGCCGTTGTAAGTATTATATATGAAGTTAGTTTTCAATTTAAAAAAAGTAACTTAACTTTCAGAAACGGAACTAACCCAATTAACACGAACCGCATGCATAGAAAGACTATAAACGTCACAATGAAAAAAATCTATTGTGTTACTGGTGCTCACGTAAACCTGCTAAAAAAAGTTAAAAGCTAATTTTGTGTACGTAAAAACAGATATAGAAACGTCTAAACAGTACATAGTTTACGCTTCCACTTTGGTCTTTAATAAGTAAAGTTTTAAAGTACCTACTTTCATAGGGGCTATTTAATTAAAATAATAAAATATAGAGAGGACACAGAAAGTATAACTAAACACAAAAATAAATAAAGTATAAGCAGTACTTTACTGATATTCGCGGGCAACATAGTTGAAAGCAGAAGTTGATCGGTCAGTCCTCGGGGGCTCAGTATCTCTGAAGTTCGTTAACAAACATGAAGTTATAATAAACATCAAAACATGGGTTTCTCTCCGTAATGAATTTTGTGTTTATTTCTGTAGCGATTTGATTAATAAATAATTATGTCTGTGAAAATAATAACGCCAAACGGCGTTTTATGAATTTTGTGGCTAAAAGAATTTTCGCATTTGCTTTTACCACTTGCAAGGGGAGTTCACGTTAGCAGGGTCAGCGATTTTGATGAGTTTTGATGTGTGGGGGTCATAACTCTTAGTCGACCCCCTAGAGATTTTACCCTACTGGGTCTAAGTTTGCGAAATATTCGCAATCAAACTTTTAAATTTGGGCCCATGTGTTACATTAGAAAATGCCCAGAGGCTCTAACACGCTGGCTTTTGTCGCGGGCATGAAGAATAAAAGGCGTTCTTCTGAAATCTTAGCATTTTAGACCTAAGTTGTTTATTATGAAAATACAAATATAGTAAAAGTTACATTGTATAATGTAGAAAATAAATTTTGTAAACTTCTCTGTGCAGTTTAAAGTTAATAACCCATTCGTATTCGAAATAGATACTGAAATAATTAGAATATTACATCTAAACCCAAAAACGAATATCTCGTAACAGCATTTTATTTATAACATGTATTGCTTAAATGTCTCCCGACTGTAACGGACCCCTGTGTGTTCTCTAAAGAAAGTAAGTAGCTTGTCATCCAGCTATCAATAAAGCATTAAATTCCACCTTATGTGGGCTCAATTTTCGTGACCTATATAATAACGAGGGGCATCTATCATTCTATCATATTAATGATGTTTTCTGGTGCTCTTTTATAATAGTTTATTTATCCTTAGTATAAAATCATTTTAGGGTGCACTTCTAATTTGTAAATGATATTCAACCAAGCTATGAAAAAACAAAAGACAGGATCAGATCAATTTATTTTCTTTGATTTTAGCATTATATGTGTATGTAAAACTCTAAATACTAATAAATAAATAATAAAGAATAAATAGCACTGAGAACAAATTCTCTAACTGTAGTTGAAATTTGTGCCATAGTATATAGGTGTTTTCTGTAAACTGGTATAAAATGGTATAGTACAACAAAAAATATCATTACCATGCATATATATATGTGACTGAGGGATAAAAAAAAATGTACACATAATCGTGTGTAGGTACATAGCTGTCCAAAAATAATCAAATTATCATTAATTATTTAGCGTATAGGCTAAGTAATTAATGATAATTTGTGGCTATAAATATGCAGCCTATTAGACCTTAACTATTAGGCAAAAAAGGCCTCTCTCCAAAAACTCTCATGTGTGTAGTAACATATTCTGAAATCTTTTGATGTATGAGCGACTTTGGATTCCTGGTAACGCTTTAACGATTACTATGGCATATTAGCAATTTTACTAATGTTTTGTGTTGTATGCTCTTGATCAGGGCAGTGTGATGCGCCAGCAACAATGAGTGCGCTGCTGATGCTGCTGGCTTTGGCATTTGCCACGGCCGTCGCTGCACCCGCTCAGTTCTATGAAGACTCGTCGGTAAGGCCATCTACGACTATTGACTAACTAGATACGGTATGCTACATGATCGTATCTTTTCGCGCCTAAAGTAACGGTCATGATATGTACTAGAGATAAGTGATAGAAGTACCATATGTTCGAATGATACAAATGTGGCGGAACCACCTCTATGTAGTAACATGCCAATTAAGACGCGATTTCTTGACTTCTCGAGTTCTCGACCGCTTTTTTCTCGTCTAGAATAAGGGCAAATTTCACGAGAATTCCTGCTTCGTGAAATTAAGATGAGAAACCCTAGTGAAAAGGGCGGACTGCGTCACTTATCGTGGTCTCGGTCACCAACTTCACTGTCGTGATTTCTTAGTTCTACAAAGACTTGTTGGTACGGCTGATACAATCTACTATTACTGTTTTAATCAACGCAGTGCTATTGATTGTGTTCTCACTGATCATCGCCACGAACATGGACACCTAGCAGGTTTACAAGGTACTATTATTATCGAAGGCAATGTGCCAAAGGCTACGAGAGTGCCATTGATTAACTCAGATTCTTACTGACACTCGCTGTAGCTATCGTCACTCCAGCGCATTTTTATGAAATCTATATAAATTACTGGAACAACGTTACTTTTCAACGGTAAAAACGTGCCATTAAGGAGTTTGTGCAATCGAAATGGCTACGATCATCGCCGTGTTTACGCAGATAGAGGTGGTTCCAGTTTCATATTAACATAGTATCAAACTGGAACTTGAGTTCGATTTATAACTACCACCATAAGATTTGCAAGACAAGAGGCTCAACTCTTTTCTGAGAGTGACCATAGTAATTTACTTAAGTACTAAACAATTAAGGGTGGGGCAAGGAGATTGGAAATTATTAGCGAGAATGGTAAAAAAAAAGTAAAATTTTAATGGACCTTAAATCTGCCCAAAAATGAAATTATATCGCAAAAGCATTTCATACTACCGAAGCCAACCATACTAGCTTAATACATACTTCGGCAATATCCAGGAACTATTAGTTAAGTAGACATGAATAGATAGGAGGGTTGTAAGTTGTCAATCATTACATCACTCAGCTGACACCACTGCCCTCGACTTAAACGGTAACTTTCTGTGGGTCGAATGAGCAACCCACCCCTTGAACTTTCGGAGCTCATTTTTCCAGAAGCCAATATTTTAAGACTTTCTTTTATAGGTGTTACGATCGTATAAAATCTTGAAAGCCGTTCTCCTAATTAAGATTAAGCCGGGCGCTCGTCCATACAAACCGTTTGTGCATATAAACAATTAATATAAATATAATATTATTTTAATCCATTCATGGCCAATTCATTAATCAAAATTAATGAAAATCTAAGTATTTATTATTTTAGTTAAAACCAATCTGTGTTCATGTTGTGTTTGAGGGCAGCAAGCGAAACAACCGTACTGTATTGCAACTGGTTTATTACTGAATCATCGTACATACACCGCACTCCTCCCACACTAATCTGTGAACCTGGTAACAATACAGACATTTATGTTTAGTATTTTTACAAACTCATAAACTAAGTCTTATAACTAACGTTTTTATCTCTAGGGCGCAAGTTTATTTTGCGAGCGCCAGACTCGCCGCTCCGACTATCGTTATCACCCGATAACTCGTCATTCATTTCATTTACCGCGCGAGCGCGTTCACAAGTGACTGCGTCGGTAAACGAATGTCGCGCTTGCCCTTCTCCCGACGACGCTTGCTGCGTCGCCGGCGCGTGCGCCGAGACGTCCGGCTGCTGGCCGTCATCGCCCGATACAATAGAATCAGTGACATTACTTTCGCACTCAAAATATTCATCATTTAAGTTTTGCTGCTCACTTATAATTGATGGCGCACTGTCTACTGGTTCTGTTGTTATTTGGGGAGGATAACTCTGAGAATTATTTATATGAAACGGCTCGGTATTAACAATGTTTGTCTCTGAGAATTGTGTGCTCTGTAATACCCGTTCTTTCTGTGTGTTTACAATCGGGTCATAATATCGTCGTAATTGATCAATATGCCGTCTACATAAGCCATGGTTATCCACAAGGACTGTATACATTCTATTTCCTAGGACATTAATAATTCTTCCTAGCGACCAAATTGGTTTCTGTGAAGTATAACAACGCGCCCAGACACTCTGACCGACTTCGAACTTTCGACATGGTACCTCGCGGACTTCACTACTTAACCTATTCGATTTGTGATCCGGCAAAATTAAATCAAACCTTGTGCGCAAGTCTCGACCGAACATTAACCGGGCCGGTGACTCACCCGTCGAACAATGCGCTACGCTCCGGTACTCGAATAAGTAATTTGCTAATTTCATATGTATTTGTTGCAATGAGGATTTTACATTGTTATGCAAGATGCATTTTAACATTTTTTTACATGTTTTCACTGAGTTTTCTGCTTGGCCATTGCTGCAGGCGTGATAAATAGGGGACGTTAAATGTTTTATGCCGTTACTCTTGCAAAATTTGGTAAACTCCTCATTGCTTATCTTGGGGTCGTTATCAGAGACAATCAGTTTTGGTAGACCGAAATTACTAAACAACATTACTAATTTGTTTATGAGTGTTTTTGTAAACATGTCACTCATATACAAACACTCTACCCACTTGCTGTAACTATCTACAACAATAAGGAAAACCTTTTGCTCAAACTGCATATAATCGATATGTAGTCGCTCCCAGACATGCGTAGCGGGAGGCCACGGCGCGGGCGGCGCGCGCGGCGGCGCGGTGCGCAGCGCACTGCACGTGGCGCAGGCTAGCACAGCACGCTGTATCTCGCGGTCGATCCCAGGAAACCACACTTTGCTACGCGCTAGACTTTTTGTTTTTACCACGCCAAAATGACCTCTATGTAGTTCCTCTATCATTTGGTCTCTGTATACCTGTGGAATAACGACCCTATGACCACGTAAAATACAACCTTCTTGGACGTCTAAATCATTTCTACAATTATAATAGGGTAAAATGTTTTGACATTTTATCTTACGCGGCCATCCATGACGTATATATTTTGAGACAATTTGTAATACCTTATCCTTATTTGTAGCGTCTTTAATGTCTTCAAATAAGATTGGTAATGTGTTTGTTGCAAAAAAGTTTATAAACGACCTATTTTCGCATGCGTTGGATTCAAATGAACTATGTAACGGCGACCTTGAAAAGTAATCCGCTACTGCGTTCTTTTCACTCGTTATGTACTGGATAGTATAATTATACGCAGCCAGGAAAATTGCATAACGTTGTAACCGAGAGACCGCCATTATAGGAACACCGTTCTTTTTACCAAAAATAGCTATCAACGGACGATGGTCGGTTTTAAGGACAAACGGTATATCACGACCATATAAATATTGATGGAAGTGTTTTATTCCAAATATTATGGCCGCTGCCTCTTTGTGTATCTGACTGTAGTTCTTTTCGCTAACTGATAGAGATCTCGAGGCGAATGCGAGCGGGCGCTCGCGCCCCTCTTCCCCCTGGCCGAGCCACGCGCCCAGACCCGCGGGGCCCGCGTCCACGGACAGCACTAGGCGCGCTGTGGGGTCGAAGTGAGCCAGCACTCTATCAGAGGCCAGCTCACGCTTTATCGCGTTAAATGCCTGTTCGTGTCTATCGTCCCACTTCCAGGACGCGTCCTTTCGAAGAAGGTTGTGCAGCGGACTTAAAATAGAGGCAGCCTCGGGGATAAAATTCCGATAATAATTTATGATGCCCAGAAACCTTTTGACGTCTAGCACATTTTTAGGCCTCGGAGAATTTAAAATAGCTTCAGTTTTTTTTGGACAAGTTCTAATTCCGTTTCTGTCTATGACGTAGCCTAAATATGTGACGCTAGGCTGGAAAAAACTGCATTTATTTTTTTTTAATCTGAGACCTGCATCCCGCAGCCTGAGTAACACTTCGCGCAGCCTATGCATGTGCTCAGTGTCATTCCTCCCTGTAACGCAGACATCGTCGATCCAGCACGAGACACCCTCTATGCCAGCCAGCAATGTCTCCATTGTCCTTTGGAAAATGGCCGGGGCGTTGGCCAGACCATACACTAGACGTGTATATTTAAATAATCCGCGTGTCGTATTTATGGTCGTTAGTTCCTGCGACCCGTCGCTATCGCAAATTTGAAATTGGTTATATGCGTCGCTAAGATCTATTTTAGTATAGCTCTGGCCTCCTCCAATTTTTGCAAAAACTTCCTCGATGCGAGGCATGGGGTATTTATCGATGTGCATGTCTTTGTTTAATGTAACGGAATAGTCTCCTGCGATCTTCACCCTACCGTCAGACTTTAAAACCGGCACAATTGGCGTAGCGTAGTTTGAAAAAGTTACAGGCACCAAAATACCTAACCTTGTTAACCTTTCAATCTCCTCCTCTACTTTACTTTTCAAAGCAAAAGGGACGGAACGTGCCCTGAAAAATTTTGGTTCAACGTTATCTTTAAGGGTCAATTTTATCTTAAACTTATTAAATGTTCCTAAACCTTCCTTCCATAGCTCGGCATATTCCTCCATTAGACATTTTACATTATTTTCGTCACCCTCCAAAGAAATATTATTATTATGACGTATAGAACAAATTTTCAATTCAAATGTTGACATAAAATCACGTCCTAGAAGGGGTGGCCCACCATTTGGAATAACATATATATTTATTTCCTTTGTAACATTGCGATACGTAATATCAACACAAAAATATCCAAGCGGAGAAATTTTATGTCCATTATATACACACAATTTAATTGTACATTTTTTTAATGGTATTATAGTAAAATTTGTTCTATAATAATTTTCCGAGATAACCGAGATACCTGAACCGGAATCTAATTCCATACATAAACTTTTATTATTAATTTTTACACAAACGGTAATAGGAGCATAGTTTTCATACCTCAAGTTAAAGAGATCGCATTCCTTACAGTCCTGACAGGATTCTGCATCATCGCCAAGAACTTGAACGTTATTCACCCGGATTTTACACACTTTCTTCAAGTGTCCTTTCTGGCCACACTTTTGACAACGAAAACCCCTATAACGGCACTTATCACCATTGTGATTTTTCATACCACACACGGAACAACGAGGAACATCGTGGTCAGCCCGCTCGTTCGAGCCCGTAGAAACGCCGGCGCCAGCGACGGAACGACGCCCGACGCCGTTGCTAAATCTGCCTGCGCTGCTTACTCGGTAGACCGGCTCCTGCTTGACTACCAAATCGGCTCCTGGCGTAACCATTTGTCTTGCCTCTCGCGCACTCTCTGCCTGCTCCGCTATATCCAACGCTTTGGCGAAAGTCAATGTCTTGCAGTCCTGCTCGAAGAGCTTGTCCCGCTCGGGCCCCGTGCCCAGGCCTAGGACGAATCGGTCACGAAGTGCCAACTCCAAGGCGGTGCCGAAGTCACAGTAACATGCGAGTCCTCTGAGTCGCGCCGCCCAGTCTCCTAGTGTTTCACCTGGACTCCTTGTAGCCCCATAAAACTTTGCCTTTTCCACAAAGGAGCATTGCTTAGGTTTGAAATGCTTTTCGAGTATTTCTACCAGTTGATCGTACGTTAATGTTTCAATTTCTTTTGGGTGCGCAAGGTTACGTAACAAACGGTATGTCTCGTCCGATACGTACGTTAATAAAAGTGCACTTTTGTTAGCGTCCTCTATCTTATTAAGGGTGAAAAATTTACTTAATTTCCCCTTAAATATGGACCAATCACTAGTTCTATGGTCAAAAACTGTAAGATTCCCTAAATACGACATTTTATTTTACTTTTTATTTACACTCGCGGGTATGCTTACAACCTCGATCGCCACTGTTGTGTTTGAGGGCAGCAAGCGAAACAACCGTACTGTATTGCAACTGGTTTATTACTGAATCATCGTACATACACCGCAGTTCATTTAAGTCAGAAGATCAATTCGCCTTAACTAGTACCTGGCTATTTATTTTCTTTGTAACTGATATAGAACACTACATGTAGGTAATAAGTTTTTTGTTCGTCAACTAGGTCTAATTGAAATAACAAATTTAACGATATAATCTAATCACCTACTTCTAGGCAATGTAATTTCCTGATAAATTGGTTAAAAGGTCGCCAGGCTTTTCTTCGAATTCGTTTTACGTCATCGATATAATTTGTACTTAATGTAAGAACGTTTACTTTCACAATGGTCATAACTGTTCGGAATAGGACCATTCTTTGTGTAATTGTCAGAAAAAGATTTGTTCTTCGCCGATCAAAATACAACGAAATAAATTGGTCGATAGAAAAAGTAATAAAGTCGTGATGCTTAAGGCTAACTATGCATAAAATTTGCGTACCTAAGTACCTAATCGGAAAAATATGCAGTTTGCGAGGAATTGAAGTCCAAAGCGCTAAATTCGTATAAACGGATATAATATATAAGTATAGTATAAAACATTTTTTTTAATAATTTTATTGTTTTCTTTTTTTCGTACACAAGATCGTTTTACCTAGAAACACAGATCATACCTCCGTATACGGAAATTCGGTGACATTGAACGGCGAGGGCGACTTTAAAAAGCAGTACAAAAGTTTGTAAGCCAATTTAACCGTTTGTATTAGATAATCGCATTTCTGACCGACTTTAATAAAGGAGGAGGTTCTACATACGAGGCTAGTCAGAAGCTCTATACATATATGAAGTCGATTTTTATTTTGAGGGGGGTCCCCTTAGTTGTTGTCGAGTAAAAATGTCAATCGTACTAGTTGCTAAGAGGTGCATGCATGGCGACTGCAACAGATCAGGACCCCAATTCTCGGTTCATGCGAGATCCGTCAAAAAGCGACAGATTACCTAGGGGATTGCCAGTTGTTTTCGTGCGAGATCTATCTCGCATAAACTGAGAATAGCCCGATGTGCATCTAGCACGAACCATCTCGATACGCGTTAACTCGCTACGTAACTCAGTGCGTCTCTTTGCTACTGGACTAATTAGAATGAGACGCACAGACAGGGGGTTCCACTCCGCACTGTAGGTACGTTCGGCCACCTTGCCCTTAGCGTAGGCAAATCGCAGTAGGTTGTCGGCTCGCCGCGCGCAGCCTCGCTCGCTCCCTCTGTGTCAATGTAATTTCAAACGAATGCCGCGCAACCCTAACGTGTCGCCAGGGAGTTGCGGGGCGAAGGCGGACGCGGGCGGCACGTTTCTTTTGACACGCGCTGCCTGGCGAAAGGTCTATGAAGTAATCTGAACTCTTTGCACGTGTCAATAAAGTTGGAGTTCGTTTAAACGAAATCGAAAAAGAGAAGCTGTACGTTAGTACTAATATTTATTTAGTAAGGTTCGTGCTACGTACTACACAGAAGGCGCTGAATGCCTATTAGCTTTACCCCCCTCCTTCTCAACCCTTGTAAATTCCTAGGAACACTATCGAATGCATCACCCACACAGACCACATCTAAGTAAAAAAATCATGTGGGTTCCTATGGCCATCAATTTATTTTTTCTGGTCGTATTATGCTACTAGACTCGACTGACTAATCGTGGGCAAAAATATTGAAGCAAATAAACTTTCATGTAAATCGTTCATAGCAAAATCAGTGCACGCGGTGTTTGGTTACTTATACGCCTACGTTCCGTTCGAGAAACTCTTTTTTAGGATTCCGTAGTTCATTAGGTATTTAATTAAGTAAACATAAATACCTATTTTGCAAACAACACCGTAAAATTTTTGTAATGGTATTTTTTATTGTAATCGAAATTATTTATTTTTAAATTTTTTCGATTATTCTTTTTGTATTTTTTTTACATTCAAATGAAACAAAGCGATCACAGAAAAGAAAATAGAAAAGTTAAAAATCTAATTAAAATCTAATCAAATTAAATTTAAAATGCTATATAATAAATGACAACACAAAGAAAAATTAGGGTAATGGCAGAATACGAACCCGATACGGTATTTTTTAAACAACAACATCGATCGAGGTGTCGTCCATTTGTATTATGGATTGAAAATGGATTTAAATGAGAAACTGCAAATTATGCGAGATCTCGCTGTATTAAATAATTAAGAATTCGGTTGAAGACAAAAGTAGTGTTGCTACATCAAAGCATATGAAAATAAATAATTGTTTTTGACAGATTTGTGGTACCGTTTAGGAAATAGACTTTGAATGTGTCATTTTCGTAAAATTTACGTGTCCTCCTAACTCGTATTTATTTTTCTCTATATTATAGGTGGCGTTACAGCCAAAACTTACAGCAAAAGCATATACTAAAAATAAAAAGAATATAAAAACTTGCCAAACTTTAAAACAAGTTAATGAAATCGTTTTTATCGTTCGTAATAAATAATGACAATGGATTACGGAACCCTACTCTGAGCATGACCCGACACGCTCTTGCTCAGGTTTTATAATAGAGTCAGTGTGCATGAGTCATCTGCAAAGTTAAAAGTGATTTTATAATACAAATTTTTGCATGTGGGAGCAGCAGGTCGTAGGTTTTGCCCGTGTCAACAAAATGTTAAATTAAAACTCCCACATTGTTAAATTAAGGTAAACGAAAAAGGATGTTATTAACACATGTAATATCTGCAAAAATATCCATTACAAATGTTAGGGTCGGAAATGTATCTGTAATACATTATGCGTACGCGTTTATACACATTTTATCACAAGATTAAAGCAACAATTTATTACATAATCTACCTCGTATGTAATGGATTCTATTTATAACCCGACTTAAAAGAGCGAAAAAGGAGGTTCCCAGTTGGACGCGTATTTTTTTTTTACGTTCACTAATTTCTTAGAGATGGCCGAATGAACCGGCTGAATCGGTTTGTTTTTTTATCGACTGGGTTGGTCTAATTTTATTAATTAAAAATCATGATGCCAATAAATTTGATATGTTTAATTCATCACTAAGTTAAAGAAAAAAATAGTGTTTATGTACGTATCTAATATAATTGACGGGGATTATGTTATTTATAAACAAAATATTGAATAATATCGTTCTGAGCAAATACATTCCGAACTCAATACATTATAGAATTATACTTTTGAATTAAACTTTAGAGTTTAATGACTGATTTATTACTATGGCAAATTAACGACTGAATGGTTTAAGTTGAACAGTTTTCAGATAAATCTGAAGAGTTGTCTAATGTTTAAACCAGAAGCAAACTTGTTTATGCAATATTCTCTGGTCACATGTACATACATGGGCGTACCCAGGGGGGGCAGGGAGGGGCATCTGCCCCCCCTGGAAATCTCGCAGAACATATATGAAGTCGCCTAATTACTAATCAAAGTGTAAACGGGGCCTTATGCTCTAACTTTTAAATAAACCGCACAGTAGACACTGGCAAACTGCACGGTGCAATTGCCAAAAAACCGCGCGCGACAATGGCGGATGAAGATAACCGAATCTAGCATCTGATTTGCCCCCCCCCCCCCCCTAGGCCAGAAGCTGGGTACGCCCATGTGTACATATATGTATAATATTGCAACAAAACAAAGTTCAAACGCCGCTTGTGCAGTAAGGACAAATTGGAGACTAACTCACCTGCAACTTCGTAAAGCTATGTAGGGCTTCCACGTGTAGAGTTACAATTATTAATGTGTTACTAATACATTCCTTTGTGTAATAAAGCGATTGAAGAACAAGAAAAGCACAAGCGCCACTACCATCGCTAACCAACGCTATTTAAAAACCCCTAAGGGTCAAACTTATAGGCCTCCTCCAGTAATTTCCAACCAGCTCGGTCTTTAGCTTTCTTCATCCATGTTTTTCCTGCTATTTTCATTATCTCATCTTGCCATCTTTCTAGCGGTTTACCTCTGTTTCTCTTGCCCAGTGGGCCTTTCCATTCGGTTGTTCTCCGGGTCCACCTGTCGTCTTCTGTGCGAGCTAGGTGACCCGCCCATCGCCACTTCAAGGCCTGTGCATGTTGTAGGGCATCTATTACTTTTGTTTTTTTTCTAATCAATGTGTTTCTTTGTTTATTTTTTAATTTTATTTTTAAAATGCTACGCTACGAGGGGTCCTAAACTAATAAGATATTTGTAAAACTATACTTTAGGATTAATTAGGAATAATAAAGGCTTTTTTATTATTTTTATTATTATTTATTATAAGGGTCAAACTTCGTGTACGCACGCGTAACACAGCTCTAATAAGCTAGTTGGAGCCGTGCGCATACGCGACGTGTACGCGACCGTTTTAGTTCGGCGTTAAAACGTGCCCCAACACTGTGGAACTTTTTCACGATAAATGTTATCATGAAAAGCCAAAGTCTTCCAAAGTATTCATATAAAATTTACTGTGTAAAGTTACCACATTGGATCTGATTTAAATGGTTGGTTACCTATAAAATATGTTTCATTTCTCTACAAGACATCATCACGGGAGAATTTGCTAATTCGGTGTTAGACTAATAAGCTACATAGTGTATTCTCCTAATTTCGGAGCATGTTTCGTAAAGTAACGCCCAAGTCTATTAACTAGAAAGTCATTAAGTTTAGAGGGATAGAGGTAAAGGTTAAAATGGGTTACAGATATAATGACATACCTACCATAAATTAATGGTCTAACGCTTAGCAATTTCTCCCATTGTTCCCGCCAAAATTCTGCTCATGCTACATTTTAAAATCTTTGCTAGAATTTTTACTCGGAACAATAACGAAAGCAAGTTTGTATGCTTTAGTTTCCTATTGATTTGAAGGTCCGGTTGCCAATAAAGACAAAGATTTATAATTTGATACGACATCGCACCGGCGTCTATGCCTGAACTGGAACAAATTATCTTGCTACTCCGCGAAACCAGTGCCGGGCTCGTGCAAAATAGCTGCGTCTGTGTGACATGCAAAAACCTACCCTCCTCCGCTTCCACACGAAACAACATATTTCACACAGACTCAACTACACACCACCATCACTAAACACTAAAACTACACGATCGACGCGCGTTTCGCCTCTGTACGAGGCATCATCAAGATCAAACAGTACGACCGTTCGCTACTTGAACAAATGGTGTACATGCCTAAGGCAAATAATTAAATATGACTCAGTAAAGAAGTGACATTCACCTTTCCCTGCAAGAGTTATTTCGCCCCCGTGACCCTAACATGACTGACCAAGTTTAGTTTTTCTGAATTTATCTGAGTTTTAGCTGTGATAATATTACTCCCCTTCTTATTGTTGCAGGAGGTAGTGGTCCCGCAGAAAAGGGCGGCTTTGGTGCTGGACCGTATCTTGATCGCGTTGCAGAAGGCGTTGCACGAGGACCCACGTGCAGAGGTCGACGGCGGTCCGCGCGCCTCGCCTTTGCGTTTATCCTATCTAGACACTGCTGACATGGTGAGCTACCATAATCTATCTAAAGCGGTATTCGACGATAACCACAACCCCTCGCCTCCCTTCGTTTTGAGAAACGATAGATGCTTGGCAACGACGCCTGAGCCTCGCTTCTGCGTCTGTTATACTTCACACCGCGGATATGGTGAGCTCGCCATAATCTCGCTAAGACTCAGGCGCTGTGTTCGACAGCAAGCCTATCACCCGCGCTAGCCTAGACACAGGAGCGGGTAGTTAACTGAGGACCGCGCACCTTGTCTGTGCTCTAAATTGGCAGAACTGACATGGTAGCCATACTCAATATGCCCCAGTGAGGGGTACTCAAAGGCAACCAAGAGATTTCTTCTCTACTCATTATCTCGACTAGCGTAAACGACAGAATAGCGCACCTATACTTAGGTAAAAGATCTACCGTCGCATCACATGGCTGACACAATTGTTAGACCCGCGATTTATATGACATAAAAGCTATCAAAGCTAGCTATTTTAAAGACTCTATATTCTATATATCGCTTAAAGCTAAAGCATTTGTGGTAAGACCGCTACTAACCTTTACGTCTGTTTGTCTTAGTAGCAAACGTGTGATAACTCTGGTCACGTTTTAGGAACTTGATATCGATAAATATGATGTCGATGTTTATAAATATATACCCATTCCCAATTTCCAAATCCATTACTAGCCTACTAGTTTAAAGAGTGACGATATAATAGTGGATATTTTCAATTTTGCTACATCACTTTAGTATTTTTGAACCGAGCTAGCACTCGTTTGCTTAGTAGTATCGCAATAGAAGAAGGATCGAATACAATACAATGTTGTATTTAAAAGATTACTTTTAGGCTTAGGCACATTAATATGTGCTTTGGGTAGTACCCATGTAGTTACCTAAACCTACATCATACTATGTTCAACTGTTTCTTAGACTTAAATTCTTTGTCAGTGGTCGCGGGTTGAAAATTATAAAACATAGAGTTTTATGCTATGGAAAGCATCGACACTATAGTAAATAAAGTTTTATTGTGCATATCCTCCATTGTTGACAGAGCGCGCTCCAACGGCGGGGGCAGGCCGGCAACTCCGGCCGCGGCCGCGTGCTTCGATGTTATTTCAACGCAGTCACCTGCTTCTAACATAATTCCATGTAACCATAATATAACACTATCTTATTTTATTTTTATTCTCTAATAGTAACCCTGTTTCCTATTTGATACAACTAAGCTCTCGTTACTCTATGTAAGACTATAAAATAAAATGTTTTCCTGTTTACGTGTCAGACGTTTCTTTACGTACTGTACTAGTACTATGATCTGCCTGCGTAGTCTTTAAAAAGTCAGTATATTTTTCTATGAATATTTTCGACTTGTTTTGTTTCTCCGAAAAATGTGTTGGGTTTTCATCCGAATGCACCTGGGAGGCTAAATAAATTGTTTTCCTACAATTAGTCGTACACACAGCAGTCCACAGTTTCAATGTGCGTGGAATCTAAATACCTCATAGGTTTTTTTAAGAGATTATTTACACAAGGATTGAGTAAAAAAGAGCATCGTTGTTAGGGTGCACCCTGGGGCGGTAATTATACAGCGTTTTCACCGTTACTTATTACCTTTCCTTCATTAATTGTTGAAATTCAGGTCTACAAACATGGACTTCAGGCAAGAACAGAAGCTGTACACGGAGTTGATACTAATTTTAGCGGAAATTGGTGCTAAATGTTAGATATTTCGCCAATTCATTAAGGTACGGTAATGAGCAACGGCAAAAACGCTGGAGACTTACCGGGAGGTGTCGAATCATCAATAAATTATTTTGGTACTACTTATTCCTCATGTAAACATCAGCAACACCTACAAAACATTAAATTATTTGAGTTTATTTTAATCCTTGTCCCACTATGCTAGCATAGCATCCTAGCATAGTGGGACAAGGATAAGTGGAAAACCTCTGTAGCAGGGACCAAATACGAGGTCCAAGTATTTCCCGCTGGCTTACCTCTATCAGTAACTTCTGAACCTCTTTTTCTGGTAATTTATACCGTATTTCATAATCATCTCTATAAATAGGACATGTACAGGACTGCTCACCTCCTTAACAAAAATTAAGTGAACTTATTTATGTTATGTTATGTGGCAACTGCAGTTTGTGGGACGATCTATAATAAATTCTAAAGTTATTTTTTGAACCTGTATATCTCATACACTGTGCAAGCCGAATCCTTTTTCACAAAATGCTATTTTCAAATAAATAAGAGCAGCTGACAATTTTTTTTTTACATTATAGGGGGAAAACGAGCAGATGGGTCACGTGATGGTAAACAATCACCGCCGCCCATAGACACCTGCAATATCAAGAGAATCTCAAGCGCGTTGCCGGCCTTTAAGAAAGGAATAGGCTCGTTTCTTGAAGGTCCCTAAGTCGTATCTATTTGGAAACACCGAAGCCGAAAGTTGATTCCACAGAGCTGACGTACGTAGTAAAAAGGTACGTTTAAAACGCACAGTGGTTGAACGCCAACCATCCAGGTGGTGAGGATGAGACGAAAGCTTGTTTCGAGTAGTGCGGTGATGGAAGTTAGCTGCTGGTATTAATCCAAACAATTCCTCGGAACACTCCCCATTATATAGGCGATAAAATATGCAAAGCGATGCGACATCCCTCCGCAGAGCCAGTGAGTCGAGCCTATCAGACAGCACCCGGTCGCCGACGATTCGAGCCGCTCTACGTTGTATACGGTCAAAGGGCAAAAGCTGATACTGTGGTGCACCGGCCCAGAGATGGGAGCAGTATTCCATGTGCGGCCTAACCTGAGCCTTATAAAGTTGAAGGCGATGGGTTGAGTTGAAATACTTCTCCGCTCTACCAAGTACACCAAGCTTTTTGGAGGCTAGCTTAGCCTTGCCTTCCAAGTGACCTCGGAACTGAACGTCGCTCGATATGTCGACACCAAGAATGCCGATACTAGGCGTTGCAATAAGGGGAGTCCCATCAAAAAGAGGAGATGCGACAAAGGGGTCTTTTTTAGCGGTGAACGCACAAACTTGTGTCTTAAGTGGGTTAAATTTAACTAAGTTTTGAAGACCCCAATTTGAGACATTCGTTAATGTAGTCTCAATTTCAGACACAAGTTTGGACCGGCTCTCGTTGACATGGTCTCAAGAAATGTTTGAATGCCCTGTGTATAGCGTATCTCCAGTGCTGTCGTCTGCATAGCAATGAAGGCTGTTGTTTTGCAGCATGTCATTGATATGCAGAAGAAACAGGGTGGGAGATAGTACACAACCCTGCGGAACACCAGCATTCACAGGCTTGGAGTTCGAGCACGTGCCATCGACTACGACACTGATGCTTCGCTCTGAGAGGAAACTAGTGAACCACTTGCATAGTTTCTCGGGCAGCCCGTAGGAAGGTAGCTTCGCAACCCGGTCAAAAGCCTTCGCCACATCCAAACTCACTGCCAACGCCTCCCCCTTGCTCTCAATTGCCGTCGCCCAAGGATGTGTAAGATAGACCAGAAGGTCACCAGCTGAGCGACCCGGACGGAAGCCATATTGATGGTCACTAATCAACTGGTGTTCCTCTAGGTATTTCAGAAGATGGCGGTTAATCATTGACTCCATTATCTTGGAGAGCAAGGAGGTAATAGCAATCGGCCTATAGTTAGAAGGATCCGAACGTTGCCCTTTTTCGGGACCGGGTGAACGAATGCCCTCTTCCAGGAGCTCGGGACAAGACCTGTAGAATATGAGAGCCTAAAAAGTCGCGTCATTACCGGTGCCAACTCCGGAGCACAAGCACGGAGCACAATGGAAGGCACCCCGTCCGGCCCACTCGACTTGTTAACATCAAAGGCACAAAGAGCTTTTCCCACAGAGCTTTGCAAGAGTCTGATGTCCTGCATAGAGCTTGCACATCTCAAGATAGTTGGTGGCGATTTACCCCTATCATCCAAGGTCGAGTTGGATGCAAAGAGACAGCTCAGAAGTTCAGCTTTCTCCTTTGCAGTGTGGGCCAGAGAGTCATCTTCCCTGCGCAGTGGAGACAAAGAAGGCTGACAGAAGTTTCCAAGAACGACTTTGGCGAGAGACCAAAACGCCCGCGCGCCTGAAGGAAGACGAACCAGACGCTCGCCAATTCTACCTATGAAAGACCTGGAAGCGTGGTTATACTCAGAGCTTTTTAAGTGCACTGGTGTTAGAATCCCCAGATGCCTCCGCATCAGCCCAGGCCCGGTAACACATCTGCTTTCGGCGAGCCGCCAATTTACAGGAGCGACCAAACCAAGGCTGAGATCTGCCACCGACGGGCACTACAGAGTTTGGAATTAAAAGTTCCATTCCCTGAAGCATCACGTCAGCGACCGAGTCAGCGCAAGCACCTGCCCCCAGGGGTAGGAAGAGAAAATTGTCCGCAAACCATCCCAGTCTGCCAAATATATTACAAATAAATTATATTATTTTAGTATAATCTATTTGAATGGCTATCTTTATTTATATGGCTTTATTTACTGTCACGGTTTTGCAAAAACAAGACTTACCAAGATTGTATACATTATTTCTCAGTCTAAAAAAGCTAGGTATATGAGTGAGACAAAAGGGCTGGTCCCTTGAGATTCCAGTGGCCTTAACATGACGGGTTAAGTTTAGTTTATCTGAGTTTATCTCTATGTGCGTCCCTTTTTTATGACACTAGTATGTCAGAGATGCAAGGAGGGATGAATCAAACCAAAGGCCGATCATGTTACGGTCACTAGATTGCACTGTATCAGAGTTATAAAAAACACGTACAGTCAGCCTCAGAAGTAAGTGGACGTTTTGGTACCAAGTCGCTGTCAAGGAATGTGACAAATTATAGCAACTCTCATTCCATAAGCGCACTAGCGGACACACACAGAGAGACGTTGCGTTTCTTAATTTCATAGCCAGAGTAAAGGTCGTTTCACGTGATACGTAAACATAAAATATAGGCCATATTGGCGACACCTACTTTGATAGCTTTACTAGCCGATGCGAGAGCGGCATGGTCGACCACCGCGAGCACAAGGATGCATCGGAAACCGGAAGGCACTCTCATGTCTCTTGAGTCTTTTCATTTTCAGTGACTCAACCCAAACTTGGTCATGAATAAGTGATAATTTTTAACCTAAATACGTAATTTTATTAGGCGGGTAATGTTCGCCCGAGGGCAGTTTCAGGGTGCCGAAGTTTTTCTTCACAAGCTCGTCAACGCGCTTCATTATCACACGTGCTTTTCGTTGGCGCTTACAAGAAGCTGGTTCACGCGAATTAATTGGAATTTAGGCGTGCTTGTGTATAAATGCAGCCTTATCTCCTTATTTATAAAAGTTTAACTAAAACCAGTTTTCGTTCCTAACTATCGAAAGGAAACGCCAAAATGGCAGGAAAAGACGAAACGTAAGTTGCCGTATGTAAGTTAAGTTAGCATTTATGAATGAGAGGTTGTATTTGCAACCTATTAGCATAGCTAGAGTCCTGAAAGTTGAACCAACTAGATTCAATTACGTTACAACACTATACGCTCAAATGAATTTACTCGTACTAGACGTATATTGTCACCCCGTAATTGAATTTTGTTCAACTTTCAGTAGCCAGACTCTGTTAGTTAAAAATTGTTGTTACGCACGTAATCTGTCTATTGTTGTATAAAATTCTAGTATACTTTGTATTTGATGTGATCTGACCGTGCAGCCACAAGGAATCCGGAGCGCTGACCGACTGGTGAAGTTCATACATAGTTCACACATGAAGCGAGCCGCGTTCGCTTTAACCGCATTGCAAGCGAAAGAAATAGGATGCGCAATTCTGGTATTTTAAGTATCGGTCAATTCCTGAATTTCGGAATTGGCCTTACTAAACATACCGGAATTGCGCACCCTAATACGCAGAACGCATTCGGTGTGCTGTGAATTTATGGTAAGTTTTTTGGTTATACAACTCTTTTGCCTTTTTATGAGTTACTACGTTACTATTCGCATTTTCGCTCAGAGCTTTAAAATTAATAGTTTCACAAAATATTTGTTTTTACTTTACGTTAAACTACTCGTAACTACATATGATGCTGTTAAAGATATAATAAGTTAAGTATAAATGGTTAATTTTGTGTTATTTTAGGTCTCGTTATGTTAAAGTTAGTTAGAAACCTTCTCAAGCGAACAAAATTATTAACATAATATTGATTATGGACTCGGAGAAATTGGTGAATTCCTATATTTTTAATTTGCTTGATAATAGTATCTCTACATGCTTAAACGATAGATAAATAAAACATATCCTTTTTGCGAATCTATTAACTTAGGTATATATTTTATATTAAAGAGTAGAGAATGCTTGAACTACATACTACATAAAGCCCACCTTTTGTACTTTAAATGCTTTTAAGTGAAGAGATTATATAAAAAAATAATAAAACCTGCCAAGTGTGAGTCGGACGCTCATAAGCTCAGGGTACCTACTGTAGAATTCCGATTTTCAAACTTATGGTATTGTTGCAAAGCTAGGAGGTGCAAATTAAAGTTTGATGGTAACAGAAATTCCGAATGTGTAACAAACTTTAATACCTACGCATCTTGTTCAAAACAACTTTCGTTGAATTTATTTATTTTATAATTGAAAATTTTCATAATTTTCCACCCCATACCTCAAATGTTAGACGGCCACATACTTTTTATTATTGTTTACGCGCATATCTCTCTAACTGTTGAATAAAAAAAAAGTAATTTAAAAATTTAATCGTGAAGTTTTTCATTCGAAAATTTGATAAATATGTTAAATTGTAACACTTGTAAGTTTAGTGGTACAGGGGGCAAATTTAAGGTCTTTTAATGTGACAGAAATAAACTCACAGATGAATTCTTGATCAAAGCCAAAGCTTATAAATATCACGAGTAGTAAAATTACACAGGGTAATAAGCAAGCCTTCCCAAAACGCTTCATCGCCCTCCATACAGCAATTCAATATAGACGTAGAAATTTCTTACTTTTTCAAAAATAATTGCTGATCTCGATGTTTATTATAAGAACAAATATACGGGTCGAATTGAGAACCTCCTCTGTTTTTTTCGTGAGTTAAAAATTACTCCATTTTGCAGTATGGTAGCAAAATAAGCATTAGTCGAAACGACACCTAGCGGCAATTGCCAGATATAATGCGGTAGACCTTGTTGCAGACTCACCCCCAACGGGATAATAAGCATTTGATATCGTTCTGTGATTTCAGGTAACGCGCAGTTTGCTTTACAGGTTCGTAGATGGCGCTAGTATTTACTGTTACTGCGACTCGTATTCTAAAACAATTTTATTCGAATTGTAAAAGTGTTCCAAAATAATTAAAATGGCTATCAAATTCACAAGAGCAAAACAAAAACTATTGTTTTCATGAATACTTGCTTCAGTAAACAGAAAATAAGACATGCAATGCTATTTTATGTGTTAAGTTTCGTAGAATATGTTTTAAGGTCTGAAAAGTATGAATGATAATACGTATAATACTGAAGATTTTGATCATCACAATCGTAACCACATCTTCCGGCAGGGATAGGATTCATTAGTAAATTATGATGATTTTAGTAAATACTCACAAACAAGAAAGCGATTGTTGATCAATAGTGACTTGGTGGGAACTATCTAATCCCTAAGCAATTATATAAGTGACTTCCATAAAATTACTAAGGTTTTAAACATAATTAATAGTTTTATTAAATTTCTCTGACCTGTTACAGAGCAAGCTCCCGCTATATTTTAATTGCGTTAGCCTTAGCCTTGACAAAGTTGTTCGTATTATAATGCTTAAATGGATTGCTCAACTCGTAAAATTGAGCATAACTTGTTAAAGTGAAACGCAAAAACAATTACAAACATATGGAGCACAAAAGTACTGAATACAGTTAATGATTTTGAATCATAGGACCCGTTTGGCATACATATCAATGGTTATACAAATGCGTAACATAATTAGCTTAATTGGAATAATCATTTACAAATTATTTCGGAGTTAGAACATTCCAAACCCCTTTGACGGATGATAAAAATGTGTATTTAACGCAAAATGTAAATTTACAGGTGACAAAAAGATCCCGTTGTAATATTTTAATCATCTTTATTAAATATTCTCATGCATTCCATTATTTTCTGAATAAATTTTCTATGACCAACGTTTTTCTTTAAAGTATTTTCCCAGGGTAGTTACTTTTAAAAAACGCTTATAAGGCGCGTTGTTAATATAGAGAGATAATAAATTAAAAACACAACGAATGGTATCAATGTTTATAAATTAATGTTTTGTTTATTTGTTAAATAAACATCGAGTGTTTTAAATTCGGTTCAAAGCAATAGCGATACCCATCACAATAAGCTGTCTCACTACGCACTGGTACTACTTCAAACGCACTTTTTCAATTACTTAAAACAAGCGAAGAAAAAGCAAGTTCAGAAAAAGCCGACTACAGTAAAACAATTCATTTTATTGTTTTAAAACTAGATGAATTGCAACCGGCTCATGTAAATCTCCATTGTGATACCCCACTCGACAGGATTGGACGTTGTTTATATATGTTGTAAAAATTCATTAACATATTATTTGTGTACATTTTTGAAATCCCCTTTTAAATTACTTCATTTTCATACCTTGCTAGATAGGAATGAGCATTTATTTATTTATTTAATCTTTATTGCACAAAATTAACAATTAAATGTACAAATCTAATGACACGTCATTTAAATTTATGTAACCGAAATTTCTTTCGATTTTTTTTTTCTTTGTGTTAAACATTCAAATTATTAAATTTAAATGCTGTGTAATGACAATTAAAAAAAAACCAGGAACTCGAACCTTTCTGTGCCGTGCGTTACCTATTTTCAAAATACATACAGGTGAATTCTATTTGGCTTCGTCGGAGACAGGTAATTAATAAGTAACTGATAATTCATTGGGCCTTTTTGCTGACGTACATAAAAATTTAAATTAGAATGTATTTCTATTTCGAGTTGTTATCTATTTTTAAACGTAACTACGTATGCATGGGGGAAGTGGAGTGAAAGAGGCCTCTACCGTTGAATGTGGACTTACTTATCTCACTGATTAATGCAATTATAGGAGTGTGTTTTCTGGCGTCCGATTCGAATCCGACAAAGTACGGTACGTACGCGAAAATTAAGAACGAAACCATGTAATTCGTATGGTTTACCATTATTTTACAAAAAAACGTTTCACAAACTGATTCATTTTACAAATTAATCATATGGCAAAATGCTTTTCTGAATATCGGGATTTTTCATAAAATAAACTAACCCAACCTAATCTATAAAGTTCTTGACGATGGTACTGAGTTAAATCCTGATTAGTTCACAGATCCGAAAAAAAAGCATTTTGGCAAGTGATCAGTTGGTGAAATTGACCAGTTTGTCAAACTTTTTTTATGAAATGATTGGTCACGAATTCGTATTTGGATAAATCGGACAGGCGCGTTGCGCCAGCGCATTGTAAGTACTCATACGAATAGTAAGTACTATTACTATTCGTATGAGTGTATTCTCGTATTCATCGAACGCTTTTCGTAACGGCTCTTAAAAACATAAGCAAATTTGAGTGTTTTTAACGCCATTTTTACTTTCTGAAATTGTGATCGAAATGCGTTCGAAACATATTTGTATCTGTACCTTAGAGACAGCATTATACATATTTAAATAACATACCCTGTTGCTTTAACTCGTGTATTAATTTCGTACAGTGACTTATTAATGTTGTTAAAGCGACAAGATACTAAAATGCTCAGATATTTATGACGCTAACTGTACTAATCTACATCTACACTTCTACACTAATATAATAAAGAGGTAAACTTTGTTCGATTTTTTGTTTGTTTGTTTGTATGTAGGGGTAATCTCTGGAACTACTGAACCGATTCCAAAAATTATTTCACCAATAGAAAGCTACACTATCCCTGACGGACATAGGCTACTAATTCCACGCGAACGAAGTCGCAGGCGTTCGCTAGTTATACATATAATAGAATCGAATATACAGTTTATTATTTTTTATAAATTTATTAAATAAAATACCTGTTATGTATATGTATACTTGTACATATTATTGTTTTTAACGGTTCACTTCATTGGACCGAGTCGAATGCCCCAGGTTTTAAACTGTAAAGATTAAATGCTGGTTGTCTTTTACTATACATTTTAAAAATCAAACATGCTGACTTCCCTTAGATTAAAATATGTAGACTGAAAAAAATTACGCTTCTAAAGATAAAATTTTGGAAGGAAACAGGCGATAGCGTTTGTGTGGAGAAGAGTCATTTCCCTGTAAATATTTCACTTTTAGTTCTCTCTGCGAAATATGATATGTAATCACTCCATTTTTAATCATTGACCACATTATTATTATCTGGAGTATATTGTATAGTGCGTTGGTGGTATACTCGCTTTCTAGACGCGTGTACAAAGGCTTGCAAAAATCGTATGCGGTAAATGGTGTGAAAAGCCCTGTCGCCCCGTCCGCGGGCGATTCATTTGAACAGTCCCGCGCGCTGACAGCTTCTTTATGCAAGCGAACAAAGGTACAGTCTGATTCGACAGTAAATTCTACAAAAATGTTAAAACAAATTTGAGTATCAGGTAAATTCACGTTACCAAGAGGTTCCTTCAGTTAGCTTTAGTTAACTAAAACATTCTACCTCGCTACGTTCGTCACCGTCGTCGCACATAACTCGGTTAACTATTGCATTTACGGACTAATAATGTTGAAATGATTTTATATGGTAGTATACCTATATTTTATGTCAATCATAGTGGTTTGTTTGAATAGCAATATCGTTTTTTTTTATACAAAATAGGAAGGCAAACAAGCAAGTCACCTGATGGTAAGTGATCACCACCGCCTATAGACACCTGCAACAACAAAGGGAGTGCAGATGCATTGCCAACCCAGAGGGCTAAGATGGAATACCTCTTGTGCGGGTAATTACTCCGGCTGTCTTGCTCTCCACGCCGGAACACAACAGTGCAAGCACTGCTGCTTAGTGGCAGGATTAGCGAGCAAGATGGTGGTAGCGATCCGGACGGACCTTGCACAAGGTCCTACCACCCGCAAAATATCGTGTACATTCGGTCGCTAAGGTTGGTGATCGTTTACGTAGGTACTCATTCTGGTCAGCCAGGTTAAATGTTCTGTTCCAGACATCACCATAACATAACTGCTCTAACTATTTTATTTTAGACTTCCGCAATTTGGTAAAGTGATTCTTTTTTAGGTGTTCATTAATATTTTTGATAGCAATATTTAGGGGTCTCAAAATGTATTAAGGTATTTAAAATATTTGTAACCGTTTCGTTTTTAACCGATGTAAGAAAAATGGAGGAGGTTCTCAATTCGATCCGTATATTTTATTACTGGGGGTTGTTATCATCCCGTTAAATGCAAAGTTGATTTTTTTTAACGAGCAAAGGTCTACGTGAGTAAAATTGATAACTTGATGAGTCTTGGTTGCAGATTATACATTTATTTTCTTAAGCAATTTGCAGTTAATATTGCGGTTATAATGCAGTGTAACCAGAATAAGGTTGCTATCGGAACTGGCAAGATTTTCCCCGTTTCATTAGCAGGGAATCAGCGAGAGCTTCCGCACCGTTTCCGATCCGAATCTGTTTCGTTATATTTTACCTTGTGATTTGTAGTAAATAAACTGATACTTGACGTCTAATGACAGTTGATAAGTTTTATAAATTCTCGTATTAAGATAAGATGGGGTGCAATAGAAGTCTTGTCATTGTCCAATACATACTCTACAGGTGTTTTTAATGATGCATTGCGCTTCCGATGTTTTTTAATCAAAAATCAGGATTATATTTAAAAATAAACAATTCATTTGGCAAAGGTGGGTTTGACGAGGTCCAGGGTTCAGAACCCAGCCAAAGCAACTCTTTATTTTCTATCTTGGTTTGAAGCATCTCCTTCTGTAATTTATATTTTTTATGATTTTTGACATTTATTTGTGTACAAACTGGAACAAATTACCTTGCTACTCCGCGAAACCAGTGCCGGGCTCGTACAAAATAGCTGCGTCTGTGCGACATTATATATGTTCATGCAAAAACCCACCCTCCTCCGCTTCCACACGAAACAACATATATCACACAGACTTAACTTCACACCACCACCACTAAACACTAAAACTACACGATCGATGCGCGTTTCGCCTCTGTACGAGACGTACATTATGTACGCCATTCGTTCAAGTAGCGACCGGTTGTACTGTTTGATCTTGATGATGCTTCGTACAGAGGCGAAACGCGCGTCGATCGTGTAGTTTTAGTGTTTAGTGGTGGTGGTGTGTAGTTGAGTCTGTGTGATATATGTTATTTCGTGTGGAAGCCGAGGAGGGTGGGTTTTTGCATGAATATACATATATGTGTCGCACAGACGCAGCTATTTTGCACGAGTCCGGCACTGGTTTCACGGAGTAGCAAGGTAATTTGTTCCAGTTTGTTGATATGGACCTCCGCAAAGTTACGCCTGAATCTATTAATTATTTATTTATTTGTGTGTAATATCTGTTCCGATTCTTTGAATTCTGCGTTTTTATACTTACCATAAAAATTATAAATAACTGCTAGCAAAGCCATTACAAAAACTTACATAATGTTCAGGTATTTCAATGTTATTCTGTCGAAGTTACGACACAAATAGTTATTTAATAAGTACATCGGACCCACTATTACGTAACCTTACGTTCCAAATTTAATTAAAGAGTTTTAGCGCTTGCAGCTCAAAGAGAGACTCGAAATTAGACATAATTTCAGGGACTTCAGTTCAGCTTCCAAGCGATAATTGGATCTCTTTTATGTTCAAAGCGAAACGTTTTTGGATAGCATACTATTCTTAACATGTATTTTGCATGTCGTAAATAATGGTCACATGTTTAATATTATGCAACCAGGACAACAGCGTACGATACGATATTTTATTTAACTAATTCACTATCTGTATATGTTTAGTAACTAGAATGTCTGTAGTAGAATGTTCAAATTGTAATTGTGAATTATGAAGTGAATTACACATACGACGTACGTTCCAAGCTGGACCCCAATTCTCGGTCCATGCGAGATGCACCTCACGTGCGAGTTACATCAAAAAATGACAGAGTTCCCACGGGTTTGACAATTATTCTCGTGCGAGATGAATCTCGCATAAACCGAGAATTGCCCCGCTGGACACATCACCGTTAACCTGTTATTTAACAAGGTTAATATTTAGAGTAACGGACTAAATTTTAAATTAGTTTAAAAAAATATCAACTGTTTGAGCAGGCCAGTATATTATTAAAATAACACTTTCAAGAGAAAATGGATGGACGGATACAAATATGTGGACAAAGTTAATTGAACAGCCATTAGTTTTTCGTGTAGCTTAGGTTGATTAAGGTATTTAGACGGTTTCCGGTCACGCACTTCTTAATAATGGCCGAAGCTAAAAGATTAAACTTGCTACAACTTATATATACGCCATTAACTATAGACATGGTTAATTTGGCAGTCTATGAAAGAGTCGGGAGCGTGCTCGCTGTCCACAAACGACGTCGGCCTCCGAAACTAAACAAATTATAGTCCACGACGGGTTACAATCATCCTCGACCCAACAGATTAAAACACACCATAATGTCGGTTACGCTGGTCCATCTAATATCACACTTTTATTCAAATAGGTAGTGCTTTACGTAAAATCCTCAATTAAATGACTTAATTTTTTATACCCGTATAAGCTTACATAAGGGGATAAGCCTATTCCCGTAGCATATGACATGAAAGTTGACAGTTGGTTGATTCAAATACGATATTAACGTCATATCATACCATAGCACACAGTGTTTTGTTCCATGACTTATTCAGCTAAAAACAGTACAAAAACTATTTATAAGCTTCAGGTGATATGAGGCCCATTCTATGATTTTATTCCATAGAACAGAAAGTGTAGTTACACACATATATATATAGTTATATGGATGTGTATAGGTATACACATCCATATTTTATCATCAAGTATTAATTGGCTATGTGTACAAAGGTACTAAATTTTTTTCTAATTCGTCTGCTTCAGACGTCAAATTAATAAAGCCATCTTCATTAGTCAACTTTTCCTCGCACACATCTCCACTTCCTCGGACAGCTTTTGAACACCGCCTTAAAATTAATTAAAAAGTGTCAATCATTCACACTCATCGACATCACAAAACGACTCAAAATATACGTGCAGAGAAACAAGTAAAAACATGGGGAACCTCCCGCAGGGATCTGTCTTGGGAGACCTATCATAGTTGTAGTTTTTCTAGTTTAAGTTATCTATACATATCTCTGTATCGCTTAATTTGTTATTTTCTCTTTCTATTATGTTTTTTTCAATAAGAAATGAAAGTAAAAAGATGTACAATATAACATTGAGTGTTATCGCCGAGCGATTCAATCATCTGCGTTATGAAGGCAATGTTACCCGATCGTGGCACTGATTGAGCTAGCGCAGTCTCTCATGGGTGCACACGAGGATTGAGGTTACCATATGTCTGGATTTTTCCGAAGAGGACATTATAAGAAATTTGTGCCAGTTTTTTTTCATATCGGCTAAGATCAATCAGTAGAATTCTACTTTAAATAGAATTAAAACATTTTTTTTACAAAACGCACCACAACTGTAAAGTGGATGCAGCTACTATGCGGGTATACGATGTCCAAAGCGATTCGTTTTCAATTTATTACTATTAAAATGTATGATTGATTTTATCATTATTATCATTATCACGCTTTCAGATCAATCGGTTGAAGATATCTACTTCAAAATTGAATTCCTTCTAAGATTCCACCCGAACGAACATACTTACATACATTGCAAGTTAAATAAAAGCTTTTAATCTAATAATTATATACTATTTTGGGTGATTATTGAACTATTTTAATACTTTTGCTTTGATTAAATCAATTTGAAAACATGAAATAAAATAATTTCAGTTTCACCGCGAAACATGGTCACCTTTGCATATAGGAAAGATGCACTCTGCCAGTTAGGTACCTCTAGCACGGATCCCTTACCTTACTTATTGAAAAATATCATAAAAGTGAAGTTTAATTCTAGCTGCCAATAGATCTTCTTTAATATACAGTTTGTTTTTAATTTGCAACATAGGAAGGCAAACGAGCATGTTGGTCACCTGCTGGTAAGTGATTACCACCGCCAATAGACACCCGCAACACCAAAATTATTGTAGATGCGCTGTCAACCCAAAGGACTGAGATAGAATACCTCTTGTGCCAAAAATTTCACGGGGTGTTTTTCTCTCCACACCGGATCACAACAACGCAAGCAGGTTTTGAGCCAATAATCACGAAAAAGACTTATAATAAGGTAATACCTTTTGTTCAAGATTAATATTAGATCTCCTTAAGAGAAGTGCAAACCCACCGTTCTCCATACAAGTCATTATGCCTTAGAACTAGGTTTGTATGTTTTGAGTTTTTGAATATTCTTTATCTACACACATATCATAAAGGCTAAATAACGCGTTCAAAAACCCTAGGAAATGACCAGCATTATTACAACCAATGTTATTATAAGAATTTTCTTGTCTGTGGTAGTAGGTAAATCTGTTCTTTATTGGTCATCACATTACCGATATCTCGTGACTGCTCGTGACGTTATGAATTTAAATTTGGAACAGCTGTCAAAATTCAAGTTGGTCTCTATTCTAGTATCCACAGATATTAAAACAGTTATCGATACGAAACGTCAACTCAGTATGTTTTTTTAATTTAAACGCACGACATTTGATGTCGAGTGACATGACAATAGGGATTTCATTCGTTCGTCTATGGTTTAAAAAAACGTTCGTCTTGACGGATAGATCGAATCACAGAGTACCTTTTTAATATACATGGCCGCCATTAGTTGTCATACGTGTGTTAGTTTTTTGCTGTTACGTTTTTTTGCAGTTATGATATGTGTGTAGATAAAGTAATGTATGCAACTGTATATAATTAGGCCTTAAAACACTCGTGTGATCCTATTATGAAACTCGCTGACGCTCGTTTCATAAAACCACACTCGTGTTTTAAGGCCTCTCATTTTATAACAGTTGCATAATAGTATTTTATGCAACTGCTATATAATGAGAGGCCTTAAATCCTCTAAGGCCTCTCATTATATAACAGTTGCATAATAGTATTTTATGCAACTGCTATATAATGAGAGGCCTTAAATCACGAGTGTGGTTTTATGAAACGAGCGTCAGCGAGTTTCATAATAGGATCACACGAGTGTTTTAAGGCCTAATTATATACAGTTGCATACATTACTTTATCTACACACATATCATAACTGCAAAAAACCGTAACAGCAAAAAACCAACAAACGAGTGTCAAACAAGTATGGCGGCAATTCGATCTATCCGTCAAGACGAACGTTTTTTTAAATCATAGACAAAAGAATGAAGTCCCTATTGTCATGTCACTCGAGATCAAATGTCGTGCGTTTAAATTAAAAAATCATACTGAGTTGACGTTTCGTATCGATAACTGTTTAAATAGCTATGGATACTAGAATAGAGACCAACTTGAATTTTGACAGCTGTTCCAAATTTAAACTCATAACGTCACGAGATATTGGTAATGTGATTACCAATAAACACAGACTACTAAGAGATACTACCCAATAAAGAACAGATTACCTACTACCACAGACAAGAAAATTCTTATAATAACATTGGTTGTAATAATGCTGGTCATTTTCTATGGTTTTTGAACGCGTTATTAAGCATTTATGATATGTGTGTAGATAAAATACTATAATAGTTTCAAAAATATTGACGCTATTTGTTTTGTATGAAACTCCTAAAATGCAAATATTGTTAAATCTATGAAGAATATTTAAAAAAACAAAACACAAACCTATTTCTAAGGCATAATGACAAAATATCAAAAAATCATTGCTATAGATTAAGGTTTAGAGGGTGGAAAACGTTATCGCCGTTTGCATGGGGAGCGCTTTTTGGGTCTGGGTTCACACTCCTCTTGAAACAATCGGCAGAATTTATTTCTGGCTGGGGGAGGCAGAGGTAAAAGCTGATTAGTAAATACGTCATATGACAAACGTGTTACGTAAATAGAAACATTTTGCCGATAATTGTTGGATCGCCCTTGGGGCCCATGGTGTACAAACTTATATTACCACACGGCGGTTTCGGTGCGGGCTGCCGATTCGACCTTCATTTGTTAATTACCTTTAATTCCCTGCGTACGGAACCTTGTTAGTTTTCAAAATGAAACATTTAATAGCAGTTTTGCATTATGTAAACAAGCTTGTTTGTGGCGTGATGTTGTTTGAGAGAAACCGTTTCAGAGAAATGTTTATTTTATGGAATAAGGTCTTTAGAAAGATTTATTTTGCGTGACTTAGAGAGCTCATCTGAGCTACCATGAGCAAAACGAGAAATATGAAAGTAGTTTAGATATAAGTAGTTGCTAACAGACAAATAATGAACTATGTAAATATTTCAAAATCTTAGCTCATCACAAGTTTCCGCGACTTGATTCGTCACTATAGGAACGATGGTGGGGATGGTAGAACCTTGTGCAAGGTCCGTCCAAATTGCTACCATCATCTTGCTCGCAAGTCCAGCCGTTTAGCAGCAGTGCTTGTGCTGTTGTTTTCAGGCGTAGAGGCCAAGAGAGCCGGTGAAATTACTGTCACTAGAGGTATTCCATCTTAGCCCTCTAATTTGGGAACGCATCTGCAATATCCTTGGTGTTGCGGGTGTCACTTACCTTCAGGTGGCCCACGAGATCAGTGCCTTATATTGTATTAAGAAAAAGATAAAACCTTAGTATTTCCGTCCTAGCGTCTAAGCTCACTCGTCAGTGTCCTAGCAACGTCATCGCGTAACACTTTCGTAGCATAGTTGTAGCACTTCCGTAGCACGACTGTAGAACAGTCGTAGCACTCGTGTAACAAAATAAAATCATTTTATAGCCCAAGGATAACAAGACCCACAATACGACACTACTTAACCAGTGTCATCACAAAGGGATGCACTGATGGACAATTTAGACTTGTGACAGTCATATTAGAGGGGCTGTAGCCATTCTATAGCATATATGACAGTGATCAGTTATAACCAGCAGCTTCAGTTGCGTAAACCGGGACTTCAGTAATCAGTTATATCAAAATGTATGGTAATTATTTATTTAAGAATAAGATTTTTAGATTTATAAAACCTCCTTGTTTGGTCGCGTATGCATGATGGACCATATAGGCCTGTTATCGTTTAGTTATACCAATGTGTGGCAACAACAGCATCGCAACTGAGTGAAGGTTTACTCAGGATGTGTTCCATTACTAAAACTTCCTTGATATTTAATACTTCCGCTTATCAATTACGAAAAATTCAGGTGAATGGCTTTAAACCCTGAAAAAGTATATGTCAAACTTTACTGCAACCACGGTTTTTTAACTCTCAATTGTTTCCACACACACACTTTTATGTATTGTACACGTCCATCAAGGTCACCAAGAACAGGGGAAATGCGCCTTTTAATGGATTTTATAGGTCTGCGTTTAGTTTTTATCGGCCATTATTCACAACTATCATCGTTATATGACCATTACGGCCATTTCGTTCAGTCCCACACTAAGTGCCGCTTAGAAATCTTACGGCAAGGCGAGAATTTACTAGCAAGTTGTTTAAAAAAGCAGGCAAGAACAATATTATGCAATTTAACGCACCGGTTTAAGCTGTGCATTATCTGCCTGTGAGTGTCAAAGTCAAAGTCAAAATATCTTAATTCAGATTAGGCTTATAATGTACGGGAAGCACTTAAGAATGTCTTAAAACTTCCACTGGTTAGGAACAAACCTCAGATGAGAAGATACCGGCAAGAAACTCAACGAGGTGCAATAAAAAAAAAACAATTTTGTTTTACATCTTAAATATTTAAAAAATTAACAATGTAACAGAGTAGGTTTACAAGTGTCTAGACAAAGTGACACTCTGTTCGCGTCAACGCTAGTAGAAACAATAGAATGTATAGTACTTGACATTGACGATCGACACTATTTGATTTTTGCTTTCGCCCCCTTACGTCAAGTCCATAGAAGTTTTCGTTTGTACTAGCGTTGACGCTAACAAAATGTCACCTCGTCTAAAGGCAGTTGACACATGTATTAAAGGAATTCAAGCCAAAACTACAACTTTCGCCGATCGCGTGTATCTTGCGGGCAGACAAACCGCAGCCTAAGGCTTTAGGACCGACGTCACGATGACGACGTCTATTCAATTGAGTTTTAGTTCAATTAACAAAGCAGTAGAGACCCGTAAGGATTTCAAATAATCCGGGTGAGACAGTTATAAGTACCTTGATCATTTGAAATCCGTAATCAAGACATGTACCCTTTACTCTACGAGTATTATGCTTCAAAATATTGACGGACAGGTGAATTATCGGAGTCCCATACAAATAACCTCCTTAATCCGTATTGATCAAACTGTCAAAACGATGAAATAGTGGTCTATTGCCCAGAAATAAGATTAAATATGCGTATAAGTAGAGTGGCGGCGACAATGTTGCCCATGTTTAATTCATTACTGATATCCGGAGTTCAGGCAACATTACAAGCTTCAGGATATAACGTTACCAATTATTAGTATCGCAGCTGATAGACATAATTGTTGCTGACGACCAGGTGAATGCTTGGTTAACGCTGTAATACCACATTATGCTAATTAATTCTAATGGTGTGAAATGTAGGTAATTAACGACACAATTTAGAATAACGAACACGTATACGAATTTCCCATTTCAATTGAATTATATCAAGGCGAAATAATATTATATTTATAAATTAATGAAATTTAAAATCAATACATAATATATGCTCATGTTTATATATAATATAGATAGCTTTCATTTTTAATCTTAAACTACTTTTGAGACCCTCTAATTGGCTTGTTAATGTTACTGAAGATGTTTATGTGTATTTGTTAGCTGTTGGTTCTCCAAAAATATATAAATATAAATATAATCAAACATTAAAAGTCAATCTATTTGTTTCGTAATCGTAGGCCACTGTAAAACCTTTTCACAATATGTTTTGCAACGAAATCTATGGGAGGGAGATACAGTGATGACTCTAAATAATTAATAAACATATATTTGCATGAACATATATGTGTCGCACAGACGCAGCTATTTTGCACTGGTTTCGCGGAGTATCAAGGTAATTTGTTCCAGTTTGTTAGTGATGACTCTTTACGACAAGTTTTATTCCTACTGCGACCTACAGTTAAAATTGGTTGACTGTACCAGGAAATCCTGTTCTTACATGACGTTGTTTGCATTGCGATCCCAAACAGATTACGTTACACGCATTTAAGATGACGTAAGGAATAACATAGTCAATCCCACTATATAATTTTACATATTATAATACGTACTTGAGATAGAGATAGGAGTATTTTCAATGGTATTAGAGGGGAATGGAGAGGATAAGTTGGACAGAAGGAATAACAAATAAAGAAGTGTTAAATCTGATAAACCGGCGACCTGTCCCCGCTTAGCACAGATGCATATTACTAACGAAAACTTAATAGGAATGTATTGCACATAAAAACTCTCTGTACGATAATCTGTAAATTACCGTGAAAACCGTATCGAAACCCGTTGCGTGGTTTAGAAGGAGTAAGCGGCCGGAAATACGACGAGGACGGACCAAAACGAAGAGTGACTCTGTTTTATATTATCTAGTGTTCAATATGAGTGGCACCCAACTTGGGCAGTCAAAAGAGACCTCCTGAAAACAACAAGGTGACGCTCCAAGGAGCTGGAAGCCGCTGCAGTTGAATTAACCTGGAGGGATCTAAAATCTGCCGCATAAGGGGCTGAGGGGCATCGAAAATGATCAAATATGACAAAGAAATCAGATATAATAAAACCACATCGGTTTGTCCGTTTGGGCTCTACAATTAGCCAACGTAAAAATCAATTATATTATCAGAATTTATAATGCAATGAAAGAATTTAAAATCCGCAAACAAAACTGTGCGCGGGAAGGTTATGTAAGGCACAATTTATGTACTAAGTCGTAAATAGTAAATGGAACTGTAGCGTTGTAAGTGGCTACACTAAAATGATATTGATAACTAATGATAAATGATACACGATGATACTGATTTAGGGCGGCAGGTAACAAGTAAACGACCGCGCTAATTGAATGCGTTTATTGCACTGATCTGTTATAATTAAATACATGTAAAATGACCTAGATTACCGCATTGTTTATACTAATTGCTTACATACGTACGATTCACCGTACATCTTGCCGACTTAAAGAAAGAAGAAGCAGCTAATTTCTAAACTTATACTATAAGACCAAATGATAAAGCAATGTCCAGATAATTAGGCAAGAAGCAAATAATATTAAACTTATAGAGAACAAATTATGATAAGGCAATATCCATTTATACAAGCCAAGGTAGTTAGGTACTTAGATACTTAAATTTATACTATAACATCGAAATCTTCGCTTGCCCTGGGCACTTCAAATTTGATGCGGGGTGCGAGGGGCGACGACCCTTTGTGCACGCTGGTGGTGCTGCTAGAGCGCGGCAGGGGCACCGGCCTCGATGTGACTTCCTCCACTTGGCGTTGTATCAAGAGAAGCAGCCTCCACCTTCTCCAGAAATAGAGGATAGCTCCGCACATCAGTATCAATCCTCCCAAAATTATGTACAGCATAGTGTAGTGATGAACGTCGTGTGTACTGAGTTGCATCGAGGAGGCTTGCTTCAGACCTTCGATTTGCGCCTTCAAATTATCCCAGGTATCTTGATGGTTTTCCAAAGGGGGCGCAGGGTCTACATATGATATGTTTGTGTTGATAACAGAGTTCAAAACTGATATCTCAGGAATCCAGTTGAGGTCAGGTTGCCTCTGTATTTGGTTTAGAAAGTGATTATGCGAGTGCATCGTGTACACGTCTCCTTTGATAGTGCAACCCTGACCTAGGCTAAGGAGTCCGGTCCCTGTTATGGTTTTTATATAATATATAAATTAAGGAACCTTTTACACTTGAATAAATCATGTGTCCCGTGACAAACAGGGCAATGTGGCATGAATGTAGGAACTGATTGATAATTTTTCTGAAATCTACGATTGTTGTATGATAATTTTGGAGCGTAAGGCAGAACATTGTTGCTGCTATTTTCTGATGTATTTTTATCCCTTTTGCTAATGGGCTCAAGGGCAGTAAACTTGCTCTCTATGAACTGCATCAGCTCGTCGAAGGACGGCAAGTCTCTGGGCGACTTACGTGCTTCCTTATAATCCTTGTAGGTCTCGTTATCCAATTTTTTGGCGATAAGATGCACAAGAAGTGGGTCCCACGTAGTAGTATCTATACCTAAATTGTGTATTGCATATATACACTCCATTGTAGTGTCATGCAGGCGTTTCAGCTCAAACGAGGTTTGCTTGTGCACTGCTGGTTGATTCAAAAATGTCTCAATCTGATTAGAAAACAGAGCGTGAGGGTTGTTGTAGCGATGAACAAGGACCTCCCAGGCTGTGCTGTAATTTTCTGATGATATTTGCAGATGCTGGATCAACCGTTCGGCTTCACCTTTGACCTTGCTCTTCAAATGCTGCATCTTTTGAGACTTACTTAACCCAGTATTGTTGTGAATGGTTTCCGTGAAAAGGTCAAAGAATGTTGGCCACTGTCCGTACTTTCCGGTAAAAATAGGTACTTCTACTTTGGGTGTAGTTTGCTGTAAATGAGCAGATGAACTTAATTTGCGATTTAACTGTTTTCTTATAACATTGTAGTCCTCTTCAAAATCTGCAAACTCTGTGTCATGGCTTTCATTTTGACCCTGTAGCATGTTATCGATACGCAGATGTAATTCATCAATAACCCGCCAGCGGTATTGTAGATCTCTCAGTTGATCTTCGATCTCCCACCTTTCTTCCATGCTTTCTACCTTAATGCGTTTGGTGATTCGAGAGAAGGCTCTAAAGTTTGTCCTTTGTTGAGACAGTAACTCTTCTATAGGACTACATGGAATAGTACCTCGATTTTGCACATTACTCATAGGAATTTGAAATTGTGGCTTACTGTTGTCCGACGCTTTGGCTTCTGCAGCTTTCGTAATGACTGGATACGTTGATATATTTTTTCTTTCTCTTTCGTAATACTCGACCATCCCGCCAAAAATATTCTTAGTAAAATATTCACTGCTGACGTCGTTGAAGGCAATCATATCCAAATTATTTTGTTCAAATTCCTTCCATAGTCCGTCTATAGTGGACAATTTAGTTTTGATGTATTCCTCAGTTTTTCTTGCAGGACCATCCTTCCCAAAGTTAATGCAAGTCGTTTCGATTGCTTGGATAATCTCCCTTTGACGAACTAATAGGGCATCCATGTTGATATTGGGTTGCGTATGATGATAAATAAAGATCACTTCTTTATGTCGATGTCGAACTGTCTTAACAACTCGACCACCCCTGCGTGGTAATTGCACGTTCTCAATCCGACCGGTGAGACCCGCTGGTGGGAGGCCAGTCGAACCGATTTGCTACCACACACAGGATAAGCGGATGCAGACTAATAGTCCAACAAAATTCCTCACCACTAAAGGCACTGTCGATTCTTCGGACCGCGGTACGATATTATACGCGAAACCGGGGCCCAAAATGATCCGGCTCGAAGGACCAAAAAATGTAGCGTTGTAAGTGGCTACACTAAAATGATATTGATAACTAATGATAAATGATACACGATGATACTGATTTAGGGCGGCAGGTAACAAGTAAACGACCGCGCTAATTGAATGCGTTTATTGCACTGATCTGTTATAATTAAATACATGTAAAATGACCTAGATTACCGCATTGTTTATACTAATTGCTTACATACGTACGATTCACCGTACAGGAACCTAAGTAATAAAATATCAAATACTTGCGTCCCGCTGAAAAGCCGCGGCCCAACGCATGTGTGCTTTAATAACTCATAAATACGAGAGTACATCATAATGGATACAATTAAAGCCGGTTTTGGAATGAACGTTCACACCACTTAAGAGCAGTAAAAATGTATTTTAAACTAAGAACTACTCTTCACGTTCTTGTGATCTTGATCGTAGCAAAAATTTATCTAGCATTATTAATATTGGTTGAAAAATTTGATTGATTTATATCGTATGTCTTAGAAAATGTACTAATTTTTGCCTTAGTAATCAATAAATAATTTTAAGGCGGCGGGAATTTTAATTATAAGTAAGTAAGTAGATAGGAGAAAGAAAAATCAATTGGTTAGAGGTTTTTTTAACATATAACATGGCCGAGGCGTTCAACCATTGCCATTAATAAAAATAAATATGTAAAAAAATGTATTGTGATACTCATACAATGGCAATACCGTCACACATACAGGTGTAAAAATAAACCTTTTTTAAGCAAAGTCCTATTCATAGAATGAAAAAGATGACCTTTTACCTGGAAGAAAGGTGTAACTATTTTTAGGGACATTTATTTTTATGGAACTTTGTCGACGAAACTATTTTTAAAGAAATCTTGATTGCAATAATTTTGTAAACAAACAGTTAAACTCAAATAACGTAGCTTAATTTTATGATATACATATTTAGTCATAATTTTTTTTATAACTATAAACTTATAAAAAAGTACGAAAAACCAAAAGGTCTTGATAAATAAATAAACTGTTGGAGTTGGATGAAACTCATACAAATGAGTTAACTCAGTGAAGCCGAGATAAAAGGAACATGCGATAAACGCACTGCCTGCTGCTTTTTAGTTAAGGTTTAAAAGCACTCAGGTGTCCATTATAGATTATTGCGGCTGTATGTAGCTGTTAACGTCCGTTTTATTGGTGCCATTCGCCTTTGGATGCTGTCAGCGCGTCCATGAAACAGGCATTAAAACAGCAAAACTAATTGCAATTGAAACTAATAAGTACCTAATATATTTATAATCGTGGAAATGTCCTTATCCTTGTCTGCTGGTAGCGTTTGCATGCCCAACGCCGTTGAAACAATCTCATTTCAAACTCAAACTCGGAATATTTATTTTCTTTCATAAAGAAACATTTATTATGAAACCCTGTAAGGGGACTGAAAAATATACATTATTAGTGTAGATAAAGTAAAGTGAAATTAACTTAAAAACTTAACCGAAACATTATATCATACCAACGGGATATACTTTTTATTTTTATTTAATAGACAAAATAAATGCTTAAACTAAGATACCAATAAATACCTATGCATTTCTACTGCAGGTACAGTTAAGTATCACATAAGTGATACAAAAACTGTTTATCGTCAAAAAATATTGTAGCGTGTAAATAGGAATTCGACAGTAGATACTTGTGTACTTGTATAGTAAATACAAATTGGGTATAGAGGTACCTAGGTCTTTTAGGTATTTTAAGAATTTTCCGATATATTTATTGTTGTATTTATTAATTTTTATCTTACACAGAAATACAATGCTATAGAGCTATAGAGCGACCATACAAAAAGCCTATCGTCGGCGCGGGAAGACGTAGGTGGGGGCGGGGATCTTTCCCCTTCCCACGGCTTTCTTACTTATGGCAGTAGACAGAGTTAGGACCACTGAGGCAACTAAGGTTTCAAAACGAATCTACTAAAATCTATTCTATACTAACTTTTGCCTGGGACTTCGCTCTCGTAAAAAATTTCGTGTTTATTTTCGTTAAATTTAGAATAAATTGTTCTCTAGCTAACCGCATACCAAAGCCTGTCAAAATCCATTTAGTAATAGAGATGTGAAGTTGTAACAAACCATTAACATATTATACTCCCGATAAGACGAACAAAGTCCTGTAAACATTTTTGATCTGTTAAAGTGTGAAGGATTCGAGTAATGCGAAAGTTCATGCGAACTTACTTTGACTAAACTAAACAAACTGGAACAAATTACCTTGCTACTCCGCGTTAAAGTAACGCCTGAATCTATTAATTATTTGACTAACCTGTCAATCAAAACAGGTTATAATAGCATTATGTTAGTTTGCTCTTTCTACCAAGTGCAACTGCCATACTAGATTACTTGCACACTCCGGGCGTCTTGTATACTAGAAAATGATGTATCAAACCGACCCTTTTTTACAAAAGTTTTTACAGTTTCTGACAAAAAATTGTGTAAAACGAAAATTGATGGCATTTTTCTTCAAAATCATTATAATTAACTACCTCAAAAAAAACTATTATGGGGTAAATGCTTGATAGTCACCGAGCTTCTAACCCAGTAGATAGCGTACGAATTAAGTTAAAATAAATAACATTCATAGAAGACATCCATGGCGGTAAAAATACCCAATTAGTACAACATTCAATCATCATAACTTAGATTCTTCAAATAGATCAAAAGGCTACTTCCATTATTTAGTCCAATAAACATTTATCAGCTTTTCTTGAAGTCCCAAATACTAGAGAAATGTGGAGAATACAGACGGTATGAAGATCTCTCATCCGTGTGAACAAGCGAGTCAAAGGTTCCAATAAAACATCTAATGCATTAAGAATGAGTGATTACAAATGAATAGGGTCGGATAGACTTATACATGAAACGCGGCAATTTGTATGTGTGGAAGAATCGATGAATGGAAAAGATCGATTAAAGTTTTGATAGTAGCTGAAACTCCGTAGTGTGAAAGTTGATGCTTATAAATTATACTTAGTACTTATCTACACTAATAATATAATAAAGAGGTAAACTTTGTTTGTTTGTATGTAGGGACTAATCTGGTATATCCTAAAATGAGGACTCAGGGTTGGTCACCTTAATTGGTTGCGTATACCGTTGAGTGGATGTAAAGCATCTATCCCTTTCGCACACGCTAATGGGTAAAAAGGGATTTTTGCTTTATATTAATAACAAATGTTAGTAGTGTACTAAAGGTCTTTGAGGTCTGATGCAAAATCCCATTGAGCTACTTTTTATAATCCACACGATTTCACTATACAGAGTATTCCCGATGACGCCAAGAATTAGTCGTTCAATTCCGTATCATATCATCGGTCTTATGAAAATGAATAACGTGACTATACCTATAAGGTTAAATTAAAATGCTATGTAATGACAACACAAAAAAAAGGCATAATATAACATAAGGATAACTTGTTAAAAAGTTTAATATAGATGACACCGAGGTCAGTTGTACCTTTAAAATCAAAAATGCAACGACCGTAACACGAAGCTCATTGAGAAATTCGCAGGGTGTGGTAGCGGTAATGTGGCGAAACTGGAAAACGCAAGGCACGGAATGCTGATGTTGCAGGTTCAAGTCCTGCCATTACCCTAATTTTTCTTTGTGTTGTCATTACATAGCATTTAAATTTAATAATTAGGATGTTAAACATTTAAAAATTAAAATCGAAAGAAATTTCGGTTACAAAAATTTATATAAAAATTTATACGTGTTTGGCACGCACGGGTGTTATTTTTACCAGTGGGTGACATTATTGTCTCTCATTCTTATTCTATTTTTAAGTGAATTCGTGACTTTATTATGTAGAAAAAATGTAACAGTAGAGATAAGGTTGCCTTTATTAAAGGCGTCTGTATGTACTGTAAAAGATACACAAAAAGACTGTTAACGGTAAACTCGGAGACAGATATAAGTAGCTACCTCCTAATCTTAGCCATTATAATATTACTTATGCAACTAAGAAAATATCCGATCACATAATACAAAGGGCAGCTTATGATAATGGATAATAATGCGACTTTGAAGTTAGATGAAAGAGGATTTAATCAGATTGATAAAACGAAATATCAGTCCAATCAGGGGATCTCAGTGTGGATACTGTAAATATAAATACATACTTATGTATGTATCTAGTTATTTTAATAATTCTCAGAATATAAAGAAGTCGTTTAAAGAAGAATGAGCGTGATTTTAGTATGTTCTACGATCATTTGTTTTTTTAATAAGTATCACAAATAATAAATGTCAGTGGGCAAACCTCAGGAAAGCGCTCAATCACACTTCGTATGAAAAAATAAACACCAGTGACGTCACAATAACAAATCAATTACAATTTTGTCCAGGTGAAAAACAAAAAATGGTGAGATATCAAGTTGATGCATATTTCATTACATTTTTCATTTTAAGCTAAACGCTACATTCCTCATATTTTTAGCCAAATCATATCGTTTATGTTTGAACGTTACTGATCAAGCTCGTCTCGCATGTCGTTGATAAATTATCCTTTAATTCGTTCTCAGTCTAAACTGTTCTTATGGCAATGGGTGGTTACGCTGTTCTGATTTCTTTTTCCCTGTGTTTAAACATAAAGTGTCATAACCGCCCGCCGTCCCTTTACGCTGAGAACGCCACAAATATTGTTTAAAATATCATGATCGTTTTTTGGCTTTTCATTCAAATTTTCATCATTATTAAGACTGCCTCATAAATAATGACATAATTTCTGACATTTTAACACTTTCGCACCTACCTACCCATATTGTCTTATCTTACTCAGCGAAAATTATAAGAATGTGAAGTGAGTTTGAAATTCTTTGACAACTTTACAATAAGAACTTTTAGTTAAGTACAGTTGTTACAGAGTGCAAAGTCGCTGGTATTTATTACGAATAAACTTCAACCCGCTGTTTAACCCCCATGGACTCATCTTATCGCAAGGGAATTTTCCCGGACAAAGAGTGTCTCATGCTTAAAAATAATAATTAAGTAAATAAAATAAAATAAATATCTTCGGACAATTTACACCAATTGACCTAGTCCCAAACTAAGCAAATCTTATATTATGGATACTAGACAACGAATAAACATACTTATATAGATAAATACATACTTAAATACAAATAACATCCATGACTCAGGTACAAACATTCGTTTTCGTCACACAAATATTTGCTCGTACCAGTATTTGAACCTGGGACCTCTCGCCCAGTAAGCAGACACATGTGCCACTATGCCATACAGGTCGTCAAAAAAATTAAAATATAAAGATCTTGGGACATTAACACCAGTCCACCTAGACCCAAACAACAAGGCTTGTATTATCGGTACTAGACGACAGATAGATATACCTACATAATTATATAGGTACATGTATAAGACGATAACCTCTATACAGCGACTATACAGCTTGTGGCGAGCTTAGTGTCCTACTTTTTTTAAGATTGTTCTGTTTTCATACAGAAAATAAGAATATTCTTAAATGATACCGAGCACACAGGAAAGACAATTTGAGAATTTAAGTTTTTTTTGGTGCAATGCTACGAAGGTTTGATGAAAGTCGTTCCAATAAAAATCTGGGATCATGTTTAGAAGCTTACTCCGAAAAGAGAAACGGGAAAAATGCGCTGGGAGGTTGTAAATTAGCCTCGCATTCGCATCAAATTTGCAGGCGTTACGCTAACAAGTGTCATCATTGTCGAGTCAAAGCCCCTAGAGTCGTTAAAAACCATGACTTTACGTTTTTAAGGCGTCGAATTCACACGTCACGTAAAGTCATTAAAGTCTATCTTTTAAAGGCCATCAAACTTGTTGCCGTAGAAGTAAAATAATTATTTAAAAAAAAAACACTCGTAATTATGCGTACCTACGAGTACGAATACCTTCATAAAATACATACATACATTTTAACAACATCTCATTATAACTCAGGTTGGAATCGAGTTTACGTTAATACATACATGTAGGCACGTTGAACTGTTTCAAATTTAGAAATATGTGTTTACTTTGTTATTATAGAATAAATAAGGTAAAGAAACGTGAACTTGAAGTACATAGCAATGGTCTCCCAATTTCTACGATACGCCCCTAAGGTTGTTGTAAAGTTACCAGAAGGTTGAAAACAGTCCCAACTCAAACCTATGAGTATGTTATTGACGTGTTTTACGAGAAAATAAACACAAGGGTGACTGAAGTTAATAAGCAGGGGCGATGTACAAATGTTGTTAACATGGCTCCCGAGGTCTGTTACCTTCCAATGACAGAATTCATAGTACACTAATTGCTTGGTTTCGTTGATCAAAGTTGTACCGTTAATTGATCCTTGTAGCGATATATATAGGTACGACTTCCAGAGGAGAGTAAAAGAGTTATGAAATAAAGAAACTACGATTTATTCGCGGTTTTATATGGGTTCTGCTTAGTTTCATTCAGTTTTTTCAGACAAAATGGGATGACTCCTCTTGCCCAAATATCATTCATGTAATGCCGGTATTTATAAAGTAATTAACACCTATAAAGCAAACTGTACTGACTTCGGAGGTCAGGACAAACCTCTTACTGTTTTCTATAGGTAATTTTCTTCACAAACGTTGGCGGGGATTAGAAAACATAATAAATACTTAGCTTTATTATTTAATTTGTCGTTTTAAAACATTTAACAACGGTCTCTACCATAACCAACAAACTTCAAACAAAGTTTGGACTTTAACTCAAAATTAGGCTACGATGTAATGGAGCAGTATTCTACTAACCTATTTAAAAGACGATTGAGTTCAAACGGTGGAATAAACGATTGAGTAGTAAATACAGCGGGTAGTTAAACGGCTCATTCATAAATTTTACAGTCTGCATAATTTTAACAGTGCAATCTATCTCTAATGACCTAAAAGTACACATACATTAATAGAGGTTCATTTCGTTCTGGTGCATAAATTTATATTAAAAGTGTTCATAGGACACAACAGCAGTAGTGGCTGGTGAATTAGGAAACCATCTTAGCCTCTATTGTTACTTTGGCTCACTCGCAACGACCTTTATTTCGCCCCAAACGTGATTTACTATACTACGTGAGAAGTAAGTTCATCTTTTTTTATTCCATCACAGACAGTTGTTTTAGCCACGTTTAGAAATGCTAGGAGAATTGTCGTGTATACTTTGATAAAAAGAAACACCCTAAACGGAGGGCAGTTTTAAATGAACATGAACATTGTAGTAAAAGAAAAGCTACAGAACTTATCGCTTCCTAAGTATTATAAATCGAATTCCTTTACTAATTACATTAAGAATACTGTCCACTTTTATAAAAAAAATCATTCAACTACGCGTCGGACGTTCTATTAAAATAACAAAAAGATATTTCAGAAATGTAAAAATTTTGAAATGGGGATGTATTAGTACTATTAGTACTTAGGAAGTATTACGTTATGTAACATTTTGATATGATAATGACATTCACTTTCAAGCCTCGCAAGCTTGCAACGATATCAACACTGTATTACGTAAAACAGTCAATCTAACTTCGCATACTGCCGTGTTAGCTCACTGAACAAATACCTACCACAAGCTGTTTCCTGACTCAAAGGTTAATCTTCGGAATATCTACAATACTTACATGCCTACGCAGTGAACATTAGCTAGGTACTTAATTAGACATATCTTCACCCCGACACGTATGTATCATGGACCGCTTGAGGACAAACATCTTCATCTTCTTTATCTTTATCTTTACATAGTATTGACGACCTGTGTGGCACAGTGGCACATGTGTCTGCTTACTGTGCAAGAGGTCCCGGGTTCAAATCCTGGTAGGTATGGGCAAATATTTGTGTGACGAATACGAATGTTTGTACCTGAGTCATGGATGTTATTTGTATTTAAGTATTTATTTATCTAAATAAGTATGTATATCCGTTGTCTAGTACTTATAGTACAAGCTTTGCTTATTTATAACATTATCGGGACTTTAGCGCGATAAAAATATATTGTTGATTTACCTCGACGTTTCGGCTATGTTTCAATGGCCGTGGTCACGAGTAGACTAAGCTTTGCTTAGTTTGGGACTAGGTCAATTGGTGTAAATTGTCCCAAGATGTTTATTTATTATTATTAGTATAAAACAAAGTCGCTATCCGTCCCTGTCTCTCCTCATATCTTCGGCCGCTGACTCCTTCTTAACCACGCAACGGATTTAGTTACGGTTTTTTTTTCTTTAATAATCTTTTTAATCCAGGTTGTCTAAAAGACAAGTTTTACATTTGTTGTTAGTACTATTCAATAGAGAGTATTTGTATTGTTGTAAGTTATTATGACTGGAAGCATAGAACGCCTGTTTAATTGGCGTATCGCTTGCGCAACAAAAGGTAGGAGGTAGCGAACATCTGCCATACACTGCCGATAGCTCCTTGCCGGCTAACCCCTCTTAGCTCACTCCGCTCCCAATACCTCTAGTCACATAAGCTTAAATAAGCCATCTTAAAAGAAAATGTAATTCGAAAACAATGGTATTTAATTACCATTACTGTACATATACTGTAGTGTAGTTTTTGGTAGCTATAAATTAGGTTTACAATGCCTATGACATGAAGTTTTATGACAAGATAAAGTTCATAATAATATGTGTATTACTACAGTGTTTCATTAATCAATTCCATTATTTAACGTGACAAAACTTTTGGCATTTCATGGAGGCACTTCCCTGTTCCCTGTAGTTAGTTAAATGTACATATTTATTGTTACCTTAGTCATATTTATTCTGTGGTAAATTATTTACCTACAAAGGGAAAAAATGAAATATTTAATAATAAATTACCATTAGACAACTGCCCTAGGCTGCTCTGGTTTAGCAATTGTATCACGTAATTTATACACAGAAAACATAAAATTGCCTAGAAGATGAGCCAGAAACGGTTTTTTTTCTTTTACATTAGTCAAAAATTAAATCACAACACTTTAAACTGATTTATTTTGAGTAGACGACTTGTCGCCAAAACCGGACTTAACAACAATAACCAAATATTTATTATTGCTCACTGTAGTAAAACTAGGTCATTAGATTGAAGACTGTTTATTAACCTCAAATGTCGGTGCAAACACAATGTGAGTCTACCCGTAATTATAAATAATTACTACATCTTTCCCTTACAGAAATAGTTACAAACAATTGCTCTGTTGCTAATCTTAAATACCACCACCAACTTAAACTAAAACATTATATGTAAAATTAATGTAAAACAATTTTAGGTACCTATACGATTAACTAGTTCTTGTACAGCACTTACTTATAGATCTGATGTACTGATAAAATGACAAGATGTGTGCTGGCAACTTATGCATACCCATATACTTATATAATGCAATGAATCCATAGGTCACAAGGTACAGCAAATTAGAGTGTTATAACCTAACGATGTTTACCTTAAACTATACTTGTAAAATACCAGAACAAGAAATAACTTACATTATTAGTAGATTGATTATCATGATTTAGACTCAACGGAACAGTGAACCAATTCGATCACGAGCCCTTCGTGCCGCATCCCTGTGTCCGTGTTCGAATCCGGGATGCAGTATAGGCCTGTCGGCGGGTCCTGGGAGCTCGCACTCATGCCTTGCGTCCCTTGGCTGAGACGAGGCCGAGTGCTCGTCGGCGTCCGCGCACGCATCGTCGCTCACGATGCTGCGCTGACCTACATCCTTCCCTGGTGGGGAAGAAGCTGGTGCGCTTGCATTGCAATCGGGCAATTTGATTAAGTGGCGCCTGTTTCGTCTGTAAATTTTACCAAGCCGGTCGCTAACAAGGTACGATCGCGGTAGATCAGTTTTAGAACGAACCTTCAACTGTTGCCTTTTGGTTTCATCTGCAACCTCCACGACGCTATCACCAGGAAGTAATTCCTGCAAAGATCGTGAGTGCATGTCGTAAAATTTCTTATTGCGTTCTTTATTTCTCAGGATGTTTTTAAAATCACAGTTGTTGTTACGCTCGGGCCGCAGTTTATCACAGTGCGCTGGCAAGCGTGTATTTATCCTGCGGCCCATCAACAGCTGTGACGGGGAGCTAATGCCATCTCGCGGCGTTGCCCTCAAATTGAGTAAACCGAGATAAAAGTCTGACCCGGTGGCTAATGACTTTTTGAATATATTTTTAACCGTCCTTACGGCCCTCTCACTTAAGCCATTCGACTGGGCGTATCTGGGTGAGCTCGTTAAGTGAGTGAATCCCCATTCTTTGCTAAAAGCTGCAAATTCTTTGGACGAATATGCTGGTCCATTATCACTTACTACTTCTGCTGGAATGCCATGTCTCGCAAATTGGTCCTTCATGGCCTTGATTACCGAGCTCGAATTTATATTGACTAGGGGGCACACTTCAATGAAATTAGAAAAGTAGTCAACGATAATTAGAAGATATTTTTTTCCATATTCACAAATGTCCGTGGCTACTTTTGACCAGGGCAAGTCTGGAACCGGGTGTGGGATCATGGGTTCACGAGGGGGGCGTGCGGCGTGCTCGGCGCAGACGCGGCAGCGGCGCACCGCGGCCTCCACGTCGCGCGACATGCCACACCAGAACATGACGTCACGCGCGCGCCGCTTGCAGCGCTCGATGCCCAGGTGGCCCTCGTGTACGCGACTCACCATTTCGCCACGCAGCCCGACAGGCACATACACCAAGTTGCTCTTAAATATTACTCCATCTATATATTCAAGTGTCTCTCTGTGCGCCCAGTGACGCCGCGCTGCGATGTCAGCTTCATTTTTGCTATTAGGCCACCCGTTCAAAATGTAGTTTAATAATATCTGACACTCTTCATCTTTTGCCGTTGCCTCTCGTATAGACCGTAGCCTATCTCCACTAAACCTAGTGTTTTCAATCAGAAAACATGATTGTACCGCAAGTTCTGTTGACACTTTATCTTGCATCAACTCTGGCAATGCCGCACGGGACAGGGTGTCGGCTATATACATGTACTTGCCAGGTTTATAAACAACTTCAAAGTCATAAGCTTGTACACGTAGCATCATTCGCTGCAGCCGCGCAGGTACCGCATCTAGGGGTTTCTTAAACAACGCCTCAAGTGGCTTGTGATCGCTCTCTACCGTCACACCTCCTCGACCGAATACGTACTGATGGAAACGCTCAAGCGCAAACACAATAGCCAGCATCTCTTTCTCTATCTGTGCATACCTTTTTTGCGTGTCGGTGAGCGTCGCTGAGGCAAATTCCACAGGACGGCCGCCCTGGAGCATCACAGCGCCTAATGCATGGGCACTCGCATCCACGGAGAGCAGCACAGGCTGGCGCGGCGCATACAGCGCCAACACTGGCGCTGAGCACAACGCCTCCCGCAAAGCCTTTACTACAGCATCGTGGTTATTATCCCACGACCACACGGCACCTTTTTTTAATAAACTTCTAAGGGGATTAACCGTCTCAGAGTAGTGGGGAATAAATTTCGACAGATAGTTTACCATTCCCAAGAATCGTTCCAGTGACGTTCTGTCATTGGGCGTCGGCATTTCGACAACCGCTCTTAGTTTATTATTGTCAATCTGCATTCCCCTTGCACTAAAAGTATGCCCTAGGTAAGTGACCTGTTCAACACAAAAGTCACACTTGTCGCGATTAAATCGAATACCTACTTGCCGAGCTCTATCGAGCAGACACCTAAGACGAAGATCGTGCTCTTGTCTAGTGGAACCCCAGACTATAATATCATCAACGAAGGAATCCACTCCTTCCAAGTCTTCCAGGAGCTGTCGAACCCTGGCGTGGAACACCTCAGCCGCACAGTTGATTCCATACGGTAGCCTCAAGAACTGGTATCTACCAAATGGCGTTCCAAAAGTACACAGATCGGCACTCTGGTCGTCTATTTGAATCATCCAGTAGCCAGAGCGAGCATCTAATTTACTGAAAAACCTAGCACCTTGTAATTTTGTTGTAATTTCCGTTAGTGTCGGCAAAGGGTAATGCGCTCGCCTGATTACACGATTTAGAGGTCTTGGGTCTAGGCAAATGCGAATGTCACCATCCTTTTTAGCTGCGATTACGATTGCATTCACCCACGGTGTCGGGTGAGATACTTTTCTTATTACACCTAACTCCACCATACGATCCAATGACGTCATCAATTTATCCCTAATACCAATAGGTATCTTCCTAACAGGACACACAGAAGGGCTCGCGTCTTTTTCAATAACTATTTTATACTTGCCGGGTAATTTACCCAGCCCACTGAATAACTCATCATAATCGTTTACTACTAGTGATAAAATACGCTTTACAATCCCCAATTCTTCACATGCATATTTTCCTAAAACACTCTGACATTCACTAAGCGTTATTACAAATCTTATGGAATAAACACGTTTTTTGTATATCCACGACATAACACACGTTCCCGCAATAGGAATAAAATTTCCACAAAAAGATTGTGCTTTAATATTGCTTAACCGCAAATCATTTTTATTAAATCCTAAACTTTGGAATTTACTCATCGAAATCACATTCAAGTCTGACCCTGTATCAAGTTTAAAGTTTGTTATCATTCCATTCTTCTCCAATACTAATGACTCGTGCCACTTACTGTTATGTCCGTCACGTGACTGATCATCCAACGTCTCCACATAAAATAGCTCATCGTCTTGTTGATTGTCCTCACATAACTCATACACTTTGTTGTTTTTAACTGGGCACATTTTTTTAAAGTGTCCCTTTCTGTTACACGATATACACTTTGCGAATATTGCCGGACATCGCGGACCACTATCACAACGCCAGTAACCACACGCCACGCAGCACCCGGTGGAGTCGCCACCATCGCGCTGCGCCGCCCACGCCGCGCCCGCCGCGCCGGCGCCGCGGCCGCGCCACCGCGCCCGCCCGGCGCCGCCGCCGCGCCGGCCGCGAGGCGCGTTCGAGCCGAACACTGCATCGACGGTCACCATCGCCGCCGATGACCCCGCACCGTCTCCACTACAAATTTTCGATCCTTCTATCTGGCGCTTTTCCTCATTTGACATCTCATTAGCTTGACACACTTTTACCGCCTTTTCCAGTGTTAGGTCATCGGTTCTGAGCAATCTGTCACGCACACACCCTTCTAAAACGCCACAAACTATACGATCCTTTATTAATCCATCTTCCAAATGTTCAAATTGACAATGTTGGCTTAATAATCGTAAGGCAGTTACGTAATCGTCTATACTTTCCCCCTTTTCTTGATTCCGGGTAAAAAATTTAAATCGTGCCATGGTAGTGTTCTGTTTTATGATAAAATACTGGTTAAACTTATTGGTTATAATATTAATGTCATCACGATCCTCATCTTTTATAAACTTGAATGTCGAATAAATATCATACCCTTCTGGTCCGATTAGATTTATCAATAAGCTTGCCTGTACAGCCGATGCCTCTTTTTTGACGCCGGACGCTTTCAAAAATATTTCGAATTGCTTATGCCATTTTCGCCACGCGTCTGCCCTATTGGCTGGGCCTCCTTCCAAATTCAGTTCTGTTGGCGGTCGAGCGTGTTCCATATTAACAATGTATCTAAACACTACGCACAATACGCGGCACTTGCAAAAACTCGTTATTTGTACTTTAAAGTAATAAATATGTGAGCACCGCTGTCACCATGTAGTAAAACTAGGTCATTAGATTGAAGACTGTTTATTAACCTCAAATGTCGGTGCAAACACAATGTGAGTCTACCCGTAATTATAAATAATTACTACACTCACCACACGAAAAATACAGAAAAAAACATTTCCAGTCTACGTGTACCCTAAAAAAATTGTGGCTTTAAGATTTTAGTTTACCGGCTTTTCGGCGTGACTAATGCGAGTATGTCAAATGACAAATTACAGCCTTTCTAGTACCTACTAAGAGTCTCTGAACTAAGCTGCCAACAAACGGACGGACGGGCATGGCGGACCTATAAGGGTTCCATTTTGATTATGGAATCCTAAAAAGGTTAAATTACATCAATATGGACGACAATAGGTAATGATCAATAGGCAATGAGTCATTATCGAGGCAGGTATGTTAAAATGTTTGCACGTAGGTGATATTTTTGTTTTGTACTAGCTTTAGCTTTATTCTAAAGTTAAGTTTATAAATTACAGAACTGTTCCTTTTAAAAATTTAATACAACTGTTATTCCACTAAAATGTAACCGGTTGTTTCCTAAATAAAAGAAATGATATGAACGACTTTACCTACTCCGCTAGCTCAACGACCCGACGTGTAGGGATGCCCGATCTGAATCGATCTTTTGGAAGATCGATCTTTTGCAATACGATCTGCGATTTTTTGAATCGATTCACTTCGATGCGATCTTCCACAAGATCGAATCGTATCCCTAAGAGATCGGATGAAAAAAATCGAATGATTGTTATTATTAAATTCTCATAGTACGATATGCAAAACGTAAATATTTCTTGACCAAAGTTTAAATTGAAATCAACTATAGCAGTACGCTAGCGTTTATCGCGCAATTAAACGCTTTCGTCCCTCTCGCACACGCTTAATTGTTAGAACGGGATAAATGCCTTATGTCATCGATAAAAGCTAGCGTGCTAGGCCCCCTGTTTCTTATTACATGAAGTGAAAATGTAGTCGCCGGTTAAAGGGTTAAAAAAGAAATATGGAGGTAGGTGATCATTTTTCGTTTATTTTACTGCCCCACGGTTCCTTTGTTTGATCTTGTATAACGAATTATAATCATGAGAGCGTAATGTAAACTTACTATTATATATAGACTTAATCTATAAATAAATACTTGAGTGGACGTAAATATAAATACCTGAAGTTAAATACTTGGCCATAAAAATGTGTGATCGTCTAGTTAAATGGAAAGGACCCTTTCTTATACGCTGTGTACATTTTATAATTTGGAGTAATAAATACAGTCCGCAAAATGAATCCGCATAAACAAAATTTTGTAGAACAAAACAAAAGAATATATTTACCATTTTCAGTCAGTAATAAATCAGTTCTAATTATAAACTAATAAGCTCCACCAGGAACTAAACGGAAAGCTCAATGATATTTGTGTTAATGTAAAGTCATGACAATTTTTATATGTAAGTATATGCAAAATAATAATACATTAAATTAAGTATTTATTGCTCCTGCAATAATTCAGCATCCCGGTGATTAATGTGGAACCTAGAAAACAAATAAAACCCGACTTCAAAGAGACCTTTAGAATTAGACTTTAAGTCTAGATGGGTACCTAGTCGATAAAAGATACCTGACCTCCCTTCACACCTACAGTCAGGACCTAGTGCGTGAATCGTTATAAGGTCCCCTGACCCCGATTCCCACACCCAACAGAATCCTTCAGACAAGTAAGCCGACCTTGTAAAACGTTAAATCTCTTTCACTCACAATTCTATCATTCATATACATGATTCATTCCATAATTTTCAAAATAATAAAACAAGCATGCAAATTACGCGCTGCTGCAATAATTACGCTTTAAAAGAAAATACGCTGTTGTTTAATTACGCTTGGCAATTTACTTTTACGCACCCTACTACGAATGTTGCCGCGGATATTTGTGTCAATATCTAGAGGTGTGTTATTGTGTCCAAAGTAATCTGAATACCACCTAGATGAGTTTAATAATCATTAAGGTATGCCCCCTTTGTATAAGGCTACAGCTTGACAAAGCTTCACACAAGACGCCGATATCAGGGGTTGCAAATATCAAGACGACGTAACCCCAGAGACACACCAATGAAAATTATAGACACCTAAATGACTCAGGCCTTGGGTGTGTACCTAGTGCATGTAAAGGAGCTGAGTTAAGAAATGGACAGCGTGCACCCCTTAAGTCAGACCCTAGTGTGTGTTGTGTGCAATCCAGTCTAACCAGGACCTAATGTCAGCCAATTAGCTTTCATGCGAGTGTGTAGAGCGAGTGTGTGTGTAGTTGAGAACAATTTTTGATTAAATGTGTGATGTGTACCTACATGCGTGTGATGGTATGAAATTAAACTTCTGAGATCAACAGCTTGAAAGCCATTTACTCAGGTTAACCTCATGTGTGGGTGTTGTAAGTGTAATCGAATGTATGCTCTATAAAGAGTCTTATGTGTACAGATTGTGTGTGTGAGTTTTTTGTTATAAGTCTCTAATATTGGCACAAACGAGACACAAAAGAAACTTAATTTAAACAAAAGCTTGTGACACTACAACTTCAATAAGACTTAGATAGAGTACAGAATGATGTGTTTCAGATTTGGTAGGAAGTACTCTTTCCTTATCTCACTGAAATTACAATGACACTGCTGAAGCAGATAAGCAAGAACACTTAAAATATATAATATTTAAATTGACTATGCACATTCACACATAATAAACATGTAAATTAAAACAAAAGAATTGATGATACTCGTAGCCGCTTAATTCGCCGTGACTCGTTGAGAACTATCGAATAATTAATACAAAATAAATGACTTTATGACATATTAAAACAACGACGTCTTGATGTATCTCATCCGGCCCGCCCCTAGGTTAATGAAGCCCCTCGTTCATGTAATAGGTATAATAAGCAATTAAATCATAAAGTGTAGATAAACATATAAAAATACATTTATATACTTAATCGTTAAGAGCACTCTAGAGGCCTTAAATATGTGAGTTTATCAGAATTTTAATTCTGTTTTAATTGATTAGGTTTATTATATATTACAATAAAAAATATTTCTTTAAATTTGATTTAGCTATTTTCATACTCATGGGATAAATATCGTAAAGGATTTTTAAGAGTCAAAAGGTTAAAAAAAATAAAATATCAGCGAAGGTTAAACATGAACCGGTTTAATAAATGTTTCGTAATCGATCCCAAAATAGAGATCTTTGTAATAGCGTCAGCTTAAATAAAAATAACAATCACTTTAGTTAAAGTCAATAAATTTAAACACGCGAGAAAAATGTCGTAATCAATCTCTAAAATGGAGATCTTCGAATAGTCAATAATTCAATCAAAAATAAATATTTACGTGTAACGCAAACCTTAGTTATTTCAAAACACATGAAAAAAAAAACACTGTCGATCTCTAAAATCGAGATCTACAAACATAATAACAAACAAAATAAAATAATAAAATAAAGAAAGAAAAGAACTATGCTATCACTTAGCTTTGTCAATCACGAATAAATCCGTATCAATCCAAGTCCACAACACTAACACTAACACCACTTAAGTTTTTAAGGTCTCTAATATGCAAACACTATAAAAGTAATTGTCACTTAATTAAAACTCAATAAAATAAATTAAACTCTTGCACTATTAAAAATTACGTCCGCGTCGCGAAAACTAAATCTCTGAAATATTCTCGCGTATTATCCCGAGGGACAATCCGTATCCAAAGACCCTGTTCCCTTTTGTTCCTAAGCTTTTATATGAACGTCAAAATATCCCCACTCCTGTCCCCGTACACCATAGAAGTCTCTAGAATGTTTTGGTATGTAATATGCCAAGTACGAAACGAAAAGCATAAGCTAGGGTTCCGTTGTTATTTAGAATATACTCTATTGAGATTCCTATAACTAGCACTATATATCTGCTATCCAAATATTAATATAGGAATATAATTTATTGTTCCTGTAAATTTATTTACTAATAAATAATGATCATTCGGCTCAGCGGCACTTTCCGTCCACATTCCGTCCAGCTCAAAATTACAAGGTTAAATAGTAACGAACATCTTAAGGGATCAAAAGTCGCCTTCTACATGCCTTTAATTTTATATATTCAAAAATACAACTTCAAAGTAGGTAGATATAATATTTACATAACTATTAAACGGTAAAGCAAAATTTCAGTAATTGAAACAGTTTATATTATATTCTATGTTGAAATACGATCAGTATCGATCTTAAAAAATACACAAATTACATAATTATGTCGTTCTGTAATTTACCGAAAAATCATTCGTCGTATACAGACAAACATACACATATCAAATAGTGGCGTGTTTTACTGTTTGTATTACGGAACCCTAACCAGCGTCGACTTGCCACTTGATAAGTGCTGATCAAAGCAGCCCTGAGCAAGAGTGAGAAAGGAAGAGGTCATAAACTATCCAAATTTATTTGCCTGTGAATTCTTTTGTTTATTACTAATAAAGTACACTTGAAAAATTATACCAAGTTATGATCTGTCAGCAATTCATACGCAGACCTACATATTCAAAGAATGGACAAAGATGAGAAGAAATCGATTTTGCCCTAGAAGGTGACATTGCAGTACTATAGAATTTATCCAAACAAATAGAATGATCATTATAACTATTATGCTATCATGGATATCATAGTCAGCAAAATTTTAAATATAGGTGAGAAAAAAAATAACTCATAATAAAAATGAGACAGTCTGAGATTTTACTATCCGATATGTATGTTAAATCATGTAAAAATATTTTATGAAAAACAAATATTTTATGATCAACTGCTATCCTTGTTTGTAGCGTTAATAGACGTCAGACTTGAATACTTTATTATAACTGAAACTTGTATTTAATTATTGTTTGAACTATAAATAGATTAAATTTCTAATACTTAATAAGCTGTCTAATAGCATATGTGGTCTATGATCACAATCGCTCTGCTTTCTCACGTCTATGTTCTTAGAATTGCTTAGTACTGAAATAAGCCTACGATAAATAATTAAAATTTATGATTCGTGGTGTTGGATATCAATAATGAATAGAGAATAATTGTTCATTGTATAATGTAATTTATATTATATATATTGGACCCGTGGGAACACATATGCTGTATTACATGTTTGTTACAGAGCGCCCCTAAAGATGACGATATAATTTTGTATTTGAAAAATGTAAAATTTAGTGGAATCTTGAATAGGTATAAACTAATAATTTATAATAGCAATGTTATTAACCTGAACCGTTACTTCCGGTAAAGTAGGTAGATCGCGACCAATACTATCATTTTCTAAATAGTCAGGCTCTTCAAAAATCGAAGAGAACCCTAAATCGGGCTTAAACTGTAAATCAGACTCTAATACGTACTTCGTACTGTTACAATTTTTCAAACAAGCACCAACGGAACTAATAAGAGAATTAATTTTTTTTTTTCTTAACTTTATTTATTTCTGTGTATCCAATCCCATTCTTATTTGTTTGCCCAGCAATGTAAATTGGAACTTTAATACAATCATTTCTTTTTCCTAGTCCTTTGCCAGGAATCTAACCCATACATAACATGATTTTAAGACTTATATTAGAATTGACGACTCGTTTTTCTTCCGCTAAACCGCGAGTCACCTGTTCAGCGGCATTTAGTTTCCCTCTTCAGCATTCTTTGCTTGTGTATCCAAATCAATTACGTTGTCTTGTTGCGTAGATGTAGTCCATGAGTTATTATAATTTTTCCTTATATTTTGTATCGCTGCCGAGGTCCTTACGGCTTTCGGTTTTTCGTTGTTTAACAACGCAGTCCATGGCTTCTTTATTTGTGTAACTTCATCAGTTCCCATGTCCATGTGTTGCAAAAACTCGACCGCCGCCTCAGCTCTCTTACAGCCTTGTTATTTTTTTTTTATTCACTTGTCAATTTATCAATAATTAAATGTCACTTAACCGGTTTATAACTAAATTCACAACGAAACAGTCACTAAATCACTTACTCTGTAGTAGAAAATTTAAAATAAAACATCTGCAAAATTCTGGTAATCTAAACTTTAAGTGTAAAGTTATATTATTTCTATGTCGTTATATGAAGCAACCCTTCTACAAAGAAGAAGAAAAAATATATAAAAATTAAATCCACCATGAAACCCACAATGCTTATATTATCAATTGGTGGATGAGCAGTAAGCCTGCTGACTAGGCTCGTAAGTGCCGCCGTTGATGGTCAAGCCATTCATCCGCCACCACTTTAAGTCATTGCCCTGCTCTAGCACTGACTGTCCAAACAGACCATATCCATTATCGAATGGATACGCCCTGGATGGCAATACACACTTGTTAAATTCAAGTGCGCGACAGTTTACCGTCATATCGAGGACGAAACCGTTAAGTTAGAGAGAGAAAGAAAAATGTTCAAAAAAAAAAAATGTCAAAATTGAAATAACCTTTAATAAACAGTCAAGAGAAAAAAAAAATTATGAATGGATTTAGATAACTTTTTCATTAAAACAATAACAGGAGCTTATAAATGAAAACCACGCCCCTAAGATACTATACCTAAATGTTTTTTTTTATTTGCGGGATTCAAAACCATATTCAATATCAAGTCGTCAAATGACACTAAAAATTACATTACTTTAATAAAATATGTTTTGAACCTGAAAGTTATTCTAATTCGGCATAAAATTTACTGGTAGTAACTCAAATTGTTTAATAAGTATTTGAATCACAAAAATTCAAATTTTAATGACTCACATCCTGGTCACGGCACCACTGTAAACTTACTATTATATATAGACTTAATCTATAAATAAATACTTGAGTGGACGTAAATATAAATACCTGAAGTTAAATACTTGGCCATAAAAATGTGTGATCGTCTAGTTAAATGGAAAGGACCCTTTCTTATACGCTGTGTACATTTTATAATTTGGAGTAATAAATACAGTCCGCAAAATGAATCCGCATAAACAAAATTTTGTAGAACAAAACAAAAGAATATATTTACCATTTTCAGTCAGTAATAAATCAGTTCTAATTATAAACTAATAAGCTCCACCAGGAACTAAACGGAAAGCTCAATGATATTTGTGTTAATGTAAAGTCATGACAATTTTTATATGTAAGTATATGCAAAATAATAATACATTAAATTAAGTATTTATTGCTCCTGCAATAATTCAGCATCCCGGTGATTAATGTGGAACCTAGAAAACAAATAAAACCCGACTTCAAAGAGACCTTTAGAATTAGACTTTAAGTCTAGATGGGTACCTAGTCGATAAAAGATACCTGACCTCCCTTCACACCTACAGTCAGGACCTAGTGCGTGAATCGTTATAAGGTCCCCTGACCCCGATTCCCACACCCAACAGAATCCTTCAGACAAGTAAGCCGACCTTGTAAAACGTTAAATCTCTTTCACTCACAATTCTATCATTCATATACATGATTCATTCCATAATTTTCAAAATAATAAAACAAGCATGCAAATTACGCGCTGCTGCAATAATTACGCTTTAAAAGAAAATACGCTGTTGTTTAATTACGCTTGGCAATTTACTTTTACGCACCCTACTACGAATGTTGCCGCGGATATTTGTGTCAATATCTAGAGGTGTGTTATTGTGTCCAAAGTAATCTGAATACCACCTAGATGAGTTTAATAATCATTAAGGTATGCCCCCTTTGTATAAGGCTACAGCTTGACAAAGCTTCACACAAGACGCCGATATCAGGGGTTGCAAATATCAAGACGACGTAACCCCAGAGACACACCAATGAAAATTATAGACACCTAAATGACTCAGGCCTTGGGTGTGTACCTAGTGCATGTAAAGGAGCTGAGTTAAGAAATGGACAGCGTGCACCCCTTAAGTCAGACCCTAGTGTGTGTTGTGTGCAATCCAGTCTAACCAGGACCTAATGTCAGCCAATTAGCTTTCATGCGAGTGTGTAGAGCGAGTGTGTGTGTAGTTGAGAACAATTTTTGATTAAATGTGTGATGTGTACCTACATGCGTGTGATGGTATGAAATTAAACTTCTGAGATCAACAGCTTGAAAGCCATTTACTCAGGTTAACCTCATGTGTGGGTGTTGTAAGTGTAATCGAATGTATGCTCTATAAAGAGTCTTATGTGTACAGATTGTGTGTGTGAGTTTTTTGTTATAAGTCTCTAATATTGGCACAAACGAGACACAAAAGAAACTTAATTTAAACAAAAGCTTGTGACACTACAACTTCAATAAGACTTAGATAGAGTACAGAATGATGTGTTTCAGATTTGGTAGGAAGTACTCTTTCCTTATCTCACTGAAATTACAATGACACTGCTGAAGCAGATAAGCAAGAACACTTAAAATATATAATATTTAAATTGACTATGCACATTCACACATAATAAACATGTAAATTAAAACAAAAGAATTGATGATACTCGTAGCCGCTTAATTCGCCGTGACTCGTTGAGAACTATCGAATAATTAATACAAAATAAATGACTTTATGACATATTAAAACAACGACGTCTTGATGTATCTCATCCGGCCCGCCCCTAGGTTAATGAAGCCCCTCGTTCATGTAATAGGTATAATAAGCAATTAAATCATAAAGTGTAGATAAACATATAAAAATACATTTATATACTTAATCGTTAAGAGCACTCTAGAGGCCTTAAATATGTGAGTTTATCAGAATTTTAATTCTGTTTTAATTGATTAGGTTTATTATATATTACAATAAAAAATATTTCTTTAAATTTGATTTAGCTATTTTCATACTCATGGGATAAATATCGTAAAGGATTTTTAAGAGTCAAAAGGTTAAAAAAAATAAAATATCAGCGAAGGTTAAACATGAACCGGTTTAATAAATGTTTCGTAATCGATCCCAAAATAGAGATCTTTGTAATAGCGTCAGCTTAAATAAAAATAACAATCACTTTAGTTAAAGTCAATAAATTTAAACACGCGAGAAAAATGTCGTAATCAATCTCTAAAATGGAGATCTTCGAATAGTCAATAATTCAATCAAAAATAAATATTTACGTGTAACGCAAACCTTAGTTATTTCAAAACACATGAAAAAAAAAACACTGTCGATCTCTAAAATCGAGATCTACAAACATAATAACAAACAAAATAAAATAATAAAATAAAGAAAGAAAAGAACTATGCTATCACTTAGCTTTGTCAATCACGAATAAATCCGTATCAATCCAAGTCCACAACACTAACACTAACACCACTTAAGTTTTTAAGGTCTCTAATATGCAAACACTATAAAAGTAATTGTCACTTAATTAAAACTCAATAAAATAAATTAAACTCTTGCACTATTAAAAATTACGTCCGCGTCGCGAAAACTAAATCTCTGAAATATTCTCGCGTATTATCCCGAGGGACAATCCGTATCCAAAGACCCTGTTCCCTTTTGTTCCTAAGCTTTTATATGAACGTCAAAATATCCCCACTCCTGTCCCCGTACACCATAGAAGTCTCTAGAATGTTTTGGTATGTAATATGCCAAGTACGAAACGAAAAGCATAAGCTAGGGTTCCGTTGTTATTTAGAATATACTCTATTGAGATTCCTATAACTAGCACTATATATCTGCTATCCAAATATTAATATAGGAATATAATTTATTGTTCCTGTAAATTTATTTACTAATAAATAATGATCATTCGGCTCAGCGGCACTTTCCGTCCACATTCCGTCCAGCTCAAAATTACAAGGTTAAATAGTAACGAACATCTTAAGGGATCAAAAGTCGCCTTCTACATGCCTTTAATTTTATATATTCAAAAATACAACTTCAAAGTAGGTAGATATAATATTTACATAACTATTAAACGGTAAAGCAAAATTTCAGTAATTGAAACAGTTTATATTATATTCTATGTTGAAATACGATCAGTATCGATCTTAAAAAATACACAAATTACATAATTATGTCGTTCTGTAATTTACCGAAAAATCATTCGTCGTATACAGACAAACATACACATATCAAATAGTGGCGTGTTTTACTGTTTGTATTACGGAACCCTAACCAGCGTCGACTTGCCACTTGATAAGTGCTGATCAAAGCAGCCCTGAGCAAGAGTGAGAAAGGAAGAGGTCATAAACTATCCAAATTTATTTGCCTGTGAATTCTTTTGTTTATTACTAATAAAGTACACTTGAAAAATTATACCAAGTTATGATCTGTCAGCAATTCATACGCAGACCTACATATTCAAAGAATGGACAAAGATGAGAAGAAATCGATTTTGCCCTAGAAGGTGACATTGCAGTACTATAGAATTTATCCAAACAAATAGAATGATCATTATAACTATTATGCTATCATGGATATCATAGTCAGCAAAATTTTAAATATAGGTGAGAAAAAAAATAACTCATAATAAAAATGAGACAGTCTGAGATTTTACTATCCGATATGTATGTTAAATCATGTAAAAATATTTTATGAAAAACAAATATTTTATGATCAACTGCTATCCTTGTTTGTAGCGTTAATAGACGTCAGACTTGAATACTTTATTATAACTGAAACTTGTATTTAATTATTGTTTGAACTATAAATAGATTAAATTTCTAATACTTAATAAGCTGTCTAATAGCATATGTGGTCTATGATCACAATCGCTCTGCTTTCTCACGTCTATGTTCTTAGAATTGCTTAGTACTGAAATAAGCCTACGATAAATAATTAAAATTTATGATTCGTGGTGTTGGATATCAATAATGAATAGAGAATAATTGTTCATTGTATAATGTAATTTATATTATATATATTGGACCCGTGGGAACACATATGCTGTATTACATGTTTGTTACAGTAACGTGTTTTTAAAATGGCTCCGCAAGTAAAATCAAATGTTTGGAACTTTTTTATTAAGTGACACGGGTGGAAAATGTAAATTATGTCAACTATTGGTTAAAACAAAATGAAATACCACCAACTTGACAAATCATCTAAAGCGACATCACAAGGAGGCGTATAGTGATATTAGTGATGTAAATAAAAGTTTAAGCAAAACTGGAGAAGCTTCCAGTACAATAACAGCTGAAATCGTAAGTACCTACTATTTTTGTAGCTCTAAATGGAAGTATCGATTACGATGCGATTCATGCGATCTTTGCTAGATCGATTCAAACCCATGCGATCTAGATCGTAGATCGATTCAATGGGTCACGATCCATTGCGATCCAAAAGATCGATTCAAATCAAAAAATTGGGCATCCCTGCCGACGTGTATCTTGGCCCCCGACACGTGCTGGCGCCAACGCGCGTTATTCTGAACGATCTGATTGACTGCCCAGTTCCTTATTGCACAGACTATATATAATAATACTATAGGTAACATATAGAATCATGGGGTCACAACATATTTTGCGGGTGGTAGGGCCTTGTGCAAGGTCCGTCCTGATAGCCACCACCATCTTGCTCGTTAATCCTGCCGCTAAGCAGCAGTGCTTGCACTGTTGTGTTCCAGCGTGGAGAGCAAGACAGCTGGTGCAATTACTGGCACAAGAGTACTCCTTGGAGTCGCGGGTGTCTATAGGCGGTGGTGATCACTTACTATCATGTTACCCACTTGCTTGTTTTCCTTCCCATTTTAAATAAAAAAAAAAAAAATGTGTACAAAATATAGTTAGTACTATATATCGTTCATAGATAGAATTTGAAAAACTACGACCTCTAAGGTTAAAAAAAACGACAATGATAAAAACTAAAAATTGTATTTCTTTGTGCAAAATTCACTTTTTACACGAATTCGTCCCGTTTTTATAAGATATCATTATTAAAACTATTTATCATAGGGTCCTAAAGCTACAAGCTACTATCTACTTATGTATGTAAAAGATAAATGATTACATTACTAAAAAAATAGCAGACTCTGCCCTTAACAGAATGAAATACATAATATCGTTGCAATTTTTTTAATATTTATAGTCTCTAACAACTTTAGAAGAACATACCTATGCATATCTACAAACTGGAACAAATTACCTTGCTACTCCGCGAAACCAGTGCCGGGCTCGTGCAAAATAGCTGCGTCTGTGCGACATATATATGTTCATGCAAAAACCCACCCTCCCCCGCTTCCACACGAAACAACATATATCACACAGACTCAACTACACACCACCACCACTAAACACTAAAACTACACGATCGACGCGCGTTTCACCTCTATACGAGGCATCAAGATATTTTGCACGAGCCCGGCACTGGTTTCGCGGAGTAGCAACGTAATTTGTTCCAGTTTGTTGATATGGACCTCCGCAAAGTAAAGCCTGAATCTAATAATTACTATGCATATCTGTTTTAAAATGTATGCAGACAAATATAATTTTTGTACTCTTACATGTTGTGAAAAATACGTGTTATAGTAAATTCTTAAAAAAACATGAAATCGTCATTATAACCAGCTTCAAATATAAAAAAATGATGCAAAGAAGGTTAGTCTTTATTTATTTAAGACACTACATCAAGAAGAAAAAAAAATACAATTACGCCCTTGACAATATTTCATGTTTTCACAATTTTTGAGGTCTTATCCTTTAACAAGAAATCTTTCGCTATTCCTACAGGCACGTGCTTATATGTAATAATAATAATAAATACCGTTATTAGCATGTATACAGGATGTAGCAACTCTTATTTTTACTTACATTTCGATAATCGTTGAAGCGCTCTGTTGGAGGCGGGTATCTCAGAAACTGATACAGATTTTAATTTACATTAGTTGTAGTGTGACGTTTTAACATTACAAGTAATAAAAAAATTAAAGTTTTACTTCGAACAAAAGCGACCGTTAGATATTAGAAGCGGCCTGATGTATGCCTCTTTGTCTATCGTATAACTCGTATTCATTCGCACGACGGCCCCAGTGCAGTGGTGCGACGACTTTCTTGTAGCTCCGCGAAGTGCGCTGCGCCTGGTATAAACAAAAACAACGTAGTGACCTGGCAGTCGCTACGAAAATCGTACTCGAGCTCTATGTTCGCTTCATCATCATTATCATTTCAGCCGAAAGACGTCCACTGCTGGACATAGGCCTCCCCCAAGGATTGCCATAACGATCGGTCCCATGCTGCTTGCATCCAGCGGGTTCCCGCAACTATCACCAGGTCATCGGTCCGTCTCGTGGCGGGTATGTATGCTTTTATATCCCAGTTAAATTAGCGGTGCTGTTAATACATATAGCCCGCTGGGTAATTTTTTAACAAAAATAGGTCTGTTAAAAAAGAAACAGAAAATTGTCGTTTCCATTATTTATTTAAATTAAGAAACCAAGGTTTTTTTATTATTCGTCAGGAGGATTAAAAGTAAACGTCTTTGTGATTTTTAAGTATTTTCATGTCGACTCTTCTAACCTTAACAGGTGAAAAATAGATTTAAAGTAAGACTTTGTTTTAATTATGTAATCTTGTAAACTAAACTTTTTGATGAATAATTTATCTTATCTTTTAATTAAAACGAACAGCTAAAGCAGCTTTTGTGAAGGAATTATAGCCGCAGTGTAGGAAAAACCCCAAAAAGATAGCGTTGCACTAGCGGAAATTACTCTTCAATATGTACCTATAATTTGGTATAACTGAAACTAAACTCTTTAAAATTTTGAAAACCAGTTTCACTGCAATAGAACAATGTCAGTGCTTAATATAATTTAGCACGAAATCTGTAATCATTAAACAATTGTTGTTGCCTGTACGGTAACTTTGAACTAACATGTAACTATAAAGTAAACTAACTGTTATTACAGTGAATATTAGGCAAATGTTTTTGGCAATTCTGTTGGCAGACGAGCGCAATGCTCAGCTGAGTTTACCCACGAGCTGTTTAGTGGAGGTAGTGTAATGTTTAGTTGGCAAACAATTTGGTTCAAATTACCACAGATTAGCGAGTTAAAGTTAAAGCTGGCACAATCAAATATTCAACTGCCATCAGATATATTACCTAGTTTCTTAACTCTTAACAGATTCAGTGCCATGAACTCACTACCCGGCCCTCTGTTCGTAGCGAGTTCTCGATAAAAACCGGACAAACACTTCTTCGAGTAGATAGCTACGTGATAGTTCAAAAATTCATTTATTCCATAAACAGTATAAATCGTTTTTGCAATTGAAATGCCGTTCTATTTCTTTTTATGCGAAATTGGCAAACGCAAAGGACAGAATGCTGTGGTTGCGGGTTCGAGTTCTGCCGTTACCCTAGATTTTTCTTTGTGTTGTCATATGTATTGACATTTAAGGCATTTAAATGTATAACAAATTGTGTCTGGAAAATTTAAGTTACAAACAATTAAATTAAATTATCGTAAAAATAAATAAGAAATAATTAGTGAATGTAACCTCCTGAGTGTGGCTTAATAACATTTGCATCGTTCGTTTAGTTGTTCTTCCGTCTGTATTTTGCAGCCGCTTGATCCGAAAAGTATAATAGTCTCATGATAGCTTTGGTGGACACGCTCGCAAAAATACTTTGAAATTATGTATGTGTAATAAATGAGTATAGTTTATAATTTAGTGACGTCTATAAAAAACGGCAAGTGCAAGTTAAACTCACGCACGAATGTTTCATACCACCACACTATGATACTCGTGTTTGTGATATACATTTCGATCAACTACACAAATATAATTAATAGATTCAGGCGTTACTTTGCGGAAGTCCGTTCCGTATCAACAAGCTGGAACAAATTACCTTGCTACCCCGTGAAACCAGTGCCAGTTTGGTTCACTAATATATAAGAGCCTTTGATATATATTACTAATCAAAACAACTAGTGAAAGAAAAAACGACGTGCAAAACCATGTTTGTCTGTAAATGATTTTTAATGATCTATGAAACTGGAACATTAACTACCTTGCTTCTCTGTGAAACTTGCGGTTTGGTTTCGTGGTATAGCAAGGTAATTCGTTCCAGTTTGTTGATGGACCTCCGCAAAGTAACGCTTGGAAGTTGTAGTTATTCTATCTTTCCAACAATATTGGCATAAACTCTTAATAAATTTCAAATCAATAGCGTTAGTAGTTCCTGAAATATGCTAATACAAATGGATGAACGGGCGGACGGAGGCACACCGTGAGAATTATTTTAACCAAATTTCAAAAAAAAGATGGAGGTCCTCAATAGGGATGTCTCCTGGGTTAAAACAACAAGATTCTAATTAGTCCGTCAGTTAGATTATAGAAAAATACTCGATACGTATTTTTTTATTTGTCCATACGAATAATATTGACAAAGATACAGCACATTCAAATTCAGGAGTAGGGGCTCGTGACGTCACTCTTTCGTAAAAATTTTACGAAATAATGACGTAGCGCGAACTTTCGCCGCTCTGTAACTTTGTTATTTTAAGTTTTAGAAGCAAAAGAAAAAATACGTATCTACTATTTTCTGGCGTTCTAAAAGATGGACTAATTATTATTTTTTAGTCAACATCCCAATTCATCGGGATATTTTTTACTAACTTTTTGGTACGACACCAAAAAAAAAAACTAATTTACAAAGGCCTGCTCTAAAGGCATACTAGGGCAAACTATGGAAAGTTTAGCATGACCCATCCTCTTAATAATCATAATAGCATACTTACTGTTCATAAACCGATAAGAATGGTACTTAGCACGTAAACGACGGCCAATAATCTGGCATTTGTCAATTTTATCTATTGTTTGCCGATGCATAATCGCTGCTCCCCATTCGTTTCCCAAATTGTTATTAGGGCCTATCTTGACACTGGCGAGGCGATAAATCCATTGGATGATGAATTGTATCGGTCACTTACGACGGTTCACGTGGATTTTCAGAAGGGATCTGAGTAAGCGTTAATGGATTATTAAGGGACCAAACTAATAACCCCCTTATATGTACGCTTAACCTCCATTTGTTAAAAATAAAGCCTTTGTCTATCACTGTGACGCATACCTTCCAATGACGGGAACAAAATATGTGTCAGTAAACGAGGTTTGTAAACTTTAATGAATAAGGGGATAAGAGAATGCAACCGAATTCTTTGTTAGTGTCGTACAGTAGGTACCTTGTGATGTACGAGTATAATGTTCAGGTTCAGTTTTTTTTTAAGATTTTCTGGGCTCAAAGTAATTTGGACCTAAGTTGGTGGATTGGATGAACGGGGCAGGAAAAAACAGAAAGCTTTAAAAAAACATGAAACACCAATCTTTTGTTCAAAAACAAAAGAGACTTAATTAAAAAACAAAAATCTATGTTAGAACAAAAAAGTTAATTTGTCTTGGATATGCTTAAACAGAAATGCAGCCATAAAATATGGACTTTGCAAATATTATGTCAAATCGCATTCACCTATTACAGCCCAAACCACAGAAAAGAGATAAGTACACGCTTAAATTTATAATAATCCTTTTTTGTGGTCCATCAAGAAAAAATATTCTTAAAAAAACGTCTATTGCTTTACTATCTTTTCACAATAAATGTCATAATGACTTACCAACGACTTTTAAGGAAGTAGGTAGGAAATGTATTGAGAAAAGATTCTATAAGGATTCGTCATTCAAATGATCTTTATTTTTCCTATTTGGCTATTTGATTGATAGTTGGGTACCCAAAATAGAAACTTCTTTTTTCTTTTCAGCTGAAAACAATTAAAACCCACTCAAGCAATCAAAAAGACAATTGGAACTAATTAAAATTCACTTATACTGATTACAATAGGGAGAAACTTTCGACAAAATAATATTTCGGTAGCCATAAACTATGTCAAAACTTTATATAACAAAAACATTTATTTCATAATAATAAAAATAATGACAGTAAACCATTGTTTTGCTAACCAATATCCCGCAACAAGCAATCAAAAAAACATTAACTGTATGAAAATCGTAATTCATTACAAATCTGAAATTAATATTTGTCACGTTTCGTTTTGTCGTAGCGGCTCGCGTAGCGTCGTGGCGCGCTACGCTTCCATCACCCACGTAGCACCCGCCGAGTGGGTATAAAAGCGGCGCGACCATAACGAAGCCCTCATTTGCTTTCAAAAACCATCAGCGGGCCACGCGGAAGTAGCTCCGCTCGATTTTGAACCTCAACAGCCGAGACTAAGTACGGTTACGCGTCACGTCTAAAGGTAAGTTATAGGACTTTTGTATTTTTTTCGAAGTTACAGTTTTAAAATAGTAAGATGTGAAGGAGATATAAATTTAGATGCCATGGTTAACAACAAAATATATCTAAGTGATGAATGGATCTAAAATATCTTCAAACAATTATTTTACAAGAGAGAAAAAGCAAGAGCTTAACTTTTTTTTAGTTTAGCGTTAGTGTATATTTGCTGCTGACTGTACCCAGTAGACCTTTGACCCTCGATTTTCTTCATTAACGCTTTTCAGTAAAATAATGTTTATTTCCCGTTTACTTAGTTGGTGAGTCAATGTTTACTGGGAAATATAAATAAATTTTCATTGAAAGCTTCTTCAATATTTGACAAGTATGTGGGTTCTGTTTTAATTACCGAGGTCGTTTTGATCGGTGTCGGTTTTTTAATTAAATATGTCCCGGATATAAGAGTGTTAAACAGTCACACATTTTTTTCCAAAAGTCTAACCCTTTATCTAGCGTTGAAAGCTTTGATTCAAAGTTGAGTGTCCATAAAGTTTTCAAATTAACGGCTTTTTCATACGAGTACCTGTTGATTTCACGCGTCGAAAATTTCAGTCACAACCTCATATTAATACCTTTTCAGGAAACCAGTTTAACTTTTGGCATCGGTTTACACATTCGTATATAAATACACCAGACACTGAACATGTGTGCTACGTGTTTTGAGAATTTCATTAAATTTCACTTAAATAATTGAGAATAATAACGACGTTGCCATATAAATCTTATTCTTATTAGTCTTATTATTGTCCGGATACATTTTTAATATTTAAATTAAAGTAACATCGGAATATTTTCTTTTCTTTTTTAAGCATATTAAATGTCTTTGTACACTAATGAATGTGTTCTTTAAAGTAGTCCATTTATTGATTACTGTTTGTAAACAGTTAGCAATTCGTCAGGCTCTTCCCAAGTCCAGGTACTCATAACATCTAATAAACGCACCAAGGAAAAATGGAAGTCATATTGTAACTACATCTTTTGAGCCTTATTCACGTTGTTAACTTTGTTACACGACGTAATTAAATACTAGAGGCCTTACAGGGGTTAATGTAATTTGAAACTGTATCAAACTTTAAGTTTCTACGCCAACAATTTGTGAGAAAATCGTCGTGACGGACAGATGGGGACACCAACGTTTTTTCTCTATTCGCGAGGAACTTTTAAAATAACGAATTTTTTGTATACTGAATGGTACATGCGTTATGTCATTTTTGGTTGTAATTTTCTTTAAGTATAAGCTTTATTATTGCATTGTCTTCAGATTTAGATGTAGTCGCCTACCGCCGGAAGCGGTTCAATATCGATTTACAAAGATTTATCCAACTTGCTAACTAGCTACTAACAAACTATCAGATGAAGTTAAAAAAAAGTTCGCAGTAAATTGATTGCTTGCTTGTAAAACTTTGCAATTTTAAATTACAAAGGTTTATTATTTTTAATATAGGCTGATGATCATGATCGGGATTTTAGACATTGTCATTTTATTAGTGTTTCATTATTTTTATTTTGACACGTCATAAATAAGACAAACATAAAGTTACGTAACTGGTCTAAGTTTGTTCAGAAAAGTACAATATAATTGTAAATCTTTGCTTTAGATTAATTAAGTTGATACTTTTGCGATGACGTCGTTGGAACTTTGATGATGGATCTATTTTGTTCGATAAAACTCACTCTAACCTCAGTAAGATACATATGTAATATTACGCAAAAAAAAAGTTTTTTTACGCAAACACCAAGGGCTTTTCCGTCAAATAAATAACCTTATGAATTCAGCACACACATGCAATTAAATGGGGTATGTGAAGTGTCTAATTCACACTGAGACCACTTTGGGAGTTAAACCGAGTACCTCTCAACATGAGAGGGACCCTGTGCCAAAAGGGATTTTACAATGTGTTTCATTTAAATAAGAGAGTATGTGGGAGTGCTCAACCTTAGGAGACATATAAATCTGTATTAAGTACTATTAAGTCGATTATAGAATAGAACTTTTTATTTCAGGCTGCATAGGCCCATAGAAAAAATACCTTAAAGACTATAATCCATATTTATAAGAGAAAACATTAAAATGCATTATAAAAAGCATTTTGTTATACCTAGTAAATTTTATGATAAAACAGGAATTCTCTATAAAATTGATAATACTTTTAGTATTGGTGTCATTTAAGAATGGATTCATTGAGTCAGTGGGAAAAAAATTACCAACACAGGTTGGTCAAGTTTAATAAAACAAAATTTCATATTTTTTTTTTCTTATACAACAATCAAAAACTGTACTATATGCTAAAATTGCTACCATGACAAAGACTTGTTGATACCCAACAGGGAGTCCCTAAATATCTTACGTTGTTACATTTCCTCATACTGTCTCAGTTAAAATAAAGACATTGTCTAACAGGAATTAGTTAACAAGTAACATTCATTAACTAAGAAGAATACAAGAAGCAATCCACCGAAGGTGTATTTCATGTTACGCACTTTTCTTGTGGTGACTTGAAAGGTGGAGCATGAATCTTAATTTCCTTTATTTCTCGTTCAGGCGTAATTACTCGCTAGCCGACAAATTCACTAACGAAATAATGCACGAATCCCAACTGTTACGTTACACGCAATTGCTCGCGGTAATTACATACTCTCCTTTGGATGGCGGACCAATGGAAAGATATTATTAAACTACTAAGGTTTTACGTTTGTTAAATAAAAATATATAAAAGCCAGCTTCATTCGTCTCCAAAATTTTCCAAATCGCCCCAAACCGTCGTCATATATTTGTTAATCAACTTCGATAATAACTTAAGGCAGCTGCGTCGCAAATTCAACGTTTAAACAAACAACAAGGACATTAACTTCTGTTTACCATGAAATTTTACTACTAACAAATTACTGAAATAATATTTGAAAAGTGAGTTAGAACGTAATTAAGTGTATCGAAATCAATATTTTATTTGCTTTTAGCAAATCGTAAGGCAAGTTCATTAATTTTGGAGTGTTTTGCTGAAGTCTGAATTAAAAGAGGTAATGCGAAGTTTGCGGCGCTCCTCAACTTATAAACCTGGGATCGGTGGTTTGTAGGGTTTCTCATCACTATAAAAAAGGAGTGTCTTGTAATGAAACAGAAACATTTGGATTTCCTTGTACAAGATTTACCCTACGAGACGAATAAAACCAAACTACGTCAAGTTGACGAGATGGGCTTAACTGTTAATGTCTTCACCCTCTTCAATTATAATTTTTGTCATAGTTTTTTGGCATAAATCCGCAACCAAAGGACTCAAAACGTAGAGATTTGAATTAGTTTTATTACACGGCATTTAAACCGTATATTCATATACAGTAGGGGAAATATATTCACGTACCACCTTAGAACCCTATCGTAACCCTATCATACAAATGTCATGCGTATGTCTCTTCGACTAGGTTCTACGGTGGTACGTGTTTCAATTTCCTTGACTGTACATAAGTATCAGTTTTATTGAAAGTATAGTCCGCGTTAGAACTAGGTCGCTTTACTGGCACATATATAATGTGAAACAAAAATGACTAATACTTTTTAATGCGGCAAAATACAAAAGTCCACACAAATGTGTTATTTTGCTTTTGATTGATCCATATTCCATGTAATCGGAAGGCACTTTCGTTAATAAACAAGCCAAATCTTGTGTAAAGTAAGTGGTTTTCACATTACACGATCAAGTAACTTAGTAATTTCCGTTCGCCAACACCGCAAAGGGCAAGAACTTCTAACCAAATATTAATGAGCCAATTATACCTTCTTACTAGGTAAAGTTAACCTTAATACGTAATACAGCTTATATAATGATCCAGCCTTTCCAAGTCCCACTGTTGGGTACAGGTCTCTTCTCGCCTGAGCGCGAATGGGGACTTTATTATACAGCCTTTTTACAAAATTTGTAGAAATTAACATTATCTACAAAACTAAATTCTCCATTTAATGTTGTTTATCTGAAATAAATTTTGGTTATGTTTCATTCAATCACCAACAGCCATCAAATAAATTTGGTTCCCTGGAGATACCTAAGAGAAACTTAAAGTTGCTCAATTTCTTATCATCTATCATCATCACGTCAGACATTTTCATTACAATGCATTACCATACATTTTAGTTTCCTTTCTCGTTCGCCCGTGTTACATTCTTTTCAATATATTTTTCTCACAACAATAAACTCGGAGATGAAACTCGTGTATAGAACGTCCTAAACCGGTTTCGGTTAGGAAATACACCATTTCATATCGTTGTAAATACACATCATTAAATGTTTCTGTTTATTGAGTCTACAGAAGAATTAAACAAAGAAACTTCGGCTATCCAAGTTCAATTTACTTAAATGTAGTTTAGATAGCTTTAGTTGAATCAGCAAATGGACATCTCATAAACACGTAAATCTGCTTTTGCAAATTAACGGAATAAGTATCGATATTGCATTTTTTTTGCTTGCAAATTAATAAATATATCCTATTTTTTAATGATGTCACGTTTTTTCGGCCGGCTGTAAATGTAAATTGGATATAGATATTCATTTATTTAAAGTCTTTGTCGTAACATTGAAGTTTTGTAAAACACATGCGATATTAACGTAACTTTTGGTATCCTAAAACAACTATTAATTGTTTCAAATACGATGTATGTAAAACGATATTTTAATATCCATTACAATAATATTTGTATTAAATTCGTTATGTTTCAACATTAAACCTAAATTTCGGTTACAAAATGATAAGGTTTCAATATTTCACACACTTAACTATCAACAATATAACTATTTTGAAAATAAAACAGTAGAAAAACATTAGTTGACAAAGTAAAAACTTGTTTATTTACCGCGCGTGTATTCAGTTTTATTGATGTTGCAGGCTGAAGCAGTCATTACAGAACAATGGGCTTATTACTTCCCGTCATTTAAATGCAAAAGAACTAAAGGGCATGCGCTGAAACCATGCGGTTTTATGCCGGGCTCGGTTCATCTTCCGTCCGCTGCATAACTTAATTCCGTTCCCTTTCAGCTTAAATATCAGATGTGAAAACATTTCAGGCGCAATTCGAATTCTGCACAATAATCCAATTTAACACGAAAAAAGATTTAAAAATATATTTCCTTAATGAAAGTCTCTTTGTTGAGGGAGGACCATTATCTTTACTTGATGTCCGTTCCGTTTATTTGATGGTACGCATCAAGGCTGGCTATGGACATCTGCAATGTCAGAAGAATCGCAAGCGCATTCTGGCCTTTAAGAAAAGAATAGCTTGTTTCTTGAAGGTCTGTAAGTCGCTTTATTAGGCAACACGGACGCTGAAAGTTTATGTCACACAGCTGATGTGCGTAAAAAGGTACGAGTAAAACCGCCAACAGGCGAGATGGTTGGAATAAAACGAAGGCCTGTTTCAAGTTGTGCGGTGATGAAACTTAGCTGCCGGTTTTAATCAAAATAACTCCTCAGGGATATCCCCGTAATGTAGCCGATAAAAGATGCAGAAGGCACAACCTCCCGCAGGTTCAGTGTCGGGAACATCAGAATCATCTGGTCACCGACAATTCAAACAGCTCTTCGTTTTATTCAGTATATTCAGGCTTGGGGTTTTTTTTTTGTGGCCTGAATGTCTCAAATCGTAGTCCTCGCGAGAGGTACGGGCGACTACGATCGCTTAGCAAGTAAAATGAATAGATGCATCGTAAGGGTTATAATGAAGATTGAAGGGTCCATCGGCCCGTGCGACGACTCCGGTGGGCTTGGGGTTTAAACCCGATAACTGAAATCGTCGCTACGCTATTATTAACTAGCGACCCGCCCCGGCTATACGCGGGTACCTATAATTAGGATGTGAAGTATTTAAAAGTCTTCCGTATAAAAATCTCTAAATGACAGTGGTAACTGTATTTGAATCTGTAGCGTGGTTTAGAAGAAGTAGGCGGCCGAGAATAAAAACAGGACAGACAGACAGGACGGATAGCGACACTATTTTATAATAGGTATGTACAAATAAAGAAGATAAAGATGCTGCATTTATATTAATCACGCATGTGCACTTCACTTTCGCTTATACATACAGTTTATAAAATAACATGATTAACATGACTTCAAAGACAAAAGTTTTCATTGCACTTTGAATCTTGTCGCGATGAGTCATCGCTGTGAAATATGGTTTTTGTGTAAAAAGTTGTAATGATGTTTATTGTGAAAATGTTTAATTTGCAGTGGCCCATAAATAAATTTGGTTGTCTGCGTCTATGCTGGCCATTTAACCAAACACGAATTATTCTACGAAATGTTTAGAAATTATGTTTATGTTAGGTTTTGTTTTTGGGGTAAAAAGTTGTATATTACTTCTTGAGGCAACCATTTCTTTTTCCATCAATACAAAAAAACACCCTTAAAAGCATTGTACATAGGATCTTTAAACCACAATTCTACCACCATCTATTTGTATATCTATTCCAAGCCCGTCCTTCAAAACCCTGTTATAACAAATGTAACATGATTCAAGAGTTAATTAAAAAAGGCGACAAAGTCCTCGTTTACAACTTACAAGGCTAAAAGAAGTATTTTCAACTCGACGTTGTTAAGTAAAGTTTAAAAACACGCTGCACGAGGCGGCAGCGCATCCTCTAATGCCTATTACTTTATGCAACCAATTTGTTCAGCTTGATCGCCTTTGCATATTAATGGGGCGTCGCTTTCAATTCGCCATTAGTACCTAATACCTAGGAAACAGGTAGTATTTTTAAAAACACATTATTTGAAATAAATAACGTTTCAATCATAGGTAATTGAACCATAGGTAGACTTGTTCTTCCCTGAGGATCGAGAGGTTGCAATCCCGCCACAATGTAAACTCTTCGTCCTTTGTGCCGACCGAGCATTTGTCGGTTTCCATGAAGCAGGTATTCTGGTCAAATGGAGTCGCTTTCCGTCGTCTTTGCGGACGGATGTTAGACACCTGGAAACTAAATGATACGTCATAAAAGAACGTGCTAATTTTAATGTTAATTTTGTAAGTTATGTTCATTTTATTGAAAAGTTATTACGTAATATGTTCCTTATCCGTACAATAATTTAATCTAATTTTGTGCCTTCTAGACATTGAAAAAAAAACAATAATTACATACATTATTTTTCTTTGTATTCTAAACGCATACGGGATGGGCACATAATATTATATTTTAATTTGAAACGCTAGAGATGTATCACATTCCACCAGTCCATAGATCAATGAAGCATTTATTAAAGGTCTGGGATTGATCAACTAAAAATACTTGCAAAACCAACTAAAACTTTTAGTTGTATTTAGTAATATTAATACAATAAGCCCTTAAACACAATAAACATAACTTCAATTTAAGATTAATAATTGTAATTTTGATATCTTTAATCTAGTACCAACTGATACAGAAGAAACCCTATTAAGGATCTTGAGTTCAGTTTAAAATTACGACCCTAAGAATAATAAAAAAAGCTAAAGGAAACAAACCTAAGGCGATGAGGCCAAATCAAATTCTTGAGCACAAGTTCGCACAATTGTTTGTCAAAGAGATCATTGGATGTACATTTGTAAGGAACGCGAGATTCGTTAAGTTTTGGGACAATCAAATAGAAATGCCAACCCGCCGTCAACGTAACCCTCACAGTTGATCAAGTAACTTTAAAACCTTTGTTTGATGCGTTGAAAATTCATTATTGAGAGGTGACCCAACGACGCGTGCCGTGAACCTGGGCATCCAATTGACATGTTCCCGGAAGTGTCTCTTATGCCGCATGCCTAAATTCAAACAATGGATCGTTTTACCCATTGAAATAGTATAGCATAGCATAGAAGGAGGTTTAAAATTAAAAGCGAAATTACAGTAGCTGATCTCACTTTAAATGACAAAACAATGTGCCGAAAAGAGATGACTACATACTCTGAACCTCCATGGACCGTGAAATTGATTACCTTTGATGTACTACATTAAAGTAGTAATCTACGATTTTCTTATTAATTTACATGTTGTACTTCCTACACCATTTTGACAGTTTTTGGTGCGTACGCTTGACGTGTCCTGAGGCTATATCCATGCTTCAATTATTCATCCAAGGTTTTACCTTTTAGCTGTGAAATTTTGACACATTTTATACGAGACAACTGTCAAAGTTTAATAACAGTTGCTATAGTAGCACGCTAGCGTTAATCGCGCACATAAACGCTTTGGTCCCTCTCGCACACAGGGATAAATGCTTTATGTCATCGATCCTTAGAAAATTATTTAGTAAAGAAAGCCTATTACACGATCAACGAATTTTTGCTCGACTACACCTAATTTGTATTTTGCATGCATATGCTTGCTGCACTTCATTGACTGCATGGACTGCATCACAAATTTGTATGCCTTACGGCGCAACATATTGGAACATTCTTAGTTTTAAGACCTTGTGTATAGTCGACCAAGAAATTGCTTGACCACTTTTCGACCGTATCACAAAGCTTTAAGGTTCAAAAGTGGTCAAGCAATTACTTGGTCGACTATACCTTTGTACCTAGACCTATGTTGATCAAATAAACGGTTTTGAATTTGAATTTGAATTTAAAAGCTAGCGTGGTAGGCCCCCTGGTAAGTAAAATGATTCGTTGTTTGAAGATAGAAACGCGGCATTAATGAATGACTAGCAAGAATAGGTAAAAAAACTTCAGTAAAGCCCCTCTTGCAAGTAAGTACTAGTAACATGTCCGTATGCGTATCGAGAAGTTGACGCTCCAAATTCGAAAAATGACTTAGTTCTATATTCAGTTTTGTACACTGCTATATGCAAAAGGGGCTAGCGTTTCGTGCTACAATCGTAATTCGTAGCAGCAGTTTCCCGCTAATTAGCGAAAATACTCTACGAACAGAGAACTCGCCTAGCAGGTTCGTGGCACTGAATGTATTACTTAAGTTTTTTACACAAATATACTCGGTTCAACTAAATGTGCGTATTGCCTAGTGGTTACTTAAGCTGACTAAGAAGCTAGAGGTCGCGGGTTCGATACCTGCCACGAGACGCAATCATCTGATGGTGAAAGTTTGCACCTAAGTTCCGTCTGATAAAACCATTTTGAAAGTCTCCATCATACGGTGACGGTCCCAGTCCTTGTCAGCGACCCAGTAGTAGAAGAGAAGGTATGGAAACATACGAGTTTGACTTTGACTTTAAATAAAATTGCTTTAAGCAGAAGTGTCGACACATAGCAAACTTGTAAAAATTAATCGATACAAAGTGCTAACGAAATATCTTTTTTTGTTATTCCATTTACTTCAAATTATTAAAAATATTTTAAGACTTAGACAAATTATTATATGTGTCGACACAAATAAACTATTTAAATCTAAATAGTTCGAATATTTTTATTTATTTTAATACTTGGGTTTTATTTGATATTTTAATAAGTATCCGATCATTTCATTCTACTTCATAAGCAGGTATTTAATTCCAACAAACTCATAACTTTTATCCTTAATTTGTTTACTTCTTACACACTCGCCTCTATAGACTATCATTGATAAATAGCATATCATATATCCAATTACTTGTCAAGGCGACTCGAATGCCGGCACGGCGCATTTTGTGACCTGAAAGGACGTTTCCAAGATATATCGCTCAAAAAGGTTAACCTTTTACAACCGACACCCATGTCCCCTTTACATTATAATAGCGGCATCCTACACACAAACTGATTAACTTACTAAATAAATCCCTTTCAAAGGGACTAGCACTAAACCGTTTTGATACAAATGGCGCTAACGCCATGTACGTACCTGTGAGTAGAAATACTCTCTTGGGGAGGGTCAACATTTCAAAAGGTAAAAAACAATCCCTCAATAGGATAATTCGGCTGTCTGTATTTTGCTTGCCAATAGGTAGCTACCCCTTTTCGCATCATCGGCTGAAGTTATTTAACCGGGGTTAATATTAAAGTCTGAATTCCGAAAAAATAAAGCAATGACCTTTTAAACATTATTTTATTTCATATAACGACTGCTCGACTAGTACAATGAGTATCAGACATTTTCATGGACCGTAGAATCTTAAATTAAGCGTTAAGGGCGGTTTGACCCCACTAACGTTATTAAAACAAAATTTGTTTTGCTTTTTCAACGGACTCTACGAAATATCCCTGATTTTAAAAAAACCGTTCCATAAACCAATTACTTATAATTCTTTTTTTTTATTATTGAACCGAATAACACTGTGGGCGTTAAATCCGTGCAGTTTTGAGTTACATTTTTAACAGAAAGAAGCGTTGTTTGAAATAAATTTCGCACCATGCAACATAACTATAATTAACCTATTAACGCATTTAGCAGAAAAATCTAGACCAAAGATATTCATTATATTATCTTGTTTCTGATATCAGTGGTATTGACGTATTGACATTAAAGGAGTTATCGGGGTGAAAAAAAGCACAAGCGTCGACAGACTGTCGGACGCAGTTAGGGTTTTTTACATGGGTAATATGTATCTGTTATGACAAAAACAAGTCAAGTTTACTTATGCCTAAATTTTAATTCAAACAACTTTTTAGAGTTTCGTGTCCAAAACGAAAAAAGGAACCGTTATATGGTGCGATTCCGTCCGTCTGTCCGTCACAGGCTCACTGCTATTTCAGACATTACAATTATCGATTTGAAATTCAGAATAGCTTTAAAGATTAGTACTTACCTTATTTCAAATGAATGTTTTAAAGATACCTATTTTTAGTTTCCTTGTAAACGGGGTCAAAGAACGGAGTCGAAATATCAAAGTTAGGATACTAGTTCAAGCAGGATATCGAAAGGGCTTCATTTTTACATAATGAAGTGTTTTTACATAATGAAATTACAAAAAAACACCTTTGTCCCCTTTTTCCCGAAATTTGTAATGCGATCGCTAGTAATTTACTAAGTACCTAGGATAGTCACTTTAACATCACAAATGACTCACTTTACGAAATGATCAAAGCAGTTAAACAGACAAGGTACAGTCAAGGAACTTAATTCCCTACCCATTTCGTTGAAATGTCGTCTGACATTCGCAATGCATTAAGGTCGATATGTCAAACTAACGTCTTGCTCTATAGCTCTTATGGTGACAGTTTGCTATATGATATTGATCCTTAGGTGGGTCGGAAATTTAATTCCTTGACTGTACTAAATCGTTAAACTATTTATAACACGTATTATACATACATATGTGTTCGTATTGTAAAAAAATACCGAATTTCAAAAAAAATTGCCTTACAAACGCATGCATTAATAAAAGCATAATTTTAGAAGAAATTTTCAGGTCATATTGTGACTTGTAAAAATATCTTAAAGTTTTTTTTCTAAATTGGTTGCCGAGTTTCGTGGATAGAAATGACTTAATTAAGAAATAACAACCAATGTAAACTTGATCCGAAATTTAAGTTTAAAACTGGGGTCAGAGCTTGGAGTAAGTAGAGCTATATGTAGAGTTGGGATGTTAAAGCTTCGTAATTTTCATAATCTAGTGTTTTAATTTAAACTATAACTGATATAATAATAATATTACTATTAATTAATGTTCACCACTCTCTGTTCCTAATATCATAATCTAACAGATATCTGTGATACCATCTCTACGTGTCCATGTTGCCTGTTTATTCAAACAGGCAACAAAGATTATACAATCTGCCGTATATGTCATATATATGGATTGGATATAATGCCATGAATTTATCAGAAAGTGGTGAAACAGGCCCTGCAAACTGCAGGTTTGCAAATTTCCTTCCCGTGGACGACGGGATCAATTTTTGAATCTCACCGAGTGACTAATTGTCACCAGAATGACTAATTCTCACCGATTTCCAAAAGTTCGTATTTTTAAATTAGAATTCTCACGCCTATTATATCAACCCGAGTGCCCTCTCCCACTCGTATTTCAAATCACCGAGTGACTTAAATTTGACTCTGCCGGACGTAATGTTTGCCTCAAGAACCATGTCCGAACCGCTGAGAAACAAAAATATGAACTTTTGGAAATCGGCGAGAATTAGTCATTTCGGTGACAATTAGTCACTCGATGAGATTCAAAAATTGATCCAGCCGTCCATTATTTTAAGATCAAGTCTACATTCGCATAATAGGTACGTGGCTGGCCTAGTTTGGTCTAATTTGAAGAACACATAAATACGTTCCCAAGTTGTTAACTTTTGACCACAGGAGAGACAAATTTTGTTTTACTCTGATTTTGACCCTAGTAGGAAAATCGTTTAAATCACTGTTTGAACCTTTAACGCAAGTTTGGTGATGTGGCAGATGTGTCTGACAATATTTTATTAAAATTGGATGTTGCTCATTTTTCAGGTCACTATGTAGAGACGCAAATGAAAAAAGTAGCGGTTGAAACGCTGTAGGAAATATGAAGAGTGAAGTATGAAAATTAGAGCGTGTTGGGTTATTCCAAAAAATTACTTTAATAAAATTAAAACATAGCTTCTTCAAAATCTACTCATTTTATCACAATGAATAACTTGATGGTATTTCAAAGGCCTTTGTTGTTTCATAAAACCGATAAAAAAAACTATAGCTGCTGTTTTTATGTCTTAAAAAAAACAAGTTTTTATGTTTAAATTTTTGTAACCGAAATTTCTTTCGATTTTTATTTTAAATGTTTTTAACATTCAATAATTAATTTAATAATTTGAATGTTAAAAACATTTAAAATAAAAATCGATAGAAATTTCGGTTACAAAAATTTTATAACAGAAACGGCGCCATCTCTCGTCAGCTGGCGGTAGCTGTAAAGGTACCCAGTTGAATATGATAACTTGTTAAAAAAGTTTCATATAGATGACACCGAGGGTAGTTGTACCCTTAAAATCAATAATGTAATGACCGTAAGACGAAGCACATTGAAAATTCGCAGGGTAGGGCAGCGGCAGTGTGGCGAAACTGGAAAACGCAAGGCACGGAATGCTGATGTTGCATGTTAAAGTCCTGCCATTGCCCTAATTTTTATTTGTGTTGTCATTAAAATTTTAATTTTTATGTTTATTTAATATTAAAATTTGTCAATTATTGACACTTTTTGTTTTATATGACACTCCAAAAGTGCATATACTCGTATTACCAAATCTGTGAAGAACAATAAAAATCAAAGCATACAAATCTAGTTCTGAGGCATAATGTCCATAAGTATAGGTGCTAAAATAGTCATGGTTATTTAGTATGTTAAGGTTTAAAGGGTGAGAAATATTACGGCCGTTTGTATGGATAGCGCATTTTGCGTTTACAAAGTCCGCTTAAGACTTCATCTCACTACGAGCAGTGTTTCCTTGGGAGCAGGGTAGAGCGATACCTCGTTGTATTTATAACACCAGTGTGACTAAAGCTTTAGGGGTAAAAGCGATTAGTTGAAATAAACCCTACGTAAAATAACAGTATACTAAGCATTATGTGTATTTTCAACAGATTTTTACAGAAGCATCATAATGAAGACGTCGACCGCGTACACCAGCAGTATGTTCGTCGTGGTGTGCACATTCACGTTGCTCATAATGTCCGCTCACACTGCGCCGATGGTAAGTCTTCCCGTCTCATACTCGCACTGATCAGCGGCTCTGACACGACTGGACAAATTGTAGTCACTTATCACTTACTTAGTTAGATATTTTTTCTGAAATAAATGGATTTATTTCAGAAAAAATATCATGACTATAACTATCACTACACCAATAACTAAACTTAAATAATACAAATAAAACTAAAGAAAAAACTTAAATAATAATATTTCATATGTATTTAGTAGTTCGCGCCAAAAATACTGGTGTGTCTCCCCGCTTTGTAGAAATAAAAAAATTACAGCATCGGAAATTATTTTCCCCTCTTTCTCTGTACTAATTGTGTTGTTCAAAAGTTATGGTTCTAAATTCCTTGACACATAATAAGGATATTTACAAAATTACTAGGTTTTCCCGTGACCGGGATATTTATTTAAATATAGCTCAACATTATGGAAACAGTCGGTTGTTTCGTGCATACAAAAAGTTTTCCATGAAGAACACTGCTACGGCAAATTTGATGGATGGATGCCATTCCAAAATTAATTAAAATCCGTTACTTACGCCGCATTGCGTGAAAACAGGCAAAATTCCAAATTCCCAAACACATTTGTTTTTGATTTAGCGTCCCTCAAAAAGCCTATTTCAGGAGAATTCCGCGCGAAGGTTAAGCGGTTTTCTCTTGGTAGGCCTTTATTTCGGCACTCAACATTTTCCTCAAAAAGTCTAGTTAAAAGGGTCCTTTTTAATAGCCTTACATACAAATAAATTAAAAAGCTACTCACTTACTTTTAACCAATTCCGAGAGACCACCATCATGTGGCTGATTATTCCAGGGAAACGTTGCTTAAGTTAATTTCAATGTATGACTTTGTTCCTCAGACAAATTATTGTAGAAATTGTTTTCTAGATTAGTACATAATACAAGTTCCCTTAATACATGAAAAGTGGCTCAATTACAAGTAGATATGGCTAAATATCAAACGACAAAACCTCTGTAAATTTCTAGTTAACGAACTATGCCAGCCTATCAGCGGCATAGAGTAGTTTAACAAGTTAATCAACCTTCGTAATATTCCTAATATTCCACTTACAAGTCCCAGTAGGTTTAGGACTTAATGATCCCATATTAAACTGCAACACAAGCAGGCGTGATCATCAAAATTTAATTTGCCATCAGTTACGTTCCCACACTGTAATAACCAGAATAGAAGTACTTACGTCTAATTTCCTACACTTGGTTTATGAATAAAATAAAATTCTTTAGTACTTTAATAATCCGGTCTTGGAATTTATTAAACTGACTAGACCATTAATTGGAGAACTTGCTAAATCACCCCCTTAATAATATCGAAACAGGGTGATATTGGATACAATGTACGGCGGCTACCTAGTAACTTTTGCTCTGTGCAACAAGTGCTTCAATTAATAGTAGGTGTTTAGTATTAAACTTTGAAAAGTTTTTGCAGGAGAATAAATAGTAAAAGTTACTTCAACAACAATAATTTTAAATAATAGGTACTAAAATTAACTTAGTAAGTATAAAATAGCAACGCGCGAATGCCTTCTTGCAGTAAAAGTTACTTACTACATGAATATTCAACGCTTATGATTGCTATTTTAACAGTTGCGCATTTTGCTATTGTCGAATGTGGACTTATTTATCTAAAATGGTCTAGCTGGTGAATTAAATTTTAACAATGCTGCTTATGCTATGCCTGCCGTGAAGACTGATAAGAAAGACTGAACGCACGAAACGATAATCCGCGACAACTATGAAACCTTCAGCATGAAGATACGGCGTATTTTTTACTATATAAACAAAATGTAAAATGACGCGAGGGAAAACCGCCTATCGCTTCTTTTGTAGTATATTACTTTCACATTAGGTGAAAAGGTGTTATCTATGACATATTTCACTTAGGAACCGGACGACGAGCAGTCAGAAAATTCCCTGGTGGCTCATGACGGTAACGAAATGGACATGTCCGCGGCGCCTTGGGACGCCATTAACACCGCCGCTCTTCGTAAACTGCTACTCCAACTCGATGCCGAAGAAAGGTATTCCCTGAACTAATATTAAATACTAAAAGTTACTCTTTGCAGCTAAGTGGGTATTTTTTTAAGTAGTCGTAAAGAAAGATGTATAATGACCCGCGCCTGATACCCGTCATTGGATGCACGCTTTAGTGCCACTGCAGTGCACACTGCATACAAACTGACCCACCACGCCAGCTATGTTTTGTATGAATGAAGCGCGAGTAGCATGCGCCGGAGTGAGGTTTCGGTCTTATTTTGAACGGTCAGCTCACATTGATGGTTTAATTTATTACTTACCCAAAGGTAGATTATTTTCACACTGGATTTAGCTGTTAATGTAAGTTAAGAAAAAAATAGGTAAAAAAACATGTTATTTGGTCTATGTGTGAAGAAGAAGAAGAATATATAAAGTTTACGATTGGTAATATCCTCTATAAATGGCCTTGCTGCATAAAAATTTGTATGACATTTGATTTTCCAATTTCAAGACTATAACGTACAAAGCAGTCGTGAAGCATTATCCCTAGAAATGGTCTTTTTCTTTTTAATGTATCTTAGGGACTAGGTGAGATTCGAGTAAATCCGAGCGAGGCTAGCGCGGATTGATCGACAGGTTCCTACAGTTGGTAATTTATTTCTACCGAGTGAGAGAGGACTCACAGTAAAAAGAACTAAAGGCATTTCTAACTGTGAACAAAGTATTAGCAGCTAGGATATTTCCTCTCTAAATAGATTTCAGTCCCCTGTAATCCCATGGGCGCTTAGTTAAACTCAGGTACTACGGCGTTTATAGGCCACTAAGCACCACTAACAACGGTGGTAAGCGAAGTTTACGAGTCGGATACTTGATCCCAATACTTACCTTGCTTTGTGATTAGCTTCCCAGCTGCTTGTTGGCTGTTCTCGGCCACAAATTCAGTGGATTTACCAAACTGTCCAACCTCTAATTCTGGACCATGGAGATCAAGTTTACCTAACGATTTATAAAAAAGGTTCTAAATAACGGTATATGGTCGGCGTCTTAGACAATTTAGCCACTGGACGTCGCAAGGGACGCATTCCCCTCTGCCAATGCATATGGCCTAAAACCGTGATTTAAATCATAACGGTTTATAAAAACCAGTTCGCCGCGATATCGTGTGTCATTTTGCTTTAGTCCGTATCGCGAAAGCGATCTCTGCAAAAATGGTTAATCGTGCTGTATTTACCTTCAAACGGCTATCAAAAACTTCAAATTTCACTAAAGACGGATTTTTTTATCACACGTAAATAATTTTCTTCACAATTAATTTATTATTTACAACACCAAAAACATTTTAAATGAATAAGCTTTTTGACAGACATAACGTAAACATTTCAAAATTTGACATCATGGCATTCGTGGCAGTGTTGCCGACAGCATGTTGTGATTTTATTCGGATATCTCATCTGGAGACTTCCGATACTGTTTACAGTTTTCGGATTTTTCCTTTTGAGGTAAGGAACTCTGAAAATATAGTAACACTTGAAGTCCGGGACTATAAAGTGTAATTCCTGGGCACGGGACAAGACACGTAATTCCAGGACAATCCCGAATTTCCCAGCCATTGGGCAACATCTAGACCCGTCTCCCCCGCTAAAATTGGCAGAAAAAATTGTTAGGTTATAATACGGCTTGGTATCTCAATGTTAAATACTCAAAGGTCGGCGTACAATTCATCAAGTCAGTCAGTATGGGCAAGGTTGAACCTGGAAGACATACAAAAATCTGTTTTAGGAATCATGTCATCGATTTTAGTGACAGGAAAAACTGCATTCATAGATTTTTTTAAAACTCGTGTTCGGGAATCCAAGAAAAAAACTTACATTATGTCTATTCCGATATTATTTCATAGGCCATAAGCAGTCAATGTTACTGTGTAACATGATATCTAAAATAAAAGAAATGCTTCTTATATCATATTCTTTCATTTAATTAAATAGTTGTTCGAAGTCACAACCACTTTTTTCAATACAATATTCAACTCATTTAGGTAATGATTTTAACATTGCGTTTTGTATCTTCGGGTGGCGAATTTGCGTTAAAATTTACTATGTCGTAGCTTTAGGTCTTCAATGGTGTCGTAACTTACCAAAACGAGTTGAATGATGTATTTAAAACAATGGTCATTTTGTATATGTTCGTGTTATATCTTCGTTAGATTACTTCGACATGGTCCGAAACTGCGCTGTCGCTAACAAATTAAACAGCGTGAATTTGCAAGGACTCTTATTCAACTCATTTCAACTACTGACATACATCAATTATAAAAGAACATCTTCAAAAATATTAAAAAAAAGAATCAAAAAGAATAATTTATCTGCCAGCGTTGCCGACATTCCCCTCCTCATGAGGATCTTGATCTTCATGTCAGTCTTCTACTGGCAGCCTTACTATCATCTTGGCTGGCCTGGTATATGTACCGGCGTGGGTCCGCACTTCTACGACTCGGACTCTTCCGTCACGACCGGGGTGGGTTGCGTCCACCACTCCCTTAGGCCAGGCATTTCGGGGCAGCCGCTGATCGGCAATCAGAACGATATCTCCAGATTGTAAATCGCGTTCAGTCCCATTTGTGTTACGTTCGCGCTGCCGAAGGAGGGGCAAGTACTCGCGTACCCAACGCGCCCAGAAGAAGTCAGCAAGACGTTGAGCGATTCTCCAATCTTTCCTTCGGAGCAGATCGTCGTCTGTAAATACTCCGGGAACTGGCGCACCCGATGAGCAGCCAATCAGGAAGTGGTTTGGCGTCAGAGCTTCACGGTCTTCAGGGTTTACAGAAACATGCGTCAGCGGGCGACTATTTACTATATTTTCTGCTTCGGCAAGTAAGGTCTGAAGCACCTCCTCTTTCGGCGCTCGTTCCTTCATCGTAGCATAGAGAGCGCGCTTCACCGCCTGGACTAATCGCTCCCAGGCCCCTCCAAAATGCGGTGCCAGCGCTGGTATGAACTTCCAAGTGATGCTGTGGTTGTTGGCTGCCCACCCCGTCACGTCTTCTTGGGATACTTCACGCCAGGCCAGCCGGAGCTCTCTTTCGCTTCCTCGAAAGTTGGTAGCATTGTCCGTATATAACGTGGACGGACATCCTCGGCGTGCCATCATTCTTCGTAGGGCCATGATTACGGAGTCTGTCGACAAGCTAGCAGCAATTTCTATGTGACACGCTCTACTAGTTAAACATGTAAAAAGTGCGCCATAACGCTTTTCTCTACGCCTGCCTATTTTTACAAAAAGTGGCCCAAAATAATCTACTCCACAGTGAGTGAATGGTCGCTTATGATGGGCCAGGCGTTCTAGAGGTAGATCGCCGACCGGAGGGCGCGCAGGAAGCGCCCGGCGAGCGCGGCACAACGCGCAACGGTGCGCCACGTAGCGCAGCCTTGCACGGAGGTGAGGTACCCAGTACCTCTGACGGACTTCGTTAAGCACAGTCTCTGTGCTTCCGTGCAAGTACTTTCGATGACAGTACCCTAGAAATAAATAAGTGTAAGCATGTTTGCCTAGTAGCAGTGGCCTCTTGACGTCACGAGGAACGCCCTCTACGAGGTCGATGCGACCTCTCACTCGTAAAAGCCCCTCCTCGTCAACGTAAGGGCTCAACTCCAACAAGCTACTGTTTGAAGGAATAGGCTTGCTCTCTCTTAAGCAAGTGTATTCCTTGGGAAAGCAATCTATTTGAACTCGCTTAACCCATAAACACTCGGCACGCCTTTTACATTCAATAAACTCTACATTTTGGCGTCTCGTGCGCGCTATAAACAAAAGCATGTACGCAGTAGCGTTTATGAGTGTCAGCCAGTTTGAAAATCGCGTAGGGTCAGGTAAAGTAAGTGGTTGAACAATAACTGCATTAACAACTTCATTTGTTTTTTGTTCGGAAACAGGAAGGTCTGGCCGCGTAAACAACGGCGCCGGCCATTCCGATTCATCCTGTTTTAAAAATGTTGGACCCGTAAACCACGTACTTTCTGGGGGCATGTATGATACTGTGTCTCTGGTAGCCAGGTCAGCTGGGTTCTCGGTACCGGGCACCCACCGCCACTGTTCTGGATTCGTTAACTCATCGATTTCGCCCAGGCGGTTGGCAACAAAGGCTTTATAGCTTCTGGCATCTGAACGAATCCAGGCAATGACAGTGGCCGAGTCTGTCCAATAAACTGTTCGGACTGGCTTAATATCATGCTCACGAACAACAGTGTCAGCCAACCTGGCTCCAAGCACGGCGGCCTGAAGTTCACAACGAGGGATGCTGACGGGACGCAAGGATGTTACTCTACTTTTCGCAATTACTAAGCTACAACTTATTACCGGAGCCAAGAAGCGCCAGTAGCATGCCGCTGTAAGGGCCTGCTCACTACTGTCACAGAAGACGTGGAGCTCTGCATCATACTGCATCGCGCCTCCAGGGAGATAACAGCGAGGAACGCTCAGCTCGCCCAAGCAGCTGATCGCTTGCAGCCAGGACATCCAACGCTTAGCTTGATCTTCCTTCAAGCGCTCGTCCCAACCTAGGCCGCTTCGCCAAACGTCCTGTAGCAGAATTCTACCTCTAATAGTGAGTGGGCTTACCAATCCCAACGGGTCGAAGAACGACATAACCGTAGCTAGTAGCTGCCTCTTTGTCGGCACCTCTTTTCCCTGTATAATGTCAGGAGAAACACGTGGTGCTCTGGTGTTGAAACCAATAACGTCAGCACCTGGGTTCCACATGACTCCCAGGATCTTCTCAGGAGTCGCGCCTTCGTCGCACAGCTTGACGTCACCCTTTGCCCAGAGTTCCTGTGGAAAACAATCTAAAACTGCCCTACTGTTAGAAGCCCACCCGCGCAGTTCAAAGCCACCTCTTTTATAAGTTTCAAAAACGACTTTTGCTACCTCTTGCGCTTCGAAAACTGAGTTGAAGCTGTCAGTATAGTCATCAACATACTGGTTCTTCGTGATGGCTTTGAACGCACGAGGGTTGGTCTGCTTAACTACTTCAGCATTTTTATTTACAACGTAAATGGCGGAAAAAGGAGAGCTAGATGCGCCAAAGATCATCGAACTCATGCGGTACTCTCGCACCTCCCCCCTCCCTGTAACGCTTCTCCATAAAAAGCGTTGACAGTCTCTATCTTCTTCATGAATTTTAATGCGTAGAAACATCTCCTTGATGTCTGCCGTAACCGCCACCGCTCCTTGTCTAAAACGAAACAACACTCCTAACAAGGACTGCAACAAAGTCGGACCGGTTAATAAATTATCATTAAGACAGACACCGTGAGAACGTGCGGCTGCATCAAACACAAGTCTTAGCTTGCCAGGTTTGTTTGGGTTTGTCACACCAAAGTGTGGCAAAAACCATGTCCTTCCTTCAACCCCGGGACCTAAACATTCTTCTGCGTAATTTTGATCAAGTAAATTTTGAATTTGTGCTTGATAAGCTGTAGCAAACGTCTTATCTCGTCTACATTTCAACTCAATGTAATTAAGCCGCTTCATCGCCTCAAAACGGTTCTCAGGAAATATGACGTTTTCGTTTACAAATGGCAATCCAATATACCACCTCCCGTCCTTCAACTGACTCGTTCTATCAAGTATGTCTACTGCCCGCTGATCCAGTTTAGACTTCCGTGGCGTTGTAGAAACGCCAAGTGCATCCAGAGCGAAACTCTGACGCACGAGAGCTGAGAGTTCTTCGTCCTTACTACTTACGTGCATAACTACATGACCAGCGTGTCCCACGCGTGGACCTACGGCCTTGACATTCCCGTGGAGAACGCAACCCAGTATCGTGAAGGTCGCTACAGGTTCATCATCTCTACCTCGCCTCACATCGTTGGGCAACATCAAACCTATATTGTCTTGACCAATAAGAATTTGGGGACGTGCGTCAGTGTAAGTAGGCAGGGGCAGCCCTTGCAGATGTTTAAACTGCGTAAGCGGCTTGGTAATGGACTGCGGACTGAGGGAAAGATTGGGCATTGTTCTAGCCTTCAAAACATATGACGAACTTTGTGTGTGTTCACCGCGAATAAATAGTTCGACGTTACGCGAAGTGACACTGCTATTGGATTGGATGCCTGTGATGTGAAGAGTACCTGACGTGCCTTCAGCTCCAATACGGTTAGCCAGAGTTTCATCTATTAGCGTAGTCGTGGAGCCGTCGTCCAACAGGGCAAAAGTACTCGCTTCACCTTTGGGGCCTCTCAGCACCACCGGTAAAACCTTGAGCAGGGCCTGATGATTCGAACAGTCAACTTTCGAAACCACTGCGACCGCTGCATCCCGGTGTAGAAGTTCGTGGTGAGGCTTGCCGCATCCCTCTACACTGCAGCCATCAGCAGAGCAGAAGCGTCGTCTATGCTTTTCACCTAGACAACGAAAGCAAAGGTTATTATCCATAACAAAATACCAACGTTCATGGTGAGCCATCGACTTCAATTTAGGGCATTGAAAAATAGGGGAATGAATTTCTTTGTCGCATGGGCACTTTACCTGCGTTGGCTCAACCACCTTTGAAACCGGCGCTGCCGACTTCTTCCGGGCGGGCGCGACCGGAACAGACTCGGCCGCGTGGTACATCGCCGCGCGCGGCTTACTGTTCTTGTGGTCGGCTCGTCGCGGAGGCGGCGCGGTAACGACGGACGACGACGACGGTGACTTTACAACATCGCTTAGGTAAGCAAATCGACACGCCGCATCTGCCTCCTCGTTGAGAAATTGCACCAACAACCCCAATTCAGGTTCCCCATCAAGCTGCTTTGCTGTTACAAAGGTGTAAAATTTACTTTTCAAAATATCTGTAAATTTATTTAAAACATTTCCTAAAATTTCTGGACTTGACATGACGCCTGTCATTTTCAACGACTTGACGGCTACGTAAAAATTTTGAATTTTGGCAGCGAACGTCGCTAATTGGTGAGGTTCGCTATCTTTCAATTTTGACAATGCTTTTATTGATGAAATTTGACTTTGTAAAATGCATGATGGGCGGCCGAAACGTCTTTCCAAAGTCGAAATAATATCCGATGGATCGCTACACGTGTACAGGAGAGCCGACACAGCTTCCTTAGCTTCTCCTGTAAGCGCTCTCCGTAGGCGCTGTAAATTTTCGACTTTAGAAAGAGAATGTGACGTTGTAGCTTCTAAAAACGCGGCCTTGAACATTAGCCAGTCGGGCGCGTCGCCGTTAAAACTCGGCAGGTCGGTGGCGCGCCGTGCTGGGCTCGCTTGTAGGATAGCGGCGGCGAGTCGGTCGATGTCGCTCGTAGCCGGGTGCGAGGCGACGGGCGCGGCCTCGCGTCCTACGAGCTCTTCCTCGTCGCTCTCTTCATGAAGCCGCAATTCTTCAAGGCACCTACGTCGCTTGATTGAGTTTTCTTTTATACGTAGGCGCTCCAACTCAATTTGTTCGAGATCGTCAACCTCTCGCAACATGATCTCTTGTCGACGGCGCTCTCGCTGACTCCGTGTGGAGCCACCACTTCTGTACGAGAATACCGTCGCCATGGACGTGGATCGGCGTAGATCGCTAGGCTCGACGTGGACGTCGCCGTTGGCCGCGGCATCATGCGGCCGCACGGTGACGAGCGAAGCCTCGCTGGCGGTCGACTGCACCACCCTTTGCGCTCCAACATTAACCGCATCAACTTGCGGCCGCACAATAGGGTCGGCCTCGACGGCCGCAGAGCTCGCGCCGGCGCCCGTACGTGTACGCACCATTTTTCCACGTTCACACAACAAATACCCAACTACTCTACGATCGGGTACTGATTCAAATCCGCTCGGTGGACCACTTTGTCGCTAACAAATTAAACAGCGTGAATTTGCAAGGACTCTTATTCAACTCATTTCAACTACTGACATACATCAATTATAAAAGAACATCTTCAAAAATATTAAAAAAAAGAATCAAAAAGAATAATTTATCTGCCAGCGTTGCCGACATGCGCAATATTTTTGTGAGCCTGTAAGTATCGGTTAATTGTTCCAGACTGGGCATGGGTCGCGTGGGGCGCTCCTGGCCGCAAGCGGAGCCCCGCGGCTGGAACCTGCGCGCGTTAGACGGGCGCCTGGCGAGGCCTTGGCGCGCCGATAAACGCCAGGTCCGCTTCAGGCAGTGCTACTTCAATCCCATCTCTTGTTTCCGCAAGTGAACGCGACGCCCCACGAGCCACAACTAACGACACGCTTCCACGCCCCTAGTGTAACGCGGTTAATGCTCATTTTACTGTTCCCGAACCTTAAGAGCTGGTTAAGTCGATAAGTATTTTCGTTATTTTCTTCAATTTTCACTACTTGCTTTGTTTAATCGAAAAAAATCTGTGACAAATACTATGTCTTCGGTACGATTTTAGTTACGCATGTAGATTATAGCGGTATACAAAAAGAATGCCACGTCGGTACTCATAAGCGATACTACTGTGCAAGATCGCATTTAAAAAAACAAATGCATAAGCGCCTTGGTCTATACAGCATTTAAAGTTTTTTGTCGCGGGTAACTGCTGCACTAAGTATCTTTTATGAATACGGACGACAGTATGCGACTGGGTGAGGTAGTATATAGTCAGTAGCAGACATATTCAAACTGATGAGAGCTCAAAAACATCTACACTCGAATTTAAAATCGTTGTCTTATCATTAGGGAATTCAAACCCGGTTATTTTCTCCAAGTAATAACCGGTTAGAGAAAATAACCGGGACTGCATTCCCTGCTTATCAAGTAAACAAAATGCTAACCTAAATTTTTACTTTTGTCACTTAGACATCGTTTATCGCCTAAATAAAACAAATCTAGGCTGTGAATAGTGGAGATGATATGATTCGTTGCTTTAGAATATCTTATTTAAACAATAAACAATATTTAGAGCGCAAACATTTAAATTTTTGGTTAGAATGTTGTTTACTACATAAGACAAATAAGGATGAATAAGGATTATTTCCTAATTGAGTACTGTCTTCGAGCTATAACTTTTTGATCTAGCGATGCAAAACCTATATCTGCTACTGACTGTATTTGTGTAAATAATATCATCTATATAGAGCATAAAGCTTCCACTGGTCAGTGTAACTTAAGAATTAATTAGGCCGCAAAAGGCGTATTTTATGGTTGATGTTGGAGGATACTGCATTAAGATACAATGTTAATTACAGCGCAAGTCCTGTTGAAATTATATCTTTACAATTGAATAAATATGTGACTTGCCAATCTTGTTTTCTTGTACCTGAACTTCTTGTAGTAATAAATACACATTTAAGTCTCTCTGTAGATGCGATATGGCAGACCTCTGCTAAGCATTTTCATTTAACTGGTATAACTGTTCCAAGATATATTATTTCGTAAATAGTAGACTAGTAAGCTATACGCATTAGCTATAGGTAAGTAAGTATACTTCGTATCAATGTTATTAAACAGAACATAATTAGAATGTCTAAACTTGAATAAAGTACCTGATGGTTATTAAAGCTTATAATTTGTATTAAACGTGACCCATCTCGTCATAAATTCCACTTAAACTTAATAAAACGGTACCTCAAAAATATAAGGACATACTCAAAAAATAATAAAATAATTTCTTAGTAGTGCCCTGTGATTTTTAATCTCAGGTCCATTAATGAAGCAAGCAATTAATTATTATTGTAATATTAAAAGTACATGTATGCAAGAAAAGCGAGTTTATATGTATATTTTAAGAATTAATCCAAATACCTATCATAGTTAAATATACATATAATTAGTAGCTTCGTTGATGATTTATTACACGATGAAATATTATACACATTAACTTATTTTACTTAAGTTTTGAGTACTGTAAATATGAGGTTAATGAATTTCAAGAGGAGACAAAATCCCAATTGAGTCTTTTCTGGTACGACACCACTAAGTGATGAATATAATCTAGAAAGGTGGAAGGCGAAGTAGGTATTTACAACGGAGTAAGCTATCGCCACAGACCTATAAACACGATATAACTCAAATTAATACAAATATCATTTTTACATGTGTCAATACGGTTAGGTAATACTTCGAATTAAGCACCCATCAGTACACCTAGCACGAATCTTCTTGATACGCGTTAACTCGCTACGTAACTCAGTGCGGCTCTCTCCTACAAGGCTGGTTAGTACGGGACGCACTGAGGTACGTAGCGAGTTAACATATGTCGAGAAGTTTCGTGCTAGGTGCACTGATTGATATCGGTTTACCGTCGACGTCAGTTTCATGGCCAAAAACACTACGAGACAAACCGCTTTTATAATATTTATTCATAGTTTTAGTTTTAGTACTAAACTTGCTCTAAGTATACTAGCTGTTGCCCGCGGCTTCGTTCGCGCAGAACATAACTCTGCCCATTGAGAAACATATTGGAATTTGAGCAATCTGCACCCAACAAGGCCTCTACGTTTTATGTGACGGTAATACTTTAAAAAACACATAAATTGTCAAATTACTTGAGGCAAGAGCTTTCAAAGTCACAATTTGTCGAAGAATACATTTTTTTTATAGAAAAGAGAGATAATGACTATACGTCTCGCCTAACGGAAGTTGCACCCATCTCTACTCAAAAAAATGTTACAAGAGCTTGCTCCAAGCGAAAAGACCGTCTTATATATGGATAAGTGTCTATATTTAAGATTTCCATACTCGGCCCTTACCATGTCGCACCTATATTTGCACCTACCCTTAATGTTAGAGACCCTCGAACCATGGTCATTTGAAGCCAAGAAAAGGAAGTAAAGGTCACTGGCACAAAACTGGTGGACGGTGAGCTTGGAGCTGATTGATGCCTGCTTTGACCAAAGGCTTAATTTCGCCATACAGCAAGAAAATAGCCCCAGTATACGTCGATCCATGCCACGCAGCACTTGCACCAACTTGCAGCTTGTAAGTACAAAGTAGTAGATGTATTTGTAATTAATCATTTTGAATGTAATGATAATGAATACATATTTATAAATGCTCCTATTAAATGTTCACTCAAAGGGTTTTTGAAATTTCTATTCGTGTTATTACAAGAGATAATTTTAATAATTGCAATGGGGATATAGCGACGTGTAAACAATTCATACAAAATTGATATGACGTCCTACTCGTAGTTTGTTTGTTGCAAGTAAATGCATGGTTCGAAACTAAGATGACGTTTATTCTAATACTTTTGCGGCTTCTGAATTATTATGACCACCCATGAAACAATTTTCGAAGAATTTTATCCGTTAATAACTATGAAAAAAAAAAAACTTTAGCATTTCCATAATTTTTATAGATAAAATTATCTTTTTTCAATTTGGTTATTTCTATATTAATATTTTTAATGAAAATTTACAACAAATTTACACTTAAATGTTGTCTATTGTTTAAGCAGAAATTATCTAAGTTGTAACTTCCACTTCCATTCCCATTATGAATTACAGACGAAACGCCAAAAAATACTTGGCGCGGAATTTATGGTAACGAATCCGTAGTGTGACGTAAAAACCGGCACGTTTCACTTTTATATTTCTAATCTGTCTTTTTTTACAACCAAAAGTTACCATATCTTGTGCTGTAAAAGGTATCTACTTTAAAACCCTTTTTGACTTTTACGGCTTTGTTCTGTTATTGTCTTATTTAGTTATTAGATAGGGTGTTAAAAAATATGTGGACACGACTCTATTATTTATTAAGACTTATCAGATAGGAGTAGCACAAATAACAGTAGGACCAAAATTAAGTTGATTTATATATTCGAGCAGCATAACATCAGTGCACCTAGCACGAATTTTCTCGATACGCGTTAACTCGCTACGTAACTCAGTGCGTATCTCACCTACTGGGCTAGTTAGAACGAGACGCACTGAGTTACGTAGCGAGTTAACGCGTATCGAGAAGATTCGTGCTAGATGCACAGAATTGGCAAAGTTTTACAAATAAAATCTTCATCAAATACATAGGCACTAGCTTATATAGGCATCCCTCCCTGGCTTGCGGCTGTAGCATGATGGTGCGTCTTGGCTGGTAGAGGGGATAACGTGAGGTCATAGAAATAGTATAGCATAGAAAGAGTATTAAAATTGAAGGCGATATTTTATTAGCTAATCTCTTTACTTCAAACGGCAATATAATATATGTGCCTAAAAAAGATGACTGCATACTCTATACTCCTCTTCAATTGACACTCTATTGGTACACAATCAATAGTCATAATGGTAACCTTGGGATATGGTAATGTTTACATTAAGGTTCTGTGTATCAGTTGGCCATACATTCTGATATGAAATCGTTGTGTTCTTATAACAAGAAAATCAAATACGGGATCCCAGATGAATTTTATAGGATTGGTATTGCGGGTCTACACATGCGAGATTCGCGAGATTTGCGGGACTGAAAAAAGAAAAGATTTGGAAAAAATATATGCGCCTATACAAATGTGGGCAATGTCAAACTACAACAGGTGAATCAAGAACTAATATAAATATACCTACGTCAAAAAATGTATTGTTTTAGTACTTCCGTGAATGATAGGACGCATTTAAGCAACTATCTATATCCATGAAATGCGATAATTTTACGCCTATATTTGAAGGCTTCAAACTTTTGGAAGGGTCAACAAAAAATCTTAGTATTTTAAAACATTAAACCTTTAAAAATCTACCTACCTTCGATACAATGGGATTTCTGGTTTTTAACCGAAAATTACTCTTGCCTCACGAAGTTCAAAGTAGAACGTGTTCATACCTACTGGTATGTAGTTAAATATTAAAGAGGTATCGTTGATTGGTGGATCGTGGCATTCTACCATGGATCACCGATCCAAATATACGCAACGTACGTCATCTTTGCTATTACTATGTGCAGGATATAAAGTCACTAAGTGCCGTGAGTAAGCCTCTTTGAAAACCCCGGCCCTAACCTAATTCCCGGCGGAAAGGGTCGACTGATCTACTGATACCTCTTAACCCGTTATCTATACGTAAGTATATTATTTTAAAATATTAACGCTATTATGCGTAGGAAGTCCGGTAGAGTCAACAAAAAAAGAGTCTTGCCAGTTTCGGCAACGTTATAGTTATTAATTTACTAGCTAATATGTTCGTCAAGGATAGTGCGGCTTTCTATTAGTGAAAGATTTTTTGTAATCGGTTCAATAGTTCCAAAGATTACCCCTTAATACAAACAAACAAACAAGAAAACAAAGTGTAGGGACACAGGACTGCTTAGCTTGTTAGCGATATAAGTAACATGCGCCCGCTTTGCAATCCGGCACGTCAGTAATCTCTCGCCGCTCATATCAGCAACATGTACAAAATGTGAAATAAATGGAGTTTTACTAGAAGCAGGCATTTAATGAAGCACCTAGAAAACACCCCTAAAAAAAATTTTCCTCTGTATTATATTAGAGTAGATTCAATGAATACCTTTTGCGAATTCACATTGACACCAATTGATCTAGTCCCAAATCAATTAGCTAAAGTTGCTTATGCTTCGAGTAAGTAAGTACTAGACTTATTGAGTAAAGCATCAACACAATAATGGACCTTGACAGGTGACGCAGCTACTTTTAAGAAAATTTGTTCATTATGGAGAAATAACAACCCTGTGTCTTCGCTATTGTAGCTTTGAAATGGGTGCATCGATTTGTATGTGTTTTGTATTATTAGATAATAAGTTTCATTGCGATCAACAGATTAGCTATGTTTGGGGGAAAACGGCTTGGCATTGTCAAGGTATTATAAACGTAACGTATAGACTTCTGGTAAATCAGCACATTCCTTGGGGAGTCTCCAAAAATTAGGGTTAGTTTAATTACCTAAAAAAACAACTCAGTAAGCTATTTTTGGTATTTTGAGGATCAAAACATTTTATTCCCAGTACGCAACATTGTTTACGCTGGAATTGTTTTCTCATAATGCTACTGTACTGTATGAATGTTTTGATCTATTAATGAACCTAGTGGTATGGCTGTTTCGCAGGTGTCAAGTTATTCCAATATACCGCCGTTCTCTATTCAGTTACTTACATAAACCACCCGAATAATAGACATTTTGTAAGACATTGCACTCAAGTTACTCGTTAAGAGCCTTAACAGCGACATAACCAAGAGGAATTATTCGATAATGAAAACATTGTGCTCGGCTGCCATACACATTAAATTCATTATATGGTAGAGCCACACTGTGTACTAGTTGCAGTACGAATGGACCGGCTTAACCGGGGTAACACCACACTTTTACAGAATGCTTGCACAGTAAATAACATATATGTATAAACAGTAAAGAATCTACGCACAACCGCTCTGAACCGACGCACTCACTCATTATTAGTTGTTAACTACGCGTTTATTGTTATTTTTTAGAGTCCAATCAGAAAACTACTTGGAAATTCTATATTCTTTGGAACAGCTCATATTTCAACACCGCCTTGCCTAACGATAAATTAAAATGAAAATAATGGCTCTATCGACCTAGTTAAGTGGTGAAGTGTAAACAATTATTTTTATTGTAGCCGCGTAACATACAAAATTCTATAGAACTGTCTGTCAGCGCCCTATGAAACTCGAAATTGTGTGACTGTTCTTGCGGATGACTTTTGGAAGACCTATTTTCAGCAGACAATTTCTTCGGATTAAAGTAACGAAATATCAACCCGAACCGATAAAATCAAAGAAAACAAACAGCCACTAATTTGTGTACCACCTAACATAATTAAGAACAACGGTAATAAAACCTGTTTTTAAACGAACAAATCGTAATAAAACCGAGCCTGCCATTTGAGAACCATGATGCTACATCCAGAAATACACACAACACTCACGCGGGCACACGCACATGTTTAAAACTTTCAAAAACTCTCTTTTTTCGTCGGAAATAAAAAAGGCACTGCGGGAGCGAGTACGTATTTTATTAATCCACTTTTGAATGCTGTCATCTGTGCAACTAGCACGAACACGACACGCGCGACACGCTTAACTTGCTACGTAACTCAGTGCGTCTCTCCCCTACTGCGCTAGATAAAAAGAAACGCACTAAGCTACATGCTAGGTTCTCTGACGTGAAGTGGTTAGATGGGTGCTACGAACGCTACGAGTTACAAAAGCGCTACGCGTCACTACGCCGCCGTAGGGCTGTGAAGGAACACCGATCTTGAGCGTATGAAAAACATAATGACAGCGATGCCACCGTTTATGTGTTACGCATGTACCTATGCTAAATTAGTTCCAGTGTACTGTGCACCTAGCACGAATCTTCTCGATACGCGTTAACTCGCCACGTAACTCAGTGCGTCTCGCTCTAATTACCCCAGTAGAAGAGAGACGCACTGAGTTACGTAGCGAGTTAACTCGTATCGAGAAGATTCGTGCTAGGTGCACTGAGCACGCATCTTCTCGATACGCGTTAACTCGCAACGTCACTTGGTGCGTCTCTCTCCTACTGGGCTGATTAGAAAGAGACGCAATGAGCAACCTAACCATAATGTTCTCGCGAAGGGTCTATATTTTTATTCATTACCTAGTTCATGCACAGACACACCATATTCGTTTTAAAACTACTGTCACATGCAAGAGATTGACTGAGAGATACCTTAATCACTGTCAATCATGTCAGACCCGTATAGAAGGGACTTTTAAACGAAGGTATTTGGGTCATTCGTTGACTTTTGTTAATCAAATCATTACCTTCCCTGCTAGTTAACTATGTAAAAATGCTCCAGAAACGTGATTAGAAACCGTAAAGGCTTCCACAGGGTTTTAGTTACATTCATCAAAGAAAATGCAAATTTAGGAAACATTTGCGACATTAATTATCGTGAAAGGTAAGTACTTAGCGATTTGATTTACTACAGTTGGAAAGTGGCCCTGAAAGGTTGATATAAAAAAACCTTCACTGTGTATGCTATTTTTATAAGCATCCTTGAGTTGAGTATTTCATAACAGTGACTCTTATACTCATACTCACAGAGACACTCCGTACAAATAAAGTTCCTACTCGGAGACGTTTAATTAGGATTTACCTACTATTCTTAACTGACGATTTTCATATAATAATAGCTTTACAAAATCGTAAAGAACTACAGAGCAATAAAATCCTATAGGTATACTGACAACACAAAGAAATTTAGGGTAATGGCAGGACTTGAACCTGCAAAATCAGCATTCCGTGCCTTGCGTTGGCCAGTTTCGTCACATTACCAAAACTGGCAAACGCAACGAGGAACGGAATGCTGATGTTGCAGGTTCGAGTCCTGCCATTACCCTAATTTTTCTTTGTGTTGTCACTATATAGCATTTTAAATTTAATTTGAATGTAAAAATACAAAAATCTAAAAATAAAAATTTCAAATATAAAAAAAAAACCGGAGCAATACTTTAATTTTAATTCGTCTACAAAGAAAGAGGTGCGGGGACCAGGGGACCAGGGGACAGAGAGTTTTAGGTTAGAATTTTGATTACTTGATAAAACAAGTAGGTATGGATGAATACAGTATATAATAATACATGTTCATAATTAAAATCTGGTTGAATGACTTCAAAAGAAGTTTCGTGAATCCGATTTATTAACTCAATGAATCATAATGAACTGATTCGTCTGTACAAAATACTATTTCTTTGAATAAAAGAATGTGTCACAAAGGAAATAGTGTTAATTTCCTGTGGATTCCGAACGAATAATTTCAATGACAACGTGGAATTGGTTTGCTTTGATTTTGTGAAATGGAGACATTGAGTCAGGAATGCTTTGCTTTAAAATGAATATTATTACGAACTACATTTTCGTACAGGTAAAGTATAGTCGAAGAACCTAAAAGTGTATCACTTTTCCATCTTATCACATTGCGATATTATGACGACCGGGTAGCCTAATGGATGTGTCCCTGACTACGAAGCTTGAGGCTGTGGGTTTGATTCCCACAAGGGGCAAATGTTTGTACGCTGCTAGTACGCTGAGTTTAAATGTTTGTACCTGAGTTGTGGATGTTGTGTGTATTTAATAATGTAAGTTTTAGTTTTATTTTAGTGTTTAATTGTTTAGTTTAGTTGTGTACATACTGTGTTTTTATTTAATTTTTGATTGTTTAATTAAACGTAACGCATACTTTAAATATATATATTCATATACATACATATGAATACGCATACTTTCATTTCATATTCGGTCTTAGTGTGCGTGGCGTCACCCCATAGGTTTAGGTTTAAGGTTTATTAGTGTTAGTTTTAGTTTAGATTTTTAAGTTCAGGGCCCCACTGAAAATCAGCGCTGCTGCTTGCAGCAGCATAATATGCCCCTTTCAGCATTAATAATGTAATTTAGTACCTTTAGTCTTTTTTTCTGTTTTGCTGAATAAATATTTTCTTTCTTTCTTTCATATATGTAGGTATGTACATATGTTATGCGATGTCTAGTACCCACAGTACAAGCTTTGCTTTTATAGTTTGGGACTAGGTCAATTTCAATTGTACTTGCACTGTACCGTACGTAGGTATCTATGTAATACCTATTGTTATGTATGTATATTTTCCTCATTGAAGTCTTTAGCTTTTACCTTCTTCCTTTGATTCCTATTTGTTTGTGTTTGCAATATTGTGTAAACACCAACAAACATTTGTCTCATCAAATTTAATTTAATATTTCGATCTATATTTGCTATTATTCCGGTTTGCATGTTCAATAATATTGTCTCTAGCTCTACGTATTTCCATACTTATTTAGTAAGCCAGGTGTAACCTACTTTCGCAGATTAAGCACATTAGACACGTACTCGTAAAGGAATACACTATAGTGTAAGAGCTTACCGTAAAATTCTGTACTTACCTGTTTCTTAATCGAAGTGTGATTTAAATAAAAAGTTACACGTTGCGTAGCAAAATCTTGCCGCAAGCATCTTTTGCATAATTATTTTAAACACCTTTTTTTAACTGCTCTCATATATTTGAATAGTAAAATAAGCGCACTAGAAAAGAAACCGATTGAAATAACTCGAAAAAATAGGTTTGTGTCCTCTTATTTTACCGCAGCACTTGGATTTCAGATGATAATATTAAATTATCGTATGGACTTCAATTTTACATCAAATTCAAGCTATTGTCTTCCCTCACATTGTAAAATAAGGTTGCCTGCGTAAAAGCTGCCGTAAATGGTGGTTGCCAGCATTTAAATAAAAAATAATTACCGTAAAGCTACTTGCAGCAAGATTTTGTAGGCAACCTTGCGGCGTTGTATGACCCTACGTGTAAACTTTTATTAAAATCACGTTTCAGTCAATAAACAGATATATGTGCAGAATCTTAGACTATTACTTGAGCTTTTGTCCGTGACTTTGCTCGCCCAGGTTGTATTCGGAATAGGACTTAATAAAACGTTAAATAATAAACTCATATTATTAAATAAAAAAAGACTTATTTTGATAGTGGTAGAACCACAAAAGGGCATTTCTCTCATTTCGTGCAAATCACCCTACTTCGGGAGTAAAAAAATATTTTTTCTTAATTTAATGCCAGTGTCAAGCTACATCAAAAAAAAGCATCTAAATATAAATTACACGTAATAAGACTCAAAATTGGCGGAGTTTTTTTTTAAGAGCATGGTAATGACACTAATGGAGAATGGAATCTGGTAATGACATTAACTATTAAAGTAAAGAAAATGATGCTGATAATGAAGAATTAAAAAAAAAAGCTACGTCCGTTTAGGATTTTATACAAAAGAAACATCTAAGTTCAATAGATTAAAGATAGATATACATAAATCTAGTTATTTCAAGGATTATTTTAATTTTTAGTTATATATACCAAAGCTATAACATTACCATAATTTTATAATCATTACCGTTTCTCGGATGGTTAATGGTAAATAATGGTAATGAGAGAAATGGTAATGATATTTTTCACTATTTTTAGATTTACTCTTTCAATCATTGCAATACATGGCATATTACCATTAAGAAACTATTCAAACACAACAATGATTATTTTAGCATCCACAATGCAACCAGACAATTAATACTTATATTTCTAAATAGCAAAAATGGCAATGAAATAAAAACGGACCAAGCCCGAAATTTCAACTTTACATGTCATTTTGCCAAAAATCTGCAAGTATTCGCCCTGTTCACTGTTTACTCGTCGACAGAGTTACAGGGGCATGTGCAGGGAAAGGAAAGACGGACAGAATTTTTGCGTGTTTATAGGCTGGTTTTGTTATTTCAAGTTGAATTGATGGTAATGAATTTTATTTTTGTACAAAGTTATTTTATCACATAAAACGTGAATAGCAATTGCAAAGATTTTTTTGATTCCACAGTTTGATTCCTTAATATGTATTTTAAATATCCCAGGAAAAGAATACAAGCAAAATGTCACATTATTTTATTATTAATTTATAAGTCTTAAAAGTCATGCGTTGCACGGTGTTGGTAATGATATTTAAGCACTAAATTATTATTTTTGAGTAACTTAATAGCCAATTACATGATTAATTTTAGGTGGCAGATTGCGCTATGTATCTCAGCAATAATATAAAAAATGTTTGGTAGTTTGGAAGTGCGTAGTTTCGTTTATATGTTGATGAACATGTGATTTGCACGAAATGAGAATATCACCCAACAGTGGCCTTAACATGACCGGCCAAGTTTAGTTTATCTGAGTATATCGAGTGTATCTCTACTGCGTCCGTTTCTTATGACACTAGTTTGACAGAAACACAGGAAGGGATAAGTTAAACCTAGGTCGGTCATGTCAGGCCATAGCTAGGTGCTGGCTGCAGTACGAAGTTACCGACGCGACCGGGGTTATACCACACTCTCACAGAATACCGGCAAGGACGTAGTTGCGTTGAGTGCGAGATCCGGGGACCCACGTACTGAAGGCCAGTAACTGACCAGCGATTCTCTTGTTGTCACTGGTTCTCACGGGCGGCGGTGATCACTTTCTATCAGAGAACTGTATGCTCGTTTACTCCCTGTTATTTAATTAAATACCCAACTTGCAGGTTTTTGTTTTTTAAGGTTTACGTTTCAATTTCACTGTTTATTCAAAAGCTTGTAGTCCTACTAATATCAGTCCTACTAAATTCACGCCTTAACATCTGGACGGATTTAAATGAAATATGGTAGACAAATAGATAGTGGCTTGATTAAAACATAGGATATACTTTTTATCCTGTAAAATGCATAGATATAATATAACGTGGACGGAGCCGCGGGTAAAAGCTCCTTTAACATATTAAAAAAATAGGCTTATAATAACCTTCTTCTTTATAACCCGTATTGGATAGTGATTATTTTTAGAAAAGATTATAATGTATTGTACCCAGTGCCGAGTACCAGCTTCGCTGTTCGTAGAAAGTTTTAGCTACAATGCGGAAAACCGCTGCTATAAGCGTATCGCGTAGCTTTACGTGGAATCGAATTAGGTAGTAAGCCATCCCATCCGTGCACAATTTCCCTCAATTCTAAATAGATACCAATAGGCATAGTTACCGATATCTAAAGCATGTTTTACCTTCAACAACCTTCTACGAGCATAAAGGCCGTCGCAGCGGGGGCTATGTCGATGAAAGGCAATCATAATCATTACTCCCATTCTGCTCCATGATTTCTGATCGCAGTTAGATTGTGCCCTTATTTACTAATGCTGTTATTTATGTTCATAAATAGCAAAACGTGTTTCGTATTATCTAAATTATTTTGTTTTCTTTTTCCTATTTACTTATTTACGCACAGTTCGACTTCAAATGACGCAGATGTCTAGACTCGATATTCAGGATCTTGACAGATAATAAGACTTAATAATGTTTATAATATTTAATATGTTTCACCTTGATGCTATCGCAAATAGAAAATAACTAGTTACCTACTTAGAACAATTTGACGCTGATTAACGGTGAAAACGATTTCAGAATTTTTCGACATTAGGTAGTATTTTATCTGCAGACGGCACTAAGGGTCGTAGTTTTAAACCGAGCTCAAGTTCGAGTTTTATAGAATAGAATAGAATAAGTTTATTTCAGGCTGCATAGACCGATAGATAAATACCTTAAAGACTAACATACATATTATATTATTTATACTAACATGGTATGGAACTGGAACTTGAGTTCGATTTTAAACTACGATCTTTAACACTTTGATTCGTATTCGGGTATTCGCGACAGCGATTAATATCGATTAATATGGGATATGCACTATTTTGAATGATATTGTGCATCCTTTCGTTCTCACGTCAGACGAAATTTAAGTCGGTAAAAGTTTTGATATAACTTAACAAACAATTATCTAACGGACCTTTATAAAGGACAGCTATATTTATATTTCACTTTGAAGGCAACCAGCCCTCTTATTCACTTAGCGCATTAGAGTCGAGCTCGCCGTCGAGGCATCGCTGTGACTCGCTCACTTGAACTAGTATGCTAGAGCAAGAAAGGGCGCTGCCCCAGCTTCGAACTCGTCCTTGTTGTACCTAGGTACTTAGAGACTCACTCCTCAGGGCGCTGCCCCAGCGTCGAGCTCCTCGCTGTTGGGCTTAGAGAGTCACTCGCCAGACACTTGGTACTGAAGTGTCATATAGCTTTGCTCACAGTAGATTCTATTAGATTATGATAATGGTAAAGCAACACACTGCCCGCTACGTGCCCCCATTTCAGAAAGTGTGCTTGAAGGGGACTTTTACACAAATTAAGACTAGGATCCCAAACTGTTGTGTTTTTAAATAAAAGTGCTGACTTGGGCAATTGCCTAATAAATGTATAATAATTTGTAAACATCCACTTTCCATCAAGTGGATCAGCCTGTTTGTCGTTCCTTTTTTTTTTTTTTTGTTTGATCATGAATCAGTCGTCTGCCAAAATCAAGACGTATTTCTCCGTATGTCATAGACATAGAGCTTTGTCCAACACTAGTTTTCGAATGTGGTGCTTTCTTTTAATATTTTTAAGTACTAACTCTCCGGACTGAATGGCGTGAGTACATTGCAGAATGTTACGACTGTCAGTTCAAACCTTTACTTTAAGAAAATCTCTTTATATTGTTTATAATTATAATAATAAATACTTATCAACCTAACTAGTTTATGTATCATAAGCAATAAGGAGGTATAGCTATACCTCCTTATCTACAATAATATACGCTAATATAATAAAGGGGTATAATTTTGTTTGTTTGTTTGTATGTAGGGGGTAATCTCTGGAACTACTGAACCGATTTCAAATTTTTTTTCACAGATAGAAAGCTACACTATCCCTGGCGGGTATACTCGTAGACTACTAATTCCACGCGAACGAAGTCGCAGGCATCCGCTAGTAATACATAAATGAATAAATAAAGTTGTCTACAGTCTGAAGAGGGCGAACACGGCAAAATACTCGTAGACCGCTTTGCCAAGCCCTAAGGAGTGTTATGAGTGTGCCTTTGTACTGTTTCGTTCTTTGTTTCCTCGTACAGACTTAGAGATGGCCCGATTTTGTTTTGGTTGTGTTAGTTAAGTAGTAAATTAAAAAATAAATAGAGCTAATAAATTTCAATGAGAATGAAGAAAAAGGATTGAACGTCTAGGCAATCGTAACAAGTGCAGGGAACCAAAATTAAGATTTTTAAGCGCCATAGCCTGGGTGGTTGTGTTAGGATAGGACCACTGAAAGATCGAGGCAAATTTAAAGCATATAAAGTGCAGACGTAATTTAAATATTAGTTTTTTTTAATATCAACTTAGCTACCTACATATACTTATATTGTAACATTTGTAACCCTTATACGACCGTAGAAGTTTAATTTATCCCAGTGTGCGACTAACAGATTAAATAAAATTAGGTAGTCAGACATGTTTAAACCCAGGGTAACATTGCATATTATACTGTATATTTAGGTATACTAAAGGGACCAGGCACTGAACACGTGATGTGTTACCAGGAATTCATGGTCGGTTGATTTAAACGCGTAGGTGACGGGACCACGTGAGCCCTGCCCTTACCTTACCCAAGGACATGAACGGGTCTCTGTTAATTAAAAGTTCCGAATGAGACTAACGTTGATTAATCCATTATAACAGGAACACGTTGTATACGTATCTATCTACCTAGGGTAGTATTACCTAACTCAAATGACATACGCCGCGTTCTTAAATTCTATACCTATTCAAACAACGGATCGTTTTACCTACGAGCCGTTAAATTTTGACAGATGTCCCATATAAAATGTGTCAAAATTTAACAGCTGGTAGGTAGTCGTTGAAATATAGGAACGTGGCCATAACGGGCTTTGGAGACATACGACACTTGCTTTTGTCACGGACAATCGGACATAGCATATTTTCAGTTATAGCATATCCCTTTCTACTCGTTCTTTCTATATTCCTGTTGGCGTGTGCGAAAGAGACGGATACTTTATGTTACGTCTGCGATATACGCTAGTGTGCTACTACTGGCTACTACTATACCTAGAGCTGGTTTGGTACCTACCTAAATAAACGCTGATGGAAGGAGTAATAACTTTCAAATTCTAAATTAAAGTCATTCCGATTCATTAACGTGTGCTTAGCGCTTTGAAATATTCTTCGTCGTTGTGCGTTAAACTTTATAGGAAACCTGTGCAACTAGCATAATCTTCTCAACACGCGTTAATTCACTACACCTGTTACGTGTAACACAGTGCGTCTCGTTCTAACTAGCCCAGTAGCAGAGAGACGCACTGAGTTACGTAGCGAGGTGACTCGTATATTGAGAAGATTCGTGCTAGGTGCAGTGCTGAACGATCTCCTTCCAGTTTACTCTTTGTAGATATTTAGCTAGCTTTTTCTCCACAACATCTTTCTGGGGCCATAACACGTTAGGGGTCATGGTCGTATGACATTCATAAGTGCTTCCTGTAAACCTATAATCTGAATAATAATATTTTGACTTTGACGGTCGACGTGGACAACCAATAAATCGTCTCAAGTAAACTCCATAATAAGCTCTTCATTGTCTTGTCTTAGCCAAAAAAGCTGTTACTTAGTAGGTATACTTAATATACAGCGGATTGATCAGTCTGTTTATAATTGCCGCCAATATCGCATTGTGTAGCAATTTCAGTTTAGTAAAATGACTTCTATATTGAAATATAGATACAAATATTTGCTCTAGTAGTATGCGAAATGATGGCAATTAATTGGGTACCTAAGTACTTAAAAAGTTAGCCGTGCATGGCCTTTGTCTTCATTTTTGCCTTGCTCGATTTTGTACGATTACCAAATAGTCTGTTTTAAAATGCACACATTGTATTCAAAATTACTTACCAACCAAACAAAAATCATGTCTGGCAACATGAAACTTTCCCTACAACCAGAGAAAATAAACCATAGACATAGTACAGCATAGAAGGAGTGTTAAAATTGAAAGCGATATTTTATTATCTGATCTCTTTACTTTAAATGGCAATACAATGTGTCAAAAAGAGATGACTACATACTCTAAACTCCTCTTCAATTGACACCCTGTACACGACCAATAGACAAAATGGTCACCTTTGGCTATGGTAATGTATGCATTAAGGTAGTATACTCTACGTTTTTCTTATTAATTTGCAGGTTTTACTACCTTCCTTGACGCACACAAAGGTGACCATTTTGACAGCTTTGGCTATGTACACTTGACAAGTACTGAGGCTATATCCATGCTGTAGTCCTTCATCCAAGAGATAAACAGCTGTTTATCTCTTCTTTGCCTACAACAGACAGACAGTAGACAAAAGTACTAAGACCGTACATCCATCTGTTGATGAAAAGGGCCAGGCATTTTATTTGTCATCCATAATGGAGGCCAAAGCGATGTCTGCAGTAATCATCATGATATAATACTAGTATGGTTTTACTTGTTTGAGGCCAAACCGCCAAAAAAAACGGATCGACTTGAAAACCTTGTCCGTTTTTTTTCGGTTGTAAAAAAATGTTAGGCTGCCCTGACGATTGGAGTGCAAAAGCTTCTTACCCTTGAAAGTTTGTTATTGTCATAATCTGTGGTAATAAAGTTTGCTTTTATTTAACCGGCAACTGCTTTGTCAATGGATCGGATTGCGGCACAGTTTTTGATAATTTCGATTTTAATTCCATAGTTGATACTAAAATAACAGTGACAAAAGTTTAATTACCATCTAGCATGGGGGAAGCAAGTCAAGCTACCCAAACCCAAACCCAAAATTCGCAGATAGAATGGAGTCAAACCGCAACCCCCAATTTCATACCAACGATATGGGGTAGGCTGTATTCAACTAAAATGTCTTTAAAAGGCTGCTGGAAAAATATTAATTATCCGGAATACTATGGTAAGTGAATAGAATACGCGTAATTTTAAAATGTGTCTACTAAAAAAATAATTCCAAGCGCAGCAAACAATATCTGCTGCAAAGCCATGGTATTTTTTTTGTTCAATCATTAGTATATTCGAGGCTATACTATCATGTGTGTTTTGTTATTAATTTTTAGTTGGTTTTAATTAATTTATCTTAGTTTCTTTTAAATATACAACTTTGTTTTAACAATGCCTACAGATCTTATTCAGCCAGAGTTCAGTCTGGGAAGGGCTCTGACCTGCACATTTGTCATGAAGAAAGATTCTGTAAAAGAAGATATTATCAAGAATATCAGTAAACAACACTTTATTATAAAAAGAGACATGATGTGAGTGATTTTTCATTGCACTTAGCGGATTTGGATCATTTTCAGTGCTCATTTCAATGTGTTTGAAATGTGATGTCTGTGATACTAAAGGCTAGAAAGTTAAGCAGCCTAAGGGTGTCACCACACTAGATTTCACCATTCCCAGGATTCTAAAACCAGGGACCCTGGTTAGTTAAGATGGACCCTGAGATTTGGATCTCTACCTGTAGTTGCTATGTCACACCGTTCCAACCAACATTCAAAATAAGCTTTGGTTTCTGCATTCGACGAATCCTTGCAGAATCCATTGGAGTTGCTTGACTGCTTTGACCGAAACTTGCTTAGTTTCAATCAAATAACAACTCAATAAACGATTTGGCACTGAATTTATTGTATTTTAAGTCCGTTCACCACATACATATTTAAAATTTCTATATTTTTATTAATCTGCTATGCAAACCTTTATGCTGTTACTTAATTGTAATATTGCGAAGTGTTTTAATGATTGAGTGATTTCCAGGGAGGCCCTCACCCCAGCCATTATAACAGACCTGTCTTACAATGGCACATTTGTCAACGGAACAAAAATAGGCAAAGGCAACAGCAGAGTGCTAGATGACAACGATGAGATATCTGTGACCCATCCCATTGTAAAAAGTATGCTAAATTTGTGACTTTTGTTTGTTTTTTTTTTACTGGAATTTACTTTATATTTTGTTTTAGTTTTTATTTTTAAAGACCTACTGAAGAATGAGCAGGACAAAGTTCCCACTGAAATATCACAAAAATATTATGTCTCCAGAATTCTTGGACAAGGAGCTTGTGGCCTTGTAAAGTTAGTGTATGACAAGGTAAGGATGATGACAATAAAATGTTCTGACAGATCGTCAAATTATACCTACTGTAAAAAGTTACTTAAAAATATTTTGACATTCCAGACAAAATGCACCAAGCATGCTATGAAAATCATAAAAAAAAGCAGAATGACTAATGGACAAATTAATAATCTCAATGATCCTGAAAAAATCAAAAACGAAATAAACATTATGACTGCTTTAAGGCATGTAAGTATCTGTTGACCCATTTAGTGTAAACTTCATTGCTTATCTACATTGCTACAGTTGCTGCTTATATAAAAAAACATAAAGTTTACCATACTGTTATTCAGGATCATTATCTTCTTGTATCCACATACTCATTGTAGTGCGCAAAGCGTGTACGCGTATTACAGAAAAGATATCCGGCACCTGGTTTTTTGTTTTATTTTTACAATATTACTTAGATGGTACGTTTTTACATAGATAAACACACATATTAAAATGGATTTTGGTACAAACACATTCAGAGTCCTTAATCATGTTTATCCTTTTATGGTTGCAGGTATTTCAGGTCATAATAGTTTTATTAAATTGTATTGTTATAAACTTAAAAAGGTGCCTTTTGTAGCCTCACATAGTGTTTTTTTTCTGTTATGATACATAGTGTAACTTAATTTAAGTTACAATATTGTAATGATTCATCTGTTTGAATAAATGACCCTTTTAATAAATAAAAAACTTAGACAGTGATAGTTGAGTTAAGTTCCTGTCCTAATACAAAGCCATGTTTATTTCCAGCCATGCATAATATCAACAGAAGCAGTATTCGACTCCCGCGAGGCTGTCTACATTATCCTGGAGCTGATGCAAGGCGGTGAACTGTTTGACAGGATCACTAAACATGGACGACTGCCAGAACAGCTTACGCGATTTCTGTTCAGGCAGATGGTGCTCGCCGTCAAGTATCTACACTCTCAAGGCATCACTCACAGAGACCTTAAAGTAAGTATTTTTTTTTATACAACAGGAAGAAAAGCAAAGCAAGTAGCTCGAAATCAAAATAGCATGCGAGCGTCATTTTCAAAAGTTTCTTGATTAAAATTATTACCATATTGTTCTGTTTCCTGCATAATAATAATATGAAGTTTTTTTTTTAACTGGGAGAGTATGGTGAAATCTGAAGGAATAGGAGATACAAGGAAACCGTATTAGGAAACATTAGGTTTTTTCTGAGTACTAGTCTAGTCAATGAATACACATAGTTATTTAGATAAATAAAAATACATATGAATATGAATGTTTGTACCCGAGTCTTGTATGTTATATGCATTTAAGTATGTATTTATCTATATAAGTATGTATACCCATTGTCTAGTACCCGTAGTACAAGCTTTTTGCTTAGTTTGGGACTAGGTCAATTGGTGTGAATTGTCCTGTAATATTTATTTATTATTCATGTATATTTATTTAAAGTTGTAGTATCTTCCATTTTCCGAAGCGCTAGTAGATTCAGACATGTAAAAGAGCCTATACGGCCTACTTGCAAAATAAGTTAATATAAGTTTTTACAATATTTCTATAAAAAGTAATAAAACAATATCAATACAAAATATACAAACATTATAAAAACCTAACCTAGAGTGCCGCCGGCAGCGGGGCAGGGCTCAAGCTACCGGTGGGTAGGGCTGCAGAGTGAGGAATCTCCTGACTATTCGTGACGTGTCCAGGAGTATTTATTATTATTATTACTGTATATTTATTTAAAATCTTAGGCTAGATTTTTACAATATTTTTATAAAAAGTAATAAAACAATATCAATACAAAATATAGAAACATAAAAACCTAACCTAGAGTGCCGCCGGCAGCGGGCCAGGGCTCAAGCTATCGGTGGTTAGGGCTGCAGAGTGAGGAATCTCCTGACTATTCGTGCTGTGTCCAGGAGTACCGCCTTATTATTATTATTTATATTAAGTAGCAACAACAACTTGGTACAAAAATTCGTATTCATCATACAAATATCTGGCCTGCACGGAAATCGGCCCCGAAACCCTTAGCTTCATAGCCAGAGTCACTAACCACTCGTCATTACATCTTTACTATTTCATTTTCAGCCTGAGAACGTGCTACTGGGGAGTAAGGATGACGAGACGCTGGTAAAGATCACCGATTTTGGCCTCAGCAAGTTTGTAGGTGAAGACAGCTTCATGAAAACTATGTGTGGAACTCCATTGTATTTGGCTCCAGAAGTGCTGAAGGCAAATGGCAGAGGCTACGGTCCCGAAGTTGATGTGTGGAGTTTGGGTGTCATTTTCTTTGTTTGGTAAGAATAATACTAAATAATTAAATATTCTTATAATAATGGTATTACATTATGCTAGTTGCAGAGGCAAGGACGAGAAGACAATAAAGTATTCTCTTGTGTATACTACTAGCGACTCGCCCCAGCTTCGCACGAATCGGGGTAAACTGCACGTATAAACCTTCCGTGAAAACCGCATCAAAATCCGTTGGGTGGTTTAGAAGAAGCCTAAATACAGACAGCCTATAAAAATTTCGGACAGACAGGAAAAAATAGCGACTTTACTTAATCTACACTTCTACATCTATAAGTACACTAATCTACATCTACACTTTTACACTAATATAATAAAGAGTTAAACTTTGTATGTAGAGGGAACCTCTGGAACTACTGAACTACTTATTCCAGAAAAAAAACATCAATAGAAAGCTACACTATCTCTGACAGACATAGGCTGCTAATTCCACGCGAAAGAAGTCGCGGGCGTCCGCTATTGCTATGTAAGGAAAATGTTTATGGACATGCAATTAATTAAAATAAAAAATAAAAAATTGTTTATTTTGCAAAAAGATATAACAAAATTTATCAGGGGTCCCCACACTAGGCAATGCCTGTATCGCGGGGAACCAGTTACAATTGTATAATTAACTTTGATTTTGTGTATTTCAGCCTGGCAGGCTACTTACCATTCTCTGCAGACTACACAGAGATGTCTCTTCGTGACCAAATTGTGACGGGACGTTACCGATTTTCACCGCCCCACTGGCGCGGCATCAGCTTGCAAGCCAAACAGCTCATGAAGAAAATGCTGACGGTCCATGTGGAAAGGCGGATCACACTTGACCAAATCCTTAAACACAGCTGGATGCAGGTAAAAATCAATAACTTTCTGGTTCTAAATTGTTTTAAACTTTCGCGATTTTCACACATATTTATAACGTTATCGGGACTTTAGCGCGATAAAAATATATTACTCCATTATTATTATTGGCTCATGGTCTGCACGGCCATTGAAACATGGCCGAAACGTCGAGGTAAATCAACAATATATTTTTATCGCGCTAAAGTCCCGATAACGTTATAAATATTTCTGGTTCTAGTTAAAAACTGATGATTTCTTGAGTAATGTGCACATTGCTACCAAATTACATAAATGAGATAATTTAATCGTGATTTAACAAGGTATGTTATAAATTAAGTAAATATCCCTTCCTTTTGTTAACAGGACGTCAATGTTATAGTCAGAGTTGATAGACTCCTAGTTCAGACGAATCAAGTGAAAAAATTCAGTCAGCTCTCACTGTCTTCTGTGAATACAGACGAGGAAAACGACAGCAACGCTGGTAATGTGACTGTGATCCGGCTCGCGGCTACGGGCAAGCGCGGTTTAAGCGACAGCTTCACTAGCTCTTGCGAGCCTATCCCTAAAAAAATGAGGGTCGCCGTCTACCCAAGTTTTGATAAAGGTAATAATAGCAATTCAACAAATAGTCTGGACAGTTCCTAAGGCGTTTTGACGTTTGAGGACCTACTGGTAGCATTTAAGTTGACCTTAGTTACCTACCGCTTATGTTATTTTGTTCTGTTTAACTATGAGAACTTTGTGATTTATCTACCTCGCGTTGTTATTACGAATTGAATATGTTATAATTGTTAAGGACACTCAGGGCAAAATAAAAGGAATGCTTACAAGGCAAGATTCCTTGCAAGCTTTCCTGTAATATTTTCGATAAGTATACTTATTTTTTTCCTTTTAACATTGGATCATTGGTAACACTTTCTATACCTATGTAAACCAAAAAACGACGGAAGTCAATCGTAAGCACATTTGTTGAAACCACTAAATACCGTCTGGTAGTCCGGTTCGGCGCTCTTAAAGAGTATCGACCACGAAGAAACAATGCAGCGATTACATTTTGGAAATCGGACCCCTTTATACAGAAAACAACCGTCTGATATGGCAGATGCGGGTAACGGCTGTTTTTTGCATAACGCGGTCCATTTCTCCATTCATTTGCGGGTCAAAATTATGTTTCGTGGCTTTATTCCCTTACAATTATTACAAATCGAAATTATTTTATTTTATTCTCTTCTCTGCAAAATAAGTTAGGTTAAAACCTAATTTACGTATTACTTTTCACCCTAATTTGAGTTCTAATAAAGGACACTACGCAAATTTTATAACCCAAAAAACGTAGGTATAGTCCGACATTTTAAAATTACATACAAGTCCAGAAAACAAATATCTGCAAATCTTTATTTTGTTTGCCTTTTAACGTAAAAAAGTGTTGATCGCTTAATATTATAGTGTATTGTATGTTTTTTTTTCGGTAGTCGATTCTCGAAAAATAGTACCGTTACTTTGTATAAAATATAAATAATGGGAATAATGCGACATAAAAGTACAGAATCTACAGACAAAATATTTATTTCTTTTCACTTCATAGAAAAGAAATAATTATGACTTGTAACATTGTAAACTAAATCTACATTTCGTCGTCGAAAAGCGATAATGCTGTTACTCACAATGCAATTCGTTGTGGTTAAACGCATTTTATAATTACTATGACGATTTGTTGATAATTGAATCTTTATAATCCAATTGATCTGATATTTTTAAATATTTGTAATTTGTTTTTGAACAACAAGCAAAATTGTTAAATATTGTTTTTTTAATTGTTGATGTTTTGAGACGAGGGATAAATATAAATAAGTACAATTAAAGAAATGCATTCATGTACCACGGTATACCCCTGGCGCAATTAGGCGACGTAATAAAAGCCCCATAAATTTTGTGGCACGTGGATGCATTTCCTCGAATCTGTTTACATTAAGGCGTAAAGAAATACCTATAATATTCTCTATCAGTTTCGTTTCCTGTTATAGTTGATGCCCTGGGATTAGAAGAATCGTCTAATACTCCAACATCTCCAAATGTTTACCTCCACTTATGTTTTAAAATGATACCCTCATCACATTAACTGCCACGTAGCGTTACGTGCGACGCGCGTAGCTCGTAGCAGCGGTATCCCGCTTTGTAGCGAAAATCCTCTACGAACACAGAACCCACCTAACGGGTTCGTCGCACTGAATGTGATATGGGTTAAAATTTTGATAATTCGTATCAAAGCTAGCTTTAGCAGAAAAAGGTTTTTAACGCCACAATGTGCACTTAACTAATTTTAAGTATGATTGATTAATTTTTATTTTAAATAATTAATGACGTCAGATGGAAGTGACGGCGATCTGATTCCGCCTTTGAACCACCGACATTGTGCCATTGTTTTTATCATGTTAAATGAATGTGTTGATATAGTAAACTAATTATTAATTCAATTAAACGTCAATTTTCAAAAATAAATTATGTTTTATTTTTTCATTCCGCAAGATGTATTTACATAAATCAATTGTATTTTTTATTACATAGAACGTAATTTAGACTCATTACAATACTTCAGTCTTGAAATTCATTACAGTTTAACCTTTACATAAATTAAGCACAAGTATTGGATAAGTTCAGTGATGACGATTTAACTATTTTAGATTATGTATTAATTTATACGGCAAATGTTTCCATTGCAATATGACGACTATAAACTGGATTTTAATTATAAACTTAAAGTACTTTCGATAATTTAACAAAGCTAAAATAATATTCTTAGCTGCTGTAACAATCATTAAATCTGTGATCTAATAAATATTCATATTGCATTTGGAGTATAGTTAAACTGTCTGAACATATAATTTAATTAAAATTCATTAATTCCAAACATAAGCAATCAAATAAATAAGGAACATAAGAACTGCAAATCCGAGTACTGCTATTATCAAAATAAGAAAATTAATTGTAACAAGTTATTGAGGTAATTATGTATCATTGGCTATAGCATAGTACAACCGGTATCAAGTCCTAACAGAGAAAGTGCTCTAACGCCTTGCTCCCTTATTCATAAACGCTTTGTAAACCAAAATTAGATAACACGTGTCTCATCTTTTCTGTCTTTGTGCCGTTTGCCTTAGAATGAAAAGAATCTCTGTTAACGCATACACTGCCGGCAGGCTGTCAGAATTTTGTAGTTATTTTAACGCACATGTGCGTTTGCGGCACCTGACGAAAGTCTGAAAAACAATGGTGTCATTGAATGCGTTAAAAGAAGTTGGTTAACGTTTATGAATAAGGGGATTAGTAACAGTCTTGTTCACAAATTTTTGACCTCCTTTTCAGCTTCGATGTATCTAATGGTGACTGGATGTTAAATCGTTTCTTCCAAACGAATTGTATCGAAAACAATTTATTATGAACAATAAATCGAGACTTACCACAATAGTAAGAACTTCAAATTTCGTAACAATACGTTAGATTTCCATCCAATTTATGCAACCATGGTGAAATGCGTTGGTAACACAATCATATTTTACCACCAACAGTGAAGCCTGTGATGCTTAATTCCTATAACCCTAATTTATATTAATAAATTACAATATATCTCACACTAGTCACGCCACCGCACTTTGCCTATACAAAATACCAAAACAAATCAGTCTTTACAACGGCGCAATCAAAGTTTTACTAAAATGATTTCATAAGCGCCTCGCGCGTTTAGGAATATGCTATCCACGACTCGGTCCACCCGAAAGGAAACCATTTATACGTTATCAGGGGTCGTCCATAAATAGATTTTTAACATTTCAAGAACCCCCCCCCCCCCCCTCTAGTCACGTTTTTCCTATCACCTTAACATGGGCTGATGGGCTGTCACGTTTGACTAGACCCCCCCCCCCCTCCATAAGCGTGACGAAATTTATGGATGACCCTTCATGAGACGTATAATGTAATTCTCACTCTAACGCATGACCGCGTTTCTCACGAATGGATTTCATGAAGTGGTCGCAAGCAGGAAGCGCGCACAGCTTTCATCGATCTCGTGTCCACTCACAGATCTATTTCAATGTTCTAATAGACACGTTTGTAACTATATTATTCCCCTGCTACATGATCTTGAGCGTTGCTGTGTGACGGCTCTGCGCTCTGGGCTTCGGCTTCTGTAAAATAAAACAAGACAAATTTACGGAATGATCTGTTAAATACAACACTTGCAGTGTTAAACGTCTCTTTCTATGATATAAGATTATATAGTGCTGTTCATTAATAACCATTACTCCCGGTTTTAGTTTGAAATAGTTTTTTTTTATAATTTGTCATAGGCATACTACCAAACAAAACAACCACGTAAGGAAAAATTTATACTTTGCGTTCTCGTATTCGCTAGGGGTCATCCATAAATTACGTCACGCTTATGGAGGGGGGGGGGGGGGGGCTCTATTTAAAAGTGACAACCCGTGTTAATGAGATAGGAAAAAGCGTGACAAAGGGGACGGGGGGTCTTGAAATGTTAAAATTGGGTGACGTAATTTATGGACGACCCAGAACCGAAGAGATGCACGTTATAGTTTTTCACGTAAATATTCGTAAAGGTTGTTTTGTATGTCAGTATACAGCTATTAACGTATTATTGATAGTGTTGAAACAATTAGCCACCAATATACAAATACGACACAGCGACACTCGTGCACAGTAAGCTTTTAATGAGTTAATCAACTCACCACTACAACGTCTACAACACTAAACAATTTTTGAAGTAACTGAAACAATGTGAAAGATAGTTTCACAGGACATAAACCAAGGGCTAAAACAAACTACACAAACTAAGGAACAAAAACTATTCACACTAAAGTCTACTGCTGCCTACGTTCTGTTTGAACGACTGACAGGAAGCAGCTACATTTAACTATGTGGCATACTATTTAAATCTCAAGCTATGATTGTAAAACTCCTTACGATACCTAATTAGATCCGTTGTGATTATAAAATATACTTCACAGTGCATTTTCTATGGCTAGGTACTTTATCTATGGAATAAATTAAGGCCGGGACCGCAATTCTCGGGCGATGGCATTTCACGGGCGACATACGTCAAAAATGACAGATTTCCAAGGGATTTGACAGTTGTTTTCGTGCGAGATGAATCTCGCATAAGTCGAGAATCGCCCCGCAGGTTCAAGATATATTCGGCTAATCTTCATAATATAAGGCAAAGGGCCACGTGTTACGAAACCTGGACAGCTATAACACGCATTTTATAATTTCCCTTATGGCTCAGTGCGTTTCTCACTTTCTTGTCACGATCTTCTGCCAGCGGTTCTATATACATGTAACAATAGGTACAAAGTTCTCTATCCGCTTCCGCGTTCCTTTGGGTAAGCTTGTTAAATTGCTTAACGTGTAGTGACCATGACTAGAACTAGTAACAAAGACAATAGAATCTACAAAATTTGAACTTACCAGCGATAGCTCTATCGACTTTTAACTTGTCTCTGACGATGTAAATGGATGTCAGCAGGAAGAAAACCCCTCCAATAACTTCCACGAAGCAAGTAACGAACAGGGCATACTGCAGGGCCCTGAACTGTACGCCGTGGCTGGGCGCTTCAAAGGGAACCGTCCCTAGCGACTTTTTTAATGATTCCGATATCTGTAATGAAATAAAAAATTATTATTATTTGCCGAAACTGTAAATGTGTTCTTGCTGAAACTGGAAAGGTGTTTAATTGCCAATGCCGTGTCTTAGGGATAAAAATTAATCCATTTGTAGTTCGATGACCAAATCTCTCCGACCGAATTTCATTTACAAGCAAAACTTCTACTCTTCATCCACTCCTCTCTATACTATAGAGATGTTCCATGTTACCATCCATCGATTGCCATCCCTCGGTTATCACCGGCTGGTACTGTTTTTATAACTATTTAAGACCACTTATACCAGTTACATACATATGTATATTTGTCCAATCCCAAGCTAAAAATCGGCTCCTAACAACTAGGCTATCTGGTCGTAAAACTAAGCTTATAATAGTAAATAAATAAAATTTCAGGACACTCACCACTCCTACTAAATATGGACTACCAGCGTCTCCGAACATGTGTGATATCAGGATTTGGAAAGCCTCTGCAGTCGACCGTCGCGGTGGGACCACCACATACTGTAAAAAAATACAGGTAAAATAAAGTATTTTAATAAGACTCGACATAAATGCCAAACTACTCAGTTAAACCACAGCCTTCGATACGAATAATCAACACAAAAAACTGCTTGCATTAAACTTATAAAAGGATGCGTCTTGTAATAGTCGAATTGTATTGTTTATGCAAGTACTACAATTTAATCTACCACAATTATGTAGAAGCAATGTGTAGATAAAATAAATAAACATAAAGGTTTTTATGACCCGAACAACTGATATAAGACACGCGTGTTTGACAACATGGCAATAAATTCATCATCATCTCCAGGCACTAGGTATGAACAAAATGAACAAAGTTTATTTTTAGACAAATAATTTTACTTTGTCATTAGATATCAGCGCCATCTGTGTTTCTTTGCCAAAATTACTTACTTGTGAAACATGCCAAAAGTATGCAAGCCGCTTACTTAGTACGGGTGTTTGCCAATAGATGTCACTACTAACTACATAAAATGAAATCAGTCCACCCAGCCCAGATTTAATCAGGAAAAATATTCCAATGAGAATACCGTCCGAATCGTTTACCGACTATTATAGGTACAGTAGTTCACAACCGGGCAACAGTGAGCCGGTCGCGGCCGTAAGGCTTTTAATGAGTGACTGAATTCAATTTTCATGCATGCAAGCCCAAGCTCCATAAAAAATACACAAATAAACATAATATGTAATACATAGATTTACATCATGCACCCCGTAACCGTTAAATTTAGGCTAGTCTACACACAACGAAAAAAAAAACTTCCAATTCAGATCGTCCCCGTTCACCGCGACAGCGGCGAACGAGCAGTCACGCGGAAGGCGTCTTACCAGCGACATATCGGCCACTATTGCCCAGTTGAGATTCAGGAAGACCTCGCCGATGAACATGGCGACGAAGGGACCGTAGAAATAGTGTTCGGCGAGGACCATTCCTAGGGTCATGGCGGGGGCGGAGACTAGGAGTCCGACGCCGCATATCACGGCGTGCGAGCGCGGGTAGCGCTTGATGAGCGCGGCGCCGAGCCACGCGCCCACCGGCACGCCGATCAGCCCCGAAGTCATCGTGATCCCGCCGAAGATTAGCGCAACCCTTCGTGCAATATCGCGAGAGTCAACACATGCTTTTAAATTCAGAAGGCTACCCTTGGTCGCTTGGGTATAACATTTTTGAGTCTACTTAACATACTTTGTAGGTGTTAGTTGATTCATAGTAATGTAAGTTCTCATATCCCCACGTTGAAGTATCCCGAATTTAATAATAGAAATTTAAAAATGAATATTAGCCGATGCTAAACAATATTCTAAATAAATAAAAACAAGGGAGGGTCCCTTCTAACGGCAGTCGTGTAAAAAGTATGTTGAAGTAGTCGCCAAAATATTAAACTATTAATCCATCACGAGGCTTTTAAACAATAGTGATATTTATAATTTGTGATACTCAATACATTGTAATTAAAAACAATTATGTTTAAAAACCCTGCAATGTATAAACGTGTTGATAGTCGGATATGAATAGTTATACCTATATCCATGCTATCATATAAGCTTTTAAAATTAAATATGTATAAAATAATAATCATATTTGCTTTAGTCACAATCGTATGTTATGAGAAAATATACGACTTCATATATATTTAAACCATAGTTTATAAGCAGCATTCAGTAACAGCGCTATGGGATGATATGAGGGGTAATTGCGGTATCTCATTGGAATATTTTCCTAAATGTAAACGGAGCAGGTGGACGATTTCTGCTTTAAATGCTTGCAACCATACGAAGCTTTGAGCGCCGCATGCTGTGTATAGAACCGACCACATAATAAAGTACAAGTTAATAGTTTCTCATGCACTTTCTGAGCTGCCTTTAGGGAAGTTAATGCTTGAATTGCACAAGAACTTTCGTCCCTTGTACTTTAATATGCAATTGGACCATGCAAACATTAAGTGGCTTTCCTGCTATGATTAACAACTTATAGAGATAAGGTAAACCCAGAACTTTAAGTGGGAAGGTGAACGTAGGCTATTTTTATGCTCATTAGGCGACACGCACTGTATTCAGTTGTGCGCTATACGAAATCAGCATGACAAGGGAGACACTGGAGTAACTAGACAAAGTCACATTTTATTGGCGACATATCGTATATATTCAGAAATAAGTAGAAGAAACGACAACAGGACGACGTAAAGGTGGCGAAAGCAAACGTAAAAGGTGTTATACTATACTAAAGACCTGCCAAGTCTATCGGCGCAGCGCCACCGCCGCCATATTCATATCAGTATCATATTCCGTTGCCAATATCAGACTATTTTGTTCTGTAGTTTTGTTTCTTCTACCATCAGTGTCAAAAGATTGTCACTTTATCTAAGTAACCAGTGACAAGGTGTTCAAGTGAATAACCCCCTCATTAGTAACTGATCGCCGTTATTACTATGTCGTCACCTAATAATTCGTGATTTAACTTATTTCTCGTTGCATCAATAGCAAAACAGCCACAGTTAAAGTCAGAAAACGCTCACCAGTACGATATCAGCGACGATGGACCACGTCAGATTGAGGGTGACCATTCCGAGGAACATGAGGACGTAGGTTATGGCCTGGTGCACGCTCACAGCTATGAGAGCGAGGTACACCAGAGGGGAGGAGGCGAGGAGGGCGAACCCGCAGATGAGCGGGTCGCAATCTTCGAAGCGTGTGCGCAGCCGCTGCGCGAGCGCCGAGCCGAGCGGCACGCCGATCGCGCCGGCGAACATGCCGACAAGGCCGAACTTGTACGACACACTGTCGCACGTTACGTTCAAATTATTGTTACGTGCAAGTTCAACGAAAAGGTTAGGTACAAGTTGAGTTGGAGTTACGAGTATATGGTGTCAACACGTTCGTCTTGTGACGACATGCATGGTATAAATTGTAATTATCTACTACTATAAGTTAAATTATTGCAATTTGTATGCTTTTCGTAGCTTTCCGAAAGTGAGTCAGTCTTATGGGCATTGCCTACTTCGCTAAACTTGAACATAAGCATTTTTGGAAAATCCTCTGTTAAAGTTGTGTGTGCCACAAAATTCTTTCAGATTTTCACAGTTGTGAAAATCTGAAAGTCAGTGACAATCACAAATAATACTTTGAATCTATTCATTATTCTTCTCTTAATACATCTTTGCGATTTAGTTCCGTCATTCATTAGGCATGGTTTGTGAAAGCTAGGTAAACGAAATATTATTGTACTCTAATTTTTACTTGGAAAAATATAACTAAGCATCTAAACATGAATAGTATGGAATCAATTCGATTTTGATAAATGTATACCAATGAGCTTTGATATAGTTACTAATACTTAGTTACTTTGTACAAAATCCTTATTGCTTCCAGATTATACGACAAATTTAGTACTAAATGTATACGCGATAAGGTAAAATGCTATTTAGAGCGCAGCGGGGATTGTGTATCGTATTGATTAGCGATACACGTAAGCCAGAATAGTACAATCATAAAAGTATCGTAACGATTACAGTGAATCTCAGATAGTGATGCGAGTTACAAATAAACTAAAAGTAGTACACACCACAACCAAATTAGTTAACTACTTTCAGTCCGGGAAATACTAAAAAAACGTTTGGTTCAAAAATCTTGAGCAATAATCAATAATAAAATAAATACGCGATGAAGCTACTCTTCTAGCCTCGACCTAACGTCAGAACAACTATTAAAATAACCATTTAATGTCTATTTAGTTTGAGGAATATATAATTTTGGAATATTAGTACACGTGGCATTAAACGGCACAATCTACCTATATCCTGTAAGTGATGTATGTTAGCATCTCTTTACAATAGTCTAAGGCAGAGTCTTCATTTGTTGGTAAGACATCTACGCCGCATCGAGATGCTCTGGGGGGTTAATCTCTAAGCACAAAAGCAACGAGCTCAACGTCGAGGCAGCACCCTGTCTCACTCGCTCGCATTAGAACTCGTCGCTGTTGCTCTTGGAGAGTCACAGGCCTTAATACTTAGTATCGGAACTTGACCGAAATTATTTTCAATGTAACAAATAAGCGCTTCAAGATTGAGCAGGACCGCTTCGAAATGCCGCGAGCCACACTGATCACTAAGCACCCATTATAACAAACGTTCGGTAAATTAACGGTATGTAATACTGACCACAATATGATAGCGATGCCGAATCAATAGCATACCGACAAATCAAGAACGACCTAAGGACCACATGACGAATTTATGCACCGTTGCAGACGCTATGCAATCGTGATTCAGACCTCGATACAGTGGCAAACTATTGCATTTGCATCGTTGCATAAAAGCGCCTGTCGGTGTGAAAGACACCAAAACGAACGAGTTTAACAAACACAAGCATTCCAACATGATTCCAACAGAAACATTAGGGTGAAACCCCACTGCGTTGCACGCTGCGCAGACTGCATCCAAACCTGACCCACTTCCGTGGCCCTAATATACCCACACGTTTTTAATTTATGCTTCTAGTGTCATAAGAAACAGCAGCACTAACAGAACTAACAGACAAATTATACTAGGGCAAACAAAACTATAGAACGTGGGTAGTAGACTTCCGCTCGAAGACTCGAGATTCGAACCTTAGTTTCGTACTAAAGTTCCGTAATCTCACCTCTCAATAGTGATGTCGACGTCAGGCTGCATGGTAAGTCCGAGGAAGATGAACTGAGGGCCCCACCACGCGAGCGCGCCCGTCACGAAGGCAACGCATGTGAACGCCAGCGTCGACAGCATGAAGGAGGGGCTGGAAAACAAGAATAAGACGTTAAATTAAATAATCATTTTACACTCGCAGTTTAGCCCGCGCAAAAAGTATTCTATATTTCAACACCAGGGCCCAATTTCATAAACACGACAGGCGTCAGGTGACAGTGGACCCAGGTCATGATCCATCTTTCTTCCCAATTTTATCTAAATCCGTTAATGCGTGATTGAGGAGCCAACATCCAAACATCATTTTTCCATTTTAATATTAGTAGGAAATTAATTTAGATAGTATAATTATTAATTGATAGTAAGTAGGTGGTAGGTGAAAAGTGGACATTTTAATTTGGCATTGATTGATTGGTCTTTAGCCACCGTCTTTAGTGGACCAATTTCCATTTTTCTTTTTGAATTTTTTAAACGATTTCTTGTTTGGCGGTAGTAGCGCTGCACCAGTGGCCCTAACATGACTGGCCAAGTTTAGTTTATCTCTATCCGCGTCCCTGTCTTATGACACTGGTTAGACAGAGACACAGGGAGGGGTTAAACTAAACCTGGGCTGTCATGTTAGGCTGCAAATACCTTATCACGGCGGTGCATCTAGGCGCTAAGCAAGTGCCCGCAAAAACACCACAACGATTATCGATACAATCTATTGGTGCAGATTACTGCAGATCGATTTGCACAATTAATCCTTCGTGTGGAGGCTAAATATAGTAGTTTGGATATTCTAATATGACAAATCGGCGAAAACAGATCAGCTTATCGTTGTGGTGTGTAGCAACCATGAGCCATCTGATGTGAAGGGGTTTATAGAACGGATAATAAAAAATGTCTATGATAGTTGTTCAAACTTGGGCTGGTTGCACATTAGCAGTACATTAACGGTAAAGAACTGTTGGCGAGTGTCAAATGTCATACTAATTTGATGATCGATCGATTTATCCTTTTTTTGTGTTTTAGTTCACTGTTTTAATTCATCTTTTTAATCCATAATAGCTCTGTGTCAAATATTATAACCAAAAATATAAATTTTGTACTTTGCAATTCGTTTAAAAGCATATAGTCAGGTAAGAAATTTGATTTCCGCCATACCTAAAGTTCATTATGTCGGTTTAATATCATTTGTACAGTACATCATTAAAAGTCAAGATGTAATTTCGCTTCCATTCCAATTTGCTAATCTTATCAGAATTAGTAAATTTCCATTAACTAGAAGTTTTAGTTACCACTGATAGTGATAAAAATTATTAATGGTCTTGCTAAACAGACTAGTTAATCTAACTTGTTACCACTTTCGTTTAGTGCAAGCTAACTCCGTCGTTCATTCATGATTTAAATTAAATATCGAAATTTCCGACTAATCAGATTTTAATTATTTGAGGTTTTATGTTGCTTTTTGCTTGCTGTTCGGTTTTTGCCACATCGGTCTAATATGGCGTATTTATCGCATTAATGATTCACAATTTATCTGAGCAGATCGATTCCCGCAAATCATTTGAACATGTGGGTGTTTAATCGTTCGAGTGTTGCTACGAAACCGAAAACCAGTGCCTTGAGTCACTCTATCAGACACAAGTATTACTTTTTTTACCGCCTGTTTCACCTATTTGGCGTAGCGCAACATGCCAGGGCAGTAGGTACCTTTATCATATGCGTTCAACAGGTTGATTTTTGACTTTCGAGTGCTCGACATTGCCGCAAACCAATGTCGGCTAAAACATACACTCGCGTATTCAATTGGCCCTCGGCTGGCGTGTCGAGCGCTCAAAAGTCAAAAATCATGCCACAAGTCTTTCCGCCATCGCCATCTTGGTCTGCCTCGCCGTTTAGCTGTGGAGGCCTAGAGCCCGTTAGACTTTGCCCAACAGTGAGACACAATACTACAAAAAAACACTTACTTCCTGATCAAAGCGCGTATATCATCCTGGTAAGACGTGGCCTTGATCTGGCTGTCCTCGGCTTGTCCCCGCTCTGGGTCCTGCATGACCCACGTGATGAGCGCCACGGCCACAGCCCCCAAGAACGGGGTGACTCGGAGGCCCCACCGCCAGTTGCCGGCCGCCGCGCCCGCCACAGACCCGACGATGTAGCCAAGACCACTAGAAAAGGACGTTAGATTTTACAAATGGACAGCAGCATGCATTCGGGGTCTAGCATTTTTGGTTTCCGAGATAGAGCCAGGTAAGTAGAGTAAGGTAAACATATATCAGTCATGTTAGGTAGCTACTTTTTTCCTCTAAATGGAAAAATACAGACTACAACTTTTTAACGTGCTTTTTTATTCCATCTATATCTTCTATTAATAGGTGAACTTCTCAATAACTGATATGCGGTTAATACTCATAGCCGCTGGCTTGAATGTTTATTTATTTATAGGGTTATCGTTGGAGAGGGCTACTAAGACTTTTTGAATGTGGCTCCAGCACAATAGCGTGTCGTGGATATAGGGCATCTGTCCCTCTTCAACTCGTGTGCTTGTGTGATATGTAAGAAAGGGATGCTTTATTCATCTCGGACGCTAAGTTGGTATAGACAGTCAAGAATCAGAAACAATCATATAAAGAGAAAGACTTCTAAAGATGATGTATATATCTATGAATTCTGTACTATATATGAGACTGTTTGTGTTCTTTTCAATAAAAAATAAAAATAAATAAATAAATGAAATATAATCATATCTATTGTCATGGATATCTCACGATAAGTATTGATAGGAGTGGCAAACCTTCATCAAAGGCTATAATTGAAATTTTATTGGAATTGACACGAAAGTATCTAACTATACGGTACAGATATACATCAGGTAAATAGTGTAAAAAGCCCCGGAAGCCCAATGGTGCTAATAGATTGACCTAGCGCCTCTCATACAGAATTTAGTTTTCGAGTCATTTTATTACTTGTTTGAAGTTCCCTACTAATTAATTGTTAGACGTGTAGGTACATACAGTACACGTCTAATGATGACGCGATCACGCTGAATGATGATGAAGACGAAGTGATATTATCGCGTGAGTATCCCCTGATGTTACCTATTTATTATATGTATGTATATACAAAACAACATATATAAATATATAAGTTTCGCCCTTATCATACGATTATACCTAAACACACCGACGTTTTCGCAACGGTAAGGGCAACGTAAACATCGCCCAACTGAAGCATGATAACATAAATAAATAAAATGAAAAAAGATCTCACGTAGCAACTGATATTGGAAGTTATAAAATTCCTACCACTTGTATCGAAATCAGAGTTTTAATGCGAGATTCTTAAATTGTGGTGTGGTATATAACTTAATGACGAAACTGGGAAAGTATGAAGTTGTAAGTTAATACTTGTCATCACAATTATGAACTCAATTTTCTCGAAAAAAATAACAATGGCAATTTAGCTTGACTATTGACGCGGTTCTGGGAAATGTTTGAAAGTAGAAAATATAAAATAACTTACCTTCCGACGGGTATGGCGAAATAGAAGAAGGCAAGCATCTTGGACCGAACATTGCCCACGAACAAGTCGCTAATGATGGTCGGAGCGATGGTGGAGTAGGACGCCTCCCCGATGCCAACCAGGCCGCGGAAAAACGCAAATAGAGCAAAATTCTGAAAAAGACAAGAAATCTTATTTTACAGGTCAGTCAAATATGTCTTAGGTATTCAAAGCTAAGAAGATAACTTATCTTACTACAACTTATCGTTTTCAAAGCCCATTTATGCTAGCTAGTGGCATAGTCTACCGTTTAATACCTATTTAAAACATGAAAGTGAATTAGAGAATTGTAATAATTTACTTACACCTATAAATGACCCAAAGAAGGTTGTAAGACTCCAGAGAGCCACTCCAAAGGCCATAATCGTTCTTCTCGAGTACCGGTCTCCGAGGTACCCAAAAATAGGCGCGAACACCATATACGCCACCACGAACACTGTCTGCAACAAGCCGGCTTTGTCATCGCCGATATCAAATTCTTTTTTGACATCGCCTAGGACACCTGGAAACAAAAAAAGAGCGTCTTTAATACAAGAAATCTTAACCAGCACCGACCTTTTTCAGTCAAGCGTGCAACGAACCAGTGTATTATCCATTTGTTTCATGATTTGTCCCCGCCGGGTGTAATCGTGTGTAATAGGCATGCAAGTACAAATGTCTCCTGTCATTTTCATTGCCAAACGCTCATTACCCGCGAATAATCCAGAAGGGAAGATGTTTTAAAGAAAAACGAGGATTAAAATACCCATACTCAATGCATATCTATTTTTAGGTATTTTATTATTCACTAGCTAACCCGACAGACGTTGTCCTGTTCAAAGTTTAATAAAAAAAAGAAAAAGAACATCGCATATCCATCGTTTGAATCGTGTATTATGGTTTTGAGTTAAAACTAAAATCCCATAGTAAAAATGACGTTTAGTTTTTCCCGAATTCAAAAAATGCATGCATCTTATCAAACTTTTCATTTTTTAAAAGCCTAATTCGGACTAATACGAACATATTAAAGAATAAAATGGCCAAATCGGTTCCGCCCGTTCTCTAATGATGCGCTTACCAACGAATAGCGTTTTTTTTTCATACATATAATAAAATAAAGTAAATATTCATACATACATACATTATGTAAGTATAACATGAAAAATGGGTGTCGTCCCTAATTCCTCAGTGAGATCATGGTAATTTGAAACGCCTGTCGCGTGATACGTTTTTGGGGCGGTGCCTCTCCCTAGTTAGATTAAGTTGGCCCCATTTTTTAACACATTCGATAAATCGTTTGCTCATAACAAATCGTCCGAGTCTATCAAGTTCTGAAGCATATGGGGTCGACTTTTTTCATGATCATTACTAAACTAGTACTACAACTATTTATAATATGATTAAGTCATCGTTACGTATTTACCTTCCAAAATAAAACTGCGTACCTAATAAAATCTTTAAAAGTTCGTTCATAAAGCTCTAAGCAAACCAGAAAAAACAACCATTAGCAAAATTTGACCTTGTAGAGTTGACTGGCCGGATGCGTGGCCAATGCACGAGATAGAATATAAGCAACCGGAACTCTTGAATCTCTTAAGAAAAATCACACAAATATTTATATACTTAGTACTATTCATTTTTGAAGGAAATATGTAGGGCATTAGTCTCTGTATCGACGGAAAGGTGTGGTTTGCAAAACAAACATGGAAATAACCGATAAACTCAAGTGACCTAACAGGCGAACGCGCCGACGAATAAAACACGTGGGTTCTATGATTTTAAATCAGTTTGTATATTATTTTTAAAACTTTTAATAGTTTAGTTGAGTTCAGTTTATTTATTCATTCAATATAAAAATACATTATAAATTACATATATTGTCAAATTACATGTTTTAATATTGAGATCGTCACATAAATAAAAATGTTAAACACTAAATCTAAAACAAAATTAAGATTAGCATGTCAGCATATATAGCATAACATATTATATGATAATAGCGCCGATTATTATTCAATGACGACATTGAGAATATAAAACGGTAAAGAAAAAATTGCTCTCTTTAAAAGTACTTTCGAATTAACTTAACGAGGCAGAGGCATCAATATTAATCATTGCCGTAGTGCATAGAAAGTTGTTAACCCGGTAATTAGATGAACAATAGGATATTAGGTTCTCAATATACATAAAACTTATATGAAGAATGCTGTATCACTACCAGATAACACCCATAAGATGAGTGAATGATACATGGTGTTTACGCATAGTCGACTAACTAAATGCTTGACCACTTTTGAACCTTATCCCGTTGTAATACGGTTGTAAAGTGGTCAAGCAATTTCTTGGTCGACTATACGAGCCTAATCCGCTTCAAATCTAAAAATATTCCGTGACTCCTATTAAAAGCTCCAATAGATTATTTATGAACAACGTTCTAAAATACAAAATGGATTCCCGCTTCGTCCCATAGCGTCTGTGATATAGACAGACACTTTAATAAATCATTTCTTTTATTGCTGCATCCCTATTGTTTGCTTCACCTTTATTTGCTGAAGCTCCCAGCTTGTATCGAGTTGACGATTGCTTTTATTAGTTTGTTCTCATAGTCTGTCTTTTATTAATGGAATGGAGCTTTGAAAGAAACCACTTCTGATAGATTACAAAAGACTGGATTGTAAGTTACGGTTTACTGTTAGTACTAAGAAAATATGTTTTCATATTTAGATCAAATGGTCAAAGCAATTTAACATCGATTACTTTACTATAATCTGCAATAAACCTTGGTAAAGTATGATTATAACATTAAAGAAATAACTTCATTTAATCGTGTTCAAAATAATAATTCTTTCCTACCATCAAGTATAATCAATGTTGATTTTAATAAGGCAAATGGTATACGAGAAAGGGGTGTGTGTGATGGTGTGGTGTGATCAAGCGATTGCGTCAATAGCGATGGCGCGATGCGCTGACGTAAGACTATTTTCACGGTCAGATCACGGTCGGTCGGGTAAAGGAATATTTGAAACCGGCATACAGCCTACGTGATCCTTGCTAAGCCTGGCTTTCAACGGGTGGAATGTCCTAACTAAACAGACCAACAACACGTCAGCAAACAATTGAACCGGATTGTATTCTTAGAGACTCTGACGATCACTGAAAGCAAATGGGACTTAGTCATGTATTTATTCCAGTGCTCAACATACGAAATAAAAGTCTCGCAAGGAATGAAAAGCGTAAGGGAATGAATGATGGTGAAAGTACAAATTATGCTAAGTAAATTGATTTTGCACTTGTACGATAGAAAGTAAATTCTATGGCAAACGTCAGATTGGTTTACTGATGAGAAAGTACCGGTTATTATTGTAATTGTTTTTTAATCTCTTAGGAAATACCTTAGAGACGACTGTGAAATCTAAGATGCTCTAATTTTAACTGCTCCTAATCCTATAATAAAGAGAGTTAAAATGTAGTTCGGATAGTACTTACTAGTTAATTATACTTCAAATTCGAAGTAATTAAGCCACTGATAGCTATAGGTACTTTATGTATCATAACTAATAATGTCTATTGACATGTGATACTAGATAAGAATGTTTTTAATGGAAAATCGGCGTCAGCTGATTTATTCACGTTATTATAATGACATATCAAGGTTTGTTTGGTTAATCGTAAAGATTCCTCATTCAAGACTACTTTAGAGCATTAGTCATTTTGTTTAGTCGTCATGATAAAATACCTAATCAAGATTTAGTATGGCGACCTTCATTTCGGTGACGGGCGTATGGTGGCGTGGTGCGACTACGTCATTGCCGGATTAGTATCGCAACAGTCGCGATGGCAGCACTGTCGCACCGCCACGCCGGCAGGCACGCGCAGACGCAAACTTTGTGCATCACGCCATCATCGCGGCCCAATCAGCGGCAAGGTGATTTGCCGCACGAGTCTCGAGTCGAAACGTTTCACAGCCCAGCGAGCGCCTCGTAACGGTGCGGTGGCACGGTAACATGTGATTGTAGTCGTATGGTGATGAAATATACGTGTACACATAGAATTAACCAGAAACCGCCAGCGCGCCTAAAACTGAGGCAACTAAAACCACTCTTAAATGGAGTGGTTGCGCTTTATTGCGCTTAGTCGCTCTTTTGCAAGTAGCGCGTCATGACGTATTGTACTAATGCCAATTTTAATTGTAAAATGCCGTCTTGTGTCGTTCCTTCAAGCAAAAATGCTGCTGGACATACAAAAAAACAGGATAGGACCACATTTCATCTGCTAGTAGCTCTTTTAAAAGTGAATTTATTTAATTATTTAATTTATTTTACTTATTGTGATTGACTTGGAAAAGAGGGCGTCCATTTTGTAAGTGTTGCCAGTGTAGTCAAAAATGGGATCAACCGTGTAAGTATGGGGAATCGGCCCCAGACGTCAATTGATTGCCCAGATTTATTGGCCCAGATATAAGATGCTGATTCACCAAATATTAACCCTTAAATGCCACAGGTATACGAGAAAAAAAAATATTTTTATTTTATTTTATCCAAACTACAGAACCGATTTTTATGAAACTTGGATAGAATATGTAAGTAACTTAGGTTTAACAAACTGGAACAAATTACCTTGCTACTCCGCGAAACCAGTGCCGGGCTCGTGCAAAATAGCTGCGTCTGTGCGACACTTATATGTTCATGCAAAAACCCACCCTCCTCCGCTTCCACGCGAAACAACATATATCACACAGACTCAACTACACACCACCACCACTAAACACTAAAACTACACGATCGACGCGCGTTTCGCCTCTATACGAGGTATCATCAAGACCAAAAAAAAAATTTTGCTTGGGTGCTTTTGTTTTTTTGCAAAAATGTTGGCGGTAGGCGGGATTAAAGAAAAATGTTTTAGTTTGTCAGTACGCCATTCGTTCAAGTACCGAACGGTCGTACTGTTCGATCTTGATGATGCCTCGTATAGAGGCGAAACGCGCGTCGATCGTGTAGTTTTAGTGTTTAGTGGTGGTGGTGTGTAGTTGAGTCTGTGTGATATATGTTGTTTCGTGTGGAAGCGGAGGAGGGTGGGTTTTCGCATGAACATATATATATATGTCGCACAGACGCTGCTATTTTGCACGAGTCCGGCACTGGTTTCGCGGAGTATTATTATTATTATATTATAGGCGAGCAGCATCATTGCTGATCTGCCTATCTCAAAGTTCCACAAGTTATTTTAAAGTCTTGAGTAGCAAAGTAATTTGCTCCAGTTTGTTTATTTTGTTATTAATTATACCGATTTTTCTTTAAAAATGCCGTAGAGTTCTTGCCACTTCTTCTCACGGAGCTTTTAAAGTGGCATATAAAAAATAAAATATTTGTATTTTTGGAAAGAATAATTAAAAAGATTTAGGCTTAGACTTTGAATGATGTTTTATTATTTGTATGACTAACTAAACTTAACTAAACGACTTTAAAGCAACTGGGTAAAATGATTGAATACTGGTTGTATACAACGTTAGTTAGTACCCTATGCCTTAATAATTATATGCCTTAACAAGTGTCCTGGGTGGGTGCAATGTTTCCACAAAAAGTGTGGAACTGCTCACGAGCTGGCAACATTACGCGGGCGGGGGGCGGGGCTTGCGCGGGACGTGCGCTTTGTTTTTGGACACAGCGCCGGGTATGACGTTTTAGTTGAACGCGCCTTCTAGTTAATTCTATGCGTGTACATTAGGTACATAATTTAATCAATTATGCAGATACTTACCTCTGCAAAAGTTATGTTGTTGACCTTCACCAATAAATAGTAAAACAAGTCACTCATTCAGTTACTGTACTATTGATGACTAATAGTATGTAAGGTAATGAATTATGAAAAAAAATATAACAAAATCGGCCATTATGCGGTTGAAGGGGTCATGGCAATAGCCCTAAACGTGAGGGATGATGGGGGATTAATAAAGTGTCAATCACAGACATGTAATAGGATTTCCACAGGGGCAATGTACCGGAGCGTCGCTGGAAAATGGGATGAAAGAGACGCGTTTCATTTCCGGCAGGCGGGACCGTGTTTGCTGCCGATGACAGATCACCCCGGGGACTAATGGCGATCGAGCAATCGCAACATATATTGCAGGTTTATCGACTGATATATTATATACTAGCAACCCACCCCGGTTTCGCATGGGTACAATTAGGATGTACATAAAAACCTTACGTAAAAATATCTAAACGACATTGAAAACTGTATCAAAATCAAAATCCGTTGCGTGGTTTAGAAGAAGTAAGCGGCCGACGATACGAGGATAGACAGGAACGGTAGCGACTATATTTTATACTATAATACGGATAAAGAAAATATGTATAAAGATATACAACAGATATATGAAGGTATGCGGCGCTGCACAAACCACTAACAATTTTAAAGTAGACAGTTTTGCCCGTAAAAATAGGTTACTAGGACAACTATTTGTAAAAAATATGTACCAACTAATAACATTTTAAAGTAGTGAAAAGGTCACTCTCACTCAACACGGTTAATTTTGTCTCATGGTTGTGCAAAACTGATGACAAGTTACGACATTGCGCGCAAAGAAAAGTGGAAAGAAAAAATACCTGTAGCTACGTCAATATTTTGATATTATTTTCTATGCATTTTACGGGATAAAAGCATACTATGTTTTTATCCAGGACATGATGTATAACAGACAAACTTCATCTTAACTTAATCCGTCCAGCCTTTATTTAATGCGTGAACAAACATGCAAACTTAAATGTATCTAATTTTCGCCACGAGTTATTCTCAAAACGAAAACCTAAATTAATCCTACAATTTTAAACTATGTTTTTGTGTACGTAAATTTTATTTTGTAATAAAAGCACGTATTGGTAATCAATTGTTTAGGCACGATAAAATATTAAATTTAATCATCGCGTGATAATTTGATAAATACGAGTCACTGATGGTGTTTAATTACAGACTTTAGAAAAGGAGGTTCTTAGTCGCGCGTAGATTTTTTTCAATTGTATACTATTATGCTAGTACATGTAAGAGATATACTCTTAAAGTTAGGTAACCTTTATCCAAAAGTAGCAAGGGTACAATCGGAATAAAATGCACATAAAAACCTTCCCTATAAAATTCTCTAACAGACATTGAAAATCGCATCAAAATTCTTTGGTGGTTTAGAAGGAGAAGGCGGCTGAAGATGCAATATAAAAATTTCAGCCAGACAGGAAAAAATAGCGATTTTACTTTTTACTGTGTAAAGAAAGATTAATAAATAATTGATGGTTGACCTGTGAATGCTAGTTCACCTCATTTAACAATCAGGTTTCATCAATCACACACCTCAACTGGAGGAGCGAATATTACACTACGATTAAATTGTAATTTGATCAATTAAGGAACATTACGTCCATTGCATCATATGAAATATTTCCATGAATGGATAGCAATACAATGTTCACCTATCGTCCATTTATTCTTAAAGTGTTAATTAGAGATCAGCAATTAAAACTGTTTTACTTAGAACTAGTTAGAACCTCGCATTTGGCAAATATCGATTTTCTGAAACATAAACGCGTGATGCTACCGAGTATTGCAACTGTGTTGGGAGTTCGAATATTTCCGCTATGGCAATATTATGTAGCTATTGTGTAATGCGAAGCTTACTACCAATACCAATACCGGGAACGCAGTTACTTTAGCTGTGCGAGCGGATCCACTTTCACGAAACGACGTGAACACTTTTCTTTGGAAAATGATTTCTTCATTCCCTTTCGCTGACAGTAGGCGTGTCAGCAAATCGATTGTTTCTAACAATTAATTAGAGCTATGCTGTGTTAAAATTAATAATACCCCTGATTTGGATATGTCTTTTTCTTTGCAAGTAGAAAAATACAATTTAAAACACTTCAGCAATTAGCACGATGCCGTATGAGTCTAAAGTGCTCAGATGCAGCCAAGCATCTCGGCACGGTAATGAAGTCACCACCAAGCCCGATTAGGCGATTAAACTTACTTAGCAACGTGTTATAAATTGATAAACGATACATTAGTATCATAAATAAAAAGGAAAACATTGTTTCTTTCCTAATGTGATTCCCATTTGATCACAAAGAGGGAAAAGTTAGTCTTAATTATTAAATAACAAAACGTAACGTAACGTAGGGAAGGAAAAAGGATAGAATATTAAACTAAAATACGGTAACAAAGCTAACTACGGCCATATTTGTTCAAAATAAAAAGCTAATTATAGCAGTCGCTGACAACACCAACTTTTATTATGAGTTTTATTATTATAGCCCTCTCAACAAACTGCTTCCGGAGTTCGGCTCTTAAAAGGTTATAAAAAACTACGCGTTCGTGCTTTTAAAACTTTCCTTTTCAGTCCTTTCAATATTGTTCACTGGTGAGTTTAAAATACAACCAGTAAACTGTAATCAGTTTAAAATATGGCACCATCTAACCATTCTCACCGAAAGTGATTCGGCGTCGTCTAGACGACTGTTTTATCAACGGAAGGCGCCATTTGGGTCCCGCAAAAACGCACTCACATGAAGGGTGCAACAAATGCACCCCTATGGGAAATTTATTGTACACTTTAACGTAATCATTCCAACTATTGATTAATGTTGTAGGTAGACAAATATGTATAAAGCGTCCTTGCGCCTGCAAATTCTGCATTTTTTATACTTACAGCGAATTTTTGCAGGTGCAAGTATTTACGAAGTGCATGCGATATGTTTTGTTTCTTCGAAATTCAACCGATTGATGACTTGCATTCGGAAGAACTTTGTTGTGCATCCCATTCAGGTGCATTGTGTTCATTTATCGTATCTTATTTCAATGACTAAGTACCAAGAACCGGCAGCTAGCAACTTAACCTAGTGTACTGAGTACCGTGACGGTGACATTCTTAATTTATTCAAGTGTACTTCATGAATGACGTCAACGATGGACTCCGTAGGTTTGATACGTATATAAACAAATCATAGATAAACATCATTTAAATACATGCATGTAGCGTTACAAATTGTGTTAGTAATTATATTTTAATAGGCTACTTGCAAACTTTCACCGCAAGTCATGAAGAGGTGTAACCGTTTGTGCAATAAGCCAATAACTGTCTGTATGCAGAATACAAGGTTAAATCGATCACATTATGAATCGTGCCCATAATACTTAATACAGATCTTTTAATACTAAATGTCTTACTTAGTGAGTTAAAACTATTAACACTTATCTGGTCAGAGGACTATCGATCACATACGTATATAGAATTTGACCTTAAATAATCACGTAGTATGATACTCATTTTGAAATGATTCTCCACCCAAGTAGCATACAAGCGCTATAAAAGCTGTATACGACTGTATAGAGACGATCTTCTCTATACAGCTAGGTACTATAAAACTTGTATAGCGCTAAGTGTGCTTTTTGAGCAGTGCGCTGCAAACACGAAACTGTATTTGAATTTTACGTAGAATATCTGTATGTATGGGACATGTTAAAGGGTTAACTTGCTTGCGGCTTAACATCGACGTGTTACTTTAAAGTTAAGTAATTTATTTAAAAAATACACGTTCTCTTGCATATACTTTCAAGGCTGAGATTTCATTAAACTACAGTTGGCTTACGTCAAAAATTTGATGCAATGCTGTATTTTTCACTGCGGTCGATTTTTTCCGATTTTATGCATAACAGGATATAATAACTAATATGACATCATTTAGCATTTTTATTTAATTTTATATTGTGGTGACTGTAATTTTTAGGAGGAGTTTAAAAATAGTTTTTTTACGATGTTTTTTTTATTCCAGGCAGAGAGTTAATATCGACAAAGGTGTTTAAATTAGGCTAAATACATCACTAGATATCATTAACTTAACTATCAAAGTAACTCCATTGACTAGTTTTACGGTAATTAAATATTAACACGTGCAATGCCTACATCAAAGTCGTTTAAATCTGACCCTTCTTATCCACAATAATCACTGCAACCGCGCTACGATAACCGTAAGTGCCGTAAGAGCCAAGACGCGGATCTAGATTGTATCTACAAGCAAAACAAACATGAAACAATCTTAAGAAACATAAAACTTAGCGCAATGTTTGATGTTACACGAACGTTTATTTTGCTAATCGCAAATGTTAACAATTTAAATAGTAACCGGTATTTATTTTCTGGTGTAAAATAATCGTATGTCGTTATCGTCGAGGCAATCCATTCCATAAACACCAGATAAAAATAACAATAAACAAATATAAAGTTTTTTTAAATATAGTGCTACGGCTATAGTACAAGTAGGCAGTGGCAGTGTTAGAAGTAGTATTGATTTATTCACCGAAAAATGCTTTCGACAAAGATATTTTTATTTTTGTTTGTTACGGATTAAATACACCCCTTACCTAACTTACACGATGTATATATGTACTCGTATATGAGAAATCCAGAAAGTACACGACTTCAGCAGGAAACGGTGATAATGAAATGTAAATTCCGCGAAATGATACATTCGGTGAAACCTTTGTCGGGGAAACAAGGGGGCATCCAGCCAACTGTTACTATTTCATTGAATAATGGTGCTCGGCAGTGCCTTATTTAAACCTAAACTTATTAGTTATTAATAATTAATTAATTTAATTATAAAACTAATTTAACCTTTTTTATATAATAAAATAAAAAAGTGGCTTTTTTCTGAGCGTTGAATAATTTTAGTAAAAAGAATTACTGTTGATCGAACAATCTTAAGTACCTACATACATCAAAGTTGAGTGTAAGTATCACAATTTTAAGCCTAAAGAATGTACCTATCTTAACTAATTGTGTGACATACCTATTGTAGCAACATCTTTACATATACTTACTTAAAAGTGCATAAAAAAATCTTGAACACATCAAATATTTTTGGTCAAAGGGAGAACGTTCATCAACCTCTATGTCCGCTTCTTTGAAGACGGAGTACTATGAAAGACCAGTGGCGGAGCTGTTACGGCATTTTATTATCACTCAAATTGGTGTAAATGTTTATTATAGGCTCTTCTATCGAATCAACATATACCTACCCACTTGATAATTCAACACAGTTATATTGAAACATGTCGCAACGGCTGACGACTTCTTATCTTCATATTGATAAATACGATGACTTTCCAATAACACTCGGAAGACAGTCAATATTGAGTACGATCGAGTTGCGTTACTATACTATATCAACGTTGACATAATAAGACAAGACAGTGCCTACGTGACTTCTGAATTCGGTAGATAACTTTTTACTTGCGTATATTGCCGCCACGAAGGAAGGAACGAACTAATAGCCTAAATATGTTTGGTGGTGGCAATATTTTGTAACATTTAAGTTATATTTAAAGTCTTTAAAGGTGTTTCTACCTAAGTACATTACTAAATTAAAACCCAACTCTACGCACGATCACGACACAGACCTAACGATGCTAACCATAGTGCTAATATCTCAGTTTGCTTAGAAAATTGCCCAGCCGTTATATGTTTGTTTAGAACATTTGTGGAATTCCGTTGATTCTTCTTGGATCCCAACTTTAAAATCATGATTAAGAAAAAATGGGTTCAATTTGAATGGAAAGTACTTATACACTAAGTATACCGTTTAGAAAAAGATTATCTAAAGCGATAAAGCTATAGCCGAGTGATCGGTGAACATACAAACAAAAAAATTAAAAATTATTCGCGTCGAATTGAAAACCACCTCCACTGGTTTATAGTGCTACGTATAGATGAAGAAAATAAAGAGCACTGGACATCAAATTTAAAAAACCAATTAAGCATTATAATGTTAAAGTCGGTTTACATTAGAAACAGACTTTTTTATTGAAATGTTCCCGTTGTTTTAAACTTTCGCGATTTTCACGCATATTTAACGTCAAGGTAAATTAAATTAATACGGTTATAAATATGTTCGTATTACTATATTTCATTTTTTTTCCTATTAAAATTTAAAACTCCAAAATTACAAACGTTTTTGCACGGAACGAAGACAATAAATAACTGGAATAGTTATGATTCGACAAATACTTATTTTTCACCATTTTAACTATCGGCTTAAAAATGGATTGGTGATTAAAATTGTATTGGTATTATAAACGGAGTATAGTAATTCGTTACTTTAAAATGTGATCCTCTTAGCTCATTTTTTATCGGAAAAACTTAGCACGTCGTAAATTGCTAGCTAGAAGTGTTTTTGGGCAAAAACTTTAGGTAAATAAATCTACGGTAAAAGTGGCTCCTCCTCGTAAGCCAACGTTGACCAAACATGTGGAAATGCGGTAGTCGTATCAAATAACAAAAATCCAATAGAAAAGTAAGAAGGCATGCGGTTGGATGCGCGAGTCGACTTACTAATTCGAATTAACGTTCACTGCTCCAACAGTTTTGATTTAGGGACAGTAAGTGAATAAACAATGGCTTAATTGTAACAGAGTAGGTACATGATTCATTAAATAGGTGGTCATTCACCGAAACAACTGCAGCTGCAACTTAGACAAACAGTGGACTTTAATAATAATTAATCGTTGGACGATAGACGATACCAATTACTACCCTCTTAGATATGAGGTACGACAGATGAAACGTGATAATTAAAGGTCAATGCAAGCGTCACGTGTCCGCTTGACCCGTTCCTAATAAGATTTATAACAATATACGGGTATGACTCGATCTTCTTTATGCTCAATTAATATCACGTCCTTTCGTATATGTCTTGAAAGTATATTTCCGAGGAAGATCGAATGCTTTAAAAACAAAAATTTTCCAGCCGGTTTGTGAGTGGATGAAGTAATCATTACAGTAACACGATATAAGTGTATTTAGTACGATACGAGTTTACCGAATTATAAACTTCCGTGACTAACGCAAATACAAGTTGGCAAGGCACACAGCGAGATCGGCGACAGAACTATAAACAATACGATTTCAAAATTACGGACGTGTGTGCCATGATTCGGCCCAACATATCTTTATAGGTTTATTTTTCTGTAATTGGTTATTTATTTGTTTGAAGCTATTACTTATTTGTTTATAGACGTTTATAACATTTTAGAGTTGAGTTTAAACCCATTCGATAAAAAAATATATCAGATATAAACGTTTACAACGCGCGCGACGCGATTTACAGGTTTTAGAATTCTTGGCAAACGTAGAGAAACAGACTGCTGTTGCTCACGAAGAGAAACTATTTCAGCCATCATTAATTTATTCGAAATCAGGTACTCGGCGATAAGATCTCCGCTGCGGAACTAATTGGCTTCAAGTGCAGTCTCGATGGGCACTCAGGTCGGTGCTCTGATACCGGACTGCAGCTGCAATGGATCAGATCAAAGACGCCACTGTTCCCAGCTGTATCTATCCAAGTAAAAGTCCCTTCCATTAACCACGAAAGTTTTACTCCGAACAATGCCCATCGCCTGAATTAACGAGCAGTAATTAACTCATATCGGACCCATCTAACACATAACTAACATTTCTCACGCGTTTACGTGCTTCACGGACACCACGTAATGTAACGTTTTCGCGCGAAGTCGCAAATCATATTATCGTATCGTGATTCACATTTTTAGCACCTGCTTTTCTTGCTCATTAGTTATTATCTAATATCACGTATTACGAATTATCATTTAACAATTATCAGTAAAAGCAGTACGACGAACGAAGTATACCGGACATGGAATCTATCGGCAGTGAAATGGCCGCTTGTTTTCAAAGCACAGACCACCAACACAGAAAATGTTCGAGCTCAAGAGCCGATCTATGGTTGTTTATTTTATTTCGGAGATAACATTAATTGAAGAGCCATGGGAAATCGCTCCAGAACGCTATTGTACGGGGACACCTGATATGAAGGGATTTAACATGCCAGAGAAATGCTGAACACATAAAATAAATCCTATCGCATGGCATGAGCACAACGTACATATGGGAGCTAACAGCCCCTCTAACGTGCATTATTACCTGCCCAATAAGTCACATTTTACCTTGCACTGGGGACCTTAGCTCGTTCCCCATATGTAAGCCCATAAATTTATCTCTGATCCTTTTTGATCCCTGGCCACATGATGCATGCGCGAGCGCGCCTGCCCGATTAATAATAAAGCCTTGCGTTGCGTGCACATTAAGAGGATTAAATCCGTACGAGAGGATGAATTTTAATACAAGATGCTAATTATTAATGTTAAAGGTTTAACTAGAAATCTTTAATCGAGTAAAAATAAAAAACTACAGGGTTTGATCGTGTCGTATATTTTATAGAAAAATATGTGCTTATGCCATTCAAATACTTTTGTGGACTTTCTTAAACTAAGAATAACATAATAAACTTTTAATTTAATAAGTTACGCATAGTTTCATGGCGATTAAGAATTCATTTTAATTTATTCGGAGAGCAGAGATCGTAAAAAATATTACGGGATAGCTAACAAGCAACATTGTATCCCGAGGATAAAAAGCTCGTTCATAACTTTACTGACACCCCAAAGCTCTACCGCATTTTTAACCCCTCACTGGGCGCGGCAAAGCAAACATAAGCTATCACATATTTTATTCATTAAACGATACACCCGGGTCCTTTCGAAATTTACTGAACAAAACGGGGACAAGCGGAACCCTTGTTATTACACCCAATCTAAATACATATTACACCATTGTCACTATGGCTATATTGCAACAGTAACTTTTAGAAATTTGATGTTCACTTTAGAATTTACTTGTTGCAGACTCAATTTCACTATCGTTAAGTAGCTACATTTTTATATCGTGTTAGTCATACATCAGACGGAAGAAACAATAAGTTAAAGAATATAAAAATAAGCATTTTTGAGTGAATGAATAGAAGGGTCGTACTCTGAACTACGATAAAAGCATTTAATATAATGATAATAGAACTAAAAAAGGCTGCATAAACAATGAATTACAACAATAGGTAAGTCAATTAAAAAAATGCTATAAACTGATTAGCAACCAGTCCATTGAATGCAATTGAAAATCTTGAACTATTCCGATGCATGACCTACGAAACTCATTAGCATACATTAATAGTAAGTTACAATGTTCAACAAACAGAAATACTTTTCTTTATTTTGTACACGTCACACACAACATTCCATAGACTAAAATAGGTAAGTATTCATAAACAAGCCACCTTATTATGGAGCACGCCCATCTACCCCGAAAGATACGTTGTCACGTACAGTGACGATACAGTTTTTTAAGTGCATGCATAGCACAATAAGGGCTAAATTATTCCGGAATAGTACAATGACAATGTTGTTTAGTTTTTTTTAACTCGATGTTCATAAGGTACGTTACATTACGAAGCTACGAAAAGGATAAAAACTGTGACGCGAGGACGAGTAGGTAAACGTAACATAATAAAATAGCTATTACATAGCAGCAGGGTTCTAAAGTTCTCATCAAACCTATTATTAAAATTATCAAACAATTAGAAACTACAATAAATATTTAATAGAGCTGTTAATTACGGCCGGTTTACGACTCTACTTAATACCAGTCCTAACCTAACAAGTGTACTTCCAAATTATTGCTTATAGGAAAGTGTTGTTTACACAAGATTCGATCAATAATAGCAAGACGTTTGAAGGGCAACTTGGACAGACAGACAGTCTCGTGTGCCAATAAAGCCGCAATTGGATATCATAAACTGTGACGTAATCCGTGACTCACGATGCGTGACATAGTACGATAACTAGATCTTGTAGTACGATAGTGTATACTACTGGATACACAACGTACTAATAGTAAACCACAAAGTATCATTAAAGCAGTAAAAACAAATAGTAAAACAATAGGCGGTTTCAGTCCTGTTACCGCTAAAACCAGTTTAGTTGAAAAAGATAACTAGCTGAAATTAAGGTTAGCTATTCAAATGTACGGCTCTTGTGAAAACAGCAATTAGTCACTACCCGTTGAGTTGTCAAACCGTGTAAGACGGACATGATAACATTTTGTTCATTTACAAGGGTTTAGATTAGACCACCGTAAAACCATTAGTCATATCGTTTTTAATTTAACTTAAATTATAGGTGTATCCCACTGCTGGGCAAAGGGTTGTTTCGCCGCGTCGTACGGTTTACAGCAAATGATCATGGTCAAATAAATAACTGGATATGTTTGTTGCATGTGTATTTAAAAAACATTATCCACGACGTAGCTGGAAAAAATCTTCAGGCTTGTTCTAACATAAGGAGACAAAATTTAGCAATTCTATGCCCGTGTGGGAAACACGATACTAATATTATCGTTGTCTGCCGATAATAACGCCGTATTTAGTTATAAAATGTAATGCGGTCTTTTTTCGTAATTTTCCTGCCTAGCTATGATGACGCGGCTTTCTGTACACTCGCCTGTCAATTGCTTATTTTCCGTCCTCTGTTACAATGTACTATTAGCATGCCATAACAGTTGCACTAGTAGTAGCTTTTAACGTGTTAAATTATTATTTTATTTCGTTTCTACGTAAGAAAAACACAACATGTAGCGGCCTGACATGAAATCTTAAACAAGTAACATGAGTAAAACCGTGCGTGTCGTATGATAAATGCCCAAGGTAAAACTCAGTCACAATAAGGCCGCTCTAGGTCGCAAAGTAACATAGGTATATGGATCAGGTGACGCTACCCAAGAACCGCCACCGAATGTCTATGAAATTAATGTAAGTTTCAAACATTTTCGGTGATAGCTCTTATAAATGGTCCGATACTTTGCGTAAGTTGGGTTGTAAGAAAGTTTACTTCCTTAAACGAACAAAGATCTATTCTTTTCAATAACCATATTCAGCTACTTTTCATAAAACAAATCGCAGTTTACGGTGACTATATAATACTAAAGTTATTTTATGTTATCTCTGTCCCCATCACCTGCTTTTGTTTAATTAGTAATATCTCGTGTTTGTTTCGTTACCCAGCCAGCTGCATTTAGCGAATCGAGCTTTTGATTGCTTTCAGATTTTAATCAAGATAACGGTATCTCAGGGGTTTACGGCAGGCAACACTGGCGACTTGTTGATCGCCCCCGTGGGAGAACGGTCGTGTAATCTTTAAATGAAAAAGGCAGTAAGTCCAACTTACCGCCGCATACACTTGCTACGTTTTAAGGATTGCGCAGTAGAGCCCCTTTGAGCACTCCGCGTCCCAAACATCCCGCATGCAATTAGTGTTTCTTAAATAAAGCGTAGATTCACCGAGATAGGGTTGGCAACATTATTGCAAACGATGAATGGGAAATGTGCGACAACAATCTTACTCCAAACAATACATAGATGCGCTAAACCATTGTTCATACTCATGAATATAAAACTCATGAAATTGAATGAACTGAATGAACTCATGAATTGTTCAACTGAACTATATTTAGGTATAAGTAACTACTACTTAGGAAGTTAAGGTGTTCAACAAATGTCTACAATGCATATCTCTTCAAGTATTGGTTGAAATGTGTCATTGTGAAATCTCAACATCGTTTTTAAAGACCTAGGACATCTAGGTAACTAAAAATACCCTAAATACCTATGCCCACAATTTTTTTTTATCCTTCAGTGACATGTGCTGTACTCTTAATAAATTGTATGGGGTATTACGGAGGAAATATACCGTCCAAATTACACTCTAGTTTCTATTAGTATAGTTTCAATAATCTCCTCTGAGTAAAAGGCTTATGTGACACACGAATAGCTAGATGGACAGACTGACACACAGGACGAAATGAAGGTTTTTGATTTTTGCCATTTGGCTACGGAATCCTAAATGTAAGACATTGTATCATGAAGCTACGACAAACGAGCACGCACGTGATCAGACCATGGAGATTAGTTCTCTGATTACGTGACATCGACCCCTACCCGGCACATTAAAGCAACTTAATTGTCGTTAAACTATAACGTCTATAATTGTGCGTGTTCTAACAAAAAACTCACGATTTTCCTTTTTTTTTGAAATACCTTTTACGACTGCGTTCGATAATTGAAAGTCAACCAACGAAACAAAGTTCATTCAATTACATTTACGATGTCAGAACGATTGGTAATTGGCCGCGCCACTTCTCGTCCCATTAACATGTGGGAAGAAACGAGTTGGGCGTTTAAAACCTATGTCTATGCGACATCACGTATCTTAAAAGCTGTATGGAGCACGCAACAATCCTGTTTTTGTTGGAATAAAAGGTCCTGAACGCCGTGGCTCGAGTACTGTCACTTGATAACGCTGATTTTACTGCTGATTGATTTCTTTCGATTTATTGTTCGCATCGATCTTCTCAGAATGACGTCGTTGAACTTGCGACTGTAGCTCGATACATTGATCGCTGTACATTTTAATACCTAGTCGCGGTCAGTGATGAGACAAATTTGAGCAACTATCATTGCATACGTTATTACGACAAGGTTCTTAAGTGTTTAGCTACTTCTGAGGCTGGCTGTACTGTTTGAAGATTATGGCACATACTAGTAGCAGCTGCCCGCGACTTCGTCCGTATAGAATTGGTATCCCGTGAGAATTTTATTTCTTTTAAATACATAATAAAAATAATCTAACACGCAGACACTTTCGCTGCCTCATCAAGATTCTGTTGCCCTGTCCGCTACTTGTTTCGAGCTAAAAACTCGCAAATTTTTCATTTCTCATACAAAGTTTCATCCCTCACTTCACCCCTTCGAGGTTTATTTTCGCATCAAAAATTATCCATGGTTTTCCCCATCTTTATCCCAAAATTCATCATAAGTGGTTCAGCGGTTTAGGCGTAACGTGAAAACGTAACACATGCGTTACTTTCGCATTTATATACCTAATATTAGTTGTCATTTACTAAAACAAAATTGGTAGAGCAGGGGCGATATTGGGCCTGGGCCTGTAACTCGTACTTTATGCATTTACCCTAAAGATCCAGACCATAATAACAAAATTATTGTAGTCAAGTCTCTGCGTGATTGCTATAAAGATACTGAGTAGAGTACTAAATATGCGAGTGTCTTGATACGTGCTGATCTTTTTCAGCTCCTAGGTTAGGAAGAGATAAGCCTAATCAGTAAAATTTTAACCCAGGATATGCTTGACTCACGGACGTTAGTAAATCTTATCATGACAACTTATACTGGCATGCAATGATAAGATAAAGAGAGCTTTTAGCTAATACAGTCTCATACTCTAAACCCTATGACGAAACGACAACTAACACACCAATTATAAATCAACCCACACACAATAGGAAGAAACTAAATTAGACAGAGCAATTAGCTACGGGGCGTGAGTTGAAACTTGAATTACCCACTTATAATGATGACGATATGCCGTCATTGTAAGATAATGAAAGGTTTTAGTATCAGCCTAGCTAGTTGATGCATGAACATGATCATATTGATCATCTCCGTTTTAACAGACACTGCGCACTTCGCCAAGCTACAAAGTGCTCTTGTAGCTGAGTAACAACAACTCAATTGCGGCGTTCCTAGTGCTGGCACTGAGGCCAGAGGCCAGAGGCCTGAGGCTCACTTCGTATATCTGCGATACGTGCACGCAACGCAAGCGATGTGGCATCTCAACATATAATTAAATAAATAAATAAATATAAATATCTCGGGACAATTTACACCAATTGACCTAGTCCCAAACTAAGCAAAGCTTGTACTATGGGTACTAGACAACGGATAAACATACATATATAGATAAATACATACTTAAATACAAATAACATCCATGACTCAGGTACAAACATTCGTATCACACAAATATTTGCCCATACCAGGATTTGAATTCCACACATTACAACCGGCCTGTCCACGCGCGTGTTCCGGAGCCGTGCTGCATACGCATCCGGTGTGGCCCGGTCTTTATTACAAAAGACAAAGAGGCGTACAGTAGGACGTATTAATATACGTCCTACTACATGCCTCTGTCTTAGGTAGGTAATCCTACCTAAGCTTAAACGCCGTTTTTGTTCGAAGAGAAACTTTTGTTACTTGTACTATTATTTCTTCTGTGGTTTTAGCGAAAAAGTGAGTTAAATTAAAAAATCAAAATGATCTCAATTTCAAATTTCAAATTAAATTTGCATGCATATTTGCATATGCTGTATCAGTTACTTTTGGTGGACTTTAGATATTGCAACAGCTGCTAATTCGGAACCGCAGCCACCTGCACGCAAGTAATGTAATTTTTGGGCAGGTGCCTCAAAAAATGGAAATAACAGATTAAATAATTTACTTATAAGGAGTTTCCTGGTAATAGCGTGAGTAAATAAAGAATAATTGTTTTTATTTGATTCCAGTATACTTTTTTAAGGTTTAGCATTTGAAACATAATGATTTTATGATAATTATGGCATATTTACAGTTTATTATAGATTTTATTAGGCACTAAATTGCTAAACACAACAGTTCTTATGTGTGTCATTAATGTTTATAATTAGAAATTAAATGAACTAACCTGAAGTGAAGATCTACATATTCTAATGAGTTATTATCACGAAGAGACTGTTCAGCGAAATACAATATTATGTATGTGAAACTAGAGAAAATTTCAATGTTATGCTAACTTTTTTACTTTTTCCTCCCACTCTTATATAGGGAAAGACCGCACATATTGAACCATTGAATTTGTAGCGTTAATGGTCATATAGATTTAATTAAGCAAGCATTCATTTTACCCAAGAAAATAATAAATATGTGTATAATAATAAATATAGTATGTTGTCTACATCTACACTATCTACGCTAATATAGTGAAGAGGTAAACTTTGTTTTCAAGTTTGTTTGTATGTAGGGGGTAATCACTAATAAATAGCTATACTATCCCTGACAGACATAGGCTACTAATTCCATGCGAACGAAGTCACGAGGGTCTGCTAGTATTCTCATATTTGTTTTTCTTACTCTGGTAAGCATTCATGCAACCTTGTTCTACAAAAATGTAATTGGTCATTGACTGTGTCTAAAGGGTAGATAATTATAAGAAGTAAGTTAACACAAGTTTCAGGTAAATTATTTCAGTTAAACAACATATGAGTGTGTTAAAAAAAGGAAGGAAACATTTGAATTGACACTAAATTTGACCCAGGACGTTTTAAAAATACACATAAGCTATGCAAAAACAGTGTATGAACTGTGCCAAATACAGTCCTACTCATCATAATACTGCATCCAACTGCAGCACCTCACAGCATTAGTTTGGAGTTAAACCCTAGCTGAAGTAAAACTACACAAGACTAAATATTAAATGTGTTTGACAACAGGAACGCAAGAGAACAGTAAAAAATTATGAAAATTATAAAAAACAGAACACACACATACTGGACCACAATCAAAGCTCATGGCTAATAACAATACAGTATCAATTTAAATAAAATTAACACTGTCCAAGTTAACTTTTAGTATTAGAAAAGCCATAAATCCATGAAAAAATCCATATAATTATTCTTGTTTCTGAAGGGTGATTATTTGTACCCTATAAGGAGTACAAATAACCACCACCATAATCAATGTACAATTTTACAATTGGGATGTTAGGATGTTTGGAAATAATCCCAACCTGCATTGGCAGTCCAAGGCTTCAAGTAGTGTCCTTATCTTTTTGTGTTAATTGCTTACAGAAAATTATAATATTTGGTATTGAAGAATATTATACTTCCATGAATTTTGTACCAGCTTGACCATCTCAACTTCTTTACCTGAATCAGTGATAGACTTTCTGACAATATTTTTTGTAAGCTTAATCCGAATAAAGAGATATTTGAATTAGAAAAAAAAACTTTTAAAGCTTTTCTAATTGGCAACATAAGACACTACATAAGCAGATTTGAAGATCTTATAAAATCCAATTCTTATGATCTACAGCAAAGTCCCCCACTATTTTACCCGGTTTTTTTATGATGAGAAATGTATTAACCTTGGCAAGTCTTTTTTTGCAAAAGTGCTGCATAAAAAAAAGAGACATAAATAGCCTTTTTCTAATAGATTACACTATTATAACATGATTTGTCTGTAATATATTTCTTAACAGCTCTTATTTATTTAAAATAGTACATTTCTCATCTTAAAAAAAAGGTATCAAAGTGTCATTCATAAAAATCTTAACTTACCGGCTATGGTGAATCGGTCCATGTAGTTGATGAGGTTTATGAAACATAGTATCCCCACAGTCATGTATTCGATAAAGGTCACGTCGCTCAGATTGTCCCGCCGTCTTGCCTGCTTCTCCTGCAGCAGCGCCGTCGCCGAGTCATTATCGCTGCTGTTCACCAACTGCTGGTTCGACGTGTTAGGCGTTATACCACTCTGGTCCATGGTGCTCACAATACACAACTACTGTTCCACGACAATGATAACGATAGCCACTTTCCGATTAGGTAATAGTACAACCGATATTTTCGAAAAACTCGCCTTCACCGACAGTCGAAAACTTTTAGCGCAAGCTCAGAGTATTAGTAACGGTACTGAAAACTTTCGTTTAAATCCGTTTAACTAATGATATTAGAAGGGTTTCGAAGGAAATCATAGCGCAATTTGAACTGAGAGCGACACTACTACACCTGCCGACGTTCGTGACAAGAATACTTTTTGACACAAGACACGGAGGAGGAGAGAAGACACGACACGACACGCTGTCACGCTCTTGCGCTAGTTGCGTTGCGCCACTGACAGTAGTGACAGTTGACATTTGGAAAACTTTTTTTTTTACTTCTATTCCTCCGAAAAAGACAAAGTAGTATAAGGCTATACAGTCATAACGGATGCAGTGTATGGCAGCGATGCCAAGTGTGTACTAAATCTAATAATATGGGTAACCCTAATTTAAAATTGTAATGACGAAAGAAATTTCGGTTACAAAAATGGGTAATCCTTTTCGATGATTATCGTTTGTGGCGCATCACTATTTAAGAAACATGGCAACACAGAAGAAGAAAGCTTTGGCTTCATTGTGGCTTTTTGCTGAACTATTACCCGGATAGGAAATTATTAAGACGAAACATACGCATCAGTTTTCTCTTTTTTACATTAAAAAAACGCTAAATAATAATAGCGACGGATAGGATTTTATCTGTGCATCTTTTGTGCCAGTGTGCCAGTTGTCTATAGAAATTAACGTAGTAGTTATATATACGAATGCTAGTGTTGTTCCTGTCTTATTGACATCCTACCGATAATGGTATATGAGTTTTGAATAGAACTTTAAAAAAATGGCAGGAATTAATTTACTATGACTAAATAATATAACTTTTTTTAAATCTAGTTTGTTTTATCTGCATATATTGTATGTTTTTAAGATTATATTAAATTAGATACTTGTATCAGATAAGAAAGGTATTTTGCGACAATAATGGACTGTTTCTTACGCGATTCTGTTTTGTCAAACTGTCAACAATGATAAAGTTTTGACTTTGGTTTATAATTTCAGTTAGTAAACCAAGCCGAAATGAAACTTCTTATTATGTATCACGTTAACAATGACAAAAGCTGTACTCAGAATAAATTATTTTATTCATTGAATACTCGAAACCTTAAAAACCGCAGTCGATAACTTACCGATGGAAAGATATCCTTTGATAATTTTCATTCAAAAATTGCATTGCGCTGATGCATCCAGTGGCCACACAAGCCATGATTCATGTAGAAATGGTTTTTATAAAAATATTTGCAAATTAAAGCCAAACTCGCGTAATAATGTAAAAATAAGCAGATGTAAGTGTGTAACCGGCTGGTTACACAAGTGACTCGGAAGCTGACACGCTGCCGTTCAAGACGGTGTCATTCTTATAAGTTTGTCCCTGTTTTTCACACGGTACGATGCCATAACCAAGAATGAGAGATATATATTGATTTTTTTCGTCTTAATTACAAGGAATCTTATCATATTTTATCTGTGCTTTTTGCACTTGAAATATGGCTGTACGGGCTAAGACCTCTTTGTTTTTCCCGGAGGAGTTACCTTTAAAAAAAGCATTCGTTCAACTGTTTTCGCGGTTATTTGGAACTGTCACTGTCAGTCAATCAAATCCGGTTCTCATACTATATCTCTCTAATCTGTGTTCTCATCTACTTCGTTTCGATCTGGGCGATTGTTTATTTGATTAATTTGAGAAGAGGATTGTGATCTGTGATTGAAACACGATAGAATTAGTTGACAAATAGTACAGAAAGTTGTTTTCATTAATAATAAGTTCCACAATAGTGCCATCCTAAACCAAACCATACTATTAAATAGCAGGCAGATTATTACGACCCGCCATTACATTATTTAAATAGCAGTTCTCAAATCAGTGATCATTTCAAAGCATTTGTTCTATCATTTCTATATAACATAGTACTCTTATTGATTGACTGTAGCAGTCAAAATGTGGAATGGTAAGTAATTTTAAAGACTTTGTTACATAGGTTATGATGAAGTTCTAAATTTCTGTCATTATTATGATTTTAGATCAATCTGCGACCGGCGGGGGCTTTTTCAATTCTCCAGGCCAGTTTGGGAACGCAAACACACCAAACCAACCTCAAAAAGCGGTCAGTATAAAATAATCCTTACATAGAAAAAAACTTGTACAAGTCTCGACTTGTATTTGTTTACATTTTTATACTACCCGGTCGGTACTGGCGATAATACACATAAACATAAAAGAATGATGTAAAAATAAGAGTTATATTTACATTATCTGTTTTGGTTGGTTCATCCAAATAAGTGGCAGAAGTGAAGCCTGTAATATCATCATAACCATGGGCGTAACCAGGGGTGGGCAGGGAGGGGCAGCTGCCCCTCCTGGAAATCTCGCAGATCATGTATGAACTCGCCTAATTACTAATCAAAGTGTAAACGGAGCCTTATGTTCTAACTTTTAAATAAACCGCGCAGTAGACACTGGCAAAATGCACAGTACAATTGCCAAAAAAACGCGCGCGACGATGGCGGACGAAGATTACCGAATCTAGCATCTAACTTGCTCCCCCTAGGCCAGAAGCTGGGTATGCCCGTAATCATAACCAACTAGTAGCCTAACCTTTTAACTGCCAACTACATTTTCAACAGACGCGTCTTTGTCGCCACTACACCACAACTATATGAGATTTGTCTTCATTATAAGACAGCATGAGCTCAATATTGTTTGTCATAAAAATCTGACTATTACGGTTAAAAGGTTAATGAATGGACCAGGCTAGTGTAATATACCTTGCCCCGGTTAATTTCAAAGGAAGTAACAATGAAAACATGAGATTTTTCCTAATGCATAACTTTATTTTTGTTTGTCTAAATGGAAAGAAAACTAAATATTGGTTTTCACTAATAGTACATTTTACTTTTAGGACAAAATGCTTAGGGCCTGTTTTTTTTTAATTTATTAGTTTTTATGTATGTGAGACACTACTATACTACTATTTACGCAGGGTGTCCTGATTTTTAGTGGTCTGTGGGGTGATTTTTTACTTTCGAGCACTCGACATTCACCAACCGTGAATGTCATTGCCACCTAAAATACACACATGCTTATTTGATTGCCCCGCGGCTGGTGATACATATTGATTCACCGTTGGTCATAATTTACTTACCGCCTTTATCTGTATGTTGATCGATTAGTTTGACAGAACAGATAAGACGAGATTCACAAAAACAAGTTTGTTTTCGTAGCCATTGAAGCTGTCTCAGTTCGAAAACCTGATTCCCAATTATTTCTACCTTCTGTCTTGAAATTTTGATAAACTGGGCCTGGCAACATGGTAACTCTGCCAGATGGTAGCTTTTAGCGAATAGTGCTAAGTATTCTTTTTGCAGAGAAGCAAGGAAATTGTTCCAGTTATGTAATGATTAAATTTTTCCAATAGGCACTTATGTTAAAAGGGGGGAATCTATGGTACACATCGCGTAACCCGCGTTGTGGTGTGCTAGAATGCCTAAATGTTATCATTTTTTAGACCTAAATGGTCACGGTCGCTCATACAACTTAATAATTCCTTTCCAGGGTCGCAGGGCCTCCCGCACGGCACCTATAGTTATCCGACAAGCCCTGCATTCCGGCGACGATGGCGTCAAAATCTGGGGCACCGAAATACAAATCGTGTCGCTAGTGGCGCGAGTGAGGAACATTAGGATGCAGAGCACCAAAATCACATACACAATCCAAGACATCACTGGCAGGATGAGGGCAGTGCTGTGGCTCGATCAGGAAGCGATGGATGAAGATGTAAGTCAACCTTAAGCACATCGATCTTCTTAACTTGACAAGCCATAAACGTATTTTTTATTGGCTTATTGCGTGCGCACACATTAGGTTGCTGAGGAAAGTCGTCTGCCAGTGCATTGCCGATAGCTCCCTTCCGCGGGATACCCCTGCACCACCATTAGACCCGCTACCATCGTTATGTTAGGTGTTGCATCAATTAAACAGGCTATTAATAAGTTTTTGCCAACGACATTTGCTTTTGCGTATTTTTTGTGGGTATTTCCTAAGCATTTCATACCCATGGTATTATGGTCTAAGAATGTAATATGTTTTCTATTTTTAGTTAATTTATTATGTAAAAGGTGAGAAGGCCGTATTTTAGCACAAACTAGCCAAATCTATATATGAATATCAGTTTGGACCTATCAAGTTATCAACTTCAGTAGATTTAAACTGTAAATTTAGATCTTAAAGAGTCCTACAGATTTCTTCAGCAAAAATCGATTATGTGACAAATAGATTCTCAATATCTCAAAGTGGAAGTAAGCTAGATACTTATCTACGAAAATCGAAGGTCCTCCTAGAGAAGTATATAATAAAAAAGTTTAATTTTGTCTTAATTTCAGGATAAATCATCACCCAAAATCAATGTTAATGATTACATCCAAATTTATGGCAATGTCAAAACTAACAAGGGGAAGAAAGTCGTGATGATTTTCAAAATAATGCCAATTACAGATGTTAATGCTATCACATTCCATTATTTACAATGTATCAATAACAAAGTCAAAATGGAAGCCGACTCGAAGAAGGTAAGCTTGCTCTATACCAATACTTGTATAGGTTAAAGGCCAGGACCCCAGTTCTCGGTTCATGCGAGATGCATCTCACGTGCAAGATACGTCAAAAAATGACACATTTCGAAGTTATTTGACAGTTGTTTTCGTGCGAGATGTATCTCACATAAGCCAAGAATCGCCTCACTGGGCTTTTAATTCTCGCGTGCGTAGAAATTCGTCTTACCTTAGAGAAGTATCTGTAAATGTTACGATTTGGAACCTGGCAGTTCTTTCTGACACAGAATTGCAAAATGCCCCAAAGACTTTGCATTGACTACTTTGTATGTACCTCATCAAATATTATTTCAGGAGAAGGTCGCCCCAGCAAGCAACCCTACATTTACTGGTGGGTTGCCATCAAATTCCATGGTTGGCATGACAGAAAACGGTTCTGTCAATGGTCTAAATCCTCGTCAAATGATGGTGTTCAATCTCATCAGAGCTTCAACACTAGAGCAGGGGATCAGCAAGCAAGACATGTACGCTACACTGAAGGAGCGCATGCCTCAAGTTGAATTTGAGTAAGTATTTTAGGAGCATGAAGGGGCGAAATAATTGTGCGTTTAACCGCCGTCATTGGCGGCAACAAGTGCTGGCCAAATTTTAAAGAAAAGGATGGTATAATTACACAACTGACTGACATACGTCGAAAAAGGAAGGTACCTAAAGGATGACTCGGTTTCTCTTTATTTAGAATTCTGTCAGTATGTTGTTGATGAGTTGTGGCTCATATTGCTTAAAGGCGGTTAAAACGCAAATAGCTTTCAAATATTTCGTACAGCACTCAACATGAAAAACGTGAAATAGTTAAAAAAGAACCCTCCTCCTCGGCGGAAGTCAAATAAAATGTGTTTAACATTTTTTATTTTTGTATCAGCTCTTAGTTTATAGTAAGTCACCGACCACATAGTCGGGTTTCGGTGAAGGTTTGCGCGTTGTGTCTTGGTCGTTCACGTGAAAACGATATAGTACATCTCTTAGGCTTAACTTAAATGAAGTTTTATGCATGGCCTGGATTGTATACTCTATCCCCCTTATTCGTAATCACAATCACAATGACAGATAAAGACAAAACATGTTAACTAACAAACGTTTACGAAGCGTTTATGAATAAAGGGGTATGTCGCGTAGTCGAATCTAAGAAGCCTAATGTATTGATGAAATTTCAGAAACATTCTGGAATGGATGTGTGGTGAAGGTCACATCTACTCTACAATTGATGAAGAACATTTCCGTGCTACCGACGCCTGCTGAAACTACTGAATCATGTTTTTGTCTTAATAACACCAGCTGTTGAACGGCGATTTATTTTTATAACAAAGCAAGATTAAAACTCCGTTTGACTTTTATTTAGAATCCGTGTCATTAGAAAACTAAAGCTGAGGAAACCTGCACAATCGTCGTCAGATATAGCAGGAAAAAGAAGCAATATTTATTTCAACAAGTTTTAACCTTTTCATCGCCAAAGACCGATATATCCGCACTTTGAGTCACTATTATAATATAGGTAGGTCAACGCGTACAAAATAATAGTGACTTACATGCATCCGCATAAGGTTGAATTTCGTTACTTAAGTAAAATTAACCCTCTGTCTGGCGGCAATCGGGTAAAAAATCTTGGCATGTGAATGAGGAGTATGAGGACTTTGTATTTGACGGGGCGATGAAAAGGATAAAGCCCTTTACAATAAGGCGTGTAACTGTATGGGAAACATACAGTATGCGACACATAAAAAAAGCTTTAACGGTTAACTGCACCAGGTGATTTTTCAGCCCATTTGGTTAGACACATCCTCATCTGTAGTCTAGCGATCTTTTACGTGTCGCAACCAGATAGCAAAATTATATGATCTAAGTTCGTCCTTTACGCCTTTCTAAATCATATATCCGGTTGCAATGAAACTTGCGACTTGGGCGCACGCTCGCGATGGTTTTAGAGTGGGCAAACGGGCTAGAGGGATACATAGCATGCCTCCAATTTCTATAGTGGTTTTTGAGGCGGTAACTGGATTCGCAATAAGTCGCGTAGGTAAAACTATTCTTTAATAAAAATCCACATTTTTAATAAAAAAATTTATTTTATAACTGATCGTAAGACCATTATTATTAAAACAAAAAAATTATGTGTTTGCATTTGAGTAGATGTTATAAAAAAGTAATAACTATACCAATTAATAGCAATGAAATAATCAGTCATCAGTCCAGTGAGAGTAAATGCCCTGATAATGGAGCCATTTAACAAAGGCCACTTCAGTTATCTAGACACATTACAATAACAAAGGAGAATGGGCAAATTGTCCCAAGTGCTGTATACAGTTGTGCTATATCTTATTAGAAAGCTCTCAATAAGAGCTTAATTTTTTTATATGACAGCAAAACCGAGATGTTTGCAGGGAAAAAGCTACAGCCCATTTTATACCTCACTTTGTACTAGCAGTTGTATGAAAAGTATCTGTAAAATCATTTTCGAGATATAGCCGAAAGATTTTAACCACGCATTACTGAGGCCACTAGAAGTAAAAAACGTAATGGGAGCATAGGTCTAATTTGGTGTTTTTTTTTTTTTCATACAAAACAATGATTAATGCTGCAGACACCTGGTCTTCGAAACATAGCCTATGATGATCCTTACACCGAGTACTACACGTCCATACTACTCACTATAGTATACAAGGGTTGGGACAGCGCCCATACAAAAATGCCCATTCACCTTTGGATTTCATAAGTTTGGCACAATACATGCTGTTTTGTAGCTTATACATATGAAGGACAGAATTGAATATAAAACATGATGCCAACAATAATAAAACAGGATTTTGCTTTAAATTGAACAAACATTCATTTCAAGTGTAAAGAACTGTCTTTAAAAAAATAATAGTATCTTTTCATACAAAATAAAAGCAACATGAACAGTTTGCTTATTGTTAAATGGAATGACTTAAAATATATCAGATCATTTCATAGTTCATCTCGGAGAGCTTTATTTTTGACGTCTGGCTTGGTGCCAGGGTATGTCTTGCTTTCTAACTGGACCTCCTTGAGTTCGTCTTGATCTAAGAGATACTTCTTAGCTGTCCACGCTTGGGAGCCATCTTTGAACATGAAAATGGCTCGATCATCATCAATAAGATATCTGGAAGCAAGTAAGACTTGTTAGACATTTTGCAATAATATTGACATGATCATTGCTACTACTGTTGTCTCACACTAACTACAAATTTTATGGAAACAAGGCATAGCATGGTGTACCAATTACTCAATATGATTGTGCCTATTTTGCATATGTACCAATGCAAGTATAAAAAGATCCTAGGCTTGTCACTAGGGGCCCATTTCTTGAATGATATCAGTCTGATATTATTAGGGTTTTTTCCATACACTAGTGCTAGGAATATTAGACTACCTAATGTATTTAAAAAAATGACGGCTAGCTGGGGCTAGACATTGTAGGGCTAGATGTTAGTGCAATTGAAGGTGTTCAATGTAAGGTAAGCTTTGTACATTTTATAAGCTTTAGCCTTATCTGTACCTGCCTGTAATCAAAACATTATGGATTGACTTGAAGTTTGTAATGTGTCTGGGGGAATTTCACGTCATACCACAAGTAACTTTAGCTGGTTAATAGATAGAAGCATTACTTTTGTTTTGCGCCAAGGGAGGAGTAGGCAGGAAAAAGTTACCTTATTAATTATTATAACTTTGCAAAAACCTTAGCCTTACCTCTCTGCCTGTATGTGATTACTCCAAAGACCTGTTTGCCATATTTTAGTTAATTCATCTGTACGAGCTCTTGAAGGTTTATTGGCTACTGAGACAAACATCATTACCGTCTGTCCTTTCTTAGTTGCTTCCAAAACTGATTCTGGGTTTGACATATCCATCTTGGTTATATCAATAGCCGGCGGCTTCCGAAGATGCTCTGGTAGCTCATCTTCAGGTAACGGTTCTTCATCTTCTTCCCACTGATCAAGTAATCTAGAAAAAAAATATTAGTACCAAACTAAATCAGAAAAATACCTAAATAAGTGAAATGTTTACCGTTCCATGTCAGCATCGGTAAAGTCAGAGATATCTTTCTTCGCCCAATCTGGTTTATCCTCATGTTTTTTACAAAATGCGCCTAAGACACACACTGCAAAGAATATGCACAAAAGTTTAACCATTATTTCAATCAATTTAAATTTATTTTTTCTAGGTTACAACGAATACAAATATTCAGTTTAATAGTATTTTTTTAGTCTGTCATTTCATTTTTCTACTTCTTAATTTAAACCCTTCTGGTGAAGCAAAAGAATCTATGTCCACACACTCATATCGTACGTAAAGCCGAAGCTGGATTTAGTCGTAATGTTGGCACTTTCCACTTTCTTAAACTTGGCATAAATGCATACATGCCAAGTTTTAACACAACACTAATTCTAGTGAACCTCGTGTGAACGGGGCCTATGAGTATGACATTTATTAAAAAAAAACAATGTCATTCACAACACAAGTTTGACAATAAAAACCCAGCGAACCCAGTTAGTGAATTTTTAAACCGTTTATTTGAATGAATTCTTGTTTCTTGTGTTTATTACAGTTTTTAATATGGAATGCAAGACATTTCACAAGGGGAAGTATTATGTTACTTTTAAACGGGGGTTCGAAGACTGCAAAAGAGACGTTACTGTGTTAATTGCAAAAATTTTTGGTAGTGACAGTTTGGTATGTAAACATTTAAATAATTTACTGATTTCATTTCCAGATGCACTTTTCTTATCTTTGTGGTAAATTTCAGAGAATAACGCTGTCCGATGACGATGAACCTACATTTTTATGTGTTTTGAACGTAACACGGTGTGATTATGAAGACTTGAAGAAACAGCAGGGTCTGTTGATAGACTTCGACAACTTCCCGTCACAGCTCGTTAGGCTGCTGCAACAATGTGCTTCCAACAATATGTATGTGGTTCCCACCTTGTAAAGTTTCTATGAAGCTATAGGTTGTGAATCAAAACTTGTAACTTCCTACCATACCACCAAGGAACATTTATGCCGGTGGTAGGAACTTGTGTAAGGTCCGTCCGCTACCACCATCTTGCTCGCTAACCCAGCTCCTAAGCAGCAGTGCTTGCACTGTTGTGTTCTGGCATGGAGAGCAAGACATCTAGTGAAATTACTGGCACATTAGGTATTCCATCTTAGCCCTCTGAGTTGGCAACAGATCCGCATTCCCATTTTTAAAAAACCTAATGAGGACTAGTCTTAGCTGCCTGGGGTTGTTTAGTATTATACATAAATAAAAGACACTCATTTCTTAATTATATTATGAATATATTTATCCATTGACTACCGCCACATACAGAGGCATATTTAAAGATTTGGCATCCCGGGCCATTTAGCTTTGGCGCCCCATTAAATGACGATAAAGTATTTCATTGTAGCGGTTGGGCGGCTGCTGCCCCTCACAGCCTGGCGCCCCGGGCCATAGCCTGGATAACCCTAGAGTAAATACGCCCCTGGTCACATATGCCAAAAATGAGGCATCCTAGATCTAATTGGCCTTCAAAAAGTAGTGAATATTGTCAGAGTGGCATCTAAACTAGAACAAATACAGGTGTTTTATCGGATTTAAAACTGTTCAAAATTCCACAGGTTCCTGATAGTGCAGCAAACAAATCCTGTCCAGTTTTACTTTGAGGTTGTGGAACACAATGAATTCCGGCGTTTGGTACACTTGTCCCTCAAGACAGGGCCAGCCACTGATGCTGACATTAAACAGCACATGGCTGATACTATTAGTAATTTAAAGGTGAATTTTATTTACTTTCTTTAAAAGAACAACTATTCATATCCAAGAACATTTTGCAGGGCAATGGGACACAATAAATCTTGTCTCATTTCATTTGTAGCTGTTGTTTGTTTGTTGCTGTTGTAGCTTTTAAGCAAACTAGCAAAATTATTTATGTAATATAGAGTTGTAGATTGTAACATGGATGACATCTTGTGGAAATAAGTACTTGAAATAGTAAAAAGTAATGCAATTTAAACTAGCCAAAACAAAGCCAAGCTAGATAGATGCATGTTAAATAAAAAAATTGATAACTTTGAATGTTTTTTATTATTTCAGAATACACTGGCATCTGTTAAAAGTGTAGCAACCAGCAGTGAAGTAATGTGGAAGGAAAAATGTATTAAACTTGAACAGAAGCTGCATGACCTGACTAACACATTATCTGAAGTAAAGGAAGAAAAGAGAAGAAGCGAGATAGATTTTCAAGAGGCTTTAAAGCAGGAGAGAGATAGAGCAGCTCAAGTAGGGACTTTTAATTATCCAGGCTATTTTTTTATTATAGTTTGGGTTTGGTTGGTTTACCTTACTATGTAGTAGATTGAAAACTGTATACATATTTATAAACTTCACTGTGCATTCAAGGTCATAAATATCTATACAGCCATATGGCCAAATATATGCAAACAGTAACATAGTATCATTGATGTGTGTACATATTTTTGGTCCCAAGATATTTATTTATTTATAGTTTCATTGTATTGATTTCGTTTGTATTCAATATAGATCGAAAAGTGGGTAGGATTTCGCGAATATTAAGCTTTACCTAGTTTTACCTACTCTTAATTACTAAAATCCAAGGACTCTGATAGTTAAAACTTTTTTATTCTGAATGATTTAGAGATTTAGGATAGCTAATAACTATTTTTGTTTCTAGGACAGGTTGCAATGGCAGAGAAATACTGAAATAAACTCAAAAGCGCAACTTGCGTGCTCTGAAGAAAATCTCAACAGAAAAAATAAGCAGATTGATGAGCTGAATACTATTTGCCAACAATTAAAAGATAAGATTGTACATTTAGAAAATCAATTAAGGTATCTTTTTATAACTGACTATTTATTAATTGAATCTTTTGACTTTACTTTAAAAAAACAATAATTCGATTGTTATCGCAATGCGAATATGAAACTTATCTCCATTTATTTAAGACTATTGGACTGTACACATTGCTTTAGTTGGTTAGATGGGTTTTGGATAACAACATCCAAAAGGTTAATTTATTACGATTTGTTACATTTTAGTGAAAAATCGCAAAGAATGAATCTACTGGAGAGTGAAGTCCAAAAGTCACATATTGAGGTCGCAACGCTTAAAGCCAAGAATGCGACTCTAGAGAGAGACATTGTGGAAAAGGAAAAACTGATTAACTCCCTGAATATGAAATGTGGTTACTTGGAGAAGGTAAAGGTCACATATTTTTAAGTGAACATTCTAACTTGTGAGTAAAACTAAGAAATTTAAAATTATTATTTTGTGTTTAGGTTGGAAAAGATAACACAGAATTAGTGAATGAGTTGAAGAATTCCTTACAAACAGTCAAGAGAGAAAAGGTAAGTCATATGATGTGATTTGAGGTCAAAGCTATTTAGGTTCAGTTAGGCATAACTATAACATAGAATGTGTAGAATGTATTAAATGTTGTTATTTTTATTTCAGGCTAGTTTAGAAGAAAGACTCGCCCTTAGTGAATCTTTAGCAAACAGAAACAATGAAGCTGCTAATTCAACTTCAGAGCAGTTATTGAAGGCTAATCAAATAATTTCAAAACAGAATGCTGACATAATTGAAATGAAAGAAAAGGTAATTTTTTTATGGAGTTATACAACTTTCATATCATACACTACAATGGATGTCTTCAATGTTAACTAGTGTTAGAAAAAAATCGCGCTAAACTACGCTGGTCGGATCCGGAACTACACTCGCTTTTTTAATTTCCTGGAATTCTAGCACCTGTCATTATAAGACGTTTCAGGGATGAGAAACATTTTTTCCACTGTACAAATTATTGGTAGAAAACAGAAACGTAACAAAAACCAAACCAACGGACTAGCTATATCAACGAAAACTGCAAAAATATCACGGACAAAGAAGTCCAAGCTTATTCTAGAATTAAAATAAGAATCCAAATGACATAGCATACAATAATTTTGTATAGTTTGATGGGAAAATAACAGTTAATAGCTGACGTTTTGCTGTCTATTTTTGTAAGATTTAAAATATTGGAATAACAATTACGAAATAAATTGTGTGTGGATAAAATATTTAAATATAATCTTAAACCGAAGGTTAATATGTGATAATATCAGAATGATACCCACAACAATTTATTTTTTCCTCGGAATATAATTAAATATTTTATTATGTCTCAGTCGTGCGATTTAAAATTAAATCAAGTTTGTTTTAATTCGTAATACGTTGAAGTGATTGTAAAGTTATATATTTCAATTACAACATTTATGTTTTGCATTTATTTTTCTTTGTACTTCTCACCACAGTTTCAAAAAATATTTTTTTGCCTGGTAATACCAAGAAACGTCAGAATTCCACGGAATAATAAATTTGACCTTACAGACAGACAGACATACATAACACCCCTACCGCTTTGCGTCGGGTAAAGGGTTGCCAGATGATAATTTGAAAAATGCGTCTAAAATGGAGGATTGAAAAAAAGGAGATATTTAATAATTAAACTTATTTAATTATATTCAGCTGAAACGCCAATTTTAAAATGAGCCTAATTCACTTAAAGGCATATAGCAAAACGAGGGCATGCAGTATATAAGGAAGGATCGGAGGACAAACTGTAAAAGGTGGACATATCCTCCCTTAGGATACCAACTGGCAACCCTAGCTGGGTAGGCTTTAGGGGTTGAACCAAGGTATCAACGCTATTTCTACTAAAACTAAACTATTTCACCGACGTAATAAGAGGGTTTTTTCATATTTTTGAGTAAGTGAACCCATATTCTTTCCATTTAAAAATCAAAATAATATTTAAGTGTTAATATGAAGTGACACAGGAAAATGGTTTTTATCACTACATGTTTGTTGAATTGAGTTTGGTGATATTAATACTTTTTGACACCAGCTACAGCTACACCTGTGGCCCGTTTCACGAAGCTACAAGTTTCAATTTTACAAGTCTAAACCGGCAACATTGGTCATTATGCCCATTGCCATTGGTCATTGTTGAACAATGTTGCTGGTTTAGACTTGTAAAATTGTAACTTGTAGCTCAGTGAAACGGCCCACTGCAGGTTATTTCTTAAATTTACAGATTCTATGCCGAACGGCTATAGCTCTAGAACAAGAAAAAGTTATAGAGAGAAATAATAAAGAAATCGAGGATCTTAAATCTGAAATAAGTGTTGCGAAACAAAACATCGCAAGTCTCAAAGTGGAGTTTGAAAAATTGACAGAAAAATTTGAAACTAATGAAGCAGCCCTAAAAGATAAAGAAGAAATGATCAAAAATAATAATCTAGGTATAGTATAGTCACTGGTAATTTATTGCTATGGTTTAGGAACTTCATAATTCTTCATAGAACTTCATATCTCGTTTCCAACTTAATTTTTCTTTTCACAGTAATCCAATGGCTTCATAAGAAAATGGAGGACACTTGCGAACCAGTCAGTGCACTAAAAAGTAAACACTGCCTTGGGGGTTCTGCCAAATACAGTTCTACGCCGCATCATAACCAAACTGATGACAACGGAGACCTCACAGGGGGAACGTCCGAAGAATCAATTAACTTCTATGCAACTTCCAAACTGTAAGGGTCATAGCCAAGGGAGTGATTCTCTAAGTACACCAGCGACAAACTCGCCGCTGTGGCAGCGTCCTGTCTTGCTCTAGCGCGCTAGCACGAGTGAGCGAGACAGCGGTGCCTCTGCCAGAGGGGCGCCGCATTACCTATGACTAATAGGTTAATCGCAGTAGGTTGCCGGCTTGCCGCGCGCGCGCCCGCTCACTCTGTGTCGCGCGTTGATAGTCTTACAGTAAGCAGCCCAACCCTGGTGCGCCAGAGCATTGCGGGTGCCGCCTGGCGAATGTTTTTGAAGTAATACGAACTTTATGTGCCTGATTATAAAGTTGGATTTCGTTTAATGGTGGTCGAAAAAGAGAAGTCTCTGTACGTTAGTACTATTATTTATTCTGTGCCTCGGCGTCGAGCTCGACGCTGATGCGCTGAGGTTTTAGTCTCCTGTAAAACGCTAACGACAAGGTCAGCGTCAATTACTGTGGCAGTTTCTTACAGCCACTCTGGTGCGAAAGAGACTGCCATAGTAATTAACGATGACGTCGTCGTCGTCATCTCAAGAGTGATGCCAGTGTGCGACGCCGACGGTATTGCAACTACAAAGGGTCGCGCCATACAAAGCTTTTAAAATGCTTCTATACATACATAATTATATTTAGTGATTGATTTAGTGATGATTAATTTATTTTTCATTTTCAGGTCAACTTTTGAAGGGACGCCTGTAACAAAACTTAAAGAAAATAGTGGTAAGGTTGGACTGGATCCCAAATACCTAAAGCCCGCAGATGATAAAGCAAACAAAAGTGCTAAAGGTGTGTAAATTTGGCTGTCTTTTTTTCATAGTACCTACTCCTATTTTTAATATTAGAGCATACGGAAGAAATTAATTTTCCATAGATTCGTTGCAATACGCGCCGCAATCCGTTTTAACTGTTTTATTTCAATGTATACAAGTCGCGAAAGCATAAGAAATCATGAGTGTTTATTTTTGCTGGAAAACTAATTGGCATACCTATATTTCTGCAAAAATACGAAACTTTTTGGGCACAGAAAAAACTTTTGGAGGAGGAAAATATTCATTCGATAATGGTAGAACCACCCTGTAGCCAGTTGCTGGTTGCATTGAGAATGAGCCGGTTCATACGCGGTTCAGTTGCCTGCAAACAACTTGAGCATTGACCTAGACTGCGCAGTAGCCGTTTCAAGTACAAATGTGTATGCGCAAACTTATCCCCTCCAATCGATTTATGCTCAAGTTGTTTAACTGCCACTATAGTACAATCGAAGACACATATAAGTCACCTTTAAAGTCGGAACTGCGAGAAAGTGTCGTTTTCCGAAAGGGAGGCACATAGTATGCACTGTGATGTTGAATTGATATATCTATCCCTTTCGACCATAGACAATTTCTCTCAGTTCCCTCTTTAATGGTTGGTTAAGTTTGTCGCTGTTTGTACCATACTCACAGAATACCGAATTGGTAAAAGGCGGATTCCTTCGCTTACGGTCCTATAGCTTAATGGAAATGTTTGATTTTAGATACTGCAACACTCAAGTCCGCGAAGGGGAAAGAAAATGATGTCTTCAATCTACCTCAAGTAGACTACAGAGAGAAGAAATCATCGCGAAAAAATACATATAGAGCCACCCCAGTGTCAGCATATTTCCCATGAGAAGTGTTTAGTTTCGTAGAGTGCTAGTGAGTCATAGATTGGCTGGCTCACGAGTGGGGGTAGCAAAAAGCTGGCACCTGATCTGCGATTCTCTTGGGATCGCTGGTTATCATGGGTGACGGTGATCACTTTCCACCAGGTGACCCGCATGCTCGTCTGCTTCTCTTTTCCATTAAAAAATATATGTATTCATAATATGAGTCATGGCCAACACAAATAAAATTCAGACCAGTTCGCCTTCTAGACTTACGCGACTCTGATCCGAGTATAAATTTTGCCTTTATAATATTATAAAAAATATATATATATTAAATAAAGTAATGCAATATAACAACATTACAAGGCGTATTATTTTTAAAACGTTTTCTATAATGTTGTCTAACAGTTTCAAGTTATTTTACGCAACGGTGTACCATGGAAGTAATAAGTGCCTCCGGTACGATTGGAAGGTTCACCAGACCAAATAACGCGACCACGTACGGCTGCCTTAAGCTTGGGCCTTAAGGCCGGACCACACCGGTTGCGTTCCGTTGTATATGCAATATGGTCACAGCTAGCTTCGTAGAGCTGAGTAGGTATTTGTTCCGAGTGCCGGTGGAGAGAAGCAAGGCCGACCGAAGCGGTTTCAGGAGGATCGCTTCGTATGAGGCGGGAATTTTGAAATTATCTCAGTTTTTAATTTATTGTGGCTAAATGGTGTGACTTTTTATCAATTCAAGTGGTTTTCCTCAAGTATAATACTGTTTATTAAGGCACGGTGTTTTGTTTTTGAAAGTTCAAGCTGCTGATTTTTAATAATTGTGTATTCAATGCCTAAAAGTCCGTTGATGCATAAAGAGCACAATTATTTAAAATTAGTAACTTGAATTTTCATAATGATATCACAATCGCATAAAAAACAGTGTTTTACTACCGGGAAACTACTTGAATTTATTAAACATCACACCAATTGGCTACAATAAATTAAAAACTGAGAAATTCCCGCCCCATGCGAATCGATCCACCTTAATTAAGCCGCGCACTGTCAGTACAGTACAAATGTAACTGTCAGCTCTCTACGCAACCATACATTTTCCGCCTCCTATTTTATATTTCATTTGAAACCAAGCTAAGTGGTTAATACCAACATTATGAAATCAAAAATAAATGAAACTGTTTCGTATCATACTACTGATGATAATAATTTACTACCTAGGTATAGATTTTTGCCAATTTTTGAAATAAAGTAGCATAATATGCTACTTTATTTCAAAAATAATATTTACAAATCGTAATATTATTACGATTTGTAAATATTATTTTTCTTTTATTCATGACGATTTCACGATCTACCACTTGACAACAAATAAACAAAAACAACCATGATCTGGCTATTGGAACGCAACCTATTGTCAAATGGGGCAAAAAAAGGAACGAACGAATGAAATGACAGATTGGTTGGTATGTGTTGGGAGGGGAAGGTCAATCACAAGTTTTTTGAGTGATTCACTATCGAGGGTTCAATTATTTTGTTTCCTGTTACATCTAATTTCAATACAATAAAATACAGTGCCATTTATGAAAGTACAAGTGATTAATAGAACGATATAAGCAATGTTGTTTTATATGGAACACAAGTGAGGTTTGTTTTATGGGACGGCTTGTGTAAATTTGTGTTTGTGTATGGGAAGTGCCTTTTAGTACAATGCCCTTCGACTTTTTGTGTTGCGTGAGGCCAGGGGTTGAAGATGTATGCGAGTTAGACTATTCCCATCAGTCGCTGACGGATGTTCCCACCGAGGTTTTCGTGTATGAGCGGACGCTTGAGACGTTGTTATGCCACAGCAACCGGATCAGCGAGTTGCCGCGCCAACTGTTCATGTGCCATGGGCTCAAACATCTAGACCTGAGCGACAACGAGCTGCAAGCCATCCCCACGGCCATCTCTTCTCTGGTAAACCTACACCACTTCAATATCAGCAGGAACACGCTTGCGTCTTTGCCAGACACAATGAAAGCACTCAAATATTTAACATTCTTAGACCTAAGTGTTAATCCTTTGGAAAAACTACCCGATGCCATAACAAATTTAATTGCATTACAAGAATTGTACCTAAATGATACTTATCTGGAGTACCTGCCAGGAAATTTTGGACGTCTTGCAAATTTACGTATCCTTGAATTGAGGGATAATTATTTGATGATATTGCCGAAGTCTCTATCTCGTTCCACTGAACTTCTTAGACTTGATTTAGGCCAAAATGAACTTCAACAGTTTCCTGAAGTGATTGGAAGATTTCTAAAGTTGAGGGAGTTATGGATTGACAACAATAGCTTAACCAGCATACCTGGGGTCATTAAACCATTGGAGAACTTGATACACTTGGAAGCAAGCAATAATATGATTGAGGAGCTTCCTAATGAAATTGGATACTGCACAAAACTGGTGGATATTAGCTTATCATCAAATGCTCTCACGCAGCTCCCAGACAGCATTGGTCAACTTAGTAACTTGACAACATTAAAGTTGGATAACAACAGGTTGTATTCAATCCCAGAGAGTATAGGACAGCTAACAAATCTAGAGGAGCTTATGCTTATGTGCAACTACATAGATAAAATGCCATCTTCTGTTGGTCTCTTGAGAAAATTACAATATCTTAACATAGATGATAACATGTTGAGGTCGCTACCCCCAGAAATTGGAAGCTGTACACGATTAACAGTGTTGTCACTCAGAGCCAACAAATTGACTAAGATCCCACCAGAAATTGGCCACCTTTCCTCATTGAAGGTTCTTAACTTGGTAAGAAACTCTCTAAGCTGTCTTCCTCAGTCCTTACTCAATTGTGATAACCTTGTGGCCCTTTGGCTGTCTGAAAATCAAAGCAAACCTCTAGTGCCTATGCATTCTGAAGTAGACCCACATACCTATGAACAATTCCTAACTTGTTTCCTCTTCCCCCAAGTGCCTTTAACTCCTATTGAAACTAAATTGGAAAATGACAAATCTGAAAATACAGAACCACAGTCATCTGCGCGCCATATTAGTTTTGTTGATATGAAAGTTACACCAAAAATACCTGAGAAGCCAGGACAATTAAGAAGAGCACCGACTCCATATCCAAAAGAATTGAGGGCTTTAGCTAAGCATGCTAGGAATATACATAAAGATGGAACTCAGGATGTATCTCCACCAATGCAGAATGCAGTCTTAATCAAAGCTGCAAAAATAACACCTACCCTTCAGCAAAGATTTGCTTCAGATAACAAGAAAGACACTGAAGATGAGAAGGATAATACAAATGGCATTAGTGATCCTATGAAAGTCTCCGTATATGATAATGTGACACCAGAAAACGCTTATGATAGGCCTTTGGATCTCTCTTATGAGCAAGATAAAACCTATAAGAGTGTTGACCATGCCCTGTATCCTGAAAATAATGAAGACGTCAATAGTGACTATAAACCTGGAAACCATTACACTGTCTCTCAGAAACCGCATTATAGTTCTTCATCCAATGAAGTGTATTCTTCTAGGCAAGAACTTGATCGGAATGCCGCTCCTATACCTCAGAATGTATATGGAGGTCATGTTGACCCTAAAAATTATCTCAACAGCAATGAGAATAATTACCAAAGTAATCTAAATGGTGCACACAGCCGGTTACAAAGATTGAGTTTGAGCTCCCAAGATCGACGGTCAAATAATGAGACCATATTGTCAACACATTTTGATGATAATACATATATTCATAGACCTGTGATAGACAATATACAAAATTTTGAACCCATCTACCATAGAAGAGAACATCCTGTTACAAAGGGCAACCATCATGAAAGAATTTATGAAACAGAAAGTTATGGCTATCCCAGTGACAAAAACTACACCCAAAGCAATTATGACTGTTATAGTTATCACCCACATGGCAATCTACCAAATCCTCGAGTACACACTATAAGTCAGGTAGTCAGTTCAACAACTATGCCAAATTTGAGCAATTACAGCAGTGCATACCCTGGCCCTACGGTTGAAAGTCATCACTATTCCACTTCTTCGCCTAATGCTAATATTTACGGGATATCAGCTGCAAGTCCTACCTATGTACCATCACAGTCACCAGAGTTGTATTCTCCAACGGGTCACACCAACACTACGAACCCTTACAGGATGACAAACACGCCACTCATTTCAGATGACGGTAGTTACAATCACATACATGCTCCAACAACACAAAATATGTATGATTTGTATGAGGCAATACCAGCTGCGTCAAATCCACCGAGCGTGATAAGCCATCGCCACAGTCCAAGCAGCATGTCAGAACCGATATATGGCAGGGGCCAACCCCCACCGTACCACATAGCTGCACCCTACACAAAACATGCTCAGTACTTTAATGGCACTGGTGGATAGTGACGAACAAAAGGAAAACAGAAGATGTTCCAAACACCTTGCCCATATCATCATTAACAATGAAAACTGGCAATAGTGTTTTTAATGGTTTGTGTCTGTTTTCTGGATGTGCAATTTAAATGTGATACCTATGTATATGTTGAAGTTGAAAGTAAATATTAAGGTGCTACAAGGTGGATTTTATTGATGGAATGTGTCCAAACGGTTATAATGGGTTGTATTGTACAATCAGAAGTAAAATGTTGAGTGCTTATTTATAAGCTGTGCATTTAAACCACTTAAACCAGGTTGAAATCCTATGGCAGTTGGAGTAGCTATTGTCAATGGATGCCAAAATAGTGACTCTAGCTACATTAGAATAATTAATAAACTCACTTCTGTATGTGTAAGGCAAATTGTAAAAACGAGCACTCTAGGAGACAGTTGAGTAGGTACTGGTTTAGTACATTTTGTAACAACTATGTTGTTTCATTATTTATACTGTTATAAATATGCTGAATATAATTGTTAAAGTAATATTTAAATTGAAAAATATAGCTAGCCCAGGGAGTTCTGAAGGAGCAGGAACAAATGCACTTTATTAATGTAACTGTCAACCTTCAGTATAAAACTGGCTGAAAATCCGTCCGCTTCCCAAATGGGGCGAGCGAACTTACCTAAAGCTTTTTTTATATATGGCAATGTTTTCTGAGCAGGCATTGCATATTTACATTTTATCTATGACATGTTGGAATGAAGGCTTGCAATACTACATTTTCAAATATTTTTGTAAAATTTGTCTCATGTGATATGATGTTTGTATGTAGTTATATAACTTCAAATATTGTACTTACTTTATTGTTATGTATTTCAATGGACACTATCTTTATATTAGATTACTATGTGTATCTATATGTATATGTAAGTATATGTTGGTAAGTCATGCTATGAATTTAATAATTTCGCCTGACATTCTTTTTTTATAAAAGATCAAGTATATTACAGGGCCTATATAAAAGTTGGTCGCAAATTATCTTCATTTACAATTTTCAATTGACTTAATGTAAGAAAAATGAAACATCTTGTAAAGAATATGATGGGGAAGAACCCCAAAGTGGGCCAAAAAATTGACTACTAGGGAAAATATTAACGGTAAATAGCAAAAAAAGGCAGATAATGCCGGAACCCCTAATTGATTATAAGTCGTTAATTTGTAACAGGCCAAGTGTAGGATAGGAAGATATTTTTATTTAAAAATAATTGAAGGAATGTTATTGATCTTTAAATTTTAAGATACTATGACTACTAATTTTACAATTTACTCAGATTTATCTCAAACATCACAATCTTTTAAGTAAGTATATAATTTTCTTCTAATATCAGAATGTAAAGAAGAAGGTGAAGTAAGAAGCAGTAACTTAGATTTTAAATACATTTGTGACTTAAATCAAAACTTACAGGAAATATGTTAAGTTCTTTACTTCCTTGAATCTGAAATTGTGATGCAGCCTGTACTTAAACAAATACGTAATTAATCTAACTTTCATTTTAATATACTTATGCAAAAAGTATTAACCAGTTCTAAAATATTCTAGTCATTATTGCAATAAGTTAAACGGATCTTGGTAAAGCTCTAATCGAAATTAAAAACATTGGGACCATTATAAGTCAAGAGCGTCGAAATTCTTTTACGTATTTCTTATAATGTAAATAGTTTTTGTACATTAAAAAGTGTTATTAAAGACATGTATATAATAATATACTTTAGAATTTTGCCAGATCTGTTACAGTTTAAAAAAATTAAATCACAAAATATACATCTCATTTGAAAAAACTAATTCATGGTTGAACCACACAAAAGTGATTAATTAGGCAATAGTAGTAATTCGTAGTTAGTACCTACAACGTAGATTATATTGTGACTTTACCTATAGGGGCAGATGAAATGAAACCTATTAGAAAATAGGACGATAATCAAATATATTCTTATCGAAATAATAACTAGGTACTTGGTACTCGTTAAGTATTTTTATATTTTCTTAATCTTTTTTAGTTAATATCTGATCACTAAGACTAAATTCAGAAAAAAATAGTTCGATCTTTGTTTTCGGCTAAAGCCAGCTAGGTACACACCACTATGAATATCGTTGCGTACGGTGTACTTATGTACGTAGTTCGTTTTGCGTTTGAGCAGATAATCTATCAGTGTGGAAAGTAAATTGTTGATATTCTAATGGTACGTCGATGCAATGTAAATTGCAAATCGATCCTGCACATGTTATCGAGGGCGTATCTAGAATCCAAACGTAAAGAAACCATTTAAAGTTCAAAAAGTTTGTTTACCTAATTCTTCGTTACATTGACATACCTTAACAATTAAATTCGTAATTTTGTCCACACATAGTTAATTATTCATCTACTTAAGTGCTCACATGTTTCCTTTGCTTTGTAGCTGACGAAGCCGCCCAACCGCAGAATTCTATGTTACATGCGGTTTAATTCAATATGATTTGCATGTACTTGTGTATAGGTATAATGACGGTTAGGATAATTCTAATGAAGATTGTAAAATATCCATCAAGTTCTAAAATGCTAAATCAGCAATTGAGAGGAGCCATGTGCTTAGCAGTTAGCAGTCGAACGAATTTAGGCGGACTTTAATAGGTATATATTTTTTATCTGCAATTTTTTTGGTGTTTTACGTTAGTGTGTTAGTTATTGTAACCTTGCCGGGCATTTAAGAATTCAGTAAGACTAGATAAATGCATTTCGTGCGTACAATAGGACTAGCATCTACACGTAACTTTACATTTACACATCACTGTAACTTACGTCGCACAATGACCTCAAGAAGTATAACCTCCATTCTTATGGGGATGGCAGCGGGGTAAACGCGCACTACATCCTATAGCGATTCAAAGATAAATTATTTTAAAATTACCTATTCACCAATCAGCCTCTCCTCTTGGAATGTGTAAAGGTGTCGATCATCTACGATCAAATCCGTTGCCTTCCCCATTCCGTAATGTTTAATTATAAAAAATATTTAAAAATAGGTAGGCGTAGGCGTAACATTACAAAGCATATTAATTAAAACATTTTCAAACTTGACTGTCAATTCAATTGTAGCAAAATAGGTACATACGTAAAGAAATAAAAATTTGCAAATATTATTTGCCGTTAAAACCTGGGCTTTTGTGTTCAATGTATTTTTTTGCTGAAAAGTATGCATCCTGGAATAATGAATATTTTAATAATATTATTGTAATACCAAGACGCTACATTTTGAAGACTGAACCCTGAAACATATCATTTAATACACTATTTCCTTGTTTTATATAAATATATATTTATGCTACTCTGTAAAGTTTAGTCGCTCATGAGTTATTTTCTACAAGCTACGAGTATTCTTATGACTGTCTGTCCGTATTTTCTATTATTATTGGTAAGCACTTAATGCCCTAGTAGAATCAACAGAAACGGTTTTCTATACAAATTATCTGAAAAACTTTATTTAATAAGCAATATATTAAAATTCTTTTGGAGCCTTAAAAAATAGCCAGAAAATGTTTCATTGGGCGGGTACTTTCTTCCCTCTTTTTTCTATTTGCTGTCCATATGACCTAAATAAAAGTAGGCTATTATAACATAGGTCTTATGCTATGGGTATGGTTAATATTTTATTTTCCTTTCTAACGGAGATTACGTACCTTATTCAAACTTTGTGTAATTTATGCAGGTATCTGGTTAGATAGAGTCGTGTTTTTTTCATTAGACAAACTACACTGGAGATTTGATTCGTTTCGAAGGAAAAACAACAAAAGCCAATTTTTTATATTTTACTCTTTTTTTAAACTCTTAACTAAGTCGTCTAATCTATTCATTCAGTACTCGTATATTACATCGCCGAATGTAGTGATGAACATTTGTCATACCTCCTCTTATACTTTTCTCAATTTCATAGACTGTCAGTAATTAATTACTAACCCCCTTATTCATAAACGTTCAGTAAACCTACATTATTTAATACACGTGTCGCCTTTATCTTTCATACTTTACAATACCTAGATATAACATCTTTAGTCTAAACATACAAAAAAGGAAGAAACACTTATGCCCGAACTAGGATGTTCCTGTGTTTCAGGCGAAAAGGGGTTTACATAACTATCTTAAATTAGTTTTTGAATATTTGCCTTCGAATGAAAATAATAGAAAATACAAAGTCATTTATTGAAATAAAACAATTAAAACGGTTTATATCGCGTATATTGTAAGTTGTAAGGAATCTAATTCCCGACGTTTGGGGCCCTTTTCAGCTCATGTTCACGGGCAGACTCTGCTCACACCAATACTGCCACTGCCACTCCCAATACACGCGATATAAACCGTTTTATTTGTTTTATTTCAGTTAAAACGGTTAACTTTTGTGGATACATGGACTGATTAGGTAGTCTGTTTTTTAAATGGTTTGAGCATACACGAGTAAGTACAGTCAAAGAATTTAATTCCCTACCCATTTCGTTGAAATGTCGTCTGACATTCGCAATGCAATAAGGTCGATATGTCAAACCAACGCCTTGCTCTAGTTAGCTCTTATGGTGACAGTTTGCTATACGATATTGGACCTTAGGTGGGTTGTAAATTAAATTCCTTGACTGTACAAAACACGTGATCCATCGCTACTACTCTTACGGTCAGTGTTAAAATGGCAGCACAGAGGCCAATGGCCATGTCAAACAACTAACGCGATAACTTTTGATATTGTTTGTGTACTTACCTACTTAGATAAGTACCTATTGGACTGGCTATAACAAACAGCATTAAGTCCGTATCCTTCGTCAGCCATTTTGATGACCAGATAAGGGCTAGGAATAAAAAAATGTGCCAATGACGTCATCTTGTATACGGGCATAGAGTCTGATTTTTCGCAACGTTCCCCAACCGGAAGGTCCACTGGCGATCCCTCGATTACTAACAAGTCAAAGCTATGTGTAGGAATAATATTTTCATGAAATAATATTACTTTTAAATCAAAAAAGCGTTCCTAATGTAGCAAATGCAACGAGGATATATTGAGAGGGTCAGCAACTAGCAATGTAATTCTGAATGTCCAACGGCCTCGTGGCACCACCTAAACAGGTGGCACATCTTCCAGCGATTACCCACTTTGGTGGGTAAGTATAATAAAACTTTTAGTAAAGCCGCGTGGATTGAGGGTGCTTTTATTTTATGGGCATTTTAAAGCATATTTTTCAGTTTACTAGGATATTTATTACGGAGCCTATTTTAAAAACCTAGATCCTATTAGACCTCGCTATTGCTTCTAACTAAGTTATCCATTAAGCTCTCTAAATTATTAACTAAGTACGATAGTTACAATAATTATACAACACACATGTCCGACTAATATTTAACTAGATATCAGCTAAGCATAGGTACTTTAAACTGGCTAACAATATTATTTAAAGCACAAATTAAATAATAAAATAAAATGTTAAGGACTGTACTTGAATATATAGAAACTTAGGCACAATTAAAGCAGCATTTACAATTTAATGATGGAAATTGAATAGGATCTATAGCATTCTGGTAAGCGATTAGAGATGAAAGCTTTACCTATTGAATAAAGTACATACTTACATAATTAAGATACTACTTTAGTATTAGAGGGGTCGGAGTTTTCAGCGTACCTAACGGTAAGACGTAAGTGGGATGCGAAGTCGACATTAATATTTAACTATTTATACATTCTAATAACCTAAACAATATTTATTATTATCACAACTCGAGTGCAAAGATTTTCAGCAAAAAAGCATTTACTGTAATTTGTACATAAACAAATGCAGCCTTTTTAACTCGCGCCCTCCATTAAAACGCAGCAAAACGATTAAAAACAATCCGTTTTGATATTCAATTATCTTTCTCTTAAATTTCAATAGAACCGTAACTTTATTTAATTAAGCAACGTAACGAAAGTTTAATTAATCATCCTGAGCCAGTTGCGCTACGAAAACTCCGAACCTCAGATTACGCGGAGATGCAGGCTCTTATTGTACACGAAGCAAGTTTCTTGCCTGTTGCATTGCATACAATAACATAGAAGCAATAAATACATAGCATGCGCATGCGCATTCGTCTTGGCCGCGTGATGCGATAAATGGAAATAACATAATGCTAGGTGCAATAAACTTACGTCGTATATATTGACCTTAAAGAGAGATTTTATTTACTGTGCCATAGATTTAATCTGAGTAGGTAAATTGTTAAAAACTATTTCGATGGCATACTTAGATGGAATAAGATAATTTCTGTAAGTTTTCTATTTCCCTTAATTAAGTGGAACGACTTTCACTATGTGGTAAAAAAAGGAACTTAAAATTTTGTCGTGGATATGAAAGTTTCAAACTTATTATTTTTATATTAAATCAGAAAGATGGGTTGTTCGCTAAAGATTTTTTTAACAAACTTTTATTATCAATTTTGTGTAGGGCATTTTTCTAAATTATAATGTTGGGTTTGTTTGTCAATTCGGTTGTGTCCTGTGCACGCCTACGGTGCTCTAGAGTCTAGAGCTTTATAATTATCTAAACGAAAAAAAAAACGCTTGTAAAAACTGTCCTATCCTAAATGAAAAATAAAATTTATATGCTTTGTGTCTTCAAATTAATTTTATAGTTATTTAAAAATAGGTATGATGTAATGTACTGAAGGAACAAAATGTAAGACGAGAATAAGGGAAATGTCCAAATTTTAAATTTATTGTGGAGATTTAAATTGTTAATGAGTGAAGGAAAGGTGTTGAGATGGAGCCAAAGCAACTCTGAAGAAAATTGCGATAATCCAGAATATCCAGGGATTTATTATTACGGGTATACTTAAGAATTAAATCACATCTCGGTTTGGATTTTTAGTTGTCGTATATTTTTTGATACTTAATTGCTTACTAAAAATTTTGTCTCATCGTCATTTGTACAGGAATATGAATTTAGTAATAATTTTATTTGTTAATTATGTTTTTATTGTTTAAGTTGTGTCTAACAGATTTTTCAACGCTTTGTCTGCTACGATTATCCAGTGGTTCGTAGAGTAGGGTTTAATAAAGGGTTTGAAACTGACTTATTTTTTATTTTATTAGCGACGGGCGTCTAGACAGAAAACGCGCTAGGCGTCCCCCAGCGCCCCTTACATGTTCGCCCATGTTTAAATATAACTCAGTGCCTCGCTTTTATACGGCACTAGTTAGACAGAGCCGCACATAGGTATAAATTCACTGGGGCTTTTATGTTAGGGCCGCAGAGAAACTAGAGCCAGTAAAAGGAAATAAAAAACCGATTACGTCACAATTAGACGTAGGTGAATATTGGGCGTTGTAATCGCCGTCAATTTCGGCAACGATTATACCAGAATTTCGAAGAAAGGGGTGGCAATTAGCATTCACATTTGCATATACGCCGAAACTGCCAGGTGATATACCTGGTTTGTCTATATGAAACTCGCCATCCCCTCAAAATTCTGTCAACAGTTGTTGCCCGTTCAGTAATATTCGTAACGTGTAGGTCTGTGTAGGTACACACGGTCGGGGAACGACCGGAAAGTACCGGACGAATAGGTCTATTTGTTGCACGATATCTTAGATTTTGCTGTGGTGCAGGGGTCTTATGCTGCTCTGTTTCCCCATCTTATACCTGCCTACCTTCAAATTATCAATAGGTAGATCAATGGCCTTATCTATTGAACCTATTTTGATAGCTGCTCATAATTGGCCTCGAACTGATCTTTAACGTCCACGTCTAATGATGTCTATGATTTGATCATAAAATTTATAATATACTCGACGTTCTGGTGTGCAACCGTGCAGTTGACAAAGTATCTATTATCACTGAGATCTAACAAACGATATTTGGCACTTGTCTATTGACGTTTGTAGTGACGAGGCTAAGGCGTGTTGATTTACGTATCTACCGATTATCGACTAAGGGTGGCAGGTTAATACAATCGATTATAGTGACGATTTTAAAAAATATTTTCATCTGAGTTACGACGATGAACCTCGTGCAGGGTCCGCCCGGATTGGTACCATAATTTGATATTGTTTCGATCAGAAATCCATGCTTTGAAAATTCAAAATTCGCTTTTTAGTGAGTCTGGTTGTTTATTTAAGTTACACGCCTATTGTCAATTGCTTACCACCCTTTACAAAATATTGGTTTTCCCAAGGGACGTTAATTCTTGAGGAGTTCTCCTGGAGTGCGATTTTTGAATCTCACCGGGTGACTAAAGCTCACCAAGCTGGCCGTTTTTCATATAGATTTGGTCATTTTTGTGAGCTTTAGTCACCTGGTAAGATTCAAAAATTGCACCTCTTCACCATCAGCCTCATTTAACCAAATGCATTGCAATGAGCATAAATTGCCTTAGCAACTATATTAAATTAACCGCGCGTATCGCTACCCGTAAAATACTTATTATTGAGTGGTTCCGGTGGCCGTCTGTATTCACCATCAGTTCCAGTTTTCTAATAGCAAAAGTACAAGTTACTATAAAAAATATCCAAATCGCTACTGATGTGTGCATATATCTTTTAAGATTTCCCTCGATTTCTCCAGGATCCCACCAACAGAAGGTGACCTGATGACAATGGAACCAACTTGAAAGTATACCTTTTCAAACAAAACAAGAATTTTTCAAATCGGTCCAGTAATCGCGTAATCGCGTAATCGTGGAACATACTCCTCCTTTTTTTGAAGTCGGTTAAAAAGGGCGCGTTCTTAGTCATGGGGATTTTTTTGGTTCATTTTAATGTTTGACTTAATGTTTTGATAGGTATCTTATTGATTTTGATATAAATTAATCGATTTCAACAAATTTACGAAAATGTTATCTGAATCGAAACGAAGAACTTGGTCACTACACTAAGTTTAAGAAAAAAAAGACTTAATATGTAACTGTTTACGTGTTGAGTTGTTAGTATGAAATAGTTTGTTATTACGATAGAAATAAATGTAACAACCACTTAGTTGGACCTCAAAAGAGCATATACATAGCTTTTAGGTATCTGTGAAGCTCAAAAGCTGTTGAATATTTTATTTATAATTTCAATGGATAATGCATATTTACGTTATATGGGTGTTGTCATGTGTCAAATGATGGGTATTACATATATACATCTGTAATGTAGTAATGTAGACTTATGTTCTGACAATTTCACAAGAAAAAGAACACGCAATGTCATTTTCACCTGTTTTGAATGGCAGGTCAGCCCCAGTAAGCCCACTAGTATGAACATCCACATTACTTGGAACCTGGTTATAAGTTATTTGTGTGTCTATATTTATATGTATACGTTAGTGTCTACCTCTATTAACTGGGTGTATAAATTTGACATTCCCAAATATCAACGGGCTTTACGTTACGTTAGGTAGGTAAGTGCCTACTCAGTTGGTAAACTAACACATTTCGTATGACAGAACTACACTATGGGATAAACTAATCTTGGGCAGGGAAGAGACAAACAGACAGACAGACTTTTTTGTTCAAAAGTCTATTTATTATGTGGGACGACCGTTTTTGTTATTTTTTAAGACACTTAAAGTAATCTGTTATGTATTACTTATCCTGTTCTTAAAAATAACAAAGGAGTCTAAAAATATAACGTGACGCATGTTTTTGAGGATAATCCCAGGGAAGAAATATTAACAGGTCCCTAAGTTACTTACAACAAAATTTGTCCGCTTCTGGCGAAAGCGTAGGCGTTTAACCCCGAAAAGCGTAGGCGGAACCTTCTGTAAATGTAAAGCTAGAACAATTATACGAAGAGCTACTTAATATATCAAATTTCCTAGCTACACCCAACAAGCGCGTTTTGTCTACTTTAGTTATGTTGGTACCCTTCCTACATATATACTTTAAAACAGCTTAAAGATTCTTCCGGGTCAGTGACTGAAGAACAAACCTAATCAACGGTTTTGAACGCTTAGCTCGAAGGTGTGCAACAGGTGAGTAGGGCCTTTGAAGAGTACTTATTGTAGATTTAACTTGGATTTTACCGTAGATACCTATTAGGTACATGTAATCTAGGAAGTACCTATCTATTATAACGATACAACGGTTTGCAGCTCAGGTTTGCAGAGACAGCGATATTGTGCAGGATATTTCTTTGCTTTAAGCTAGGCACTGAACCGATGATGGTTAAACACGAAGCATTACTCAGCAGTAAGGCTAGGTGCATACACAATCCTGGTAACTTTAAACACTCGGGTAACATTAAACTTCCTCAAAAATAGCTATCGCAATGTGTTTTATACCACGACATATTTGTATTAATAAGTTCTTCAACCTCTCCTAGGTACCTCTTATCATCTCCCCTTCAACTTTTTCGCAAATTACATACATATATTTGAATGTTATTTTTAAAACAGTTTAATGTTATCAGAGTGTTTAAAATTATTAGGATTGACTATACCAACAGCTATTTAAAAAACCCGGTAAATACGGAGTCTTCCGAAATAACGAGAGCACTACAAAATAACCAACACGTTATTTGAGTTCTAAATAGATTTCTCGTAACGGGAAGTTGACGTTCGCAATCCATGTTTCGCTCGAACGTTTCCAATTAACAAAGAATTTAATATGTGCGTTCTTGCACTATAAATATGTATTTTTCCATGTCGTTTACATATCTATTATGTGAACAAGGTTGTATATGAAGAATCGATTAGATGCGCGCGCCGCCCGCAGCCCGTTTCAGTGAGCAGTCGTTTCAGGGGACCGAGCGAACGCAAATATTGTCAGCTGAGGCTGGAATAACAAGGTACATTGTTTTAAGAAATTAATGAGTCAACGGAGACATGGAAGATAATATCAATACCTCCATAAACCCTTTCCACCCGAGTCTGTCGGAAAAACTATTTTATACCTAACTTTCTAAGGTATCGTGAAATTCAGATTATGTCTAATTATTCCTTACGACTACGCATATTATTTAGTTCGGGTGAAAAGGAACAGTTATATCGTTCTTGCAATTTGTTAATTTAAAAAAAAGAGTCGTTACTATTATCATTCAAATGTTTAATGAAACGGTTAAAATGAGTTTGATTTTAACTCGATACGTCGATACGCCACCAACCAATGTCGCGCTTTTGTTGGCATTTTTTTGTCAATCTAAACCATTTGTCTGTCAGTCATTTGCCAGCCTAAAGAGCCAAATTTTATCTATTCCCCTGCGACTCTGTGTAACTAATGAATGTCATAAGAAAGAGACGCACATTACGCTAAATTAAAGTTGGGCGATCTTATGGCCACTGTTTGTACGCTTATGCTGTTTGTACTTAGTTCAGTAGTATATCTTTGATCATACTCAGTCGGTTCAGCTGTTCATAAGATAGCTTTGCTAGGCATTAAACTTTGTAGACCTAGGAAAGTGTTGCCTACACTGACACACATATTTTTCTTCTCTCTTCATGACCTTAAATGACACAGAAATATATTTTTTCAATTTTTATTCAAAATTAGAAATGAAATTGACCATCAGTGCATCCCTTCTTATGACACTAGTTAGATAGAGTCACTTTGAGGGACCTAGTGCCAGTGTGCCAGTCATGTTTGCGAGAGACAATATTAAGAAAAGTTAAATATGACTCTGTGTACTAAGTATGATCTAGCAATATTAATTCCTGAACGCAATCTGCAAGTACATTCTCTAAGTATTTCCACAGGCGTTGAATTTGGTACGCCGTCCGACCCTTTTACGAAAAACTGACTAGAAATTTCTGTTGACATTAAAAGCAGCACGTCCTCGACAAGCTAAATGTTTTATTGCAAACTGTCTCAAGCCGTCACTCATTTTAAGAAAGTTATAAAGGGACTGACAGCGTTTCAAACTCATTTTTAAATACTCTAACGAGTACTATGAATAGATATTTCTTTATAGAAACCAAGATGCCGGGTGCAAGGCACAAGATCTTGGGGCATGTGCTCTCAGGCTTCTGTCACAAGATGAACCGTCGCAAGCCACTGTATGGAGGAGATGTTATGGACACCCCGCTCAACCGGTGCCTCACTACTCTGGACATCACTTTACTTGGTAAGTCAACTCTGGAATATTTTCCGGATATTCATTTGTTTTGGGAATTTCCATCTTTACGTCCCAACCAGGGGTGAAAAATCTAGAGTCTTCCTAATTTAAGTACATATGAAAGTTGAAGGCAATGATAATGAATATTTAAAACCGTTATCTTGCGTGTCTAAATTCATGTTTATTATTGCAATTGTTTTTAATTAGATACTTAGGTAGCTATAAAATGCATCGGAATGTAGCGTAGGCGTGGGCTGCACTCAGGTTACTGGAATCATACTTAACAGTAAAATAATGGACGAACCGTCGAAACAGCTGTCTGATAGCGATATTACCACAGTGAAGCACGCGGTACTTACACTGACTAGCCTATATGTACAATGCATGTGTTTAACAACCTAACTGTACTAAAAATTAACAAAAAAATCTAATAAGTCTTTTGGATTAAACTTAAATAAATTTGGAATAAACTAAGTTAAACTAAACTCGGCCGGTCATGTTAGGGCCACAGGTGCCATTAAAATAAAATGCTGAACTTTTAACACTATATGTATACCCAACCATGAGTCTGAATTCAAACTATTACTTTTTGACATTTTAAACAAACGCCTCCATAAAATATCCCTTTAATTTTAAGATAGACTAAACAACAAATATGTTTGTAATGTAATGTTTGGCAGTGCAGTAGTAATGTAAACCTTTTTATTTCCTTTCAGGTGTGGGCCACATGGTAGGCGCTGGTATTTACGTGTTAACGGGCGCAGTGGCACGCCACATGGCAGGGCCAGCGACAGCCCTTAGCTTCCTCCTTGCCGGCATCACCTCTACTCTTGCTGCCCTCTGCTATGCTGAGTTCGGGACCAGGATACCACGGGCAGGCAGCGCTTATGCCTACACCTACGTGAGCATCGGCGAATTTTGGGCCTTTATCATCGGTTGGAATATCGTGTTGGAATATATGATTGGTGAGTTAACTTGTGCTCTGGCATCCCAAGCCACTCCCCTAAAGTCACCATGTATGTATAGGTACCTATAGGTTATTCTCATCCATTGTTTAGTACCCTTTTTATTATCACGGATGTGAGCACGGGTCATTGGTTGAAACAAAATAAGGCGTCACGGTCTATTTAACACGAATCAATTACTTTTCAATGGGTATGTAATACATTACATTTAATTGACCTACCTGTCTTAATAGGTACTTCAAATGGATAACGTAAAACATCTACCTGCTTCTCTCATTTCAGGGGCTGCGTCGGTCGCAAGAGCATGGTCTGGATACTTAGATGCAATGTTAAACGGAGCAATAACCAATGCTACGACTTCGATAACTGGAGAAATGCACGAGACGCTTCTTAGCAAATATCCAGACGTTTTGGCATTCTTGATATGTATCGTAGCGTCTCTCATTTTGGCAGTGGGAGTAAAAACATCTGCCTATATCAACAACGGCCTAACTATTCTAAACCTATTAGTGATAACTTTGGTCATATCACTTGGCTTTTACTACGCCGATGTGTCCAACTGGTCGGCAGAGAACGGCGGTTTTATGCCATTTGGCTTTAGTGGCGTGTTAGCTGGAGCTGCAACATGTTTCTATGCCTTTGTTGGCTTCGATAGCATTTCGGCATCAAGTGAGGAAGCCAAAGACCCGTCGCGATCCATCCCCATTGCAACCGTCGTGTCCATGGCCATTGTAGCTTTTGGATACATTCTCGTCGCTTTAGCCTTAACACTTATGGTGCCATATAATACCATCAATCCTGAAGCAGCGCTACCAGCCGCTTTAGGCGCAGTGCACGCCGACTGGGCGAAATATGCAGTCGCAGTAGGTGCTGTATGTGGCATGACAACGACTCTACTAGGCTCCTTGTTCTCTCTACCTCGGTGTTTGTATGCCATGTCATCAGACGGCCTATTGTTCGGTTTCCTTAGTGATATCAGCAACAAGTCCCAAATACCGATTGCCAATCTTATTATATCGGGTTTGTCTTCGGCAGTGATAGCGCTATTGTTTGATTTGGAGAAGCTTGTAGAGTTCATGTCAATTGGTACGTTGCTGGCGTATACGATAGTCAGCGCTGCGGTTATTATACTTCGCTATCGACCTGCGCCTACAGTTGACGACAAGAGTTTCGGGGCGCCTCCGTTGGATTCGCCTGGTGATCGTGAAGACAGTTCAGCGACCGGTACACCGGCAACTGATGGTGGATCATCTTCGTCGGAGGTACGATTTTATTAATTCGGATGGATATAAATTACTATGTAGTTTTGGATGGCGTTTTTATGAATACTCGTTTATTTTTCAGATGTTCGAAGCGCTTACAGTGGGTCGCCTGCGACCGCAATACGCATGGTTGGAGCCTCTGGTAGGGGGCAGGGCACCGGGAGCGGCGGTTTCAGGTTGCGTGTATACTTTGACGGTGGCCTCTGCAATACTGTGCGCACACAACCATTTCCTGGCGGAGCCCGCGGGATTGTGGGCACTACTGCCGGACTTCGTGCTTACTTTCATTATTGTTGCTTGTAAGTACAGTTTAATCTTCAAGTTTGACCATTGCGCGGCGCGGCAGTGGTGATTAATAAATATTTTAAAGTAACGAAAACTTCATACATTCTGTACTTTTTCTGACTGAATGTATACCTCCTAATATAAATTCCAAGCTAGTTATCGTACCTAATATGAGTACCTAAGTATTGATACTGTGATCTCGAGAAATATGGCTATAAGCTCTCTAACGTACCATTTATAGTTGATGTCAAAAATGTACACACAACATCAATATTATTATGAACTTCAATCAAACATTACTGTGAATCAGCCCGTAACAGCCAGCTTGCAGGAGAACAAAAGACGGTTTTAAGACGCCATAGACCGGCACCAAAAGATTGTTTCAAATATTTTGTTATAAATTTTTCCCACAGGCGTGTTTATAATCTGGGCGCACCAGCAGAGCCCCACGCGGCTGCCGTTCCGCGTGCCGTGGGTGCCGCTACTGCCCGCTGCAAGTGTCATGCTCAACGTTGAACTCATGATCAACCTGAACGCGCTCACATGGGCTCGGTTCGCCATATGGATTACCTTTGGTAAGCTTTGGGTGTTCATGTGAGTGCACCAGCAGGATTCGGTGGGGCTGCCGTGGGTACCGTTACTGCTGAGTGCAAGTGTTATCCTTAGCTTGGAACTGATGACCAACCTGAACGCGTAAACAAACAGTTATTACGGAGGCTTTGATGATTGCTTTAGCATGGCACAGAATTATTTAGGTATCAAATGGGTAGCTAGCGTTGATGATACCTACCCAATAATATGCCAAAGTAATTGGCAGGCTATTGCATGTGCCAATGGAGTTTTTCTTGCGGTATTCTACATGATGGCAATCATCGATCCAATCAGCAAAAATAACACCATCCTAATTATTATAAAAACAAGCCTTTACAATGATTAAACCTACCTTTTTAAAAGCCCGACCTCTCAATCATTTGCTAGGTACGGGATGAGTGTTTTCTAACAACGAAAGTTAAGCCCTCTAGGTGTTTGCCTAATTAGGAGCGTTATATTCCACGTCCTAATCTTATTTCCAGGTCTGCTCCTGTACTTCCTATACGGCATCCACCACAGCAAACTAGGCGAAGGCGTGGCAGGCCTCCTCTCCCGTTCAGCCAGCGGCGGAGGGCGCGGGTGGGGCGCTGTGGACAAAACCGCGCGACGCATCGGCCGCTTCGGCCGAGAAAAAAGTGACGATCGCAAACCGATCATAAGCGATGACGAACTAGCACCGCGGGACCCGTGATTCTAAGCTAAGCAAAGGGTTATGAGTCAATGCACAAAGATAACAATGTTTATGTACCTACGGCTTTGAAAACAGTGGCTCTAGAACACTAGTGTTTATCGTGGACTTTCATCACAACATTACTAGTTAGAATGGCTGATGAGTATGTGCTTTGTGCCCGTAATAAAAGCTAGTATTCTAGAAATTGGTGTTCAGCTTTGTAAGTTTTTCTTGCGAACAATTATAAAGTGCCAGTATATCTTCAAGTTAAGTAGTTTTGGAAGACATGAACGATTATAAGTAACGTCAAATGCGATGTAGGTCTTATTTATTTTTGGGTCAATGGCCTTAACATGACTACCTCTTTAATTTATCTCTTAGTGCGTCCTCTTCTTGTAACACAAATTAGAACGACACAGAGAATAAAATGAAACTCCGCGGTCACTTTAGAGTCGCAGGAGGTGTAACTGTTAATATTTACGCTTTTACAGTGTAGATATACATTACAGCGAATAGTTCGTGTTAACAAGTGTTCAGTTTTGAGTTGATGTTTATTTTTGTACCTACAACCCACCACACTTACTAACTGTAAAATAATAACATTCAGTGTCTGTAAAGTCAGATTATTAACATCAATTTCACAGGGTCAATTAATATAAATACCTAGTTAGAACTACGTATAGTCGACCAAGAAATTAAATGAACAATTTTCAAATACAATAAGGTTCGAAAGAAGCGCATTACTTGGTCGACTAAACAGTATTTGCGTCTGCAAAATTCGCTGTGTACCTATTTATTTTAAGTAGATTTTTGAAAAATTGTTTTTTTAGACGCAGCGCATTTTGTACTCGCGGCAACGACAAAAAATTTAGAAATGAGATCTTATAACAAGCTCAAAAATCATCTAAATTAGGTAACTAACCATTCTAACAAAAACAAGCGCAATTGATGTCACAATATACCTAGGTAGGGACACTGCACGTGTTGTTGATGCCAAAGACTATTTTTAACATTGCACAATGTGAAAGCAGGTTTTTTGTTTGGGATATAAGTAAGTGAAGATCATATAGATATTATACATTTTTCACCTTCTTTTTAATGGAATAGTGACGAAAACAAGCATGCCTGTCACCTGACGAGAAGTAATTACCCATGGAAACGAGCGATCCCAAGAGAATCACTGATCCGTTGCCCGTCTTTAGGTCCCCACTCTTCCTATGGGTCTCTGGATCTCTTAGTCACCGTACAAAACGCGGTTAACAAGCTACTACTTCACGTCGGTATTTTGTAAGTAGGTATTATAATAAACAGGGTTCGAATTGATAATTATCAAGATAAATATACTCTTTCTCTACAATATTTTTTTTAACATAAAATAGGAAGGCAAACGAGCAAGTAGGTCGCCTGATGGTCAGTGATTACCCAAAGACCCCCGCAACGCCAAGGAGACAGCAAGTGCGTTGTCAACCCAGAGGGCTAAGACGGAATACCTTTTGTGCCAGTAATTTCACCGGCTGTTTTGCTCTCCACAACTAAACACAACAGTGCAAGCACCGCAATTTGCGGCTGAATAAGCGAGTTGCCAAGTCAATTTTCAAATATGTTTTATATTGTACATTTTAGTTAATTATAGCGATCTTTTAAGTGTACTTACATAGACGTTTCAAGCGGTTTTAATCGTAATGTAAATTGGTAATTGCATCGAAACAACTTAGAAAGATTGGCTGGTCTGGTTTACTGAGTAGCAAGATTTAATTGGTTTCCTTAAGCTACCAGCCTTTTCGTAACTTCGTGTACGTGTTAATGTATAGTAAGACGGGATTTAATCACGAAGACAATTTTTTTTGATTTGCCGTCTCACAACGGCTGAGGTCACGAGAAGACTTCTACTCTACTCGTGACTACGGTCATTGCAATACGACCAAGACGTAGAGGTAAATGAAAAACAATATTGCGTGATTAAATTCCGTCTTACTGTATAAACATGGGCGTAACTCGCGAAAGTTTTAAATAATTTAATTACAGTCATACACACCAATAAGTGTTATTTTATAAAGTAGCTAGTATGTACGTGTCTTTTGTAGGTAGATATAGATATACTTAATTGCTAGTTCAATGTTATTTATATCATATCATCAATATTTATCAAAATGAAGCTATTTAATAGTGACACTAAATGTGATCTTTAAAAACCGGTCAGCGTGTAAGATGTAATCGAAGAATTATTGTTTTTATGCATACAAGTTTATTGTGTCTTTAAAATACCAAAATGTTTATAAAAATGGCATTGTTAATACTCTATACGGCATATTTTAAGAAGTGTTGATGTGTACATAAAGAAATTATAACTAACATGATTGTTTCAATTTTACAAAATACATGTATTTTTTTATTCTGGACTTGGGGCCTATGTCTTTAATTCGACACTGGTCCTCAGTTCATATGTTAATCGAGATTCATCTCACATTCGAGATAAGAAAAACAAACAGATTCCAAAGGGATTTGACAGACTTTTTAACCTCTACTGATGATTTATCTCTTTTTGCGGCTCTATCTAATGAGTGTCATAAGAAAGAGACGCACATAGAGAGAAATTAAATTTAGGCGGACCTGTTGGGGTCACCGTGCAAGTGAAATAAATAATTAATAGATTCGGGCGTTACTTGCGGAGGCCCATATCATACTATACTCAGAATATTTTCCTAGTACATTACTGGTAATGTAATTTGTAATGTACGATAAATAAGGGTTATTAGCAAAGCTAAGGATCCTCGAAAGTATAACCGTTTTTCGGGAAGCTAAAATAAATTTAATTAGCTATAAATGAAAAGACAAAAATTACATATATTTTTTATTTTGATTATTTCTACAACTTTTGAAGTATCACATTGTACTTTATTTACAAAAAATAGTCACAATTGACAACACTACAATTTCTGAATGGCTGTTTTAGTAAGTTTGTAAAAGATTTCAATAATTATTAGACACCAACTTAAAAGAAATACTTCAAGATTTTATTAGTACCCTTTGAAAAAGTATCCTTTATTGTAGAACTTCTGATGTTTACATTACAACTTTAGAAGTGATGAGCTTTTACCCTCGGTTTCGTCCGCGGGATATAATCTTCTATGCATTTTACGGGATAAAAAGTATCCTATATTTTAATCCAGGGCATGATTTAACTGTTTATCAAGTAATTTCTAAATTCGTCCAAACGTTAATTAGTGATTCAGGAACAAATACCCAAATAACCAAACACCATTACTTTCGCATTTATAATATTTGAAGTATGGATTTCGGTACAAACCTCTTTATTGACGTTAAAAGTTTTTGCTACAAATATAAAATATTGAGATTAGATTATTTTTACAAATCATTAAGTTAGTGGTTGAGTTTTAAATCGTTCAAAATTTAAAGGAAATACCTGGGCCCTATTTCGCAAAACTAACATATGTCAGGAGCCTGTACCACAAAACTTGCAATTGCTACAATTAAGTTTTCAATTCGTTACATTTTTGTATGCCAAACTCTACAACTTGTAATTTTTATGGTACAGGGGGCAGGTGCTAACGAAAAATCAGAGTACCGTCAGCCTCAGAAGTAACTGTACATTTTAATGCCTTGTCGCTGGCAGGAATGCGCCAAATTCGAGTAACTCTCATTCCATATGTTACTACGACAAGGTTCTTAAGTCTTCACCAACTGCTGAGGCTGACTGTACATTACGTATCCGCTATTTAATCTTGAAAGTACAAAAGTTCGATTTAGCCATGTAGTCCGAATTGTCGTTGTAGCATGTTACCTGCCAGCTGGGTAAATAAGGGCCTAATAGTAATATGTAGGTAACCTACATACCTTAGTTTTAAGTGCCTAAACTAATTAAATAATTGCTTGTTTCTGGTTCATTTGTATTAGTGTCGCTATACCTCTCGGTGGGAACGGTTCTAGACTGTAGACTATACATATTTTACTGTTATTTTATTTTGTGTTACCTATTTTGTATACGTATCTCTTTCCCAAAGAAAATAAAACAAAATAAATAAAATAATAATGTTGCCAATTGAATGTGACTGACGGGTGGTAGCTATTTAACTGGAATGATATTGTTTTGTACAATAACGCAATGAACAAGCTAACATGTAATAAATAGAAAACAAATCAACAAGACAAAAACCGTCACTCAATAATTACTAGTACAAACTCAAAAAATAAATAATTCTGCAGTCAAAATATGTGTGAGAATATTTATACATGGAAAATTCATAGAATTTAGGACATAGGTCATAATTATAATACTTAATTAACGAAGAACTGGTCTAATTAATATTGTTTTATCACAACCATAACCCATACAGAAGAACTTAATTTACTAAGGAAATATGGTTTATTCAAAATACTACGTAAAACTGAGCAAAATTAAAAGTATCAAACATATAAGTCATAAACACAGCACACGAAAGTACAGTAACACCCACTGAATATGGCAGTTCGTCTATGTTTATTAACCTTATTCCTTTGTAATAGGGGCGAAAAGTGGTCGAGCCATTTCTTGGTCGACTATACAAAGAGACGATTATGATGAAGTTAGAAGCAGATCATTTTTTTTTTATTGACAAAATTTACAGTTTACAGTACAAACCGTTTACAGCTTACAGTAGAACCAAAGCGCTTATAATGAAAGATAAACTAAAATTCAGCTTTGTTTATAAATTTTATAATAGAGATAATGAACAAAAGGTACTGCAGCTTTTTCAATGTCACATTCGTACCGTTAAACGGTATAGAGTAACAAGCTAGCTTAAAAAAGACAAGTACCACGAACGATAGTGTAACCAATACCTGCAATTTATTAAAAAAACACGCCACGCGGAAAATATGATTGGTTCATCTCATTTTCGTGTACTACTAAATTTCGTTTGCTACACAAGTATACCAACTCAAGTGGGTAGTGCTGCACTAAATATCTAATCTATTGTATAGTATGTACTGAACGTTTCTGAAATAATCTGAATACTCCATTAACTAACTGAAGTAAAGTCCCATCCCATGCTAAAACCAACTTCCATCAACATCAACTTAAACATGTCTACTCTATGACATGAAATTTTCAAACATTTGGGGTTAAAATTCAATTGTGTATATTTTATTACTAATACTATAGTAATCATCATCATATAAATCAAAAGACGTCCACAGCTGGGCATAGATCATTTCAAAGGATCTCCACGGCGGTCGGTCTTGTGCTGCTCGCATCCACCGGTCTCCAGTAATCCTCACCAGATCGTCGGTCCACCTTGTGGGAGGCCTACCAACACTTCGTCTTCTTGTACGCGGTCTCCACTCGAGAACCTTTCCGCCCCAACGGCCGTCGGTTCTACAAGTAATATGTCGCGCCCAATGTCACTTCATGTTTGCAATTCGCAGAGCTATGTCGATGACTTTAGTTCTTCTAAAGATCTCCTTGTTCCTTGATATCTGAGTACTATAAGTAATATAGTGATATTGCAAAACGCATAACCAACGTTCGAAATATAAGTAGTTCGACTATTAAAAGTTAAAAATATATTTAAGAGATCCTGGAAGATAGATATCAACATCTGTAGGTACCGTAGCGGCGTTAGGGTGGGGCGCGGTTGGGCGACCGCCCAGGGCGCCGGATATAAAGGGGCACCGCAGGCGCATTTTTTTCATATGGGTTTGAATTGCAGTTAGGGGCGCTGTATAAATCTCGCCCAGGGCGCTGGTAGTGCTAAAACCGGCACTGTGTAGGTATAGATGAAATGTTTATTGTGCTATTGTACCGTATGGCAATTTTACTTGAATTGGGGCATCGATAATCCGTAGCTTACAAAATCTGAGATTTGCGCCGTCGACCTGTTCAACTGATTATTAAGTTCTTTAGTCTTGATTTTACGGATAAGTTTTTCGCGATTACGCCTGACGATTGTCAAAAATACTATACGGGCTCCCAGTATTTGTTTACTTAAAATATAAAACTATAGTTATATAAATTGTCAGTCTTATCTATTTAGTGCGCTGACTTGCCAGGCCGAGGCAGGCCTCCGCTGCAGTCGGTTGATGGTCGGCCGGCCCCACTGCAGCCAGAGGAACCCTACCACGAGGCATATAGCAGTTTCAATGTAAAACCCGTCGATTCGGGTTACACACGTGCCGCCGTTGCTTTTGCATAGCTGAAAACAACAAAAGGCGGGATTTAATACCAAATCCTAAATGAAGGTAGTGTTAAAATTGTAATGACAACACAAAGAAAAATTAGGGCAATGGCAGGACTTGAACCTGCAACATCAGCATTCCGTGCCTTGCGTTTTCCAGTTTCGCCACACTGCTGAAGGTAGTGTTGCATGGCAACATAATAATTTATTTTTTAGTATATTTTATAAAAAATGTACTGGCAACACTGCCGAATTGTCAATTCGAGGCAATACACAAGTTTATATCAGCTCCGGTATATTATTTCAAAAACCCTAAATAAAGTGCCCTAAACCTAAGGAGCTGTTTATGAACCTGAAGCAGTCACCTAGAAAAACTGTCGCACTGCGACATATGGTCCTTCGAACCGGATGCTACATAAATAATACACAGTATACAAGATCATTTCGTACGGCGAGTGATTGATACGTAAGTGAGAAACTGTAGGGCGCGACAAATGAACGACTCTCTTCAGGTCGCTAGTTCCAATGGGTGGTGGTGATCACTCCTCATCAGGTGATCCGTATGGTCGTTTAGCTTTCAATCCCATAAAAAAGACCGAAAAAGAAGAGTGCAGTTTGCAGCAAGTGCAAGACGATTTCGCAACTTATTGCACTGTTCTTAATATTCTTGAACTGTCAAGATTGCCTCACCACTAAGTGCTATATTTCGTGAAAAAAAAAGTGTTTTTAAATTAAAATACTTACATCACTTTCTAATTTGGTTGAACACGTGTTATCTCCTAACTGTGGCAGTGAACAATTCTTCAATGTCAGATGGTCAATGGCCCACAAGGCCAATGTGTTGGGCCAATTAGTGCCAAGGTTGGACACAGTGTTGAGTAAGGTCATGTATGTTCCGCCGACAGCCGGGTCTGACACCTTCGCGAAGAACGCCATTACTGCTACGAACATGCAGTAGAGGCAGGTCTGAAATAAAATTATTCAATTTAATAAAGAAAAAATGACTACTTCTTACAACATGAATTCTTAGATTCTTAGAGCAAGTACAGTCAATAGGACAAGACCACTCAGAATGTGTGTTTACTATTATAGTTTCTAAAAATCAACAACTATTGTTAATTGTACTGATTAGGAGCTAATTTTACAAATGTCCGATTCTGCAACTTTTTTAATTTAGTGCGTGCACTGTTGCGTTCCGGCGTGGAGAGCAAGACAATCGGTAAAATTACTGGCACAAGAAGTATTCCATATTAGCCCTCAGGGTTAGTAACACAACTGCAGACTCTGTGGTGATCATTTACCATCTGACCTATTTGCTCATTTGCCTACTTATTTTATTACCTGATGAAAGATATAAAGCGCCATCAGCACCAGTAGGTACGCGTACGAGGGGCCGGAGTCCCCGATGAGGGCGGGCGTGAGCGCCACGAGCGCGGCGGCCAGCGGGCCCACCAGCAGGCGGAACGGGAACGCGTGCAGCCACAGCGACAGCGGCGCCGGCCCCGTGGTGTGGCGGGCCAGCAGCTGCGGACCACATTACCAACTGCTAAGGGCCAATCCGGCATTCCACTCACAAATCGAACGGCATAAAAGTACAAATTGTTGTCGACGACTATTAAAAATATAGTTATGTCCAAAAAAGCAGTTAAAAAACCGTTTAATCAATGCTTTGTAATGGGAATTAGTGTACAATGAGTGCAGAACTTGCCCAATTAGCTCACAGATGTCGCTGTTTTAAACATTTTAAAGTTGACGCGGGTTTAGTCACGGGCAAAAGCTTTCCTTTCTCTTGTCTTTAGTATCCCTGCCGTAAATACTCACCACTGGTAATATAATTTGAACTGGAACCAGCGGGACAGCGAGCAGCGCCAAGTCCTCTCTAGGCACGCCGGCTTCTACTAATTTGAGCCCGGACACGGCATCGCTTGCGCAAAATCCAAGCTGGAAAGGTAATAAATGGGGTTAGGTGGCGACATCGGGACTTATGCTCTTTTCCATATAATAGTAGACACGACAGCGAGACGAGCACTCTGGTGTTGTATGTAAGACTGCAACAAACACGGTATATTTTCTGACATTCATAAGTGCTTGCTGTAAGCCTAATTTAAATAACAATATTTTGACTTTTGAATTTGATAGTCCTTGTATTTACAAGCAGAGTATAATATTATGTAACCCTAAGCGCCTTAATGCTAACTTATTAGTCTATTCCATATATTATTGGACTCCATCAACAAGAGCCTAATTTTTTGATTATAACACTAGCATGCTTTTGTCAACTGTGTCTAATCTTCTATAAAGTGGAGCATAAAATAGAACAGGTATACATATTTTTTTACATTAATACTGTCCCATCAAAAACCGATTTGCAGATTTTCACAGCATTAAGCTGTCATCTTTCCTACCCTACCTATATTTAATTGATATTTCTCTATATGTGCGAGTTTGATTTTTATATGTCAAAATAAATGCATCTATTTTGTTTATTTCTTTCTAGTAACAATAAAAGTGTAACCTGACTATAAAATAAACTTCAAGCAATGCTATAGATATGAGCTCATTTGAATATTACATTGTGATATTTGTTATACAATCTTGATAAAATATAGTATCTAGTTTTATTAAAGTTGATGTCCTTGAAACTGCTAACAGGCACAACAATAATTGCATTCATCAAAAATGCTAAGGAAGCATGATAGTTCGTATGAAACACGTCATTGGGACTGACTACTAATTATTTAACAGCCAAATTTAAAACAAAATAAATATCTAGCTGAGGTGGAACTAAAGCTATATTAATAGTTACCTTGGCTGTGAATAAAACCAGAGCTAATGTCCGGACAGCTGGCAGTTTCACAATTGTATACAACTGCTTGTAAGCATCTACAATATCGCTCATTCCTCTGCTTTGACTCTCGTTTTTGTGCGACGTTTCCTTAGCCTCGTGCTTCAAGAAAGCTATCAAGGTAGTTGATACAATGAATATCCAGCCCCAAAAGAACAGGAAACTGGCTAATGTGACTAAGCCTACATCTTCTGGTACAATTCTCAGGTACTTGTTACAGAAGTATGGAGACTCAAGGGCTAGGAATAAAACATATCCGAGGAAGAAACCCGCTGTCTGCCCAACAGTGTTGCAAGTTGATGCATGACCAACATTACATCTGTAAAAAGTATTTTAGTTTCATTTAGGTAAGTATGTATTTCTAGCATGTAAGTATGCATGCTGCATGTTATTTGTTGCTATTTGAATGTCATGTTAAATGGCGAAACAGTGATACTTTTATGAATCAAATACATAATATGTACACATGTTTCCCAAATAAATCATTCTGAGTAATAACTTTCATAAATTGCCAATATCTTGCCAATGGCAAAAAATCTTTTTTATTTTATTGATTACATCTAATGTGTAAGTAGCTGTTTCCCTAAGTATTGTTTATACTGAATACATATTTCATGTTAGATAATGTGGACAATAAGTCACTTAAATTAAAACTATAATTTTAGATAAAATAAAATAAAAAATTGCGAAATTTCTATTTTCTGTACCTACATTTCAGCTCATGGTTACATTTCAGAATGTAATTTTATTACAAGCATTTTATTAATCACATATAGGCAATTATTTACGTAGCATTTTCAATTAAAGCCTTTTAAACAAATGTTATGAGGAGTATGCAATTTGAAGCATATTCAAAGATATTCAAACAACATTTTACCTTTTTAACATTGTGAGGGCCCATCCATCAACGGCAATATCTTGAGTAGCAGCCAAGAAGTTTAAAAATAGAAAGGAAACAGTCAACAGCACCATTGATGGAGCTTTGTCATCGGATCCCAGCCAATCCGTTATAGAACTTGACATGATGATCATGACTATCCCGATGAGATATTGCACTGGTACCAGCCATGTTTTACGCCGTCCGAATTTAGGCCAGAAGAGTGCATCAACTATTGGGGCCCATAGTAATTTGACACTGAAAGGCCAGTTTACAAAGCTAAATTCTGCCTGAAAATAAACAAATAAATCTGTTTTATTTAGATCACATCAACCAATTTAAACCACTTAGAACAAACTACAAAACAAAACCAATCTCTCAAAACTCTGTACTACCTACTGTTAATACATTTATGAATTACAAACGTAAAATTGCAGAAGCAATCAATTTCAAATAAAGATCCTACCTCACCAAAAATGCGAATTCTTGAAAACTGAATTAAAGTAAGGCAGTTTGTTACCTACCTGTTGGGTGTATGTAATGCCGCGATTCTGGAGAAGCATGGGTACCGCTCCCGCAAGGCCGAGGGGGATTCCTTGCAATGTGTACAGAAATAATAATACTGCAATATTTAGTTCATCGCCTTTTATGTTACTTTGCCCAGTGTTGTTAACCGCGGCGCCGTTCTCAATCAGGTCTTCTTTCTCCGGTACATGTTTTCTTCTAGTGGCAGACATAATTAAAGCTCGTAAGGCCTATAAAGTAATATAAAATTACAAGTAAATCGTCATGCGCCTATGCGGCCTATGTCTTGAATACACGTCAGACAGGTTTATTTCACCGACCTTAATTTTCACTCCCACAGATTGATTAGTCCAGTTAGACAAATTTTGTTATCACACTTTCGAACTAAATATATCTTTAGTCAACTTATCAAATATCAGTAGACGAAGGTTTTCCGCTTCAAGAAAATGTTTTCAAAGCGGCGAGCCCTCGTCACTCTTCCCTACACGTCAGTCAGTACTACTATATCTCTCTAATCTGTGAGTCAGTAATAGACAGTAACGTCACGTCAGTCTCACTCAAGTCAGTGTCAAATTTAGACGTAACAGATTCAAAATCGATTGGCAGCAATGGGTTAAATTCCTCAACAGGAAAAGTCGTGGCTTGAACAATTATATCAGCTGTTTTGTGTCAAATTTTAAAAAATGATACAATTTGTTGAAGTAATGTCACTCACTGCACTGCCGAGTGCTGAATGCTGATCGCTTTTTTATTAAACCTTTGAAATTTTGGGTTAATAGAACTATGAAGATACATTATACCATTTGCTTTAAGTTTCATTTTTAGTTGTATACCAAAATATTTCCTCTGAAATGGTTCGTCAGTGCTTTCTAAGATGTTTACTGGACTCGCATGCGCCCATCAAGTTGCTTCATAATGCCGAAACAATAGTTGGTCGGACTAAAGTCACGAAGATTAAAGATCAGTCTTGTTCGCGCCAACAAGGTAAGTGGTGCGGGCTGATTTGAACCCATAACCTTATTCCTTTGTGTATTCATTTTCAAACAACTAATCTTGCAATCCAAGTTGAGACATTACTGCCTCCAAATTATGACAAACAACTAAGTTGATTATAATTATTCTGCATTATTGATATTAATTGATTACCAATGTATAACTTAATTTAACTTGAAGAATATTTTAAACTGAAAAAAAACCATACTCTATTTCAGTAAGTCTAAAAGCAGATTGTGATCAATGCATTGTTGAAGTCAAACAGCTGGGCATAAATCCTTCAGGTTTTGATGGGTTTGCTATGAAAAAAGGTGCCACATACAAGTTAGGACATGGCACCAAAATTGAAATCCTACTTAATTTTTACCCTCATGTGATTGAGTTTGACCCTCCACCTGAAGGTGTTGAGACAAAAGGAAGTGGCAAAAGAAAATTGGAAGAAGAAGAAGAAGATTGTCCTAGGAAGAAGAAAACTCAAAAAATTGAAATGGATCAACCTTTATCAAGTATCTCCGAAACTATGGCAAACTTATGGGAAGAGATAGACATTGGAGAACTTTATATATTTACATCTAAGGGTGTCAAGTCTAGTACCAAAATAGCAGCTTTTGACATGGATGGAACATTAATTAAAACTAAGTCTGGCAAAGTCCATCCAGTTGACACTAATGATTGGCAGATTTCGTTTGGGCCTACAGTAGCCCAAAAATTGAAGGAATTAGTTTTGCAGGAGTTTAAAATTGTCATTTTAAGTAATCAAGCACCTATTGGGAATGGTAGGGTCAAAATTGAGGACTTTAAGAAGAAAATTGAAAATATAATTGAAAAATTAAACGTCCCGATACAAGCATACATAGCAACAGGAAAGGGATTTTATAGAAAACCAACCACTGGTATGTGGAAATTCTTGACAGAAAAGGTAAGCACATTCAGTATGGAAAAAAGACTTACATTGAATCGACTGTGAATTAGGCATATTGATTAAATCTTTTCTTTTTTATAGCGGAATGACAACCTTGAAGTGGACATGGACAAAAGCTTCTATTGTGGTGATGCTGCAGGCAGGGTAGCCAACTGGGCTCCGGGAAAGAAAAAAGACCATTCGATGGCTGATAAACTTTTGGCAGAAAACTTGGGCTTAAAATTTTACACTCCTGAGCAATTTTTCCTTGGGCATTCTATCGCAAATGTGCCTATGAGCAGACCTGAATTCATTGCCAAGGACCTTGCCCCAGAATCTTTCAACGATAATCTTATTGGTACAGAAAAAGAGGTTGGTGTCTTTCTTAGAACTTTATGGGACTACAGTGATCTTAAACTTAGTATATTTAAGCTTATAGATAAATTAAGAGCTTATTGGTGTGTTACCATTTTTGATCTGTTAAAGTGTGCTATAAGATTTCAAGTAATGCAAAATTTCATACTAATAAAGACTTCCTTGGGCTGAGCTCTTATGCAAAATGTGTTACAATGCCATTGTGTTAATTATGTCTTCTATACTTATGCAACTTCTATAATAGATCTTTTTCTTGTACACACAAATATATTATTATAAGTATGCACTTGATTTGCCTCCTTACAGATTCTCGTGTTAGTTGGATTCCCTGGAAGCGGCAAATCATTTTTAGCTAAACAAATTGAAAATAAATCACAACATAAATATGTGGCTGTGTGCAGAGATGTCCTTGGGTCATGGCAAAAATGTGCCACCGAGGCAAAAAAATTATTACAGGTAAGAAGTCAAATGTGTTTAATCAAAATTAAACTAAAATTCATACAAGAACTATAATTTCAGTGTCTTGGACATATTTAACTTTTTGTTGCAAGTCAGTGTAATTGGAGTTTTGAGTCAACTTTTTTTAATGGTAAAAGGAAGAAAACAAACATGCAGGTCACCTGATGAAAAGTGATCACCGCGGCCCATAGGTACCAACGATCCCAAGATAATTACTGATCTGTTGCCGCCCTGTAGGTTCCCCCCTCCCCCTGTGGGCCTCTGGATCCGGAGCCATCATACAAAACGCAGTAGCAAGCTACTACTTCACGCCGGTATTTTGTGAGAGTGTGGTATTACCCCGGTCGAGCCGTCCCATTTGAACTGCAATCAGTAACTGGCTACAGTGTGGCTCTACCACAACCACTATTTTGTGCTTTATTGAAGCTAAATTTAAGTTTTCTTTAAGCAAAACTAAAGCATAGGTCATTTATAAAGCCAATGAGATTTTGATTACGAGTTGAAAGTTAATTGTTTTGTTACACTTAGTTTGTATTTTTAATTATGGCAAAGGGTATTAGCCCATAAAAGTATAATAGGCTATTTAAAAGACAATGGCACTAATTATACCATTTAATAACCCAGGGACTGTGCTAGGAAAATGAATCCCAAATTAGAAACATCTGTACAGTCAAAGATACTTACTTATAAGAAACTTTCAAAGTCGAAACTTGGAGGTGTTATTTTTCGAAAGGGACGCATATAGTATGCACTATGTAGTTGATACATCTATCCCTGTCGTGCATAGACAATTTCGCCTCAGTTCCCTCTTTAAGGGTCAAGTAACTTGCTGTTTGTACTAACTGGTTTTGTATTGGAACATCACTTTCAGTGCCATTGTTAGGGTTCCTATGTAATTCATTACATGTAGGTAGATGTGACAAAAGTTCTTGCTGTCCGTCCGTCCTTTAAAAGGCTCTATCTCTTAAACAGTAATAGGTAACTAGGTAGTTGACATTTTCATAGTCCATGTGTTACCTATTGTTATTATGACATTTTAAAAACAAAGCAGGTCCCTATAACATTTTCTGTTTTAACTCTGCCATAGAAACCGTAGTATACTCTAAAGTAAAGAAACAAATAATAGAAACCAGCCGAGTTTGAGTCTAGCTTGCGCTAAGCATCCCGTTATATTCAGTAAGGTGACGCCTTACAACACGTCCTAGCAAATGTTTGCCTTCTTCGCTGATTGTAATAGGTACAATTCAGCAAGTGTGGTACGGAACCCTTGGTATGCGAGTTAGACTCACAATTGGCCGTTTTTTAATGTATTTAGATTTGGTTTTTCATTTAATAACACATTGTTGGCACTTAACATGTTTCGTGCTGGAGTATTCGCGAAACTAAAGAGATGCACGAACCATTATAAGTAACCGAACTCCACCGAACTTGACCGAAAAGATATAAATAAATCCTTGGTAATAAGAGCGGTTGAAACGCCAAAAAACACCCATGAATATATAAATAACAGTCAGTACCTGGGGGCCTAGCACGCTAGCTTTTATCGATGACATAAAGCATTTAACCCGTTCTAACCAGTATGCGTGTGCGAAAGGGACGAATACTTTATGTCAGCGATAAACGCTAGTGTGCTAGAGGGGCTGTACCTAATAAGAATGTTTTTTTTTCTCAGCAAGGCAAAAGCGTAATAGTTGACAGCACCAATCCTGACGTAGAATCCCGTAGCCGTTGGACATCACTTGCTAAAGAAATGAACGTCGAGTGTCGTTGTGCTCGGATGGCAACCACGAAAGCTCACGCACAACACAACAATAAATTTAGGGAACTTATGAAGATGAACCATGTGCCCGTTAATGACATCGTGTTTCATAGTTACAAGTATGTATTTTCAGGTATAATTAAATCTAATTGTCAATCCAATAAGGTACGTCAGGTATCAGTTTTAACAAGTAGTAAGCAATGATAAGTTGGATTAAGCAGATTGTCACTGTCACATTGATTTAAAGGAAATTAAACGTTTTGAATCGCAGGGTGCTTAACCTTTTAGCCGCCTTTTGTCTCATTTTTAAGACACCCAATGTACAGCTCATTTCGCCGCAGTCTTAGAATTAAGACAAATGTCCTATAGTTTTGTGTAGGTGGCGACATAGACATGTCCGATGAAAATGTCTCTGCGGTTGAAGGGTTAAAGGTGGTAATTGGTAAAAAAAATTTTTTGTCAACTGTACATTGCGCTAAGTCCCTCAACATTGTTTTTTATAGGATGTCTAATAGCTTAATAGCTGTATATCTACTGTTTAGTCAAAAAAGACAGTAAAATGTGCTGGAAAGATTGTAGTGGGGTTTTGAAGTCAGTTCAGAATACTTGAAAATACCAGACAACAATTATAATGAGCCATATTAGTAGTTAAGTGTATGTGTGTGCAAGTACCAAATAATGATACGAGCTTTCTGAGTTGCTGGTTTAATTAACATTTGCTTTGTTTCAGGAATAAATATATGGACCCAAAACCAAGTGAGGGTTTCAAAGAAATCATTGTTGTCAACTTTAACCCATGCTTCGACGACCAGGACGCAGAACAACTATACAGAATGCATTTGTTAGAGAAGTAGAGTCTGTCAAGTCACTAATGTCATCGGATGCTGGTAAAAGATTTTGATTACATTTCATTATGAAATCATATTATGTTGGTACTTATAAAAACATTCGTGTTAATAGACAAGGGACAACGTTTGGAAATTATTTCTGATTTTGGCTGGTATTTTTAGGATATATTTTAGTGTTGAACAGAATGTGTTAAATTTAATGAAGGAATTTGAATATAAATTTATTACGATCTGATTTGCGGTATAGAGCGATGACAATAAAACACATTTTTGAAAGGTCAGCAGATTTTTATTGAATAGCGAGGATGACAGATGTTAATGGCTTCAGGTAGAGGCACCTTACATATCCTTTGAGTATTTTAGGCCTATCAGTATTTAATTTAATGTTCTTAGTTCTTACGGTATGGATTTTTTTAAATTTAACAATGTAATTAACTTTATAGTCTGTTTATCCTTACCTGTCTCAAAATCGTAAACAAAATTTTAACATTAAATTGTTTGTCGTTACGAAATAGTGTTTGCCGCTTAATATTGTGTAGGTATATGGCCAGAGAAGTGAGCGGAAGCAATATGAGAATCAAAGCGTAACCGGTCATTTCGTAAGTTCATTTTGTCGTACTAGTGGGATTTTCTCACAAATGCAGAAATGACTTGAAAAACGCCATATAATACGGGGTATGTAAGGTTTTTACAAATTCGTGACAAACATGTTGTCACAAGTTAGGGTTGCCAACATTTTTTCGGTTAACTATAGTATTTTTAAGAATAAGCTAAGAAAATATATAGTACGCTTCGAAAAAATAGAGTATTTTTTGGAACGTATGATCGCGCTCGCGCGCGCTCGGAGTGCAACTTTCGCGCTGATCTGACTGAATGTCGTTTCGATTAGTCAATGGTATTATTTAGATATATTTTAATAACGTGACAAGTGCTCGAAATATTGCGTAGTATATGTTAGTTCAACAGTATATATATAGTACGGAGAGCCGAAATATAGTAAAATACTATATAATATAGTACGGTTGGCAACCCTATCACAAGTATCTATTAGTTTAGAATTCAGCGTACAACTCGAGACAGTTAAAGATCACCAAACTTTCTAGCACGAGCGTACCTAGGGAGCGCAAGGGGGAGGGGACCTTGCTTCACCTCCTCGCCCAGTACCCTGTACCTCTACACTGCTGTTGTAGCTGAAAATATCTAACCCCCCCCTCCCCCTCCCTATTTCCTAGACTAAAAGCTGAGTACGCCCGAGTTTTCTTATCTTATTCAAGTAAGGCAATTTCATATAAGCGTAGTAATGAAAAATTGCTAAGGTATATTTTTCCTTATACTTTGTAATTTTTAAATAGCAGTTTTGTGTAAGGCGAAGCGTGTCTTGATGAATAATACAATGATAAAATGGACGGATACCGTAACACGAATAATATGATCTCTCGAAGCTTCTTAAGACTATTTTTTTAATACTTACATATTTTTCCATTTACTTTAAAATCACATAGTTACACACATTGGGTGCCGAAATTTTTAATTCAAATCATTCAGTTTTTGCTATAGTAAGCAATATGAGAATGGTCAAGAAATACAATTAGGAATAGAACTTAAGGCTCTTTCGGGGTTCTACTGCTACACTACGTTTGACAAAGACTTTTTTTACATACGATACGATAGTTAGGAAACATAAGTGGTACCCAAATTATCGTGGTGGAGTAATCACGTTATGATTTGATTAGCGAGAGTAACTTATATTTTGGTTAATTTAGGAATCGCATCAAGCTGACGACTTTTGGATGATTATATTTTCTTATAGGCACAGTAATGTCAATACGATGTGGCATCCCTGCCTATTTGAAAACGGGTCTAAATACTGTTTAATAAGACTAGTCTTGACTTCTGCTCTAATGCCAGAGCATTTGTATATCGTCATCACGCAGAATAATTCCTGGTAAACTTTCTTACCACTGTCGTTTTAATTTGGGTTGAAATCAAAGGGCAATAATTTATTAACGCTATCACTATCACTGCACACGATGATTCACCGATGATGATGATGAGGTAATGATGACGATGGCATCTGCTTGTCATTCATCGGGGTCCATTTCGTCATCGTCCGCGTCTATCAGATTATCAAGACTCGTGTCCGAGTCATCCTCTTGTCATCTGAAATACATACATTTAATTGAGTTAGTTATTTATATTGTACCCAAGTATCCACTTAACAATATCTACCCAATAAAACATAGGTTGATGTAAGTCGCATAGTCAAAACAGATCTTATACGATTAGGTATGTACAGTTAGACTGTATTACGCAAATCTAAGTCTAATTAATTTCTCGTGACAACTATAAATACGTGCGTGAAGTATTAGGTTTAGACTGCTTAACTCTTATAATGCGAACCCCATGAGCACAAAGATTTTTTTTTGAAAACCCATGCTAATTGCCATGTTTTATAATAAATTTAGTTATGATGAAAATGCAATGATACTGTAGTAGCTCTAATTACCTGGTAATAAAGACGGTGTCGATGTGGGTAAGATGAGCAGTGGCAAGTGGCACCTCGGCTGATACAGCACGCAGCTTACGTTGCTTAATCGCGCTTCGAGCCTGTTGCACAGCCAGGTCACCACACCAGCGCTCGCAACGGGCGTAGATAACAACTCCTGTAATATTGATTTACAGTTAGTTGACTCTAAAATCAAAAAGTGGAGCGCTCTGAGAATAGACAGCAGCGCTGCAGCCGCAGTAATGTGAAGGTGTCTGCTGTTGCAGCACTAATGTGGGGCAGGAACTTGAGTAATGTGTAACTATAGGAAACGGTTAAAGTCTTTCGGGTGGTTTTAGATTGCCACTGCTGGGAGGAGTCCGTTAAACATTGGTATTTTCAAAAGCGCCGTTTGGGTAAATTAAGTTTTTGCAATAAGATAGTTTTTAAGGGGTAACTGCTATGTGCATTTAGAAAAAAGGTCCCATACCAGCTCCAGCGAATAGTACGATAGCGGGCCAGGAATCAACCAGTAGCGGCGTGAGGAACAGCAATGCTGCCATTAACGCCAGAGGAGCTTGCAAACATTGCCCTTTTCGCATCCCCAAGCTATGGGCAGGCTGCCAGCAACACAGGAAAGTACCGAGCATCCATACTGTGACACAGAAGAAGAGAATTTATAGGCGTCAAAAAGTCAACACTCAAACATACCATTTTTCAGAGTAGTTAGAATTCTTACTCGGGATCCCAGCACCAAACATTGGCACCCGAATATGTTCATTACAGAAGGCCACGGCGATTAAGGCAACAGCTATCACTTGAATAACGGCACCTCCTGCTGACAATCTTGCACCTCGCACGCAAGGGGGGATAGGGGCACTTGCTTCTGGTAGTGATGTTACTACCTGAAAAGGTATGATTTTAAGACATATCTTTCTAATAGTTTATTATAATTCAAATTATATTTCGCTTTTCAATCCGTTATTTACATTGACAAGCTATCTGTATCTGTACCTGTATAGTATCCCTGTACTCCTTAACAACGGCATCTATGTCGGTAGAGTCATCGCCCGACGATATCTCCGCCTCACTGACGTCGACATCTGACGTCACTTCGTCCACAGCAGTCGGGGCCAATCTCTGCTCACTGCTACAACTCGTCACTGGCTCGGTATCATCTCCAGCACCGTTAGCATACTCGTCCAATAGAAGGCATTCTCGTTCTTCGGTCTCTTAAAATGTTTTTAAAAATTAAAATTATGTACTCCTTTTTTGCTAATGTTTACTGTAGAGATTATTCTTGGAACTATAAGTACCATACCTTTGGCTGTCACTTTAGACTTAATACTTTCCAAAGTTTTCGTGTGACGTATAGCAGAAGGTATAAACCATAGTCCTCGTTTTGTTTTCTTGCCAGGAATCTTGGCAGCTCTTGTTGCACCTTCTGTTCCTAGACGTTTATACTCCACATCTGGAATACAAGGGGTTAGGTCAGTCAAACTCAAGAAATATTGGTATAAAGTCATGATCTTCAGCTAACACTCTGCGATCATACCTCCTGCTTCCTTCTGTTCAGCTGTTGGCACACATCGCATTATCATAAAATGGAAGGCTTGTACTGAAATGCCCAGTAGATGACTTGCATTCATTAACGTTATCATGTGCGATAACGGGCAGGCAAAGGCAAGAATTGCTGCTAGGCTACCTGAAAGATGAGGTGATGTATTGTTTTTGTTAATGCTGAATAATATTATAATAGTTTATTTAAAAATACATTTGACATACCGGCAGTAAAAACAGCCAACACAGGGCTGCCAGTAGTTGTACTTTCATAAGTCATTGATCTGGTGAGCACCTTCCACTCGGGGGAAGCTAAAGCCACCAGCACTGAGAAGAGTATGGGACACAATTCAGTAAGCGCTAAACTGATACCAGCTACTGTGACCACAGCCAGCAATGGGCATATCCATCCTGCTGCTCTCGCTTCCAAAAGCGTGGTTACAGGCAGCGCGGCATCTATACTATTCCTGTAAAGAGATTGATGTTTATTGACGACTGGATGACAACTGCACGTATTTACCTACTCTATGCAGATTTAGCTGGACGATCAGTGGAAATAAATGCTCACCCTTTTAACATGTTGGTATAGAGAAAACATAGTCCAGACAGAATTAGTGTAGGCAGCCCCACCATTAGGATCAGTGTCTTTGTTAAGCTGGTTCCATCCTTCTTTTGCGTGTTGACACTAAAAGCGTATGAAATTGGCGAACCTGCTGCGAAAAGCTGTAACCAAAAAAAGAAATGTTACGTCTGAATATTATTTCAATTTAAATATGGTGTTAATCTTTACTTTAAACGTTTACCTCATAAATTGTTACAGGAATAGGCATATTTATATTTGCAATATCCAAATTGATTAGACCGAATATAGCGAAGAATTGACTAAATATGTATAGTAGAATTAATAGCATAAATGTGAACATCATGCTCTCCTGAAAAAAAGAAATAGTCATTAGAAAAAAGACATGACAGGTATTAAAGATTTTCATACTATTTACCTATGCCTAATACTGGACTTAAATAATTTGCCTTATTTATATTAGGACTCTACGAACTGTACGGCTGCTATGCGTCTACACTGAAGAAACATATTCATAGATCAATTACTTGCCATGGCGTACATACCTCTAATCCACACATGAACATCGCGCATACAACCATGACAACCGTCACTCCGAGCACATCAGGCCACGGCTCTCCCAGCGCTCTGGTCTCATAACCAAAGAGCCAGCGTCTCGTGCGACCACTCGTCACGTGGTCTGCAGTGGCACTGAGAATCCTTGCGCAAATAGCAACCGCGACTAGGTGGGAAAGGAATGCCATCCACATTGCCATAAAGTCAGCGAATGAACGCAAGTTGCGCTCACGTCGACCTCGGCTGGTCCTCGCCGGGGGAAGAATATCGGCCAGCTTCCTCAGATCTCGACATGTAATCGCTGTGGAATGTCACAATAATTAGGATAGGGAATTTCAGTGCCTGCCATGTCTACGCATTGTTTTGTTTCGCTGTCAGTTAACCGCTGCGTAGACATAACACGTCAAAATGGCTATTTCCGAAGTTATTCAGTTACACCGACAGAGGTGTTTAGAAATGAGCGATTTTAGAAATGACTTTTACCTACAAGCATTAGTGCTAATTGGTCCTATGGTAAGAGACTAGCGTAGCGCGGCCAGCAAATAGCGCGCGCTTATGCCTCGCCATGCAGGAGTATCTAGGCCCATATTGTGCGCCAATAGACTTACTTGGCTATATAGTCTGAAGTTTGTATGTATAAAACTTACTGGCAATCGTAATGAAGGTAGCCAGCAGCAACACAGCAAGCACGGCGCAGTAGCTGGAGTTGGCGGCCGCTAGTGGCGCCAGCAGTAGCGCGGCTAGCGCCCATCGTGCGCCGCATGCCTCGCCACCGCCCAGCGCGCCCAGCGTAAGCTTCATGCCGCTTTCTAACTCACTCGCCATTTGCGTTGTACTGTATCACTATGATTTGGGAAAATTACAAGGCTACAGAGTGACATCCGTAGTCATTATAATAACTACTAAGTTCTTCCATTAGTAGGCCTAAATTGATGATTTTATCTAGATAAAGGTTATTTTGTAGCATGCAGCATATTGTCTTGCAGTGGACGTCATCCGTTTAATATAATGATGATGGCAAAATGCCTGAAATTAAAAGTGAAAAGTAGCACGAACTGCCATGTCCTGTTTATATAATCAACACCTATATTTTAGGTTTTACATCAAAATGTTAACCAAAACAGGATCTATTTAAATTGAAAAAACGAAGTAGGTATATTGCTGGTGCTGTTAAAGTGGTGCATTGATGATATTTTTAATGCGACTTTACGTAACTTTTCACTAATTATGTAGAAAAATTTGGAACATGTAACTTATGGTGATTAATGTCCAGATAAAAGCAACACAAATAATCAGTATCTCCAAATATCACATATAATATAAATAATCGCATTAGGTAAGCTACGTTACTTACCATGATAATAACATCCAACGTTCATCGATTACACTTGTTTTCAAACATGTCCGCAATCCAGGTTACTCGTTTCACTAGCAAACTGTGAATCTCCTTACATTAATGGAAATTTTGGAAAAAATCGTCTATAAGTGGCGATTGCCGGTAAATAAGGTCGCTTATCCATGTTTCTGCGACAAACTGGAGCGGTGCAGAGTGATACTGGTGTCCCTTTTGTTCTGTTTTCAATCGATACTGAGCGGCCGCTGGGGTGACCACTCTTACGGAAGGAAGTGCATAATAAAGTAGGTACCTACTTAATTATGGCGAAATCAGGGTATCTAAGGTGGGTGATGTTTTTTTCTGTTAACGCTAGTAGATTCATAGTAGGCATTTACAAGGACATTACGCTCAACATATTGTCTTCTGTTTGAAACGTAATGAGTACGAATGAGGTACAGCGACCCTAATATGACCGCCTAAGTTCAATTTATCCCTCTTTCCGGCTCTAACTAGTGTCAAAAGTAAGCGACGCACTTAGAGATATTGACAGTGGGCGGTCATGCAAGAGGTATAACATCTAGTAAAATTTAGTTTGTGGTCCACTTTTATATCACTTGAACAGCGACTATTAATAACGTCGAAATATAAATTTAAACCAAAGCATACGGTTCTAATATTTTCGCAAAAAGTGAGGCAAGACTATAGCCGGTTTATTCCAGATACTCGCTTGTTTGCCTGAAGTTCTACACGTAAATCCGAATTTTTAACTATAAATAAACACGTTGAATTTTTGGACACCCTACAAAATGGCTATTCTAAGGTTTCACACTAAATGGTTTTATGTGACCCCGTGTCACCTTGTGTAAGCAGAATTTTTATTAAATACTTTAATCAAGGCGCTGTGTCATGTTAACGGTTGTAATAAAGTTAGTGGCGAGTACTGGGTATATAGTTGTTAAGGGTCTCGATGTTTCGTTTCTGTCTATTAAGAATTAATTCCGCTTTTACTAGGTACTAAACTATTTATATTTTTAGTTGCAAATTTTTGCCTTCGCACCGGTGGACATATTGACCATCAAGTTTAAATTAAACCACACTGCATCTCTTTATAGGATAAAATAAATTTGAACTGTCATACTATTACGGCCGATTGATGAAACTACCGTTAAGCACGAAAATAACAGGAGTGCGATTTTTGAATCTCACCGGGTGACTAAAGCTCACCAAAATGGCCGTTTTTCAAAGAGTCGGCCATTTTGGTGAGCTTTAGTCACCTGGTGAGATTCAAAAATTGCACCCCAGTTGCTTTTGAGTTTTGCGAAGTAGCATAGCAAGATTGTTTCAATTGGGTGATATGGACTTTCGCAAAGTAGCGTCATAATCTATGGATTATTTAACAGTTGCGTTATTGGATTCGCTGGTACCTTATATCTCATAAACGTAAACAATTTAGATAACTACCTAATTATTTCAGGATCAGAAAAAAATGTGTCAATTCTGTAGGTAACTTAATGTAAGTAGGTATGTTACGTTTTTTCGAGAGGGGTTAAAATTTGCCTCATTTTCCACTTTTGGAGGTTTATGTAGTTATTAATCATATAAGACATAGGGAAAATTAAAAAATAGAGACACGCACTTTGATGAACATCTCTAGCATATTTATAACAATGTTTGTACCGAATATCCGCTCCAATACCGTCATAATAATATAAAATCAAAATATTTTATTGTATTGTATACTACCGTACCGTTGTGTACCGGTCACTTTGGAAATCCATGGAGGAGCCCTATGTTCAGCAGTGAACTTCTTGTGGCTGAGATGATGATGATGATGATGATTGTATACTTCACTTTTATTAAGTAACGGGCTAAGAAGTGATAAGGTGCCTACTTGGACGCATGCTAGCTAATATATTATGCCGATTGCTTTTACAATATTAAAACTTGGCGTAAAAGCTTAGCACAAAAATCACCATTATATACGTATCAGTTTGTAACTTCTGATTGGACAAAGGGATCAAATTAGCCAACCTAACTCAACCACAAAAGCATCTGATATAGAATTTTGCTAGCTTATTTATTTTTAACTTCCACATAATTTAAAGAAGTACGAAGTAAGTAGTAAGAAGAAGTACCTACTTGGATCTGTAATATTTCTAAGCCATGTTTGGTGGAAAAAGGCATAGCTGTTTTTGAGACATTTAACTTTTGTTATGTCAGAGGTAAATTTAATGAAATTCGGTCCTTACTTAGTTTCGAGTAAGTACCACAGTAGGTACTTGATTAAACGTAGACAGTCTTAGGTAATCGAATTATCCTCTGACTCAATGCCGTTTCTTGCAGTTCACGGAAGAATTAAGTACTCCCGCGGGAGTGGAGTGACTAAATTGACTAATATCGAGTTTAAGACAAAATTAAATTGAGTAGGTAAGGTATATTATGCGTAATGTAGCGAGGTGCCAATTTTATAGTAGCCTGTTATTGTAACTCACTTTTAGGCAAATGCTTTGGCTTTCACAACTCCCTGTTTGGCACAATGTCACGGCAGTACTTATGCTGGGTCCATGTCATCTTGCCATCGCCATCTTGGTTTGCCTTGTCGGCGCTGGCCGTGCCACTACATAAGTGATTACGTGAGTCCACTTTGAACAATAAACTCAAAACACAAGACACTACAATTATTACACAACACAGATTGTCAAAACATCGACGAATTACAGAAAGAAACCACATGAACGAATCACGGGTCATCTTGTCAATGTTACTATGGTTCTCTATTAAGATCGTTATTCTGGAAAGGTCCTCATGACTTCATTTATGCGGCCCTAATACAATTTACTGACACAAGGGTACATTTTTAAGTTGTATTCGACTAGTTGCCAGGAAGGATGCACTGAGGTATAACTTAAGCGTTGTCAGTGATGTTAGGGCCGTCGCCATTACCTAGGTTTTGTTTTAACAAATTACTGCTTGTAAGTGTCCCGTCCAAAACGCTTATTTTTCACTATGGGAAATCTGTTTAGGCCTCTTAGAAACGACGTGTGCGATACCTACGGTATTCTACTCACAAACAAATGGCATAAAAGTTAAAGTGCCCAAAGCAGGTCAGCTAAAATATTAAGTTAATTTTTAAGCCTGTTTAAAATAGTTACGTTAGATTAGAGTTGCGTCAAAGGGACTACACGGAATAGAAGCTCCGCTTAAGTGGAGCTCCGTCGACCTTAATATCCCATTGTCGATGAAAACAAACCCTTGTTCCAACTTTTCCAAAAATATATTTTTAACCCAAGGCCGCTAGCACTTAATGATCTACTTTGTGAGACGGCTATTGTTCATTCTACCCCTGTTCATTGTTTCATTAACATTTTTTGACAATTAAATTGTGTATAATAAATAATTTCCAGATCTTTTACAATGAAAACGGACGATTCATAATGAAATGAGGGTTTCATCAGTAACATTGCCAAAATTAATTATCAAGCGGATGTTTTTGCTTTAATCATATTTAAATGTTTTGCTCTCTGCTCATTTTAGAAAATTACGATGTACAGTCAACAGCAGATGTAGCTGAACACCTAAAACAATCATAAAGGTCTACACAAACACTTGCTCTCTTGTCAATACAGTCCTGTTTAGATCTTTTTGAGCTCTTTGACTGTCTAAGTATAATGTCTATCTATTGGTGTTGACAACCGGATAGCCTAGTGGTTAGCGACCGTGACTACAAAGCTAGAGGTTCTGGGTTCGATTGCCGGGAGGGGCAAATGTTTGTAGACGAATACGAATATTTATACGCAAGTCTTGGATGTTACATGTATTTAAGCATATATGTATCTAGTATATAAGTATGTTTATCCGTTGTCTAGTAACCATAACACAAGCAGCTTTAGTCTCTTAATTTGAGACTAGGTCAAATGGTGTTATTTGTTCCAAAAATATTTGTTTATCTGTTTCTGACTTTACCTATCTTAAGATACGTCAAGAGAACGAGTTTCTCTAGTGTATGAGATAGCGACATTGCAAACTATATAGTTGGCATTCCTAAATAAAGGACAATTAGCTTGTCTGTTCTCTACAAACCGACGAATCTTTTTGACATTCATTAACACAAGTTGGTAGAGAAGCGTATAATATAGCGTTAGAAAAACGCAGTGAACTATTTACTTAGGTACTTAATATTATTTATGTTCTATGGTCCAACGAATAATTAAAAAGAAAGGATTATAAGTACTTACAAATTATAGTTTAAAAAACAGAAATTGATCACATTGCTTTGATTAAAAATATAATAATATAGCATTTTAAATATAATTATACTTACGTTATTGTCCTCCTAAATAAAGAAAGATTGTACTAAAAGATTGCTTCTATTCATTGGACATCTGTCCCATGTGCGGTGTAAGCTGTTTGCCTCGACTACTACAAAAGGCGCGTTATCTACTCAAGAACCTTTGTTCATGAACGATTCTAAAAGATGGCTTGGATGTTCATTATGAAAATGCTTATAATATTATTTAGTTGCGTTTCAAGTTTATTTACTTTAAAAATAAATAAATGCAAATAAAAATTACGTGTATTTATGGACCTTTTCCTGGACAAATATTTAATTTCACTGTCAAAAACGTGTTTATGAGTAGTTAGGTAATTTCGTCTCGTCATATCCAGATGAATACACAAAAGAATAAATTTATTTCAGGCTGTATAGGCTCATAGATAAATACCTTTAAGACTAACATAAATATCTAATATCTTCGTTCCTTTTCACAATATGTGAAGACTCGGGTTTTAGTTTCAACGCGAGTACACCTATTTAATCAGCTTCACGGAAAGCGCCTTACGATATTTGCTCACCAAAAAGCTCATGGTACATTTCAAAGTAAGTTCAACTCATAAATTCAAAAATGCGTGGGGCGAGTCTGGGTTAGAATCTAATTTTGGATTCTCTGCTAGAAATGCGAGACGTCAGCGATTAGGCTACCATGACTTTTTAAGGTAATGTGGTATTCATGGCTCTATCACTAAACGTTTTAGTGTTCCGGAGTTTGAAAGTACAGTCAGCATATCGTTCAGTAAGTATATCGGAGTGGGCAAGGTGGTCGAAAATATCTGAACTCGACTCTAGTGTCAAATACGTTCGGGTGTGTTTAGGTTTTTTGACCATCTTACCAGTCCCAAAATGTTTAATGCTGACTGTACCTTCGCCGTAATAAAATGAGTGCGTAGTCTCAGTATTTCATTTGTTTACTAAGTATCTCCACCCGTTCCTGGTACGTACGGTCACTGTATCAGATCAGAAACTTGGAAAATACGTTAAGTCGATAGCGTTACAAGGAAGAGTGAGAGCCATGCGATTGTTTTGAAAACAGTAACAGTTGACCTATCAATTTAGGTCGTGAGTTCATTTGATTTGTACCAAAATAGGCGTGTGTGAGAAATAAAAGAAAGGAAGTGGTATACGGAACATAGAGTGGAGTTACAATCAAGGCACAGTTAGGTATCACGATTTTGGCGGTTGGTGGTGGTGGTGGCTGTTTGTGCAAATGCTAGGACTCCGCTAAAAAAGATTCCTAGTCTAGAGAAAGGTCGGACTTACGCGAAACTCTCGTACGGGGGACGAAAACAGGACTGTAGTGGAGTTACTATTCAGCTTTTTCTTCACTTGACCCTTTTGTTCCCGAAATGCAGTTTTTCTTTGAACTATGTCCGCATACCTTCCGCATACTTACAGAGCTCCAAGAAAAAAATGTTTTGTACCAAAAAATAGGGATAGAAATCAAAAGAGGATAAGCACACAAGAGGCAAAACTTAACATAAACATCATTTTAACTTTGTGTATGACCTACATGTATAGGTCCTACCTAAGTAATAATGAGGCATCTATGTTTAATTAATACATTAGTAAACCAAATTCTCCCAAAAAAACGTACAAAGCACAATATTTTGATTAACATTTAACCGTACCTAATTATTTACTAATCATTAAGTAGGTATTTACTGTTGCCCGGCTGTGGGAATTCCGTGCATGTTTTCATTGCAATACTCGTAAACAGTTTTGTACTAAGTTAATATCTACAAAAAATAATTGTAATGACAATAATTAAAGTCTAATAGAAGGGTGTGTGTAAAACTTTCGCAATTTTCACTTTATAAATTTAAAGACGATTTTTAGTCGTTGGACAATATACGAGTATCTCATTGGACTAGTCATATTTACAACATTTTTATTTTTTATTTTAGAAGCTGTTGTTTTTTTCGATTTACGGGACAAGATAACACAAATACCGCATGGAAAAAAGTTTGCAAAAAATTCATATAAAAAACACTTCCAACTTAAAAAAATGGTGGTGTTATGATACATGTCATAAAATTATTCCCACCGCTTTATTAGTTTTGTTTGGAGTAACTCCACGAATCAATATCGGGCACTTACTACGTATAGCAATTTCACTATTTATACAAAAGGAATTTTATGAAAAATCATCCGTGTATCCTTGTATCTCCATGCAATAGGATTTTTTCCTAATAAACGCATTTAAAAAAGGGCCCAATCTTATTAGGGGGAAAAAACTATTTTTTTAACGAACTGAATCATGATTAAATGACTCTTAAAAAAAACTATAGGATTAAATGTGCAATTTTTTATACAAGCCGATGTTAACTGCCTCAAGTAGCATTTATAAACAGCATAGCGGCGCTCCGTACGAATGCCTGTTGCATTGCATTCCCTGGAAGAATAAACGTGGGTGGCGCTCCCTTATAAACGCAGGGATGGCAGGCTAGCTCGACATAGTTGGTTGCGACATAGCGCTCAAACGACGTGCGACATGAAGTGTCAGTACTTGTGCTTGCTGCTAGTAGTCCTTGTTAGCCAATTGTGCGTCGCTGAAGCCTACCCCTTCCGCAACTTCCGGCCCGGGAATATTGACTACGTAAGTGCCTTCTTCTTTTTTATGAATACATTAAAATATCGTAAAGTGTCGATATATTAAATTTGATTTTTAGGTAGACTTAACATCAGGGATGTTATGGATATGAATATATGAATAATATTATACCGGTTTCAGATATGGTTACGGATATAAAATGATTTCGGATAGTTTCGGTTACAAATATTAGATTATTAAGGAATTGTACCTAAAAGAAAAATACAAATGGGTAAAAATGATTTGACTTTATTTGGTTGTTATCTAAGTAGTTGTAAACGTAATCGAAGATGGATGATTGAAATAATTAAAATGCGCGTGACTAACTAGCGTGTCGGCTAACATGATGTGTCTCATTTAGACTCCGCCCCGATTTCGAAACTATTCGAAACTTTTATATCGGATTCGGTTACGGATTCGGATAGATTTTTATTTCGGATATCCGATAGTTTTTGTTATGGTTACGGAGCTTCATAACATTCCTGCTTAGAATCAACTTTATCTAATAAGCTTTAGGCGTGCGAATTCACTATGTCAATGTTTGTTTACCATACTTTTTAGGGTTCCGTATCCAAAGGGTGCAAAGGGAACCTTACCTATTTATCACTAAGCCTACGCTGTCCACCAGTCTGTCTGTCCATCTGTCCGTCCCCCCTTTAAAGGGTTATATCTATTTAAAACATTAACGGCGCCATTCCTTACTCGTACCTATTCGCATTTCGGTAATAGGGTAAAGGCACCAGTGGTCAGCCTCATAACGACTTTTTGAAGTTTGAACGGTCGGCATTTCTACAGGATTAGTCGGATAAATAAACGCATTACGTGGTTAAATTAATTGCTTATTAAAGATTCAAAACCAAACATAGAAAAAAGTAACAATCTTCTTTATTATATCTATAATTAAGTAAAAACAAAAAATGGCACTTTTTTCCAGTAGTCAGCCTCCGAAATCCAGTATGCAGCCTTGGTGTACCCAGTACTCGGCCTTTACAAACTATTAAACATAATGAGATCAAAATCACATAATATGTGTAAATATATTATTTTTATAATATCAAAATCAACGATATTATCTATATTATTCCTAATATTTATTGTCCCTTTTGTCTATTTTCACCCGACTGCGCGACGCAAAGGAGGATAATGTGTTTATCACCTATGTATGTATGTTTGTTCCTTTGTAGCGATCTAGAGACCAAATGCGTGGGCCGATTTTGATGATTCTTATATCAATCGATTTGTCTTAATCTTGCGAGTGTCACTAAAGACATGACAATAATCAAAATTCAATATGACGACCATCAGATGCCCTATTGTGAAAAAGAAAAAAATTTAAGTCGACGAACTATGTTGAGTTGGGTATCATTGGATACGTATTCGAAAATTATTATTAGGCTTTTCATATAATTTTTCATTTTGAATGACCGTTGAGGATCTATAACGATTTAAAGTTGATTAGCAACCATTCTGACGCAATCCGAACTAAAAAGTGTAAAAAAAAGTAAATAAAAAAAATAAAAAAACCCAACTGCGTTAAAAGTAAATCAAGACTGAAAAGACTAAAACAACACCAGTAGCCTGAAGTTCTGTTAAGTAATGTTGAATACGTACACCATTGCAATCAACAGTCGGGACCCATTACTGGGACCATTTGAGCCGGTCTACATTTTTAATGGGTCCCAACTATAGAAGTTCATGAAACTCAATAGTTTCATGAACTTCTACAGTTGGGACCCATTAACTCCCTCCAGTCTTTAGAGGATATGGCCCCAATTCAACTTCGTATGACTTCCAGGGCAGAAGTGAGTTTTTCTGGAGGGTATATGTGTATCTGTCTCGGCATTTTACTACAAATAAGAAAAAAATTATGTAGGTAGCTCAATTATTTGAATATACAAGATACATACATTTTACTCACATATGTCTGCGTAACAGACTTAAGAAGACCATCATTCAAACAATACCTATGTACAGTAAACGTCAAAAATATTTATACATTTTTGAACCTCATTTCAATGAGATAGAGTTCAAAACGATCTACCACGCAAGGATAATGGCTGAGTACTGGATCCGCTAAACCCAATGGTCAGCCGCGTATAACCGTTATTTCAAATGCGGCTGACTACTGGGTTTTACTTTAAATAGACTAGAACATGCTTAACTAAATTTGAAAATTTAAATCTAACGGTCGTAATGGTTGTATCGTCTCGAAAATAAAAATAAAAATGAATAATGGTCAGCCGCGGGAGGCTGGACACTGGATTTTTTGTAAAAAAGTGGTATCCAGTAGTCAGCCCCCTCAATTTATAGGTTAAATGTTGATATTTTTATTAACATATAATGTTAGTTAATAGATAAACTAATAAATAAACCAATCATGTACAAAAAGTATTAACTCTAAACATTAAAACATGGTTTTTCATACCTGTTAAGAGAACACCACGTGCAACAAAAAATATGGCGGACATGACAATATTGCTCTCGCCGACAAAGAGCACCTATATGAACAAGTATACCTCTTCCCCCCGATCCCTCACCGCAACTGTCGCATGATGTATTGACTAATAAGGAATCAGAGCTACAATTGAAATACTCGCGATTTCTTAAAACGAATATACCAGATATTTATGACTAATAAACGTCTCAAAAGGCTGACCACTGGTCCCTGGCTGGCCACTGGTGCCTTTACCCTAGTTCTTCCCCGTCATTTATTGAAAAACGATATTGTATGAGTCGTAATGATTGACCCTGAGTACGAAGCTAGAGGTTCGACTCTTGAAGGGAGCAAAATAAATAATTAAGTAGTTTAGTAATTATGACAAAACATTTGTTACTTTAAAGTATATTTTTTATGGATAAGGGGGAAAGTATTTAGTGAAATAGTATTTTGATTAATTTAAACATGATCGTGAGTTGTTAGTTAGTTTAACTGGAAATCATAACAATGAGCCCTCAAACTAGATCACTACCTCAATCATACTAACCTAATCTAATCTACCTATTTACCTAGCCTGCGGCCTTATCGCTAGAAAGCGATCTCATCCAGACAACCTTTGGATATAGACAGAAATTAAGATGACAGAATGGTAGGTGGTGATATAATTATACAGATGACGTAATTTATCACAGATGGAGGCTATTCGTCGAATGCAGCAGATACCGCAATGGCATTGCATGCGGTACCGCCGCTTTCAACTGCACGGGCCCTGCAGCCGCTGGTGGCTGATGCGGCGGACCTGATTACTTGGCCAGCCAGCTTTCGGAAACAGCTAAACGTCGACGGCCATAGGAGGTTCTGGAACAACTTGTAGCCCACTGAGTTTTGTTAGTAGAGTAGATTAGGATCTGAGCCTAACTCTTGGGACGTCCCGAATGATGGTGCGGAACTGGGGACCTAGACACTATAGTGGACACTAATAGGAATGAATAACATTTTGTAATCCATGACATTCTTTTGTTTCTACTTGCGTAGACACGAATAGAATGTCACATTTTGCAGGTACCCTTGTGACGTGTTCCGAATCATAAGGTTTGGGACTTCTTAAAGATCTTAGACTGTGGTAGGTGTACTCTACGATTTCCGTACTTCTGCACAAAATGTACAACTAATGCATTTTATTAGACTGACGTTTTTGACTATGTACCTAATGTTAGAAATAGATTATTAATAATTTTGAAAATTATCTTAAACTTTTGTATAGAGAATATAGTTGAGGAATTAACAAAAGACCCCTGGGCCAAAGGACTTTCACAGGGGCCTTCCGCTCGTTCTTCATCTGCATGTAACTACGTATGTAATTTATATTATAATAATTAGTACTACTTACTTTCGTTTTGTTAAAATATGTATTTTCAATATGAGTTTAAGAGATTTATAATATCCAGAGTAATTAGGTAATCTTTTTTAAGGTTCGAAAATTAAACCAAATTACGAAGCTGAAAGTATTTTTATTAGAAATTAAATGTATTATATATTGACTTATTAGGTAGTTTCCTAAATACACGATGGTGATCCTTAATTAGTTTAACAAAGATAGAATTAGTACTTTCTTACGTGTCGTAAATCACAACCAACACGTATCTATGCTAATGCAAAAAAGTCAAATATAACCACTTAACAACAAGATTTATATATAAATAAGTATGTAACACCAGTGGCTCGTTTCACTAAGCTACAAGTTACAATTTTACAAGTCTAAACCGGCAACATTGGTCAATAACGACCAATGGCAATGGGCATAATGACCAGTGTTGCCGATTTAGACTTGTAAAATTGTAACGTGTAGCTTCGTGAAACGGGCCACAGATCCTTAAAAATATAATCATAAATTATACTTTAAGAAAAAAAAACGCTGGCATGGCACATAATTATGTTGAGTGCAAATGGACTTCTAAATATAAATTGTTCTGTATTACATTAGGTACTGACTCTAATATGTGCAAGTACATTAAAACAAATATTTTCCTAAAACATTTTTAACCGCAAAAGGCGAAGCGTGATTCATCCCTTCGAGTTACCACGACAATAAAGCTTATTTACTTCGATTTAGTTGATTTAGCACAGTCTGCAAGCGTAATTATAATTCGCACGCTTAGTATTAAAGTGACCCATTTCTGAATAATACACGTTCCAAAATATCACCTTAATTAATAGACATAGGGTTTAATTTTGGGAAATATCAAATTCAGAATTGAGTCACTTTAATACTAAGCGTGCGAATTAATCTGCCTCAGTTGACAACTCATGACTTCCGGGAAAAACTGGGCCAGCCCAGAGAATACTGGTGAGAACTGTTGCCTTAAATCACCGGTTCGGCTTTAATTTATCCTTTCCTGCGTCTCTGTCAAACTAGTGTCATAAGAAAGGGACGCACTAGAGATAAACTCAGATAAACTAAACTTGGCCGGTCATGTTAGAGCCACTGCACTCTTGTATTAAACGGTCACGACAGCCCACGGCCAATATGCATCACAGATCTCTGTCGCGCCAGGATTGTGATTCAGAAAGGATTTTTAATTTTTATTGTCCCTTTTTATTTCCTCAATTTATAATGCCAATTCATGTAGGATGCATGTCGATCTAAAGCAATAGAAATGAATGTATTGACCCAAAATAAATATATAGAAAGTGGACCTTTAAACCTGAAGTGACGAGAAAAGTTTTTTTTAATAAAAAACATTTATGAACATTTAACATTCGTCCAAGTACGGATTACGGATATCGCGTGATACACATTTACCGTGTAACTGTAGCGAACGCCTAAGTCTGAATAAATATCATCGATCTCTCTCATATTAGACTAGACTAAACGAGACGAGTAGTGTGTTCTTCCTCTTCAAAACAGTCCGGCGATATGTCAGTATGTCACGTCATGGTAAGTACAGGGCTGTCCGCTGATTAGTCTGAATTGGGTAAATGGATAATAGTATTACTTATCTACTTCGTAACTGTTAAGTAATTGTGCGTACTGTGTGCGACTCATTCTAGAATAAGTACTCTAAAAGTGCGTCAAGTAGGTTAAACACTCACAATGAAAAATATTTATATAATTATATGTAGATAGGTAAGGTATGTCGAACTTTTTAAACCGTTTAGTCCCACTCAACTTGTTGTGGAAGTCCACTATTACCGTATCGATTTTGATTACGATTTCGAAGTATCTCACCTCGAGCGCTGACATCTTTGTCTTCTTGAGTCAACGCGTTGCTAGTTCTCTGTGCACGGCGTACAAGCGAGATGTTAATGGCGAAACGTATGGTGAAGTAGATAATCAGTTCTACGAAGCTCAGAAGGCTGGCTCCGACGAAGAGTCCGGTCGTTCCACCGACGGACACTGACAAAATTGTGACGGTTTCGAAATCGTGAATAGGGTGTTTCAATCCTTTATGCCACAAACAGTATATGCGCTACCATGTGACATAATTGTAATGTTTTTAATACAAAAATGTGACAAATATGTCAAATAGTAGCAATTGTATTTTTCGTGGCTTTTGTACCTTTGGTTTAATAAACGCCCTCGTTCCCCGTGGGAACCCCGGTGACCTAAGGTAAGTTTAGTACGAAATATTACTTCAATTCAAAAATCAACAATTACTAATCAATCTGTACTTATAACTACGAGTAATTTGGATATAATGAGGCGGAGAAAAACATTACATTTAAAATTTATTTAGCATTAGTCTTCAACGGACTTGTTAAAAAATAGAACCATCTAAAAGACATCTTATACATCTACATATATCGGTGGGAGTTTGTAGTAAACTGGTTTTAGGGTTCTATATATTGTATAAAGCCATTCTGGAACTCTTATGATTTCATTCCGTCCGTCTGCCTGTGAATCTGTTTGGTATTTTACAAGCGATTGTCTGGAGATCTTTGCAGTGGTGGTACCTACTTATAAGACCGTGAAAAGTATAAACAATAAAATTAGGTAACAGATATGTTGTTCTCAGGTCACCTTGTAGGATTTCACCTTGACACCGCATGCTTGGGATAAGCTATGTTGTTATGAATAAGAATCAAACATTTTTGGCAGGAAAGATGAATGTTTTTTCTTCTTTAGAAAAAAAATCCGTAAGTATTTAATATGCCACATCCCATCAACAGAAACTTTATTAAAAGTTACATTTATTAAAAACTATTAAAGTAATGAATTACATAAAAAAACAGTTGCTTTACTTCTATAATTATGATAATGACTAATAAATAATCCCTTTTTACATCCACGCCATCGATTGCAGGAGAGTCATGTCGTGTCCGCAATCCCTTGCGTGTGCCACATGTGGTAGGTACGTGTGTTATTGGTGCATCATCCCATAAGTAACTTCATGAGTGCACCACTTTGGGGTCATGAGTGTATGAGTTAGTTAAATCTTACCGACTAGGTCAAGGCGACTCCTTATTACGTTTCGCTTGAACCTCTCCGTAGGCAAGTAGGCTAAGAACATTTCTACGTAGGCCTTAGTTTTCCCCTCCTTTGAACGGATTCTGAAAAAGAGCCGAAAATTTTTCTGTAAAAGTTTTTTTAATGTAATCAGAATGTTCGTTATAACGTCACATTTTTTTAACGGTCTTAAAATCATAAGGTTATGATTGATTACTTACAAAGTGATTCTAGTTGAGCTGCCCAACAGTCATTTTAAAACTCTGATATCTTAATTAATTAAATATAGACAGCAGAAACATACGTTTTTCTAAGTTCTCTTGCATTAACACAATGTAATGTGTAAAGTGCCCACGTTAAAGACACCTATCCTTATTTAAGTTCTAGCGTAATGACTAAATGATTCACATTAGTTCCTAACATTAGAGTTCGTATAATTACTACCTATGTAGCAGAGTCTGGCACAAAGCACACTATTATTATAAGCTTACGGCTGTTTCCCTTTGGAGTAGGCAGAGACCATAGAACGCCATTTGCTCCGGTCCTGGCATACTTCCCTTGCTTCCTCCACACACATTCCTCTCTTCATACATGCTCGGCGGTTACGGGTACTTCTAATCTTACCAACACACTCGGTACTTAAAAAGTATTTGTCTATCAATCTTTTAGATATTGTTTTTAGGCCAATCGACTATTTTATTCCACATTAGCTTTAGATGTCTTTGGCGTTACCACAAAATAAGTTTTAGTAACAAAAGATAATAAGGATAAACGTTCAACGTAAATAAAATTATAGAAGTATCATGTACACTAATAAAAACTTCAATTGTTTTTAGAATATTGTTTAGAGATTAATGTGAGTTTAAAAAGTAGATTGTCCCATTTACTAGAATTCTAATATCTTTCTGTTCAGCCGTGTTCCTCTCTTTGCCTCTGTCACAATGTTCGCACACCCAAATTAATTGTGTTTACATACAGTGTTTGACAACAATCAGTGTTTAAATATGAAATGCCTCGACCTTTTGAACTCGCATCATCACATTCGCGTTACTCATAGTCATTGATTGTATCTGTCGATAGCCGTCAGAAATATTTTCTGTAACTAAATAAGAAATCGATATGGCAATGACTTGTCCGATTACAAAATAATGCTTAGTTTCCAGAGGTTTAAGGTGGATGCTTATAAGGTATCAATTACAACAGCTTTTTCATTCTTGCATTATTTGAAAAAAAAAAGAAAATAAATCACGCACAAGTACATCCCTTTTTATGATTAACAAAATACATAATTTTGTAAGGCTTTGAACAGATTGTCGTTATCTTATGATATTCATTTCATCAGTGGCCATCACACGAAAGCTTGATGCTTGATGAATGAATATCATAAGATAGGTAACGAAAATCTGTTCAAAGCCCTACAAAATTATGTATTTTGTAAATTATCTCTTAGATGGCGGTCCTAACATGAGTGGCCAAGTTTAGTTTATTTCAGTTTATCTCAGTGTACTACGTCCCTTTCTTATGACACCAGTTTGATAGAGTTGTAATGAGAGCTAAATTAAACCTAGGCCAGTCATGATTGAGCCACAGGTGTATATGTATACATGTAGATGTGTATATATGCACTCACGACATATCAACATCTTTGACGATAGTAATCTCAGTCTCGTCGCAGGAGGGTAGGCAGTCGCACGATAGTCCCGGGCGGTTGGCCCAAGGTGGCTTCAGAGTGGTCAAATGGCTGGCGTGCGCGTGAATGCACGCGAGTCCTGAGACATTGCACCGATCGGATTCCGCTAAGATAGTAAAATTATAAGTATTTAATACTGGCTAATAACTATTTAATGTCTACTCAACAGTAAAAAATCAAACGAAGCTATTAATTCGAAGAGCTGGCACCATGCTGGGACAGACGATTAGTATTACGCGATTATCAATTATCAGACGCGTTTTGGTCGGCATGCCGTCCGTCTGTTCTGGGGCTGTTTAAACCCCTTTCCATGCATATAAATAATGGGGGTTACGATAACTTCACTAGCTTAAAAAATATATTAAGACTGATCAAAAATATGTCTTTTATGTTCCAAGTAGAGTGAATGATTCGTGCTGTCTCATATTCTCTTCAAAAACCCTAGAGTTTTGTTTACTTATTTTGATAAAAACATTTTAACAAATTGTGGGTCGTGGCGCCTCCCAGCGATTTCAATTTCTTGGTGAGAGAGTGCGAGTAGTTATGATATGACGAATCCTTTCCCAAAACAGGCAAAATAATTTGAAACTTAAGCAGTGAATAATTTAGGACTCAAAAATATTGGTTTAGAAAATGGTTAAATATAAGTACTCGTATACTTAGAAATCGCACCCCTATACGTGTTTATTAATATGGTGTATTGTGGAAAGCTATCTACACTTCATAATTCCGGAAAATATACAGGAAGTAATTGTCTTTTTTGTTCATCCAATCCGTTTGCAAGGAAATGTAACATTGGAAGAAAAATACATACGTGTGCCCAACATAAAGTGGTCATTGCACTTGCAAATCTCCTGCTGCGCTCTCTTGCGGCAGAGAACGGTGCAGGCGCTGTAGGAGTAGTGGGGGTAGAGTCCGTCTTCATTTTCGGAGTGGAACCTGCAGGCCCTCTGCTTCGGCGTCGTCTCTACTATGAGGGGATCATTTTCGATGTCTCTCACTGCCACCTGGCGACTATTGACCGTTGCAAATATTTAAACAATGGATTGATTTACCTACAAGTAGGTAAGTTTAGACAGATTTCCCATAAAAAATGTGTCTAGAAGTAGCTGATGGTAGGTAAAACTACATATAGTTTGAACTTGTACGTAAAAGCCTATATTCGTTGTTTTAACATTGGAAAGTATTAGTAATTAGAGTAATGAATTATAAAAAAATAGCAAGCTTATAAGCTTGCAATTTTTCTTTACTTATAAGTAAAGAAAAATTGTGTGTATTTTAACATTCTTATAAAACATTATCGGTTCTTCCTAGAGCTCAAAACTTTTCATCATAGTTAATTTTGTCTCTCTTACCCAACTAACCTTAATTAGCTTTCAGAATTTCTTTTAAATAAGAGTAAAACCAGGAAGTGTACAGTTAGCATCAAATAGATAGGAATGTCAAAATATATCTATTTAGGTGATTATACAGCAACTAAGTCAGCTAATATACCGACCTAAGCTTGTGTCCAAGCTGGAGGTTCATGGTAGACGATTGTAAACTGGTAATGCTTGGAACTTCGTCTCGCCCCAACGTGTACATCTGGCATAAAATGAATTAATAAAAAAAAAGATTTAATTCTATTAAGAAATATTAATACAATTTAAAACGAATATCGAGATAGAGCAATGTGTGAGGAAGAAGCGAGGGAAGTATGCCAGGACCGGGGCATGGCGTTCTGTCTCGTTCTGTGGTCTCTGCCTTCCCCGAAGGGAAACAGGCGTAAGTTTATAACTAATAACTATTTAATTACGATTATTATTTAAATCTTACCGTAGAGTGCAACAATACTTCAAATTTAATCTTCGAGCTTCTATTTCGCATATTGCTTACCATAGGCAACAGTTTGGGTTTCCTTAAAACGAGCGGAATTCAATTTAATAATTTGTCTTTAAAAGCAATTAAGTAAACTGTAGAACTAGTGACCCAAACTATACAAACAAAAAGAACAAAATAATTATTTAATTACATATAATACTAACATGATGTAATAACACAATCAAACTACATAAAAACTAAATATAAACTAAACATTAATACTAAAATTACAACTAAAATATATAAAAAAGGCTCCCTTGGCATGGTACCGAAAATACTGGCAGCATTATCTCTCTGTATAGCTAAGCTTATACGCTGTGCGAGGTAGCTGCCAGCTCTTCGGTCGCCTGTGACGTCGACCTGCCTCTTCGAAATCTCTTTGAAGAGGCCTAGTGCAAATTAGATATTATTTCAATTTTTGTAACCAAAATTTCTTTCTATTTTTTTTTAATTTTACATGTTTAACATTTTTTCTTTGTGTTGTCATTTCATTGCATTTTAATGACATATTATTTATTTAATTTAAGGTTTGCTGAAAGAGCCTATAAGGATAAGTTCGCTTTTGAACCTACCATGTGTATTACCATCAGTATATGTGACAGAATATGTATAATAGTACCAAAATAATATTAATAATACATACATACTGTCCCGAGCCATCTAAGCGGCACGAATATGACTAAAACAACTATAACTTATCCCTCAATGCCGCTTCATCTAACAAGTGATATAAGAAAGGGATGCAAGGTGGCCTCTATATTCCGCAGGGTGCGTAATTCCGGGAATTGCGCTCCGTACTCCTCTCAGTGCAGTGTATTTTCTTTCTTACAACACTCACTGGTTAGAGTCGCTCTGTGAGATAAGTTACCGTTTTGTCAGTCATATTAACATGTTAGCGCCTCTGACAAAGTATAAATCAATAGAAATGGCTACTTAATGTAGAGCAATGAAAAAAACAACCAATTTTTTCTGAAATAATAATTTATTACCTTATAAATAATTTTGACAGTAAGTTTAACAAACGACGGATAATGCACAAAAATTGCTGTTTTCATTGCTCTACATTGGCCATTATATTAATTTCTACATTAGTTATATGTATTATCGTCATTCATCCGGCAGAACTAAATATAAATTGAAAGATTCAATATACTCAATGATTTAGCATTCGTACTTAGTTTGAATGGAGTTAATGATGAAGCAGGTCCCCATATCAGTGTCAATTGGCTGGAAATATTCACAGCAGTCAAAGGGTTCTTCATTATAGAAACAATTAGTCAAGATCTGTCGACACCCGCTACGGATCAGGCTCGCATAGTAACTGTAGTTGGTCATGAGGCACATGGGGTCGGGTTTATCAATGGCACAGACTTCTGTGAGACTGTAGGATATCCCACGGAAGTAGGCGATGTCTTTTAAAGCATCTTCGAGGTCTAAAAGGTGATCTGGTGGCCAAATGCTGCAAAAACAAAGAAGAAGTGCGACGTTGGGAGTTTTTGCAACAAATGATGAGCTATAAATGCAAAATAGGATGAGTACCTATATGTATACATTTAGCCTTTTGGTGTTGGAATGTTACTAGCTGATGAGTTAAAGGGAACTTTCAATGTAAGTAATTAATTATCAGAAAGTCACGAGCACATTTCCTTCTTCATTGAGAAATCTTTGCAATTTTCCCATTTCTAACTGATTAGCCGACGGAAATTTAGGAGAGTTTACCCCCTTTATTTTTAAAATTTTCCATAACTTGCTCTTCCCTAAATATGCCAACCTACAGACGTTAGCGAGTCAAAACAGCAATAAGATTGCGTGGGCAATTTTGGCACTCAGCGTGAAATCGTGATTCGTCTTACATCCAATAAATTAATGCCATAATTTTAAAGAGATATCTGACAGGTCTTTCTGACATGTATTGAATTTGACTTTATCTCTACAGACGTAAAAAAATGTCAAGCAGACCTTCTCTACCTACGTGAGAAGGATGGCCTACGTATACTACTGAGACGAAAATAATTTGTATCTTTTAATGGAGCTTCTAGGATCTAAACCATCACGAAGTGTTCGTTATCTTAAAGCAGGTATTTATAAGCACTTACGTATCACAGACATCGTACAGTTTTTCATCATTAGCAGTCTCACAAACGGCTACGGAGGGTAGTTTGGTATTCCAGTTCGTGTAAGTGGTCTCCACACCGAAGCTGATGGGGCTTTCGAGGAAGTCTTCCCACGCAGCTATTATAAGAATGGCAGATCCATACCATGATAGGACAACGAGAACCAACCAAAACAGTCTGGAACGGTTAGAAAATACTCATCTAGTTTCTTGTTGGATTTTTATAGCGTAGCTTTATTTACATAACTCCCGCCGAAAAAGTGCGTTAGTTTTTCTTTTTTTTTCACTTTATTCTATTGCTAAAATTTTACCATCTAACTAAGCATACACCAACTAGAGATTAGCATAAAATTACTTCAAAAGTTGCCCGCGAACGAAAAACACTAATATCCACATCATTTATCTATGCAAAAAGTTACACGCTGTATGATTATTTTTTTACATTTTTAATAATCATGAGTTTAGCATAAGCTCGAGTACCTACTGATAGACTGTACTTACCTCTCTAACCAATGTTTTGTGTCGTCAGCAATAAAGTGCACTCCAGCAAACGTACAATTTGAGCAATAGTCTTTTATAAGTGCCTTACAAGTGGTTGGAGGCATTTTTGTTGAAGAAAGTGACTTATCTTGCCTTTACCATTTCATAGCTCAAGGCCCACTGGAGGACGGGTGTTTTAGTAAAAAATTAAATGTTCTGTATGTTATTGTTTGATATTTAATTATAATTGCTGACTTCTATGTACAGTAGTGGCGTGATGCATTCTAATATAATGTTGCACAATTTACTATTATGCATGAGCACACCAATATTCAAGGTCCGCGACCAATGTCAAACAGAAATGATAACGTGCATATTTTACATGTTGTTTTAACAATCAAGGTTGCTATAATTGACTTAACACAATTAGCTACTTAACGTTTAAAAATATGTGCATGTACCTATGGGTGAGCCAGGGCGTCACTGACATTAAAATGGGTAATTAATATTACAAAATACCAAATGATACATATTCTTGTACTTAAATTTTATTTCTGAATATACATAAAATCGTCCCTAAGCATGTAGGTGATATCAGAGCACTGTGCCCCGTTTTAATGGATGAACGCATCCAAATCTCTGCGTTTAAAATCAATGGGAAACATACAACCTAATTATCATTACTGTACATTTATTTAAAATCTTAGGCTAGGCTTTTACAATATTTTTATAAAAAGTAATAAAACAATATCAATGCAAAATATAGAAACATTATAAAAACCAAACCTAGAGTGCCGCCGGCAGCGGGGCAGGGCTCAAGCTACCGGTGGTAATTATGATTATTATTATGTCTACGTCGAAGAACGACTTGATTAACAAAGTCTGTTTTATACAATTCTGAACCCTGCACTGATGCCCTAGAATAAAATTATACATGGCTTTTATCGCGGACGTAGATAAGGCATCTATTCATGGAGCTGACTCCTGGGCTCTTCTTGTCTCCCATACATTTAGCTAGCCCCCCCATAGACTAGCTTCCCCCCTTTATAGGATTTGGCCTGCGAATGCTGGTTACGCCAATGCATGCCCTTTAGCAGAACCTCACTAGTTACAAAAGGAATACCTGTATAATTGCTACACAACCCGACCTGCTAGGAGCTTTGACGTCTGAGCTAGCTATAAAGCTAAAGCTATCTCGCGTGCAAACAACACCCTTATTAACAATGCTTATAAAATGACGGTGTAACAGACACGCGACTAGCAGCTACTTGCTTATAGTTACAAGTGTTGTAAAAGGTCTGGGTTAGGGAAGAATGGTGGGTCATGGAAGTGGGGTGGTGGACGATGGACGTGCTGGTGTTGATATAGTTGGGGTTGATGGAGGAAAGTCTGGTGGGGGGAAGTTTGGTGGAACTGCTGCTGTGGCTGGAACCGTTGCCGAGGCACCAGGCCGGAATGGGTCAGCAGGTTGTATATCTGCCTGCGAGGCACTTTGTCAGAATCTCTCTCGTATACCTGTAAACAGTTATATTCAGAAGTTCAAGTACATGATTTTACTTACACTTAAGTAGTTTTATATTCGAAAATCTGGGTAGGTGTACAGCTGTATTTATTAAGGTATGACTTTTCAATCAAGTAGCGAAATAATTATGCGTAAAAATTTAGTTCACTCATTCATAAATATTGTTTTATTTAAATTATGATTGGTCGTTGTAAGGTCTCGTTTTTTTAACTCATCTACCTTAATAAATAGCATGAAATGAGTTTATCTGTTGTATAAAAGAATCGATCTTTAGATAAACACTTTCGTAATGTACGTTTGGACTTGAAACAAAACTTCATCGTACCAACTGTTCCCCGCTGTGAAGCAAACTGGCCAGTGGCAGAATTTCCCTCAGATGAGGGTTGTGCAGAGCTCGGCTCCGCAGATGCTGTGGTAGGAACTCTTCCTCCTGCCGTACCGCTACCACTTTGGGATGTGGGGGAGGAAGGCAGCTTACCAGCCATGAGCTTGCCAGCAGAAGGTATACTGGTTTCAGCATTGTGCCTGGAAAATGAAATTGATAAGGGTAATATTGCGACGAAAATATTTTTTAAATTTGTATAGGATTACTTATAAAAGAGTTACGTTACTGACTGACTAACGTATTGACAAACAACGCATAGCCTAAACTCGTATAACACCGTCAACAAATTAATTATATGCGGAGTAAGTCCCGGGCAACTACTATTACGATTATTATACGAATTGATCGTCAGTACCGTGTCATTAAACTATAAACTTTTTATTTTTGTTATATATGTATATCTATGTTAGTCTGTAATATATTTACCTATGGGCCTTTTATAGCCTGATATGATAACAAATGATTTTATTTATTGTTGAAGCCAGGGTCATTCATTATTGGTGATACGTGAATTCAAAAACCATCAAAAGTGGTTCTCTGATTCAAATCTTTGTTAATGTGTGTAATGTATGTAATCTTTTACTGAATAATCAGTTTTTGATGACTAAACACCGTGCGGACGGCTGTAGGTAGCCACAGAATAGATCCTAGTCTATATTAAGAAATTAGCCCAATAGACCCTCAATTTTAACTCTTCAAGAACTGACTGGATTTAAAACAAAGACGGAAATTTCTAAGGCTGTGGCTGCGGCCCTAAAACGTCTGACAAGCTTAAAACGTATATAAATAACGACTCCATGGATTTTAGAACCATGGCATGCTACCAAAAGTCCTAGCTCTACTTATTACATAAGATAGAGACGCTAAGCATGTGTAAGTTATCTTTGTGTCAGTTCATGTTACGGCTCCTGTTTGTCAAAACTCATCGGGGCAAAACTAGACCGTCGGTAAGATTACTGGGTCAAACGCAGAGTTAAACTTGTATCAAAATCAAATTTGAACACATTGAACTATAGTTGTCCTTTTTATAATTCACAAAATAACAAAGACGGACTAATGCAGTCGTAGTCATAGCGGAGACAGAGATGCGCCCGCGTCCCACGCAACGCTCCGCCGGACAATGACTTGTTAAGGTCAAATTCACTTTCAAATACAAACATACTACGGAACGTACGTTGGTCAATGCTCTACAATTTAGAATGTTCTTGCTGAGTAATGAATGATCACCAGTGGGAGTAACGCCACGGACTGTCATAGTCTGTAAATATATCAGGGTGCCTAGACAAAGTAGTAATCAATTAGCGTCAACGCTAGTAGAAACGACAGAATCTATGGGTTAGACATTGACGATCAATTCATTTTGACTTTTGATTTCGCTCCCATACGTAAAGTCAGTAAATGCCGATGTTTCTGCTAGCGGTGGTGCAAACAGAATGGTACCTTGCGTGTCTAGGCAAGGTACCGGTGCAGGGCGCGAAAGAGGTGTACACAAAGAAACAATGAATAAATAAAACTCTAGACTTTAAAATGTTAACAAAAAATACTAAATTGTAACCAGTTCACCTTGTAATAAATTCTTTACCCTGTTACTCCTCAAAATCAACCAGCCAGCCATCAATTCGCGGAATAGCAAAGGAGGCAGCGGCAGTGGAATGGGGGACTTCATAAAAAATGTTTGTGTAATATTTACCTATACCTACCTGCCTGCCTGCCCACTCGTATAATAAAATTTAAATTTATCTATAGCAATGCGCGGTCGTCTCATCGTTATGTTATTGGTTTATTAACAGCTAAATTATAACTTGTATCGACAGCCAATGCCCACTCTTTTCCCTTATTATAGCTACTGTCTGCTGTAATTCCTTTCCTTACCTTTCCAAATTGAAAACCGACTTCATCCTTAGGTAATAGGTACTGCTTCAGAAGCCCTAGCACGCTAGCCTTTGTTGTCGGTATAATAACACATATTTTTTTCTAACCAGTAAGCACGTGCGAAAGGGACTCAAAGTCAAAGTCAAAGTCAAAATATTTTATTCAGATTAGGCTTACAGGTAGCACTTATGAATGTCAAAAAATTTACCACTGACTGATACCTTATGGTATGTGCGTGATAAACGCATTGTCTATCACTGATGCTGGTGTATGAATTATTTATAGGTACGAAGGTAGCAGGACATTTACTGATAATCATACAGAAAAAAATATTAAGTGTAAAATTCCACTCAAAAAAATAACTGGCAAAGTAAACAATTGGCGGTCTTGTTGCTTAAGAGCGATTTATTCGTGACAAACATTTGGCATCAGAGTTACGAAAAACAATATTAAGCAGGCAGTGCAGGTGGTACATACAGGTTGTCCCTGAGACCAACGCCAAAACTAAGAGGGCTGACAGAACACCCAGAAACTATCAGATTAAGGAAATTTGACTTCATGAAAACGTCACAGTTTTCGAGACATTGGCACTTTCATATAATTCGAGAATTTTGATACCCTGAACCAGTATTTTGGGTGCTGCGACAGCAAATTTAGGAATTTTTAAACCTATTTTTAACATAGTATTACCAAAGAATATAATAAAATACTTTTACGCTTTTTTAATGCGTTTTGCTATGACGCTGACGCTGCACTTTTGATCGAAAAGTGCACATTAATTGTAGTTTTCAGAATGGTACAACATTTAATAATTTAAGCAGCAGTTTACGAGATAATGCCATGTTACTCCAAAAGGAGCTCATACTGCAGTATGGCGGGGCTTAGACAACGCATTAATTAACCCAGTATCGCAGTATCAAAATACCCTGCGTCAGTGTTTGGAGTGCGACCACAGTAAATTTTATTACTTTTTTAGTCTGTTTTTTTACAAAATATTGCCAAAATAATATGCCATCAAATATGATTCAAGGTTTTTAAAAATCATATTGATGTAGCATTAAACAAAAGCGCGATTTTTATTATATTTAAAACTTTAGCACTCGTGAGCGATAGCGTGTTTTATACATTCAATGTATGCTCAATTGCTCACTAATAACGCTAGCAACGCGCGAATGTTCTTGTCGAATAATTTGTTACAAGCGAATGTTCGTACCGTTCGTACCTAAACTGTCACGGTTCTTGACTTATTTTACTATGGCTGCATTCAAGATTATTCTTATAGAATAGGCAGCAAACAAGCAAGCGGGTCACCTGATAGGAAGTAATCACCACCATCCATGGAAACCAGCGATGCCAAGAGAAATCGCAAAAATATTTTAAGCTAAAAACAAACTCTACTTCATGGTCGATAATGTCGATATGCAATTCGAAGTATGTAAAACATAAGTTTACAATACTGTGCTTTTTTGGCATTTTCGGTATAAAAGTAAATTAAATTATAAGACCTTGTACATTTTTCAGTCGTACGATAAGCATCTTTAGCAACTTCAAATTATGCATCTGCAAACGTATTTAAAATTTAAATATGCATGTAGTGAACTAAGAATTCATGACTAATTGACTATGCATATAATTAAGTATGCCACTGCTTATTGTTTTCTGTTTTTAACAATATAAATTACGTATGAACTGACCTGTATAATAAAATAAAAAAATGCATAAAATGTGATTAGTTATTTTAGTTATATTCAATTTGTTTCATTACGAGCCAAACCAAAAAAATATTTAAAAAGGCATTAATGTGATGTGCATCGTCGCTTGCATATAGTTTTAATTGCATCTTACGGATACAGTTTTTTCATATGTGCCTATATTATTCTATTCTAGCACTGTTCTCCAAACAATGGAGGTTGAAAGATTTTCGTTTCTGAAAAACCATTCAACTCAAAAAATTTACTTAACAACACAAGTTTCTATTTACTCCATATCCTAAAATTGTTAAACATACATTTAATGATTTTAATAGAGCTATAGTTGCAGGCAAACAACTTGAGCATAAATCGAGTGGAAGGGGTAAGTTTGCGCATACACATTTGTACTAGAATCGGCTACTGTGCAGTCAAGGTCAATGCTCAAGTTGTTTGCTGAGAACTGTATCTAAGGATAATTCAGTGGACGTTGACGTTAGCTACTTTATTTATGGGAGGTACCCCAATTTACAAAAACACCAATTTCATTTTTGGGAATTGTGAGATAATTTGATACTAATTTCTATACTTTTCGAGAGTGAGAGAGTTTGACGGGCAGACTGAAAGTCCGTCTGGACGTAGTGAAACGACGAGGGTTCCTAGTTTGACCGTGGAAACTTAAAAATTAAAAAGACACAACAATCATCGATGGCAATAAAAAAAGTGAATATTATGATGATTGAATGATTATAGTTAATTGATGCTGTAGGTTGGCTAGAGGGTGAAGAGTTGAACAAAATCCCTTCTCATTCACTAAGGTAGCTGTACAGTCAGCCACAGAAGTAGATTAACACTTAAGAACCTTGTCGTAGTAACGCATTAAATGAGAGTTGCTTGAATTTGTCACATCACTGACAGCGACAAGATACTAAAATGTTCAGCCACTTCTGAGGATGACCGTACCAGTGTTTAAAACGCGTAGAACATTGTTTTTACCAGTGTTTGACATCCTTGTCTCTCGTTTTTAGGGTTCCGTATCCAAAGGGTTAAACGGGACCCTATTATACAGGGTGTCCCAAAACCCTTCAAAAAAACATATACAGCGTGATAGAGTGAGTGATTGCGAACAACCCTGTGTTTTTCTTTTTTGATTATTTTAATTTTTGACGACGTAGGATCAAAAAAACGAAAGTATTAAAACACGTTTGCTCCCGGTACCTCCCAGCTTTACAATGGATTCCCTCTGACGTCATTTTTACAGTTCTTAGATATCGGTCACAATTTTAGGCCATCAACTCTCAACACTAATCATAATTGCAATAGGATTCTAAAATGAATGTCATCAAATCTGAATCATTCGTTCCGTAGATTCGTTCATTCAAACGACAGTAACCAGAAACAACAACAATCAACTAAAACTTCTTGTTGCCAAACTCTTGTCTCAAACTGCATGACTAGCACACGTAATTAATATACAATAAGTTTGCATCTCTTTCTGATTAGACCAATATAAAAGAGGGCATAAACGATGACGGCGGAGAAATTTTAAGGCGCATGCTTGCCTTTCTGATTCAGATAACTATTTTGTTATCCTTCTCTAACTTTAATGTGTCCTTTTCCATCGGCTAGGTAATATAAACAGTAAAAGGAGTCTTATGAGCGAAGCAACTTAAAAAAGGAGCCATTAAAACATATTGAGTACAAACGTAATTGGACAAAAAGTACCTATCCATTTCGCAAACATAAACTGGTTAGAAAAGCGGATATAAAGATATACGCTTTCTGTTCACGAAGTGCTTTTTAACGCGTACAGCCACATAGTCACCGGATATATTCCCGCGTATTGTAACAGCTCGGATTCGAGCAGTGCACCTAGCACGACTCTTCTCGATACGCGATAACTCGCTACGTAACTCAGTGCGTCTCTCTCCTACTAGACTGGTAAGAATGAGACGCACTGAGTTACGTAGCGAGTTAACGCGTGTCGAGAAGATTCGTGTTAGGTGCACAGGTTACAAGCCGCGCAAATGCTAGAGGTGATTACGTGGCTTGCGTACCTCAAACACAAATGTGCGTTTTAGGCGCTGCCCGAGGTGTGATTAAAAAGTTGAGTCAACAAACGGGCACGCCTCCAAAGGAATAACCAATTGCACTTATGTGTTTGAGGCCGTGAATGCGTTTACCAGAAATAACAAACAAAAACATTTTTGAAACTGTTTATTCCTATTCTCAAAAAGTAGTCCCATAGTGCGCTAGTTAGTCTTATAATGATTGTGGTTGTATGAAATTGGTTTATTTAACAAGCGTATCAATTTTTACTTCAAAACGACAATACATGTTTTGACGTACTTTCGCACTGTGCGGTTACATAAGGTAATTTGTTGAAAAAGTACATTGCAGCGCATGTAAAACCCTCTATAGGATGAGCAGGGCTTCGACGACATCGGTACTGTTGCTGCATCTGTGGGCGCAGAACTGGGATGCTCGGTTTTTTGCGGTGTTGACCGCGTAGTAAGCGTTGCAGCTCGTTGCAGAGATGCGAGTTATTACAGACGGCACAAACCTACCCACAACGTACCTTCACAGGCAAATGGCTAAGGGTGTAGCCAGGATTCTGTTATGGGAAGGCAGGCGAAGAAAAATGTACCTCCCTAAAATACCTGCTTTAAGGTTCGTGAGCATTCCTGCTAATTAACTGCATCTTCTAGGGGGGGCGCGTGTATCCTGCCCGTACCTCGCTACGCCCCTGCAAATACCGTGCGCACATGCACTAAGATGGCTTCGGCGGATGGCAGTTACAGACGAGATTCAAACGGCATCGCCACATATGACGACGATAAACTATAACAAAGTAGCCTAGAACTCTCTTCCGTGATGAATATGAGCACAGTGGTGCCCGACAGCCCTATTGGTTTGTGGTTTAAGTATGTCGCGTGACTGCGTGACAGAAAGTGAGGACCACAAGGTGGCGCAAGAGTCTGCACCACCGCTGCACGAGTTCTTAACACAGTGGGGTCGGTGACGAACGCGACGACGACGCGATGGTAGTCGTCGTCGCGTTCGTTCGCCTAGCACTATGTCCAGGAATGCTAACGTGATACGCACCTTCTCGACCGACACTGTTGACCTGTACATTAGGATGCGGGTGTCGAGTTGCGTGATCCATGTCGCCAGCGTAGGAGATGATGCTAACGGTAGTAAGGCAGCGACTAAGACAGGTTGGCCTAACAGCGAGCGTGGGCTACAATTGTGTCTCGCAGCTATCCTAGCCATCGCTCGCAAGATGGCGCGAGCATAGCCGCTTGACGAGGTACTATACAACCTTATGCGAGCTATACATGATCACTATTAACTGACAGTCAAAACTGATTCTGTGCATCATAAGATTCTCCTACTTTCACTGTCAGTTAAAACTGAACTAACACTGAACAGTGAAAACTGACGGTTAAAAGTTTTTTTAGTTAGTTAATAAAGGAATCCCAAACAAAGTCATTACACATCGGCATTTGCGAGTAGCGTGACGTTCGCCGGTCGCTGCAGTCTTAAAGCAGAAGTGGTGACTAGTAGCGGTGCGGCGATGGTTGTGTGCTGCATACGGAGACAAGTACTATGTGCACTAAATAAACGATAACATTGTGATGCTAGGTATAGGTTTTGCAGGTGGTTGGATCTTGTGCAAGGTCCGTCTGGATGACCACCATCATTTTGCTTGCTAATCCAGCTGCTAAGCAGCAGTGCTTGCAGTGTTGAGTTCTGGCGTGGAGAGCAAGAAAGCCGGTGAAATTACTGGCACAAGAGGTATTCCATCTTCGATGTTAGCCTTCCTGTATTAAAAAAAAATCATTAACTTCACCACCATACCATAATATGTAGTGGATTTGTGTTGGAGAATTAAGAGAACCCTTTATTGTCTAGTATGTGCGTTTTATTAATGTAACACAATGTCTTATCAATAGCAATACTTTGGTAATGGCGTAGGGTAATGGCATTTCGAAAATTAGTTCAGGACTTTAGACAGATTGATAGACAGACAAACAAACGGACGGACGGACGGACAGAAGTGCAATCGAACGGCGGCCATTAGGTCAGTCAAACAGACGAACGGACGAACGAATTGGTAGGCGGACGGACTGACGCCAGATGGACGCATGAACGGACGCGCGGACAGGCCATTATGACGGTCGGTCTGTCGAGCGGGCGGACGGATGAATCGGCAGCGGGTGTGACGACAGACGGGCTCGGACTGGCCGGCTGGCAGGTTACCAGTCGGTCGGTCGGACGATCGGACGGACGGACGGACGGCAGCCGGATGGGCGGACGAATGGACGGGTGGACGGACTGACGGACGGACGAATGGATAGGCGGACGGACTGACAGACAGACGGACGGATGAACGGATGAGTGGGGCCTGAGGACGGACGGCCGTACAGACGGACAGACTGACAGAAGTGCAATCGGACGGCGGCCATTAGGTCAGTCGGTCTGTCGGACAGACGTGCGGACGGACGGACGAACGAATGGGTGGGCGGATGGGCTAACGCCAGATGGTCGGATGGGCGGACACGCCATTATGACGGTCGGTCTGTCGAGCGAGCGGAGGGATGGATGGGCAGCGGGTGTATCGACAGACGGGCTCGGTTGGCCGGCGGCCGGTGGACCCGTTAGTCGGTCGGTCGATCGGACGGAGGGACGGACGGATGGCAGCCGGATGGGCGGACGGATGGACGGACGAATGGATGGGCGGACGGACTGACGGACAGACGGACGGACGAACGGATGAGCGGCGGTCTACGGACGGACGGACGGACAGACGGACAGACGGACGGACGTACGGACGGAAGAACGGACGGAATGACGACCAGACGGACGGACGGATATGCATAAAAAATGCCATAATAAACATAAACACGAGTTTAATTTATGACTCTTATAAATTATAATAATATTTGGCACTATGGATGATTATCCATAGGGCCAAATATTATTTACAATTTATTAACTTTTTAATTATTTACAATATTATGGCCTAAAATCTTTATGAATAGGTATCGATTACTTTGAACATAAACACATGAGTATCAATGTCTGACTTTGAATAATATGTAAAATAAGTTATGGGAATGAAAGGGATGTCCTTTTTTAGATGCTTGATCTTATCCTGCAGGATGCAGCAAAAGGACAAGAGCATATCTTTATCTTTTCATCCAGTTCCATCTTAGTTCCTGTTTGATCTCATATCTCCGGCTTCTTACTTCTTCTAAACCACGCAACGGTATGGATACGGTTTTGACTGTCACTTAGGCTATTTTGTACAGAGAGTTTTTATGTACGATACATTTTAATTAAGTTTTCGGTGGTAAATTACATCCGTGCAAAGTCAGGGGGGGTCGCTAGTAGACTAGTAAGATTGGGTCTAACTTTGAATTTACTAAAACTTTTTTTTAATCCCTTCCCGGGGGTTAGAATGTGCAAGGAAGGATTCGAACCTCAACCAGCCGCCATGACTAATAAGTTTTTCTAACTTTTGTTATTGCTGTAGTAACAAACGCTTTTACGGTGAGGGAAAGTGTCGTAAGGAAACATGCACATTCATGATAATGAATATGTAACTATCATCCTGTCGGTACGTTTTGCTGCAACAGGGGTTATGGTGGTTAGTTGCATAGAGGTATTGCTAGAATACTTACCACATCAGTTCTGATATTCCTAAAAATTATACTATTATAATCAATCTTCTTCGTTTTGCATTAGCCCATTTTCTTACTCTGATTGACGTATAATATAAAGTGTAACTGTCATTCTGTCATGGCCAGGTACAAGTTCCTTGTCGATCGACCAAAGAAGATAGTGACATAAAAGAGGATTTATTTAAAATGTTCCAACTTTTCCATCCATTCACCACATACAGTGGTATTAGGCCGACCCATGGGCCGACCAAAGTATGGAAAACCCCCTGTGAAACTTTTTACAGTATTCATCATCCCATTATAACAATAAATATGTTAATAAAAAGATCCCGACGAATTGAGAACCACCATTCTTATTTTAAGTCGATTAATGGTGGCGATAAATATAACCTTGCTAGGCAGTGCAGGTGGTTGAAGACCGGGTGCAGCGACTTTGATTAGCACACAATTTCAGACGTGGATGACGATTAAGGCCAGTGCATGGGTATGGGGGCACGCATAAGAAGTGGAAACGATTGCGAGGCTTGGCCAACCTGCGTTCAGCAACGGACACGCGACCCCCTGGGTCATGTGTTGTCAGTCAGGTCAGTTGTTAAGTGCGGTGGCAAAAGGCCCGCGTGCATCGATGGGGCTAAGGTGGCGAAGGGGCTTGCACCACCGCCGCTATGTTAGTAAAAGATAACTACTATACAATTCTAGTCAAAAATCCTGTTTTTACCACTAAAGCTGTGGCAAATTATTGCCATTGCACCTTATTGGTGAAGTCATTGAAAATGAGCATGAAAAGAACAGTTACAACTTAAGCGGTAAATTATGTTTATTAAATGGTGCAGATCGAAGTTTCAGTGTTTCGTTTTGCCTCCTCTAAAACTTAAACAGTTTTGATCATTCTTTCTGAAATAAAAATACAAGGAAAGGATCAGTGTTCGTGTGTTTTAATGTTTTATAAAATATACGCAGATTTTACTCAGTAAATGTATTTTCCGGAGAAAGAAAGATATGATATTTAGTATTTTGGAGAGTCGTAATTAATAAATCATATAAATTATTCTCACAATAAACAAACATAGCATTTGATAAACATCTCTAACATAGATACCTAAATCTCATTGCACCAGTGACAAAATGCTGGGAGAATTAAGGCAATTTTTAGAGATAGATCACATAATATTCTCTTATGTATCCTCAGATATTGTAGTTATTAAACTTTGTTAGTATGTTATAAGCTAGCGTTAACATAAAATAACAGCATTAAAATTTACTAATTTCAATGGGCCTTGCGAAGCTACTCTCAACGGCAGACGAACAAATACACAGTAAACGGGTCTTTTTCTTACGACACTCGTCGTCAATTGTCTGCTAATTATTTGCGAATAAAACTGAAACGTAGACTTTATTCATTTAATTAAATGCGAAAATAACTTTCATCTGAAACTAGTAGAACTGTAAAGATATTTCCTGATAATGACTTCTTTCTACCCATCTTCCCATAGTGGCATCAGTCCTGCCCAGGAACAAGTTGCTCGAGGCTTCCCCCATGCACCCTTTTTTCACTCCCTAGAATGTTCATTTCTATTCCTTCCAACTGTGTCTGCAGGTATGATCACGCGATTTTAGTTTTGGTTTCTGTGTAGTCGCTATCGAAAGCAAACGCGACCTTTTCTTGCCACTGACTAAAGAAGGATGGACTTATCCTCTCATCTTCGTTTTAAAATAGTCCTGAACAAGACACATCTAGATCGCCAGGTGTCTCTCGCCAGCACAGGTAAAATCTGTGGTGTTCGCATTTCTAAATGGTTTCCTTATCAGCATAAATATGAAGCCCATGTCTGAGACATCAAGAGGGTATTTTCTAGTGCGCACTTGTAGATAGATACAATAACGCTGATTATCATACGGCCGCAACAAAGGTCAGAATCGCCACGCACGTTCAACATAACACGAATATTATACTTATAATAAGGCCTTGGATAAAAGCCTACCGATGAGACATCTTATTAACACCCGCGCTCGCTTTCTCGCCATTTAATGGTAACCCATCGAGTTCCACCGAAGTCAGCAATTCGTAAATCAGTAATTTTCACGCAATATGCAACTCAACAATAATAAAAAAACATTTTGATGTTGATCCGCTTGACAGAGGCTTGACAAGAAACGACAAGACTCGGTCTTGGTTATCATTCGTTCGCTCTATGTTTAAAACTTGGTTCTGAATGACTTTATGATGACATTTTACATGCATCTTTTATATTGAGTTGGAGAGGCACTAGGCGCAAGTAAAATGTTTTATTTTTTATTAAAATTTTCAAACACAACCAAATTAAAAAAAAAATACATAGGGTTGTCCGCAATCACTTACACTACCCCCCTGTATATGTTTTTTTGAAGGGTTTTGGGACACCCTGTATATTACTAAGACTCCACTGTCCGTACGTCTGTCTGTCCGTCTGTTACCAGGCTGTATTTCATGAACCGTTATAGTGAGGCAGTTGAAATTTTCACAGGTGATGTATTTCTGTTGCCGCTATAACAACAAATACTAAAGAACAGTATAAAATAAATATTTAAGGGGGCTCCCATACAGCAAACGTGATTTTTTAGCTCGTTTTTATAGATAATGGTACGAAACTCTTCGTGCGCAAGTCCGATTTGGCCGATTTCTACTCTTATTGTTTCCGTATCTTCCCGTCAGTTAGTGAGTTAATGACAATGGGACCTTTACCTTATAAACATACCCCTTATTCATAAAAACTAACAATCTTTTTAAACTAACAAATATTTTGTCCATTTCTTTTGAGGGTAAACGTCACAATGACAGAATGACAGATAGAGATATAAAACATGTTAGGTAACTAACATAGGTTTACGCAACGTTTATGAAGGGGGTTATTGTTTTGGTTTACATGCATAGTGTTTTCTCATCGTTCATCAATTACTTTAGTTTTACGAGTTTAATCTAAACTAATTATTTAGGAACTAAGTAATTATAATCACCTGTAGATTTAATAAACCACTTTCTGACAAAAAATGTTTCCACGACTCGCAAATAAAACCACATTTACACAGCACACGACACTAACACTAATTTTTTGAGTAAAAACGTTTTTTATTAATCAGCACGTCTTCAATGCGACGGTTACTTCACATTTGAACTGCTCGGACGATGGGAGCCGGAGAGCGGCCGCCACTACCACACCGCTTGCGTTATCAAGCCTAACATTCGCCAGCAGATTCAAGTATACTATACTTGTACGGTCAGCATCATAAATACGTTACCAAGACGCCAAAAATATCTATATATATGTAGCCGTTTAAAATAAAAATCGAAAGAAATTTCGGTTACAAAATTTAATAACAAAACAAAAAAACGGCGCCATCTCTCGTCGGCTGGCGGTAGCTGTAAAGGTACCCAGTTGAATATGATAACTTGTTAAAAAGTTTCATATAGATGACACCGAGGGTAGTTGTACCCTTAAAATCAATAATGAAATGACCGTAAGACGAAGCACATTGAAAAACTCGCAGGGTATGGCAGCGGCAGTGTGGCGAAACTGGAAAACGCAAGGCACGGAATGCTTATGTTGCAGGTTCGAGTCCTACCATTCATTACCCTAATTTTTCTTTGTGTTGTCATTCATTAGATTTATACAAAATTGTAACCTAAAATTTCACTGTGACAACCTAAGCAACGTTTATTGCCTGAATAAAGCTTTATCTAGTCGTTCTTTGTAATTTTGTTATGACATTATTGTTGTGGTTTCACATAAAATATTATCCAAATTTCATAGGAAAATACACAGCGGTGCCCCAAATCCTTAAATGAGTATAGTTGCAGCCAAGCATAAATCGAGTGGAGGGGGTAAGTTTGCGCATAAACATTTGTACTAGAAACGGCTACTGCGCAGTCAAGATCTATGCTTAGGTTGTTTGCCGGGAACTGTATAAATAATAATAATATACGTGTAAATAAACACAAAGCCATGACGAAACTACAAGGGTCATTTTAAATGACAGATGCAATCACAACACAAAGAAAAATGTTGGACATCATTCTCCTAGCGCTTTTTCCCGTCTCTTAACTCCGTTTACGCTTTGGCCGTGATATCAGATTTTGTAGGTCAGGTTATTACACTTGAGCAACTAACTAATAGAGTTCGGCTTTACTATGCGTTATCACACGATCGACGCGCGTTTCGCCTCTGTACGAGGCATCATTGGGATCTAACAGTACGACTGTTCGCTGCTTGAACGAATGGCATGCAAGTAGCGAGTGTTTAGTGGTGGTGGTGTGTAGTTGAGTCTGTATGATATATGTTGTTTCGTGTGGAAGCGGAGGAGGCTGGGTTTTTGCATGAAGATATATATATCGCACAGACGCAGCTATCTTGCACGATCACGACACTGGTTTCGCGGAGTAGCAAGGTAATTTGTTCCAGTTTGTTACTTGAGCAACTGCCAACTGACCTCCCGTAACCCCTGCTACAGTGAAACGGGACCGACAGGATTATGGTTACACATTCATTAACATAAATGTGTAGATTTCCTCACGATGTTTTCCCTCACTGTTAGAAAAACTGTTTGTCATCTCCTGGTAAAAAAGCAACTTCATTATAAAAATGTTACCGTCTCTTCATCAGTCTGAGGTCAAAATTCCCAGTTGATAGAGGTAACTTGATTTATTCTACGTGTTGTTATTGAGTCTAACATTAACATTTTTTTATAATACATATAAATGTTTAATATTAATAATGGAAAAGTAATATAAATTTCAGTTTCATATTTATAGTATAAATAATGGTACCTACTACCGGTTAGACTACGGAACCCTAAAAACTTTGCAATCCTGTAACTAATATCACTGTTGCGATTGCGACTGCCAAATTAGACAAGTTTTTGACAGATCGTGACCCCGCTATATCAAATTTTTTTACTCCTTGGTAACTGCGGAGATTAAAAATCCCGGTCGAGAAAAGTTAAGTGTGGGTTCACAAATAGACTGGTAGCATTGTTTTTAAACTTCCTTCGCACGTGTGCAAAATTAAAACAGCGGCCCTGGGTGAAATTGCGTACTGTGACCCTAACATGACCAGCCACGTTAAATTTATCTCTAAGTGCTTCCCTTTCTGACGACTTTGATGACACTAGCTTGATAGCAGGGAGGGATAAATTAAACCTTGGCCCTGTAGGTACCGCGAAACTTACAAACAAGTACGACAATTTAACATATTTGACACATTTTCGTATGAAAAACTCTACAAATGTGTCAAATTGTTGCAATTTTTGTGGTATAGGGCGCTGGACCGGTTGTGTTATGGGGTCACATGGCATTGCACCAAGTCTACCCTTCGCAGACTTTCTCTAGTCAGTCGTCGGACAGTCTGCAATTGAAACTTTTCCCTTATTTGAAAGTAAAATCTTTAAACCGATCCAATAGACATCATTACTATTTTACATTCCGCAATTGCACCACAGCATGTAAATTTAACTGTATGTGTGATTTTTGCAATACTTATTACATTCCATCTTATGGGTATGTGGTAATTGCTTAAGATAATTTGACGAAAAAAATGCTTAAGTATTTTGAAAGAATTTAAGTCATAGCTTCCCAATGGAAAATATCTCTTTTAATAGCTCCTAGTAAATTATGTAAAATTTCCTCCCATTTTGAAAAATATACATTTACATATTATTGCTGAGATGGTACAAACGATATTTGCCACTTGTCGATTGACGTTTGTAGTGACGAGGTTAAGGTGTGTTGATTTACGTATCTACCGATTATCGACTAAGGGTGGCAGGTTATTGCAATCCATTATAGTGACGATTTTTAAAAATATTTTTATCTGAGTTACGACGATGAACCTCGTGCAGGTTCCGCCCGGATTGGTACCATAATCTGATATTGTTTCAGTCAGAAATCTATGCTTTTAAAAATTCAAAATTCGCTTTTTAGTGAATCTGGTTGTTTATCTTAGTTACACGCCTAATGTCAATTGCTCACAACCCTTAACAAAATATTGCTTTTCCCAAGGGACCGTAATTCTTGAGGAGTTCTCCTGGAGTGCGATTTTTGAATCTCACCGGGTGACTAAAGCTCACCAAACTGGCCGTTTTTCATAGAGATTCGGTAATTTCTGTCATTCGGTCATTTTTGTGAGCTTTAGTCACCTGGTAAGATTCAAAAATTGCACCTCTTCACCCTCAGCCTCATTTAACCAAATGCATTGCAATGAGCATAAATTGCCTTAGCAACTAGGTATATTAAAATAACCGAGCGTATCGCCACCCGTGAAATACTTTTGGGTGGTTCCGGAGGATGTCTGTATTTATCATCAGTTCCAGTTTTCCGATATCAAAAGTACAAGTTACTATAAAAAATATCCAAATCGCTACAGGTGTGCATATATTTTTTTAAGATTTCCCTCGATTTCTCCAGGATTCCACCATCAGATGGTGACCTGATGACAATGGAACCAACTTGAAAGTATACCCTTTCCAACAAAACAAGAATTTTTCAAATCGGTCCAGCCGTCTTCGAGTAATCCCGGAACATACTCCTCCTTTTTTTGAAGTTGGTTAAAAAGGGCGCGTTCTTAGTCATGGGGATTCTTTTGGTTCATTTTAATGTTTGACTTAATGTTTTGATATCTTATTGATTTTGTAATAAATTAATCGATTTCGACAAATTTACGAAAATGTTATCTGAATCTAAACGAAGAACTTGGTTACTACACTAAGTTTAAGAAAAAAAAGACTTAATATGTAACTGTTTACGTGTTGAGTTGTTAGTATGAAATAGTTTATTATTACGATAGAAATAAATGTAATAAACACTTAGTTGCACCTCAAAAGAGCATATACATAGCGTTTAGGTATCTGTGAAGCTCAAAAGTTGTTGAATATTTTATTTATAATTTCAATGGATAATGCACATTTACGTTATATGGGTGTTGTCATGTGTCAAATGATGGGTCTTACATATATACTTCTGTACATACTTTTGACGTAATTATATAGTTTCATGTATTAAATTGTCTACGAATACACAGTAATATGCAGGTTCATATTATCAATGATGATTGATTGATTGCATTCGCAAAGTAACAAAAAGATTGTTTTGCATTTTGTCATTTGTAGTGAATTAGGTATTATCTTATTACCCTCTATCCTTTCTTTTTTGAAATTATATTTTCTTTTTAACACTTTGCAGTAAACCACCCTACATTGTCAACAATGTCACCTACTACTCATATCCGTTAACCTACATTAAGCGTGTTTTGTTCACTTTTCATTCCGGTTTATTTGCAATACCTAATCCAAGCTAGCGACGACAATATCACGTCTGCATTTATAAAGCAACAGGCAACAAAAAATTATTGCACCAAGATTTTGTTCGACTCTAAACATTTTGTCAATCGATGACATTTTGACATTTCATGCTACTGTATTCAAATGTCTTTAGCTTTCCTAATATTTGTTTATGTATTTAGATGTGTATGGTATGGTATAGTGGCGTATATGTTTTGTAAGCAATTAAACAGCATTTCAGAAAGTATGTAACAGTAAATCATAGTTATTCTACATATTGCGTAGGTACCTACTTATATAAGTTTAGGATTGTTAGTGATGATAACTTTAATAAACAAACACATAAATAAATAATACCTAAGACGACATAACTTGAGCTACAAGTGGTGGTTGGTATGTATTTTTAAATTTTGTTATTCAGTCATTATTTTTTGGGAATACTTAGGTATGTAGCGAATTTTGTTAAGTACCCATACTTAACAAAATTCGCTAAGTTTGTGAAGTAAAAGGAAAAATAAATATTAAGAGATTTTGTAACCGAATTTTTTTTCGATTTTTATTTTTAAATGTGTTTTGTTTGTGTTGTCATTACATTGCATTTTAATTAAATATTAAGAGCTTTGCAAACTCTTGAAAATCCAGTAAGTATATAACTTACTTCCGATGTATTCCAAAAGGTTACGGGGCTACTACTCTACTACCTATCAATCTATTCACTTTACTACTACTAAACAAAGCCCTACAAATTACTCACGGCTAAAACAAAGCAAACCAGCGGCGGTAAGCGGAAGACTAATTCAATGATGAAATAAGTCGTGCGAAATGCCTTGCTCATTTATTTTAATTGTTTCTGTTATACTTGAGAATGTAGATTAGTTTGCGCAAAATCACGTGAGTGGCGCCAGGTGGAGAAAGGTGAGAAGACCTCGCCGATCGCACCGTGTTGCCGGTCATAGCATAATTGTCTGAAATATTCGTTATGTAATGTAATGAACTAAATGTGCCAACCGGCAACCTCCGCTCCGTCGACACATCTCATGTTTCAAGTTTGGAACAACTTCTAAATTATTACTTATCCAATCAAATTATATCAATTTACGCACGTTGATTGCTGACGGCGGCCTCCGTGGGTTCATGTACTTTGTACTGAGGACACCGTGTACTGTAATACGACGTAAAGCAACACTCGAGAGAATGTGGGCGGTTACGAAGATGGTTATTTTTGTTTGGCAATGTGTTTTGCAACCAACTTGGCGAGCAGAGCACGTGATCAGTGAGAAGGTGTATACATACCAATAGCCTGCAGATAAATGAATTTTCCAGAAGTATAAAAATCATAAGGTCAATTAAAACAAAATTAGTTTTTTTGTACTTGGAAACCTTTTAAACACGAGAAGAATCGATCAATCAAATCAAATGACCGGACACCAAGTAGATGTTTGATTATTATCGTGCGAATAGAATATTTAATAATTACTTTTTAGTTACTAAGCCCATGAGCATGCTTCGAAATATCGTTGTGTTCATGTTAATCTATCAAACTCAATTTCTAGTAGCTTTTAAACGGACGGACAAATATGAGTGTCGAAAACTCTACCAGCGTTTTAGCCTATCGGCGCCGTTACCGTAATAAAGTACCGGTTCTCAGCAAGTACGCAACAATAAAAGACAGTATCAAAGCAGTAGGCAAGGAATATTGCTCCGAATCATCGATTTGCGGTCTTAAGCATCTAGTTAACGATAGGACAACGCATATCGAGAGGTAACGCGCATGTGAAAGTACTGAGATACCAGTTTGTACCAACGATATTGCAAGTTGTTTTGAACTTGTTTAGTTTGCTAGTGCCGGCTTAGTCTCGTTTGTCGTAATTACAAGCCTTTTGCAGAATGTCGGCGATTACGTTACTTAACGGTATTATGTCACGTAAGTGCACTTATCGTTTCGCAGGATCATTTGGGTCATAACTTTGATCAGCGCGCTCATCTGTTCCGTATCCTTAGTTTGGGTTACGTTCAGTAACTACTACAAGGCGCCTCTGGTGACGACTCAGATGCCGGAGGGCGTTTCCGTCAGTAGTATCATCTTTCCCGCTGTTGGTATATGCTCGAATAATAGAATTAGCAAGCGGGCCGCCGGCGAGCTTGCGGACAGACTGTAAGTTAACTATTACAAAATCGTTAGGACGTGTTTCAATAGGCTTTTGCTTAATTGGCTTTGTATACAGCCTAAAGGAGGAGCGCAACAACAAGTACAACAAAACGGAGATGATGTCACTGCTCTTCGGTTTGGGCCAGTTATACAACCTGCAAGTTATGGCTGATGACGAGATGCGTCCGATGCAGCTTCACCACGCTTTGGGTGATTATGACGTCAAAGAGTTAATGCGAAATGTACGTGTCCTTGTTTCTTATTTTTAGCTTCAACACAGAAATTGGTCCATCTATTCGGGTATAAATGATGTCATAAGCTGACAAGGCAACTGGTTTCGGTACAAAAAAAAACACATCGTTCCGTCGTTGCCGTTGTGACGTGAAAAAATGGCAGACTTTCAGTAGTATTAAAAAAATCATGGCAACTTGTATGATTTATGACTGGTATAATATAACTGGTATAATATGTTATGACTGGTATAGTATAATACCCGAATTTTTCGGTGGAGAATTACTTCCCTCTCACCAGCTTTTATAATTGCTTGATTTGGTATATCTACTCGTATATAGTACGTTTTTGGCTTCAAATCTTACAACTTGATATTGAGTGTACCTACTTCCAGTGGTTGGATTGTATGTATGTATGTATGTATGTAAATTCTTTATTGACTGGATTGATTCTTTATTCTTTATTGGATTGACTTGAATTTGAAAACTTTCGATGACTTTAAAGTCAGTAAAGAAATTTGAAGAAACTTTTTCGAATAACTTTTTTTTTTGCAGTTAACCCCTCGCTGCGACGATGTGCTGATGCGATGTGCATGGAATGAAAATGCTGAAAATTGCAGTCATCTGTTCAACTTTCGCCTGACTATGAACGGTTACTGTTGCACTTTCAACTATCTCCGCCCGTCCGACAATTTTGAAGAGTACGAGCCACAGTCATAGCAACTACGTTTTAAGCTATTTAATTTCTACCACAATTATTTTATTATCTGTGATATGTACCTACCTAAAGGCATGACTTAATAATGTGACGACGGGTACATGCTTAGGAACATTTGAAAAGTTTATTTGTATTGAGTATAGTCGACCAAGTAATTGCTTGACCACTTTTGAACCTTATCCCTTTGTAATAGGTCGAAAAGTTAAAAATTTCTTGGTCGGCTATGTTAGAACATTTAATTGTAACACTATAATTAATTCTTGCGCCTTACAGCTATATTTTTTTGCAGAATCAGCGATACTCAGGGCAAGGACATGTACAAGTTTGGTAACAAATCGTCCTTCGATTTCGACCAAGGACTGAAGGTTTTGCTGACAACCGACGATAACGATGATTTCTTTTACAATATTCCATCACTTGGTGCTACGGTAGGTTGATTACAATTTATTATAAGTAGCTAAAACTGATTGATTGATGAGAACTAGTTATATGAATAAAAGTAACATGATATATACATCGAATAGATCTATATTACGGTTTAGCTTAAAGATTCATGTTTTTACATAAGACCATAAACGGTAGGCTGAATGCTGAGTAAATTGGCATAATATGGTACCAACTCTGCTCCCTTAATTTGTGAATTTCATATGACAGCGACAACGCAGACGGCGAGCTTCCTTTTTAGGTATTTTTAATGTTCGGTAAATCAATTGTATTTTAGTTTAGGTTTGTTTTTAATTTTGCTATATCCATGTTAGTTTTAACTGTAAATATTTTGTTCCAATGAAATAAAAAAATAATTTCATATGATTCTTAAGGTGAAATTTGTTTAAATGACATATTTATACAAAGTTGAATAATTTCATTGCAAATTTCAGTTACAATTCTCTGACGCTTATGACTTTCCTGACGCCCCGAGCGGGAGCTATGCAATGAAGATCATCAGTCCCAGCATGCAAGTAAGTCAAACTTACATTCAGCTTTTATAAATGTTTTCAATATTTTTGTTAATTTTTGAGGGAGCTCCTCTCCCTTACACACAGTGAAAAGTTTACGAAAGCGTGTAACTGCCTTAAAGCATTTCCAAAAAAATTACAATTAATCGGATTAAGTTTATTTAAGTATATTTTTATATCATGTAATGTAATTACTATACTTTTGGTGCCTCAATACTTTTAAAAAAAATTTGTTCTTCGTTCTTCTTCGATCTTCGTTGACAGCAACGCCATCAAGCGGGACAAATGGCGAGAATGGTCATTATTGTTTGTCACTCCATCGAAGACTGAATTGTGCAATGTATTGGATCTCTGAAAGAAGTAGTATAAAACTAATCCTTAACTGAAGGTTCGAATGAAATATCGATGGTTAGCCGGACAGTCCGTTGAGGCCACAAACCCCTTGGTGCTACAGAGCGTGCGGCCGCCAGTTCGTCGGTCGTTGCGTCTGTCACTGACTGAAGGCCCGGCCGACAGCCAGCATTCATGAGTTAATAGAGACGTGTAGATAGAGGCATAGCGGCTAACCCAACTTACGCAAGTGCACCGAACTGTGGCAATTTCTTCTTACAGATGGCGGTAATGGTTACGGCCAGTTTTACCGAAGCGTCCCGAGATATCGAACACGTTTCAGTCAAGCTCCGGCGTTGCCTATTCTATGATGAATCTTCCTACCTTCCCTTCTACACACACAGCGACTGTATGCTGAAATGCCGCATGCTGTTTCTCCTCGCCAACTGTAATTGCACACCGTTTAACATGCCAAAATACAATAATGCACGGACTTGTGACATGAGGGACATAGCGTGTCTTAAATTATTTTATGGTGAGTGTAGCAGTTTTTAACGTAAGTTAAAATATATTTATTTCAGAGACTTTGCCTCTGGCCAGTCGTTAAAACTTAGAACTAGACTCTCTCGTCGGTGGAGCAATCGCAATGTTTCCATATTTTGAACCTTCTTTTGGACATTTTGCAGCCCAAACATGACTGCTCAAGTTTTTTTTTCCACAGTGCAGTTTTATCTTGTGCCATAAGAAAGGAATGCAGCGCAGGATCACTTAAATGTCTTTGGTATATTTGGACTAAACATCACTATGAAAGTTTTCGGTAGCCTCTATAATTTTTTTAGGATTAATTTATTTTAGAGGGAAAAGCAACCATACCTATTCGTAGGTATGTACAATAGCCCTAAGATAATGGGGTGTGTCCACAGTGCTGCAGTTGCCCTACTTACTAAAATGAACAATTAAGCACTGTCTTTTTTATATGTGCAGCTGAGTGTTGATAGAAAATGCCTTTATTCAAAATCTTTATCTTCTTTACCTTCACAAAGTATAAAGTCGCTATCCGTTCCCTGTCTGTCCTAAGTCCTTGAGGTGCATGTTCGGCTGCTTTCTCCTTATGAACCACGTAACGGTTTTTGATACGGTTTTCACTGCCGTGTATAGTCGACCAAGAAATTACTCGACCGTATTACAAAGGAATAGGGTTGAAAAGTCGTCAAGCAATTACTTGGTCGGCTATACAGATTTTTTGCGGAAAGTTTTCATGTATAATACATTTTAAATGTCCCCGGGCATAGCCGAGGCGGGTCGCTAGTTTAGACATAAACAGAAGTTTAATAAACATATAAGGAACCGAGCCGAGCCGCATTGCGAAACCCTTTTTTACGTCGTCGTCTTTTCGACGTCGACTAAAAAGCACAGGTCAAACAAAAACAAAACTCATAGTCAGTTATTAACTTATTACTCAAGCGTGAATTCCGCAACAGACATTTATCATCTTGCTACTCATAGATCAATTATCTCGAGCCACTGAATCATTGCAAGGTCGTAAAATGAATTAGGCCTGTCATATTCACAACCTCACCACTTACTAATCTCGCGGATAATCATTATGTTAAGGCTCGAGATTCACGGCGGACTTAAGGAGCGCATACATTCTACTGATATTATAAATGCGAAGGTACATAATGATGTTTGGATGTTTGGATTTTTGTTCCCAAATAACGGCACTACCTTGGGCCTCGGGATCTCGACACTTACCTTTCACCATACAAAACACAGTAGCAGCTGGCAATGCTGTGGTCAAGCCAGCCTATTTGTACTGCAACGAACAACTGGCTACGGCATGGCCCTACCACGTAGTAGGTACTGTAAAATTTAAGTAGTAAGATGGATGGTCTCCTTTAGGTTGCAGAATGCAGGCAATGCAAGGTCAATTACATTAATATTAGGCCAATCCGAGACCTTTACAGTGATTAAACATGACGACGCATTAGCCGGTGTTGAAATGGTTTTAAAGTGTTCCGCTAAAATGCTGATTCATTGTTACGGAGCAGTTGGCGTAATGCTTTTTATCTCGATATATCATAAATTATAAAATACTTAGCCTCGACCAAATAAATGGACTGTAATATTTTAGGATATCTCGTCACTCCTGCCATTTTCTTTGGAGGGGTAAACGATCAAGTCCAAATCTTCGTAGTTCATAACATTATTGATTGCAACAATGGTTCAAAGTGTCTTACTTTCTGAAGAGTTTTATTATCATTTACTCTGTCCTTATACACGTGTCACACGGTTTTGTTAGACCCACTGCAACGCACGCTATGCACGGTTCACACAAAAACATAGCTGGCATGGGTCAGTTGACTGCTGTGCACCTAACACGAATCTTGTCGACATGCGTTAACTCGCTACGTAACTCCGTGCGTTCCGCTCCTACTACGCTTCTTAGAAAGAGACACACTGAGTTACGTAGCGAGTTAACGCGTGTCGAGAAGATTTTTGACGTATGAACATTATTTAGGTAATCGGGGTTGGAAAGCTTAAGGGGAGTTTTAAGCTAAGAAAACCCGATTGGTTCCCAGGGCAGTCCATCACAGTCCGTCCTGAAGTGGACCCAATCCCTTCGGAGCTCGAATTGGACACGGAGGGAGGGGGCATTTCCTGCCCTATGTGTTACCCTACTTGCTCCAAGACTACCTACGCTTACGACTTCTTCAATGTCATCATCTTCCCCGACTACCTTAACAACCTCCCTGATAGAGAAAGAGATGACTGGCTGTAAGTATTTTTTCGTCATCCAACTTTTACACCGGGCAGGTCTTTTGCGGCTAACATGACCGTTAAGTTAATTTATGCTCTGTACAACTCTAACTAGGGCCATGAGGAATGTACTGAGAGATAAATAAAACATGGGCGGTCATTTTAAGTCACTGAAAGGCCTGTGCCCATTGCGTTTCTTTCTAAAAAAGGCTCGAGCTGTAGTTTCAACGCAGGCTCAGAGCGGATTGGGGAATTCACACGATTGAAATAGCTTTACGAACAAAAGCTCTTGGTATATTCAAATTTAAATTTTATCGCACATAAATCCGATAAAACACACGGATGCCAATTCGGGTATAAACTCAAGACTCTACATATATTCGGCGCCTGGTTGCAGTATGACGCCAATGCGATTCAGCCTTCAAACATGTGCCTCAAACAAAGGCCAATGCCGCAAAACAGTTCGGACGTTCGTGAGGCACGCATTTGTTCGCTGCAATAAGTCGGTTTGTAAAAGCTCCGTAGTAGGCTTACTACGAGTAAGTCCCTTAGGTCTGCACCTCACGGTTACTGCATTATATGATAGTATGACTCGTTACCGTATTACATACATACCCTACCCGTAGTTTAAAAACAAGCAAAGGGCTTTAATTCGTAAATTGACAGTTTTATTTCGTTCCTTGAGTCCTCCATCGCACCCTTCTCATTCCCCGCAGCTACAGCTTTATGGTGCTCAAAATATGCCCTAGCACCGTAAACGCAGTGACGCGACTTATACCTACCCGTATGGAAGGTTGACGCGTCACGCGTCATTACATAAACGGCGCGTCTGCGGGTTTTAAGGTGTTCCAGTTTGGTCGATTCTTTAGAGCTGTAGTTTTCAAAGGTTTTGGATTAAAGACAACTGTATTTTTTTCAATATTTGTATATTTTACAAGAATGTCTGAAACAGGATAATTAAACAACAACACTTCTATCGACGTATCTCAAATGTTCTAAAGGCGCAGCTATTTATAGGTCCCTCGTTTCTAAAAGCAGCCTTCTCAATTCTCGACTTGGGACTGCCCACTTTTTGCAGCCAGATCTTCATGTCCTCAATAGCTCCTTGAGCACCCTGTAGTTGCCCGATCACGGTTCCTTGGGCAGTGTTCATCACCCATCCTCGCAGGCCCAATTCAGTCGCTTTTTTCGCCGTATGTTTCCTGAAGAAAACTCCTTGCACTTTGCCGAAAACTTCGAAATCTGCAGTAGCTAGTCCCGCTTTTTTGTTAACTGCCATCGTTGGTTGGTTTTTTAGTAGTAACAATTATCCAAATTAATAAAATCCTATGAAAAAATGGTTGACGTTACGTATTTATTTGTTTGTGTTCATTTTGTTGTTCGGGAAACGAAAGTTGTTTATACCTGTGCCTGTTACACGTACGGAAAAGGTTGCTAGGCAATTGAAAGATAGTTAGATACAGGTTCATCCAAGAAGGAAGTATGAAGGCAATGCAACCTGTTTCACAAGTAAATTAATAAATTTGTAACATGGACTTGTAAACACTTGTAATCTTTGTCTTTATTCTTCATTCCAACAGTATAAAGTAAATCGCTAGCCGTTCCTGTCTGTTGTCATATCTTCAGCCGCCTACTTCTTCTAAACCACGCAAAGGATTTTGATACGGTTATAATATAACTGTCATATAGAGATTTTGTGCGGAAGGTTTTTATGTATATTACATTTTAATTAAATCCGTGCGTAGCCGCGGCGGGTCGCTAGTGAACCCATGAACACAAAATGTGAGGTAATAAAAATAAAAGTTTATAAACTGTTACCCGACTACGGGAAAAAACTAAAAAGTAAAAAATAAGTTATGATTGATTACTATCATTGTCCTATAGAGTAAGGCATGTCTTTTGATGTATTAGATATTGATATTACTGTTAATTTACTTCTGTTTAAGTCTTCTGGCAGTGTCCACTTAATAACGTAATAATTCAAATCCAATGCCTTGGTCGTGCGTCAACTACAACTATCAAGTATAGCAAATACGCACGACCACGGCATTTGATTTGTATTATGACACTATTAATGGGACACTGCCAGAAGACTTAAACAGAAGTAAATTAACAGTAATAGTAATATAGTAACTTTGGCTTTGCCGTAGTCGGGTAAAAATTATCATGTGCCTCATGTAAGCAACTTAAAGTTTTTATTACCTACTATATTTTTTAAGTGTCATCAAATAAAGGGTACTTGTATTTGTATTTTTGTAGTGACGAAGTAGTGTTATATTGAAAATAAAATATGAAGTTTTATTAATAACATAAATTTGAATCGTTACGTGGTTATTTTCAATGAAAAAAACTAGAAAATTGTAAAGTTGCGGTTTGGCTTCATACACAAAGAATAAGACTACTTTACTACAACACTCGCTTTTAAATACCAGTTAGTAAAGCAGACTCACAATGTGGCGTGAATTGAACAACAAAAGCAACTTGAGAACTAAACACGACTACGGAATAATGTAGAGCGCTCATTGTTATGCCGGGTTTTGTTTTACAGCGTGGGCGCGAACTTCACCAGCGCTTCGATTATTCATGTGAAATATGCAAAAGAAGTAGCAGATTGTTACGGCCAGAACGTCATTATGAAGTGGTTTGATTTAATAAGTAAGTATTTGTTTGATGAAGTATATTTTGAATTCATTCTTTGGTCCCGCGCCCGCAGTTTATCAGCTATTGCAGGTGTTAGTGGTAAGCATTGCGATGATTATTTTACTAGCTAACTCGCTTCTTCGTTTTCCACGTTTTTTTTTCCTAATTGTATTCTTGTGACAAGCTGTTTTGTTGATCATACTTTAGTATTGCGTTATCATGCACATACTCTTCATACGCAACAGAACGAAGCCGCTATCCGACTTACATACTGGCTGGGAACCTGTATTGATGCCAATCGTCAAAAATGCTTTATAGAGCTAACGCTATGTAAAGCTGAAGAAACCAAAATAGGGAATAATTTTAAGTTATGTTGTCGCGATATACAAGCGCAGGTTAAATGGTGGACTCTTAGATACTCTACATATAACTTTATATGTAATGTACAAGTTTAAGGGCGAGTTGAATGGGGTTCAAGTTTATTATTATTGTATTGAAATTATTTTCAGGCAACATTGGTTCAACGTGCGGTTTCGTCACCGGCTTCAGTTTCGTATCGGTACTCGAGTTCTTTTACTTCTTCACGGTAAAGTTGATGCGGGAGGTGAATGCGCGCCGAAAGCGTCAAAGGAACCGTGACGTCGTCGGCTTTAATCTCCCCACTCCTGCGCATCTTAAACCCATCACCCAATATCAACCGATATATTGGAACGAGCTCGGAAAAAGGATTGCTGCAAATAAGCACGCCAGTAATCAGTAAAAAGGTTATGGCTTAATTCGTAAAAGCAATAGGGTATTTTCGGTCCTATCACGATACGATAATATTCTATTTATTATTCTATCGACTTACATAAAATTATGTCATTAATGCTCAAGTTTCAAAAAATGCATTGGACTACTTGACATACTTTGTGATGTATTCTTAGGCAGTACTTTTTTGGACGTTCGTCTAATGAAGTGCACGATGGGCCTAATTTATATTGTGTGTTGTTTAGAAATAAGTACAACCATTAATACCTCCGAGCAGATATAAATAATAATAGTCTGATCGTCTATCTAACGTTCATTAGCAGCAAAAGGGAATCATAATAACGGCAAATATATCAAACATCTGCGCCGTTTCCACGCCGATAGGAATCTTTTTGTATGCCTTCTGACCGAGCTTTTCAGCTCTGTGGAATGGGCCTCGTAATTACGAAATTAATTATTTATTATCCTGTATATCGTACGAATATTGTGAGGTTACGCAGTAATAGATAAATCTCGTCGCACATTATTTGGTTTTATTTTACCTTGGATCGTGTACAAAGCAGTAAGCAATTACTGAGTAGTCATGGATTCTAAAATAATGATGAAAAGATACGTCGAGATTTGGTGGAACGGGATCAAAAGTTTGCCAGATACGACTTCTATTCATGGTTTTAGATTCATTGCTGACTCCAAGAGGCATTGGGCTGAGAGGTGAGTTTGTTCTTTTTAATAAGTCATTGGTAAATAATTTATGATTGGACTTCTGGGCCCCCCACTGCCAAAGTAATATTGACACAGCTTTGACAAAACTGGGCCTCATATTGGTACGGTCTAGGTAATGTAGAAAACGAGCAAAAACACAGTGTTTCACTCTTGCGCTCTACGGTTCTGCAATGCCGCGGTTGTCTTAACGCGGTTCATAATGTTTAAAAAATACATATACTATATACAAATTTAAGTGCTATGTCTCTCACAACGTCTGCGTTTCTCTTTGCATTATTGCAGGATTTTCTGGCTGATATTTGTGATTATGTCGTGGTATGGCTCGTCTCTCCTGATAGCAGCTCAGTACGATGCGTTCCAGAACAATCCCATATCTTTCGTCGTCGAAACAACATATAAAGACTGGGATACTGACTTCCCGTCTGTAGCTATTTGTGAACATGATAACACTGCCCGCATTGAGCAAATTTCTGATATGTAAGTGATCTTTTTCCTGCGGCATTGTCTTTTATTGAGGTTCAATTAACAGGAAATGCTGATTATCCCGATATTTTCTTCTTGCGAATATTAATCATTATTACTTTGACTAAAATATATTACAAATATTATGTAAGTTATTTAAAATCTTATAAAATCATCTTTAGGTTGTGGGGAGAAGATCATGATTTTAACATGGAAGAGGTTTTGAAAGAATTAGCCTACTTCAAAGGAATAACTTACTACACGTCGCAGTATTGTGGCTTGGAAGACCCTCTGCCTGACTGCATCAAAACCAACCTTAGCTACTACGCCAATTTGGTAAAGAATTAATGTCTTTTATGCAAATCTTAAGCACTAAAGTTACAATTAGTTACAATTGTAGGTGACCGGAAACAAGTTGCGATCGAACACTTACGGATATAAAAATGGAAAAGGAAATTTTGCACCATTAAATTTTTTAGGTCTTTATAAAAAGACGATTAAATGTTTTCCAGGTGAGAACTCCTTGCGAAGAAAGTCTATCAAATTGTTCATGGAATGACGTGCCTTTTAGTTGCTGCGATTATTTTAGACCTATGGACACCGAGCTCGGTACATGCTACGCCATTAATACAATTCAAGGAAGGCAAGAAGACATTGAAACTCTAAAAGAATATGCACCAGACTTTGATCAGATCACAGGACACTGAAAACATTTAGTGTGACAAATCATTTAAAATGGGATTTTTTCAGGGAGCATAATCCACCCAAATTGCCTATGGTAAGCAATAAAACAACTGGTCCTGGAGCCATTAAATTCAATGTGATGATAACTGGTAATGTATATGTGCTAAATGAAGAAGAGGTTCCGTCACAGACGACGCTAGGATCAGAAGTGTTGACGATTGGACCAGAAGTATCTCAAAGGCAAGTTTTCAAAACAGATGTTGTGTGAAATAAAACATAAATCGTTGATTAAATTTCGGCGGACGGCAATAACGACTAATGAAACTACCCTTTTAATGAACTTCTGTCGAAGAATAATGTCATTGTCACGAGCCGTTCCAACTCTTTATTTATCTTCTAATTACAATGGTAGTTTAAATCTAACCATGAATTAATTTCAGGCGTTACATATCAATAAGAAACATTGCTAACGATGCCGGTGCGCGATTCATTTCTCCAAAAAAAAGGAAATGTCGTTACACTGACGAAAATTTTCTAGACGTGTACCGACACTACTCATATAGCGCTTGCACCGTCCAATGCAGGAAAGACGCTCAAATACGTTTTTGTAATTGCACAAATTATTTCATGCCCAACGTCCCAGAAAATCTAAAGTGTGACGTTGAAGGTATCATCTGTCTGAATGATCACATCAATGAACTGTCTGTAAGTATTTACTTGTTCAAAAGTAAGTACAAGGGTAATGTCGCAGCCGTATAGCAGAAGCCTTTTAGATTTTTTATTTGTCTATCTTCTTTCTGTTATGGCAGAATAAATGTTAGTATTTCTGTTCTTTGTGTTTCTACTTTGCGCCTTATATAAAAACACACCAACACTTAGTAACATACTAGGTATTGATATTTATGCCTTACGTAGTGTATTTTGAACTAGGTGTTGAAAGCGTCGTGGTCGAGTCGTCCAGGCTTATATTGCGACTGTCTACCTTCTTGCACGGAAGCGGAGATATCTGTCGTGAAAGATTTCAAAGTAACAGCGGCAACGGAATTTGCAGCAGTCCATATAGAATTAGCGTTCTTGCCGAGCGAACGCTACAGGCGAAACGTTGTGCGAGGAATACTTGATCTCGTAGGTACGTAAAAAAAAAAAGTGTTTATTCTAAAAAATACAAACTTAAAGTCACGCTTTTTTCCCGGAGAAGTAGGCAGATATCACGCTGTAATCACGCATCTTGTGCTGTTAGCGACTAGTGCTGAGTAGCGTTGAACTTTTCTCGATAGGATCTTAATAAAATATCACGCTTCTGTATATATGTTACTGGCAATGCACCTCTAACGCACTGCATGATGTATGAATTCCGTGGATATCTGTCAATTGTACTCAAAAATAATAAATTTCTTTTTTGTACTTTACTTGCTGTACCTACTACTACTACTCTTAGCATTTGATTCTCATAGAACGCCAATTAACGATATAGGAAATGAGTTATGTCTAATAAATTGTCTCGATATTTAAGACATTCTATAGATTGCCTAGGGATTCTATGGAAGCAGAATCTCATACGTCGCCGGTAACAGATAGACAAATTAAAGCGATTATTAATTTATGTAGATAAAATCTATCGAGTTAGTAAATCACTAGAATTGCGCAAGGCCAATGGTAATTTTACAATTATTTTTGTTTGTATTAAATGTAATTATTGTACGATGTCTTCCTACAGCCATGCCCACATACGTGCGCTTTCGCGTTCGTCTTTAATTTTTCTCTGACATGATTCATTGTTATGAAACATTTTTAGTTGAATACAAACATTAAGATATTTTAAGGTATTTACACTATATAAATAATTTCAGTATCCACTGGCGGCACAGGGGGACTGTTTCTCGGTGCTAGCATCCTCAGCTTTGTGGAGTTAATTTATATCCTACTGCTCCGCCCTTTTTGTGATATCTATAGCCAGAAGGGCGTAGATCATTGGCATAGGAAGTTTGGTAACCGTCGCCTAGAAGATAACAAGTTTGCACCAAAAAAGGACTGGAGCTACAACGACGCAAATGTTGGAGCTGGAGTGAAACAACCAAAATTGAAACTCGGGTTGGGTTTTTTTAGGAGTTAGTTTATTAAGTGAACACGTATCCTGATACTCGTATGTTTTGTTATAGAAATTCCTTTGTAAACCCTGGTCAAACATGTTAATTAAGGTTACGTTAGTTGTATAAACAAATAAATGTAAATGTATTGACAATTACAACAAATTATAATCACTAAATTATAAAAGCATTCTACGTCGCTAGTTTTAATTTTAATACCACATCGGAACTGCAGAATTGCAGACACAACCTACCACGAAATAGTTTTCCCTTTTTAACGTACTTATACACAGAAAGTTATCTATCTCAATTGATTATTCATAGATGTATGTTTTTACGTAGGTACCGAAGTATCTGTTATTTCAAACAGTACGTTTCAACTATCTCGTCAAAGACCTCTAATAACACTTTTCTGTAATCATCATCTTTTTCCATCATTATTTTGATGAAAGTTGATTTGTCATTTGACATTATTTCATTAAATTGAACAGAATCGTCAAAATAATTGTTTGTATGGTCGTCGTTTAGCCAAAACACCGGCACTAAGCAAGCGTGCGTTACAAGACCCCATAGATTAAGTTTTTCAGCTGACATCAAAAAATTGTATTTAGTCATAATGTCATGAATATTGATATCATTATTCCAAAGGATAGCTTTCAGTTCGTCATAATAGTAGTTCAAAAAGAAATTCAGATTGTCTTTTCTGTATTTGGAATCTAAATTACAGTGAAGTAGCTGCATTACGTCTCCCGCTGGCGGCATACAGCGAATTGCTTGGAAATCTACCAACACACAACTGTCTGGTTCCATATTCTTGTCTCCTAGTCTTTTGTAATGAAATAATATATTGTTGTTCCACAGATCACGGTGGCACACAACATTTCGATATTCAGATGAGAAATCGCATAGATCTAACGCTGAATTGAAAATGTTGCACCAGCGGCTCTCAATGATGTTCATCAGATCCTTATTATTTCTGTGTTTCGAGAAAGCTTTAACAGCTTCAAGGGCTCCGGTTCGACATTGAAAGAACCATGAGCCTTGCGCCGTGTAACCTCCTTTTCCAAGATATCGTTCATATTCTTCGTTAATTCTGTAGGGCCTCTTTAACTCCTTGCTCTTTTTTTCTTCAAAGATGATTGAGGAGGCGTGAAATCGTGCTATAGTTTTAAGCGCTTGCAAAGTGTGCTGCTTGTCAAACTTGTCATGTCTATCGCGAAGTTTATATTGCAACGCAGACAAATCTTCGAAAATCAAAGCGTCTTCAAGACGTGCTGCCAATTTTGCACTCCATGGTCGCAAGCCTGAAAATCCGAAAAAATACATTACGTTCGGTCGTTTGTTCCTACGTATGTACAAACCATATACAGTTATGTATTGAAAAAATATCAGATCATATATAAAGTTAGTTTGTGTATACGCAATCGATAATACGAGTAGGTACAGTTCGTTAGATCTTAATAAAATTTTGAGCTTCGTAAAAAGGTATCGCGATCTTCCTTCCACTTCATAATATGATGACTATCTACCCATGCATTTAGAGGACTTTTTAAAATCTCACGATCTCACGGAAGTACGCGCACTTATTTATCAATTGTTTCAAAAACGGCGCTAGTTAAAAATAATCATGCTAAGATATCTTGAAACGAATCAAAACGAACATATCGTGACTGTATTACACAAGCAGTCTTACCTGCTACGTCGATGTTGTTCTTGATAACAGTATAAAAGTACGATTCTTTCTCAAAGACATCCATCTCATGAACCATGTTTGCTTTGGCCGTATTCGTTCTGGAAATCGCTTTAATAAAAAAGTAGAGCACTTTTCTTTCACCTCTTGAAATAACGGATATTTGCAATTTTAAATAATCCGCTAGAAATCCCAACATTTTATCACTGGCACTTTTCACTGTGTAATTTTCCATTATCGTGTCGTGGCTTGCATATCCATAATTAGCTAGTACCAATTTAACGTTGTCTTCTGTGATGTATTGAACCTCGTTTAACGCACGGGCCTGAGGATTGCTCATTATTCCCTCTATAATGCTTAGAATTTTGTTACTGTCTTTCTGGAGTCAACTGATGTATTGTACAATTAGAGCTGAGCAAGTTGTTTAACAGTAGTTTCTTATCAGAGCTATGTAATTATTAAGCAACAAATATTTACGAATGATACGATTGTTACTGTATTTACGAGTATACTTTTGCACATACTAGTTAGTATGGTATAAGTTTCCGTAACAAGAGATTTCGAATCGAAACCGCCCGCTGTAACATAATCAAACTGTTTTATTTTCATAAAATGTAGGTTAAGTTTTACAAGAAATACTTAGTAAGTTTATTTATATTTGCGGGTAAAAAAAACTACAAAAGTTAAAATAAAACGAGTAATAGACCACAGAATGTAAAGCACTACGCTGCGCCGTACAAAGACGCCCGCAACGTTCGAGGAATCGCAGGTTCTTGCCGTCCTATAGGAAATAAAATAGGGGAGATTTAGTCATACGACGCTGTCATTGGCTGATCGAAACGCAACAGAGGCATTACTACTTTATGTTTCTGTAAGATGGTGGCACTCCTCTAGTCGAGTCTCCTCGCATTGGAATCGGCGACTAGCTGCAGCATGGTTCTATAATTATTGTACTTACAACCTAGTGACTATTTTAACCCTTTAGCGGTTTTAAATTAATATATTATGTATGGTGTATTATGGATGGTTGTCTTAATACCAACGAGTTTTTTTTTACTTGAGCGTTTCACTGATCAGTGAGGATATACTCATCAATAATCTCTTCAAACATTCCCATGAGGACTTTCTTGTAATTGTCGCTTTTTTGCATTATTTTTTTAATGAAGTTCCCTTTGTCTTCTGCCATGATTTTTAAAAACTGCGCGGAATCATCAAACATTTCATATACAAGATGATCCTCGGGCCAGAAAACTTGAGCTATGCTAGCGCACACTATAAGGCCCCATCGATTATATAATTCTGCGGATTCCATAAAGTTATCTTTCTTCAGAATGTCCTGAATATTAATATCATATGTAGAAAAGATTGTCTTCAGTTCATTATAGTAGTAGTCCAAGAAAAAACCCATAGAATCCTTCCGATACTGTGGTTCTAGATTGCAATGAAGAAGGACCATTACGTCTGCCGCAGGCGGCTGCAAGTCCACCAACTGAAAATCCACCAGCACACAGTCATCTGGCTCCAAACTACCGTCTTCCAATGTCTTGTAATGGAACAACAGATTGTTGTTCCACAAGTCTCCGTGACTCAATACACGTCTATGCTCCAATGATGTCTCAGAAAGACTCAAGATAGAGTTATAAACTGTGCGCCATCGACTTTCAATTATCGTTAACGCCTCTTTGTCTTCGCTGTATTTTGAAAATTGTTTAACAGCTTCCAAGGCACCGTCTCTACATTGAGAGAACCAGGGATCATTTTCACTATATATACTAACAATCTGTCCATAATCTTCGTTTACTCTGTATTCTCGTTGGAGCTTCTTGCTTCGCTTTTCTTCATATATGAATGTGCTAGCGTGGAATCTGACTAAAGTATTAAGTGCTTGCAAAGTATGTTGCTGGTCGAATTTTGTATATTTATTTCGCATTGCGTAATTCAACGCATATAAATCATCGAAGACTGCAACACCGTCGAAAGCTATTACAAATTTTGCTGTCCAGGGTTTCAAGTCTAAAATTAAATAATAATATGTATGAGTAAATCAATCTCTAGAACTACTGAACCGATTTCAAAAATTCTTTCACATATAGAAAGCTATACACTATTCCTAACGGACAAAGGCTACTAATTTTACTTACGTGAACAAAGTCGCGCGAGTCCGCTACTATTTTATAAAGCATGTATAAATCAATAGAAATGGACAATGTAGAGCAATGAAAATTGAATTTATTAAATCATGTACTACCGTCATTACACACATCCATATAAGGCAAAACCTTCTTGTTTTGGCGTCGCTGCATTTGGGTGAGGAATACAAATAGTAAAGTATTTATTATTTAGTGTTACCTCGAAATAATGAATCAATGATTACCTACAGCCATGAGTATAACAGCTAAAACTTACCTGGTATTTTCATATCGCCATTAATGAACGTGTAATACTTCAATTCATTATCATACATCGGTGTATCTATAACAAAGTTTGCTTTGGCTGCATTCGTCCTTGAAATAGCCTTGATAAATAGGGAGAGCTGCTTTTGTTCATTCTTACAAACGAAAGTTATTTTTAGTTTAAAGTATTCCCCTAAAAACCCCAGAATTTTAGAATCACTGGCGTTTTTAACGACATAGCTTTCAATGATCGTGTCATCACTCGGAAATCCATATCTGGCAACTATCAGCTTGACATCATCCTCGGTGATATATTGAACTGGATTGTTTTCTTGATTGGCCATAATGAAAAAGATTTTGAATTTCGTGATGGGGCTTCAGTAGCTCGAGCACGAATATTTTCCTTCTATCGAGTAGTTACGTTATCGTATCGCCATCGAGAAGATTTGTATGAAGATTGGAGCAGCGCCCCCGTGGGCGTAATTAGAACTAAAATTTGGTAGCACGAACTTTGAAGTTCACTTTCGTATCGTCATCGAATAGTAAACGTGAAGTTTGCGTGAAGTATTCGTCACAGAATGTATGGAAGTGGTAGCACGAATATTTTTTCCTTCTATCGAGTAGTTACGTTAACGTATCGCCATCGAGAAGATTTGTATGAGGTTTGGAGCAGCGCCCCCATGGGCGTTTTTGGAACTAAAATTTGATAGCACTAACTTTGACATTCACTTTCGTATCGTCATCGAGTAGTAAACGTGAAGTTTGCGTAAAGTATTTGTCAAAAAGTGGTAGCACGAATATTTTTTTGACGTAAGGTAAAGTAAACTTACGAAGGCTGGCTATCGAGAAACACGCAAACTTTCTCACTGTACTTTTGATGGTGACACAATTTGCGAGAACAAGTTGCGGTTAGTTTTTGGTGTTATTCTTTCAAAATATCACCGGAAAAAATCATAAGATTGCGTAAAAATTCGCATACTAGTGCCTTGCGCTATTATTTTACCTGGGTTTAATCAAATAATCCAGAAATGAAGAACGAGAAACGAGGTAACTAATCTAAGAACATTACTTCTACTTTTTATTTTTTTGAAAGTAAAATAATTAAAATACATTTATAAATAGGTATCTTTCTTTAAAGGGGAATGAGTCAACGAGTTACGATGAGAAAAACAACACATCCTCTGGATATATCAGATGCCAGTGAAATTGCATTTTGTCAGATGCAAATAAAGAGGCATTTGCGTTCCTGTGCGAAGAACTCCGCAACGAAACAAGTTTAAAGTCGAGTAATAGAATTCTCAAGGTATTTTATTTAATAGGTCGGTACCTAGTTTTCAATTTGAATAAGGTATGAATATTGAAACAAATTATTTTATGTTATTTGTCTTTATATTGGGTTTTATGTTCCTTGTCGTTCTTGGCTACTAGCTCATACCAGAACAATGTGGGCAGGCATATAATAGAATAGAATAGAATATTTCAAGCTGCATAGGCCCATAGATAAATACCTTAAAGACTAACAATCACATTAGCGTTACTAGTGTCAGCAAATGTTAGAGAAGTGATGGATGTTCTCTGCAGCTCACCCATTGCTGAAACTTTCATAAAGTTCCCTAATACAAGGGCAGAAAGGGATTTGATTAGGCAAGGAAAAGTGTTCCAAGTTGTCTTAGGAGGAGTGTGAACCCAAGCCAAAAAAGCGCTCCCCATACAAACAGTGATAATGGTTCCCACCGTCTAAACCCTAACCTATGGCAATGGTTTTTGGTATGTTGTCATAATGCCTTAGAACTAGGTTTATTTGCATTGGTGCTGAAAATATTGCAATATTTGGTTTGGTGTTTTATACAAAACACAAATGCGTTAATATTTTTGAAACTATTAAGAATATTTAAAAAATCAAAACATACGAACCTAGTTCTAGGGCATAATAATAACATACAAAAAAATCATGGCTATAGGTTAAGGTTAAGAGGGTGGAAAACGTTATCGCAGTTTGTATGGACAGCGCTGGCTTCACACTCCTCTTAAGATTAATTATTTGTAAACTGTGTTCAGTACAAATATTATCTTTTGTGGTAAAAGCATCAACAGTTGCCCATCTCGAGCGCACTTTTTTTCCTAAAAAATATATTTCTCATCTAAATTACTAAGTACCATTGAGTACACTGCTGAAGATTTCATTCAACTTTAACTTATATATTATAGATTAAATTTTCTTAGCTTATTCTACCATTATTATTGGTACTACTTATTGCTTGTCTTAATATCAATATTATCTTATCATATTTTACGCAAAATATGGAATATCGGGTGTTTGTGTCTGTATAGATGAATCACACTTCCAAATAAAGGTGTTAAACATTAACTCCTGCTTACTATTGTAGAAAACACTTTCACTCATTGAACATCACGGTAACTAGGGGCCGAGAACTAAAAAAATGCATTGATGTCAACCACCTGCTACCTCTGTCAACTGGAGAGCCAACGTACTGGCCTACAGACAGCAATAAAATACCAGATCTCTTAGACTTCTTCGTTATGAAAAATATTTGCCGCCAGTACGCTCACGTCGCATCTAGCCTTGATGGACCATCCGATCACACTCCAGTCCTTATGTCACTGAGCTCCACTTTCGTATCCAGTGACGGCAGAAACGACTTCTTGTATAATTTGAAAACTGATTGGGATCACTTCCGAGACTACTTGGATGCAAACATCAATCTGAAACTATCCTTAAAGCACCCTGTAGAAGTGGATGATGCTTGTTTATATATCACCAACTTAATCCAAGTGGCCGCCTGGTCCAGCACCCCTGAGATAAAAGGAGCAACACATAATGCCTCAATGCCTTTTCTAATACGTCAAAAAATTGCAGAAAAACGACGCCTCCGTCGTATCTGGCAACAATCCCATAGGGCAGACGACAAATTACACCTTAACCGGGCAATAAAAGAACTTAAAAGTGTCCTCGCTGAGACAGTCAACGGAAATATCCAACGCAGACTTGAGAAGATGTCCCCTCATGCCCATGGTGTTCACTCCCTTTGGAAAGCCACGAAAGACCTGCCACAGCCTCAACAAAGCTCTGCCCCCATCAAAACGGAAAATACCTGGGCGCGCACTGACGCAGAGAAAGCGGAGGCCTTCGCTAAACATCTTGCGAATGTCTTTAAACCAAATGAATGTAATGAACCCGAGGACCCTGAAATAGAATCAGTCCTTAGCCAAGACCTCCAACTATGCCTCCCTCTGCGTCCTACTTGCCCAAGTGAAGTGATCAAAGTTATTACAAACATGGACTCTAAAAAGGCCCCGAGCTACGATCTCATTACTCCTAGGATACTAAAAGAGCTTCCAAAAAAATGCATTGTCTTCCTTACTGTTCTCATCAACGCTACAATCAGAACCAGCCATGTCCCTGCACTTTGGAAAACTTCCCAAATCGTTATGATACACAAGCCCGGGAAACCAGCGAACGAGGCGTCATCCTATCGCCCCATCAGTCTTACTCCGGTACTATCCAAGTTGTGGGAAAAAATTATTCTGGCTAGGCTCCAATGGCACCTAGAGGAGGCCCAGGTCATACCCAATCACCAATTCGGCTTCCGTAAGCATCACTCGACAGTGGAACAAGTGCACAGGGTATACCACACTATAAGACAGACCTTGGAAAAAAAGGAATACTGCTCGGCGGCTTTCCTCGATGTTCATCAGGCTTTTGATCGGGTTTGGCATAGAGGCCTGAAGTGCAAGATCAAAAAACTTCTGCCGCATTCCTTTTACTTGCTGATGGTGTCCTATCTAAATGACAGATCATTTCAGGTGAAGTATGGTAATGCCAGATCTTCTCTTCTTCCCTGCCTTGCTGGAGTTCCGCAGGGTTCCGTGCTTGGCCCGATTTTGTACAACATATTTACAAGTGACTTACCGCAATCTGCCAACGTCGTTGTAGCAACTTTTGCAGATGACGCCGCATTTCTTGCAAGTAATTGTGACCCTGATGAAGCTAGCACAATGCTGCAGTCCCAACTCAGTGAAACCAATGAATGGTTGAACAAGTGGCGTATAAGAGCAAGCGCACCAAAATCCCACCACATCACGTTCACACTTAGACGAGGAAATTGCCCTTCAGTCAAACTAGGACAAGATACCCTGCCACAATCTACTTGCGTCAGGTACCTTGGGTTTCACTTGGATCGAAGATTAACTTGGAAGGACCATATAAAGCACAAACGGACTGAAATCAATTTCCGATTCAAGAATCTTCTCTGGCTCCTTGGAAGGCAATCTGCTTTATCTCTGAGCAATAAGTTGAGAGTATATTGCTCAATAATAAAACCAATCTGGACCTACGGGATCCAATTATGGTCTTCAGCCAGCAAGTCCAACATCATCTGCCTTCAAAGAGCCCAAAATAACATACTCAGGGTCTTGTCCTCTGCACCATGGTACGCTCGCAACTCTGAAATCCACGACTATCTAAAAATTCCAACCGTCATTGAAGAAGCGAAAATCTACTCTGCAAAGTACAGGGACCGCCTAGCAAATCATCCGAATCCCTTATCACACATCTTGTTGATGCCTAACCCTGTGAAGAGACTGAAAAGAGCCGATGTGCTGCCTGATTAAGACGAGCTGGGGCATTGGCCCAAACTCGTCATAACGCTCTATCCCATTGAACCTATCTGATCATAGTCAGAAGACTGATAGCAGATTAATCTTGGAAAAAAAAAAAAAAAAAAAAAAAAAAAAAAAAACTCATTGAATATGTAAAAATTGTAAGGACTCCATGTAGTTAATTTATTTTACTTACTAATAGGCACTATCTTAATTGTAAAATAATTGCTTAATTATTATTTTTTAAAAGATTGTGATTTCAGTTTTATTTTTTGTTTTATGCAATATTATTTATTTATTAGGTAGGCAATGCGGGACACAAGAGAACCACTAATGTGTTGTAAGCCCTTAGGCCTCCGGATCGATCACCCACTGTACGAAACGCAGTAGCAAGCTACTACATCACGCTGATGTACTGCGAGTGTGGTACTACCCTGGTCGAACCCGTTCATTCGTACTGCAAATATCTCTACCACTACAAAAACTAACCCCCTGATTCATAAACGTGTGTTGTCTACACAATTGCCCTCGAATGAAAGAGACGAAACATAAGTTACGTTATGTAGTTAAGAGAGGTTGGCAAACTTGTATGGATAAGGTTAATCTTATTTATTACTTAAAAACCTTCCTTAAAAAAGCTCTAAATGAGAGTGATAACCATATCAAAATCCGTTATGTGGTTTAGAAGTAAGGGGTAGGTAGGTTAAAAGGAGCACCTATGTTGGTAAATAAATAAAGGCTTTGTTATTTTATATTTATTCGTTGTTTTTTTTATTTAAAATAACTACATATATAATTTTGTATAGTGTTTGCATGGGGCGATATTTCACCCAATAGTGATAGTAGACAATAACTAAAAATACAATTTTTCTTCTTTACTAGTCATCATGCTATTTCTAATCTACTCGCGATCTAACCTGAGCGCTCATCTCACATACAGACTTACATTTTGCGTTCATTCATAATCTCAATTATTCACATCTAAGAAACTCGTAATAACATACATCGCCTCTTTCATTAATTCAAGCCATCGATTGAACTCAAAGCTGGAGCTCCATGTCTCTCTGCCGAATCCTCGCTCTTTCCAGCACGACGAACATTTAATCCCTCTCTGAGACTCCTCGCATTCTTCTCAGGTCTTAAAAATTGTTCTTCTGCAGTCAGTCTCCTTCTCACAGTGCCGGATTAGCCACATAGCAAGAGTAGCTAATGCTACGGGCGCCGCGCTCCTACGCCTGTCTGACCGCAATAAAAAATTATTTAATACCCTGAACTTGAGAACCTAAAGCAAACTAAGGGCCTCTTGACAGAATTTGCTACAGGCCCCGCGCTGGCTTAATCCGGCACTGCCTCATAGCCGGGCTGCTCGGTCCGACAGCGGGCTGCTCGGCCCGGCGGCGGTCTGCACGGTCCGGCGGCTGCAGTCAGAAGTGTTCCATGTATCTGCATCTAAAATTTATAGAAATAATTTATTATCTTTACATAGTATAAAATGTCTGTTCTCATATTTGCGGCCGCTTACTCCTTCTAGACCACGCGACGGATTTTGAATCCAAATTGTACCCGTGCAAAGCCGAGCCGAGCCGCTAGTTATTTCATAAAACCTTTCAAATTTTAAAAATGATAATGATCACCCTATTACTGTCAGCCTCAGAAGTAGCTAAACACTTAAGAACCTTGTCGGGGTAACGTATGAAATGAGAGTTGCTCGAATTTGTCACATCACTGACAGCGACAAGGTACTAAAATGTTCAGCTACTTCTGAGACTGACCGTAAATGCTAGGGTAACATAAAATAATAATATTTCATAGTATGCCCTGCATAAAATTTAATTTGTAAATCAGTATTCAGCTTTGAGTAGAAATTTTAAACAAAATATACAAAATTCCGTTCACAAGCTAGTGACCCGTGCGTGAGTCACAGACAGACAGCAGGGTGACAGAAATGTGGTTTTGTGCTTAGGATATAGAAACGTAAAGACTACAAATTTTAATTTCATACCTAAGCCACTCGATCCAACTTTAAAAATGCTTACCAAGTGATGTCTTGCTTTTCCATTTCTTGTGGCTGTGTGTCGTTGTCTTCAGACATAGCTGGTGGCATTCTTCAATCTGTATATAACAAGGGCAAGTAATTAAAATATGATTAAAAATTAATTATAACCATGTTTTTTCCATTATAGGTACAGTCAACTAAATTGATTTCTGACTACGGAGATTCTTTTCACAATAAATTTCATTTTGACTCTTCAGATAGGTAGACAGATGAAACGTTTATTTGTTACTGCAAGCACACACAATCAAATTTACAAACAATTGAGAAGAAAAAAAACGAAAGGTAACAAATTAGATGAGTACTTATTGTCTGTGTGCGCTGCAGCAGTACAAAATGCCATCTCACAACAATAACTCAATGTGACAGGGTTCTAAGTGATCAAGAATCCAAATCCGTTAGCCATAATGCATGATGGAGATAACTTGTCCTTCTTTTAGGATGAATATAAGCTACATTTTACCCCAAAAATCTGACACCCTGCAGCAAAATTGAGATTTAGCGAAAGACTTGTAAAATGCACAATAATTATTCTCAATCTACACTAATATAATAAAGAGGTAAACTTCGTGTGTTTTTTGTTTGTTAGTTTGTTTGTATGTAGGGGGTAATCTCTGGTAATAAATAAATATCTTGGGACGATGTACACAAATTGAACTAATCTGTGCTTCTGTGAGTGTACTAACCAATATGTCAAAGTTAACACAAACAACACAAAAATATGGTGTGGATACATACTTAAATACATATAACATCCATGTCACTGGTACAAACATTTATATTGAACATTCAAACAAGTACATTTAATGGTACTAGGCATCCTGATAAAGCCGGGCATAATTAGGCTTTATGGAGGAGTCTTCAGGCAAGTTAGATGGTGTTCCGCCTGTCCAGCTTTTTACATTTGACCAGTCAAATCACTAAATAATACAGTGAAAAGTATAAAAAGGCTGGTTTTACAATTCGTTTTGTCATATTAAACTAAGGCATAAGATCCTTAAAAAGGTGGGTAACCTGGTATATCTGGACAGATATTTACTCAAAAAACAGTGTAAATCAAACAGGACCTTGTCAAGTTATGCAGACATTCAAACTTTAATCGAACTGTACAGTAAGTAGGCACTAAGTAGGTATATTTTAATGACATTAATATGTGGTACGTTATAAAAAGGTTGGGCGCATTTACTATACATATAGTGCTTACCTTTTGCTTGTTTTCTTCAGTTCGGATATCGCCTGTCTCGTCACAGCCTAGCCTGTCGGCTAGCTACAGTTGGTGATGTGCACCAGTGGCGTCTCTGCAGCCCCTGGAGGATTTAGATAAATTTTCGTGTCTTAAACAAATATTCACAATATGGATATCCGTAGGTAGAAAGTCTAGGAAAATAAAGCCAAATCACAATGAATGTTTACTGAGAGACTAAGGAACTACATTAATTTCTATATTGTAAAGTATGAAAATGGATGTTAAATTAATAAGGACCTAGTCCGTGAGTGTAGTTCTATCAAAGTTGTAAGAATGAATTTAACCGCTTACCTCTCCATAAAATCTGCCAACTGCGAGAAACTGTTTCTTGATTTCATTTTCCAACACAAATTATTCACTTTTCATCCTTACTTTAATTTTAATTATGAAAACTGATACATTTCGATCGAACAGTTCGATCTTTATAATTTAAGTACAAGTGTCAAAATACAACGTTCGAAAATTTAAACTCTTTCGGCCCAATGATTAAATATTAACATATTTATTATTTTCTTGCCATATTTCAACATTTCCTTTTATTGTATAAATAAATATACAAATTACATAGGTTTCCGTAATATTCATGCTGTTTCCTGTATTTCTAACATATTTAAAATGATCCATAGTAACTTACTATGATTAGTGTTAGGTTTCTGAACATACCTAGCTAATAGATTCATGACTTTATTTGACTATCGTCGCGTTGTATATTAAAAAGGTACTCTGTGGTCGCGTTTACGTATCGAGCTAACGTGAGTGAGGTTTTAAGATTCGTGCTACCGATAGCTTTCGTAAAAGTAAAGTAAACGTTAGGTTATCGAGTAGTCGATACTAAAAAGTTACTTAGGTATGACTCCAATATTCTTGCTCGGGCTTCTGTTTGTGTATCGAGATTGTAAATGTTTTGTGATTAAAAATTATTAATCCTTCGTATTACAAGTACTGTATGCTGCCTCAGTGTGAAAGCACAAGCATTTAAACACCAAACAAATTATTTATATTTGTCCCAAGTAAACAAGAAATACGGAAAAACACTTGCAAGAAAAATGATGCACATTGTTTATCAACATATTCAAGAATGTATTTATGTAAAGGTCATTTCTATGTAAGTATTTAACAAAATGTAATTTAGGAAATACATCATTATAACAAAACTGATGAATTTTATTTGACTATTGTAAATATTGTTTGAGGTTAGGTTTTTGTTTCTTTTTTAGTTACCAAATGATATGCTCAATTATACCGCTCAAGTATCAATATGATACTATATTATGGGAAAAGTATCAGAAGTGCGCTTGAAACCAGGATGTAGGTACTCGAAGTAAATTTGAATGTCCAGAAGACAGAAGAAAACGGACATGCAGCAGCTCAGAACGACCATACATGATAAAAAAAACAAAGACTGGAGATAATAAGCCACAAGAAGTTCACTGTTGAACATAGGCCTCCTCCATGGATTTCCAAAGTGACCGGTTGGAAGCAGCATGCAACCAGCGCCTTCCTTCCACCTGTATGAGGTCATCCGATAATAGCAATGCCTTAATAAAATAAAACTAGTATGTAATTTCAAATAGGTTTTTTATTTAAATAAACACTCATTTACACATAAGCACACTCACTCTACACTTTGATATAATAATAATATATAATGATATAATAAAGGGTATATATTTGTTTTCCAAAAGTTTAATAACTTATGGTTAACTAAATCTTCAACATATGCAAGGTTGAATGATACATTTATTATATTCACTTTTTTATTTTTGGGATAGTCTGGGTCAGCTACACAATAATAAGTTTTTCTTTTGTGATAAAAACATTTGAAGCTGCACTTGGGGATTGTATTTTCCTGTAGGCTTTCCATTCTTTACATAGGTAATTATTGTAGGTCTTTTCATTCACTCAACAAAAGTGCAGGAAGGTTCCTCACTTCTGTGATGCAACGGCATGTTTACATCCCCCTGTAAAGCTACACAGTCTTCGCACCTCACAGAGAAAATCTTTTCTTCCTCTTCGTCTAAAATGAGTGCGCATCTATTTAACTGAGCATGAACTTTATGCTCCGGGCATATTTTACACTTCACAGTACACAATTTTGAACTTGTATGTAGGTGACAGCATTATCTCCGTAGGAATCACGTGAGGACCTGAAATAAAGTTTATTCATTTATATATATATTTTTTTATACAACATAGAAAGGCAAACACGCAAGTGGGCCACCTGATGGTAAGTGATCACCACGACCTATAGACACCTGCAACAACAAAGAGAGTGCAGATGCGTTGCCAACCCAGAGGGCTAAGTTGGAATACCTCTTATGCCAGTAATTACACCGGCTGTCTTGCTCTCCACGCCGGAACACAACAGTGCAAGCACTGCTGCTTAGCGGCAGGATTAGCGAGCAAAATGGTGGTAGCGATCCGGACGGACCTTGCACAAGGTCCTACCACCCGCAAATTAATCACGTTTTTAACATTTACAGAGTAAAGGTAACGAAAACCCACATTAGTCATATTATTAGGTGTCAATGGCATTTAAGATTGGCTAGTATTACTGCCTATGACATGATTTCTGAGAAATTTGTCCATGCCTGGGGTTGGCTTTTACGATCTGTGCAATAAGTGAAGCAGCTGGTACATTCTATTATTTTATTATATTTATTGTTTGTTACTAGACGAGAATGGAAGTTAATTAAAGTAACGTTCATAAAACTCAAATTA